>CM033029.1:4934349-6416849 GCA_019207045.1 Branchiostoma floridae x Branchiostoma belcheri | reverse complement strand
TCAATTTCGCTAACGTTAAATGCTTCTTTTGCCGTAAAGAATGATAAAAATGACAATTGTGTTGTCATACAGTATGGGATTCGTATTTAACGCTTTGTAGATGGAGAACGTCACTGACGACCAACCACCTAGATTCTGTTCAAACACGTTTAAGCTCCACAAGACGATGAAATACATTGGTCTTTCAACATTTTCAGGTGGCGTGCCAAACTCTTGGATATCCGGGAGCTGTAAGCTCGTTCCCAGGCACTTCCATATTTGGAAAAGGTGGCGGCCTCGTTGCCAGAGTGTCGTGTGTGCGCTCAGACGGTGCGTCCGACAACTGCACCCGGGCTGTGGTCACGGACGGGGTCACGTGCGGGAACAGCAGTGTGGTGGGGATTTACTGTCACGGTAAATGAAAATGAAGAGCGAAGCACTGTTTTTACATCTTTACCAACTGCATTTTATGTTGCTTTGCCTTTTTTGTATCGTTGGAATTACCTTGATTTTGATATCAGACGGTGAGTGTAGAGTTTTTTTTCTCAAAAGCTATTCTCCTACGCCAACGGCCGATACAATAAGTTCTTGGAGAAGCTCTGCTAAACTGGGCTGAGGCCTTAACACCTTTTTGTGAACGTGGCTTTCTAACCATATGCATCTGTCAGGTACTTCACCAAAAGAAACGCCATTCTCTTATTTGTCGACAGTTGGTAAGAAGATCTGCACATTAAAGTGTATGTGAACACCTCAATCAGGTTTAGCAGATCCTCCCAAAGGTAAATTGTATCTCTGCGCAGATGATTGGTCACAACTACGTTACTTAGTGATTAGAGTAATATCAATGAAAGCAATTCTCTTATGATTAATTGATCAAAACATTCCCATATCCTTCAGCTGCTTTACGACTAGTCAACGGAAGTTCCTATAACGAGGGCCGAGTGGAGATCTTCCGCAGCGGCCGGTGGGGCACGGTGTGCGACAGTCCGGACAGACCGCCCGACGAGAGGTGGGGGCGGCGGGAAGCGGAGGTCGTGTGCCGGCAGCTTATGTTCGGGGTGGAGAGGATCTACCCACCGGGCTGGTTCGGAGACGGGGAGAACGGTAGTGTTTCACCTTGTAGTTAAGTTAAAAAGTTAAACCCTTCCCGCTCCTGGTGGCACATAGGGCGGTGTCCATCTCTGTTTCCTTAGCCCTGGGCCACACAACGCAATCATTACAGCAGGGGGCTAGTCCACTGGTAGTGGTGTGTGTTCAACTTCCATACTCTTTCCCGAATGCTGAGTGCTAAGCAGAGAAAGCAGCATGTACCATTTGAAAAATCTTTGGTATGACTCGGCCGGGGATCGGACTCACGACCTACCGAATGCAAGGCGAACCCTCTACCCACTAGGCCATTGAACCGGCACCTTGTAGGTTACTTAGTAAATCAGATCTAAATCAGGCTGAGACTTTGAATGCTGCTAACAATCTATTCCAGAGTTGTGTTAGTAAGAGTACAAAGTCGTGTGCTCAACTTCTGAGTCCCGTAGAAGAAGAGATCGAATGTCCTACAGGCATCTGTTCAAGTAGAGCACTTCTGTAGGTTGGGCTATACTAAGATACATAGAGTAGAGGGGTGCTAACAGCTGTCTTACTCTCGTAACAGGTAGCAGCGCTATCTGGCTTGGGAAGGTGCACTGCAGCGGGCTGGAGGACGAACTCCAGTGGTGTGACTACACGAGATGGGGAGTGCATTTGGAAGACGTCGCGTTTTGCAGGGAGGATTTTGCGGTTGCTGTTGCCTGTGGAGGACCTCCCGGTCCATTCATTACAACACCAGCGCCACCTACCAGAGAAAGCATTAATGCAGGTAGGATTTGTGTCGGAAAATATCTCGAATCGAAAGTAACAGTAATTGTTGTCTCATGGCCAGGTCATTGAAGATTGCGAATTTTACGAAGAATACACTTCTGCACGCCAAATAACGAAATATTGCAAAATAATATCCAGTTGCTTGAGTAAATGTAATTGGTGTAAATTCACTTCTGTCTGTTCGTCTTTCAGGAAATATTCGGCTGGTAGACTGGCCATTGTCTGACTTTGCGAAGCTGGAGGTGTACAACAACGCCTCCTGGCGGGCTGTTTGTGAACACAACTGGGATGACGACATGACTGAGGTATGGGCACGGAACAGATGTATCATGTTTATGCAATTCATATGATCACATATTGTTTATTTGCTTGCTCGCTATCTATTTACCACCATATACATGCTGTCATGTAAACAAACCGACTCTACATTTTACCTTTTTCGGTCAGGTTGTCTGTGAAATCCTTGACTACCCCGGAGCTCGAAACTACACCACATCCGGGTACTTGTTCGGTCAGGGGGAGAGTGTCATCCTGAACGCGTCAGTGTCGTGCAACACGTCATCAAACGTCACGGCAAACGTCACAACCGACGACTGCACCTGGGCCATGTTCACTGATGGAGACCTATGTCGTCATGAACTAACGGAGAGGGTTGGAATCGAATGCCAAGGTACATTTACTGTATTGTAACTTAATGTAACTAGCAGCAGTACACGAAATATAATCTTTCGTACAGCTTACGTAAAGCAAGTTTTAATGAAAAACGTAAACTTTACGCTTGAGATTGGATTCCGTGCAAATGTAAACGTTACCTGTACTTTTTATTGGCTATTCTGACAGTTTTAATGTCAATAGAGTAACGGGTACCAACGGATAGCATCTATATACATGTGTACACTTAAATAATGACGTTTGCTTGCCCTTTGTTTAAATGCGTCGACCAACAATCGCGAACAATAGACCACAGCATGGGGTATTCAATATAATCTCATACGGTTGTTGCTTAGCCAGTGAATTTTTTTGGGAGGCAAGCAATTGTAAAAAACATACAGCAGTATCTCATGCATATTTATTTTTCTACCTTTCTACCCTATTTTTCAGAGTCAATCCGGCTCGTCAATGGGAGCACCGAATATGAAGGACGAGTGGAAATTTATCACGACAACAGATGGGGAACCATTTGCGACCATCCGCTCAAACTCCCGTGGAAGAGATGGGGGCTGCACGAAACTCTGGTGGTCTGCGGACAGCTCGGGTACCTCTCGGCGTTTGAACTACCGGAGGTACTCCCGCTGGGGTACTTTGGGGACGGAGAAAATGAGACACGAGAGATTTGGCTGGACGATGTGGTGTGCAATGGTACGGAGAGCAGCCTTAAGGACTGTCACCATGGCAACTGGGGGCCCAGTTGGACGGACATCTTCCTCTGTTCCGAAGATTACGCCGTGGCTATAGTTTGTAGGAGTGCGGAAACTACCACACCTGTTCCGTTCAATGTCACGACGAACGCTACATCAGTGTTTAACACTACGTCGGGGTTGAACTCAACGACTTCAGTATCAAATACAACAGCCGTGTTTAACACGACGTCAATGTTTAACACAACTACTTTGTTCAACACAACTACTGTGCCCAGCACTACATCAATGTTCAACTCTACATCTGCACCAACGACGGCCTCTTCAACACCATTATCCTCATCCGCCTCGTCATCCACAATATCCACATCCTCAGCCTCCTCTACAACAACCACAACCAAAACCACAACAGCCAAAGTAACAACATCTACAAAAGCGGAAGCAACTACTTCGACTCAGCCGTTGGTTCTTGCCACTTCCAAACTCACAACTGTTACATCAACACACTTGCCACCGACACAGTCACCAACAATGTCCCTCTCTCCTTCATCACCATCGCCGGGATCCACAACAACGTTGATACCAACATCAACAACTACTGCAGCAACAACAACGACAACCACGACTCCCAAGTCTACAACGACAACCACGACCAAGAAGCAAGCCACAAAGAAAAAGAAAGACGACGATAACAATAATGACGACAATGATGATGACGATGATAAAAACAATGACGAACAGAACGATGAAAGCAAGAACTCAGAGCCCGAAGAACCGGAAGAACCCGAGGAACCGGAAGGTATTTCAGAAGATCAACTGCTTCAAAACGTTTTGCGTTCACTTATTTAGAAAGATAAAAAGAAGTCCGGATGAGTGGGCCTTGTTAAAAGTGGCAATGCCAATGGGTTCTGCTACAGGGTTCTATCCATATGACGATTTGAAGTTTCCAGAATGTGGGATTAGAAATGTTTATGTTCAAGTTGGTTCGCAATTGAGTATGAATGAACTCTTAGATAAGTTATTGAGGGCAATTTTGATGACAACAGCCCCGTTAGACAGGTGAGTACTCTGTAGTAAAACTAGTCTAAAGCTCTGTGTAAGATTTGATATACAAGTCTTACTAATGGAGCATCAATAACATGATGGTATTCCGTGTGTTTATGAAGTTCCACCTGAAGAAGAGGAGGACATTGTTGCAGCTGCAGGGATCCCCGGAGGTGCTGTAGGTGGGATGGCTGTAGGTGGTGCAGCTGCCGCAGCTGTGGCCAAGAAGTAAGTAGCTAGATGTTGTTTTGGTTCGGTGCTATGTCTTAGGTGGTTTTAGTCTTCTCATGCCGATGCAAATTATACAATTCTATTGTTCTAGACCTTAATGAACTATCTGTTATCTTATTGATACCTAATATTCACCAAATAGCAATTAATCAAGCAACTAGATATGATTTGGACATGATTACGGACAAATTTTGGGTAAAGATCGTAATCTCTTTGAAAAACGAATTTGATTCATGAAATAGGCAAGTACACACAAGGGTACGAAATTTATGAGGATCGAAAACGACCCTTTTTCGTGCTAAACACCTGAATGATTTTTCGTTTATACCCCAATAGGATGATGAATAAGGATGAGGAAGAAGAGGAAGATGACAATGATGATGATGATGGCGACGACGACGATGATGATAACGACGATGACGGAAACGTCGAGGACGTCGAGGATGACGCAGGCCCTGACGTAATCGATGACGCTGTTCAAACGTCACAGAGTAGTCTCTTAAAGAACTACGAGAATTTAACTCAGGAAAAGCTGATAGAAACAATAAACGATCTGTACTTCCGGCCTCCAAGTATTGCGTCTGAGGCAAGTTCGCACTCCACCATAGATTCTATTGGAAACTTGGAGGAAGCCGATAATTTGAATAATCTAGAGGACAACGTTGGTATGGCAACGAGTTTACGTTCTTTAGCCGCGCTGTCAGCGACGGAGAGTACTTTCCAACTGAAGCGAAGTCTGTCTCGGTTAGGTGGCCGTTCTCTGTTGGAGGAATGCCAACCGCTGCTATGTAAGAGCTCGCCGCTTCTGAACCAGGCCGGCTATTTTGACGGGTTCGTGTTACCAATACCCGTGAGTTTGAGTTCTCCACACATAGGCGCAGATGAACTAGCCTCCGATGGTGGGGAATCCATACTCAGCCAGAGTCTAACGTTCGAGCAGGAAGGTTCACCACTAGAATGTTCTTCACCTTCGGAACCATTTCTGCCGCTCAAAGATGATGTTCAGTTCGTAGATGAGACGGAACCACTTTTAAGCAACCAAGAACTGCCAGAGCCCTTGCAAAAAGAGCAGGACAGAAGAAAAAAGTCGTTACCAAAGTCGAATGATTTACTCTCACCGATAGACGACGAACCAATTACGTATGAGAAGGTTCCATTATTAAACGAGAACCTCCCTCAGCTAAGTATGCCATCTCTGCAGGACACAGGAACATCCATTGTTAAGGAGGAATTGCCTGTTAAGGAGGAATTGCCATTGTTTAAAGAGAAACCATACATACATGAACGTTCAGATAATCCGATACGTCCCTACGACCTTAAGAATGATCTACCGCTGACTAAAGACCTTGTACCCGATGAAGAAGACGCGAACGAAGAGACGCCACTATTGGAGATACCTGAGGACATACCTGTGAGCGAGAAGACGCCACTGTTAGCGGACACTGTTGATGAAGACAAAGATCCAACACCAGCAACAGGAATTGAGTCATCAGACATTGAGAAAGTACCTCAAAGTAAACCGAGTGTAATGCTAAGCCATGACCTCCAACCAGGAAGTGAACCCAATCAAACAAACCTACCTCCGATTGATGGTGCTCCTCCAGAGCACGCACCTTCTCAAAGCGATGGTTCCTCTTCTCCAAATGAAGACAATCCAGATCCAATTGATAGTGTGCTACCTGTTAGTGAGGATACTCCGGGTTCAGGAGAAACCACACCTCCTACAAGTGAGGTAATTCCTCCCATAGGCGACAATGCGCCACCGTCAAACGAAGCTGAGTCACCTTCATGTGATACCACGCCGACCCCTCAGAGGAGCACATCAACACCAGGAAACGTCACTCCATCCCCAAATGAAGGTACTTCACCTGTATCCGCCAATGATTCGCCAAACGATGTAACACCATCTACAGTCGATGGTGTTGTACCCTCATCTGATGACACACTTCCTCCTTGCGATTCTATTCTACCTCCAACTGATGCCAGCGCTACATCACCTCCGAAGGACGAACATTTGTCTCCAAGCGATACCTCTCCGCCTCCAATAGATAGTCTTTCACCTCCACCTGATGCCTCACAATCACCAGCTGATGTTGCCCTTCCGCTAAGGGAGAATGACTCGCCTTCAAGTGGCGCAGTTCCTCCTCCAAGTGACGAATGTCCACCTCCAAATGACATTTCATCTCCGAGTGACGCAGTTCCTCCTCCGAGTGACGTGATTAAACCCCCAAGTGACGAAATTCCACCTCCAAGTGACGAAGGTCCACCTCCAAATGACATTTCATCTCCGAGTGACGCAGTTCCTCCTCCAAGTGACGCGATTCCACCTCCGAGTGACGCGATTGAACCCCCAAGGGACGAAATTCCATCTCCAAGTGACGAAATTCCACCTCCAAGTGACGAATGTCCACCTCCAAATGACATTTCATCTCCGAGTGACGCAGTTCCTCCTCCAAGTGACGCAGTGCCACCTCCGCGTGACGCGGTTCCACCTCCGAGTGACGCGGTTCCACCTCCGAGTGACGCGGTTCCACCTCCAAGTGGCGCAGTTCCTCCTCCAAGTGACGCGGTTTCACCTCCCAGTGACGCGATTAAACCCCCAAGTGACGAAATTCCACCTCCAAGTGACGAAGGTCCACCTCCAAATGACATTTCATCTCCGAGTGACGCAGTTCCTCCTCCAAGTGACGTGGTTCCACCTCCAAGTGACGCGATTAAACCCCCAAGTGACGAAATTCCATCTCCAAGTGACGAAGGTCCGCCTCCAAGTGACATTTCATCTCCGGGTGACGCAGTTCCTCCTCCAAGTGACGTAGTTCCACCTCCGAGTGACGCGACTAAACCCCCAAGTGACGAAATTCAACCTCCAAGTGACGAAGGTCCACCTCCAAGTGACGGCGTTCCACCTCCAAGTGACGAAATCCCACCTCCAAGTGACAAAGTTCCAGCACCAAGTGACCGTGTCCCACCGCCAAGTGACGAAATTCCATCTCCAAATGACGAAATTCCACCTCCAAGTGACAAAGTTCCAGCACCAAGTGACGGGGTCCCACCGCCAAGTGACGAAGCTCCACCTCTAACTGACAAAACCCCACCTCCAAGTGACGGAGTTCCACCTCCAAGTGACGGAGTTCCACCTCCCAGTGATGAGGTTCCACCTCCAAGTAACGCGGTTCCACCTCCAAGTGACGCGGTTCCACCTCCGATTGACTCGGTTCCACCTCCAAGTGACGCGGTTCCACCTCCCAGTGATGAGGTTCCACCTCCAAGTGACGGAGTTCCGCCTCCAAATGACGGCGTTCCATCGCCAACTGACGGAGTTCCACCTCCCAGTGATGAGGTTCCACCTCCAAGTGACGGAGTACCATCTCCAAATGACGGAGTTCCATCTCCGAATGACGACCCTAGCGAACCGGGGACTCCGGCCGCTCAGCCGCCAAATGAATACCAGTTCCAGTTTCTTTTCGACATGGACTTTGAGTTCGAGTTTGCCCCAGATGGAAGCATTAATGTTACCCCAATCATGAGAAGTAAGAACAGTTAACGTATTATGTGCAATGTTGTCAAACTTCTTGCCATTTTATCAGGAGGAGAAGTGGATGGAATAGCTAGGAATTGTGACCACAAGTTTCCCTTGGTATTTGTGTAGATACAGTCAACGGTTCCAGGGCCCTACAGTATGGGATGAACTATCTGCCGATTAGAGACAGTAGACCACTATAGCAGCTTTTTAAAACCGACTGATGTAGTACTGTTAGCAGGAACTACATTGCTACCTTTTAGCTGTTGAAATGTATATGTCTTATTTATGTTGTTTGAGTTTGTATGTTGTATGTGTCCAGGGACACCTGAAAAACAGGGCGTAGCCTGAGTGTGATTTTAACCTTGGTAAAATAAATTGATGAAATTAAAACATAGATATCATGTTGATAAAAGTAGATAAGAATTGCGTCGTTTCTCTTCACCATATCCATTCACAGGAATCGAACTATACAAATGATGACAAAGAGAAAATATGGCTTGACCAAACTTTTTTCATTAGGAATGTAGTGTACACATTTGGACGCATAAAATGTCAGAAATGTAGAGCACAGTTTTGACACAATCAATACTTGATACCTGGGCAAGCTCCGGTTTTAAGAAAAGGCACGTTAAGCTATATAATGACCAGACCCTGCCGTTATAAATCCGATAACGTAAACTATCATATCCGGGACTTCAGTACGCTTCTAGCACCCATGCAGTTCACTTCAGCGGTGACCTGTCTGAGAAAGTTGACTAAGCACAAGTTACTCTTCAAGCCTTGTTTGAAATCTGTAGACAACAGATGAGAAATTAAGGTATGGATATAAAGCATATAAAGAAGTTAGCTCAGCTGAAATGTGGACCTAGCCGAGAATATACTAGTGACAACCAACACTAATGCCATTTAGTGTGAGACATCGTTGAATGTTATATGTACAGAGCCCCATATATAGTCTATAATGGTTGATAGACACCAACGTTACAAGTCATATTTCTAGACACCAACTAAAAGCTGATTCATCTGTGTCAGGACAACATTTTTGAGTGGGATATTTAGATAGTTTGATACAATTCTGACAGGGCTGGTTTGAAAATTGAACAAAGTTGATTTTCCAAAAGCTGAAAGTTGCAGATACTATTGTCTTGATTATCAAAGCAGCAATATCCTTGGATTATGTAACAGTTATTTGGGCCAGTCTGCATAGTTTTATGGTATACCAGTGTTCCTATGAAAACCAATACAGAATATCTAAATCTTGTGACAGGTATTATCGCTCTAGTTTCTGGCTGGAAGACAGTCTAGGATGTTTATGAGTTTATGTGGTTATGGGGGTTAACCCACCATTCAAACTGCTGGACACAGTGTCACAGTGTCAACACTTCCTTATTACTCTTGCCCTGGGTAGGATTTTCATGGGCTTAACCCTTTACACGCTAGAGGGGGTAGACTTAACAAAGGGGCATCCGGAACCCACCAACGCCTTCCCCTTTGACATCTGATCGGGGGTGATATCCCCCTTGAGAGCCTCTACGAACTGGTCCGGCTTGTAGTAGATGTTGACGGAGACAAGCTTGGTGTTCTCGTCCAGCTCGACCACGCCGAACCCGTACAACTCCAGCAGTTCGCCCGCCCCCTGACTGCCCATGTACTGTCCTGTGTAGTGGGCCCAGTGGCGCCAGCTGAAGGCTACCGTTGGGGGTCCCGAGAACACCTAAAACAACAGTAAGAGAAGTTCAACGATGCAAATACGCTCCTGATTTGCATGATTTGGACCTGATTATATCAATTATCACTTACGCTTATTACTTAAGCTATCTAACGTTACATTATGACAAAAATCATGACGACCCGTCAACCTTTATTCTCTTTCAAAGTCTCCAACAATAATGGCTCCTGAAGTTCCAGGGGAGGCCGCTAGGGGTTGCCCAGGAGCTATCTTAGTAGTACTGGACAGCATGACCATTACCGGGAACATAACCCTTTTGTCGAAGGTAATGTAGACGCTTCAGGGACTACTGAATGATATATCCGAAAGTAATATAAGAAGTTTATTTGCAAGTTCGTGCCCGAGGGCTAATTGCAAGTACATGGTATAAACATTGTAGATATACAAGTGACAATGGACAGTTATGAACAATATTCTACTCTAATACTAGTGTTGGCTATTTCTAGGTTAGGTTTGACTTCTTTTTTGGAAGCAGAGGGAGACAAAAAGCCTCACCTTTTCTAAAATTTGTGGGTTCTGCGATTTCAAGAGAAAGGTGGCTTTCTGTTCGTCTGTCAATGTGGGGAAGTTTGGATAAGTCTTCGTGGCTTCTCTAAACAGAGTGATTCTTTCGGTTTGGTTGAATGGACATTTGGAAATAAAATGTGTTTCGTCTCCCACTGCTTTAGATGTACAGTATTTACAAATTCTTTCACACACTGGTAATCTCTTATATCTCACTCAATTCAATAATTCCGACTTTGCTTATTGCTGAGCGCAGCTCGAAATCCAGTGCAGTAGTATTAATGTTCCACGCGGATACCTACCTCCAGGACCTCCCAGGGGAAGCCCTCGGGGAAGGCCCCGCGAAAGTGGCGATGGGACGACTCGAAGTCTTCTTTCTCAGCGTCGTACAACTCCTTCTTACACCCCGCCATCAGCCAGTTGTAGTTGCCTATCTTATAAACTTCTTCTGCGGAGAAATCCTGCAGCGGTAGAAGAACGAACAATCGACATCTTCAATCAGCTTTATACTGAATCTCGGCGTGTCAAGAGAGAGATTGCTGGGCTGTAAACCAACTTTTATCAGCTAGGAAACAGTATGTGATAACATGACGGAGGTTCTCAAGTTGCCAGGGTGTGGCTGCATGATCGATCTGTCGTTTGTTCCATTTACATGTAGTAGTAAAGTGACGTCTCTCTCATCTCATCTCATCTCATCTCATCTCATCTTATCTCATCTATCTCTTGGTCTAACTATTTGACCGGGGCACCACAGAGGATCTGGCAACCGGTTTTCTCCACCCTTCCCGGTTTTTTTCCAGTGTTTCACTTAGTGTCATATCTGTCCATTTGCTGAAAAAAAATGGTATCCTCCCATCATTTGGGCTGCCTACCCTCTTTCTTCCTCCCTGGACGGTTCCCTGTATGATAGTTTTGGCTAGTACCGATGACTGTAGCCTCCATAGCAGGCTCTCTCGGGCCTTTTTTGGCTTATGATACACTTTTGCTGGTCATTTCTTTTTGTACTGGGTCGCTGATTGCCGGCCGTCGCCCCAAGGGGCTAGTAATCAGGGACGGCTGGCAATCAGCGACCCAGTACAAAGGAAATGATCAGCAAAAGTGTATTACAAGCCAAAAAAGCCCCATAGAGCCTGATATGACTGTGCCGCGTGCCGCACGACTTCAGTTTTCAGACGTCTCTAGAAAGTCTAAAGCCGCATCTCCTCATCTTAAGCTCCACACTCAATACTAAGCATATTTCTGTTGTGCGAACCTTTCCGCCGTTAGCCTGGGCGCGGTACCTCTCCTTGTTGATGGTTGTCCACTGGTCCAAGTCCTTGAAGTGCGACGCCTCCATCTCCCACCGTTTCACCAGGTTCTCCACCACCAGCTCCAGCGAGCCCGCGGGGTGGTTCTTGGTCTTCCCCTAGTTAGGGACAAACTCCGTGGATCGGTGGTCTAATAGTAATCTCCAAGCAGATCCTACGGTGCCCTAAGATAGTATCAAAGCTGGCCAAGGCGTGTAGCCGGCCAAGGGAGTCAAACGGGACGTTTGATACTATACATTACGCACCGTGGATCTGGTTCAGGATTAGTCTAATAGTAGAAATTGGACAAATAGAGTAAAAACTACGCTAGGGGAGTTAGCCGACCAGAGGAGTTTATTTGGCGGTGAGGAAATAACTCCTCTGTCCGGCCGACTCCCTAGCGCACTTTTGACTATTTGTCCAATTTCTACTATTAGACCACCGATCCGCGGAGCCTGGTAGAGGCTAGATACATATACCTTCCGGGCAAAGCTCACCGACGCAGACGCCAAATTTGAGTGTTCTTAGCGCTTTATCTTCTTTTGAAATGTTGGCATTTTGGAGATGTATGTTAAAGGTCAGGGTTGTTGGCTTTATACCGTGCATCTTTAGGGCTGTCCGAGGTGTTCAAGAAGAAGGCTGTTTGGATGTAGCCACTTAAACTACAGAGTGTCAAAGGTCACTAATATTTGTTTAGATGCTACTTTCGGCATGTTGTGCCGTATGGATCTCCTGATATGCTCTATGTGCTGGAAACCCTGTCTGTAGGTGGGTGTTTGGTGATGGTGAAGGTCGATTTTGAACCCCCTGTTTGTTGAACTTGGTACTGCAGCAGCACATTTTGTATTATATCTTTGGACCTGGACATGCTGTGGTGTTGAGTTTTAGTTGTCAAGGCTTTAAAGAACATACGCTGTACCAAGTATGCTGTTAAGACACTAGAAGCTACCGCTTAAGATACTGCTGTATTCACATGAGTAGCAAAATACATAAGATTGTTGTTGTGAGCATCGCAAAGACATGGGACAAAATGCACTCGTGACCTGCATACAGATACTGAAACACATCTCCAACTCAGGCTGTCATGGGGTATTGAGTTTCGTGATAGTAACATATTTCCATTAGACCTCCTTCTGATTGAGTTACGTGATAGTCAGACATTTCCATTAGACCTCCTTCTTATCAAGTTTCGTGATAGTAACATATTTCCATTAGACCTCCTTCTGATTAAGTTTCGTGATAGTAACATATTTCCATTAGACCTCCTTCTGATTAAGTTTCATGATAGTAACATATTTCCATTAGGCCTCCTTCTGATTCAATTCTAACAGTTTATTCATCATACTTAGTTACATTTATGATATTATATAGATAACAAATTAGCAGATATCTTAAAGGGTAATATCGCCTTTATTTGTTATTAATGAGATCTTTAACGCTAAATGACATTGGCCTCTAGCCTTGTTTAAAATGTCTTGACTCAACAGGTACACTTGTGCGTGACTTCGTCTGTGCCGATAATGATCTGGTAAACAAACGCCACCATAGTCCCCGACCCTCAGGTATGACAATGGACTAGGTAAGGGTAAAGGTAAACAAACGTTCGTGTCATGAACACGAGTGAATTGGCCGTAACTGTCACAGATCAGAGCCTTTGTAAGCTGCCGTGCAGCTCACTTGTCAGGGGTTTACAAAGTAATGCTGCAAACTACTTCTTATGATGTAATACAGTACATAGTAATTCTGTTCAAGGGGACAGAAAGACAGACAGACAGACTGACTGACAGACATGCAGACAGACCGAAAACATAGCCATCTCGGAGGAGGTAAAAGCGGATTGTAAGCCGTATTATTGCTCGCTGCTTGGGCAGAGAGAGAGGAGGTACGATAATTTATTAAAATTCCTGTTTGCTGTGTCGTGATTTCGCTGTAGAAATATCAGCGCGAAAACCGCGAAACATTTCAAAATTTACAGTAAGCTCGACCGCTTTATCTGCTCGAAGATGAATTGAGGTGGGGCTCGAACCGTGCATTCGGTGTCACGAAAAGCAATTGTTGACACGAAAAGGGTGCCACCGATGGTGGTAATTTTCAAGCCGAAGTCTGAGCGGATAATGGAACTAGAGACTAAGGAGTGGTCGCGCTTTGGAGAATATAAATCTTTGGCGAAGGTAACTACTAGCATTTCTACCATCGGAAGTGTTCCAGAAAGCTGCGGGCTCTCCTAGAAAACAGGAAAAATACGTATGCGTACTGAAATCTCAACGTGAACCACAAAAACCTGTCATAATATCACATGGAAAATCCTTTATTATGGGAACTACATCAAAGGAATCAACCATAACTCACCTTCATGTATTCGAGGTTCGCCTGAGTATAGTCGGGCTTGGTGAATCTCCACTTGATGTTTGGGTCGTCCAGGTTCCCGCGGTCTGGCTCAAGGAAGTTGTACTTCTTCGTGAGACGTTCAAGCTCCTGCCTTGCGGCAAGACGCTCCTCAGAATGGGCAGTACCAAAAGATCCGGACATTTTTAAGGACCAAATCTGGAATAACATGCACGAATTTGTCAACATGATATTCATTTGTTTATCTATCACGCTTCTCCACAACAGTGAAACAAGTATTCCTTGTCGAGGTCACCTCTAAAATCACTACAAAAGAAGAAACAATCCATTTTAATGAACTTACCAAATCAACTTAACAGAAAAGAATTGGATAAATAGCCTGAGTATCATCCTCCGTAGCAACCGCTGGCAAGCGAAAGTCGTGAGCCAGCGGTTACTACGGAGGATGATACTCAGGCTACTGGATAAATCAAGTCAGTACAATTTGTTCTTCTTCATAGGATCTTCTTTGGACCAGTGCAGCGGTTAGGTGGATAGAGTGTTCGCCTTGCATTCGGTAGGTCGTGAGTTCGATCCCCGGCCGAGTCATACCAATGGTACGTACATGTTGCTACCTCTGCGTAGCACTCATCATTCGGAAAAGAGTATGGTAGTTGAACACACAGAGCACTACCAGTGGCCTAGCCCCCTGGCTGCTGTAGTGATTACACAAAGCTATGTGGCTCAAGGACTATTGAAACGGAGATGTACCATTTGGTATGGGATGGACTTTAAAACATGGGATCTTCTGCAAACATGCTACAGATACCTTTACTACGGTCAGCAAGGATCTACGTCAAACTTTCCTATCATCATTAAGACAGATGCATTTTTTACGACAAATTCACGACTGTCCGTGTTAAAATCATAGACGAAGATGGTGGCCATACCAACGGAAAGTGGAACACTTGCACCAGCTGAACTTCGGGAAAGACCTGGACTAGAAGAAGATCCAACGCTGCTACGACGGCTATACCGTCTCTTTCCAAAAGAGAGGACAAAGGTCGTGCCAAGTCTGTACGGTACATGTCAAAGTTCAGTGAGCGCCCTACTTTATAAAAAATAATTTATATTTACACTTCTGCGGTTATCTGTGACAACGCCCCCACACTGCACGACGAGCGGGATTTAACCAGCACATAATGCTAGCCTGATTGTAAATATTATATACCATGTGTAAAATAGATTAGTCTCTTAGATTTTTAGATACTAGTAACTCATGTAGTTAAACTGTTCTGTATGTATTGTATGTACAAGTTGCCAAACACTGTATCCTCTACAGTTGTCGTGCAATAAAGTTCTTCTGTGAGTTATGAAAAGAATGTACCATTGGCAATATGAATGCCTGGAAATGGTTGCTTTTAGCAAGGACGTTATATCTGATATAACGTCCTTGCTTTTAGCATGTGGTGCTTGACACAACGATTATCAGGCTTATGTAGGATTTAGCTCTATTGTTATGGCGCCACATTCCCAGACGTACCCGTGCTTGTCTTGCCTGGGACATGATATCGCAATAGTTTAAATGACACCTGGTGTTAGATATGGAGAGCTCACTACACAAAAATGGGGATTTACTGATACAAAACTACATCCAGTAAATCTATACTGGCGCCGTGTATCGCCCAAAGCCATTACAAGATTTACCTGACAAACATTAACTAAAGCCCAATTTTGTAGAAGACCAGCATAACTCAATAACACCTGGGTGGATTGTATTCGTATTCGGTTTGTCGATAAGTATTGATGAGGCCAGAAAACGATACGAATCGAGTCCCTAGACCATTGTTTGGGAGCTAGTCGTGAGCGAGGTCATGTGGGGTTGGGAGTCTTAATTGGTCGGCAAAGTTGCTAGTACTAGCTAGTCTCTTAAAGTCGTCTAACCCAGCCGAGTGTCGACTATGAAATTAAAGTAACTCAGAGTAGGACAAGAGTCATGTTCTTCTTCAAAGCGTTCGGAGGCACAAACGGAAGCTAGAGTGCACAATAGTGCACAAGCGTGGCACAATAGTGCAGTTGACAGGGTGTTCGATTTATAACCCAGAGGTTCTGGGTTCGAATCCGTTGATGTGCCACCGATCTTGTGCTCTTGGGGAAGGCACTTTACACGACTTTCCTCACTTCACTCAGGTTAAAATGAGTACCTAGCTTCTGATAGGTGAGTCCCTCGAATAGGACGTTAAATGGACGTCCCGTATTTAGGGAGAGCCACACCTCGCGCTCGTTATAAGAACCCACCGCACTTATCGAAAAGAGTAGCGGTCCTTCCCGGTGTGAGTCGATCAAATAAATCTGTCCAAATATGCAGCTTGTACTGTTAAGAACAAACCTGGTGTGTTACGCCAGAAGGCGGTTTACCGGGTATGCAAAACAAACGAAAGAAAAGAATAGGATGAATGCCAGGCTACACCCAACCCAGGTTAGAAAGTAGTCGGGAACAAAGTCGCTAGAAGCTCCTTAATGTGTGACAGCTGACTTGAGTGTTGCGAGAAGGAAATGAAAGAACTCATGTACTCACATGTAGTAGGAAAAACAACAAGAAAACAGTACTTTATGGCGGCGCGGTCGCTACAGGCAGGTTGCACCTCCTTACCTCTCCTTGATCTTGAAGGTAAGAAAACAGCAATGTGACTTTCGAGGTCAAAGTCGAGGTCAACAGCTAGTGTTTTCTAAAGCACAGAAACTCACTGTACCGTTGCCAGCATTCAGGTGTCGTCTGAAACCTAATCTATGTGACGAAGGGAGAACAAAGAAATGTACATTCCACAGGTAAGCTATCCGAATCACGTTTATAGAAGACTGCCATCAAAGCCATGAAAGGGGCAACAAAATGGCGGCTGAAAAGGAAAATATGCCGGAAAGGGAAAAATTCCGTGAAAGCAGTGCTGGGGGTCTGCACAAGTTTCCCGGTATATATTCCTTTCCCGGCATTTTTTCTTTCCCGGCATATTTTCTTTTTCCGGCGTATCCCCGGTTAAAAATCACGAATCCATCCCCCCCCCCCCCAAAAAAAAAAACTTACGCCAAGGCCCCCAGCTGCAGAGACACCGGTGAAGAAGGCTAGTCCTGAATGCATGTGCAACACGAGAGTTGAAGAAGTCAAGCAATACTCACACATACAAAAGACAGCACGAAAACAGTCACTGACGTCCTTTCTTCTCCTTAGCTTGATCCTGACTGTGTCTTACCGGTCAGGCGAACTGGCACATGTACACAAACAGGGTACGTCGTTGAGACATGTGCCTGATCGGTTACAACGAACAGGTTTCCCCAGAGATGGTCATGGTCATTTAACTCTTTAAAAGTATATACGCCAAAAAAGCAGTAACTCAAGCAACTGGCTATGATTTTGGAAACGGTCAAATGTTTCAGACAACCATCCGGATGGTTGCGATTGTCTGAAACGTCTGACCAAGGACGTTATGACCGTTTCCATAATCATACCCAGTTATTTAAGTAAGTGCTTATTGGCGTATCTTACTACCTGGATGTCATCGACCTATAAAAGTATATTTGATCTTCACAAATGTCTGAAAGATTTGCTTCACAGCGATGATATCAGGCCTGATGTGAGTTAAAGTTGGAAATCTGCCAGGCATATGATGATCATTTGTGCCACAGGGTGTCACCAAAGTAATGAGGCCGTTGTGTTATGTAAGCTCATGGACACCTGGGGAGCTTAGACATCCTGTGGGCTCTGCTTGCGGCCCAGACGTGACATGTGGGATCCATAGTGTTGGACACTGACAAGTAGCGTATGGGAAGCACTTGTGTAAATCTTTCATAGCTGACGCGGCCATAACCTCAGGCGTTCCTCATTCCAGATAATGATGCCAACTTGGATAGTCTGTTTATACTAGTATGATCGAAAACACCGGTCTGGCCCACAAACACAGTTCTCCGAACAGGTCGCCTGAGGTAACGGACCTTGCTGGGGTAGCAGCCTGATATTGAGATAAGGCCAAAGCAAGTACATCTTATGGATGACATCCGCTGCAGACTTTTAAAAAAATAGTGAGATAGAGCGACAAGATAGAAAAAATGATGCGTAAATATTAAACAAGATGGCTAACTTTTTAACATAGAAAACATAAACGTTGTGACAAGAAACGAAGCGACAGTCAACAAGGCATTCATTAATTCCTGTATTCAAGACGTGCACTGGCGAATAAATTTAGGCTAGAATCCCACCAGTGGCTATTATTTCTTCTAATCCATCAACCAATACGAATGTTGTGGTGCATCTTTTGTAAAACATTACAAGTATTGTGGGAAGATGAAGGAAGCAGTAATGCCTAATCATAATGGTGTTTTCTCTAATTTTCTTCATATCAAGTCGGAAAGAACCACACCTCAAGCACGTAAAAGAACCCTAATCTCCAAGCAGATTCCTCCGTGGCATAAGACAGTAATATAAGCTGGGGAAGGAGTTTAGCCGACAGAGGAGTAATATTGGCCACGTGGACCAATATTACTCCTCTGCCGGATAAACTCCTTCCCCAGCTTATGTTACTGCCACGGAGAAAAGAACCCATCAAAAGAACCCATCGCGCTTATCGAAAAAGACACGCCCTCAAAGTCGATTCTTTCACATGCAAAATAGAAAATTACCACTGATCTGGTGGTACGCGAGGGACAGGGATAAATATTTCACTCCTATTGTCTGTTGATTACAAAGGAATTTTTTGTCGACCTTCCTTTTAATAATTATTTGCTATTTCTTTAAATAGAACATTATCTTTGATCTTGCAGTAAAGCCGTATTCTTACCTTGTAAGTTTTGGAACTGCTCACCACGATTTCTTTACAAATTTCGAAATTAAATCATTTACTTCAAGGTATGTATGAAGACTGCATATTGTGCTCATAAGGATGTCTCTTTTACATTTGTTTCCTTTTCACAGACGTGTTGCGAATTCATGTTTGTAAACCACATCGCCAGATGTGTAATGTTTCACCAATAATCTCCAACTACCAGCATCACTTCAATATATTTCAATGAATGCATAGAAATAACACCAAAAGATATCACCAAGAAGGTTATTATAAAACATACAAAACGTCATTTTTTTTAGGGGTAACATTTCAATTACAAGTGTACGACCGTATAAGTGATAAATAACGAAAAAAAAAGAACTATACCACCTCGGATTCGAACCCGAGTCCATATTAAAGTCAAAATGTCTATTTGCTAATCCAGTATACGCCACGCAACATTACTGTGTAAACCAATGTGCTAAAACAACTCAGGTAACGGCGCGCGTGATTATAAGAGACAAAATTTGTCGCCGGTACATTCTTTAGAAAATCTGAAGGCGCAAGATCTCTCTAGTCTATACATCTTTTGGTTATCTAAGTAAACTTTTAACTGATATAGTAAATAGTGGATCACTTTAATCTGTCCTGATATGCAACTTGTACTCTTCTGTACTAACGTTAATTTAGCGATTTACCGGGACAGGTAGTACAAACAAACAAAAATTACAAGGATCTGGAAGTTAGGAGATGAGTGTAAGTAAGAATGATCTCCTTACCGTGCCCGTTTACACTAAGCCACACTGATGTATGAACTGAAGACAAATTGTCTGCCGTGCTATGACCTATGGTTGCCAGTGGCAACTTGCCACCCTAATCATGCTACCAGAACGTAGAAACTGACAGCTTAGATTGATTGATGGTACTACATGTATGATGCTTTAGGGCTAGCGGCTTTATTCTGAATCTCTTGAGGTCGCCTGAGGTGACGGAGCTTGCTGAGGCAGCAGTCTGATGTTAAAATAACGTTAAATGTTATTTGCCGGCCAAAACACCAAGCTTGGAGGACCGTCACCTACCGGATACTCACCTACTGAGATTTTGTTTTCACCAAATTACTGAGTACATTGTACAGTAGAAGCCGCTTAATTGCACGGCATATTTGTCAGTGAATTTCGTGCAATTATCCATTTGGTGCAATAATATTAATGCGAAGCTATCTAGCTGGGCCGCACCGGTTTGGGATTTTGGGATTCCGTGCAGTTAAGAGAAGTGTGCGTCGACCCGTTGTGCAATTAACTGGCTTCCACTGTATTACGAAAATAAATGAATGATGTCGTGGATTTCTCATATATTGATCCATGCACCGGACAATGAATAAGTCAAATGGTATATTCTTCGTAAAACAAACGAAGAGGCTTGCAGCCAGCGGATGAATTAAGCCTTGTACAAACGTTGGAATGTGAAACCACTGTCCTTGTGGGTGATATCCCTAAATACTCTGTTATTTTTAAAAACAACGGATATAGGTTACCACGCGGATAAAGGTGAACTATCGTTATATCCATGCGTAGGACCTTCCCAAAGACCTAGAATCCATCTCATTATAGTTCCAGTTTGCTCCTCTGACTTCTAAAGAATTATTGGTTATTGGTTATTAATTGGTTATTGGGTTATTGGGTGGGCCGACTACTCTCTCTTCGCAGCCAGGAGCTGAATTGCGAAAACTGTTCACAGCGACAGAAGACGACATCATTCCTTCCCATAGAATCTGTACATTGATCCACACATTCGTCTTTCCCTGCTTCAGGAAAGAAGTCGAACCCAACAAGTTACAGTTTAGAGTTAGCTTTTAGACTATAGTAGACATATTCTAAACTGTTCTACACGACTTGTTTGTCCCATTTCATGCTAACTTCAATTAGCCCTCGGGCAAGAATTTTGAAACCATTATAGTCATTGACTGGAAGGGACACACCTAGTCTAGCCGACCTAGTCAGACGGTGAAGTATAAAAATATGTCTGTCTGTGGATATAAATCATGCCTTATCACAAGCATGTCAAGACCAACGCAAAACATTCAACTTGATTGACCGATTGTTCTTAGCTTCACGCTACACGTTTATGTGGGTCAGCCAGCTTCGACGTACTTTTGCGAACTCGGCCAACAGCTTAACTCGGCTCAAGTTCGCTCACGTATTTCGAGGCACATGTATTGACGCGTACATGTATTTCCCCTAAATACAATGTACACTACTCCGAGGATAAGATTTTAATTACTTTCGAATGTATCACGATTTTCAAAACTAGAAGAATTTATGTCTGTCTGTCAATAAATGTAGAATACTTTTTTGTTTGTTTTACACCTAACCAAGGGACATCAAGGCATGCTTCAAAATGATATATACGTGTGACAACTTTCTATGTAGTTTCTGAAATCCTGTTCACAGCAAAGAAGACAGCATGATTCCTTCACCTAGAATCTGTACAGTAAATATCTTCTCACCTGTGCGACAGAATTGGAAATCTCCAAGCTCGCGGTGCTGATGCGCCAAAATCACGACTGTTTGCAGATATTGCCTAACCGATTTACATGTCTCTGCACTTTACTTGAGGCAAACAGTCAAAGTTCAACCATTGAAACGTGAGCGTTTACCCAATGAACCTGGGAAGCCACATTTAAAGGTCAATCGCAATTACGACTTCGCCCAGAAGTACTTTACTGTGCTTGCAAGTAGCTGAAAGCCAAGAGAAAATATGCTTGACTGGCTCTAAACTAGCCGATATCAGTTATTCATATCAGCAGATTGCCTTCTGTTGTTTTCGGTGGAATTTATTCACCGTGATATTTCCTTTATTTTCCTACGGGACTGGGGTACCGGTGTCTGAGATGTTGAATCACTGAAACACAAGAGGTGCGTAGAAAGAGTCTCCTGCCTCCCGGGATTTGAACCCGGGCCCACCATCTCAAGAAACCCAACGCCATAACCGCTAGACAAAAAGGTCCCTACCAATGCATTAGACTGGTCAGTGGGTGGCGCTTTAACCTCACTGTTATACATGTAGTTAGACTGATACGATAACAGGATTTGAACAATATTTTGTCAAGCAAAATGTGCTACAAATGGCAGTCAACAATCCTTTGTAGTAAAAGCCATAAAAAGTGTGAAGCGTCACAAAACGAGCATCTCTAGTCTTTTATATGTCTGATATATCATTGGCCGCCGTCTTACTCGTGCTGGTAATGGTCACCACGTTACAAGATCTTGAGGTAATTTCAACGTGTGACCTGAAGGCCACTCCAAGGTCACGGGTTACATTGTAACAGCATCTCTTCTCCCTAGGTCAGAAACATCATGATTGAGGCCACGAGTTGAATTTCTCAATTGTTACCGTATTTGGCGGCAGTCATAAACTACCTTACACAGCCTCCAAGATCATGTAACGGCAGCGATGTGACGTGATCTTTCAGAGGTCCTGGGTAGCTGGCTTCACTTGCCAAACAATTATTCTAAGAACTGATTGTCACATCTTTAGCTACCATTTGAATTCCACGTGTCTCCTCAGGCGACAGCCATTTATCATGGGCTAGAATCCCACCTGTGGCTATAATTTCTTCTAAGCCATTGAGCAATACGAATGTTGTAGTGCATTTTTTAAAACATTACAGGTGTTGTGGAAACGCAGTTTTATTGTCTGTAATTTGCTTCATATCAAGTCGTAAAGGTAGGCGATAGCAATTTGCACATTTCAATGAGAACGAGCCTACATCGAGGTATCGTGTTCGAAAAGACCAACACCTCAAGCACTTAAAAGCCTTGAACCAACCGCGCTTATCGAAAAGAGGAGCGTCCTTCCCGATGTGAGAGGATCACTTAAATCTGTCCGGACATGCAGCTTGTGCTCTTCAGTACAAACTTGGCGTGTTACGCCATGAGTAGCCTCCATAGCAGGCTCTCTATGGACTTTTTTGCCACTTTTGCTGGCCATTTCTTTATGTACTGGGTCGCTGATTGCTGGCCTCTCTCATAGCCGCCCATTAAAATGGACGGCTATGAGAGAGGCCAGCAATCAGCGACCCAGTACAAAAAGAAATGGCCAGCAAAAGTGCCAAAAAAGTCCATAGAGAGCCTGCTATGGAGGCTACGCCATGAGGTGGTTTACTGGGTAGGCAGTAAATTAGCATTAGCAGTAAATATATTCCCACCTGTGCGACAAAATTGGAGATATGCAAGATCGCGGTGCTGCTCTGCCAAAATCACGGCTGTTTGCAGATGTTGTCTGACCGACAGTCAAAGGTCAACCATTGAATCGTGAACGTTTACCCAATGAACCTGCGAAGCTACATTTGAAGGTCAATCGCAATTACGACTTCACCCAGAAGTACTTTATACTTTGGCACCTTTAGTACGTTAGAGTCGATTCCACATTACCCAAAGGGTCTTTCTTGCCTTTTGTTCCAACATTTTGAAAACTTTTATAACATTCTAAATGTGATAAGTAACTGTTTAGAACTGTTCATAACATCTGTGTGATGTTCTGAATATCTTCTATAGTGTTCATACATGTCAGAAACATTTCTAACATCAAATCCATTATTTCTGTTAGTTTCTAAACTGTTCCAACATAGATTCATCATTTGTGATCACATGTGATCATATCGTTTCGAACAGTGAAACAAAATGATGAAACTGGGTCAGTGGGCTGGGAAGAGGGCAATTCACACATCCCTGCCAAGTACAAGAAATTGTGTCTGTCTGACAGCTTTTCACAAAAGAGCCACTAGTGTCTACTAAGAAAATCTAAAAAGACCCAAACAAAAGGCCCATCTTAGCAGCTGTGTTTATTGGGGTAATAAAAGTTTTTATGGAGGAAAAAAATGACACAAATTGTTGGAACATATGATCACATGTTCCAACAATAACAAAACACATAGATGTTTCTAACTTGTTCTAAATAAAGAGATATTTGTACCATTAATTTCCCAATGTTTCCAACATATATAGATAGGTTCAAACATGTTCAAACTTCCATTTTCAATTGTTTGAACAATTTAGAACTTCAGTGACTGAAATATTCTTTTGCTTAGAATAGTTCAAACTTATTACAAATATTATTTCAAAACCCTCTCGGTGACTCGGAATCGACTCTACTAACTTTTTTGGATGCCATTTGCTTATATGTGACTGTTTGTTTCCACCATAACTCGAGAGGCCTTGGATGGGTGTTAATGATATTTGGTAAGTGGGTAGAAGCTCGACCACAGTAAGCAGGCAATTAAGGAAGGGTTTAAAAAAACGAAGGTCAAGTTCTACAATGGCCCCCAAGCGGCTTTTCAAGGTTGGTATCCATCTGTCTCAGGAGGCAATGGTAGGCAGATAGTCACTTGCCGTCGTGGGTCAGGTGACCCGACTGCCTGGCCTGCACTTAGCTTTTTAATTTAAAGGAGGGGTGTGCACTTCCTTCTCCACCCTCTCGTCTACTGGCGCACCAAGTCTCACAGGGACTAGAACTACGTGCCACGTGTAGGACAGGCCCAGCAGATACAGGTTTGTTGTTTGGAGTTTCCGTCTCCTAGGAGGGCTTCCGACCAAGGTAATGTGACAGAAATTCAGGTTTTGATATTTCGTGTTCTGGACAACTCTCCATCTTCTTGTCTACCTTGTCCCCCCAACGACCAGGAGGTCAAGGGACTAGGGAGGTAGGTAGGTTCTGGACATGGTATGGTAATGATTTTTGAGATTTTGAGTGGTAGGTAGTTCTTGAGATAGAGAGTACGTGTTGTGCGTTTGGGTCTCCCAGCTACAGGGGCCTTCTTTGTTTCAGACTTTGGAAGAGAATAACTTAAGAGGATGTCGATGAATCGTCAGGATTGTTACTATGTAGATAACATAAATGATGCTGTCCATAACTAAATGAAAAACATAAGTATAATGTACATTTACAAAATAAATGGGGGAATTTAATTAATGTCTCGCATTGCATGAAAGAACTCTCACATATGTGACATTTGTAAATGAGAAAGAGATGTAGCGTTATATCGTTAGATGAGAAACATTATATACCGCCAAGGTTGCTTTAGGCGTTGCCCAAGTTGATAAATGTGCCTCCGATACAAAGATGTGCAGTATCCTCACCATTCATAGTCCGATTCATATGTAGTGGTTGTTCATGATAGGTGACAGCTTTTCTGTGATCCCCAAGGTTACTCCAGGCCGTGAGAAGTTAAGTAAAGTGGCAATATCAAGGTGCACGGTGTTATCATCATCATCGTCACAAGTATATCGCTTCATCTGTGATGCATTCATGATACCTGACCACCTTTATTTAATGCCCAAGAGCTGGTGAGCTGGAAATGTCAGGTTGTGCATTGTTGTTCTCTCCATAGATACTAAGCTTCATCTGTAGTGCCCTTTCATGATAGATTACCGCCTTTCTGTGATCCCCAAGGTTTCTCCAGATGCTTCCCAAGTTGTCAAGTGAGCCGGCAATATCAGGATGCGCGGTGCCTTCACCATAGATATTCAGCAACATCTGTAGTGCCTGTTCCTGATAACTTATCGCTTTTCTGTGATCCCCAAGGTTACTCCAGGCGTTACCCAAGTTCTTAAGTGAGCCGGCGATCTCACGATGCGCAGTGTCCTCGCCATGGATACTCCGTGTCATCTGCAGTGACTGTTTGACCGCCTTTCTGTGATCCCCAAGCTTACTCAAGGCGCTACCCAAATTGTTAAGTGAGATGACAATGTCACAGGGTGTGCAGTGCCCTTACCATACACACTCCTCTTCATTTTTAGTGCCTGTTCGTAATAGCTGGCCGCCTTTTTGTGATCACCAAGTTCGCTATACGTAAGACCCAAGTTATTAAGTGAGATGGCAATATGGGGGTGTCTACTATCCTCAACATAGATAGTCTGCATCATCTGTACTGCCTGTTTGTGATAGCTGATTGCCTTTACGTGATCTCTGAGTTTACTCCAGGCGCTACCCAAGTTGGTAATTGAGCTTACGACGCCAAGATGTGCAGTGTCTTTACCATAGATACTCCTCTGTATTTGCAGTGACTGCTCATAATAGCTGATCGCCTTTCTGTGATCACAAAGGTCGCTCCAGGTAACACCCAAGTCATTTAGTGAACCTGCAATATCTGAATGAGCAGTGTGCTCACCACAGATAGTCTGTTTCATATGAAGTGCCTGTTCATGATAGCTGACTGCCTTCCTGTGGTCCCCCAGTCTTCTCCAGGCTGTACCCAAGTTGTGAAGTGTGCGGGCGATATCAAGATGTGCAGTGTTTTTACCATAGATACTCTTTTGCATTTGTAGTGCCTGTTCATAATAGCTGACTGCCTTCCTGTGATCTCCAAGGCTACTCCAGGCGTCACCCAAGTTGTTAAGCGGACTGGCGACGTCAGGATGTGCGGTGCCTTCACCGAAGATACTCTCTCGCATGTGCAATGCCTGTTCAAAATAGCTGACCGCCTTTTTGTCATCCCCAAAGTTATACCAAGCGGCACCCAAGTTGTTGAGTGAGGTGGCGATGTGCAGTGCCCTCGCCATAGGTACACCGCTCCATTTGTAGTGACTGTTCATAATAGTTAACCGCCTTTCTGTAATACCCAAGGTTACTCCAAGCCCAACCCAATGTGTTAAGTAATCTGGCGATGTCAGAATGTGCAGTGTCCTCACCATGGATACTTCGCTTAATCCGTAGTAACTGTTCATAGTAGCTTAACGCCTTTCTGTGATTCTCAAGGCTACTCCAGGCGTGACCCAAATTGTTAAGTGACCTGGCGATGTCAGGATGTGCAGTGTCTTTGTCATACATGTATACACTCCGGCTCATCTGCAGGGCCTGTTCACAATAGTTGATCGCCTTTTTGTAATCCCCAAGGTTATACCAAATGGCACCCAAGTTGTAAAGTGAGCATGCGATGTCAGGATGTTCATTGTCCTCACCATAGATACTCCGGTTTATATGTAGTACCTGTTCATAATAGCCGACTGCCTTTCTGTGATCACCAAGGCAGCTCCATGCATTACCCAAGTTGTAAAGTGAGCATGCGATCGATATCAGGATGTTCATTGTCCTCACCATAGATAATCTGTAGTACCTGTTCATAATAGCCGACTGCCTTTCTGTGATCCCCAATGTTGCACCATGCATTACTCAAGTTGTTTAGTGAGATAGCGATGTCAGGATGTATATTGCCCTCCCCATAGACATTTCTAAACATCTGTAGTGCCTGTTCATATCAGCTGATCGCCTTTTGTGAATCTCCAAGGTCACTCCAGGCGTTGCCCAAGTTGTTAAGTGAGCTGGCGATACTTGGATGTGCGGTGTCCTGACCATAGATACTCCGCTTCATCTGCAGTGCCTGTTCATAATAGTTGAGCGCCTTTTTGTGATTCCCAAGGTTTCTCCAGGCGTTACCCAAGTTGTTAAGTGATCCAGCGATGTCAGGATTTATAGTATTATGACCATAGATGCTTCGGTTCATCTGTAGACTGTTCATAGTAGCTGACAGCTTTTCGGTGATTTCCAAGGTCTTTCCAGGCTCCATCAAAGTTGTGAAGTGAGCTAGCGATGTCAGGATGCGCGGTACCCTCACCAAAGAGGTTCGTAATAGCTGATGGCATTTCTATGATCCCCAAGGTGACTCCAGACGTTACCCAAGTTGTTTAATAATGTCGCGATGTGAGTATTGGTAGCGCATTCACCATAAACATTCCGCTTCGTCTGTAGTGACTGATCATAATAGTTTACCGCCTTTCTATGATCTCCCAGGTCCGTATAGGCGGTACCCAGGTTATTCAGGGACGCGGCAATATCACCATGTGCGATGTTTGTACCATGTTTAGACAAATAGTTTTGTAGTGTTTGCTCCGTGCATGTCTTGAAATTGTGAAAATCGCACAGACTTTTATATACCTCTGCTTTCAGTTCTGAAGAAATGTCATAGAAAAATGGCTCTTCGATGGGCTGACTGTCGGTCAGTTGTGAAATAAAGCGCTTCAATGGTCTTTCTGTGTAATAGTATCTCATGAGCTGTTTTGTACTTGAGATATAGAATACTTGCTTTAATGTCTCCACATTTCCCGTACCGATCGACTTTGACGATAATGCTGACATATTTTCGACCTGACCACGGTTGTTCATGTATGTCCGTAGCCTCAGTTCTGCTGAGATACTGATTAGCACCATCAAGTGGTGTGCGTTGTCATTACTGACGATTCCACGGGTTTTCAGCTCCTGAATAGTCTCCCAGACTGTGGTCGGTTGTATGTTATGCAGTAGCGCCCAAAATGGCACGGCGAGGCTTGAAAGTCGGTAGATTTCCTTTTTGATATTCAGCAGACTGGCAATGAGAGCCTGAGTTTGAAACATAGACGCATTTTCCCTCAGATCTACAATTGCCATTACCAACTGAATTGTCCCGTTTTCTTTTTGAAGTTGCTGACTCCATATAGACCTGTACTCATCGACCAAGCCCTGTTCTCCTGTGATAAAAGACACATTTCCCAGTATACTAGCAAGATGGTAGCCTTTCTTTAGATGGAACGAAAGATCATTTGTCAGGATGTTCATCATATTGCTTGGTGTGCGGATGAGTTCACTCGTTCCTGTGCTGTTTCTACCCCTGCCCAAGGGAGTCTTGCATGCATGTGGCATGGCTCCATCAAACGCAAAACCACGCGTTGTTACTGAGTCATAAAACCAGCTGTCTAGCGGGTCTTTTGAGTAGAAATCATTAAGAGATTTAATCCCCATGGCCGGTAGAATGGTCTCACCTAGATTTATCACTATGAGATGCAGGTAATGGGTGAAGTTGCGGAAATAGCTAACATTATTCTCGGTTTCCTCCTCTACCAAAATGGCAAATTCCAGATCAGAGTATGGAGTTACCAATCCTGTGGCTTGTGAACCCAAACCTATCATGGCGTACTTACAGGGAGGGGGGCCCATTACCTCCATGCATTCATCTACAAGGCCAGCTATGAACGTTTTACGCTGATCAACGAGTGTCTGACACAATGCTTTGATTGCTTCCATCCTCTTCATCTCTATCTCTTTTATCATTGGGTCATTCTCATCAAGACTATATGGATCTGCCTCTTGTTCAATTCTTTTGACCTCTTTTTCTACATAGTCCCTATCAGCCTTCAGTATCAATTTGTGTTTGTCTTTATCATCGCTGTCTACCTTCTCTTCGATCTTCAGGACTTCCTTAACAAACGCTTGAGTTAGATCCTTGATTATTTCCTCTATATCTTCTCTCCTTGACCTTACCAGTGCTGCATTACAGAGTGCCGCAGCCTTTGTGAAGTCTCCCCCGTCCTTTGACCGGATTCCTCTCTTCATATAAACATCTCCCAACTTGTACAGGGGCTGTGCCTCTTTCGTGCGTTTCCCTGTAACAACAGATAGAGTTGTGACAAAACCGCAGGTTTTAAATTGTAATGTTATATTCAATTCTTCTTATTGAATGACAGAATTTGAAATGCAAACGTGCGTGAAGATAACTAACCTCTTTTTATAGCATCATGCATCATCACGATTTGCACCATTGTGGACTTTTTTATTGAATTTACTTTGCTGATAAATCATATACACATAAGCCAAAGATATAACAGTTGCAGTCATCAATGTTTCTATTCGTTGCATTATTATATATCGTATATTATATTCGTCTAGCTCTTGCTTGCTTGAAACACATTGATGGCCACAACAATGGTCATATATAGAGTATAGAGATGCAATTTACAACTAGCGACCTTTTCGACACTTTGGACTAATTTTATACTAAAATCGTTGTAAAACTTACCTTTCACATGAACAGACTTGAGCGCAGCTGCAAAGATCTGTTCTGCTTTGTCCAGGTTTCCAGTCTGCAGGGCCCTGGAGCCATCCTGTAGACGTTCTTTGTATATGCTGGAACAAAAATACCACATCATATAAGAAACAGACATCTTCAAATGAAAATCTTTCTTTGTGCATATGTCATGTTAGAGCGCGGCAGAACTAAATGAGAACTTTAAGTCATCATAATATCTTACGTAATTCAAATTTTTCATGAATCAAGCGCTTCCGGGGCACAGAAGTGGAACATCAATATGTGAACTTTCTGGATACGGACACAACGACGCCTTCGATATCAAGACGCAACAGCCATCTCAGATGGCGGTATTGATTCCCAACAAACTTTGACCCATGACTGACGTCACACGTATATTCGTGACGTAGTGTGTCCAGGGAAAGGGTATGTCACCCCGTAAGGGGCGGTATAACCCCGTCGTGTGTAAGCATGTCGACTGATGATGATGATGATGATGATGAGTGTGTCCAAAGCGATGGTATCAGATGCCTAAGAATTGATTGATTCGGTAGAAAATCCCAGCAAGCAGGTTAAAAAAAAATCACATTTTTTAACCTCCTTGATCCCAGTGAGTCTAATTGCCATGTGTTGAAGACCAATGTAGTAGATTAATTTATCATAATGCCAATATGCCTATCACTATATTTTCCAATCAAGAGCTACATATACGTGGATACAGAAGGTACCCCAAACCAATCATAAAGAACCAGCCTTCCCCGTTACCTACATGTGCAGATGGTGCATTCCGTCATCCCTTGTTGGTACAATTGACAAGGAACCCGTGCGTCCTGCCACGTCTTGGCGTTGCTTAAGCCTGGGGCACAACCCGCCGTACGTGCAATTTGTCCGTACGTTTTTTGTGGAGGCCACGTCCGCCACGTATTCCTGAAAACGTTCAGTCTGTACATGGCAGGTGCGTCGCCCGTACTGGCACGTACGGAGGGCGAATCCGCAGCCCGAACGCAGAGAAAGTTCTGCATGCACTTAAATTTCTACGGCGTATGTGCGTGCTCCCAAATCCGTGGGAATCGCCACGTGTTCGTACGGAGACGGTACTTACCACTTACGGATACCAAAAGATTGCCCACGTTTTGGCACGTAGACAGCACGCACTTGCAAGTACGGCGGGTTGTGCCCCTAGCTTTACTTGTTGACCTCTATTAGAACCGATAGAAAGCAATGAATATTCAACAGCGGGCAATCGTATACAGGAGAAGCCGTTTAATTGCACACCCAATTTGCCAGCGTATTTCGTGCAATTTTCCGAGTGGTGCAATAATGCTTAAGTTATACAGCTGGTCTGCACCAGTTTGGGATCTTAGAATTCAGTGCAATAAACAGAAGTGTGGGGTAATATGTTGTGCAATTAACGATGCTTCTACTGTATAAGCGTGTGCACGGATCCAACCGCACATATATAGTGAAGCCTTCTAGGATGCAAACAAAACACGTCTTGTCTTGACATTTGTAATGTAAACCGACCGAGAGGTTATAAATCTATCTGTAGCATCGAGTCGTTTGAAATGTGTTGTACTTGATTCGAGCAAGGACGTGATATAACGTCCTTGATTCGAGAAACGTGAATAATTCATTGCGTAAACTAGCGTATCTAAAACATTCCATTATAAAGTGAAATTCATCTTCAATATGTTTTGGACAGAAAGATTTGCACATATATTTAGATGTGAGAACTCCCATAATGCAAAAATATGCAAATATATCAAGGACTGCTTTGCTATTAGAAAGAATACTGAAGCTAATGATTAGCCTACTTCATTATGATACTGTATGAATGAATTATTTTGGCCCTTATTGTTATGTTAACTATGATGTTAAGCTATATCCTATACCTCTATTTTGTACCTTATGAAATAGCTGTTGCCATACTTTGTACCATGTACAATTGTCGTGCAATAAAGTTCTTTTTATACATCATGTATAAAGGTGGTCTAGAAAAGAACTGTTTACAAGTCAGGAGCCTTCACTTATGACCCGCGCATGCGTAGTTGAATCCACGAACATGCTTATTGTTCAAGAGAACTTTGACGACTTGCTAAAGGTAAAGAAACAGAAAGTTTGTGTGCGGTGTCTGGTTGGTGATTTGGGCATCATTGATTACATGGACTCAGTAGGGTACACTTGCCTTTTGTCTGTCTATAGACCAAACATTATGAAAATCCGTACATATACGTTCAAAACTTCTGCAACTTTTTGTCCCCAAAGGAACAAAAAACAATCAACCCAAATCATGACGTATTAGGCAGAAATAAGAAAACTAAGGAAATGCATAAAGTGATAAGTCATGTCAATGTAAGAACCCGCTATCCTTCTGGGGGAACTCCGAAACCCATGAAAATGTCTCTGTTTAATGGTATTTCCTTACCTATCAAATTTCTGTATAGTTCACTCACCTTGATGTTTGTTCTGGTGATGCCTTGCCTGATTCTTGCTGTGTATAGTAAGCGATGGACAATGGCAACTGTTCCCTGAACGTTTTTACACCGCGCCAGTGCCGAGTTGTACAGGGCAGTAGCTCTAGTCAAGTCTCCAGTGTTTCTAGTTTCTATTCCTCGTTTCAGGTACACGTCACCGAGACTTTTTATTGCTTCTGTTTCTAACATCTTGTTCTCGTTTACTATTCCCTCTACTATAAGCTTCCCGTATCCAACCAGCACAGAGTCTGTGTTACCACCAGCAGCCCGTCTCTTGTCCAGGTCTTGAAAGTTTTTTGCCACCATTGCAGGTGTAGACGGCTTCTTGTCTTCAGTTTGTTGTCCCAGAACACCCTGTGACCATTTTGACGATGCCCCTTCTAAAAGCTTCCTCGTGTATTCGTATCGGTGTTCTATACATTCTCCCTGCTCCCGATGGTCACACCGGACCACAGCAGCTATGTAAAGTGCCAAGGCCATGTTGAACTTCCGCACATCTTTCCTGATCCTTCCCTTCTCTAAGTTCACATCGCCCAGACTTTTGAGCAGCTCCACTTGAAGCAACCTGTCCTTGTCAGCCGTGGCGTCCACCAGGGCACGGAGGTAGCCTGTCTCCGCACGTACGGGCTAGTCCGTACCTCCTGCCCTTCGCGTCCGACTCACGGAGTTTCTCACAGACCCTCAACATGGCGGATTTCTGCTAAGAGAACGTCTGTAAAACTAGCTTTGTGTGCGTGGTTCCGAGAAAGCGGAAGTTCCCAGCGGTGACCTCACCTGTTTTGCGGGGGGTCTGGAAAGGATGACTTTCCTTTTGGAAGGTTTCGTTGATAAGTAAGAGAGGAGAGATGGATGACTTAAGTCTAATATATATTGAACCAATTAAACTTACTTTCGAAAATGAGAACGCAATGACGTGGAGGAACGTTTAATCATTCAAACCATGTCGTGCAGGATACACACCAATTTATGAAATGTGTTACAAAGCATGTTGCGAAACATTTAGTTTGCAGTACGTAAATACTGAAGGTGCTGGATGGTTTATGTGGTCTTCACTGTCATAATCAGAATATCATGGCGGCCGACCTTATACTACAGGAGAACTTTCTTTTTGCATCTTTTGTGCTGGAAATGCGTGGTCTGGCAGCTAGTTCTGGAACCAGTGGGGGTGTTTTTGTTGAAGTTATAATTTCAAAGAGAATGATAGTACATGGAATACATAGGTCTTGGTGCCAACTTTTCTTCCTCGCGTGGATGTCTTCAATATAATCAGCGTGGTGTTCGTCGTGGACTTCGTTACAAGGCGATGGAAAAATCTCTCACTTTCCAAAATTTTACACATGAGAATATGGTTTACCAACATTTGTGGTAAGCATGTAGATTTACCTCCCATTTTTGTTTTAGCGGAGAGGACACCATACAGATCTAGACAAGCACCCAAAGACGCAGTGGTCCACTTGGATGGATCTTTGTGATATTTGGTATGTGGGTAGGTGTCGGCTTGCTGCAGGGAGCCAAAGCAAAGGTGCAGGTGCTGTGGAGGGGGGTGGTTGGTATTTTGAGAAAGGCCGTATAAAACTTCATACCTCCTTGAAAAAATGGAGGTATCGTTAAGGTGTGTCTTTTTGTGTGCCTGTGTGTGAAAGGACACAGATTGGAAATTGCAGGAGTCTTTCTACCTCGTTATAAGGGGGAACATATCCCCCAATTTCTAAAAATTTACAAAAGTGTGAGGGTTTACCATCATTTGTGGTAAACATGTTGTACAGGTGACAAAGGCGCACAAGATGTTAACCTCACTTTGCAAGTCACCATCTCCACAGGATAGACATGCAGTGTTGTGTTTGTGGTAATTGTCATTAGACAATACGTCTTACGAGTGTTGTGTGTAGAGTTCCATTTATCAAATATGAAAATCCAGGTTCCGTATGTAATTGAAAGAAACCGGTTTATTGCATATATCTGGGATTTCTAAAGGGGGCGTGTTAGTTAAAAACGCAGCACTAAAGGCGTTGGACACTTATCGTGTGGAGAAATTTTGTGCTTCGATTCTCATTAACATAACTTCTACCTGTCGGTGACGTCAAGCGAACCCCTGACATTTGATACTCCTTATACCCACGGGTACCAGTCTCCCTGTTATATCGTTGTTGCGGTGACAAAGGGATACACTTAGCGACGATTACATGTCAGATCTGTGAATCTAAAGGCGACAGTAGCGTCATCTAGCGGACTATTTTAGAGCTGCATATCAGTTTCCCAGGTGCGCCGCTATGACGTCACCGACAGGTAGAAGTTATGTTAATGAGAATCGAAGCACAACATTTCTCCAAGTGTTAAACGCCTTTATTTTCGTGGTCCGTTTTTAACTAACACGCTTCCTCTAGAAATCCAAGATATAACGTTACTAGTATGCAGTAAACCGGTTCATTGTAATTACATACGGAACCTGGATTTTCATATATGATAAATTGAACTCTACACAAAACACCTGTAATGTCTAATGACCATTACCACGAACACAACACGGCATGTCTGTCCGGTGGAGATGGTGACTTGTATAGAGAGGTTAACAACTTGTTGGGCTTTTCTCCTGTGGTACGAGTACCCATGGAGGTAAATCTACAACATGTTTACCACAAATGTTGGTAAACCGTTTTCTCATGTGTAAATTTTTAGAAATTTGGGGATATGCTCCCCGCCGTATAACGAAGTCAGGAAAGACTCCTGCAAATTCCATTCTGCGTCATTTCATATGGTAACACGACACTGGTTATATTGATGACATCCACACGAGGAAAAAAAGGTGGCACTAAGACCTCTATCCTATGTTACTATCATTCTCTTTGAAATATTTCAACGAGAGCAAGGGTATGCAAAATTAGTGGCTATTCCACTCGGACATGCAAAATCATTCTTTCATTTTTGAGACCATAAAGTTAACGTTAAGGTTTATTGCTACGCTAGTACATCAACGTTACTTAAATTTTGACGTCAGACAACTAGGTAACTTAACGTTAGATAGCATTATACCAACAAAGCAAATGGGTAGCATACACGTCTGTTGAATGCGAATTACGGCACGTTTCAAAACACACCTAACGCTAACGTTATATTTGCACGCGGACCCATTGTGGCCCATGAGTAACAAACAAACATTGGCAACCTGGACAAGTATGGTATCGAAACGTCACTCATGCACAATTATCCACACGTGAAAAGCAGGATAAACACAAAACGACTCCGTGCGATTTATCCCGTTCAAATGAACTCGTCGATAACAGGTTTTGACAGCATACAACGCTACGCATTCACCGTTTTCAAACCCTGTGTTTAGGGTTGAAAACGGGTCAAGGTCACATGGGTTCAAGGCGCCAGCTGACGACCAGTCCACTAGCTCACGGGGGTGTCAGAAACCCCAAGACAAATCTCTTTATCCGAACTCAGAATTCAAGACGGTCTTTCCTGCTATGGCCACCTCATAAACTGTTAAGATGTTACCCTCAGGCTTTTTAATGTTTCAAAGTTTTAACCCCTTGTTTATTTTTCATGGCGGGGTCTTGGCGCAGGCGCAATCAGTTTGTTTCCCAAAGACACCATAGACAGTTTTCCAAGCAGACGACCTGCTAAACTGATCACTGCATGAACCCCACGTTTGGTGACGTTGTTTCCTGTACATGCAGTGGGTCGATATAGATATGGTTGGTCATAACCTTAGAGTGCTGTGGCGGGAGTTTCCGATAAAACAGGTATGTAACATGGGGTATGTGGCGGTGTGTGGGGGGTGGGGGGTGTTGTGGGAAGTGGGTACCGTGTCACTTCTTCATGTGAAATACAACGTTATGTACTAGTATCCGACACAACACGCATTTTACACAGCATTCAAAACTATTGGATATTCGATTCCAGTTAATGTAGTAATGTTATGGACACGCAAATTTACCTTCCATATTGCCATAGTAAAGTTATAACGTTAACGTTGCATTACTGTTGTTACTGTAACGTTAGTATTTTGATTTTCACGTCAGCACAGGTAACGTTTCGGATATCGATCCATACCGTGCGTTTTACGTATAACGTACTGCAGCTGTAGGAGTCCTGTAGTACTAGCATTTTAATTTTCACGTCAGCACAGGTCCCCAACATCCCTACTAACAATACAACTGCCATGCACGTCCGGGGACACATATTACAGCTTTTACGGCTGCCCAATTCTATTCGGAATTCGACAAGGCTGAAAAAGCAAAGGGATAACGATTTACGTGCTGATATTTGTAAATTGCCGCACGTTTTAAAACGGGTCTGTCTGTGTATATGGGCCCATTGTGGTTCATGTTTACAAACAACAATCAACCCGGACGCAAGAGTGACATCAAATTCAGTATCGCCACACATACATAGGGTCACAACCAGGGTAAAGAATTCTGTGATATTTATTAGATCAAGAATTATCTATATTCTATAACGTTATACTCTAACGTTATATACTGTCCTTGATTGAATTAACTCGTTGATAATTGTTTTCGGCAGGATAGAACGATACTCATTCATCGTTTTCCATGTTTCAAACAATGTGTTGGGCTTGAAAACGGACCAAGGTCACAGCCCGGAGTGTTGGGTTACAAACTGGAACAACAACTTCGTCAGATCTTACGCTAACCCGGCGTTGTTACTTTTCTGTCGCACTCTTTGAGAAACCTAATAATAACACTTTAGAGGTCATAAGAATACGAACATGATAATCTACACACTGTACACACATGTTACAGTTCCTCATTGTATCTTCTTGAAGATTATATAGTATAGAACCTACATGCAGTTTGTACTAGTTTGATATAGAATGCGTGTAGGCAGCAACTAGCCTGGTGTAACGCTTTGGCGTACATTGTACACTGTCTTCTTACAATCATGTTGTATAGCCTAAAATCTACGTACATAACTACATGCACTGTATTAATATAACTGTATACAATGAACACCTCTTTGCCTTACATTGTACCCTTTACGATTGTTATGCAATAAACGTTGACTTGCCTTGATCAGTTACAGCGCTAGTTGATATCGTCTTGTTTCACTTTCAGGTTACAGTTTTATCGGTGCTGCTGGCGTCCGGGTCTATCGCTGGCAGCAGCAGGCACCCTTTTCTGCCGTTCCTCACACACGACTTCTTTCCTTACCTCAAGAGCAATCAGATAGGTACGTCGCTTTATATTTTGATACCTTCGTTAACCCATTTCTGAAGTTTCCTGAAATTTGCATGTACATGAAAAAAAATTAAAACTTAGGCCTTTGTGAAGGGATTGGTTTCCTAATCTCTATTCGTTAAAAGAACATACTAATTTAAGAAAAAAATATACATAAAACAGATGAAGGTTTACATATCTAAATTTCTATGATCTCTATGTGTTTCCCTCTCGGATAGGCTATTATGCCGGGTTCCTGACGAGTGCAACCTTTGTTGGCACTTTTCTCGGCTGTTTCATGGTAGGCATGTCTTGCTACGCTACTTGTTTTAGCCATTTGTGTGTGTTTTCTAAATTCCATATTATTGTCCTAGACATTAAAAAATCGCAGAAAAAACGTTGTATATTGCTCTTTCAGTGGGGGAGACTGTCGGACATTATTGGCAGAAGGTAGGACCGATATCATCTAATAATACGTCGATGAAGTTTAGATATCAATGCAAATTTGGGGTATAAAACCTGCTCCGCTACAAATCTGATCAGTGTTACTGGCGAAGTACAGTAGAAACGTTTCCAAAATTATATCCAGTCGCTTGATTAACTGCTATTTGGCGTATCTCATTGAATAATCTATGTACAAAATATGATTTGAGAGACCACCCATACGCGTGTTTCAACAGACGTATCAAAATTGTGCAGAACATTTTAAGCCGTGATTAATGCATGTGAGTGGTTCAGATTCTACTGTCCTACACGGCACTTTCGTGCAATTGTCATATCAAGGTCACGCAAGTCTCCTAACTTGCCGCCGAATGGCAGCCGCTCTAGACCCTTGCGATTCAACCTCAGAAATTTTAAGCTCCTCGCAATTTAGCTCCTTGGCCCTGACTGCGAAGAGAAATTAGTCGGCCCTATGTACCTCTGATAATAATGTACGACATTGTTTGTTTTTGTCCAGACCTATACTACTGAGTAGCGCCACGGTGCTGCTGGTGGGGACTGTGCTAGTGGGCTTCAGGTAAGATCATCAGAACGTTTGGTCTTTTGTCTGCACTTCCACACAGCAACTCAACAAAATAGAAACCCACCATCAGCTTTACTTGAATGTTCTATAATTTACTATTATGTTCTATAGTGCTGAATGTGTGATGAAATATAATTATGTAAAAAGTTGCAATCATGCAGGATGCAATAAATGATCTAATTGAACTACGTATACTATTGTAAATTCAAGGTACTTACTATATCCTCAACTACTCAACATTCTATCAAAAACTTGAACTTGACTCCACAAAAAAAGGACAACTAGCCGTTCGAATTTGGGGTCGTCTACGTCGATCTTTATGCTGGATCAAGTAAAAACTTTTTGTATTATCGTATCAGCAAAGATGACTTTTCTTTCTATCACGCCCTGACCGATCGGTTTGTTTCCTCCAGCTTCTCCTTCCTATGGACTGTCGGTGTGCAGTTCTTCGAGGGGCTTCTTGACGGTACCCTGGGCGTGGCCAAGACGTACCTGTACGAGGTAATTCTATTTCAAGTCCTTTAATATTATCTCGATGGACGCTAGGTTTGGTCAATCCCTGCCGATGAAAAAACGCCGACCTGACCTTTCATCAAGGCATCCTGACTACATTCCCGTCGTTTTAAATGTTTTTCCAAAAGAAAATCCATTCCAAGCTCTTGTCGTAAGTGGACATAGCAAATATGAACTGATAGACTATCCGTTAGTGTTACGAAATCGAACATATCTCTAATAACTCCTCCATGTTTTCGTTCATACCAGATTTGTCCTCCGAAATTCCACTCACTTGCCTTTTCCATCATCGGGATGCCCTTCTCCGTGACCCATTTTGTGGTGAGTACATCAACGAACTATCTGAGAGACGCCGGAGAAAAATCGATATCATTTGTAAAGCTATGGGCACAACCCGCCGTACGTGCAATTTGTCCGTACGTTTTTTTGGGAGGCCACGCCCGCCACGTATTTCTGAAAACGTTCAGGCTGTACAGGGCAGGCGCGTCGCCCATACTGGCACGTACGGGGGCGAATCCGCAGCCCGATGGCACACAAAGTTTTGCCTGCACGTAAAGTTGTACGGCGTGTCTGCGTGCTCCAAAATCCGTCGGATTCCCTACGAATTCGTACGGAGGCGGTACTTACCATTTACGGATCCCAAAAGATTGCCCACGTTTTGGCACGTAGACAGCATTTGCACTTACGGCTGGTTGTGCCCTTAGCTTAATGGGGGCGGGCATGTACGTCGCACGATCGCACACTGATGGCTATTCTTGGAATGGTTTTCGAAATTCAACTGTCTTTACACTGAAAAGGCTGTCTTAGATCTAGATTCTTGTCACTGGTTCGTTTGATCACAGTCAGCTTGAGAATTATGAGTCATTAAAATCATTCGACGACCTAACCTTCGATGAATTGAAGGGGCCCTAAAGAACCAATTTTGTTTGTCAATATGTCTCAGTTGTCGGTCTTTGGAAAATTGTTGCACTCCTTGTCTTCTAATGAATATCTCTACGCATGCCTAGGGTCCGGTCCTTGGTGGATTTTTGGCCTGTCCAGCTACAAGATTCCCGATGTTTGATAAACCGCTCTTTAAGCAGTTCCCGTACCTGCTGCCCTGTGCCGTGGTGGCCTGTCTACAGTTACTCCTTCTAATAGGTGACACGCCACTGTTGTATTTTGTTGACAGAGATATCATTATGAAAATTTTCCATAGAGGTAGGATACTCATGTCAGACAGTTTACGGATAGAGTGATCAAGATTGGGAAAGCAAAATGAATTTAGATTTTTCGATTTCGTAAGTAACTGGTATGTATTTTAAACCTTTGAATTGTGTGTATCTGTGTTTGTTTATGTAGAAGAATACCCCCTTTTAGGGTCTAAATGGTATCACAATAGATTAAACTAAATTAAAGTAAAATAAACTAACCTAAACCAAAGAGTCTAGTTTCCGACATCATTTATACTGGGCATTTGACTGTCTCAAAACACTGTTTTGCTATGTTGTTGCTTAAATCACATCGTTTGATCCCATTGCCCTGTTTGTTAAAACCACGATAGTACACTCACGTACGCGATTTTGACTTGTATAAAACTTTTCACAACATGTACAGTTGGTTGCATTTTCCTGGGAGAATCTCTGGACAAGAAGCCCAAAGCTGATTACATCAGCCTGACCCAAATGTCCAATCATGACGAAGGAGAAGAAGACAAGGAAAAGCCACATTGTGAGTAACTGTACTGCTGTTTTGGCTACTTTCTGGCCTACATACCTGCTTGCGTTAAATCTCCATCATTAATACCATTTGAATAGATAGAAAATGGATAATAATGTCATAAAGCGCTAAAGTAAATTCCAAAGTCGAAGATGAAGATGTGAAAAGACAAAAATGAAAAAAAGCTATTGTTGGGCGTACAGTACTCAGTGTGTTTAGCTATTTTTCAACCTTCCTGACGACATAGATGTAATACTAAATTAAGTTTTAATTCTTTCCCCACAGATCAAGACGAGTCCACCTGCAGACTGCTGCGGGACAGACTGGTGCTGATGCCCTGTGCGCTGTACGCACTCTTCGCGCTGGTTCACATCTGCTGCGATCAGGTCAGAGATAGTCAGATTTCAAGTAAACCACCAAAGAGATACTGCGTAATGGGACGATGTCACCTGTGTGAATAGACGAATGGATGCTTATATTTGAAGTCCCTGTAATGTATACACTTTCTCACTCATGGCAGGGTATTGTCGCTCTCTCTGAGGACCCCCCCCCCCCTTGAACTATTCCAGACTCTTCTGCATCGTGCAGTCTGTGGCCAGGTGGGGCCACAGAATAAAGACAAACTTTTTGTAAAGTGCTCCCTGTAATCTTACCGTTTGTTTTCATGAACAACGGAGAAGACGTCGCGTCGGTTATAGTTCCGTTGATTGATTAGAATTCCACTTGGGCACAAGTCGGGGGATGAATCAACCTCGGCTGGGTGGCCCGGGTTGAGGACCCGAAACATTCAGTTCATCACTGATGATGTATCTATGTCTAGCACTGCCAGAGTGTATTCTAGAGTTGTTTGTGAAAGCGGGGGTACTGATGGGGCGTCATGTCTTCATTTTAATGACGTGAAATTTTTACAGAAGCTAGTTTTAGCTCATATCATACAGGCAATGTGATTTTGACAAAGTGATTTTGAACAATGGTGAAGTTTTTTTTTTTTACTAAATTAAAACCTACAGTTGTTACCCCTCCTCCTGGTGTCTGACTCTCAACATGGCGGCTACAACTTTGATGCTGCAGAGATTTCCATCGTGCTGACCGTTGGCCATATTTACAGTACCGCCGCACAGGTAGTTCCTTCTTCTTTCTTACCATACGAAGTCAAACTTTACACTGTCCTTTGTACAATAATGCAAGTCTTGATATGTTGTCATCCTTAACGACCATGTTCATGCAGGGTATATTACCATTCGACCCAAGACACACCACTGAAAATGTTTTATGTTCAACCTTACTCAGGGGAAACCCAGTACTATCTACCATTCAGAACTGTCATTTATTTGATGTTGTATTTAAGTTCATCCAACAGACAGATCGTTTTAGCTGAACCTTATTTGATTATTTCTAAGTTTGTTTATCAGCCACATGTCATTCTGTTATTTGATCCCTTGTTTATTTCATGTAGCTATGTCTTGTGTTCAATAGACAGGTTGTTTTCGTTGATTTATAACCTTATTTGATTACTTCTAACTTTGTATGCCAGCTACACGTCACTTTGTTATTTGATTTCTTGTTGTTTTATTTCATGTCGTTATCATCTCTTGACTTTGTTATTTAGCGTTTTGTAGCCATGTATGTGTGTCCTTATTTTGTTTATGTACATGAGGAGAAGACCTCGATAAGCAGGGTCTGCCTTCCGTCTCATCCTCTTTAAAGAAATGTGAATAAAAACAATTTACATGGCATTTTTAACTTTTAAGGGTAAACAGTTCAATTAACTTGAAATCTGTGTGTGTTGGTTTGTAGAACATTCTGAAGCAAAGTTGAACTGTAATTTTCAAACACAAATTTTCGACTGTAAAAATGAATTTTCATGACAGGAGTTTGACATTCAAAAATTGAATTAAACGTTAGGCCAATACAGTAAGTCCAATTTCGGCGTTGATTATAGGTCCACTTTGATCCAAAATGATTTTCTTCCGTGGTCCCGGTCCTCCTTACTACTTACTTAATACTTACTTCTCCCTCCTTAAGGCGACACTAAACCCTTTCCTGGCGTCCAAGTTCAGCTACAAGACGGTGTACTTGTGGGGAGTGGCGCTGTACGCGGTGGGGATCGTCCTGCTCCCGTCCATGGTCGACATCACAGGTGCCATAACGAGTCAGCAACTTTATAAAGGCGCAAACCAAACAGCGAACTTTATTGGTGTCACACTGAACTTTACAGAAGACTCTGAGTATCTGTTGGCCTCACCACCAGTAACAGAAAGTCACATACAGCCAACTGTACGGAGTCGGCAACCTCATGAAGTCGCAAACCAAACAGGGAACTCTAGCGATTTCACGCTAACTTCCAAGGCTGATTCTGCATACCTTTCTACCTCAGCACCAGTAACAGAAAGTCACATACATCCAACTTCACAGCGCAGCCCAACATCTCCTCTATACTTCGTAGTAACGACAGAACTGAACACGACGGTCGCGAGGCCGCTTATAATTACCGGCCAGTGTCGGCTAGCGGGGGACAGGAGGAGGACCTCCCAGCACGCGGCATCAGAAGTTCCCGCCAGAGTTTGGGGACCGCTGCTGTCTGTCATAGTGATGATGGAACAGGGAAAGTACGCTACTGATCATCGCTGCTACTGTAGATTAGAATTTAGGTCTTAGCGATTTTTCGCCAAATTTTCTGTAGCCGAGCTACCGCTACATTGGCCAAGTGGTAAGTCGATCGCTGGCCGAGTCATACCAAACATGTTTGATACGCACTGCTTCCTCTAGATCTGCTTATAGCACTCAGAGTTTGGAAAAAGAATATGGTAGTTGAAAAAACGCCACTAACAGTGATTGCACAAACGTTCTGGGGCCCAAGAGCTATTGAGAAGGAGACGGGCGCTGCCCAATGCACTATGGTGCGGTAAGGACTTACACTTAATAGCCGAGCTATATATCAGTTTTGATAATTCGCAAGGGCTCGTGACAGCGTTGTCAGGAATATTTGGATTATGTTTTCACCAGATCATCAACACCCTTTCACACATTATCATTTTGTGTATACACACACACACACACACACACACACACTGTGTGTGTATGTATATATCTATGTATGCGTGTATCTATGTATACATTTATGTATCTACACTTCATATTTCAGAACTCTAACGTATCTGGCCGCTATCGTGATGGTGGGAAACGCCGGTGTTGTAAGTATCATCCCTCCTAACGTGGCATTTCTTCAAGTTTAGCGTACATGTAGCTTTGGACACGAAATATTCTAGCTGTGCAATAGCAATAAAAGACAAAGAATTGAAATAAATTTTGTATGATAATCCCCGCATCAGTGGATAAGATGTTTTACTGAGAACAGTTTCAATGTTGGTAACGCTACTTCTCCTTCATCCGGAGGGTACCCCATATCCGTGTTTTTTTTTAAAAACAGGGTATTCAGGGATACCAAGTCGACGGACAGTGCAATATCTTGAAACCACCGTCCATTGACATGTCCTTAAATACCCAGTTCTTCAAAACAACGGATATAGGATACCCCGCGGATAAAGGCGGACGAGTGTTAAACACTTATAGAGATTACCTTGTCTGTAAAGCAAACCACTCGGGGGACAGTTAACGGCATCGCGCAGACGCTGGCGGCGCTGTCCCGGCTGGTGGGGCCGGCTGTGAGCGCCAACCTGTTCGCTTGGACCACCGATAATGGTAGGGTAGCAGTTCACTGGCACACATGTCTCACAACAATGTTTGCTGGTAGACGTACCGACTATTGAGTATCTGATACCAGCTCAGACAAAAACAAGAACTTGAAATTTAATACAGTAGAAGCCGCTTAATTGCACGGTCTATTTGCCAGTGGATTTCGTGCAATCATCCGACTGGTGCAATAATGCAAAGTTATCTAGCTGGACCGCACTGTTTTGGGATTTGGGGTTTCCGTGCAGTTTACAGAAGTGTGCGTTAATCCGGTGTGCAATCAAGTGGCTTCTACTGTACTTCGAAGGACTGATCGTTCAAATATTCGTACTTTCCCAGAACTATCATAGAGATTAGTGTAATATAACCAGCTGCTGCAAAACCAAAGCCGATGTGTTACGTCGAAGGGCGGTTATAACGGCTATATAGATACAGATACAGAAATGAAAAATCAAGGAATTTTGTTTCAAAGACAGTTCACCAGACACTCATCCGTTTTAAATCCACGGCCTAAACTTTATTATCCTTATCGTATTATTTTTATTTTTTTATTGTTCAGTGTTTTGTAAGTCCTAACTATCTTTAGCATCGATCAGGTAAAGTTTAATGGTTTCATAACCTGCCTTTCTTTCGTTTGTCGCCAGGGATGTCCTGGCCGATAGACCACCATCTGACCTTCTACCTGCTGACCGTCCTGTGTCTCCTGGTGATGTTCCTCTGCACCAGACTGCCGGCCTCCTGCAACCTGCCCAGGTCCGCTCCGGGAAGGGACGGCTCCACCGTGTCAGGGGGAGAGGAGAGGGAGGTGGAAGAGAGGAAGGTGGAGGAAGAAGGGAATACAGCCGACAAACTAAACGCACCTTTCAGAAAAAGTGGTAGAAAGACGTGGATTGGTGGCGTAGATGACAAAGACGATTTTGAAACAAATCATCTGCTTCCCTCAGTGTCAGGGGGAGAAGAGAGGGAGGCGGAGGAGGAAGAAGAAGAAGAAGCAATAGAAGATGAACTACGCACACCTTTTAGAAGGAGCGACAACAAGACGTGGATTGGCGGAGTAGATGACAAAGACGATTTTGAAACAAATCATCTGCTTCCCTCAAACAATACTTAGACGTAATATAAGAGAGTAACTTATTTATATTGTCTATTTCAATTTTTTGGCTAAAAACTGCTCATTTTGTATGGTTAATGCATGAAAGGTGTTGGCTTTCAGGAAAGTGGAGTTAAATTGATTTCATCCTATGTATTTGTTGTATCATTTTCTGTCCAGATTATATGAGCATACATATCAAACCAGTACATTACGATACAGTACCGTAGACTGAAGAAACATTATAGATTGACAGTTTTCAAGCAGAGTTGTCTTGTCTAACTGATCCCTGCGGGACCGGTCGGACCTCCATTTTTGATGACGTGTTTCCCGTGCATAAAGTGGGTCGATATAGATATGGTTGGTTATAACCTTAGAGTGCTGTGGCGGGAGTTTCCGATAAAACAGGTATGTATATGAATTTGTGGCGGTGTGTTGAGGGGGGGGGGGGTACCGTGCCTCTTCTTCATGTGAGTATCTTTCGTAGTGAGTATCCTAGATTCTACGCAACACAGGCATGTAAATCTATTGGGTATTCGACTCCACATAAGGTAGTAACGTTATAGACATGCAAAATGACCTTACATTTTCGTCATAGTAAAGTTATAACATTACTGTTGTAGTTTTTATAATGTTAACGTAGTATTTTCACGTCAGCACAGGTACGTGGTAACGATCCATATCAACACTTCATACATTACCACACGCAAATGTACCTCATACTAGTATTCGACTTCAGCTAATACAGTATGTACAACGTGTACATGCAAAGGTATTCTTCCATTTTTGACACGAGAGAGTTTTAAATTGCCGCAGTAGTATTTTAATTTTTCACGTACGGCACGGGTATCTCACATTCCTCCTAACAAAACAAGTGTTATGCACGTCGGGACAATTATTACAGCTTTTACGGCTGCCCTAAGGCTAAAAAGGCAAAAATGTAACGTGCTGATATTTGTACATGCGAATTACAACACGTTTTAAAACGGGTCTGTCTGTGTACATGGGTTCGTGTTTACAAACAAAAATCAACCCGGAAGCATATCGCCACGCATACATAGGGTCACAACCAGGGTAAACACAAAACAGTCATGTGCGACTTATTAGATGTCGAACATTATAGCCAATATATTTCATATAATGTCCTTGGTTCCATTTACCCGTTGATAATTGTTTTGACAGGATGGAACTTTACCCATTCACCGATTTCAAACCCGGTGTTTAGGATTGTTAAAAGGTCACAACCGGGTGTAACCGGGTTACACTGTGAACTGGAACAACAACTTCGTCAGATCTTACGTTAACTCGGCGTTGTCTTTTGTCTGTGGCACTATTTGAGAAACCTAACAATAACGACGTAAGAATACGAACATAACAATCTCATCCTCCTACGCAGGGACATCCAACAGCCAAACCGCCTGTCTGGATGTACCCAGCTCTTTCAACCGTCACTCTTAGTTCCTTTGGACGCCCCCCCCCCCAACCAGCCAATCAGCAATAGGCCTTTCAAAAGGGGTGTCGCGTATATAAGAGTAAGCGCATTAATCTATATATAAGCAGGGCGGTCAGGAACTAAGAGTGACGGTTGAAAGAGCAGGGTACACACAGACAGGCGGTTTGGCTGTTGGATGTCCCTGCGTAGGAGGATGAACAATCTAATATACATTTTTACACACAGCTCCTCATTGTGTCTCCTTTCAAGATTATAGAAGAAGAACTTTATTGCTCAACGATCGTACACGGTACAATGTATGGCAGAAAAAAGAAGAAACAAACTTATCATCCTAATTACTAAAGCAAGTATAAAACATAGTACATATGTAGATGGTGAATATAAAATGAAATTTGAAATCCTTATTTCTAAAACAATGAGAGCTAGCCTAAAACATTGTACTACAATCGAGTGGGGCTAATTATGAGTTTCGGCATTTTTCTTATGACAAAGCAATCTTTTATATATTTACCTATTTTAGCATTGTGGGATAGCATAGGAACCTACATGCAGTTTGTACTAGATTGATATACAACGTACGTAGCAACAGGCCTGGTGTCTTCTTTCAGTATTGTATAGCCTAAAATCTACATGTGCTGTATCAATATAACTGTATGGCCAGTTGTGTTAAGAAATGTGCATTTCTTTGCCTTACATTGTACCCGTTGCGATTGTTATTAACATTGACTTGACTTGATCGATAACAGCGATGATAGTAATAATCTTGGATTCAGGTAACAGTTTTGTCGGTGCTGCTTGCGTCAGGGTCCATCGCTGGAAGCAGCAGGCACCCGTTTCTGCCGTTCCTCACACACGACTTCTTCCCTTACCTGAAGAGCAATCAGATAGGTACATCGCCTCATATTTACCTTCGCCCGTTGAATCCATTTCTGAAGTTTTCTGAAATTTGCATTTTACATGCAATAAGGCTTAAAACTTAGGCCTTGGTGAAGGGATTGGTTTTCTAATCTCTACCCGTTAAAAGAACATACCAATTTAAGGGAAAAAAGGATACATGAAACAGATGAAGGTTTACCTATCTAAACATTTCCATGATCTCCCTCTCGGTTAGGCTATTACGCCGGGTACCTGACGAGTGCGACATTTGTCGGCACTTTTCTCGGCTGTTTCACGGTAGGCATTTCTTTGCTACACCACTTGTTTCAGCCATTTGTGTGTGTTTTCTAAATGTTATTGCCCTAGACATAAAAGAGCGCAGTAAAAAAAGTTGTATTTTGCTCTTTCAGTGGGGGAGACTGTCGGACATTATTGGCAGAAGGTAGGACCGATATCATGTAACAATACGTCGATGAAGTTTAGATATCATTGCATAGTTAAGGTATAAAACCTGCTATGCAACAGATGTGCTTTGTGTCACTGGCGAAATGCAGTAGATGATAACTTAAGTGTCTATCCGTTTCCAGAATCATCTCCAGTCGCTTGATTAACTGCTATTCGGCGTTTATCATTTAATAATCTATGTACAAAATATGATTTGAGAGATCACCAGAAGTATCCAAAGTGTGCACATTTCACATGAGTCAAGCCATGATCAGTGCATTTGAGTGATTCAAATTGTATAGGCCGCACTTGGGGCAATTGTCCTATCAAAGCCACCTGAGTTAGCGTAATGCAACCGCTCCAGCCCCTTAATTGCGATTCAACCTCATCAATTTTAAGTTCCTCGCAATTCAGCTCCTAGGCCCTGACTGCGAAGAGAAAGTAGCCGGCCCTTCCAATAATGTAATTTGGGTAATTCTGACAATAATCATAATGTACGAGAGTGTTTGCTTTTGTCCAGGCCCATACTACTGAGTAGTGCCACAGTGCTGCTGGTGGGCAATGTGCTAGTGGGCTTCAGGTAAGACTACCAGCTTGTGTCGTCCTCGTCTGCAATTTTAAACAGCAACCAAACAAAATAGAAACCCACCATCAGCCTTTTAAAAAAGTATTATAGTATAAGCAAAGATGACTTTTCTTTCTATCTTGCCCTGACCGATCGGTTTGTTCCCTCCTAGCTTCTCCTTTCTCTGGACCGTCGGTGTACAGTTCTTCGAGGGGCTTCTTAACGGTACACTGGGCGTGGCCAAGACGTACCTGTACGAGGTAATTTTACTTCAAGTCCTTTATTTGGATGGATGCTAGGTTTGGTCAATCCCTGCCGATAAAAAACCATGGATCAAGACATCCTGACTACAGTCCCGTCGTTTTGAGCGTTGTTTGCTGAGACCATTTCAAGCTCGTATCGTATGTACAGAAAGCAGCTATAAACTGATAGCCTAAGAGTTTGAACATATCTCTACACTACACTACACTACACTACACTACATTACACTACACATGATCATAGCCAAAAGGCCGAGAAGCGATCTGTAATAACTCCATCATGTGTTCCTGCCCGCAGATTTGTCCTCCCAAGTTCCATTCACTTGCCTTTTCCATCTTCGGGATGCCTTTCTCCGTAGCCCACTTTGTGGTGAGTACATCACTGAACTCAGCGACAGGCCAGAGAAGAAAAATCAGTTTGTAAAGAATCAATTTTGTGTTGTTGGATGCCTCTCAGTACTACAGTAGTACGTTGTACTTTTCAAGCTGGGAAAATTGTTACACCTTCTAATGAATGTCTTTCCGCATGCCCAGGGTCCTGTCCTGGGTGGATTTTTGGCCTGTCCAGCTACAAGATTTCCGATGTTTGATAAACCGCTCTTCAAGCAGTTCCCGTACCTGCTGCCTTGTGTCGTGGTGGCCTGTCTGCAGTTAGTCCTTGTGATAGGTGACACGCCACTGTTATGTTTGATTGGCAGAGATATTCTAATATACAGAGCAAGAGTCTATAGTTTCTGATATCTGTTGTACTGGGCACCCGACAGTCCAAAAACACGATTTTGCTTAAATGCTATCTCCGAGCAGATCCTACGGTGCCGTCAGAAAATATCAAAGCTGCTGACAAAGGAGTATAGCCGGAAAAAGAGAGCCAGACCCGGGGCACCAAAGCATACACACATTTCGGTAGTCTTCACTCCTCTGCCAGCTTTTGACACTATCTTATGCTGCCGTAGAATCTGCTTGGAAATTACTTGAATGCGTTACACTGTGTTCGATTCCATTGCCCTGTCTGTTAAATCTATGACAACAAAGCGTTCGTTTGACTGGTATAAAACTTCTTACAACAGTTGGCTGCATTTTCCTGGGAGAATCTCTGGACAAGAAGCCCAAAGATGATTACATCAGTCTGACCCAAATGTCAAATCACGAGGTAGCAGAAGAAGACAAGGAACAGCCACACCGTGAGTGAAAATTTAATTCACTAGTAAGAGGGAAATGTGTCTATTAGTGAATTAATGTGATATCACTCCTCTATCACATTAATTGACTAGTATCAAAAAGAGGCAAAAGATTGTGTCTATTAGAGACAAAAATGTGATAGCACCCTCTAACACATTAATTCACCAATGAGAAGATAATTCTGGTCTAATTGCACTGGTGAAAAAATGTAAGATCATTGTCGCAACCATTATCACGTGTAAAATTAGTTAACATAGTTTTTGACTGAAAAACATTTTTGAATTAAATAATGTGATAAATAGATGATTACTCTACATTAGGAGATAAATTGAAACATATTGCATACCACACATATTTAGTGCATGTACACAACTTTCAAATCTACATTGTACTTTTGTTAATATTACGTCAGTCGATTTTGTCGTAGCTGGCCATGGGCAATAACAAACCCTACCGCCGATTGTCCAACTATGAGAAAAAGGATAAAACTGTGGAAGTATCCACACAGGACAGCACGAGTCCACTTGTAGACTGTTGAAGGACCGGCTGGTGCTGCTCCCCTGTGCGCTGTACGCGCTCTTCGCGCTGGTAACCATCTCCTGCGATCAGGTCAGATACAGCCAAATTTCAAGTACTAGTAAGACATCAAAGAATTATGGTGTACTGGAACGATGGCTCATGGTGGCAGTCATGCCTTCATTTTAATGACATGAAATGTGACAAAAGATAGTTTGAACTCATAATCAATGTTTTTGACAAAGTGATTTTGAACAATGGTAAAGTTTTTTTTTCTAATCAAACATACAGATGTTATCCCTCCTGCTGTTGTCTGACTCCCAACATGGCGGCTACAACTTTGATGCTGCAGAGATTTCCATCATCCTGACCGTTGGCCACATGTACAGTACCGCCGCACATGTAGTCCCTTCTTCTTTCTTACGATACGAAATCAAACTTTGCATGACATTTCTTTTCAGATTACATATTGATTAACTTGAAATCTGTGTTCGTAGAAGACATTTTGAATCAAAGTGGAACTATAATTTCAACACCAAGAATGGACAACAAATGTTTGCATGTGAAACTCTTGTCTATGTTAAGGAAAATTGATTTTTATCGACAAATACTGGCGCTGGACAGTCAAATATTTAGTTAGGTCAAGTTATGGCGTTAGAAATTACTGTTAAAGTTCAAATGATATAAAATGATTGATTTATTCAGTGGTTCTCCCTCTTTAAGGCGACACTAAACCCTTTCCTGGCGTCCAAGTTCACCTACAAGACGGTGTACATGTGGGGAGTGGCGCTGTACGCGGTGGGGATCGTCCTGCTCCCGTCCATGGTCGACATCACGGGGGCCATAATAACGAGCCAGCAACCTCAGAAAGGCGCAAACCAAACAGCGAACTTTATTGGTGCCACTCTGAACTTTACAGCAGACTCTGAGTATCTGTTGGTCTCACCACCAGTAACAGAAAGCCACATACAGCCAACTGTACGGAGTCGGCAACCTCATGAAGTCGCAAACCAAACAGTAAACTCTAGCGATTTCACGCTAATTTCCAAGGGTGATTCTGCATACCTGTCTACCTCAGCACCAGTAACAGAAAGTCACATACATCCAACTTCACAGCGTAGCTCAACTTCTCCCCTGTATGTAGTAGCAACGACTGAACTGAACACGACAGTCGCGAGGCCACTTACCGGGCAGTGTCGGCTAGCCGGGGACAGGAGGAGGACCTCCCAGCACGCGGCATCAGAAGTTCCCGCCAGAGTCTGGGGACCGCTGCTGTCTGTCATAGTGATGATGGAACAGGGAAAGTACGCTACTGATCATCGCTGCTACTGTAGAATAGAATTTTAATGTCTTTGCGGTTTTGCCCAAATTTTCTATAGCCGAGCCTTGTATTTGGTAGGTCGATCGCCGGCCGAGTCATACCAAAAACATTTAACATGTTAAACACTGTTTTTTTCTGCTTATAGCACTCAGCATCTGGGAAAAGAGTATGGTAGTTGAAAATACGCCTCTAACAGTGGAATAGCCCGCTACTTTACTGTATAAATTTATGTATGTGTGTATACGTTTATATATCTACACTTCGTATTTCAGAACTCTGACGTATCTGGCCGCTATCGTGATGGTGGGAAACGCCGGTGTCGTGAGTAACATCTCTCCTACTGTGGCATTTCCTCAAGTTTAACATACATGTAGTTTTGCACCAAAGGCAATTTTGTATGATCCCCGCATCAAAATTAGTACGAATTTTTATTACGAACAGTTTCAATGTTGGTAACCCGCAGGGTAACCTATATCCGTGGTTTTTAGAAACAGGGTATTCAAGGATACCAGGTCGACGGACAGTGCAATATTTTGAAAATTGCTGCATGCAATATCTTGAAAATATTGCAATTTGAAACCACCGTCCATTGACTTGATATCCCTAAATACCAGTTCTTCAAGACAACGGCTTTATCCTTCGCTACCCCACGGATAAAGGCGAACTAGTGTTGAACGGTTATAAAGACTACCTTTATGTCTGCAAAGCAAACCACCCGGGGGACAGTTAACGGCATCGCACAGACGCTGGCGGCGCTGTCCCGGCTGGTGGGGCCGGCTGTGAGCGCCAACCTGTTCGCTTGGACCACCGATAACGGTAGGGCAGCAGGTCAATGGCACACGTATCTCACAACAATGTCCAACTGGTAGACGTACCAACTACTGAGTATCTGATACCAGCTCAGACAAAAACAAGAAGTTGTAATTTAATACTTCGAAGGACTGATCGTTCAAATATTCGTACTTTCCCAGAACTATAATAGAAATTAGTGTAATATAACCAGCTGCTGCAAAACCAAAGCCGATGTGTTACGTCGAAGGGCGGTTATAACGGCTATATAGATACAGATACAGAAATGAAAAATCAAGGAATTTTGTTTCAAAGACAGTTCACCAGATACTCATCTGACCAAATCAGTTTTAAATCCACTGGCTAAACTTTACCATCCTTATCATTTTAGTATATTTATAGTCTTTGTATGTTCTGACTATATCTAGTGTTGATTAGGTAAAGTTTAATGGTTTCATAACTTGATTGGGTGCCTGTCTTTTTATCGTTTGTCGCCAGGGATGTCCTGGCCGCTGGACCACCATCTGACCTTCTACCTGCTGACCGTCCTGTGTCTCCTGGTGATGTTCCTCTGCACCAGACTGCCGGCCTCCTGCAACCTGCCCAGGCCCGCTCAGGGAAGGGACGGCCCCACCGTGTCAGGGGGAGAGGAGAGGGAGGCAGAGGAGGAAGAAGGAACAATAGAAGAACTACGCACACATTTTAGAAAGAGCGACAACAAGACTTGGATTGACGGCGTAGATGACAAAGACGATTTTGAAACGAATCATCTGCTTCCCTCAGTGTTAGGGGGAGAGGAGAAGGAGGAGGAGGAGGGGGAAGAAGAGGAAGCAATAGAAGATGAATTACGCACAACAAGACGTGGATTGACGGCGTAGATGACAAAGATGATTTTGAAACAAATCATCTGCTTCCATCGAACAATACTTAGATTTGATGTCGAAAGTAACTTATTTTTACTTTAACTTATTTCATTTTTTTTGCTAAAAACTGCTAATTCTGTATTGTAAAGGTATGAAAGGTGTTGGCTTTCAAGAAAGTGGAGTTAAACTGATTTCAAATGCCTCTGTTGTATCATTTTCTGTCCAGATTATATAAGCATGTATCCACAGACTATATAAGCATACATATCAAAACAGTAAATTACGCTACAGTACCGTAGAAAGTCACTAGGATCATAATCGAACTTGTCCTTCACACAACTACCACCCGCGTAACAAATACTATAAGTATCTATCTACAGCCACTCAAGTTATGCTGTCCACACACAGACAGAAGTTCAGCTGCTAACAAACCACAAAACAAACGCGCACACGCACACAATCACACAAAGACAGACATGGACCCAAATCATTGCTTCCTTAGAGAAAGAGCAGTAATTGTGTGTGCAGTACAATCATTGAAATACCTGTTATGCTAATTAACCTGTCACTTGTGAGCATGCAGAACCGCCCCCCAAAAAAACAATCGACATGATCTGCACAGGTGTCATAGGTCATCGTAGGTCAGCCTTAGCGAATCTTTGCCTCTGGGTATGAGTGATTAGTGCATACCTCCATACAAAGGTGTCATACGACAGAAACATTTCATCAACAGCTGCTTAGAAAAAGTATAAAATCAACTTCAAATCGAATGCGTTGTTACCAGAGCTTTTGTACAATGTGACGTTGTGGCGTTTTTAGTCATTATATTCAGCAAATTCTTTCAGTAAGCAAGGGGATAATGCGATTATATACTATCAACAGACAAACTGTATAGGTAGATCACCCCTGACTTATAATGTCCATGGATGGATGTAGTCTAACCAGAATTCTGTATCTGGGGAGTAGTACATACGGAGTGGAAAATGATAAAATTTAACTTCGAAAAGCTTAACACCAACAACCAACAAAAGCGTATGCGTGGCTGTCATCGCCGTATAATTTTATGTTCTTTTGATTTTGTTTTACATTCGCAAATGTTTAGATTAAAAATGTTGAGCCCCCGTCTCGGCCCAAGACATGGACGGTTCCTTCCGCATGAGTTTTCCCTGAAGGCATGTCATGCCCACTCTCTCTTCTAGAAGTTCTACATGCACGGCGGGCTGAAAGTGAAAGGAATATCGTGTTCCTTCAGCGACGTCTTCACTTCTGACGGTAATTCTTACATAAGGTATTGGTTGGATAAGGCACAGTCATATTTGTCGATCGTAAGACTTTGCTTGTGGAAAGACTTACAGCAGACTCGACAGCAAAGAAGGATCTCTGGCGATCTTACCTTCGTACAGCCGAACTTTACACGACTATCCACGACTACTCCAGATAGCAGGCACTCGTGCAACTAACTCGATATGGTTTTGGAAATGGTCAGACGTTTCAGGTAGCATCCACTGGGTCCTGCTTCGAGATACCGTAGTGACGAAAGGTACCCTTTAGGAACGTGCGACCGTTTCCAAAACGATTTCAAGTTGCTTGAGTAATTGCTAAGCCGGCGTGTATTATTACATGGACGTCTAACATTGTCTTCATAGATGTTTACGACTGTCTTGAATTTGCTGTCGTAAGTACGCTGAGCGACTAATTTGGCAGAGCCATTATCCACTACATTTGATCGTGCACGAAGAGGGTTTGGAACTCTCATCACATTTTGCATGCTAGATATGAACGCATAAAATGACGTTATAGATCTTGTAACTTTCAGCCTTTCACCAAGTGACCCAGCAAATTTGTCTAGATTCACAAAATTCTGTCAAACATGTTCTAAGAAAATCTAAATATGGAGGCATCTCAATTTCTTCCCATGAATACTTTGACGGCATTTGGAATTAAGAGCCCTCGAAATGGAGCACCCATTTGGTGGTTTTCTAAAGGGGAGGGGCAGATCTTAAGGGGAGGGGCAGAGAACTTAACATCACCGTTCCGTCTTTAGAACATAAATCAAAATTTAGCAATCGTATCAACCCAAACTGTAGCTTTTAACTGGCAAATTCCATGGGGAATGGTATTCAACAGGTTGTTGTAATGTGTAGTATCACTAAATTTAATGGCGGTATGTATATCATTGCACACGCTGTGTGTAAATCTCTTGGCGAGAGCCTGTAGAACAGGGTATGTCACCGACTCAATGTACCGTGAAAGGCTGAACGTACTAAGAGGCTACTGAAAAAGAACTTGTGATTGAATAGTTCTAATTTTTGTTGACAAAATCAAAGAAAAGGTTTGTGTCTTTGATATCATTTAGGATAAATGTTGATTCAACAGTCTTTCATTGTGAGATTCGGAAGCCATATCGACCTATCGGCAAATCGGTTGATCGCCATAAGGTTGCTCGGGTGTTTCATACTGCTCAGTTACGTTAATATTAGCTCGGGAACCTGTGAACCTCGGGGGATCTCTAAATACAAACAGCACAGTGATCTCTCGAATGCTTGCTGCGAAAACATCTTCGTAGACTTTGCGCTGGATCGGCCGCGTTTACTGTAAATGTATTTAAGTTCGCGGGGATTTAATTTCGCGGTAGCGAGAAAAGGGACATTTCGCGATGGTTTTAATTTCGCGGTAGCACCATGCACTGTAATCTCTTACTGCCATGGAAAATGTTCGCGGTGGTTTTAAGTTCGCGGCGAAGCGGCCACCGCGAAAACCGCGAAAGTTTCTGCATTTACATTTGAGCGGGGGGGGGGGGTGCTGATTCGCGATTTTCCGCAAGGACTAAAGGTCTCTATATTTGAAAAGGAGCTCTTAGTGCGGAAAAACTCAATTCGTTATTTTCCTCATTCTCTATGCTGGGAAAGGAGCTCCTAGTGCGGCAAAACCCTCTTTCCCTGCATAAACTTAGCCCATGTTGAACACCGCGAATTAAGCTCTCACCCAAAATACAATCGCCACCACTCCAGACATCTGCGAAGTAGGCTACATTTTTGAGAGTTTGCCGGCTCGTCGGACGAGATATGTACCTAGTGTGTGTCGCCGTCTTCACACTTCCCTTAGGGCTCTATGTGACTGCCGGACTAGGGGTCATCACAGTATCAACTAACACATTGTTCCCGATTTCGTCGCCTCACTTGAGCCCTACTAGCTCGACAAATAAATCATCACAGCGTACAGATCAGAGTTTTCCACACCAGTACAGCTGACGCACCTGGTAACCCGTACTATGAAACATTCCGCAACATACGTAATGCGCTTTCGAACTGTTTACAGTATGTAACAGTCCAAAAACATGAAATACGAAGCAGTCAAGAACATACTATAAAATTCAAAAATACTATACGAGATTGTCATTTTAAAACGAGGTCAATCCCCCAAGGTTAGATATGTGGCTGCAATACTTAGGTTCATCCCAGTACTAGTGTTCCTTCGACGTTCTTCACAATTTTGTCCCACTTGAGCCCTACTCGCTCGACTGATAAATCATCACAGCGTACACATCAGATTTTTCCACAACAGTACTGTTGACGCACTTGCCTGGTCTTAGATATAGGAACACAGCTCAAACGGGTCACTGGGATTGTTTTTTAAGAACTGTCAACGTTTTTCGAGTATTCATCTGTCCGTTATTACACATGAAAGTGGTAAAACATAACATTGTATATCAGTTCTGTCTCTCCTTTGGTAGGCTGAAACATACGACGAATCAGTCGCAGTGACTTGATTTCGCATCAAAATGGGAGGGAGGAATATTGGCGACAACCGCCGTTCGCCGGAATATTTCGCAGTGCTCAATGTTGTCGGTTGGACCAATCCTGTAGTACCGTAGCAGTACAACGAAAACACATATTTGCGGTGTCATGATTCCAATGTGTAGAAGCCACCGTAAAACCCGTGAAAATAAACCCACGGCCGCGAGGATTTCCAGATTTATAGCAACTTGAAACCGTTTCAAACATACCATAAAAGAGCCTGATGTTTAAAAAAATGTTTTGCTTACCGAAGATGCAGAATACAAATATAATTTACATCAAACCTTTCAAAGATATCATCAAAATAGATTGATAATATGCTAATATTTTGTCTCAATTCCATCTTTTTTTCCAGATCCCTGACCACTGAGCGGCCAGAATGCAGTCCCTCCACGTCCTGTGCCTGGTGCTGATCCTCAGTACTGTTGCGGGGTATCCCTACAAAACATGGGACAGAAACGGTACGGACATTATACCGACTTGGTATAGCGATAGTTCACCTTTATTTGAGGGCAACCCAGGGTTGTAGCCAGCCTGAAATCATTTTCAGTCCCCTTGATTTTGAATGGGAATTCTTTTGAGCACCGAAGGCATGGCGTGACGTTGCGCGTCATTTCTAGGGGGTCTGGGTCCCAGAAAAGTTTTAAATCAAGACCCTCTGAAACACTATTTCCTGCATTTTGAGGTGCAAATTTTGCTTGTAGACTAAGCTGTTCAATGGCATCTGTTTTGGTGAAGAAGAACACATGGGTTTGAGTTTTTTTATATCATTACATATCAATTTTATCTGTCCCAGGGGACAGAATGGGGAAAACTTTTTTCAGTCCCCAGCTGCAAAATTCCTTCAAAGGACTGAAGGACAGGTGCTGGCTACAACCCTGGGGCAACCTATATCCGTTGTTTTGAAAAAGAGCATTTAGGGATATCAAGTAGACGGGCGATGGTTTCAATCTGCAAATATTGTAAATATGACATTTTGATATTGAAAATTTACAATTTGAAACCACCGTCCGTCGACTTATCATCCCCAAATACCCAGATTTTAACGGATATAGATAAAGGTGAGCTAGCGTTAGTAGTCCTTATTCCGGATCGCTGAATTACGGGTAACGCTGGGGCTCAAACAACGTGTTTGCCGCGCATACGCACCATCTTAAGCTAGGTCGTTGTTGTGATGGCCTCGCCGAGTTTCTTCATTTTTTTCCAGCATTCAAATGAATTTGTAAAGTGGCCTATTAAAGTTATAGCAATCTAGTAATTTGCTTGATTACAAATACTTCACACACACGCCTTAAAGTCTTGTTTGAGAAATAACCCGATTAGGCAAAATAACAAAGCAACAAATGCTCTCAGAACAAGTGCTTAAGAAAGAAAGCTGACAATTGACTTTGATTGCGTCAATATTCACCAGTATAAACTCCAATAATTTAAGTGCTGCTGTCTTTCAAATACATTTACTTCAAGTTTGCATTGGCTAAAGAATTTCTCAACACATTAGAGAATAACAATTTGTAACACCGTTTTCATCACCCCATTAGGGAGCAACGAAAGTGAAAAGCAAGTAGCAAGTGAAGAAACAGAAGGTGATGAAGGAGGAGATGAGGGAGAAGGCAATGAGAGTGCTGAAGATGAGGGTACTGAAGATGAGAGTGCTGAAGATGAGGGTGCTGAAGATGAGGGTGCTGAAGATGATGAGAGTGCTGAAGATAAGAGTGCTGAAGATGAGGGTGCTGAAGATGATGAGAGTGCTGAAGATGAGAGTGCCTCGGACGAGAGTGCCGCGGACGAGAGTGCCTCGGACGAGAGTGCCTCGGACGAGAGTGCCTCGGACGAGAGTGCCTCGGACGAGAGTGCCTCGGACGAGAGTGCCTCGGACGAGAGTGCCGCGGACGAGAGTGCCTCGGACGAGAGTGCCTCGGACGAGAGTGCCGCGGACGAGAGTGCCGCGGACGAGAGTGCCGCGGACGAGAGTGCCGCGGACGAGAGTGCCGCGGACGACTCGGCAGGGGATGACGACGACACGGCAGGGGATGACGACGACACGGCAGGGGATGACGAGGAGGAGGCAGGGGATGATGATGACACGGCAGGGGATGATGATGACACGGCAGGGGACGATGATGAGGAGGCAGGTGATGATGATGAGGAGGCAGGGGATGATGATGAGGAGGCAGGGGATGACGAGGAGGCAGGGGATGATGATGAAGAGGCAGGGGATGATGATGAGGAGGCAGGGGATGACGACGAGGAGGCAGGGGATGATGACGACACAGCAGGGGATGATGACGACACAGCAGGGGATGATGATGAGGAGGCAGGGGATGATGATGAGGAGGCAGGGGATGATGATGAGGAGGCAGGGGATGATGATGAGGAGGCAGGGGATGAGGAGGAGGCAGGGGATGATGATGATGAGGCAGGGGATGATGATGAGGAGGAGGCAGGGGATGATGATGACACGGCAGGGGATGATGATGAGGAGGCAGGGGATGATGATGACACGACAGGGGATGATGATGATGAGGAGGCAGGGGATGATGATGAGGAGGCAGGGGATGATGATGACACGGCAGGGGATGATGATGATGAGGAGGCAGGGGATGATGAGGAGGAGGCAGGGGATGATGATGAGGAGGCAGGGGATGATGATGACACGGCAGGGGATGATGATGAGGAGGAGGCAGGGGATGATGAGGAGGAGGCAGGGGATGATGATGAGGAGGCAGGGGATGATGATGAGGAGGCAGGGGATGATGAGGAGGAGGCAGGGGATGATGATGAGGAGGCAGGGGATGATGATGAGGAGGCAGGGGATGATGAGGAGGAGGCAGGGGATGATGATGAGGAGGCAGGGGATGATGAGGAGGAGGCAGGGGATGATGATGACACAGCAGGGGATGATGACGAGGAGGCAGGGGATGAGGACGACACAGCAGGGGATGATGACGAGGAGGCAGGGGATGATGATGAGGAGGCAGGGGATGATGATGAGGAGGCAGGGGATGATGATAAGGAGGCAGGGGATGACGACAAGGAGGCAGGGGATGATGAGGAGGCAGGGGATGATGATGGGGAGGCAGGTGATGACAATGAGGCAGGAGGTGAAGACGAGGCAGGGGATGACGCCGAGGAAGAGGGAGGTGGGGAAGGAGAAGAAGAAGGAAGTGGTGAGTCAGACCGAAGAGAGAGCTTTTTATCCAATTTACAGAAAACCGTTGACTTTGAGAAGAAATTTTACAACGATGGGCACCTGTCTCAACATGAGAGGAAAGCAGCAGACGCAATAAGTGAATACATAGAATTTGGTAAGGCCTGGGAAGCAAAGAAGAAAGGCTCGCAAGCAAAGAGAGAGGAGCATGATTCTAAGAAAGATGGCGAGACGGAGGAGAAGCGACGCGCCTTCATGAATGATCTTCTGGAGACGCTGCAGTTCGAGAAGCAGTTCTCCAAGAAAGGAAAGATGTCGCCCCATGAAGAAAAGGCGGCACAGGAAACCCGCGAGTTTCTGCAGTTTGGCCAATCTTGGAGAGAGAAGAGGCTCCATCAGCAAGACCCCGCCAGAGAAGAGGAACATAGAATTGCACAACAGCTGGAAAACCTGCTTCATGAAAAGAACGCAGGTTCTGCTGCAGAAAAGAAAGCACAGGAACTGTTCGAGATACTGGAATAGGTTTAAAATTTGTGGAACAGTTGGGTTTGTGATGGTAGATATAATTAATATACAACATAAATACTTCAGTGTTCCCAGGGTAACTGTAGTCCCACAATCAAATACCTTTGCCAGGTGATAGTATCTCATTTGCTATGGAAATGACATCTTAAGTTACATAAGATTTGACTTAAATATGCTTACTTCTTACTATTAGTAATGTGGAAATGTAGTCCCCATCATTTAAAAACGTGCTTCTCTTGGGCTCTAAACTGACTGCTGGAGGGAAGGGTGAGTGATTTCTGTGACAGTGGGGGCTCTAGCGGTTAGTGTAGTATTGGAACATCCCAACGACTGCTGCAACAATTGTTTTGCTCACTATTTGGGGCTTTTTTGAGCCATGAGGTAGGGGAGCATACGATACAGAATACGGTTGTAAGAAAGAGATGTTTGAAAAAGTTTACTCACATTGTGTTATTTACTGTAGTTGTATAGCATACTATAGTAGAAGCCAGTTAGCTGCACACTTGGTTAATTGCACGGAATCCCCAAATCCCAAACCATTGCAGTCCAGCTAGATAATTTCGCATTATTGCACCATGGGGATAATCGCACAAAATATGCTGGCAAATGGGGTGTGCAATTAAACGGCTTCTACTGTAATTGCTGAATTTGACTAGTTAATGAGTTAGACAAAAGAGAGATGGTGATGGGTATAAACTATGTTTTGGAGATCAAGGTTTAGGCTAGGCTTTTGTGGTTTAGAACTGGCATTACAATTGAGGCCTAAGGATATAATTTTTTGTACAATAAAAAAATAAACTTATTGCATCTCATCATAGACTGATCTCTTATTAATGAAGTGAAAAAAGACAGCAATAATACACAAATACACCATCATTAAAGCACAATAGTTGTATTCTGTACATGATACCAGAAATATACAATCCATATTCACTCTCTTTGAAGTCCTGAATTTTAGGCATAAATTGACAAACGATACACAAAGCAAAATAACAAAAACTTCCTTTTTAATTTCAAGCCTTTATCTAACAACGCCTGTACAAGTGCATTGTTACTGATAATCACTGTCGTCTTAAGCCTCTTTCTGCACTTAAGTATGCATTTTTTACAGTACTTACAAAGACCTCTAAATTCATTAAGCTCAAGGGAAATAGGAGGGGTTTACAGTGTTTAAGTCAACAGTGGACACAATGCACATCACTGACAAATAATCTGTAGGAACCCTATGATTTTGTGGCAAAGAGATATAAACAAAAATCGTGAACAAACTACCACCACGAATATTAAAAGACTCACAGACTGAGTAAATACCGCATGGAAACACATGTGACACAAATTCCAAAGCCATGAAACATACAGAAACTTAACAGTGTACAATACAACATCTCATTTTAAAGACTAAGTTCTTAAAAGCTCATGTTACAAGAGGAAGAGGAATAGACGATAAGTCTGTCTAGTTGAGCTGGAAAAAGTCGATGACCGTTTGCAGGTCATAGTTGTCCAACAGCTCCATGAGTTGTGGCACCTTGGTACGTACGTTCACCCCCTTAAACTTGTGTTTGTCAATAAACAGGTCTGTGATCATTCCTGGAATAAGAATAGAAGAGAAGAGTTCAGATTTGACATTTTGATATAGGTCCTGTATTTAAGTTTTACAGTTTTACAGAAACAGGTTAGTACAGATTTCCCAAATATATCAAACTTTTTCCGAAATACTAGATATACACACTACAGTAAACTAAAAAGACCATAGCATGTCTAGGACCAAAGATACAAATACCAGAAGTCCTGCTGCAGTACCAAGGTTGGCCACTGGAAGGCCCAAATTCGATCATGACCACAACACCTACCCACACACCAAATATACCTGGTGAACATCATCATACTGCCTATCTGATCTATTTCATACGAACGCACCCTGGGAAGGACCTGTCATCTTTTCAGTAAGCGCAATGGGTTCTTTACATTTTCCAGGTGTTGCTCTCCTCAAACAAGGAACCTACATATATCATCGTATCTGAGGGACGTTCCAACTATAATAAGGTACTCATTCATGTAAAGTGTCTTTCCCTAGCGCACAATGTCAACAGGGCATGTCATAAGATTTGAAAACCAGGACCTCTAGGATCTGGGTGAAACACCCTAGCCATGCCGGGACCACAGATAGAGCAACACAGATAAACAAAGGCATAAACAAACAAACAAACAAGAAAACATGAAATCAATGTATATACCATAGAGCCTCTCGAGTGCACATGGCTGCCGTTTGTACTCTGCCTGGAGTTCGTCAGCGTTCTCTAGGATGTTGACGTATTCAGCAGACAGGAAACTCAGGTCTGTCTCGTGGATTTGAAGCTCCTAAAGATGAACATACGACATCAATAAAACTTTTATCATGAAAGTTCATCTGTGTTGTTAGATGAGGACTTCATCTAAACAACGCTTTTAATGGGGATGCTAAGCTGTGGTCCACTGTTCATTGTGCTTGTCAAAAAGAGCTAGGGGAATTTCCCTGGTACAAAATTACCTGTAAATACTGTATATACCTTTATGTGACGCGAAAACGTTCGATACGGGTGTTCAGGACCAGGCTGTACGCTTCCGTATCGCACAGGTTCGAAAGGCGTATCACACAGGCTCCATTCGAGTGAATCGAACTCGAGCGGGCCGAATACGGCTCGATTGGCAATACGAATACCTGATTCGGACGTTGAAACTTTGCTGTTGCAACACTTTTGGTTCGAGGGCACCAAATTTGTTTAACTTCTGGCGCATTTTGCATCAAAACATGGGTTTTCTCAGGTGGGTATGACATAAATAAAATACAACACGGTGTATTCCGCATCACCCTCGGTCTCAGCCCTCCCGCGGGTCGGATCACCCTCCAGCCTTCGGGCGCTCCGACCCGCGGTCGGGCTGATACCTTGTGTGATACGGAATACACCGTGTTGTATTCTATATGTACTTCATCTGTCTTCTCTGTCATGAACAGTGGAAAAATAGCTATTGAATGAGCTAAAGTGGATCGAGATTGCTTGGACTTTTTTTACTTCTGAGTTCATAACTGTTCCCACATTCAGTGCTTTAATGAGTTATACTGGTCTAAAAGAGCTAGTCAAAGAGGAATTTCCCCACAATAATAAACCTGTAAACATAATGTACTGTAGCATCTGTCTTCTCTGTTATGGATAGTGAAAGAACAGCTCTTCAATGAGCTAACCTGGATCGATATCACCTTCAATTTTTCTACTTAAGTTTATGAAATGTCCCCACCTTGAGTGCCTCGATGAGTTGTACTTTCTTGGCCAGAAGCAGCTGGTACTCCAGTCGGGGGTGGATCAGCTGTAGTGTGTGGGGGATGGACTCATCCGACAGGTCTGCAGGGGGGAGGGTAGAGTTACTGCGTTAGACACGCTCGTATTGCCATTCTTAAAATTTGCGAGGAAGAAGTTGTATTTTACTTTGACGCTTACTGTGCAGCCTGGTTATTGTACCAAACAAAGTCATTTTTAGTCGCAAACTTTACTTAAATTAAAAAAATGTAAATCTGTAACCAGGGTTGTAGCCAGGCAGAAATCATTTTCAGCCCCCTCGATTTTGAATGGCTTTGGCGCAGCATTCCTAGGGGGGTCCGGAGGCATGGTTCCAAGGAAAATTTTAAATCTAGACCCTCTGAAATGCTGCAGTCCTGCATTTTGAGGTTTGAATTTTGCTCACCGAGGACGGAATGAGGAAAAAAAATTTCCGTCCCCAGCTGCAAAATTCCTTCAAAGGACGGGTGCTGGCTACAACCCTGTCGTAACACACACAGACTTGATATACACACTCGTGTGACCGATCCCTAAAATGTAATGGTGCCAAAAATGTCTTTCCAGAACTTGTAGACTCATTGGAAGAAAAGCTATTTTCCTCCTGTGTAACATTGGCTTGATTACAGCCCTTAAGTGTAAGAGGAGAACTGTACCATATGTGATCTGGATGTTGACTTTGCGATGTGTGGCCTGCTTGGTGATGACGTCCTTCAGGATGGAGATGGTGGAAATGTTGTCTGATCGGAAGATACCTTCTCCCTTCCTGCAAGATATTATTAAAGTTTAACACTTTTGTTAGGAGTTCAATCCACAATAACCTACAAAAGTATCTGTCTATCTGTCAGTTTTGGTTACAAGATTGTTCTGCACAAAGGACAGAGAAGATTGAAATACCAACTTCTGACAGACCCATAAGTCAATTCTGTGGCAGATATAAAACCACTTCAGGTAATCTTCCTCTTTGTACAAGCATGGAAAGTTTAGGTTGGCCGGTACTGTTCCTGACTGTGTAGTTGCTGGACAAGATACATAATATATACCCAAGGACATGAAGAAGTTGCTAATATTGTTACTGTTATCTAATCCTTTAGACACGTAACATTGCACCCTGTCCACCAGTGGTCTCACCTGTATGTGCACTCCAGCTGGGTGTCCAGGAACGTGTTGAGTAGGTAGAAGGTCGCCGAGTCTCCCACCGGCGTTCTCTCGGGCAGCTCGGGCAGACAGTAGCAGACCCAGGAGTGGATCTCCGCCATGCTGAAGTTTCCTGATATCTTCAGCACATTCATGGGTCTGTGGACAGATTAGAGTCAGGGTCTGTACACAGGTTATAAAAAGGTAAAGTTGCGCATACATCAAAACAAGGGTTCAACTTCCTTGATCAGAAGAAGTATTGGGCCCGGCACCCATCTCTGCTTCAAAGCCCTCGGCCACACAAAGTTGCAAGCACTACAGCAGAGGGCTAGTCCACTGGTAGTGTAGTGTGTTTAGCTTCCTCTTAACAGAGAACAAAGTATGTACCATTTTTAAGTGTCTTTGATATCAAAGGATGAGATCAAGGGATCGGGTATATCGACATGCCAAGACAGATTGCAGTTAACACTAACTCTTTTCAGGATGTTTAGTGTTGGCTAAATCCATTTAACTAGTCCCTTATTTCATACTAATGGGTCTGAAGTATTGCTTTCAGTAGGTCTGTATATGGGTGTGCTGTGGCATTAACATAGCACAACATCTATCAATTTGAAATCATCTCTAAAATCCCCCAGAACTTTGCATAACAGATTTTGATCTATTTTTGTCTAAGAAAATGAATAATAACAATTTATACAACATATAAATTGATCTGAACCATCAAATCGAATGTGTTAATCAGTGTTTTACAGTACTTAGAACATATTAAGAAGACAACAAGGTTGTTATTTTGTTGCAAGTAAAATTTAAATAATTTTTTTCTCAATTTGATTAGATTTATTTCCATGAACATGAACAATACCTGCTTTCATCGAAGCTGTGAGTCCTCTGGTGCAGAGAGAGGGGTTTAATGGAGTACTTTCTGACCTACCTGCTTTCATCGAAGCTGTGAGTCCTCTGGTGCAGAGACAGGGGTTTGATGGAGTACTTTCTGACCTACCTGCTTTCATCGAAGCTGTGAGTCCTCTGGTGCAGAGACAGGGGTTTGATGGAGTACTTTCTGACCTACCTGCTTTCATCGAAGCTGTGAGTCCTCTGGTGCAGAGACAGGGGTTTGATGGAGTACTTTCTGACCTACCTGCTTTCATCGAAGCTGTGAGTCCTCTGGTGCAGAGACAGGGGTTTGATGGAGTACTTTCTGACCTACCTGCTCTCTTCGAAGCTGTGAGTCCTCTGGTGCAGAGACAGGGGTTTGATGGAGTACTTTCTGACCTACCTGCTCTCTTCGAAGCTGTGAGTCCTCTGGTGCAGAGACAGGGGTTTGATGGAGTACTTTCTGACCTACCTGCTCTCTTCGAAGCTGTGAGTCCTCTGGTGCAGAGACAGGGGTTTGATAGAGTACTGCCTGACCTACCTGCTTTCATCGAAGCTGTGAGTCCTCTGGTGCAGAGACAGGGGTTTGATAGAGTACTGCCTGACCTACCTGCTCTCTTCGAAGCTGTGAGTCCTCTGGTGCAGAGACAGGGGTTTGATGGAGTACTTTCTGACCTACCTGCTTTCATCGAAGCTGTGAGTCCTCTGGTGCAGAGACAGGGGTTTGATGGAGTACTTTCTGACCTACCTGCTTTCATCGAAGCTGTGAGTCCTCTGGTGCAGAGACAGGGGTTTGATGGAGTACTTTCTGACCTACCTGCTTTCATCGAAGCTGTGAGTCCTCTGGTGCAGAGACAGGGGTTTGATGGAGTACTTTCTGACCTACCTGCTTTCATCGAAGCTGTGAGTCCTCTGGTGCAGAGACAGGGGTTTGATAGAGTACTGCCTGACCTACCTGCTCTCATCAAAGCTGTGAGTCCTCTGGTGCAGAGACAGGGGTTTGATAGAGTACTGCCTGACCTACCTGCTCTCTTCGAAGCTGTGAGTCCTCTGGTGCAGAGACAGGGGTTTGATAGAGTACTGCCTGACCTACCTGCTCTCTTCGAAGCTGTGAGTCCTCTGGTGCAGAGACAGGGGTTTGATGGAGTACTTTCTGACCTACCTGCTCTCTTCGAAGCTGTGAGTCCTCTGGTGCAGAGACAGGGGTTTGATGGAGTACTGCCTGACCTGGCACGTCTTGGGCTGGATACGGGGGGTCACATACGCCTGGATAGTTCCGTACTGACCCTCAATGGATCGGATCTGTGGGTCAAGCAACATGTCAGCCTATGGGATCTTGATACTACACTGTTAACTTATTTATAAGTTTATGGGTATTTAGTCTAAGTGGAAGTGGAAGGATTGACATAATAGGTGACTATCGCCTTTTCAAGATGTCAACCCGGAGGCCAGACTGTCAGGTTTGAACCACTCACACTGGGAAAGACCCCTACTCTTTTTGATAAGTGTTTTGAGTTCTCTAAGTTTAATGTCCTATTTAAGGGACAGTCCTAAACAAAGCTAGGTATTCACTAATTTACACCAGAGTGAAGTGAGTGGCAGGACGTGAATGAGAGTGATTTAAGATTGAAGGTGATCCAAGTTGACTTCATGGTTGTAATGCAATATAAGACAGAACAAATGTTCCTCGTGTCCCATGATTCCAAGTTGGAGAGGTCAATGCAAAAATATACTTTCAGATAAACAGTAACACACACAATGTACATCATGTATAAAGTTTCCTGAAGAAAATGCTTAATTCTAAATACAGATCAAGTCAAAGTTTGCAACATGATCTAGGAGCATGACTGGTGTCATGCTCGAGATGAAGTCATGACCTTGACCCTGCTGACTGACCTTGACCTCCAGCCTGGTGGTGTTGGCCTGACATCTGTAGGTGGCCAGGAGGAAGTTCCCACTCTGGAAAACAGGGAAATAATTGGGTGAGGCCAAAATATCCATCAAACTACCAGTTAGGAATGGCAAATATCATACACCTTTATATCATTATCAGTACTCAAATACAGTCAAACCTGCCCATGCAACCACCTGGAACAGGTTACCACCTGGCACAGGCAACCATCTGGCACAGGCAACTACCTGGCACAGGTAACCACCTGGCACAGGCAACCACCTGGCAAAGGTAACTACCTAGCACAGACAACCACCTAGCACAGGCAACCACCTGGCACAGGCAACCACCTGGCACAGGCAACCACCTGAAACAGGTAACCACCTGAAACAGGTAACCACCTGAAACAGGTAACCACCTGGCACAGGTAACCACCTGGCAAAGGCAACTACCTAGCACAGGCAACCACCTGGCACAGGCAACCTGCAGTTACAAGCCACATTAAAAGAGTCTTGTCTACACCCTCTACTGACCAATCGTCTGTCCCAACCAGCAACCACTTTTTCTAGTTCCCAGTGGGCATTCTCAGGCCACTCAACAACCAAATTGATTGGCATCAGCATCCAGCCCAACAGTAGTCATTTTGATTGAGGATGTCTACATGTACCAGAGTTCTCCCCACAGGATGGAATAACGGAGGCCCTCCACTATACTCCAGCCCAGCTTCACTATACTACTATTGAAATTTAGTGTGTTCCTTCCCTATTTTCTTGGTTACTTTTGCTAGAATTAATGAAAATTCACAGATTTTTGTGCCAAGTGGCATCACTTTTCCAGTCGGCATTGTCTGCAAAAAACTTGTGAATAGGCGATGATAAAAAACAAATTAAAGTCGTTTTGCCACTTTACAAGAAAGGAATCACTATAATACATTATACTAGTATTTGACACCCTCTGTCATGCAAAATGAATCCATTTTCATGAAAGTGCAGTGCGTTGGTTCGGGTTATTCTTGCCAGCCCCTCCACTATACTAACAAATTCTGGGGAGAATCCTGACATGTACAATGTAAAGTTCCTACCTCAGGATCTGTAGCGCTAAAGCTGACCACAGCCGAGTTCTTCTCCACATCCAGCAGGTCGATGGGCACATCACTCTGTGGACAGGACAAAACATTACATTGTATAACATAACCTAAGTATTGTATCATGTAAGCAGGGATAAGTGTCTATATTCCTGATGAAAGACATTGAGAAGCAAAAAAAAAAAGAATGCCAAAGTTCAAGTCTCATAATTTTCGTATATAAGTTATAACAGAAGTAACAAGTTTGGCTGCAACCTGATACCTGGCTGTTGAAATGTATTTTTAAAAATTTAGTGAGATTTTTGAGGTTCTTAAGTTACGCCGATAAAATATATCTGGAAACCAAGACAGACACACTCAAAACAATACCTCTATTTTTCATGGAGGTAAAAGAAATGCAGAAAGCTACATGTATATCACAATAGAAATACACATAGAAAGTCAATCTTCAAATGAACAGTCCCTCACCTGAAGTAGCACATTATCAATGGCTGACTGGACCTCCAGGGACAGGGTGTAACTAGCGTCGTCCTTACTCAGGGTGAACTTGTCGTTAATGTTGAAGAAGGGGACGGCTGAGATGGCCTTGCTGCTGTGGGCCGTGGCCTGGTACTTTTCACGTTCCCGCGCAACCTTCTGTTGGATCTCTTCCAGTTCTTGTCTGAAAACATCAGGACAAACTTCAATACATTGGCCTGGAGTCCAGCCTATTCTAGCTCTGGTTTGGGACTCTTGAATACTTACTTCTATGCTCAATAGTCTAGTCCCCATCCCCATTGAAACATTTGGTCCTTAAATCTTGCAATATTCCGGTAATTGAATATTATTCAGAACAAGTGTGAGTGTGACAGGGTCAGACTTTTGAATGCTGTTACAAGGACTGTACGACTATAAGGGACAAAGAGAACTCTCATCTGTGTTTTGGGCAAATATTCCAATGCCAATCCTTTCTCTGCCATAGACTATACTATTTGGAGGCTAGCAATACAATTGGTACATTTAAGACAAAAATAGTTAAATGGTGAATGATTGTTCCTGAGTGCACAAATGTCACAAGTGATGTTCCTAAGTTGTACCAGCCTTGGAATAAAAAAAGTGAAAAAGTAAAAATGAAAATATATAGGAAAGAAGCATAAGATGAAAAATGCATCAAACAGCCTAAGAGAAGTTGTTATATTTACTTGAGAGTCTTGATCCTGGCCTGAGTCTCCACGTTGACCTGCACCTCATCCCCCGGCCCAGCTTCCTTCTCCTGGGGTTCTGTAGTCAACCCCTGGATCCAGCCTGGACAGAGACGGCATATATATGTGGTACTGAGTTGGCCAAGTGGAAAACTGACTTTTTTTCTAACTTCAAACTGGGCTACAGCAATCAAAATTGTTGCCAGAATTTACATAGATTTAGGGTGGACAATAAGATACCTGAACATAACATTATAGGCAGCGCATAACATCCTTAAGCCCAGTTTACACATAGCCAAACATGACTCCCAACCACCAGCCGACCAAGGTTGGCTATAGGTCGGGAGCAGTCTAACCAGTTTTAGATTATGAGTCAAATACACCCTGACCACTACTGTCTTACTCCCAACCACCCATTCCAGACCTCCCGTCCACAGCTGAATGTTTGGAAAATTTCAAAACATTTGACTGGCAGAACTGAAGACTAGCTAACCATGTCAAATGCCAGCCGACCAGACCCGACCTAGCTCCATCCAAAACCACTCTCAACCATGGTGGGGGAAGGTCTTGAGGCTATTTGTAACCAGGGCTTTACAGTATACTTGCATACCTGCATATGTAGCAGCCACTATCTCATCATATCCAGCTGTAGCGACCACCCCGCCCTGGATAGATGTCACACTCTCATTCAGTTGCTGTAGAAAGGCAGAGGAAGTTGTATTTAGTCACACTCTTATGCAATCTCCAAGCAGATATATCAGTGGCAAGGCAGTATCCAAAGAGCCAACCAGTATCCAGCAGCATTAGGCAGCCTGTTGGGTACTGGTTTGCCTGTAAATTTGGATGCCGCCTTGTCACTGATAGATCTGCTTGAAGATACACTCTTATTTTCGCTTAAAGAGCTTGTCACACAGAGCTTACAAGAAACAAAATATCACCAAAGGTACAGCTATATTAGCTAATGACTTCTAAAGCTAAAGAAGGTTTTGTCACGTCTGGCAAGTCTTCTCTCTTCTCTTGTCAACAAGGCAATCAGAGATAGCAGGCTTCCACTAAGCATGCACCTTCTGGCAAAGCATACACTGTCAGAAACTAACTGCAGAAATTCACACAAAGACAAGCCCAAAACAATACTTCACTCCCTTATGGTGAAGTAAATATCACTAAATACAATCCTAGTCTTACAAGTTCTTATCAGCTCTTTTTACTTGCTCTCGCCTAGATGACAACAGCTTTCCCATTGACTATCAGGTGCTATTGTAGTGGAAAGAGATCAACAAAGCAAAGGGACTACGGATGGCTACCGGTGTACCAGTACAAAACCGTTTTTTTTTCTTGTTGGACCAGCCCGAAAAAAACAGACCTAAAAAATCCTGGACCTGGACCTGATTCTCTGGACCTGAACTGTACCTGTGCCTGAATTTTCTGTACCAGCACCCACCCCTAAAAGGGAGTATGAAATCTTACATGACTGAAGCGCAGCACAGGTTCGTCCGTCTCGTTGTAACCGAACACCTCCACCAGCCCGTCGTCACGCCCAACCAGCAGGTCCTGTACGCCATCTGACGTGATGTCATAGTTATCCAGGCACAGGATACCTGTGGTAGGGTGAGGGTTAGTTACAAAAAACATAATCCAATACAATGCTTTTATGTGTTAGACTATAAACCTGATAGTGAGTGTGTGTGTGTGTGAGAGGCCTTCTTCAACTTCACATAATACCAACCAAATTCTTTGGGTTTTGTTTTGGCATTTTTTGTTGACTGATAAATGATTGCCTCACCTCCATGGCCCTTCTCATTGGGCAGCTCCCATCTGTGACTGGGGGACAAACTGATGGAGAAAAAGAGAATCAAAAATATTATACTTACTAATAGGTTCTTTATTCAAATTTATGTAGGCTTTGAAAATGTAGAATTCCACAAAAACAAGCCCCCATAAGAATTTCAATTTCACTTTATTTATTTTACCAGGAACGTACAACTCAGGTCAGACTTGAATTAATGGATTTCCAGTATGTAAAGACACTGACCTGTTGATCTGCACCATCCCGACTTTCCCATCGGATGTCCCATACAACAGCTCATTCCCCTCTACACCTACAGCAACAATCATGACAAACAACTATGAGATGTTCCTGTCAAAACCATAGTACATGTACATGTAGTAGTAGTAGTAGTAAACATTCTGTTCATTATGTTGATGATGGTTAGACATCCAGGTAAGAAGATAAGCCAAAAAGCAGTTACTCAAGCAACTGGATATGATTTGGGAAAATCATATCCAATTGCTTGAGTAACTGCTTTTTGGCATTCTGTTTATTGTTTCTGCCATAAGTGAAGACCACAGGTTACTTTGTCAATTGTTCAGGTACAAGTACAGGCACATATACCTAAAACCTATGTTTCAGTACCTAATGATACATGCACATTAGGTAGCTGAACCAAACTGACTTTTGACGAACTGTTCTCAAGATTTTGCAGTTTAAACCATACAACTAGTCTACCTCCATTGCCATTGATGAGGCAGAGTGTCTGTGGTGGACCGGGCACTTCTACTTCATACAGAAGGTCTGACTCCTACAAAAACAAACAAAAAATGGGGAAGAACCATGTCATCATAATTTTGTTGAACATTGAAAGCAAGTCAAAATCACAATGTATCTAAAATCAACAAGTAAAAATTCTGATAATCAAACAAACAAGTAACTACTGTTGAGATTCATCAACTCATGTTATCAAGCAAACAAGGAGCAATTGAGTTTGTATCACATTGTTTTACATCATCTCTATCTAATCGGCAGTAGAGAGAAGATGCTATAACAACTGTAACGTATCTCTTTATATTGTTGTTCTACTGCTCATTGTAATGAATTCTATGTATGTTATGTAAACATGTTTATGCCCGTCTGTATTTTTGTGGGTTAGCCATTACCATTGCCAGCTGCCAAGACTGACCAATGTAATGAGTTGTATCAATCATTGCAAATAAAGTAAGAAAGAAAGCCCTGTGTTGAAAAATGTTACCTGCAGCACCCTGAGCACCCTGTCCTGACAGGCCAGTACTGAGGTCTTTAGAAGGGCTAGGTTAAACTGACCTACCAAACCATCCATTCCACCAAGGCCTCAATTGCCAAAAAGTTAGAAGGGGATGAACATTGTGCAAAATGTTTTTACGAAAACTTGCTACATTTGTATAAACAATTAATTCATTCTTTCCTACCTGCAGCACCCTGTCCTCAACCATATGCGAGCTGCCAAGACTGACCAATGTAATGAGTTGTATCATTGTACATAAAGTAAGAAAGAACGCCCAGTGCTGGAAAATGTTACCTGCAGCACCCTGAGCACCCTGTCCTGACAGGCCAGTACTGAGGTCTTAAGAAGGGCTAGGTTAAATTGACCTACCAAACCATCCATTCAACCAAGGCCTCAATTGCCAAAAAGCATCTTAAAAAGTTAGAAGGGGATGAACATTGTGCAAAATGTTTTTATGAAATGTGCAATAAACAATTCACTTTAATATTCCTACCTGCAGCACCCTGAGCACCCTGTCCTGACAGGCCAGTACGGATGTCAGCAGAGAGAACTTCTCCAGCGGCAGGCACAGCACATCGTTAATCTTGTCTGGAGCAAGGAAGTAGTTCTGGTCCTTCAGGTCGTGGAAATGGTTGAACACGTAGGTGCCAGTCAGGAACAGGTCACTTCCTGTCACGTACCTGAAAAAAACAAAAAAAACAACAACTTTGGTTAGAAGTGGTCCTGCCTAAGTGCTTAGGCCAGGGACTGGTCCCTTGCTCATCTTCGACAGACGGTCCTGTGCTCTAGTTTCTGCAGTGTTATCTAGCATCTCGTCTAAATCTCGTATATGTATATACTTTTGGTGGTATTGCATAAGCACCTAAAATATTTTGTATACATCCCCACTATTAGTATTATCACTTCACCCCCAAAGGAGTCAAGTGATGTAAAATTAATGCATTTATGTTTGTAGTGATCTAATTTCACAGTAAGGAGAAAATGGTCTAGGAGTGTTTGCAGGGGTTTTGAATTTCATTTTACAGTGAAGAGATCACCATGTAAACCATTGACATACAACCACTGGAACCTTGTTTAAATGCATTTTACGGTATTGTTTCTTTGGCAGGTGTCACAGACTGTGTTTTTCTATACTGCAATGTCTGTGTCCTCTGCTAGAGGGCACTCACCATCAAGGGTTATTAATCTGCTAAGATTGTTCCACAAGCCTGACATCATTGTAAAAAGCTTAGCTAAGTTCATGTGTTTCCATTGTCGGAGGATAAAATGGCAATTTCCTGAACATCACAATTCTTAACAACAGGAATTGAAGCTTGATATTGTAGTTCATGAAAACATTATTAGAGAAGTACTTCTGAGAAAAGGAGAACATCATTAGTCCATGCCTAAGCTACAATAAATCTTAAAATGTTTGCCATGGTTTATTACTGTGCTTTTAATACATTCTTGAGTACTTGTGCTATACACATTGGCAGAAAAGGGAAGCAAGGTAACTCACATTGCCTGTGGGGGCTCGGCCAGGTTAGTGTTAAACCCCAGGAACTGTTTCCCCTTCTTGGTGTAACCTCTGACCTCCGTACCGCAGGACACAAAGATCCGGTCGGCAATGGAACCCGGCGGTCCGCCCAACTCCAGCCGCTTGATCCCCTGGCTGGGCAGGGTCTTAAAGACTGGCTGTGGGTGGAACAAAAAGGTGTTTGAGACAAAACTGGCTCCTGCAATTCCAAAAAAGCAACTAGGGGGCCCAAACCTACAGCACGTATTCTGTGCCACAAGATGTACCAACCACTCACAAATCATTACTACAAATCAGTTTGTCAAAACTGAATCGGGCTACCCAGGAGTCTGAAAACAATAAACAATAAACAGTGTATCCAGAACATGAGATATCAAAATATGAAGTTCTGCTTCTGCAGTACCTTAGAAAATCACACATTATCGAACTTAACCTTTGTTTTCTAGACACCTACGTACCCACTAGTAGACGACTACTACTACCCACTAGTACCAAAATCAGTATCCATCCACAGATTCTTCAGTTATGCTGTCTATACACACACATGCAGATAGACAGACATACCAAGAACATAAGCTTCTTGCTGAAGATAATAAAGGTACAGGTGGTCCCATAGCATTTTCTACTGTGTATATATGGCAGGAGCCGAGCTGGCCTGGTTGCTCATAGACGAGCTCATCGGCGCTGAACAGATCGTCCGTTAGGACGCAAAGGACTATGATGATGATATATGGCCAAGAGGTACTTATGTGGAGGTACAGGTTTGACTGTATTTTTATTTCCATCTCTTACAAGGTAAAAGACTTGAACATTTTAAACTGATAAAAGTGAATTTGGAGCCACTATACCAAAAACAAAACAGTTTTCCCTACCAAGTAGGCTGATTGGAGAGATTTGGACCAAAATAATCTTCAATTTTCCATTTGAATTAGCAGAGACATATACCTATGTTTTTTTGGGAGTAACGACCTGGCATTGAAGGGACTCTTGGAATAATTGGCCTGACCTTCAGGAATGTGTGTAAGGTCATGCATAACACAGTAACAGCTACACACCCACTGGTCGTGTTGGGACAACAAAGTCACAAAGGTCCCTGTGATGTGTTTGTCATGTAAGGTATGCTGGAATTCTCACAATATTTACTGTCGCATACAAAAGTCTCAGGAAAAGAAGACTCTGGACTTTTCTCCTTCTTCAATTGATCTTGAAGCCTAATGCTTGAAATGAAGCGCAATTCTTTTTTGGTAGTTTTAGTGCAATAGAATTTGTTAGGGCACTGAATTCAGCAAAGCATAGCAGGTCACCACCACTCTTCTTGATAAGTGTGTTGGGTTCTTTTATGTGCAGAGATTTGACGCTTAAGGAAACGTCAGAAGTTCCCTCATACAAAGGAGTTGTTGGCTTTAGGTCACCATCCGAAATGACGATTGCAAGTTCTTTCACATGTCCGAGCTGGGTCCAACCCAAGGACTGAATTCATTCATTGATTGACAGAATTTGATCCATATCATCAGCCAGTAGGATTGTGTTACCGCCTGGGCAATAACACTGTAACACTAACAGCTACCCACCCACATATAGTGTCTAATGCTTACCACTGTTTCCTTCTTCTTCATCCCAAAACATGTCACCACTCCCTCGTGATCACCCACAGTAACCTGCAAATAAAACATCCAATTAATTTTTTGTGTGTACAGTCAGACCTATTATCATTGAAGTCTTGTTCTTAACATCCTGCAAAGACTAAACTGTACATTGTGTTTAATTTTAAGAGGGGAAACCAGAGTAGCAACTGCAAAAGATGTAAAACAACTAGGGGGATGTGCACCCAAGCTTTTTTTTAGATTGGTAGCCTTTCAGACAGCCTGTGATTACACCATCTCTTGGTGGTTGGGGTTAAGGACCTCCTTTCCGACTGTAGGGCCTGCCACTAGGAGCATGATTTTAGTCAATCTAACCTTTTAGAATGCTACTTTCAACTCTTTCTACTCTCAAGTCTGGAAATATAGACATTGTTTTATGCAACTTGGGTAAGAATTTTTTTAACCATTTGAGGCAATGGTCACATTCTTTCCCAAATAAAGTGATTACCCAATTGAAGGTGTCTGTGACAGTGTGAGCTGTGCACCTGTATGTTACCAGCATTGTACTTCCAGAAATACTAAATGTTCAGAAGCCTAGTTTCAAACAAAATCATACATTTCAAAGTTTTTTTTTTCAATTCTAAGGACCTGTACTTTTGTCTGTTTCATTAAAAGTTCTGACAGTAACTAATGACAATTTTTCTTAGCCTGGTATCCACACCTATCATAGCTGATGAGTCTCTTTCTTTGTCCTCTCACACAAATAGAGATGAAGAAAGAAGAGACTACAGGGCTCAAAATACCACCTGCATATGCAGGTTAGTGCAGGTAAAATTGGAGCTGTGCAGGTATTTCAGGTGTCTACCTGTACCAGTGCAGGTATGCAGAAAGAAGTATTTTGAGCCCTGGACTATGAAGCTATGATATGAAGCTATGATAGGTGTGGGATACCAGGCTACATTTTTCTTGGTTTCTTGTCAGGACAAATTATCCCAAAGTTCTTCTTTACCAATCTCATATTATCTCTTCAGGCAGTCAATTTTTCCATTATTTTCAGCAAAGAGGACGTCTGTTTCCCAGGGTAATTGTTTGGGAAAAATGGATTGTTGCACCTAAAGACTCTGACCTGATATTTTTTTAGGAAGTAGATATTGTATTCAATTACCACAAAGTTTTGGGAACTGATCTGTGAACAGGTACCATTTAAACGGGAAATACCGTAAGTAGACTTACCTTCTGAGTAGCCCTCTTCCCAGATGCTGGCAGCAGCTTCATAGTCTTGGGTGAGGTGACGGCCACCTGTTAAATAATGCCATTCAGAAAACAAGGTATAAAAAAAGAGAAACAGAGCAGTATCAAATGAACTTAGTATCTTGCTATCATTTTGAGATAGTCTGTAAATCTTGATCCTGGTGGTTTTACTTTTGCTGTTTTCATTGTGACCTCAATGTGACATTAAATTCATGACACTGTGAGTGTCCAATTATGGTGTACGTTTCATCATTTTTTGCCAGTTGGTGTCGATCAAGATTCGAGAGTATCATACACAAAGCTATTAATGGCATCCTTTTTTCATGAAGAAATATTAAATCATAGCATAATGCTGTAGAAATTCAGAGGGGCGAGTAAGAACAGAAAGAAACAACACCCCGACTCCCGGGATTCGAACCCGCGCCGAACCCGGGCAGCCGGATCACAAATCCAACGTGCTAACCACAACACCAAAAGCTCAAGAGCTGTTGGCGTGGTCAGTTTGGCAGCGCTAGAACCCCACTGTTACAATGCTAACATTCGTAAGTCTTCCCTTTTCATTCATCATAAATCTTGCATCATCTCTGAAATAAATTCCTTGTTGATTTTACAATCATATGCAAGATTTGCTAATATCAAACCCGCAATTAGGTTTAAAGGAATGATCACATGATTTTGAAGCTACTCTAACAGAATAATTTGATATGATGGACTATCAGAAATATCTCAAAAACCATCCCCAAACATCTGCTTGAAGGCAAATTTGCAACAATCAAAATCAATGCAATCAACGCCAACACTGACCTGTGTGTAGTCCACACGGGATAGGTTTAGTTCCATCATCTTGACAGCTCGGTTTTGTGCACTCAACCAGGGATGAAAAATCAGAAAATCGTCCAAATAAACGCTCCAACAAGTTGTTGATAGTAACTAAGCAGTAACGTGGGGAGGGGGCAGAAGGTTTACCCTAGCTATACTCGGTCCCATGAACTAACTTCATTCTTTCACCGTCCCGCGCTACATCCTATGCCTCCACGTTAACGCTCTGATTCACAATTTTGAACTCCCTTTGTCCTATCGGGGGCAAAATCCTTAAAAAACGTGCTAAGATTCAGACATAAACACTGTATGATTTCCTAATCCGAAAAATGTGATAACTTTCCCGTACGTTAAGTGTGTTGCATTGTGATTGGTCAACAGAATGTCAATGTCTGCAAATTCTTACTTCTATTGGTCATGACATATACAATTTGACCAATCAGAGAAGCCTAACATTCGGTTCACTGGAAAAAATATGGCGGGAAATTTGAAATAATGACGCTTCGTCTGCATGCGTGGCGCGAACGCACAGACCTTGGGGACTGTTCATTATCTACCAGGCGAGGACTGGTAATTGTCCATCACAGTTTGATAGCAGTTCAACGAATGATACCGTCACAATTAAATCGCCAGCCAATGAAAAAGGGGATGCATGTCAATTTATTGTATGATCTATGATGGACAGTCTGATCGGTCTAATCTTCAAACAAATGTCCGTAGGGAAGCCTCATAAAGTTTTCTGACTGAAAGAGAGAAGTCGGACAGTAAAAAAATCCAAATAGTCCACAATGATGCAGCTACCTTCTCGTAGATATACAATCATTGGCTGAACTTGTAATTATTATGGGCAGTCTTTTTGGACTTCTGTTATATAACGTCCTTGATCAAGGACAATATTGTTGTGCATTTGTAAGTTTGTTACTAGTAGTTGAGACTAGGCCGTAACTCATTCTCTCCAAGCAGAGGTTGGTGGGAAAAATCGTGACCTTTTCCTTTCATAATTTTTTTTTTTTTTTTTGACCGGCCTTCCTTGGGAAGGTATTAAACTCATGCACTGTTGTTTAAGGACCAATCTATCCCCCTGAATAGAAAACTCTGTTTATACAGTAAAAACTCATACAATAATACAAGCACGATTGGGTGTTGTTTTTCCTATCTCAGCAACGTCCTTGATCTCAGTATCTGGGAAATAATTTGCTCAAGTCTGCGGCATTCAATTTGACCAATTAATTTATTAAAAGGAAACCTTGATTTGACCAATGATCCTTGATTTGACCAAGGACATCGATTTTGACTCACCAACAAGCAAAGTTTTTTTCTGTTTCAAATATAACTTAAATGCCATCATGTCATCGCATGAAACACTGAGGTTTTATCAAGAAAAAACTTGTAATCATTCCTCGAACAGTTTTGGAGAAAAAAAAAATTGCTGTCACTTTCTCATTCATTCTTAAATGTCAAAACGTAAAGCATAAGAACTGAACTTCGTTTTGCATTTGCAACAGTTGTAACGTTATGTCTGGATTTGGATGATTATTTTTTCAACTCTCAAAGTTTTAGAATTTTGTCACAAAACTATGAAAGATTCAAGCAAGGTTTGATTCAAGAAATCTGATATGCTCTCTCCACTATCAAGAAAATATTCCATTCGAAGTTTGACGTGCACGCGGGAACATTTCTCTTTCTTTTCACAACTTTACGAGAACAAGAAAACAATAGAATCAGAAACAATTACACTGGATGTGTATAATTAAGGAGCTTTTATCCGTTGATTATATATTCCTTGGTATAATTTGCCGGCTCATGATAATTGTCGGTTCCTGAAAACAGATCATGAGCAACGCGGCAGGGGTCCAGCTTTCGCATTTAAATGTGTATTCGGGATCTTGAAAAAAAGTCCCCCCAAAGGTCCGAAAATTTTTACATGACCCCCAAAACTCAGTGTAACAATTCTGCAATGTAGCAAATACTGTAGCAGTCACCGTTACCGTGGCAACGTGTAACGGTTTACATTTCACGGTTGATCCCTTTCTGAGAATTCAGCGGCGAAGAAAGAAGTGGCAACATTGTGAGTCAAAACTGATTTCTTTGTTTTGTTTTTTGTTATTCATTTCTTTAGAATGATACAGTCGTCATCCTTGGGTGTTGATGAGATGAATTTGTCTCCTCCTTGTCCTTCCCACGACCCCGAGCCAATGACAGTCATGGCTTTTAATCCTGCATAATTTATTCACAACATTTCCTCAGCCGTCTGGGATCCGCTTCCAACACGTCTGTCTCCAGCTACTGGCGGAAGACATCTGCTTTTGAGAGGTTCCTGCATTTTCACAAGGTATTGGCGCTCTCTCTTTGTCTTGGTATTTCTCCCTACAGCGTTTAGGATAACGTTAGCGACCGACTCTTGTGCAATCGTGAGGGGATCGTGTTAGGTCGTAGATTGTCGAGAAGATTGTGGCGCCGAACCTCGAAGGAGCCGGCCGGGCGAAGGAAAAGGAGCCAGGTGGAGTAGACAACCTTGCAGTCGCCTTGCTTGGCATGTGGCACGTTTGAGAAAAACCGTTGCTGCACCCGAGGTGAGGTCGTCTGTGATTTTTAGCGGCATGCTGCAACACATCGCTACGGGGCAGACAGCTTCCCTTGCTGATGCACTTCTTTGTTTTGCCCGCTATATACAAGAGGACAGAGGGGAATGCCCAGACAGGACGCCATGTGGTTGTCAAAGAACTAGGAAAATTACAGAGTAGGATTTTGACGTTTTACCTTCTTGCCCCCTTGTTCATGTCAGGACACGTTTTATGCGAAATGTACCAAACCGATGACAATTTTATTTTCTATGCGAAATCCAGATTTTTTGGGGGGAGACAGCTGCAACGCAGTGGGTGGAAACTGTACTGAAAAGAAAAACCAGTAGGAAACTGTTGTTCAGAGTATCAGGAAAGCTGGGAGGAGTCGGCACCTCCTGGTGGCACTGAAAGGTCCTGCAGGGGTCAGTGGTCAGTGTCACAGTAGTGTATCAACCAAAACAAGGGGAGCTGGGCTTGTCAGGGACAGAAGTAGTAATGTAAAGCTTTAAATGATATGCGTTGGTTTGATTTTTGAGGTGAGCCTCTACTGTTTACATCATGACAAGGGGAATGTGTACAAAGGTAAGTTTCCAAGAAATAACCTCCTAAGGACGTTATATAAGATATAACGTTCTTGATATAGCCTAATAAGTGAATTTACGGTACTTCATGATTTAGTTCATTTCTCCTTTTTTTTGCAATATGTGATTAATGATACACCAAGCATGTTTTTGTTTCCTTGCCAAATTGCAATTCTTCTCAGCAATAAAAAAAAGCAATACATATAAAAAAAATCCCTGCAAACAACAGGTGTGTATTGCAAGTGTATTTGCCATTTGTCTAATCTCCAAGCAGATCTATCAGTGACAAGTGTCCAACACAGGTGACCCAACAGGCCTATTGAATACTGGTTAGCTCTTTGGATAAGTACTACTTTGCTACTGGTAGATCTTGTCGGAGATTAGTTCTTGTCTATTTCCTTATCTAGTCAAGTGAAAATGAATCTAAATATGTGTCATGAGGAAGTGGTAATTTAGAACGAATATTTTGTGTACTGCAAACCATGCCCTCAAGGGTGACAAGTGTCCCTATGTAAGGTAAAGATTCCATACTTGTAGCCTTTTTGGGGCCTTAGGGGTGGTAGACTGTGTTAATCCGATATTGAAACTTGACAGGCAGAGCCCATCACTCTCTTTCCACTGCCATTTTATTTTCCAAGGATATGTTTCAGTAGGGGGGTACATGTAGTAGTTGCAGAGAATTCTTTACGGCTGTAGAGAGAGGCAGCTGTAAGAAGAAAAGGCAGTGGAATGAGAGCCTGAGGGATGGGCTACTAACTACCAGGTTTTTAACCCTTCATCGGTGTGAGGAAAGTGCCTTTCCCGTACCCTGGATACCAGACCCCAGCCCGATTTCAAAAATATACATTTTTGAGATCGAGCTGGGGTCCGGTATCCAGGCTACCTTTCCCAAGGACACAATGTAACGTCTAACCAGGAATGTCAGCAATGGAACCAATGACCTCTCAATTTCATGTCTCCCAGCCTACCCACTCAGCAATTTGCACAATTCCTAGTTACACCAATGCCCAAATCCCACCCATGCAAGCATGACAATGTTCCTCAGATCCAATTGCAAGTGAAAAATCATGATTTTTCACTGCAAAACACATTAAGCCTGCTTTTCTCATCATTTAGTTTTGCTGTGAACACCTATAGCTTTCACATGGCATGTTTACATTATTTAATGGCATGTTTACATTAGTCCATGCAGTTCAATTTCATTTTTCTTTTAACAGTGTTAATAACACTCACTTCCCATTTTTCTGAACCATTGAATAGGGGTTATAGAAACATGTGGGTTCTGCCTGGCTAGTTCCTTTTCTGGCTAGCTGTTGTGCCCTTGGGAACGGCACATAACTCAACTTTCTTCACTCTACCCAGGTGTGAAAATAGGTACCTGACTTCAGTTGAGAAGGTAAAAGGTGGTGGAAGGAGAGGGATGGGCTCCACCCTCCGATACCGCACCCTAGACTCAGTGGATAATAACTATTCTCCAAACAGAGGTTGAGTTGTGGAGATATATTTATAGTAGCTGAGACTACTGGCTTGTGAGAGGAGCGAGCCGGCAAAAATCCCGACTACTAGCATATCTCCATGACTCAACCTCTGCTTGGAGAATAAAATAGTTAGAGGAGCGAGCCAGTAAAAATCCCAACTTCTACTATGTGTCTGTGACTCAACCTCTGCTTGGAGAATAATAACCCACTGCTCCTACGCTTACAGATTCAAAAAGGTTATGGCCATATGGGAATACCTTTGGCTTTTCCTTTTTTTGAGCCACCCCCTTTCTGATATTTGCCAGCGAAGTTATGTCATGATGTAATGTGTTGGTCAGGTAAGGCTGTTGCCTAGGAGTTGTTTAGCCGAACTTGTATACAGTCGCTCGCTAGGAATGTCAGGGGCGACTTGGTCGGCTGCAGCGATAAAATCCAGAAGTAGACGTTACGCAGTTACTATGGCGTTCCCTATCTCTAGCTTTGAATTACTGATCCCTACAGACAGTGGGTGGGGGTTGTGGTATTGTGGTATGCATGTTCACATGTAGTAATTTAGATAGTCATGACCTAACTAAGTAGTAATGTTATATACAGATTCAGTACTAGAATACAAATGTACTCCATCAATTGTGTTTTGATACAATTATGTTATTCATTATGTCAAACTTGTATTCCTTTAGCCTGTTCAGTTGCCAAGTCTTTTATTATCTTTTAGTGCAATCCAGTGCTGTCAGCTGTCTCTAGGACCCGTCCTTTTGTCCCAGGACAGATAGTAGCTTGTTGGGACGGAAAATAATTCTACCCCGTCTGTCCAAAAATGAGTCAGACATAAAAATGTTAAAGATGTACTTTCATAAGCTTAAAATGACATATTTAACCAGGAAAATCAACAACATGGGCTCACAAATGATGATTGGGACAGAAAAAAATTTTAAGCTGGAGACAGCGCCCTGCTGCAATCTTCAATCTTCTCGGCGAGTTGCTCCAAGGTTGTAGGCCGGTATTTCTGATCTCCAATCAGTCGTAGGGTGTGGCTTGTTTTTGGTCACAGAATTTTCATGGCATTTTGTAGGACTTATCTATTCACCTCCAAAAAATGTCAACCACTACATATGTGTATAGAATGGAGTTTTGAAAATGCAGCAAAAACATGTACAAATTGCTAATTCAAACGTGACCAAAGTCATAGATCTGCTTGGAGTTGACGCTAGGCAACTGTAAATCTTAAAATCTTTGTCATGGTCTTAAGAAGTGGGTTTCTCAGAGACCTAGATCCACTTTGGATGATACAGATTTTCTGACAGCGATGCATTCTATGTCCTTTTCAACCTTTCAGCAAAATTAAGTGTCCCTCAAATTTGACTGATTTGCAGTATTTTGAGCTGGAGAGGTACTACAAAGTACAATCACTGACATAACTTACTGTAACTGTAAGTGAAAATTTTGCCAACAGATGACTTGTGAATGGCTTCTTTGTGTGTTTGGAATTGGCACAACTCAGCATGTTTGCCCTCTGTTGGGAACACACCTTGTGCCAGAGACATGTCAGACAGGTGTAGTAAGGGGCCGTGTCAAAGTGTGTGTATAACAGGAGACTTTCCTGTCAACAAGGTCACGGTCGGGTTTCAAGGTCAGCCTGCAAACTGATTAAGTTCTGGCACACCTGAGTTGTCATAAGGCTTGGCAAAAAAATATGTTGTACTTTCCAGTAACTGTTACAGTCCTGAAAAGAGTAGGGTCGGTCAGTAGAGATTTTCTTTGTTCTTTCCTTTTCCTTCTTACCTCCTTGAAAAATGGAGGTATGTTTTTTTGCGTGTCTGTGTGTGTGTGTCTGTTTGTGTTTTCTGATATTTGTGGTCATCATAAGTTGAGAACCTCTTGATGGACTATGATGATATTTGGTATGTGGGTAGGGGTTGGGAAGACAAAGGTCAAGGTCAATTTTGGGCCCCCTGGTATGTGACCTTGGTACTGCAGCAGAACTTAAAATTTTTTGTATGTTTTGACCTGGGCATGCTATGTTTAGGCCCTCTAGCAGCTTGCTCTGTTTTTTTTAGTTTAATTAACATAAACATATAGAACATGAAATGTATCAGGACACAGGTATTTTCAACATCATATTGTAGTTATCATTCAGATATGCAAATGTAAATTGAACAAGCACAAATGTATTTATGAACTGAACGAAGAAGTGCAACCTGTGCAACATATTCTTATTCCTAATTCAACTGTTCAAAGCCGTAGTCTGAGTGTGAAATATCGTACGCTGTATTGAATTTATCACTCAGGTCAAATTTTGTGTTGTCAGAAAAAGGCTAGGGTCGGCAAGTTTTTGCTAGGCTTGGTAGGGTAACCGGAAAGAGCACATTTTTTCCAAGGCCTTAGGAATCACCTTGTCAACATGTTTTATAACATGGATAAAGTGATTAGATGTCAGCCCTTAACAATGTGTAGACTCAGCAATGGCTTCATTCATTGTGACGGTGTTGTGTTACTGCTAATATTTGAAGAATGTAGGGAGTATTGTTAGAGGTGTGGGCACGCATGGGTTATGGTATTCAGAATTTGCACTTGGAATTAGTTCTAATACTCCATGCACACGTTCAGTCTTATACTACATTGTAGTTTCAGGCGTTTAATGATAGATCTAGTCTCTGGACAGTCTCGTGTATTTTTCATGAAGTACACAAAATCTATTTTGAAAAAAATTTACCAAAATTGTGAAAATTGCTATAATTGGTATAAAACTTATCTAAAGCAAATTTAATCATTGGTTTTGGCAAAACATCTATTTTTTCTTTATCCCTTTAGCTCCTTTTCAAGTACTCATACTGATAAAGGTTTTATATAATTGTACCCATGCTATGACATTTACAGTTCCAATATTTTAGGCCACTGTGTTCCAATATTTTAGGCCACTGTGTTCTGTGCCTTTACCGGATATGTGGATATTGCAGTAAGGCTGTATGTTTGTAGCTTAGCTGCTTAAATCTTTTATCCCGTAAGTTGTATACATCCTTCTATACTCGTGTGTTTGGATCAACGTTAATGGATTCTCAATTCCTCCCAGTACTCTGACCTTTTAAGGACTTTATAACCTGGTATAAAGATCCTGTATTACCTGTAATCTAAATGGACCCCAAAGTAGCTCTGAGATTTTTTGACGAGGCTTAAATGTGTACCGACCGAATGCATCGTGCAGTTTGATTGGTTCCCTCTGCGAAGAAGCTTAGCGTGGAGGTTTTGTGATGTCGTTGGCATGGATACAGTCCTCATATGGCTCACTAGTACAGACGGTTACCAGGGCTTTGTGCTAATGTTTTGGAGTTAACATTTCCTTGCCTGGGGAAAGCCACCTGATACCTAAAACGTCTCCTTGGCAATGTGACGAACTGACTCGTTTCTATGGTGATGGCATTTCTGTTTGCCATTAATATTTATCACCCCTTACTGTAAACCTTGAAATGTTTGCGTTGGTTTTACTTTTGCGGTGACCACCTAACCATACACTTATGACACTGTGAGCAACCACAGCATCATGTTTCTAAACAGCGCACCAAACTACACAAGTCGTAAAGAGAATAGTCATGAGCATTGTTTGTGTATATTTTTACGTACACATTTCTATTTTTCGTTTCTACAAACAGCCCAGTGGGTCCACTGATAGCCTTAGGCTGGGAAAACCTCCTTTTTCAAAGAATTTTCTGCAATCCTAAAAAAAATAATTGCAAAATTGCCTCTTTATTCCTCTTATGCAAATATTAGGTTCCAGCATATGTATTTACAGTATTTAAGAAACCTTAACTGATGAAAGTACAAACAGATGCACAGTACCTGTGGTCAAACCTTCCCAAGAATACCACTGAGGGGACTGATCATCTGGTCTATGTGTACAGGTGGTCACTAGACAGGATTCTTAATGCTTTGGTGTGGGGTCAAAGTGATAAATTATCTAGGAGTCCTTAAGTTGAGGTGGCCGCCTGCTCACATTTGATAGTATAACATTAACTGTATATACCTCGTAGCATTCTTAGCCTTGACCTTTTTTTAGAAGGGTCTCCTGAAATGTCTTGCATGTAAGGTACATGTTTGTGCAGTGTTTAATTTTAGCCCATTTTCCAAATGCTTGCTTTGTTGACATTCTGTCAGGAAGGTATCATTGGTGTTGGTATTCGGGCCTCAGGGTTTGCATACTGTGCATATGTTAATTAAGTTTCAGTCACATTCGAAGTGTATTTTTATTTTTGTTAGAGTTTCAGAGAAATATTTGCTAATGTTTGTACATACACATACAAGGCTGCTTATTTTCGGACAATCTATCCACAACTGACATGAAGTGACACTCTATTTGCTATGTCGTAAACCTATAGACAAATGTGACCTTACGTTGAGTTACAGGCATACTCAAGTGAGAAGCATGCATATATGGTTTGTTTGTTACACAGTTCCAAATGTGTACGAATGAATGACATCAATTCCTGTTCTAGCACTCTAATGACTGCCGCATAAGAACTTGGTGACCGTGTTATCAGGGCCTTTTAAAGAATGTCTTGAATACCTGTATATCTGAAGTGTGCATACCTTAGGGATTACTGATGCTGTAGTTGTACATTTGTACATGTAGGCGCATCTTAAAATTCATCTTTTTTTGGACCAGGCGGAATTATGAAACCTGACGTTCTTTGTACACATTTCTAGTCGATATCTTTTTACTCTACCAAGGAGGTTGAATCAACCCCGTTGATTCTACCAACCACTAAAAAATTTACACGATGTTCCACTTTCAATCCAAAATGACAGTCCAGGTCATAACGATTTGTGTACCAAGATGGGGAAGCATTCGATCGATTTGTCTCTTTGTAACTCCCTTTAGTCACATTACGTATAATCTATTTTCGTGAGTACAGAGATTATGTTCAATAACTGTGAATAGCTGTGATAACGTTTCCCATATTCAAATGTGATGGCCCTGCATTCCCCCTAATTTTCATCAATAATGTTGACAAATGTATGTCTATAAAAGTCTGCATTCAAAATTCAGCACTCAACAAAGTGCCATTTGGGAGCCTGTTAGTGTTCTGGCCTCAATTAATATCCATAATCACATGTGCTGGAATCACTGGTCCGACATCCATTTCCACCTGCTGGGGAATCAAGGCACTTTCATAGAGATCTTTTTTGATTTATCAAAGGCTTTTGATATGATTGATGATTGCTATTGTGTTATCTTTGTACCAATTTGCATCCAAAATCCAAAAATGTGTATTTTGTCAGATTTTATCTGGAAAATAATTGAAATTTTTTAAAAAGACGTAGGCATCCTTGAATGGACTTACATGTATACGCTACCAACAGAGCTACATGTACATTGATTACTTACTACTAGTACTTTGTAGTAGCATATGAAAGTTGACCTCATAAACAATAGATTTTCTCAATTCATTTGTAAAGCGTCAACAACAAGGAAGAAACTTTACACACAGAAAAAAAACCTGAAGTTTATGTTCCAAGAAGTTAAATTGGTATGGCCTAATGTATCTTTGATTTCCCTGCAAATTAAGAAATCCAATATGTGTACTCTACTCTTCATCAATGCAGTTTGGTAAAGCGTTAACAATAGAGATGAAACGCAAGACCCCCCCATAAAAAGAAAACTCAAGTTTATGCACCAAGAAGTTAAATTGGTATGGCCTAATTAATGTTTCTTTGATTTCGGTGCAAATTAAGAAATCCAATATGTGTACTCTACTCTTCATCAATGCGGTGCTCAGTAACTGTTGGTGCGTAAACCGTCGTGTCACATGACCGGATGATAGGTATGATCAGGGTCGTAGCCAGAACCCGTCCTACCGTCCTTTGACGGAATTTTGTAGCTGGGGCCAGAAAAAAAAATTTGCCCATTCTGTCCTCTGTGACAGACAAAAATCGATATGTAAAGATAAAAAGAAAAATGTGTAATCTTCTACCAAAACAGATATTGTTGAACAGCTTAGTCTACTAGCAAAATGTACACCTCAAAATTTAGGAAATAGCATTTCAGAGGGTCTAGATTTCAACATTTACCAAGGGAGCATGCCTCAAGGCCTCCCTAGGAACATTGTGCCTTGCCCGCTCGATAGGATTCAAAATTGAGAGGATGGAAAATGATTTCAGGCTGGCTACAACCCAGGGTATGATCATCGACTGGCAATAATACAGAGCTATTGATTGGTGAGGAGCAATTTTGGGGGACTGCCCACTTAACGACGTTTAACCATCAGTTGTGTGTGTCTAGCTGACATATGGCACTCTGGCTTACAGTTTTGTCTGTCTCATCTCATTTCCCATAGACTGGTAGGTTGGAAGGGTGTGTCATACTGTAAATCTAAGAGTGTATTCACTGGTTTTGTTTTTGCAGTTTTTGCAATGAGCTTTTCCATTTTATGGTATGATGTTACAGTAACTGTACTGTTGCCTGCAAACTTTAAACACTACTCTCCAAGCAGAGGTTGGGCTCCGGCTGTTTTTAGGCCGTGAGACATCAAGAAAGAGTACAAAATAGAAAGCCCAATAAAAACGACAAAAAAAAAGGTAAAAAAAAACAGCCGGAGAGTATTTCAACACCACAAAAGAAACCTTTCCCATAGCTCAAAGTGTAAGATTGAATTCCTGCAAGAAATAAATGAATTTGCAGTAGTTGCTGTAGATTAGATAAACGATGAAATCTTGCTCTGTAGCAAATTGCTTGAAGGCATCATCTGTAATCGAAAAATTGTATCTGCCATTCAGCAATAATCAAGTCCTGTCCTTGGTGCTGATCAGATCATCATTACCCTCTTCTGTATATCAAATCAGTGTTCTAGACAGCCTGAATTTTCTTATGTCCCCTGAATTTTGATTGCAAATCCTGTCGAAGGTGGGACGATTCAAGGGGGATCCAGGGCATGCTCCCCCCAAGGAAAAATTTGAAATCTAGATCCTCTGAAACGCAATTTCTTCTATTTTGAGTGGCAAATTTTGCTGGTAGACATGCCAATTTTTGTCCCACAAAGAGGACAGAATGGACAAAATTTTTGTCCGTCCCCAGTGTCTAAATGCCGTAAAAGGACGGAAGGAAGAATGCTAACGTTACATATCAAATTGCCTGTGAAAAGGTTATTTGCATCGATAAAACCATTTCTCATCACAATAATGTTTATTAGGGCACAGCAAGTTGATAACATGGATGACAACCCAGGAGACTCCAATTCCAAAATCTAAGAATCTGGAGTCCCTGGAAAAACAAGATACAACAGCAACAAAATATGATATGATTTTTAATAAATGTTCAGACTACCAGATCATAAACATGGTATCGAGAATTCAAGGGGTAAAACATGGTATCACAGCCAACAAGTGCAGTAATCTTAGATATAACCAATGGAGATCCAAATCAAACAAACAAACAAACAAGCAGTCCTCAAGTAAAGATTTTTAAAAAATTGAGATTTCACAAAGATTACAAAGTAGACTCAAGTACACACATAGTTTCTTGTCATGTGGATCATTGTTTGAGGGTAATGAATAAGGGCCTAACAAAAATCTATGCACGTAGATGCCATCCATAGAATTTACTAGCTGTGGCCTTCTGATGAAAATTTTACATATGATTGAATAGTCTTTCTATAATTATGATCCATTTGTAACGATGAATAAATCTCTGTTTACATTGATTGAACCCAATACAACTAACAACACATGTACTTTTCCATAAAAATTATCATTGTCTATCACTCCATGGATTGATTTTGCTAGACACAAACAGATAGACTAAATCACTGTCTAAACGGTGGAAGAAATGATGTCATCTGACCTTGTTTTCTTCACGATTTTATCACAAAGCCACCCACCCGTCTATATTGTCTCATCAGCTAAATCAGAATTATATGACCACATCTGTTGGCTTAAACGTTGGATCAATTTTCTGTCATCGAACAGGCTCTAGAATGAAGACTGAGGTGGGTTTCGGGTGCTAATGGTTGCTGGGGTATATGTGGAGGGTAGCATTTCAGCTTATGTTGCAGGTGTCAATGAACACTATCCAAGAACGTAGTTTGCATATGGGGAATGTTGGGTGATCAGCCTAGCTGGTGAATTATTTCTTTTTATAAATAATCTTTGGCAAATAATCTTTGGTACTTCAGTTGCAACGTGAAATACAAAATATATCGCATTATCAGGCATGTACATGTACCTGAGTCGTTGTATTTAGTGTACTTGTAGTTACAATAGAATTCGTCACATTTGATATCGTTCAATATTGCACATTCAGAATTTTTTCTGATGCATACAGTATCTTTTCTGACACTGTGTGAAAACTACATAAGGGGTATCATCCTTATACAGGTCTATGAAAACAATACCTTGTACGTATATGGTACATTATATCGAATCACTGTTTTAATGAGTAGGTGTAATGCTGACAGGTGTATGTGACATACTGTAATACATGTGATACTCTTGTTGTTACCTTTGCCAAAACAGGTTTGTTTTGGTGCTATTTACTATGTGTGTGTGTATGTCACTATGTGTCTGTAGACAGCATAAACTGAAAAGCTGTGGATGGATATCTAATGATATTTGGTATGTGGGCAACGGTCAGGAAAAGAAGGTCAAGTTTGGTATGGTAGCCTTGGTACCATCCTGCACAGTAACTGCTGGCTCATGCTTTTCTCTTGCTTATCCATGGTTAGCAAGCAAAAAGATTGAGCCAGCAGTTGCTAGAAGATGGTGCCTTGGCTACGATATTATAGCCTGGCATATCCAGCCGTATTATAGCTCCAGCATATCTTCTATCCTCTCCCCAAATTTGACTCGGGAGAGACTCAGGAGCTATAATACAGCTGGATACCAGGCTTCGATATCAAGTGGCCTCCTATTGGGCCTCCTTTTTACAGTTCTGCAGCAGAACCTTTGGTTTTGACATCTTGTTGTTTGTTTGTACAGATCCAGTACTAGTGCCATGATGACAGCTGTTACTGTTAGGAGAGAGTCCACGATGCACATGGCGACGCTCGCTCTACTCCTTGTTCTGAGCTTGTGCAGTCATCAAGCACAAGGTACTGTATGGTCGATGGTGCATGCAGGCATGACTGGGAAATGCACTTCCATAATTTGTTGACTTTGTGAGGCTCTGAATGTGACCAGCAAACCAATAAGAGGGATCGAAATGCTGGGTACATGCCAAAATTGGATCTCGGTGTACCTAATTCTTGACTAGATAGGGTTAACGCTAGTTCACCTTTATCCGTGGGGTAACCTTTATTCGTTGTATATAAAATAGGAGTATTTAGGAATATCAAGTCGACAGACGAGTGTTTCATACTGGAGTGCTATGAAAATATTGCAATTTGAAACCAACGTTTGTCGATTAGATATCCCTCAATATCTCATTTTTTGAAAACAACGGATATAGGTTACCATGTGGATAAAGGTGACCTACCATTACATATGTAGAGGTCCTAGTTGGATGCTAGTAGTATACAGCATTATCTTGTCATTGAGGTGTTTGAAAAAAAATTAAACCTTCGTTAAAATTTCCTAGAAGTTAGCAATACAATTGCAGATTCAAGCCATTAATTGAACAGAAAAAGGCAATAAGGCTTGTCCAGAATCAGGTTTTGCTAACATTCTAGAATTTCTACTTTATTTTGTGTTATAGTATATTTTTTTATATTTCCCAAAATGAGTTTCGAGCCCCAAGTAGTCATTTTGAGAACATGGCGTGACTGCAAATTTGAGTTACTGTGAGCTTAAAATCAACCTACATGTGCATCTGGGATCTCTAAATGTCTGAGGGCGTCTCTAAGAAATGGTGAGGTCGGGATGTCGACTAAATATAACCAGACTCCAGGTTGGGGAGGCTCAAGTCAGCCCATGCCATAACCTTAAAATGTATCACCCCTGTGTCTGTAAACTCATTCTGAGCCAGTAAAACTAATGCAGTATCCAAAGGCTTTTATCACATAGGTAATACTGAATTCATGATGTGCCCCAACATATCTAGGTTTATATAACATTACTGTTTTATAGACTTATGCTGGGATAGAGATTTTATACTGTAAATCTTGTAATGTTTGTCTACGAAATTATTTCAACTGGAAAAAAAACCTCCTTCCCCTCCCACTGCAAAATTAAGTGCCACAAAAATAATGAATTTACGTTGCTTTTGTAAGGAATGGTCACATGAAATGTATTTTGAAAAAAGCCATGGAAAGATATGTAAATTGTAAGCAATAAACAACTGGTGTCCTTTGCTGTAACGTTACTTGAAATGTATGTGGTTATCTTATTACCTAAATACAGATAATACTGTATCATGAAACAGTATTGCAACAGTATTGCTTCGTCTTCAAATTTAAAACAATGCAAAAACCTCCTTTGCACCCCTGCTGTTAGTTAAATCCCCACGAAATTTTATAAATGAATCTATGAACTTAAGTACAGTGCTCACCATATTGACAGTTAGCAGTATGATTGCAACATTTCTCTGTCTTTTGCAGCTACAACCACCGTGAGCGGTTCAACAACTGCAGACAACACGGGGACGACTCAGGCCATGACTGCAACCAACCAAAACAACAACACAACCACAGCAGCCATGGGCAGCACAGTATCCAACACCTCAGCGGAAGCAACAACGCAGGCAGTTGGAAACACAACTGTTGTGACAACAAGAACGATGACCATTGCTGGGCCATCTGGAAGTACAGTGACAGCCACTCTAGCACCTAACACTACTCTACAAGCTACAAATACCATGATGAACACTACAAGTCAGACAACTGCGATGCCGCGCACCACTGCAGGCATGAACACCACGGGTGCGAAGCAGGGCACTACGAATGCTTCAACGGCAATGCGAGGCACTACCATTGCGATGAATACCACAGCTACAATGCAGGGCGCTACAGGTGCCATGAATACCACAGCTGTAATGACAACTGCAACAGGCAACGTTAACACCACCGCTGCAATGCATGCCACTTCAGGTGCAACAAATACCACAGCTGCAATGACAACCCCTATGGGTGCAATGAATACCACAGCTGCAATGATGAGCCGTTCAAGTAACATGAATACCACAGCTGCCATGACAACCACTACAGGCGACATGAACACCACAGCTGCAATGGATATCACGTCAGATGCGACAAATACCACTGCAATGCCAGGCACTACCATTACCATGAATACCACAGCTCCAATGCAAAGCACAACTGGTACTACCAATACCACAGCTACAATGCAAGGCGCTACAGGTGCAACAAATGCTACCACTACAATGCCATCCACTACGGGTACCATGAATGGCACAGATACAATGCCAGACAGTACAAGTGCGATGGATACTACCGCAGATACACCAGAGGCCAACGGCACCACAGCATCAAATGCCACCACCATGGCACCGATGAACACCACAATGGTGCCGACCACCCAGACTACTGATGTCATGACCACAGCAGCAGCTGGTCCTCGTTCTTGGAAGGTGACATTCGATGCCAACTGCACTGTCGCCTTGAATAACAAAGTGGAGTTCCTCCAGAACTGCAGTGTCGAATGCGCTCAATGGCTCAACGCCAATGAAAGCACCGTGAGGTGCGTAGACGTACTTTGTGGCTCCACCATTGTCGTTGTAGAAGTCGACCCTTCGGCCAATCAGACAGCCGTTGCTGAGAAGTTTGAGAACCTTAACGACCCAAACTCTACCGCACCTCTGACGTTCTCGTTTGGAGGGTCAACGTTTGCAGCAGCGAGTTCAGAGGTATTTGAGCCAACCACAGCGCCAGAAACTCCAGGGACCACTACTCCTAGCCCGAAACGTGCAGGCTCTTTTTGCATGATCCGAGGGCTGGATTACACCGGCTGCGTCATCTTCCTGTCCTGCGTGATCGCCATCGGAGTCATCCTGCTAGTAGCCATCCTCTGTTGCATCATCCGGTGCTGCCGGCGGCAGAAGAGCAAGTCCTTCGACCTCCTGAGCGATATCCCGCACATCTCTCTGAGCGACTACCCCATGACCACCATCCCGCGCCCGTCCGTGTACCAGCACAGTTCGAGCAACCCTGGCCAGGTCAACATGGCGTACATCACCGACGACGACCTCGACAAGCCCAAGCAGCCGCTTGAGTCCTCCAACACGAGCCAATCCAGCCACAGCTCCGGGAGGGCGGAGGACGAGAAGAACACGAGCGCGCTGAACGACGGCGGCAGCAACCACGTCGTGCAGCAAGCGTCGGGAGCATCCTACCAGGCTGTTGCAACAGAAGACCAGCCCCCTCCAGTGTACAGCCCCCAATCAGGTACAAACGGCGTGGTCGTCCAGGCAACAGGAACTGACCAGGCCCCCGGGCCGCCGCCCCCCTCGTCTGCTAGGTAGACTTAGTTCCTTGTTCCCCCATCGCAGTTGGAATGCCGCTGATGACCATGAGCCGCATGTGCTGCTGACTTCCACTCACGCAATTATTTGCTTCCCCTTTTCTTTCTGTTGTCATTTAACAAAGAATGTTTTCCGCTAGTAATGTGTAAACCCTTCTAACTGCTGTCCCTGTTAAAGCTTGTAACAAAGTGCAGAATATAGAGCTGCTGTTATGCTAACAGTTTATGCTGAACTAAGGTGGTTGTCAAAGAGGGGAACAGTAGAACACTCTAATCATGTGTTGTTTTTCTAAAATTTTTTTGTTCCACTACTGTTGTGATAGATGGTTGGACAGCATGTTGTTGTCTGTGTTTGTAGTATTCATGCGTATGTGTCTTATCCGTACTTCAGTGCTTGTGAACAGCAATCTCATAGACACCCAAATGACTTAATATTTTCCTCATCCACGTATATGTAGGTATCCTTTGTGGAACTGTTTGTGTTCATATGTTTGTCTGTAATCTGTTTACAAACATATTCATGACATTTAAAGGTTTTGTAAATTTTCTGTCTCTTCCAGCCCAGTGACCGAAGACTTGCTTGCCAAAATACCAGAAAACATGGACACCTCTGAAGTGCCTGAATCGGAGAACCCTACCATCTCGTTCAGGGAGGCACCCGACGCACAGGACGACCCCGAGTCCCCTGCTCCTGCGAGTCCCAAGGTCATCAAAGGTGAAGATGGTTCCGTGAGCGTCGTCGTCAACTGGTAGACCGGTTCTCCACAGTTTGTTATCATTGGTCTCAAACATTTCCATACCACACAGGGCCCAAAATACCCGCAATTTGCAATTTGCAGGAAAAAAATTGCAAGTTCAGTATAAACCTGGCAAGCACAATCTCGGTGTCCCAGATTTTAGTAACACATTGTATATGTACTGAATGATGAATTTTGGCGCTGCTACAAGAATGTACTACAAACAACCAAAAGCAAGGTTACCATACAGGAGCCATATAGCCACAAAATTTATACGGATACATGTACTTTGAAAAGACCATTATCATTAGAGGGTAGTTTGGAGAAAATTTTCCATGTTGGATTTTTAATATCAACTCGTTGAAATCTGTGTTTAGAAGCAGAAGCAGAATTTAGAGAAAGAAGTTTTGACCGCCTAATAGAAGGCAGGTTTGAAAGATGTCTAAAATCTTGTATTCACCACATGAATACCTTGATAATACGTCAGTTGTTGATTTTTACTGTGGGCAGAGGAGTCAATACATTATTATAGTGATATTCATCTCTACTTTTAGGTGTTTGTATTCAAACAATGGAGGCAGATGCAATTTGTCCTCCCAACCTCCTGTTGTCTTGTTAAAATTTACAAAAAGATAGCCAAGAATCGACAAGCTACAAGTCCCATGTTTTTTTATCAATGTTTCATTCAAGATTTTTTATATGGAATTATTTTAAGTGCCATAGACACAGTCATATTGTTCAGACCAATGACAAAATATAGATCTGCCAAATGAATGCTTTCTCCCTCAGCCTGTTCCATTGATTTGAATTTTGCCTGAGTTATTCCATACCTATTAGGCAAATGACTTTTATTGAGTGAGGTCTGTTGAAGGGTTTTATGGTATGTTTTGTGTATTGACAGAAGGGAAGTGTTGAAACTCCTGTGCCATAATGTTGAAAGCAATAACTGAAAATTAGTGCCAGGCACATTGTCATACATTTTTTACTTATACCTACATGTTCAAGTAGGAACTTTAAATCCCACCATTTTGACAATGTGTGTTTTAGTGAGTAAGATTTTAGATGGTTTGATGAGGGTGGGCTGTGCAATTTTTAAATTTCTAGATTTCAGCATTGTTCTGCTAGACTTTAAATTGCTACAGGATCTATTCAGTAAGTTATGTTTAAGTTACTTTGTTGTTCCAAAACTGATCTTATGTTTCCTTGTCAGTTGCTTTGCCCTGTCTCTTTTTCTCCTCCTTTCTCTTTGGAGAAGGGGGCTTTTTGATGTAGTGCAGACTTCGATGATCATTGTGGTCTGTGAAATATACATGCATGATGTGTAGTTTTTACCTTTCCAGAACTAGAGACAATTATAACAGGACTGTCACTACTTCAACCATTCCTTTTTAACTTCAAGAAACAAAAACTGAGTTTTTGAGAACCATGATGTTGTTATATTAAAACACAAATCTGTTATGCTTGGTAAAAATTGTTGTAACCTTTCTCTTAAATCTTAAATTAATAGTCCTTTACGTTTTCTTAGCTACTATAACTACTACATGTTGTACAACACTTCTTGTGGTTATTTGCACAATGTCTTCTTTACTGTTTTAGTCATGTAGAGTTGTAGGATGCATTTGCCAATAAAAAGAGTTTATTGAAGGAAGTGAAAGGCCTTGGAAGTTGCAAGCTAAGGGAAAATGTGCATATCAACTATTAGTTAATATTTGGCTGTTTGTATTTAATCAGAAAAGAGGAATATGCTTATCTATAACGTTATGTTGTAAGTAACGTTACATGTATATACATGTTGTTAAGTTTTATTAGGTGTTACATTTTTATGTACTCAAGAAGTTATTTTATCTCTCAGTATGACTTTGTTGTTTATCTGCTGGAGCAGACAAAATTAGTGGCAGATAATGTTGATATAAAGTTAATTTGTGTTTGTAGTAGTTGGCCAAGATGAAATGTTGGCAGGTCAGTGGAAAAAGCTGTATACAGCTTGGTTAGAATGTTGATAGCATGGTTTGATATGAAAAAAGTGGAGCTGTTCTCGGGTTTTTGTCTGCAACCAACTTGTTTTGGTTTAGGTCTCAAGTCACATTCGTCATAATTATAACCGACTTTGGAATAGGTCTTACAAACTAGGTTTTAAAAAATTTCGCTGCTGACTGTCTTAGAGTCCTTGTTGACAGTTGGTTCTGTCACAGCTTGCTTGAAAGTTTTCCAACTTCAAAATCATATGACAACCTAATAGTATGATGAATGTAACCTTACTGCAATATAACATTGCTGTCAATTTCTACAGTTGATCTGTAATTAATACAGCTATTAATAAAAATAAAGCATGGCCATGTTCCTTCATCAGACATTCATGAGAGCATTAGCAATGCGGTGGATATGTGTAAGCTGGCGGATAAATGTTGATGTGGGATGCCAATATGTTCCTTAAATTGCGGTGATCAGCAAGGGGCCATATGTTGATAATTTTGTAGATAGATATTGGGTATATTGCAGTCTGATGTTGTACAATGTAATTTTGCTAAACATTTGTCACTGTTACATCATTCTGTTGTACTTGCCTTTTATCATATTTTATGTCTTGTTTTTACATAAACCACTGCTTTTTACATCCTTATAATGTATACGTAGATATAAACTTAATCCAGTAGTGATATCATCCTTGCGTTTATTTACTGTACTAAGTAACATTGTGATCATGATGTTACGTTTTGTGTAGCTCTTTCGTTGTGAAGTAAATCTTGCATTAAAAAATGCACAACTAAAGACCTTGGAGTAGTTATGTTAAGTGCCATGATATTTTGTTACCCTTTATTTTGATCAAAGGAAGGTTTGGATATTGTTTATTCATATTTGATATAGAAAATTACTCTAAGCAGACATGTCCAAAAATTGTTATCAAGGAATATACATCACTGGCCTGCTGTCAACCATGAATGGGCCAATCCTATAGCCAAGTTCTGATTTGCACTGACAAGAGTGATGGGTCGAACCAACTTAGGGGTAAAAACAAATGTGTGTCAAAAGTGTTTGAACAACTATGTTGATAAGATGGAAAAAAAATGTTCCAATATTTTAATCCTCAAGACTTTTTCAGGCCAGTTCCTCCTTTGCAACTTGTATTGAATGTATACACCGTGTTTAATCACAAATATTGTGCCATGTTTCCTCCCATACACCAGAATATAAAGTTCATACACAAAAACTGTCTCCTTGTAGTTATTTTATTATTTAACAAAATATTGTTTTCCAAATATCAAATTTGTTCACTAGCTACTAGGATAAGTAGATGAATACATTAGTAAGACCAAGTGGATGTTGATGGGATCTTCCAAAAGAATAAACAATTGTCATGACTTAGAAATCAAAATTGATGATATTTGTCTGGAGAAAGTAACATCATACAAATATTTGGGTGTAATCCTTGATTCATGTCTTACCTATAGTAACCATGTAGATATGATGCATAGTAAAGCATCTCAGCGCATTGGTTTGCTTAGACGCCTACGACCTTATCTTGGTACAAATGTTGCTAACATGCTGTATAAGGCCATCGTTTTACCAATAGTAGAATACTGCGATGTGATCTGGGACAACAGCAGCTCTACACTCAAACAACGCCTACAGATTCTTCAGAACAGGGCCGCCAGGATCATACTGAGGCGGGATCCCAGAGCTAACATCGAAGAGCTGCATCACACACTGCAGTGGAGATATCTACAGGACCGGAGAACTCAACACTTGTGCATTATGGTGTACAAATGTTTGCATGGACTAGCACCTAGCTATCTAATCAATACTTTTAACTATAACAATCAAATACACAGTTATAACACCAGGCAGGCTCAACAGTTACACAGACCAAAGTACACATCTCGAACAGGCCAACGAACGTTTGCTTTCAGAGCGGTTTCTATCTACAATTCCCTTAAACCAACAACAACTTCACAAACCACTCTGAATTCATTCAAGCGAGCTTTACAATCTGACCCCTCTGACCAACGACCTCGAATCTGGTTTGAAAATTAGCTTGATTTCGTTTATTTATGTACTGTTATGTTCTATTCATATGATTATTGTTGTGATGAGTTTTGTAATTAATGACTTTGAGTTGTTATTATTTGGGCTAATCGCATTTAAGTTATTATCCATATTTTGATTTAGTCACGTTTTATGTTATATGATTATTGTTATCTTTATGTTTATGTCCATTATGTTCATTTGGGCTCCCTTGGAAATCAGTTTTATCAAAACTGTAGGGACTACCCTGAAAGATTAATAAATAAAAAAATAAATAAATACATGTTAGTCCACTTGGTTCACCATATACATTCAAGTTTACATAGATTTATTTAGACATTTTCTTTCCATAATATTGTGTTCCGGCCACCACCTGCTCAAATCATTATCAACTAACTGCATATGTAAAATACAGTCAGTGGCTTAATATCTAGTGGAGTGATCATACATACATTTTGCAATTTTTCCTTTGAGGTAATATTGGTCTGTAAAAATATGATATGGCAGTTCACAGGAGGATTTTGTTTGATATAATAATTTGCATAGTTTCAGGAAAATATAGAATATCATCATGGACATGGACCAGATTTTGGACGCATGCAACCTTTCTCAAAAGCAGCAGTAGAAAGAAATAGTACATTTTGCTGATTCAGCATAAAATTGTGGTCTGTAAGGAGAGGTACTAGAAGTTTAAAATATCTACAAGTTAGATCTGTTATATATATATACTTCTTGATGTTATCTTATGCAATATTACAAACTGACCCAAAAATATTAAAATCAAGTTTTGACTCACTGATTGCTGTGAACATACCGTCATACCCTGCATGTTACAAAACACCTCTTTGATCATATACTAAAATATGTATTCAGTACAGCTCTAACAATTATCGATATAAGTTACACAATTTTCTGATTACACAATCAAAAGTAATATATGCAGTCGAGTACAGTTTAAAATCAATTAAAAAATTGCACACATCCCTTATTAGTAACAGTGGTACCAAAAGTACAAAAGCTTTTTAAAAAATTGAACAAGCCTTGTACAACTACAAGCTTCATTAGTCTGAACTAGCATATGAAGTAAGGATCTTATTTCTTTCCACATAAGGAACCAGCCTTCTGTAGACTCCGATAAGCCAGAAGATGGCGACTAGAACGATGCCTGCCGCGGCCCCGAAGGCGATCCGCGGGCCGTGGTACGTGTAGATCTGGCTGACGAAGACGGGACCCAGGGTGCGGGCCAGACTGCCCGAGGCCGTCAGCCATCCCATCCAAGTGCCCTGAAATGTCAACAAATCGGGTGTTTCAGTTTGAATGGTTGGTTACATCTACCCTGGTTATCAGAGTACAACTCCAGCCGGCCAAGGGACTATGCAGCGGCGGCATATCCCCCCGGGCCGGCTAATTCGATTTACGGGGGATGCTGCTAGGGGCTCGGGAAAGAATCGTAGCCGCAAGCGCTGTTCTCTGGCGACCAGGGTAGGTTACATCACCTAGAATTGGAGGTTTTGTTTTAGGTGTCTTCCCGTTTCCACACTTGGCATGCCAGCCACTGACATAGTTAGGTCATCAGTCCTAGACTACATGTACATTATCATAGGCTCATTTCCAGTGTCTTCATGCTATACACATGCACATACTTATGCCAGCCATTGGGAAGCTGTACAGACATTCAGTGAGAAATTCACTAATGAATAACATAAGAAATTTACAAAAACTCAATTTCTTGTTATCTTGACAATCCTGCATTAATTTTTACTAATAGTAAGCACAATTCTCTTAAGATACAAATAAGTGCTCTAACCTCCTCTCAGCTGACTAACCCCAATACTGATGCAAATTTGTTGCTGAACGACTTTATTACCACGCTGAAACTGTAAAACAACATTTATCTTTAAAGTAATGAATAAAACCCCAAAATCATAAAATCATACCTGTGGTTTTGGGCCCAGGATTTTAGAGTACATCGCATAAGATAGCACGTTGCTTGTGGGGTAGCTCAGCCCCAGGAGGAAGAACCCAGCAAACATTTGGCCCATGAAGAGTTTGGGTGTGTCGTCGCACCAGTTGTACTCCCAGGGACAGCCCCTAGGGGGCGTTGTTGCTGCAGGAGTGGTGAGGACTGTGACGTTGGGGGAGTGAGTGATGTTCTGTGGGTGTGGACTGGGAGTGGTGATGTTTACTGCTGGGTGGAGACCTGACAACAAAAACATGACTGGGTTAAATATTATGCATACAATACCAAATATGACAATACCAAATGAGATTCTCTCTGTAAGTCACAATGTGGAAAGGATGTGTAATGAAAACAAAGGATTCAAAAGATTGAAAGTTTTTTTGTGACACTGGATTCTGTTACAGACCACTAATACATTGTAGAACAATGTTTTGCTTTTACTTCTGAAATAAAATAATGAACTATTTCTAGTAACAATTGAAATAAAGTTACATGTACCTCCTGCCACAAAAAAATTGCATTTACTTCTGAGATGAAAAAGAAATGTTCTATTTCCAAATCATTGCAAGAATATGAAGTTACCTTCTGCCACTAAACATTTTGCCTTCAAGACATTGCAAAGATTGCTTTTACTTTTAAGATACAAGAATGAACTGTTTCTAGTAAATCATTGCAAGAACATGAAGTTACCTCCTGCCACCCTGGGAATAGGCTGGTCCCCATAAGGAATCAGCATGACGAAGGAACCAAGCATGATGAAAAAGGCAACAAGCATCATCCTCTTCTCATTGAACCTGAAAAAACAAACTTAAGCTTTCATTTTCTTCACAAAAGAAAAAAACAACAACTCTGAAATAACTTGTTATTCGTCCCTCTGGAATGCTGTGAGTTACTTGCTAATTTCTTTCAAACTTGAAATTTAATATTTTGTCAAAATGACTTCCTCACAGTTGTAGGGGATTGTGGGTTATGTCAGAGGATAAAGCCCCAAAAGACACAAACAGGATCCATGTGGTTCTAGCAAAATATGTCTAGTCTGGAAAGACAAAGACCTTATGACAAGTTAGGGCCTTAACCTTTGGCCTTGCACATGCGCACTTGGAACTGTGAAGTAGCTTATTGTGTGTTAGCTGAAGGTGTAGCTACCAGAAGTGCCAGTATTGTCATTTTATAGTAACAATGTCTTTTGACTTCAATCATATCATATAATTCCTTGTTATGTAGATTTTTAGACCATGGTTGTAGTAGAATTCTGTTTGCATGTTATCTACTTAATCTTAAATTTGAGTGTATCATCATCATCATCAGTCAATGTGCTTACACACGATGGGGTTATACCGCCCTTTGCTGGCTGATTACGAGATGGGGTATGCGCCAGGTCTCCCGTGTATTAGTCCATCTGTATAGCTCATGAAATGACCTTAGTTTGTACTTACCTTTTGGAGAGAATTCTGATGGCGATCATGACACAGACAGACTGGACAGCCAGACAGCCCAGTATGACACCGTTGTACAGCACAGCCTGACTCTGGGTCCAGGCATACATCACTATAGTCAGGGGGGTTGTGATTCTGAAACATAGTATCAGAGTATATAAGGATGACCATTGCAAGAGAATAACAAGCCTGGAGACAGCTCTACATCTTCATGTCTACCTTGTCACCCAATGACCTGGAGGTCCAGGGACTAGATAGATACTAGGTAGGTACATGTTTGTATCAAGGATATAAGCGACTGTCTGAATGGAATTGCAGAGGACGACATTTTGCTGAGATGTTATACTTTAACCTCAGTTTACTGGCATTAAAATTATATCAGCATAAGGAAAGGGAAAGGTCAAACGTTCAGCCGAAGTGAGTTGTAATTCTTACTAATTGGAAGAATGTTGAATTTGATGTACTGTTCATCTGTCCATCCATCCATACATACATCCAGCCATACATCCATCCGTCAAGAAAATTGTATTCTTTACAATCATATTTCCTACTTCTGAAAGGCAAATCCTTCTCATGAGCTTATAAACTTTAGGTTGTCTTTGCTATGTTACAATCTGTGGATAATTCCTTACTTCAGAAAAGGAAAACATCCACTGCTTACTACATACATATACATACATTATGTTAACAGTAACAATGTTTTCAGCACCATGTAAACTTCAGTTCTTTATTCACTTTTAAAACTTACGTTTCAAAAATGGCAAAGGAAAACAAGATGACAAAGAACAAGATGTTGGTTGCTATGACTGCAAAGTAGTCCACTGTCCCCTCTTCTTCCGACTTTTCTATCTCTGTTCGAAAGGAGAAAGAAGATAAATTTAACATCAAATCCATCAAATATTGCTTAGTATGTGCAAGCAGATTCAAATACATGTACATGTGATCTGTGACAAACTCTAAATTTGCATAAATTCCACTTACAAGACATGCAAAGTGTGTTACACAACTATTGCTTTATTCACAACGTTTCCGTCTGTCACCTTCTTCAGGCCAATTGACAGTCAATGAGAAATGTTCGTGTGAGTAAAGCAATGGATGTCTAAAAAGAGTCTCTTTACTAAAAAATAATACCAGTCTTACCCTGACTGTTTTAAAAAAATGGCTACAACTCCAGGGTGTCACCAAAAATTATAAAAGTCTCACCCTGACTGTTGACCACCAGCCCAGCAGTGTCTGCCACCTTACATTCCTTAAACACAAAGATGAGTAGCAGGATGTTGATGATGCCCAGGATCGCTGACAGGAAGCCGGGTCCTGTGTACATGTTGATGGACAGCTGGATGGCCTTCCACTCAATACCGTTCTCACCCAGGGGTACAAAGGCTGTCTGCAACACTGTGTGTGTGTGTGGGGGGGGGGGGGTAGTGTAGTTAGTTAGTGAGATAGTGATCAGTTGGTTTGAACACCTGGCTAAGCGCTTGAGGAGGGTCAGATTTTTAGCATACTTTTCAATAGCATAATGGATAAGCAATATATTGGACTCAATGCGCTTTAAATGGTTGAGCTACACCGTTCCTTGCATTGACGTATCTTAGCCTCAAACTGATATCTTGCCACAAAAACAGATTGAAGAATATGCCATGATCCTTGGAAGGGACTCATAAAAAATATCTCTGTTCCTAATTTCATGACCATTTGGATATATCTGTATACAACAAAGAGAAAACTTAGTAAACAAAATTCTGACAAAATTTCATGCCTATGATTTGGCTCTTCTACTCTCTATACACTTTATGGTAGGTGGAAACACTTAGTTGTACAATGTATGACAGGTTCAATGCATGGAAACACCTACTGGTACAGTCACTGTATGGAAGGTCTAATAGCATACAGGAAAAAAAAACTACACAGTTGTAAGAAAAATGTTTTGCTCTTTACCTGGCCCCAGAATGAAGCCGATGGCCTGGAAGGCGCTCATGGTGGCCATGGTGGATGTGCGCTCGCTCAGGGTGGTGGCTGCTGCCGCGTAGGAACGGACTACTGCTACATTTCCTGTAGGACATAAACAGTAGTACTATGCTTTAATGAAGATATTGAAAGGTTAGCAGTGGTTTGATTTTCATGATGACTCTAAACATCAAAATGACGTCGTTAATATGTTTTGCTACAGTAACTGGCTTGTACACTGCAAAAACTCATAGTGCAGAATTAACTCCTCACCAAAACAACCAACAGCTTATTGGGTTGACGAAGCTTAGACATCCAGGTAATAAGATATGCCAATAAGCAGTTACTCAAGCAACTGGATATGATTTTGGAAATGGTCAGACGTTTCAGATGCCATTTGTTACCTTTTGCCAGTGTCACTGACATAAGATAACAGATGTCACTGACGTAAGAAACATCTGTACATTTCCAAAATCATATCCAATTGCTTGAGTAACTAACTGCTCTTTGGCGCAACAGTTAGGTGTATATCCGCCCCAACAAACCTGCCCCGAAGCCGACCAGTGCCCTGGCCACCAGCATGTACACCCCCCTGGGCTGGGGGAAGGCATGGGTGTAGCTGTACATGGTGTTGGCAGCCACGTTGATGACGATGGACACCAGGAGGGGCTCCTTGGTCCGGTCACGCAGGTTGGCCCAGCCGCCGAAGACGGGAGAGGCCACCAGCTGGCCCAAACTGTAGGCAGCCACCACCCAGCCGAGGAACGACTCGTCCGCACTGTGGTCCACCTGGGAGGCATACAGAGAAAAAAATTTAAGTCCTTCCCACAACAAATGGTGCTGCAGCAATCATGTTTCTGTAGGTAGCCACAACCCAGCTGAGGAATGACTTGTCTGCACTGTGGTCCACCTGTGGGATAGGGAATGGCGGTGAAATTCCTGCCTCTTTCACTGCACAATCCAAGCAACCTTCCTAACCCCCAGTTTGTCTCATGATCATGATGTTTCTGACTTTAAGACTTAACAAAGACTTAACAGAGCAGTCACAGACTTAGTCAAAGACTTAACAGAGCAGTCACATTGATCATTATATGATTATGATGTCACAGAATGTTCATTCATTTCAAGCTGTCTGTGATGACAACATTCAGTACATGCTTCTGGGCAAGGACATTCAAACTTACCTTTCTCAGGAAAGGCCACACTGAAGACACAACAATCGAAAATCCTGCAGGAAAACAAAGTGGCATTAGTAAGCAAAAAGATTGAGGCAGCGGTTACTACAGAGGATGGTACCCTAGAATGAATTGATAGTGACTCTTATATTTGGTCTGAATGTGCCATATTAAATAAAAGCATCACTTTAGAAATCTTAAGCATTGATGTCCCTTGATTCATTTCAATCATTTCATATCAATAATATTATTTCAAATTCCCTTTGCATGTGCATCTCCCACTACTTTCTTTTTTATACCAACAAACAAAAAACATTTCTTTAAATTGAAAAGTGAAATACAGATACGGTAGCAGCCCAATGTTGAATTGCTGCAGCTGCAGCATATTATTTCAGTGTTGACAATAAGAATAAAGTTGTCCCTACCCATGCTGCTAAGGAACATGGTGAGGTACATGATCCGGATGGACCACCAGCGCCTGCGGTTATCCTTGTCATCCTCCCACCACTGGATACTGTTGGAACTGGAGAGAAGGAGAGAATTTTTACAATCTGTATCAGTTTCCATATCTGTATCTATAAAGCCGGTATAACCACCCTTTGGTGTAACACACCAGCCTCGCAGGCGCTGTCGAACATGTCACAAAATCCGTCTCAGAGCCAATAGTAACAATTTAGTACAACGTACTAGAAGCAAATGTAACGTTACATCAAATATCAGATCTGGTAAAGATCAGGGAGGAGTTCTCCCAACACCTGATTTTTTGTTGTGCGAATCAATAAACAAACAAACAAAACAAACAACTTGCATAAAATTATGTCAAGCATCACTGAAACTACCAAACAACCATTAGGATCCAAGACCACTAAAAAAGCATGACCAAAGTATGCGTAGAACTAGAGATATCAAAACAGGAAATTATGCAGCAGTAACCGTTACCATTATAAGCCCCTAGGGGGCCCAAAATCCAACTGTTTTCAGGTCTTATTAAAACCTACCCACATACTGAATATCAATACAATCCATTCAGGCATTCTTGATATATGTTGGTCTTCTACACACAAACATACAAATGCTAACGTTAACGTTAACATTACCCAAAACATAACCTAAGTCTTGGCAAAGCCGAAGGTAATGATTATCTTAATAACGTAATAACATTCTGGAGTAAAGAAGATTTATGATTTCCATACTTCTGATGTGTTTTACCATTTACAAACTTTATAAATTAACTGAATTTTCGAGGTTGAAGGTTTGACATTTTTAGGTCACATGCTGAACACTCACAGCAGTTAAGGTGATTAATGTACAAACAATGTAAATTGGACTTTGACCTTCCAAACCGGTAGAAAAAAATAACAGCTAAAAACACCTGACTTATGTGAAGAGAAGAAAACTTGAATATGTAAGACATGAAGTTACTTACACTGGGTCCGCATAATGAGCAACAAGACAAGTAGAACTTTTGATACAGTGCTTACGAAAAAAATGAGCTGAGTGATCTTCAGGAGTTTACCAACAAATCGTCTGACTGTCAGATACGACTATAACAAAGTTACAGTGCTGAGATCTGACTGGCCATTTGATAAAATCACTGACGATTGGTATTATCTGTATTATTTTCTTGTAACCTTTAAGGTGAAACTTTCAAGGGTCCTTAAAAATACAATCGTTTGTCCCCTTAAGAAGCTGCATAATTTTCTGACCATTACGTAACATTTATCACGTTGACCGTTCGGCCAAGTAGGAACTGAGAAAAAAGAGGCACCACGCATAGCTCCTGTTCATCTTGTGCCTCGTCCTCTCGACCTTGTTAACCTTACCTTTCAATCGGTGGGACACTCTGCAACAACTTTGAGCGCTCGTCAGGATCGCCTCGATTCTTATTTCTTCTGGGTGCCATATTTTGTGCGTTACCCTGCTTCGTCTGCTAGTCGACCTTTGACCCACTATTAGAGCCAGCTAGCGGTTTCTTGATAAAGTGCATTTTCATTTCGGAGGACATATATCCAGATTTTGCGGTGTATCCTTCGCGTCTACTTTATTTTACGACTCTTAGATCAAGCCAAATGTAGCGAAAACTGAAGATGATTTTTGCGTTGCGCATTTTCTGACCAAAAGGTTTTTTTTTGAACGGTCAAAGGTCAAGAACCTAGCATGTAGGACTGATTAGCATAATAGTGTCTAAACTTTCGCTTTCCAAACAAAGGAGGTTATAGACAATTCTCTGTGACTAACCTCCTTGATTAAACAATTGTCTAACGTTATATACTGCCAGAAAAATATAATCGCCATGGCTTTTGTATAAACACAATCGTGTTGTGAAATATTTCAGTAATTTTAAAAACTTGATCAGTGGTAGTTGTTAGCAGGTGGCATTGGAAGTTCGAATCCCGAAAGAGCGATAAAAACTTTGATGTTACTTTCTCATCTAAAGAGTTTAAATCAGTATGCTCCAGACAGAATGGTTACTGAGTGTTCATTTCCATATCTCAGGTGCTAAAATCAATTGTGTGAAAGACAATTTCTAACAGTTAAACGTGTCCACATATATTGGAGTACTAGTGTCTGTCTGATGGCTTGTCTGCCACAATGACGGCGAATAGATGTTTAAACCTCCTTGATGGGGTGGCTTACCTAAAACTATAGACTGGACCTGTTTGACAGTTTTGGAACCTGTGGTCGATGCCTTTTCTCCAGTTTGTGGCTTCGAATGCATATGCATCACCTCGCCAGCGTTGCCACTTTCTTCTGCTAGTAGTAGTTGTACTTCGTCTTCGATACACGAGGAGCTTGGTTGGCATGTCTTTAAAGCCTCTGATGAGTCTAAATCGTTTTCTTTCTGCATCTTCACGGTCATCTTGGCAGTTTTTTAATACAGCCGAAAATCGTTTTTAAAGTCCAGCTAATCTTAAATGAAAGAATGAATATCTGCTGCTACAGTCTACCTGGCCAATAAGCCTCTTCACAGTTGTCAGGACGCATGTGCGGGGACAGGACTTCTGGGTAATATATCACAGGGGTAAGGCGCACAAAACGGAAACAGTCCTTGTCTTGACCATTGCTTCAATTTGCATAACAACGTCCAGACAGTTTTATTTACGTTTTGTAGGCCTTACCCTTTGACATATTACCTAAAATTCCTGTCGCCACACATGCGTCCTGACTACTGTGAAAGGTTTGAACGATTTGAACTGCCCATGCGCAGTGTGATGCACTATGGGTAATGCATCAAATTAAATGTACAGACCTAGGGACATGGTGTCAATCATGGATTAGACAACTGTTTACAAGTAAGGGGGCATAAACTTTCACCTTGTGTGGTAAATTGATGACTTTTTATGACTTTATAATAATCATAATTCGAATCCCTCTTCATTGAGGAAGACAGAAATTTAACGTCGAATATGTGTAAAGTAGACATTTATGAATACTCAAATTGTACAACACAGTTGTCGACCATATCAAATCCCCATTTTGATGAACCACTGAGAATAAACATAATGTTGTAGCTGTATGATTGCACATCAAAAAGAAAACGAAGCCTTGTTTTTCCTGCTTGCATATAATGTACTAGTACTTCATTTAATCCCAACTACCTATGAATTAATATCACTTCGTGTGACATTGGTGAAGCGATCTATACTTAATACAGGTTATCGAAATTGCAATTGACATGTTATGAAAATGCAAAGTACCAATGTCTCATGGTACATATAGATTTGGAACATAATTCAGATTATTGTTTCCTGATACAAAAATCTACCTTCATAGAATTTTCTAAATATCTCAGAACTTTTCTTTGTGCTGTAATATGTTTACCATTATCAATGGCAGTTGCGGGGCAAAGGATATTCGGTAAAATAGCTGTCCCACAACAGAACTATAATGGCTTCATATTTGCATTGTCATCTAAGACAGTTATGTTTCGAGCCATATCATTATCATTATCATTGACTTATAGATACATGTACATGGGGAAACAGATGGACTGAACACTTTACCCATGCCACTATGAAAAAATGCAATATTGTGTACTTGATAATGTTAATATCAATTTTACTGTTTTGTGCTTAACTGTACCCTTTTCCCTGCACTCTTTTTTGGAGTTAGAACATTAATAAATTAGAAAGTGTGAAATCTACATGTGCAACCCAGTCGGTAAACAGCGTATATGTATCACAATTGTGTTGAATAAAATTTTTGTGCAAAATATCACTAATATCATGTAATAAAAATTACACTGATGAGCAGCTCTAAGGTACCGGTAAACTAGATTTCATGAAAAGCTGTCAGAAGCCTCCATTTCTATTGGTTATAAAGCCATAATGTCATATAAGCATCGTTTGATGGAGAAAAAAGCCATGCATTAACGTTTAAACTTGTAAGTTGTAGGAATGATGGTGTTTTACCTTTTTGTACAATGTTGGTGTCAGATTGAAGTTGCTACATGATAATAATGTAAATGACCTGCTTTTTCTCTCATTGTTATGCAACAGTGACAAAATGCCTAGACAGTGTATAACCACCTAATAAAACAACATCATTCACTTTGCTCACTCGGTGGCTTATTCAGTGATTATTAGGAACTGGCCATGTGTTATGTCACCATAAACTCCTTGGGTGGGTCATTAACCCTTGATTATATATTTGTAACATATTAGATAATGTCTAGAAATCTGCTCCTTGTACAATGTACACTAGAGTTCTTCCCACGTCTACAGACTTCCCGTTTTCAGACACGGAGACATTTTGGGTTTCCAGGTTGACAGTGAAGACGGAGGACTCTGGGATGGCAGTCTTGCCCTTCTCTGGTTGGTTGAAAACGGGGATGGATCTGGGCCCCACATTGGGGTCATCGTATCGCATCAGCTTGATTTGAGTGGCATCTGTCATAAAAGAGTATGCAACCATGTTAATATGTTGAGTCATGACTGCTAAAATAATCACGAATGTTGTAACAAATGTCTTTTCTTCGTCTCAAAAATCAAAATGACCACATATTTTGATGACAATGCTCGAACCCCAGCGTCGCAGCGACAAGTTTAAGCAAGTCAACAGGTTTGTCGGCTGTTTTTGTTTTGTTTTTCAGAAATGTCTGTAGGTGTACAATAGGTAAAATCCTATATAACAGGTCTCCATCTTTGATCTTTTTGCCCCACTTACTGTTTGAGAGCCCACGTTGTTAACAGTTATTGTTAAATCTGTAATTCTAAGGTTACAAAAAATTAAAAAATACTTATTCACCATTTCTCTGTCACTTTTATGCCTATCTTATGTCATTTTAAGGCCATTCTATGTCACTTTTAGGCAAAATGGACAAGATAACATTTTTTTCTATCGAAACAACTATCCAGGTCCTAGAGACAGACCTGGCTCAGTGACAAACCCTCACCTTTGATTGACCTGTCCATGCGCACGATCCGCCCCAGCACCTTGTCCGCGGTGTCGCCCTGGCGGACGGGCAGGTTCAGGCTGAAATGACCGCTGCACGGCTGGGGGTTCACAAACCTCACCTCCACACCAGGCTGGAGTAGGAGGTACACACCAGGATGATTTGTATACAGTCATGTAGTTATAGACACAATCATCTACATTATGTATTAGTTAATATGTGATATTCTTACATGCAAGGAACCATCCAGGAAGAAAGAAAGAGGGGTAGCTAGGCATCAGATGAGAAGGTAATATCAGAAAATGGACTGGCATGGCACTAAGCAAAACAGCTAAGAGAAACAGGAAACTGAGAAGGAGAGTATCTTTTGCATGTGATGCCCCAACGGTCAAATAATAAGCCTAAGGGATAGATGATGAGCAACATGTACTAATCATAAGTTTCTTGTAACTGACCTCCACCCAGAGGTTACTGAGGGGTTTCCCAGGACAGCACTCCTCCTTAACCTTCTCCTCTGCCTCTGTGGAGAACTTCACCTGGATGTAGTCCAGCTGGGGGGACAAGGGGGCAGGACAAACATTTATTAGTACATCAGGGCTTGAACTACTTTACCTGCACTGCTCTGAATTAAAACCCAGTACATGGTCCAGTGCAGGTTAAGTGCAGGTAGACATCAAAAATAGCTGCACAGCTCCAATTTTACTTGCACTAACTTGCACATGCAGGTGGTACTGTACATGTTCCTGTTCTTTCAACCTTGTACAATGTATCTATATATACTTGAAGTTGTAAAAAGAAAAATTAGAAAATGATCAAGAACCAGTTTCACTCCCTAAAGAGTTGATCTTCCACTGGTAGTGACAGATGAAACTGATATGCTACAATGTATGTACAGTATTTACAGGTTCATTCTACCCGAGGCATATTCAGTAAGGGCTGCCACCCTTTCCAGTAGTGTTTAAAAGAAGTGTATAAGAATTCGCAAAGTTTCTGCTGTACAATGTTGTACTCAAATAATTTGTGTCTCGCTGTTTAGATTCTAGGGCACTGATACAAGAATAACATATAATTTATAATGAATACTAAAAATGCACTTCATTTTCTCTTCAATTATACACGATGTAATACTAGCTACACTGCACTTGATAAACTCTATCCTCACCTCTAGCGTGTTGAGAAGGTACTTCATGTTCTCCTCCAGGACAGCCTTCTCATCAAACGGCAGGGTCACGTCCATGGCTCTGGTCCCCTGCTTCTCTACATTTGTCTTTGGGAAAAAAGTAACAGTCAGAAATACGAAAGGTGAAAACATTCATTATGGATTATAATGTCAGCTAAAATTATTTCAAACCAATGCAAAGGCTAAGTGGGTAGAATGTTTGCCTTCGTTGCATTCTGTAGGTAGTGCGTTTGATCCTCGGTCAAGTCATTCCAAACACTTTAAATATCATACTGCTTTCTCTGCTTAGCACCCAACATTTGGGCAATAGAATGGTAGTTGAACCCTACTAGTGGGCTAGCCCCCTGCTGTAGTGATTGCACAGAGTTGTGTGGCCCAAGGGGTATTGAAATGTATGGACTATCTTGTGCCGGAGGGAATCTGGCTGACTAAAATCCTGTCAGAAACATACATAATAATGTAAAATCAACGATTTTCGTGGGGATTAAATTTCACACAACATGTAGTACTGACCTTGACCATGGCAACGAAGGGCATGACCTTCTTCTTCATGTACTTCTTCAACTCTTCCAACCCGCCGAGCACCTTGGCAATGTCCTTGTTCTCAGGAAAGCTGTTGTTGTTTTCCTGCGAAAATGTCAATGAAAGACCTTGCCTTGGTGGTACCATCATTTTTTTTCAAAGTTCATGTACATGTCTAGCAAAAGAAATGAACTTAAGACTAAAAATGTGCAAGTTCATCTGTTAGATGTATTTGCTGCTTCAATCCAAGACATGGCCAATAATATCCTTGCTGTAGATAACGAATCAAATTCAATCAGAAGCAATGAAATTCCAACATCATGTTCAGAGCAGCAATAAGATAAAACAAACAATGCACCCCAAAAAATGTTTGAAAGAAGACACCAGCAGAAAAATAGCTTGCGGGACGAGTCTGAAACTCTAGTAAAGGACATTTTTGGCTGCAATAAGGTCAGCAGTGTCCTTTCAATCACCGTAAAATTTCTACAGGTCGACCGATCATCACATGTCACTGAGTCCCCTCAAATGTTGAAGGGTAGATTTTCATGTGAAAGATATGCTTGAAATTTAGCTGCATTTGGGCAATCAACAAATTTTCCCAAAGGTGGTAGACAGTGTGACATTGGCATGTGATATTTTCACTTATCTCCAAGCAGATCCTACAGTGCCATAAGATAGTATCAAAGCTGGCCAAGAAGTATAGCCGGCTAAGGGAGTCAAACGGTAAGTTCGATACATTATGCCACCATGGATCTGGTTGGAGATTAATTTTCACAAGTATCAGATTGCAGACATAAATCCTTGTGTGACTGAACTTTGAACTGACCTCGTACATCTTCCTGAGGGTCATGAGGGTCAGGTGTTGCCAGGTGGGGAAGGTCTTAGCAACCCAGATGGTCATGTGGGTGGGGCGCTGGGCCGGCGGCTGGCTGGCACCCTTCTGTTGGTCAGAGGAGAAGAACAGTTTATGTTTTAGGTGTTGAACCATTACATGTACATTCAATGACCATGCACTTTTAAAAGACATTAACTGATTAAGACATACTCTGCAAGCAGAGGTTAGGCTCCGGCTGTTTTTTTTCTCCTTTTTTTTAGGCGTTTTTACTGGCTTTCTATGTTGTACTGTTTTCTTTATGTCTCGTTTGGCCTGATAAACTTCAGAAAACAGCCAGAGGCTAACGTCTGCTTGGAGAGTACCTAAGACATACCATTCTTAATCTTGCATGACACGAGAGATTTGAAAAATGTACTGCCAATATGTCATCATTAATCTTATTATAAATTACTATTTAGTATTTCAAAGTTCAATGACATTTTCACAAATGTTACAAAAATTTTTTGATAAGTTATGATAAGAATATTCTTGCCCTAACATATAAAAATATGGTATTATACCATAAAAAGAGAAAAGCAATGTCAATTTGCAATTTGCAAGTTCTTTCAACCAGAAGGTCAAAGACGATAAAGATGGCATAAATTTTTCTGGCATTATTTTCAGTAAAGTATAAAAGATAAGTCTGTAAAACTATACAAAGAGAGTAATACAATTCCATCCATTCTTCAGATTTTCCCTTGAAGAAAGCGACCTAACATTGTACATGTACATGTACAAACCTTGCCCTTGGGTTCAGCGAAGTTCTTGAGTCGAAGGCGTAAGTCATGAGCGACGTCCATGAGGTAGTCTAGCGCCTCGTTTATAACCTCATCCACAGGCCCTGCCTGGGGCCAGGCCGCATGCATGATGGACTCCTTCTGTCGTTTGCAAAAAAATTCTGATCAGTGACATCTGACTAATCTCAGAACAAGGCTGAAATACCATTACGTCATTGCCGATTGTGGTGAAAGAGAGGGAGGAGAGTGAGAAGGTCAAACATGTAGATAGGGTAACATTAGGCGGATCAAAGTATAAGTTGAAATAATTCAACATTTTAATGAGTAAACCACTGGAAAATAATGAATCTCAGACCTTCTGATACTTTTCATCATACAAAAAGGAAACAAGAGTCCAGAGACCTCATACCTTCAAGTTTGTAAAACAACTTTTGGTAATTTTTTGCTTCATCTTCGGAATCCTCTTCTGGCAATTACAATCTGAGAAACAACAATGAGGCGCCCTTATCCTGGCCTATCACTGGGAAAAACTCTGGACTTGGGCGACATATTTTTCCTGCCATCTTTCTGGGACATTTCTACATGTAGCACTTTTGTCTGAACTTTGTTGCACAAGTCTAGCATTGATCAAATGCCCATTGCGGAACTGTCGGGTCATGATTTTTACAATTATTCGAAGTCACCACAGTAACTGCAAAAAAAAAACACGTGAATATTCAAAGATTAGCCATACACTCCCTTCCAGTGTTCTAGCCAGCCTGAATTTTTTGTCCATCCCCTGGATTTTTATTTGGAAATCCTGTTGAGTGCCAAAGGCGCGACAATCCTAGGGGGGTCGGGGGGTATGCTACACCTGGAAAAATTTAAATCTAGTCACTCTGAAATGCTATTTCCTGCATTTTGAGGGACAAATTTTGCTTGCATGTAGACTCCACCTGGTTTAATTAATGGCAAGTGTTTTAATATCTTAACATGCCGATTTTTGTCCATCATAGAGGACAGAATGGGCAAAATATTCGTCCATCCCCAGGACAGAAGGACGGACGCTGGCTAGAACCCTACTCCCTTCAGTATTCACCAACATTTTGCATCCCTGCCAACTTTCTGGGACGTTTCTACATGTAGCAATAGTCTTTTGTCTCAACTTCTTTATACTAGTCTAGCATTGATCAAATGCTGGTTGTGGAACTGTGGTGTCATGATTTCATGATAGAAAAGTCACCACATCATCATCATCATCATCATACGCGAGATGCCCGGACCAGTTCTACTCTCTCCTTCCAGACATAATAACTGCAAAAACGTTACCACAATAAGTGCAAAAATAAAACAGTGAACATTTCAAGGTTAACTGTACACCCCCTACAGTATTCATCAACATTTTGCGCCCCTACCTTTCCCAGCAGTCCCCAGATGTGCTCACAGAGGTGTGGACAGACGGGAGCCAGCACCAGGGTCTGCACCTCAATGAACCTGAACACCAGCTCACGGTGCATGCCTTCTGTCGCTATCTCCTTGTACTTACTCAGCGCAGCCTGGGGGAAAGATAAAACTTTGAGTGTCAACAAAAAAAAATTTTTGTAGTAGAATGAAGACTATACAACAAAGAGAGAGCAGAACTTGATAGAATGATAAATCCTTATAGTATGTTACCCCACATCATATACCTGTGTAATACCAAGGAGCTTTTATATCAGATATAAAAGCTCCTAGCCTGACTAAAATCGCGCCCCTAGCGGCCGGCCCTACGATTGCCGCCGCCCTCGGGGGGAGAGGGTCACTAAGCCCAGCTGGCGAGAGCTTGCGTAAACACGTACAGGCTAAAAAGCTCCTTGGTAATAAAAATTCTCTTTAATTCCTTATGAATTTACACAAACCTTTGATTGCAAAATATATCAAAACATGAACATATCATCAAGTACTGCATGAAATTGTGCTTATACTTAATATCATTAAGTAATGCATGACATTGTTGTCTTTATACTTATCACCATGGCAACTACACAAAATTTAGATGCAATGTGTATAGCATTATGGTTGTAACATTTTCTTGTACTTCTCTAGTACATGAATTAGCTAAATGAAAATTTAAGACATACCTGAAACTCATAGAAGCCAGTTTTGACAGCCTCCTTGAACATCATCCTGTCATACCTGGCAGCAGTTTCCAGGATACCTTTGTTCATTGAGCTGAAAAGAATTAATAAGGAAAGAGAACTTCACTCAGGTGAAAGCTTTGGTTGGGGCCGTCCCTCGGATATGACGTTAAATGGAGGTCCCGTATTTGGGGAGAGCCACACCCCGAGCACATTAAAGATTTCATCACACTTATAAGAGAGTAGGGGTCGTTAATAACCGATAACACTATTTTTAGCAAAACAATATAAGGACTCAAAATACATACTCCCACTGGTACATTTCTAACAAGAAATTGAAGATTTCATCCCAAGGCAAATTATTTAGAGTGAATCCTTAATGCTAGTCCTAGCCTTGTTGTGCACTATCATTTCAATATCAGCAACTGTTACAGATGCTCAAAAAGTCCCAAACCACGATGGGTGTCCTAAAGTGATGTTTTGAACGTTTCCATCCTTAGCGTCCAACGAAAAGATCCACTGCAAAAACAACAACACTAGGGGCCCTTACACTGGACTATATTTCCTTTCATTCTCTAGTTTTAGCATGCTGTCTAGCTGTAGATGTGTGTAAATTTCTATTTACATTTGATTAAACACTGCCTGGGGTTTTCTTTATGTTTGGACGAAAAGTGAGTGATATGAATTGTTAATCTGCAGAAAGACCTTGATATCCTCTCCATATACAAAGCTACTGAGAAAATTAGTCTGACTGAACCGGAGGTTGACAAATTATGTATGATTAAATTCAACTAATCTTTGCCGTATCTTCATATTTATTCAAAACTACTGGGTTGTTGAGAGCAATAATACACAAACAACATTTATATCATACATCAGGGCTCGAAATACCACCTGCATATGCAGGTTAGTGCAGATAAAATTGGAGCTGTGCAGGTATTTCTGGTGTCTACCTGCACCTAACCTGCACTGGTCCATGTACTGGGTTTTATACATAAATGTCCTATGATGACAGTGTATAGATTGTCATTAGCTGCATTGATAAAGTATGAAAGAAAAAATAGCAATAGTTCCTGAACAATTTTAGTATGATTCATAGTTCTTAAGTTCAGAGTGGTGCAGGTAAAATTTGTCTGGTGCAGGTAATTTTCAATGTTACTTGCACCAGTGCTGGTATGCAGAAAAAAGTATTTCGAGCCCTGTTTATGTATATAAAATAAATATTGAGGCCTGGGACAAATTAAATGTATAATTCTCACAACCAGCCATCATAGATTAGCCTATGTGTCAGGAGTGACCAAGATGGCAGGAAACAAGTCACTGCTTGTCTTGTTGCTCTTGGCTTCGAGTGTTCTGTTGCATGTCCCGTCATCAGCGCTTCCTGTGAAGAAAGCTCTTCGGTGCCCAGGCAGCTGTTGGTCCCACATAAGGCATGTTACACAGGAAGTCATCTGCCGCTGTCCCGATAAAAATTGGGCGGGGTCCCCCTGTAGCTGGATTGGGTATGGAGGAAAATATAGCTTCCCCGCGTGTCTTGAAGTGATACCAACCGACTTCCACCCAGCCACGCGATCAATCTTCATCAAGCACCTCCGTTCTCCTACGATTCAGGAGTGGGCTTTCCCAAACAGCCCGCGAGTTCAGGTCCTTCACATCTACAACGCAAACGTTTCCGCGGTGCAGCCAGGGGCTTTCCGCGGTCTCTCATCGGTCGACACCCTCAGCCTTGCTGACAACCGTATCTCAAGCCTTGGTAGGCTCAAATTAGTGATTTCTTACTTCATGATTTCATCTTACTTCATTATTGTTTCTATTTGACTTTTTTATTTCATTATTGCATCCTAGATGATCTTCATTTGCAATGCCAAACCGAGAGATTGCATGCACATATTATTGATGAAGACTTAGTGATGAAATTCTGCAGGATTGGTCCACTAGCCTGATTGTCATGGGCAAGTAAAAGTGCCAATCTGGAAAGTGAGATTTTTTCATGAGGGGCATTTTGATATACTTGTTACTTTTCACAGTCATATCAAGTATTGGTGTTTAAAACAACAACACATTTTTCTGTCAACAACTCCTGTTATTTCAGTTCATACCATTAAACTAAATTAGGCTAAATACCTGAACTGTTCATGGGCAGCCTAAACTTTTGGCTGGCGTTTCCCACTGGGCAACTGGCTATAAAATGGTTCGACTGGTTTCCTTGACATTCTCCGATGAAGGCAGAGTTTTTGAAGTTTGTTGTCATCAATTCATCATCACCATTAACACTGGCTTTTTTTCTTTCTTCATTCAGAACCTGATACGTTTCTCGGGCTTGAGATGGTGGTTACCTTGAGCCTTGACAGGAATGCCATTTCCGTCATATCTCAGCATGCATTCCGTGGCCTGCCTAACCTCAACAGGTTGGGGTTAGCCATGAACCGCCTGCCTGCTGTGCCCGTCGATGCACTGCTTCCGCCGCCAGCGCTGGAGGCTGTAACACTGCATAGAAACGACATCACCACAATCGACAGCCGAGTCCTGCGCCTGCGTCAGACCCGGATCTCGCGTCTCGATGTTGAGAGCAACAAGCTGGAATGTGACGGGAATCTCACGTGGTTCATCTGCAACCTCTCAGACCTGGAGCAGATTTTTGCTCCGATGTTCCTGAGGTGCGCATTGCCCGCTGACCTGCGTGGGACTCTCCTGGTCACCATGAGGAAGGATGTCTGTCAGACCGTCACGGACGCGTCCGTCACCACAGGTTCTCACACTTTCAACCTGAGTCTGTACGACGACGCCATTCCCACAGAGATGGAGTACACTTACGACACAACAAGCTCAATGTATGCCACAGGGATTGACATTGTCAATCTTACCGATAGCCCAAACATCACTGAGGACGATGACAGACGCCACATCAATGCCATCATCGCAGCTGTTGTTGTGCCCCTCCTACTTGTGTCAGCATCAGTGGGAATCGTCTATTTCTACAACCGCCGTTTGGCCCGTCACGATGCCCCTGCCGAAACAGACGGAAGCGATAAGATTGAGCCGTACGCTGTCGTGTACTCAAACTCGGCGGGTCTGCAAGCATCAGACAGAGACTCGTCTCCAGGGAGACGACCAAATCCTATTCAGGACCAGGCGACAGAGGACAATGATGACATTCAGCCGTACGCCATGGCATACGTTGATGTGTCAGGAAAAGGGAAAAATGGCAAGCTTGCACCGTATGCAATGACTTCCTTTGCTCACATCCAGACATCAGATCAACACGACAATGATGACATTCAGCCGTATGCCGTGGCATACGTCGATGTATCAGGAAAAGGGAAAAACGGCAAGCTTGCACCGTACGCAACGACCTCCTTTGCTCACATACAGACATCAGATCAACACGACAATGACATTGAGCCATACGCCGTGGCATACGTTGATGTGTCAGGAAAAGGGAAAAACGGCAAGCTTGCACCGTACGCAAAGACTATCATCAATGAAGACCCAGGGCCACAGCTTCAGCCATATGCAGTGACCCACGATGAAGACCCAGGGCCACAGCTTCAGCCATACGCGGTGACCCATGATGAAGACCCAGGGCCACAGCTACAGCCATATGAAGTGACCCACGATGAAGACCCAGGGCCACAGCTTCAGCCATATGCAGTGACCCACGATGAAGACCCTGGGCCACAGCTTCAGCCACATGCAGTGACCCACGATGAAGACCCAGGGCCACAGCTTCAGCCATATGCAGTGACCCATGATGAAGACCCAGGGCCACAGCTTCAGCCATATGAAGTGACCCACGATGAAAACCCGGGGCCACAGCTTCAGCCATATGCAGTGACCCATGATGAAAACCCAGGGCCACAGCTTCGGCCATATGCAGTGACCCAAGATGAAGACCCGGGGCCACAGCTTCGGCCATATGCAGTGACCCACGATGAAGACCCGGGGCCCCAGCTTCAGCCATCTGCAGTGACCCACGATGAAGACCCAGGGCCACAGCTTCAGCCATATGCAGTGACCCACGATGAAGACCCAGGGCCACAGTTTCAGCCATATGCAGTGACCCACGATGAAGACCCGGGGCCACAGCTTCAGCCATCTTCAGTGACCCACGATGAAGACCCGGGGCCACAGCTTCAGCCATATGCAGTGACCCACGATGAAGACCCGGGGCCACAGCTTCAGCCATCTGCATTGACCCACGATGAAGACCCAGGGCCACAGCTTCAGCCATCTGCAGTGACCCACGATGAAGACCCGGGGCCACAGCTTCAGCCATCTGCAGTGACCCACGATGAAGACCCAGGGCCACAGCTTCAGCCATCTGCAGTGACCCACGATGAAGACCCAGGGCCACAGCTTCAGCCATATGCAGTGACCCATGATGAAGACCCAGGGCCACAGCTTCAGCCATATGCATAAATTGACCCAGAGCAACTTGAGTATACTAATCTACTAGTACATGTATATGCAACAATCTTTAGGGGTCCTTCCTGGTGTATGTGGATCAAACCTTAACATTTGGTCTCATGTGAACTAAGCTTATACATTGTACCTAGAGTACAAAACTGGTGTGTAAAGTCTAAAAGTAGTTTATGGGTTATGTGAAACAAACAAACCTGACGAAGGCCCTGTCGGACCAGTTTGTGGGGGGACCCCCCCTCAGGGTGTCCTTCGTGGCCAGCATCTCCTTCACCCACTCCAGCCAGGTGTACAGGCGCAGGATCCCTGCATCCGCCATCCTCTCCACAAAGTTGGCATCCTCCACAGTGTCCCCTGCGTCCGCCAATGCCAGCCGCATGCCTACAGAACATCGCACACACACGTGAATCACAATTCAGAAACACAATCTATGTCTTTCAGTCGTTTCAATAACATTCATCCTCTCCGCAAAGTTGGCATCCTCCACGGTGTCACCTGCACCAGCCAATTCCAGCCGCATTCCTACATACAGCACATGTACATTCATTGTTGAGATACAGAACTACACCATTCAGATCTATGTCTGTCAGACGTTTCAATATCAAAACATCCGCCATATCCTCTCCACAAAGTTGGCATCCTCTACGGTGTCACCTGCGTCCGCCAATGCCAGCCGCATGCCTACAGACAGTACATGTACATTCCTTGTTTGCGATACAGAACTACACCATTCAGAATCTATGTCTGTCAGACGTTTCAATAACATCTGCCATATCTTCTCTACAAAGTGTCACCTGCATCTGCAAACGCCAGCCACATTCCTACAGAATGCCACACACACACTTTCATCAACAATTTTTTTATGTTTTTATGAACAACACAATTTAGAAATACATCTATGTCTGTCATGCGTTTTAATAACAGTGGCCATTCTCTCCACAAAGTTGGGTTGGCATTCTCCACAGTATCCTCATACAGACAGACAGACAGACAGACACACATACATAGTACACAATGATATATCATGGTACACATTTAAAATCTAAAAAGTACTACTTGAATCAAAGACTAGTTCAAATTACCATCTGCAGAAAACTTCTCAATGGCACCACTTAGTGTCAGGAAGTTCCCAGTAGACTTGGACATCTGGAAATTAAAGAAGACATATTTCTTGTTAGCTTTTGCAAAATTTGAAACAGTAAAAAAGGAAACAACTGGGTTCTTTAAATTTTCAAGTATCCAAATATATATGCTTTGACCTGATCGTCACTTATTATTATTTTTTTCAATCTATGGCATGTATGTGCTCATTTTGCAGCTGCTCTGTACAATTTACAGTATAGTTGAAAACATTTTTTTATTTTTGGAAACAGACAAAATTTATGCAAGTGCAGATGTCATCCGTATAATCAAATACAGTATATAATCAAATCAACATGGCCTAACTATTGCTTAGAACACTGAGGAACAAACCTTTTCAGAGTTCAGCAACAGATGCCCATTGGCTCGCACACCTTGTGGCCACTTGTCTTTGCTGTACAAATCAAAAAAGGGTTAAGGAATTACATTGAGCGGAAATACATTTTTCAAACCTGCAAGAGACAGAGCATGATAACATGCCAAGATATTTCTGCAATATTGACTAAACTGAGAACTTTCCTCACCAATAGTACATGTTATGGACAAAACAGAATGTTCCTACATGCATGTATGTCACAGCTTCCTTTTGCTAATAACCTCAACTGGACGAATTCAGCAAAAGATTGTCAAATCCGTCAGCCCTGCTTTTGAAAATGAATTTGTCAAAGTACTGTATAATTCAATTCTTTTGTGGTGGCTTAACAAGAAAAATGTACCAGTGCCTCCCGCAAGTTACAGGTGCTTACCTGTTTGGCCAGATGGCACAGTGGTTGTACAGGAAGTAAGTCAGGTGGTTGGGCACCAGGTCCTTCCCCGACACCCTCAGGTCCACGGGGTACCAGTACTCAAACTCTCTCTTCATCCTGTTCAGCTTGTCCTTGGGAATGTCCGTTTTTGGGAAGGGTGCTGACTTGAAGAACACGTAGTCCCATACTTCCCTGGTCATCTGCTCTGGTCTGGAGAAGGTGAATTTAAATAGAAAAGGATGACATGACCATCCCAGTGGATGCAACAGAGGATATAAATTAGTTAGTTAGTTAAAGTCCTTCCCGCGCCTGATGGCGCATAGGGCGGCGCCCATCTCCGTTTCAGTAGCCCTTGGGCCACACAACGCAATCACTACAGCAGGGGGCTAGTCCACTGGTAGTGGTGTGTGTTCAACTTCCATACTCTTTCCCGAATGCTGAGTGCTAAGCAGAGAAAGCAGCATGTACCATTTTTTAAAGTCTTTGGTATGACTCGGCCGGGGATCGAACTCACGACCTACCGCATGCAAGGCGAACACTCTACCCACTCGGCCATTGCACCGGTCTCAGAGGATATCAGTAATACTACTTTATTGGTTAATCTGGATTTATATTACACATAAATCTCAATGATTTACAACATGTAAACATGGTCCAGGGCCCTATAGATAATATAAGGGTAAAAGTAAATCTGTACTCAACTCTAGTTTAAGTGCACTAGTAGGTTACAATTAACAAATTATTTCTGTCTGAAAACTTAGTTAGAATCCTACAAGGGAAAATGTTTACATTAGTTTTAAAAACTGAGAACATAAAATCTCCACAAACAATTCCCCTTCTTTCAAACATGTTGCAAGAACTTGCAACCTGCATGTACAGACTTTAAACACTAGTACTGTGAGCCTTAAGACAGGTGGCAAAAAGTCAGATCATTTCTAAATCTAAAATGACCAAAGTAACATGTTCATTAAAGGTGCAAAATGTAGGAACCTGATTCCCAGAGGTCCAGGTTTGGAGCCGTTGAAAGTCCCTCCCTCCCTCCAAGTTTTGTACGTCCAAAAGGTTTCCTTATCGCCAATTAGAGACTCTGATTCTAATGTGTTTCTCATGTGTTTCATGGTAATCAATCACTTATAAGGGAGCATACTGTATTTAGTAGACAGCAGGCTGGCAGATTCTTGTGTTTCTGTGTGTCAGTTGGTCACAGATATTAGCTATGTACAATGTACATTGTATCCATTGGGCTTTGCATGGTGTATCCTTCAATCATACATTGGAATCACTATAGAAAGGTGTGTCTACTGTTATAGTATGACAGAGCTTTGCGAGCGTGCAACCGTGCACTGTGAAATATTTGGCACCTGATTCCCAGAGGTCCAGGTTTGGAGCCGTTGAAAGTCCCTCCCTGCAGTAGATGTGCCACGGTGTAGTACGCCATGTAGATGGTGGAGTCAGACAGGGACTCAACAAGGTACTTTTCATCCCACGGCATCTTTGTACCTTTTGATGGGATGAAATAAATATCTTTTAGTGCTATAGTAGGTTAAAAAGTGCATAAGACTGGACTTTAAGGTTTGATCCACTCACACCAGAAAGGATCTATATTTTGTTAGGGGTGGTGTCTGAAAAATTGGTCATTTGGCTTTACTTTACCCTGAGTCGAGCGACTGCATGCATATATGGGATTCAAACCCAGAGTCAATCCGCTCTGACATTATTTCACAGCAGACAGTGGTAAAAGACAAAAAGGGAAAATAATACATTACAAATAAAACATAGTCCGAACATTTCAAGATTCTGAGTCAATTAGCTCTGACATGATTCCACAGCAGACATTGGTAGCAGAAAAAGGGAAAATAACATTAAAAATAAAACATTTCAAGACTTCCTGAACTATACATTACTTTTCTAAATTATTCAATAATCAATATACTAGCACTCACCCAGCCCAAAGGACCTGGAGCAGGCATGTTCATGCAGCCAGTCCAGCGTAGCCTCAAAGTTTTTCCTCACATCATCTGTAAAACTGGATTAAAAAAAAAACATGACACAAGTTTGACCCCGAGACTGTTGACTTAAGAGCTTTTCTTTTTCGTATTTTGGTATTCAAGAAAATCTGAAGGGACTAGAACAAAAAACTCTCACAGATTGTCTCAAGGTCAAGTCCCAAAAAATCTGTACTTCATGACATGGATTTGATGAAAATGTATTTTCTTAGGCTTCAACTGACTGACCCAATAAAGAAAATCAAATCCTAAACAATGAGTGGAATGGAAAAATATTCAAAACATGAGACAGCCCAGGTCTACTCTAAACAGATAATGTATCCTAATAATATTTTGTCTATTTTACTTACGTCTCAATTTGCTGCAGTGCTGTAGCTGTTTGCTTCTTCCACCCGTCTTCACCATAGTCAAGGTACCTGCAACAAATCATGGTGTGTGAAACAAAGTGACTCCGGGTTAAAGAACAGAAAGATAGCGTCTGCCAAACAAGAAATTAAAAATCTCATACCTCTGTCAAATTTTTTTTCTCAATTTTTGTTTTACTTATTATAATTTCTGGCTAATTCTCGGAAAAGTATGCATTTTCCTGCCAGCTTGTGGGATCAACTTTGAAGCCAGCCTACCTTCTCATCCTGCCATTCTTCACAATCTTCCACCTCATATCCTGTCACTACACACAGGCACGCACACATGCACAGATAATTGATAGGTACAGGTAAAGGTCCAGACCTGTACCTAAACCTGTGTACCTGTATCTAAAATTTCTTTAGGTACACAGCTCTAGGCCTAAGGTTGTGAAAGTAAGACAGACTCACCACTGATCACACAGAGCCACCACACACTCGTCCCCCGACCTGGACATGACTTGTTTCTCCGGCTCCATGTACACCACAGCCTCCCTCTGTCAGGAGACAACACTTGTCAGGCACAGGGCTTTGTACAAACGGGGACTGAATAACTAGGCTCAGCAGGTTATACTAGGGTTAGGCACAGGGCTTTATACAAGATTGTTTTTAAAAGCTTTATGGCTGGAATATGGCTGGTATTCTCTCAATAACAATTATAGGGATCTGCCATTGTTCATGGGTCACCAAAGCTATCCATTGTAATTAGTTAATTTTGTAGGTGAAAAATCAAATCTGGCAATTTTGAAATTCAGCGACCTTCTGGCGATTAACAAATTTTCCCATATGAAGGTGTGATGCAAGCTTTACATGTATTTAGTACAAGTCATGTAATTGCAAACTAAAGGTATTGAGCCAGGACATCAAGAAACGGGGATCTAAGGGCTAGGAAACCATCAAACATGGAAACTGCCTTAAAACCTTAACCAAAGATACTGACAGAAATATAATACCAAGACCAAGACTAAGACTACTGGGTCAGTGTGCTTACCTTGTCAACCATTTTCTTCTTGACATCTTGCTTGACATCCTGGATCTTCTTCCCCTTGTATTCTCCTACCTGCATCACCTGCAATATTTAAAATGGTAAAAGTTTTGATTATCGAAAACACAAAAAATTTAAATCAAAAAATGGGTTTTGATCTCTCTATTACAAATTACTGACCCTTTAGATTACCATTTTCGCATTTATATTACTAACTGTACTTCAAATTGTCCCAACTGTACATTAAAAAAACAAACAAACAAGGGTACAGGTTATGTATTGCAGTGTTCTACTCCCATATGGCCGATTTGAGCTTTCATGAATAAATAAAGGTTCAAACAAACAAACAAACAAAACAAACTCTATGTACGAGTAAAATCACTGATTGTACTAGAGCAGAGCACCATATCATAATCTTTTAACCGAGACTCTGATCACAATCTCTATTGGGAGATATTTGAAAGAGTGCAATTTCTACCCAGAGTCCAGATACATACATAATAAATACTTATCTAGTAATCTAAAAATACTTGAAATCAGCTTTACCCCTTCGTAGAAGCCCTTGAGGTAGACTTTCTCCTTGGCCTCGAGCAGTTTGTCCTTGTCGTTCTGACTCTGGATCTTGAGCTGGTCACAGACTGTCACTGCGGACAGGTTCCCGAACCCGGGGACGTCGATGATCGGTACCTGAAACAGAGGTGTTTTACAATAAGTCTGCTAAAATTGGATATAGCTACCACCGTGGTGCGTTGATACACCCAGTCCCTTGATCTTTGTAGTTAAGCAACGTGCAGTCGGGTCAGTACTTGGATGGGAGACCACCAAGGAAGATTGGATGCTGTAGCCTGGTTATACCAAAGACTCTTAATAATGGTACATATTTCTCTCTCTGCTAAGGGGAAGAGTATGGAAGCTAAACACACTACACTACCAGTGAACTGCTGTAGTGCATGCACCTATGTGTGGCCCAGGGCCGATGCATCTTCTGATCAGGGAGGTTGGGATCCCTGTTCTGATGTTGTTCTGATGTACCATGTCTTTTCAGAAGTAGAAAAGTAATATTTTAGAACAGATGTTGTGCTGATCCTACTGTCTTCCAAAGCACCATCAATATTGTTATGATTACAAAAAACAAGTGTGCATTCTAATGACCATAATGAGAGTTTAATAATTATATACCAGGTACTTACAGGGTCATAAGGCAGGACCATTTCATCTGTCACCTGATACTTCTCTCTCATTGGCTGTGGAAACAGAAATTGCATTTAAACCAAGAAACATCACAATCATATAAGGCCAGACACATATTTAGCAACTTCGTAATTTCAGATTTGAACATTGGATCAGCCAACCAAATTGGGGTTATGCTAAGATGTGGTAAATATTGTAGGCCATTGGCCAGGCATAGGAGCATAGTAGACATAGGGGTTTGCCATTCCTTAAAAGCGTTTTTAAAGAAATGTCAAGAAAAAGAGTACAATGTCACATATAATTCTACCACAAAGTATTAAGATCTCAGACCATGTCGTCATCTCCATATCTATGTAACATTTTATACCTTTTTCTTCTTTAGATCTCTGAGAGCGGCGAAGTCATCCGGAGCGTCTGAAGGCACGCTGGTGACCACGCCCGTTCCCTTGTCCTCCTTGATGTTCAGCATGGGGAGGGTGTAGATCTTGTCGTACTTGGTCAGGGGGGCCTTCAGGGCCACGCCCATGATATCCTGGGAAGGAGAACATTGGATTAGGGTTAGGGACACTACTAATCATCAAATCTAAGCAAATTAGCCTACTATATCAAAAATACATTATACTGAACAAGCACAGGGGATGTCAAATGATACATGATGTAGATACACAATAAATTCAAAACATTGCAATGTGAAACTACCTTCCATCGACTTAACGATTCCCAAATACCCTATTTTTATATACAATGTATATAGGTTACCATACGGATGACGTAAATTTGAATGTGAGTCTGACCTCTGTGCTACATTTCACCTGTTTTCAATGTTAGTTTTCATTTCCTATATGTATTCGAGTACTTGTAGGTGTGGCTATATATGGATGATGGTCTGGTTTTGACAATTCATGTTTTTGATTGAGTTATAGTTTGTATCTTGGTATCAGTTAATCTGTTGCTTGTATTAAGTCCCCAGGGCTGCACTGATCACTTGTTAAATAAGAGAGCCATCCTGGTTTAAGAAAGTACAAAGATTTGTGCCTACAGTTATGAACATGTAACTGATCCTTGCACATGTAGAGTATTGACAGATTTTCACCATACATATACATGTAATAATTATATGATATATATTTGCTATTCCTTTGCAACATTTGACAACTTCTCACAAATAAACTTTGTGATTAGTAGTTGGTGTCTATTTTCAGTACTTATTTTCAGTGCATAAATCATATTTTCAGTGCTTGTTTTGGTTCCAACCGATATTTTTAGTCAATGTCCAGGGCTCGAATTAACCACTTGCCCACCCCTGCCGCGCAAGTAGTTTTCTCTGTGCGCAAGTTGTTCAGAAAGTCAGGTTGCGCGCGGCGCAACTTTATTTTTGGGTAAACAAAACGATCCTTAAGTTACAGGCCCTTTACTAAAAAGATATCAGAAAATGTACACCCTGTTTTGGGGATGAATGCCTTTGGTAAGCCCTAATTTTCAAAGTTCCAAAATTGCAGATTTCGGCCGCTATAGAGCCGCCATTTTAAATCTACCTTCAAGTCTCACGCAAAATCTCGCACTAACTCACATCTCGCGAATTGCGAGAGTCGCACCCCATTGGCCAATTCGGCGTGACGTAGCGCGCCTGGGCGCTGCTATAGGTGGAATATCTGATGACCCAACGCTGTGTTCACGGGAAAAATCACGCAGCAAGGCATGAAACTTCGACAATGTTAATACGAAAACTCATTGACTGCCTAACGTCCTTGCCGATAAGTACAATGAGATAATTGATAAGTAGCTAATTTGGAGAGAGTAACAACTTGGAAGTGGCGCAACCTGAAATGCTGATGGCGCAAGTTAGTTTTTGATTCAGGTTGCCGCCTGCGCAACCTGGCTAAAAAAAAGTATTTCGAGGCCTGATGTCCTCAGTGCCTATTTTCCATCCTTAGTAATACAAAATCCAAATGTACCACACAATTTACCAACCTGGCCAACTAGCTCCACTAGCGTTTCGTACTTCCCATCATCCTTTGTGAACCCCTGGTACGCCATGTTGCGCGCGGCTCTCCTAGTGCTAACGAACACCTCGCCCCCGACGGTCTGGAATGCCACGTAGCGCATGTCGGGACGCACCCAGCAGTTGGTCTGGCCGTACATGGTCTCAGGACGCAGGGTCGCAGCAACGAGGAAAATGGGCTTTCCTTTCAGGCCACTGGATAAAACAGAACACCAAGAAATATCTCAATTTCTCCTTGAGTATGACTTGAGACAAGATCAATACTGCATAGGTATTACATCTGTGAATAGTTTCATAAGGTTGGTACATCACTGAATAAAAAGACCCTTCTTACACAACCATTGCTTTATTCACACCAATGTTTCGGTGACCGCCTGTCAGCTCCTTCAGGGCAATTCTGACTGGTTCACATTGTACTGCAGGACAGGTATCGCTGCTCACAGTTCAGATGCGGTCACAAGCGTTGGTGAGAATAAAGCAATGGTTGTGTAAAAAGAGTCTCTTTATTCTGCATAGGTATTAGGCAAATGTATTACTAAGGCAAAGAATTTAAGTTGCGATCATAAAGCAGGAAGATATAGCTCACTGGCTACAGACTCTAAAGGATATTTTTGGCAACAGTATATATGGTATGCAGCAAATTGTAATGGACAGTTTTAAAAAAATGCTCCAGTCTCTGGCAATTTGAAAATTTGGCAACATTCTGATGATCAACAAGATTAGCCAAAGTTTGTAAACAGTGTGACGCCGGCTTCATTCAAATTTCATTTAGCACATTGGGTTAACCCTTTTCAAATATTGATAAGTGTGTTAGGCAGAGGTTTAATGTCTTATGCCATACATGGGGCCAAAAGCTCGCTGTCCCATCCCAAGGACAAAAGGAATAGAAAAGAGGAAGCTTAAGAGTCAAAGTTGCTGGGTTACCTCAGCTTTGGTGGGTATGGTTCCAACACTTTCATTTTGATAAGGGTGTACTCTTGTGGTCCAACTCCCTGGAACATAAATTTAAAAAATTGTTCAACATTCTTGTCACATGAAGATAGAAATATGGTTCATCACACTTGACTCACAATAACAGTTTTAATACACATAAACAAGAAGAAGACCTCTACTTCTAACAAAAAACGTTGATGGACATTCATCCCTCACCTCTCCAGTCTGCCTGTCATGGTCCATACAGGGCTGCTTGTCAAATGGGGAGAAAATGGTGTACCTGGAAGAAGAATGTATCTAAATGTTTTTAATCTAAAAGATATTTACTTATTACATGTATGTGTACTCCTATAGTTTTGATATGTCTTGTACTTTCCAAGGTACCACAAATAACAGTTTCAGTCTGTCTTAAGGCTATATGCTACAGCATAATATAAAAGGTGTGATGGGAATACTTGAATCATAAAGTAGTTTAGAAATTATTGCAAACTACGACTGGAAATGTTTTTTAAAATATCATATGTCATAACGTAATATCCAGGAATACTATAGGCAATGGTACACTCATATTCTATGCTAAACATAATTCATAGAGTACTACATGTAGTACTCTAGTAGTACATACATGTATACAGTAGTACATAAACATGCTTTGAGATACTGGTAGGCTTTGAGCAGCAATTCTAATCTGCTCTACAAGACTAAATGATACCAGTCGTGACTTGCTCTCACCTCTTGCCAAACTTGACCTTGTTCCTGTCCTTGAGCGTGAGGAACTGCCATCGCACAAACGAGTCGTAGTAGGGGTTGGCGTCCGTGGTGATGAAGGTACGCCTCCAGTCAACCTGCAAAAAGACATTAAACTTATGAATGAAAACAGGTTTTTTCTTTCATTGGGAAACATTGTACATGTACTACTGTCATCCCCAAACATGAAGTACAAATGTACTATGAAAACCTCCTTTCTCCTTCTACTGCAAAACTACATCCCTGTGAATCTGTATCAGATCCTGTATCTATATCTATATAGCCAGTATAACTGCCCTTCGGCATAACACACCAGCTTCACAGGCATGCAGCATGGCAGCAGATGGTTATGTTACACTGAACGACCTGAATACACTTCTAAATATAAACAAGGAGCTTTAATGAAAGTGAATTTACTGTAGAACACATTACCTTGAGCCCCATACTCTGCAGGTCCTGTTTAGCCAGCGGAGGGAAGTACTCCAGCCAGTACGCAGCCTCCGCAAAGTTCTTGATTTCCTCGTCCTTCAGTCCGAGGGACTGCATGATCTGCCATTGGTAGTCTGCCCCGCCTGCTTTTGCTGCGGCTTTACTCTGGAACATTTGGGGGAAATGTGGTACTTCTAAGGCCACATCAATTCAACTTGCTGTTTTTTTTATACTTTGAAATCATTAAACTAAAGTTGAGGGTTGATGAGAAAAACTGTCAGAGGGAAAAGTTTGTAACTAAATGTTATGAAGTTTCAGAGGATGAATATGCCAAGATTCAACTGTACCATACAGTCATCTGACTTTGTTGTGAACTCATCTTGCTATATATATTGCTGTTTTTTTTCTAATAAAAATGTACAAGAACTAAGGAAATAAACACTAAATACATATACACTTCAATTTTCCATATATCATTTGAAATTACCTTCTTATGACTATTCCATATCAGCAGAGTTTGTAAAAATAAATTCCACTCATAGGTTGCGATGGTATAACTTACTATATAAGTATTACCAAAGTATAAGACATTAACAGAAGCGCTCACTACTGACCTTCTTGCCCTTGGACTTGTCTTTGATGATTGGTTCATTGTCCACAGGAGCCTCCTCCTTGGCTACAGACTTAGGGAAGACGGGAGGATAGCCGAACTCTCGGATCTCTCTCTGTAGCTTGTCTGCGCAGGCCTGAGGATGAACAGGGATATCACTGTTTAAATAGTAATTTATCGTAGACATAAAACATGAGATATTTGATTCAAGAAATGGTACTCTTTAATCATACGGACTCAAAAGAGGGTCTAAAAAACCAAGAATGGTCCAGTCACATAACCCCGCCCACCTTGTTCAAAATATAAAAATAAAAGAATTCAAACATAAAAATGCAAATACTTCATTGACTTGCAGCCACTCTCCAATTGGTCAAAACAATAACTGACATGCACTTATTGGCCAAACTGCTAATTGTGATGGACAGCCAGGATCGCTCCATCGCAAGTCATGTGGAAACACCAGTCCTGTAGCCTTACCTTGATTGGCATTCCTGAGCAGTGGAGACCGAACGGCCACAGACATCTTTTACCTTGGAGACGGCGATAACCCATGATGAACTGTACAGAAAATAAATACAGTTAAGACTTGACCTGAAAATCACATCACTCACAGTAGAGGAACTTTGTATTGCACATGTAACTTTTAGAATGAGCCAGGATGAAAGACTTCTTTTCTAATAACACGTGACACCAATGCAACCAAATACAACCAAGGACCCTCATCTTAAGAACTTAAGTCCCTTCTTTAAGACGAGTACAGCCCCAACCAAGATGTCCTTCCCAGGATTTGAACCAGGGTCTACCATTTTTTGAATGAAGTGTAATTAAGTCTGCAACCAGTTGAGATACAGGGATGATATACAACTTCAATTGGAAACATTTTCTTAGACTTTACTCACCTCATTCTTGGAGAGAGAGAAGGTGTGGCCCAAGTGGAGGCGACCATTCATGTACGGGTAGGGGAAGGTCACGAAAAATTTGTTCCTGAAAGTAAATACCAGTGGGGTATGATCGTACGACAGTCCAAAATACTGGTTTACTTGTATTCACTATATTAACACAATAAGTTATGAGTAGAGAACAAGACACAAAAAGGAAAGAGTAGAGTAGAGTAGAGTTCTTCGGTTAGACAGGCATCTTTTCTGCCAACACTCTCTAACAACAGCAAATACACATATTTAAGTGCAAACTTTGCATTAATGTTCAAACACATTTGAGGTTGGCGGAAATGATGAAATCACTCCATGATGCAAGCAGTCTTGGGTTTATGGAATAAAAAGGCATGCATATCCTTGGGGCCCAGAAAGGTATGGTGAACAGCCTAAGCCAGTTATCTTTGTACTGGTAATACTAAAAGATGAGTTCACACATCCAAAGTCTACAAACTGTTTGATCTCATCTTTTAGTATACTATTTAATTACCAGAACATTCTCAGTCAATGACAACTAACAAGATAATTGTACGATTTTCATTCACTCTGAGTAGGCTCTCAGCATTACATTGCAAAGTTTGAGTAACTTTTACAAAGTATCTAACACCTTCTGAAAGAGCAAAAGCTAGAAATATCTTACCCATCATTTTTCTCGGGTGCATCCACCTCGAAAACCTTGTCCTCTTCCCAACGTTTCTGAACCTGACGTTCAATCTCTCGCAGTGCCTCCACCTTGTAGGTTCCTTTCCTTTCCACCTCAATCTCCTGCAAGTACAAAGAACTGTCAATCTTGATTCCATTTTCTTTCCCTCCTGTTTCAGAATTACGTCCCAATGAAAATAGCAAATTTTTGCACTGTTGACAGGATTATTGTCAATACTACACATGGGGGTATACGGTAGACTTTTTTGACGATCCTGTCAATGACAGAATTTTTCCCTACTACTGACAGGATGATCCTGTCAATAGTCACTTCCCACCACAAACTTAAAACCACACAAAATTAAAAACATTTCAAGATTTACTAATACAGTAATTCTACCAATCAAAGAGCTTAAGAATGTCTCGATTCAGATTATCATTTAAATATATTCGTTATGTTTAGTCAACATCAGCTTTAGAACGCAAATATACAAAAGTAACGGTCTCCTCTGTCAGCACTGGAAGTCCAGTGCTGAGCCGGCGTCAGCACTGGAAATCCAGTGCTGAGGCAGCTTCAGCACTCGAAGCCCTCCTGTCAGCACTGGAAACCGAGTGCTGAGACTTCCAGTGCTGAGGACATTTCAGCTCTGGAAATCCAGTGCTGACAAATATTCTGCACTGGAAACCGAGTATAAAATGTATAAAGTTGGTGAAAAGAACTTACATTCTGTAACAAAATATAAATGGACAACTGTATTATACAATGTTTATTAAATGATGCTTCTTTGCCGCACAAGCAGAATGTGTCGTCCACCTGTAACTACCTATTCTTTGTAAAAAAAAACAAGCGATCTCTTCACCACACAGATAGACCAACTGTTAGTTGTCTAACTCTGACTACCTATTGTTTTTTAAATGATGTTACTTTGCCGCACAAGCAGAAGTGTCGTCCACCTGTAACTACCTATTCTTTGTAAAAAAAAAAACAAGCGATCTCTTTACCACACAGATAGACCAACTGTTAGTTGTGTACCTCTGACTAAAAAGACACTACTTTGCCACAAGTATAGAATATGTGATTTGTTGATTTAAAATTTTCGTATCAATTGACCAAAAGAAAAGAAACTTGAGTGCCATTAACTGTATACACAATTAACAATATCACAAGTGTCTACTCTAGTCTAAAGCTAGTGCCACGCAAGATCTGCTTGGAGATTAAATAACACGCATAGATATACCTAAGTCTAAAGGAAATAACTCAGATAGCCGTACGGACGCATGCTACTAGTACACGATATTACGTTCAGCACTGGAACGTTCCAGTGCTTTATAAACGTCAGCACTGGAAGCCCAGAGCTGAAGTTTTTAGAGCACTGGTCTTCCAGTGCTGAAAAGTTCCCGAGCACTGGTAAATCCAGTGCTGAACCCGTTACTTTTGTATATCAGCACTCGGTTCCAGTGCTGACGGCGGTTTCAGCACTGGAAATGACCTCTGCCGCGAGTTCAGCACTGGTACCCGAGTGCTGGCGGCAGTTCAGCACTAGAAAACCAGTGCTTGGAGAAGTTCAGCACTGGAAATCCAGTGCTCGCATTGGGTTCAGCACTGGAATTCCAGTGCTGAGGGAACTTCAGCACTCGAACAAGGCCGCTCAGCACTGGAAAACCAGTGCTGACGTTTCTTCAGCACTGGAAAACCAGTGCTGAGGCCGCTTCGACCCATTGATTCAGCACTGGAACACCAGTGCGGAACCCGTTACTTTTGTATAGTGCTGACGGCGGTTTCAGGACTGGGTAACCAGTGCTGAATGACCTCTGCTGCGAGTTCAGCACTGGTACCCGAGTGCTGGCAGCAGTTCAGCACTAGAAAACCAGTGCTTGGAGAAGTTCAGCACTGGAAATCCAGTGCTCGCATTGGGTTCAGCACTGGAATTCCAGTGCTGAGGGAACTTCAGCACTCGAACAAGGCCGTTCAGCACTGGAAAACCAGTGCTGAGGCCGCTTCGACCCATTGATTCAGCACTGGAACACCAGTGCGGAACCCGTTACTTTTGTATACTTGCCTTTAGAACGAGAGGGACAACAACACAAAAAGTTAAAAGTAAAATCCTGTTCAAAAGAGCCCACTTACCATATTGGAAACTTCAATGGGGTGGGAGGGGGGCTTCAACACACTGTTTTGGCGTCGCGACGGCCTTCAAGACCTCGGATTTCTAGTCCGACAATTGTGTTTTTATCATGAATCAAGAACGTAGCGTGTTCCCTTGCTCAGATGTTACACAGCAGCTGTCAGTAACAAGAAAACAGTAGAAAGTGCTGAAAGTCCACGTGAAGTGATGCAAGCACACCGGGCTCGTACCAGCACGTTTTGCGGCATGCTTGTGACTCAATTGGTTGGCTTTTTAGAGCAAAACACCACACTCTAACTTATGTCTACCAACATAAGATGAGTACGGTATTACATACTAAACTATTTAGCATACTATGATCTTCAAAAACTACAAATAAATCATATAATATATCTTTATTTCTTATTTTACGACAGAGGTTGAACCCCGTACCCAGGATAGTTTGGTAGTTCAGGGGTCAATTTGTGGACTCGTTCCCAGACAAGACGTCATTTTGTATGAAATATGGACAAACAAGAAATGGGATGTCGAAAACATGTAACCTTAACTATTAGTCTCTTTGAGAAACAAAGCAGGATAAGATGATCCTTAAAAACCTGCTTGGAGACTTGCAAGTTGGTGACGGCACTTTTATATTTCGCGCGCTACAGGCCGTTCAACCCGGAAGTGAACTGCCTCATTGTTCACTTCCGGGTAGTAACAGAAAGAAAGCCAGAAAGCCCACGAGTTCGGAGGCGTGACAAGTTGAGCAGATTGCTTCTAAGAAAGCGTGTTCAGAGGCTCTTGCTCACCAAATTCAACGCACAAGCCATTGTTTAAACTTGTCCAGTCGTAGACATGGCGGATTTTGAGGAGAGAATCGACGTTGTGGAGTGTAAGACGCCCTGGGGCTGCTGGTACCAGACACTGGAGGAGGTGGTGGCGGAGGTGGCGCTCGAACCAGGCACGAAAGCGAAGGAAATCAAGTGTAAACTGAGCGGGAAGAAGTTGACAACGGTCGTAAGGGGAAAGGAGATAATGAATGTGAGTGTATAGTCTTTATTTATAGCGTTACTTTTGAGTGGTAATGATCTAATAGATGCCTCCTATATGATTTCTTTGTGGTCTCGAAATTTGGGCTCACACGCTCGCATTCCACAGGACCAGCTGCCCATGCCTATAAATGGATGTTTTAATGTCCAGTTTATTTTTATCCTGCATGCGGCCTTGTGGGTTGAGGTTACTGGTTTAGGATTTCAGGATAAGTTCCAGTGCGTGTACGTCTTTACTTTTTGAGTTTAAGTTAGTTAAACAAGACAACCACAACCACAACAACAACCACAACAACAAAGGAATGTTCTATTAAAATGTTGTTGTTCTTTGGACAAAACAATGGCTGCAATCAAAACAACTTTGGTTTAAATGGAAATCCCATTTACATAAAGATTTAAATTACCTTTAAATATAATATCATTTATGTCCAAAAGCTCATTTTTTAGTTTAAAAAAAATTATTAATGTGCATCTGTGCTGAAATATCCACTTTTTGTTAGATGATAATATTTTTTTTTTTCATGTGCTTGTGATCGTCAATCTGTATTAGGAGTGACAGTGACATGCCATAATATAGACCATTGATAAATTGGCATTAACAACTGAACAAAGAACTCAAGATCAAAACTGAAAAGGGATTTGATAACAACTATTCTTGTGTTTTGTTATTTCAGGGTACAGTTGCTGGAAATGTTGTTACAGATGACTTCCTTTGGACAGTTGGTAAGTCAACTAAGGTAACATGAGAGGATTGAAAGAATACTCCAGTATTATATAGTTAGAAAGTTGAATCATACAATAAAACTCTAATTAATAACATATTGCTGTCCACAATTTTGTATGTGCTTGTATGTGTGTTACACTGTGTATATGTCTGTGTACATGCATATGCCTGTTTGTGTATTTGTTTGTACGTGTATTTGTGTGTGTACATGGGTGGTTGTAATACAGACTTAGAATTGAATCAGATACATTCTCAGTTCAGAGACAACTGGGAAAAAAATTTGTGTCTTAGATCTGTACTATTGAGCAATCCAAAGGTCAAGTTTGCCTTCCTTTGTTATAATTAGAGGACAACAAGTTGCTGAGGATAGTCATCACCAAGAGTGACCGCACAGGCCGGGACTGTTGGCAGTCCCTCCTGCAGGGTCAGTATCCGGCTGACCCACAGGTGTACGACGACATAGAGAAGAAACTGACCATGGAGAGAGTCCAGAGAGAGGTCAGTGTTAAGTCTGTCCAAAATCTTCATGACAACTCAGGGCTTGAAATACATTTTTCTGCATACCTGCACTGGTGCAGGTAACATTAAAAATTACCTTTGACTGGTAACAGTAACGTTGACTGGTAACAGTCAATGCAGCTAATAATTCCACATACACCTACATCATACTAGGTCATTTATGTATAAAACCCAGTACATGGACCAGTGCAGGTTAGGTGCAGGTAGACATCAGAAATTCCTGCACATCTCCAATGTTACCTGCACTAACCTGCATATGCAGGTGGTATTTCGAGCCCTGCAATTAATATTGTGGAGTATGCCAAAAGGCAGTTACTCAAGCAACTGGATATGATTTTGGAAATGGTCAGACGTTTCAACTAGCATCCACTTTTTTTCGTCAGTGAAAACTAGTGGATGCTAGTTGAAACGTCTGACTGTTTCCTAAATCATATCCAGTTGCTTGAGTAATTGCTTTTTGGCATATCTCATTATCTGGATGTCTAACCTTCATATTGTGGAGTACGAATATTGTGGAGTTTGATCATGAAAACCAACAACTGTAATGTTGTATCCAGAAAACTATATAGTTTGGTGCACCCAAACATTAATCAACTGTGAACATAACCAAACATTCTAACATGAACAAAAGAAAACTTCTTGTTTAGTCCATGAAACATATCTCCAAACCGATGCTTATCATTATCAAGTAGGCAATCATGTAATCTGTACATTTGTTATATTTTGTCTGACCCTTACTTCTTCCCCCCTCACCTGATTGAAAAGTGGTCAGCAGCCAGGCCGATAAGAGTTTTTCATGATTGAAAAAGGATCAAACACACAAAGAAGGAAATTAAACAGAAGTTGAGTTTCCTGAGTCATTTTTGTCTCACCATGTGTAGGACCTTCCATCGGAATCTGTATAGGATAAGGACATGTACACAGTACTGTTTTGTTACTGGTAAGTACTGTCACTGATCTGACAACATTTTTTACGTCCCATTGTTTTTTTTTATATCTTTGGGACAAACTATCATCACCCCATATTTGTCTATTACGCTCATACATGAATTCCCATGATATTTAAAGACCAAAATATAATAGTCTGAGTTTCCGTACTTGTACCATACATGTACATGTTGGTACTACCCTTTGGAAGTAATTTTTACAAAGCCATAGCAATTCCATACTAATAGGACAACTAGATTAAAACTGATAGAAATTATAATCAATGACTAACATGACATATGTTCTGTAGTGCCTCTAGATTTTATTGCACTCAATGCATTTTTTTCAGACGTTACATGCAAAACAACCTGTATGACATGGTACCAAGGAGGTTAAATAATTCAACAAATTTATAAATAATCATTTAACTTCCTTGGTGGTACCCAGGTACATGTATCCTTGGGAAAACCTGAATTCTACTCTTTTTATATGTGTAGGACTATTGATTATTGAGGCCAACATTGTCAATACTCTTTTCCATCAGTTGTAGACATTGCAAGTGAGCTTGATGTGATGATACACCACTGCATGAAATCTTGCTGCATTCTGTGTGTCCATGTTTGTTGGTACCATTCTGCATGTAGATATAGGCTTGGGAAGAATACTACCATTCTTAATCTCAAAGCAGATGGGGAGGCAACACTCAGACGCCTTCCTAGCTGACAGCTCTGTTGCTGTTAGAGGGAGCACTTTAGGAAAATGTGACAATTTTGCCTCTGTAGGTCTGCTTGGAGACTTATCATATCACGGTAGAATACTACAGTATAACTGTTATTCAGCTCCAAGTTTCAACATCCAGCATGTGGATTGTCCTTACTAACAGATTCAGCATGTGCTAATTAATTGGACTTAGTCTATTGGAAATGCATAGACTGCTCCAGCTAGCCCCTGCCTATATAGTATATGTGCATGAGGTATGTTGTGTGTGACTGTGCCTGTACGTCCTGTATAGAGGTACAACTATTCAAGAACACAATGTATAGGTTGATACACGCAGAAGGTAACAGTTGCTCAAGCAAGTTACTTGATTGGACATGGTCATCAACTTTGGTACTTGGCTAAAAGTACCATTGGACACAGTCACCGACTTTGTTAACTAGGCTAAAAATTGGTGACTGTGTCCAAGTTTTATCTAGTCGCTTGACTATCCGTTACCTTGCATATCTTTTTACCTAGATGTCTAAGCTTCATCAACATATATTGTACATTTGTATGTTGATACTTGATGGTTCAGTTTTAAAGAACAGTAGAGTACTGCAGAGGTTCCTGATGGCAAAAAACTCAATTACCTTTATACTGGATCACCTCTGGTTGACTGTCACTTTTACTAAAAAGAGAAAAATGCCCCCCTAAAATGAACTGTATTCAGGAGGACTCCTATACAAAACCCATCGAACAATGGTCCAAAATAGCATCTCAAAACACGTTTCCTGGTTTATGTCACTTTAAATAATGTGTCATGTTTATCACAATGATCGTCACCAGACCCAGGGCATAGAGAACACCACCTCCTGGGAGCAGGTTTGGCAGTGGGACGCAGCCAGGAAGAATATGATCGCAATTGCAAATGCAGAGTGTAAGTAGGAACCGTAGCTGTAACTTGGCATGCTGACTACCCAGAAGCTAGTTGTATCAGTATTTGGATGGCTAACGTAAATGCTCGTCAGACCAACACACCAGCTTTGCAGGCATGCGCCTTGGCAGCAGCTGGTTGATTATTTTACACTGAATGACTAGTCACACCCAAGCTTTTCACATCTAACTACATTCTTGGTTCAAGTTAGTATTGTACTATAGTAAGGAAGCCCCTACAGTACGTAATGGCAGCTGGTAGACTAACCTATTTGGCTGTGAACATACCCAGAATGTAAATTCCCTCAGATGCCAGACCTTATTGTAATAGTCAAGTGGTCCGTTTGGTCTAAACTTTAGGTAAAACAACAGCATGTTTTTTAAAAGGCCTATGGTAGGTGTAGTATAGTGTAGTATTCAGTGTGTAATTTCTTTCTCAAAGCTGGTTGCATGATGTACTTTCTAAACATAGAATAAAAGCATCAGGAATGTGTGTTGTGATTGTGAATGTGTACTTGGGCATTTTGTTTCATCTTCCCTTGATCCCAGAGGTACAATACATGTATTTCGGTGAATGAATCCAAAGGTTTTGTTTTGTTTACAATTATACATATTATTTTGCCATCCTTCAACCAGACCGAATGAGTTCTTAGAATCTTGTTCCTCCAACATGGTACCAACAAGCATGACTCCCATGGGCACTTCTTTCACACATGAAGCCTGCATTACAGATTGTAGACTGTCATCATTTCAAAGTGGAATGTAACGTATTACCTGTAATATATGTTGTATCAAGAACATCCCAACTGTATACTTAAGCCTTTTCTCCTGGCCTTTAAGTGATATTTTCACAGACAGCCAACAAACATGGTCCAAGATCTAGCAATAATGGTCACAGAGTGTAGTCCAACCATGGAACAATATCAGCTTCAGGAAACATTGTGTTACTACTACTGGTGTTTACCTACTGTAAATGCAGAAATTTTGCAGTGGTTTTATGTTCTTAGTTTTTGTGTTGCAAATTTACCACAAACTTAAAACCACCAGGACCATTTTTCCATGGCAGTAAGAGACTACTGTGTGTAGTGCTACAGCGAACTTAAAACCACCACAAACAGTCCTTTTCTCCACTACCACGAAATTAGACCCCTGCAAACTGAAATGTATTTACAGTGCTACATTGTTCCTTCTTTCTTCTGCCTGCAGAATCCAGGGTTGAACTTTGCTGATGCTGAAATATCAGGAAACTACCACGGAGGAGGACCCCAGTGGGACACTTAACAGCAAATCTTAAACATTAGCGTCTGTGCCTTTAAGTTTAATCTCCTACAAGCTGTGGTACCATTTCAGCACCAAATATGTATTGATGACTGGGCCAGGTAACAGGTCAAAGTGCATTAAGTAACCCAATTTGTTCGGAGCTGATCGTACGACTGCTCAAAACAGTTAAAGAAAGATGTGGCAATACATGTACCATTATGATTATGGCTGCATTTCAGAGAAAGTCCTTAACTTTAAGTTGATGGCATTGTTGCAATCTTCTGGAAAATTGTCACAAGTTCACAGTACTAGACTAACAGTAGCCATTAAAAAGTGACTTACGTCATTTAGCGGTGTCCAAAGCAATGTAATGCTATACATGTACATTGTCTGGTTTTCTTTTCACCTTTCAGTGCTGCTTCAGATTGAATCCTCTTCTCAACAAGTTTTGTATTCAAAGAATTTCCGATTTAGCTTTTTAGTTTGCATGTGGAGGGCATTACCTTTTGTCTACTTTTTTTAGTTATGGGTGTAAAGTTCGAAGACAGATAGCTATTGTGCCTTTGTTTAATTTTATTAGTCCGACAGAGTATTATTATGATTTTCATGCACACATCAACTGTCTAAAACGGCCCTTGAAAAAAAAAAAATCAGGAAATCTAATTTTTCTATCACTGTGGTCTTAAGTATTGGTATTGCAGTATGTACATGGCGTACATAGTTTTTGATATTAAAGTATTCCAATGAATAGTGTTCAAAGTGTTTCTTCCTGTTCCTTGTGCAATTTGTATATTCATATGCCTGGTCCTAATATAATGCCTGACTGTACATTCTGCCCAATGGGCACAGCTTGTACATTGTACCTTGCTGCCAGTTGTGATATGTGAAAATGATTATAAACATTGTTATAGAAACTGGATACCACCGAGTTACAAACCTGCACAAGTATTATATATATTACGCTCCAGTGTCTCAATGCCTTGTCTGCTATCATAGACTTGTCCATCATTACGAAATACAAAACAGGTGTTACTATACTAAGTGGGAGGGGCTGTAACTTATTAGGTAAATGACTTTTGGGGTTTCTCTTTGATATGCTTGAGTGGAACTTGGTCACATCATAATCGTATATGATTGTAATGTGTAGGTGTTTTGTTTGTCCATTGTGAGCATGGCTGACAAGCCCAATCCTGGCACAGATAGGTCCACTTCATTTAGCGAAAGTATGAAGTCATGGAATTCTTATGTCGATGAAGATTTGACGAATCATGGAATTTTTGTTCTTGCTTTTATTGGTAAGTATGAAAGTCACCAAGCAAGTTATCATAAACAAAATTAAGTCCATCAGTTCCAAACTACCACAAAAACGTATTCTAAAGCTTCAAAGTCTCATTTGAAATGGTCTGACAGGTACCTATGGTTTTACAATAATGCCCAAATTATGAAATACAGTAGAACAATTTTATGTATTGCAAAATTTCCATCAACAGCAGTCAGAAGCTAAGTACTCAATATTTCTTTCTGCCATCTTATCACTTTATTACGCATAATTGTATCATTGAAAAAGTTACTTTCAATCATTTGTCATCACTCTATTTCATTAATTTGGCTTATTGTGCACTTTCCATTGACATTTTTTCACTTTAGACATTAAAAAATTCTAATCACTGTAAAAACAAAACAGAAAGTCATTCACAAACAAAACAAAATGATGGACAAACTAAAGACAATCATTTTGCAGTGGTCAGCATAGAAGACCCATCACATCAAAATGTAACATATTTGAACTTCACAGCTAGGTACATGTACTTTTCTATGACCAAACAGGTGCAAACTATTATCCCCACTATTATCAAGAGACATTTTATTGCTTGCAAATATTCATTACAGGTCTGCAACAGCAAAACCTGTATTGCTCAATTATTTCAAACACCATTTTTGCACCATCAAGTTTAATAAAGAAAGTTTTACACTTTGGGGAAACAGCTACATGTAATTAAAAGACCCAATTACACAACCATTACAGATTTGAATGAGCAGTTCAGTTGCCCTGACGATTGTATAGCCAGTAAGATTGCTATAAATTAAGATACAGACTACATAGGAAATTGCCTGTTACAAAATGTGGCATCTGAATTTTCAATACAAATGACAGTTGTGAATGAGCTATATTTAGCTAGACAAAGATACGACAATCTTGTTAAAGAATATAGAAAAAAACATAACAGTAAGTCAAAACTGGAAACTTAAAGTACATGTAAAGGGGAATTTTCTTGGAGGTTTTATGTTTTTACCGTTGTAAATGTTCTTTCTTCTGACTGTAATATTGCTTTAACCACAAACTTAGAGCCACCAAGAACATTCCATTTTCTCCCTACCATGACAAATTCTAGCAAACTTAATGAACCCTTTTAGAGTACATATTCCATCTACATGCAGCCATGTAACCAAACATTCCCATTAGCTACATGGAAATCCTGATCAAAACACCCTTTCTACAATCCTATCTGAAAGTGTCAACAGACTCAGCACATACATGTACTTTATCACCCCCATCCCCTACAATCTTGACATCCTCACATTGGCACTACTTACATCATACTGTGGATTCAGTGTATGTGCTCCTCACTATTTCTTTTGTTCCCAGACATTTTAAAATAAAAATTTGGTGAGAGGTCATGATAAAGTTACAACTCAGAGGGAAAGACTTGAATCTGACGATGTTTACTCCCTGAAACTGTTTGTAGCTCTTACGTACAGAATTTCACTTTAGATTGCTTTCATGTTTGACAGAATATTACTTTTAAATCCAATAGGAGATTAAACAAAAGCAGGCATAGACAGAAATCATAGTAAAGCCCCTGTCACACATAGCTGACCATGGTCTCCCAGTTGGGACTAAGTCATGAGGTCAGCTGTGGTTGGCATGGTTGGTCAGCAAGGTTGCCTACTAGTCTTTAACGTTGTCTGATCCAGCTGACTATACATTTTGAAAAATTAAAGTCAAAACATTCTCCTTTGATGTGATCAGAGGAGTGAACTGGAACTACCAACCATGGTTGAAGAGTTGCTGAAAGAGGTTGCTAGAAGGCAAAAGAGACACAATCCATGATAAACAACAGCATTCACCTGCACAACATGTGGCAAACTCTGCAAGAGTACACCTGGACTGGCCAACACAGATCCTCCAACAAAAAGGAAGAAAAGGTTTTAAATGTGTGACAGAGGCTCAATATACAAAGTTGGTTTGGCCTTGGCCGGTTTCTATAGAGCTGACAGCTAGCTTTACTAGATTCGTTAACCACTCCTGGCGATCAGCCCGTTCACTTCAGGCTGGAGGAGTTCCTTCACCATTGTCTCCACCATCGCATGGAGCTCTGCGGCTACCGACTCTGGAGACCTGAAACAGCACAGGAACAATATGTTAACAGCATGGAAACAGCACTGGGATAGCACAGCAGCAGCATTTAAAAAATAGCACATAAACAACACAGCAGCATCAATGTACAGAGAAAAAACATGGAAACAACATGGAAACATAACAGCAAGAACACTGCAACAGCACAGGAACAATGCGTTAACATTGTTGAAACTGCACTTATAAACAACAAAGCAAGAGCAAGAAAACAACAGCAGCATTATTAAAAGCAAGAAAACAGCACAATTACAACACATTCACTCAAACCAGCAACAACATAGCAGCAGTGCTGAAAACAACACAGGTCAACAGCATGGTTAAACATCAGCAGCATTAAAACTGCACAGCAAAACACACCAACAGTAGTATATAGAAACAACAGAAGGATATCATAGAAACAACACAGGAACAGTACAGAAACAGAGGGAAAACAAAACATCAACAGTACAGCACAGAAACAACAGTACAGCACAGAAACAACAGCACAGCACAAGTTGGCCTAGCCCTGTCCTTGGTGCTGAACCCTTGAGCGATAGAAAACTCACCCTCCAGTGCCGGGCGGCAGGCACATCTCTGTGTAGTACTTGATCTTGGGCTCCGTCCCACTGGTTCTCAAGGTTGCCACACAGCCATTCTCAAAGGAGAAGGTAATCATCTGACTCGCTTTGCTGGTAGGGAGTACCTGTGATAAAATCAAGATCAGCTTTAAAAACTTGCTGCACAAAAGGCTATGATATTACACAGCACAGGCCAGGTACCAAGAAATCCTTCTGTTCTATACACAATTATTGTATCTGTTCCAACACAGTGTACCTGGGGGCTTGGTATGATTGTAAAATAAAGTCCTTCCCGCACCAGATGGTGCATAGGGCTGAGCCCATCTCCTTTTCAGTAGCCTTGGGCCACACAATTTTGTGCAATCACTGCAGCAGAGGGCTAGTCCACTTGTAGTGGTGTGTGTTAAACTTCTATACTCCCGTGCTGAGTGCTTAGCAAAGAAAGCAGCATGTTCCATTTCTAAAGTGTTAATGACTTGACTAGGATCAAACTCACGATCTACCAAAGGCAAACACTCTACCCACTCGGCCATTGCACTGATTGTAAAGCTAGTAATAAATGTACAGAAAAGTTTTGTCCATAAGATACTTACTGGCTTGTTGTCTGGCTTGCTGTTGTCGTACCCTGCTGTCAAGTCCCGTATGTGCTTGATTTTGTAGGGACCACATGAACTGGGGTACTGGGAACATACAAAACATTGTTTAAGTTCATTTCATTCAGATGAGGACATACATTGTTAATATACCAAACTGGTATTAGTTTAGAATAATATACAATCTTATTATTATTGAAGAGCAAGGACATACACAGCATCAGACTATGATATACTGTAAATTCATTTATTTTCACAGGGACTTAATTTCACAGTAGAAGGGGAAGAAGGTTTTTGCAGTGTTTCTTTTTAAGATTGTGTTTCAAACAATCCTGCAGTACAAAACACAAATTTGAAAGAGGTTGTGGCAAGCCTGCAGAAAAAAAAAACACTGTAAACATTTCAGAATGAACAGCACACCATCTCACCTGGCCAGTCTTGCCATCCCAGTTTCTCATCCTCTCAAACATCTTGGTGATGGTGGGAGGGTCGTGGCAGATGTAGTAGGAGTTCTCTGATGTGTGGTAACCATAGCTACGAGAGGAAGACAAGTATGATTGACAAGTGGTAACCATAGATACAAGAGGAAACAAGGATGATTGACAGGTGGTAACCATAGCTACAAGAGGAGGACAAGGGTGATTGATATGTGGTAACCATAGCTACAAGAGGAAGACAAGTATGATTGATGTGTGGTAACCATAGCTACAAGAGGAAGACAAGTATGATTGATGTGTGGTAACCATAGCTACAAGAGAAAGACAAGTATGATTGACAGGTGGTCGTGTGGTGACCATAGCTACAATAGGACAAGGATGATTGACGTGTGGTGACCATAGCTACAAGAGGAAGACAAGGATGATTGACAGGTGGTAACCATAGCTACAAGAGGAGGACAATGATGATTGACAGGTAGTAACCATAGCTACAAAAAAAACACAAGGATGATTCACATGTATCCATACCTACAGAATAAAGAATACAATTGTTACTTAACCCATATCTGACCATTAAATTCAATGCTGCTTTTACAATACTTACGTTTCAAAGATCCTGCTTAGTTGCTGCGTGAGGCTGATGTTCTGACTGGCCAGCCAACACGTCATCTCAGCCATCACCACAGACGCACTGATCCCATCCTTATCCAGCACATTGGTGCCGTACATAAACCCTGTGAGAACACATAATACATGAGAATTGCAATAATGAATGGACACATCCCAAACACCAACTTCCAACCTGTTTTGTGTTTTTGTGATGTAGCAAGAGAGAGACGAGCCTGGAGACAGCTCTTTTTCTTCATGTCTACCTAAACTATCTTTCAACATCCCTAAAAGTCTGAGGTAACATATGGATACATAAAACTAACAGATGGCATTAAATAATAAGCCCCAAAACTGACTCCTCCCCATTGTTACCATAGCAACCTTACTGACCTATGGCCTCTTCAAATGCAAGTAGCACAGTTTGCCCCTTCTTCATCAACTCATCCGCTTTGTTTCCCATCCACTTAAAGCCAGTAAGTGTTTCCTGAAAGGCAAAAACTTCAATGAGATACCTTAGCAAAACATCTGTGCCATACCATACCACACTAGAGCATGCTATAAGGTACAAATGATCAAATCATACCAAAAATATGCAAGGACATGTTATTTCTAAAGAATCTGATTCTAAATTATACAGAAAATTCATATATATATTCGATGGAACTTAAGTCTATGGTATGAGGGGAAAGAAAGTTAGTTTTGGCAGTCTTTCAAGTTCAAGGTTGTAACAACTTCCTACTTCAATAGTAACACAATGGAAACTTATATTTGCATTGTCAGTTTAAGGATCACACAGAAATAAAATTACCCCATACATTTTGAAATTTACAGTAGCATCTTACCTCAAAGTTGAAGGATTCCTTGATCGCGATGGCCCTGAGAATCTTAGATGATACAGTACTTGCTATCATCCAGACGTCTTTGGCATCTGGAAAAGGAAGGAACATCAACTGTCACCATATAGACAGCCAAACAAAATGCATACCTGGCACATGGCCATGCAAAATACATAGATGCAAGGTACTGGTCTAATAGATATACTTTGAAACCTACATGTATCTGTTCATAGGTAAATTAAGGGATGACAAGGGATGACCCTTATGGGCAAGACATTTGTGAAAAAAGATGACATGAGCTTCAGTTCAAATCAACTTGAGGAGGACCCAAGGACTGGTCAGGCGTTGTTGCTATGAGCTGCAATTTGAGTATGGATATACTGTAGATGCATTTAAGTTCGCGGGGATTTAAATTCACAGTAGCAAGAAAATGGAGTGTTTGCGGTCACAGTGGTTTTAAGTTCACGGTAGCACCATCTACTGTAGTCACATACTGTCATGCAAAATATTCGCTGTGGTATTGAGTCCGCAGTGAATTAGCAACGAAAAAAACGTGAACATAAAACCACCGCAAACATTTCTGCATCCACAGTAGCATGTAAATTTTTTACAATCATGTTGATTACCGCTACAGATAAGCTTTTATACAAACTTTAAGATGTTACCTTTGTCTGGGTTCTTCTGTCTCCAGCACTGCCACGCCCACCAGCCCAGTAGAGCCCCGAGCTCGTTCCCAGTAAACACCTTCCAGGAACCACTGAGAAAGGGAAAAACAATGTTGTTGCTATACACACAAACAACACTAATTTAACATAATTTAGCATCTTAGTTACTTACCTCCATGAACAGAGGTTTTGTTCTTGGTGTGTCTGTTCGTTTGCTTGTTTGAATAGAGTGACTGTTTGGAGACACTGACAGGAAGTTAGATAAAAGGTCCCAGAAAAACCTCATTACCACTCTCCTGCTATATGCGTATCTGTTGCCTTATATATAAGAGCATTAGACAGAGTTGGTGAGAAAGTAACAAAAATGAATAAAACAGGAGATTTACAAAAACTAAAATCACTCCACAGTGATCACTCCATGAGATCTTCTATTTCCTTTGAAAGTAAAATCTGTCAAAGCGTTTAATTTCCTTACTTTTGTTTTTCAGCCACGGCCAGTCTGTCTGCGTCAGGGTCGTTGGCCAGGATCACAGAACTGCCGTGTTTCTCTGCAGTCTGCATGGACAGGTCCTAGAGACAACAACAACAAACAAACAAACAAATAACATCAGGTCTTGCACACAGCAAAGTACAACAACTTCAGGATTTATGAAGGTTCTGGAAACAAGAAACAAAGTTACAAAACCAATATGTCCTATGTATTCAACAAGCAAACACATCAACACCTATAACAAAAACATCAACAACATGCAACTAATAGGCAATTCATATCTGAAACTTACCAGGGCACTTTTGCCCTCCTCTGGGTTGGGAAACTTAACTGTCGGGAACTCAGGGTCTGGTATGATCTGGAACAGAAACATCCAGAAAATCATCATACATGTAGCTGTTTCCAGTTTCAAAAATGGAGGTATCGTTTTTGGTTTGTATAATAATGTGTGCAGGTTTTTTTTTCCACTGGCCAAGGTGCATTGGTTGGTCTGGGTGGCAGAAAATGGTCCAAATTCCTCAAGAATGTATGCACAGAATCATAATGAAAATCATCAAAGAATTGTAACTCTTAACATTCAACAAAGGCACGAGATCTCAGATTTCTTGTATTGAAATGTCTTTGTTACAGCTTTGACCTACAAACACATTGACTCCCGAGAACCATAGCTCGACAAGTGAGCTGAGAGATTACCTGTTCCTCCACTGGTATAACGCTGGGCAGGCTGAAGGCCTGGAAGGCCTGAACTTCAAACTTGTACCCGACCCCGTGCATGGCTGTGTACGTGAACTTCACACTTGTCTTCTGGTTGTTTTCCCTGGGAAAATAAATCAAGTAGATTAGATGTTAGATATATCATTCTACTTTATCTAATATCCTAAAAAGTGAATAAAGATGCCGACAGAAATAACCGTAGTACTCAAGTTTCATATTCTAGTAACAGTAGTTCTGTTTATGGTTGGGTGTACCGATACAAATTATCACTTGGATTGGTTTGGAAAAAAACGGAAATGAAAAAAATTAGTGGACCAGATCTTAAAACAATTAAAAGATGAACACATAATATTGGCAGGCATCCACAAATTTTGGGGCTTGCTGTTCTACGAAACTACCCACCCCTAGTTCTGTTGGTTACCTATGGCAACAGTTAAAGTTCTGTTGGTTACCTATGGCGACAGTAGTTCTGTTTGTACGTTACCTATGGCAACAGTAGTTCTGTACGTAAGTTACATGTGTACCTATGGCAACAGTAGTTCTGTATGTAAGTTACATGTGTACCTATGGCAACAGTAGTTCTGTATGTAAGTTACCTATGGCAACAGTAGTTCTGTTTGTACGTTACCTATGGCAATAGTAGTTCTGTATGTAAGTTACCTATGGCAACAGTAGTTCTGTATGTAAGTTACCTATGGCAACAGTAGTTCTGTATGTAAGTTACCTATGGCAATAGTAGTTCTGTATGTAAGTTACCTATGGCAACAGTAGTTCTGTATGCTAGTTACCTATGGCAACAGTAGTTCTGTATGCTAGTTACCTATGGCAGTAGTAGTTCTGTATATAAGTTATCTATGGCAATAGTAGTTCTGTCTGTAACAGTTGGTTATCTATGGCAACAGTAGTTCTGTATGTAAGTTACCTATGGCAACAGTACTTCTATCTGCTTGTTACCTATGGCAACAGTGGTTCTGTTGGTTACCTATGGTAATAGATACTGCAGTTCTGTAGGTTACCTATGGCAACAGTAGTTCTGTATGTAAGTTACCTATGGCAATAGATACTGCAGTTCTGTAGGTTACCTATGGCAACAGTAGTTCTGTATGTAAGTTACCTATGGCAACAGTAGTTCTGTATGTCCTGATAGTAAGCCTTGGTGATCCTGTCCATGGGATCCTGGCACAGCGGGCTCTGCTCACAGATGGAGACGTCCCAGGATGTCGGCCACGGCTCCAGGTTGGCATCGATGGAGCTGGCAATGCCCTTGTCATGGGGGGAGGTGATCTGGAGAGAAAACATGCTGGTGTCAATGTCTGAAGGAATGGTGAACCACATGAAGGTAAAAAGTAAAAGTCCTTCCAACATCAGATGGTGCATATGATGTTGGATGTTTCTGTAGCCCTGAGGCACACACGTTTTGTGCAATCACTACAGCAGGGGGCTAGTGCATTGGTGTGTTCAACTACCATACTAAAATGATCAGTACTTAGGACGCAGAATGTACCATATTTAGAGTCTTTGATATGACTTGGCCGGGGATAGAACTCACAACCTACCGACTGCAAGGCAAATGCTCTACCACTTGGCCATTGCACCAGTGGTAAAGGTAAAGATTAGGAACAAAGCTAAAGTAAAATTTAGAAACAAGTTCAACTGTTTAACAAGGCTGGTGTAGCTGTTTCATACATACCTGTGACCCGTTGTTCCAGTAAACCTTGTATCCGTTGTCCTCCTTCGGGTTGTGGGAGGCGGTAACCATGACACCAGCGGAACAACCAAGATGGAGAACGCTGTAAGGCTGCAGCACAGATCAACACAGATAAGTCAAATATGGGACACCACTGAAAACCTTAACACACACAGGGTTACTTAAAAACACAAAAACCATAACATACCTAGGTTAACCTTAACACATCTGCAACAATCAGAACAAACATTGGACAACCTCAACACAGATAGAACAACATAAAAAGAGATTGGACAACTTTAGTACACACTGAGTTAGTACATGTACCCCCATGGTCAAAGTAGGGGGTAGGGGAGGCCTGAGCTAAGGGAAGGTTCAACAGGTGCTAATAGTAAACAGTAGCCGTGTTTATTTCTCTTGCACGCCAATATCTTACCACATAGGGAGTTGGACAGATCTTGGAGAAAAGAAAGACCGGAACCTCAGCATGCAGGAAAATCCCTGCAGTCAGCTGGGCAAACCTGAGAAGACATCAATATTCAGTATCAACTTCTTTATCTATCTTATGTACTGTAAATAGTGGCATAATAACAAAGTGGCCATGGTTTTATTTTTTGTGCATCTCCAACACAAACTCATGACACTGTACACATGTGTTCCTGTGCTAATTATTTAACTATAAGTTTCTTTGTAACAAACCTACGCAATTCAGGGTATACCATGTGTGTATTTCCCTGCCTATGTACGTTTGAGGAAGAAATAAATAAATATGAAATATGAATAATTATTTCGAGTTCGAACTACATTTATACATCCCTGACTTTGATGGACATTGAGATGATGATGAGATCATTAATGACTAAGGTATGAAACAAGTACGGACCTTTGACTGTTGTGTCGACTGTCGTAACCAATGACAAGCCCTGTTTTCTGCAGGTCTGGGAACGTCTTCTGCAGGTATCGTAGAAAACCCTAGGAGGAAAAAAATTAGTTTATGGGGAAAAAATTACTCAAAAGCAATAAAAGTTTAAGACCAAAATCAGTTTATGGGGAAAAAATTACTCAAAAGCAATAAAAGTTTAAGACCAACACAAAATGTACAATCGTGTATATTCATAGTTATATACATCATGTAGCAGCTTAACATGTTTTCTGACATGTATATTATTAGTACAAAAGTAAAGTTTATGACACATACCTATAGCTTAAGTTCAGACACCTGTACATGTACTTTAAACATAATATAACTACAGATGCTGAACATATATAACTATAATTTAATTTGTAACACTTAAAGTAACCCACAACTAAATTTACACACAAGTAGCTCTTAAGTCTTAACTGCACATACACTCAATCACTTATCATCATGATAAGGCACATGTATCTACATGTTACATAAACTCTAAGTTTCTCTCAGTCTCACCTGTGCTGTTTGTAAAATGGTGAGGTCATTCATCTGGGAAAAACCCATTCCCATCCTGGATCGTAGACCTGGAAGACGGATCAACAACTGTGACTTCACATATTGATATTGTTAAGAAATAATCTTAAGCTAACTATCTTTGGCAAATGATTTTATTCTCTTTGACATACGTTGTGATCATCATCTTAGACCTCCTTAGACACCTGGCCTCACCTGATCATCATCTTAGACCTCCTTAGACACCTGGTCTCACCTGCAGTTCCAAACGCCATTCTCTGTCCGAGCCTGCTCCGGATTTCATCCACATTTTTGTCGAGCACCAGCTGCTTCAGAACCCCTCGGGTAGCCTCGGTCTGTGTTGGATAAAACTTTGTCTTGGTGGGGTTTGATGAAGACAAGTTAGACCTGGTCACACTTGCCAAGTCATCTATTTAATATATTTCAATGTTCTTCCCTAAGTGTTTTTTTTTAATCGAAAGCCAGCTATATATTAACGTTAGTTCGCCTTTATCCGTTGGGTAACCTATATCCGTTGCTTTTTAAGAACAGGGTATGTAGGCACATCAAGTCGAAGGGTGGTACTTTTAAACTACAATATCCTGAAAATATTGCAATTTGAAACTAACGTCCGCCAACGTGATATCCCCAAATACCCTGTTTTTAAAAGCAACGGATATAGCTTACCCAATGGATAAAGGTGAACTAGCGTAATACTATGCGTGGTTCTGGTTACTAGTATGTAGCCTGTACTCCTCTGTGTGTGTTACACCATGAGGTGGTTTATTGGGCATGCAATACAAACAAACAAACACCCCAAAGTACCGACAGTTGTGCCAACAAGCCAGGATAATTGCACACTTGTTGGCTGGCCAATACTTTTATATAGAGCCATATAACTGTTACATGTAATCAAGTTATCAAACAGAGGCTCCTGACTGGCCAATGCCACCTGATAAAGGTTTGTTGATTGATTGATCGATTGATTGATTGATTATGTCTATCTTCACAAAAGGAAAACATTATTTGTTTTTTTTCCAGTTTCTTCGTCATCTATTAAAGAAGCAAATAAGGTCAATGACTTGGCTCAAATGGGTTGGATTGCACCCTGTGGTGTTGAATAGCATTAGGTAGCAAATGGCAGGACAGAGCTGGAGGGGCTGGTCATCGCATAATGAATGTATTTGAGTTAGAATAAACACAGCTGCAGTGTTTTTTATGCCAGACTGTGTGAAGGTTTATACATTGTGCATTTGCTTGCAAATGCTGCCTTTCTAGTTGTCTGCAAGTGCTGTTAATGTTTACCGATCAGTCTAGTGTTTAACAAGTGGCCCACATGTTGTGTCTGCTCAGTGGGAGGGGCGGCCGCAAATTATGAGATAATATTTGACGTTAATGACCATCACCATGACCGGACCGAATATGTTCCGATGTTGTCCGAAAACAAGGTCGTCAGGAAAAACGTCACGTTCATGACGCCCTTAAACGGTCTAAATAAATTTAAGCTGACGGTGGACTAAAATTTCACCAGCGCAACCGCACGGACAGTTCGTCCCGTCAGTCGCTTCAAACGACACCCTAGCCCCCTTCCCGCGCAGTGAACTTGCGTCTCACCTTGTCCCACGCCATCCACTGCCGAACGAGCCCGTCCAGCTCCGCATCGCCCACAGACGGCAGGGTTTCCCCCGAGCCCGCTCCGCCCACTCCGGTCTCCGTCGCCATTTTTCAGCAGGAACGCAGCCGAACGCGAAGTAACCTGTTGAACTTTCACCTCTAGTCTGGCCTGGTAACCATTCTCGGCGGGCCGCCTAAGGGATGTTTTACCCCCACTCCAGTCCTACTGAATCCTAGTGAATAAGTTATAAGTCCCAAGCAGACGTGCCAGCTGGATGAAAAAAAAGATAATACTATAGTCTATCCACCGGCCGGTCACTCCCTCTTTTCAGATCTTTTCAGCCTCCTTGGCTAGGCCAATTAACATTTTGTCCTACTAGGCTTTTATTCCTAACTTGGCCAAAGTCCGCTTTTAGTATTACTATTTGGCCAGGCCGGAGTCTGGTAGAATTTACAACCTTTTTTGAAAGCTTTATGCGCCGGTTTGCCTTTCTGATCAGTAGAAATTGATTAAAAGTAAAAATTAATTAAAAGCAACCCCGTAAGAATTTTTGCGCGCTTAAGGACTGGGCGGGCGGGCGCGGGCAATTCTCCTTTACAATGTTAACTCTCATCCAACATCAGCAATTGCTGCCTTGAGCATCAGTATATTGTCCTTGTCACACTTTTCAAATAAACAACAAACCCTCCTACTAAGCAACGGGTGGGAATCTCCCGATGATACCTAATCTTCAAGCAGATGTTTGACTCCGGCTGTTTCTGGCGGGTTTTACTCGCTTTTAGTTTTACATGGGGTTTTCTATTTTGTACCTTTTTTTCTGCTTGGCCAGTGGACATGAAGAAAACGGTACAAACAAAATAAAACGTCTAAAACACTTTTTAAAAAAAAACAGCCGTCTGGCCGTAGCAGAAGTGCTGCTTGGAAAATAACGTTACATGTACAATCGTGCGCCGATTAGCGCAAGCCGCGGAACTTTTTATCAATGACCCCTAATTTACTTAAAGTCCACTTTGTTATTGTATACCATTCAGTATCATTATTATCATCATTGTACTTTCAAAAATGTATTTTTGCAATTAGCCAAAGGCATGAGTTTGCAATAAAGATATCATTGATTAATAAGGGGTTGGTTTTTGTACAGATTGGAAAGGTCAGCTGGAAAGATAAGACTGTCAGAAAAAGGTATCAATAGTATGACATTGTTTTAGCAAAAGCCCTTGAGGCGGTCCGTCGACAATGGTTACCAGGCTAGCGTTACTAGTACCCCTCGTCTGGCTTATGCAATCCCTGTTTGTATTTTGATGCCAATAATGATAAATTGTCTGAAATATCCCCACTTAAGTGTGACTGTGTCGACGTTTGAGTGGCGCAGAATCAGAACAAGCCATCAGGAACGTTGATATGACTCTGCAAGTTATGTGTAAGAAATTAGGCGACTTATCTTCTGTTTATTTAGTTTTATTGCCATATTGGGACGTTTATTGATTTATTTCTGCATAACAAGTGTGGTCCAGTATCATGAAGATAATAAATACATCTATAAAAAGAGACATAGAGAAAGCATAGTTTTCCCTAACATACTCTAGGTATCTAAATTAATGCATTTACTACCCTAGTTGGTTATGAAATAACCCTCAATTTCATTGACATGACAGATCATAAGAAATACAGAACGTGTTACTTTTTCATTGCAGATTTAGAACTAAAGAAACAACAACTTTATTTTGCCAAGGTCAAAGTATTTCACTTGTCTTCTTGTAAACAAAACTCGTGATATCTACTAAAATGCTGAATATTAAAGAGAGTTCGGAAAGAAAATCGCTTTTTTGCGCTTCACCCATCGCACGATCGCAGCACGCAACAGTACAAAAACGCCACACAGCGGTTTTGTGATAAATGCACCCGAGATTTGTGCGCATGTGCAACACTGTTCCCGCGAAAATCGTAGCAGAAAAAAATATCGCCGTCGCAGTTTCGTAGAAAGTCAGGGACAGCGGTTGTGAACGTTAACGTTTCGTCGTCAGGATGAGTCTATGGGTGGACAAGTACCGACCGACTTCTCTGAACAAACTGAGCTACCACACGGAACAGGCAGCGCAGCTGAAAAGACTGGTGAGTTAGGGGGGAGGGGGGCTAGTATTAAAGATGTGAAGGGGTCCCAAATTATGCAATAATTTATGAATGGGCTGTCAATTCTGTATCATAGTCTAACAGCAAATTATTCGCTGCTAGGCTATGGTTGCCCTCCTTCCTTATCACCTGAATTCCTGACCAAGTCAGAAAATCAAGTTTATTATTCCATCATAATGATCATTCATAGTTTGTATGGCAAAGCAGCAGACTGTATTTAGTCAAACCTGCCCAAGACGACCACCCGGGGGACCAGAAAAAAGGGGTCGATTTGGACAGGTGGTCGCTGAGAAGAGTATCGACTCAAAACATGCCCGATGCAAAGTATAAATGGTTTCCGTTGTGTTTAATGCCAAATAGCAAGCACACTGCACGCACGCAAAGAAGCGAGGTCTTTAATGTCAAATACAACACGCACACTGTAAACTGTAAATTTAACCCCAAAATCCGACGCAAATTGGCCGATTTCGGCACAAAATCGCGCTAGTTATCATAAAAAATCGATGAAAACCTCAATTTTGAAAATGATGCGGTCGTTATGGGTCCCAATTTGGGCCGGTCGCGGTCGCGTTGGCCAGGTGGTCGTTGAGAAAAGGTCGCTTAATGCTTACGTCAATGGGAAAATAAATCGGGACCGAGAAAAAGCGGTCGAAATGGCCAGGTGGTCGCTGAGAAGAGGTGGTCGCTCGGGCAGGTTTGACTGTAATTGAAAAACATGTCAAAATGTCAAACCTATGACGAATGTCAAACCCATGACCCCTGACCCTTCCTACCCCCTGACCCCTACAGGTGCAGAATGGTGACTTCCCCCACCTGCTGGTGTTCGGTCCGTCAGGCGCTGGTAAGAAGACTCGGATCACGTGTCTGCTGAGGGAGCTGTATGGGGCAGGGGTGGAGAAACTCAGGATCGAACACCACAACTTCACGGTACGAATAAACAAACAAACAAACAAACACCACAACTTCACGGTACAAACAAACAAACAAACAACTTGAGAAGGACTGATCGAAAGCTTTTTGGTAAGCGCTTTATTTTGTGTACGGATATAAAGTCTTAAAAATTGTATCACTAAGAAAACATCACAACTTCAAACATTGCTTCCACACAGAATAGTCTGGCATAGTGACGCCCATTGCCATTTAAGCAAACACAGGCTAGTCTATTTTAGACTAGTACTTTATCAACAACTTTTTAGACAAACTTAGGAATTCCCAAACACTGTCACCGTGTGTTTAAGTGTGTTCTGAACTGAGCTGACTAATGATTGCTTTCAATTTGATTCTGCAGACCCCCTCCAAGAAAAAGATTGAGATCACCACAATTGCCAGTAACTACCACATAGAAGTGTGTCCAAGGTAAGCTTTGCTCATCCTCTAGTTTTCAAAGAACAACTTGATATTCAAAGTTGAATTTTTACTGAGGAAAGGATTGAGTTGTTTACTTTTAATCACGCCTTGCTTTTCATCTGAGTTGTTTTCTGTTGCACCATGTTGCAGCGATGCAGGTGTTCAGGACAGAGTTGTCGTCCAAGAACTCATCAAGATGGTGGCGCAGGCGCAGCAGCTCGACTCCTCCACTCAGCGAGAGTTCAAAGGTCAGTCAACACCTTGGCACTAGTAGTTCAAAGGTCAGCTACACAGAGAAGTTGAAGATTGGTCAAACTGTATCCCCTGTCTTGCACATACACACCAAGGTTTTGTTTTTGGTTGTGAATCCATAGTTATTTGAATGCAGTAGAGAGGCTGGCTTCTACATGCTACTAAGGCATGTCTTGGACATGTAAGAAGTGGTGGGGCCGGTGTTGTGGGCCCCAGGTTCTTTAGAATGCTGCACGAGGGACTATTAAACTACAGGACTAAAGAGACACACGCAAGACACAGGTCATGCCTTTGACACGCACGGGAGCTGTTAGTCGGGACTCTCTCTCTGCTTCTCTCTCTGACCGAAGCCTCTGTCCCACTGTCCCCCCAACCCAACAACTCCTGGCTTCTTTATTTCAAAATCCCAGACAGATATCCAGACATTGTCTACAACTGAACGAGCTATGCATATGGCAATAATTATAACATGTACCTGCTATTGGCTTTGTTGTTCTTTTCGTCTTCAGTTCATCAAAGAACAATACAAAGGATAACACCTTGTCAACAGTTATCACACAACAATAACAGACTAATTACAGTTACCAGATGGGCTGTCTGTAGCTTCTCAGAGCATGTACATGACAAAATGATAACCATAACATCTTGCTTTAATTGATACAACAAATTCTTCCAAACAATGTATTTTTACCCCTCTTACAGACACTGACCACAAGTTAGGTCAAAGGTCCCAGAATGGGTCATCACATTTCCTGTCTTCAATTTTCTTTCTTCACAAGCATGTCAGTTCTGGATCTAGAGAAGTACCACTCTTGGGGTAAAACACCAATGAACAACATTGAACTGGTGCTGTGCAGTTATTGCTGGCTCCTCAGATGTTAAAGGACCTTCTCCCTGAACTTAGCAGGTTCAGATTCTTATATCATGGTCACAGTGTATGGAGGTAGATTCCAATATTGAACTGTTCACTTGTTAGAAATCCTTGTTGACTTTAGACTCTTAAGAGCAAGTTAGAAAATACACCAGAAGACAGAATCAGCTACAAATTTACAGTAGTGAATAAAAAAAGAAACTCACAAGAAGCCCTCCCCCCTCCCAACACTCAAAAAAAATCCCAGGGTTCTGAAAACTTTGATGATTTCTTGTGTTGTTTCCAGTGGTTCTCCTGACGGAGGTGGACAGACTGACGAAGGATGCCCAGCATGCCTTGCGGCGCACCATGGAGAAGTACGTGACGACCTGCCGCCTCATCCTGTGCTGCGAGTCCACCAGCAAGGTCATCCCCGCCATCAGGAGCAGGTGTCTCGGGGTTCGCGTCCCGGCACCCTCAAACCAACAGGTAAGGGTTCAGGTCCCGCCATGAGGAGCAGGTGTCTCGGGGTTCGAGTCCCAGCACCCTCAAACCAACAGGTAAGGGTTCAGGTCCCGCCATCAGGAGCAGGTGTCTCGGGGTTCGAGTCCCGGCACCCTCAAACCAACAGGTAAGGGTTCAGGTCCCGCCATCAGGAGCAGGTGTCTCGGGGTTCGAGTCCCAGCACCCTCAAACCAACAGGTAAGGGTTCAGGTCCCGCCATCAGGAGCAGGTGTCTCAGGGTTCGAGTCCCGGCACCCTCAAACCAACAGGTAAGGGTTCAGGTCCCGCCATGAGGAGCAGGTGTCTCGGGGTTCGAGTCCCAGCACCCTCAAACCAACAGGTAAGGGTTCAGGTCCCGCCATGAGGAGCAGGTGTCTCGGGGTTCGAGTCCCGGCACCGTGAAATCAACAGGTAAGGGTTCAGGTCCCGCCATCAGGAGCAGGTGTCTCGGGGTTCGAGTCCCGGCACCCTCAAACCAACAGGTAAGGGTTCAGGTCCCGCCATCAGGAGCAGGTGCCTCGGGGTTCGAGTCCCGGCGCCGTCAAACCAACAGGTAAGGGTTCAGGTCCCGCCATCAGGAGCAGGTGTCTCGGGGTTCGAGTCCCGGCGCCGTCAAACCAACAGGTAAGGGTTCAGGTCCATCAGGAGCAGGTGTCTCGGGGTTCGAGTCCCGGCACCCTCAAACCAACAGGTAAGGGTTCAGGTCCCACCATCAGGAGCAGGTGTCTCGGGGTTCGAGTCCCGGCACCCTCAAACCAACAGGTAAGGGTTCAGGTCCCGCCATCAGGAGCAGGTGTCTCGGGGTTCGAGTCCCGGCACCCTCAAACCAACAGGTAAGGGTTAAGGTCCCACCATCAGGAGCAGGTGTCTCGGGGTTCGAGTCCCGGCACCCTCAAACCAACAGGTAAGGGTTCAGGTCCCGCCATCAGGAGCAGGTGTCTCGGGGTTCGAGTCCCGGCACCGTGAAATCAACAGGTAAGGGTTCAGGTCCCGCCATCAGGAGCAGGTGTCTCGGGGTTCGAGTCCCGGCGCCGTCAAACCAACAGGTATTGGTTCAAGGCTTTTGGCCAGGCGTCAAGGCATCATTTAAACACACTTTTCTTAGAATAACAAGAAATAGGATGCATTAGACGCCCTTACTCTGAGGAGCAGATCCTCTGACAAGCATGAAAATCTGATTGACCAGGGATGACACTAGGTCATCTTTTATCACAGTCTTCTACTCTCTGGCAGTAATTTTGCCCTGTAGCCTAGGCTGTAGGATACCTTAGAATGCACCATTTTAACTTGAAATTCTCTTAAACTCTACAAGAGACATGAGGAACATGTATTGTGTTTAAGATATCAGTGTCAGTTACTCTTCTTATATCGGGAGTTCCCTTTTAAGATGAAGACAAAATATTTCTTATTCTTATTGTCTGTTCAGATCTGCAGTATCCTCCAGACAGTGTGTAAGAAGGAGGGACTGACGCTGCCCCCTGAACTGGCCGGTAGAATCGCCGACAAGTCCGGCCGGAATCTCCGCAGGGCCATCCTCATGCTGGAGGCCTGCAAAGTACAACAGTGGGTAACATTTATTTATCTCACAAAGTACAACAGTGGGTAACATTTATTTATCTCACAAAGTACAACAGTGGGTAACATTTGTGTTTTTACCATGTCATTGGTAGGGGTCAGTACTGGACTACTGGTACAGAAAATTCAGGTACAGGTACGGTTTGGGTCCAGAGGATCAAGTCCCTGTCCAAAGCTGAATCTGGACCTTATCTATGAAAACTTGTGAAAGGGAGATACTCAATGGGCTGTCTCCAGGACCCGTCCGGGGACAAAAGTACGGGTCCTAGAGACATCCATGGCTGAAAGTGTACATGTGTAAGTGGATTGGGTATTGATGAAATATGTTTTTCAGGTACCCGTTCCGGCCAGACCAGCAGGTAGTGGAGGCAGACTGGGAAGTGTTCCTGAGAGAGACAGCTAACGCCATCGTCAGTCAGCAGAGTCCCCGGAGGTAAGCCTCCACTGCTCTCACACCTGTCTGTAAGGGATCAGATTCGTCATTTCCAATGGTGAGGTAAAGCCGCCAGCCCCACATATGAGGGAGCTTTAGGCATAAGTTTCAAGCGTCAAACTGCTGCATGTTAAAGAACCCAACACACTTGTCGAGAAGAGTAGAGGTGACCCGGATGATGACGTAAAGCCTGTGTATGAGGGAGCTTCAGGCATAGGCCACAATTGCCAAACCTCTGCACGTAAAACTACTACTAAAAGAACATATTCATCAAGAAGAACAGAAGTGACCTGGTGTGCTCAGCTAAGATTAGCAAGTCGTCGCAAAGCCACATTGCACCTCCAGGTGACAAAGAAGTATCCTGCTTTGTCTTCAGTCTATAGTTTGACCACTTTAGTCTTACCGTTAAAATCTGTGCTTGTCTCTATTCTTTTTACACCCTGTTGGCTGGCATGAAGTTTTGAAGGTGAGGTGAGAATGTTGATCCCACAGTTGACCTTATTTGATCTGTCACTAAGTCTTGATTTTTGTACAGATTGCTAGAGGTGAGAGGTCGTCTGTACGAGCTGCTGACCCACTGCATCCCTCCTGATGTCATCATAAGGGTGAGTCAGTCAGGATAGTCTATCAGTAACACAGACGTTGGTTCAGTTTGTATCCAAGCTAGGTTGTTTCTGTTGTCTTGTAGCCAACAGTTCAGATTTAAACCTTTTATGCTTATTTTACATACCAAGAAAATTTGCTACCAGAACAATTCTTGCTTGGTAATTTATTTTGTAGTGAGGGAATGGATTTTCATCAATGTATCTTGCGACTGCGAGTTCAACAGCTGCCCACATGGGATTTTAAGTCATCAAAACAAGAAAAACATTACAGAAAGTCAAATGAAATGGAACATAAGTAATAAATAATGATAAATCAAGATACGACCAGAATCAGTATAGAAATCAGGGTCTATTAGCCACAGTCCTTTTGCCGCACATGGGGCAATTGCTGTCATATTGAGGTGACCTAAGTTAGCGCCGAAAGACTGCCGCTCCAGACCCTTGCGACGGTCATATTGAGGTCACCTGGCTTAGCTCTGAATGGCACCCACTCCAGACCCTTGTGATTTAGTCCTGCTTATTCTAAGCTCCCCACAATTCAGCCTTTGGCTGTGAAGAGAGAGTAGTCAGCCCATCCAATGACAAACTGTAACTATGTTTCATGTTTAGGGTCTGCTGACAGAGTTGATTGACAGCTGTGATGGACAGCTGAAGGCTGAGGTGACACAGTGGGCGGCGTACTACGAACATCGGCTGCAGCTAGGCTCCAAGTCCATCTACCACCTGGAGGCCTTCGTAGCCAAGTTCATGTCCATCTATAAGAAATTCTTGGATGAAGGAATGGCGGCCATGATGATGTAATATCAAGGTCATGGCAGCCAAATTACTGTACATTATGTCAAGGTCATGGTGTCGAAAAAGTCTACTTTTGCATTTTACATAATTCTATATTTACTTGTTCACAAAAAATCACTACCGGTAAGGCCCCATTCCACTAGATTGCAATTGCAAAGGGATCATTGAGCAACAAAAATTGGAATTATGTATAATAGCCATTTAGTGACCTGTCAGATATTTGATTTCTCAATGGACGCAACCTCCAGTGGAAAAGGCTTAGATATTTAAATAGGCTTCATTTTGAACTTGAGCTGCTTGCAGTACAATGTAGAGACTTGTATAACAACTGTGAATCTGTATTCTGTATATTTAAAAGTTTTGGAATTGACTAAAAAAAAAACTTGATTAAACAAATATAGGCAGAAAAGTCATTGCAGAAAAAGTTTATTTACATCTGATGAACAATGGCAAGAGTGTATAAAAGGAACCTTCTTCCTCGTACTAGGTACCCAGGAAACCTTGATTAAATTGAAGTCAAAACAGTTATTGCAAGAGTGAGTTTTCTTACTATCAAATCTTACATCAACATATACAACCCTTTAGAAACGCAATACTGTTGCCATGATCATGTTCTTATATATAAAGATATGCAGCAAGAAGCACCATTTCATTATCTTCTAGCTCAACACTAGTCCATTATTGGGTGCCAAATGTTCTGTCAATTCTCACAAAACAAGAGCTAGTCTGGAGTCCAGCCTTGTGCTTTTAGTTGCTCCTCGAAGGTACGCTTCGCGGACCGACTGATCAAAAGCACAACAAGGCTGGACTCCAGGCTAAACAAGCGCATAGAACATTCTACAAAATCTTTACATGTCTGCCATGTGTATGCGGATCTACAGTAAGTTATATACAATCTGTCCCATATTCATTTCTGTAAACTTTACCTCTATTTTTTAACTTTACCTAGTTAAACCTAGTAATGCTAGTAACATTTTGCACTCAGTTCAGCTCACGGCCAGTTGGACAGACTTTGCAGCGACAGTTTTGTTCAGAACTGATGTTTGTCCCACATGCCGGGCTCTGTACCTGTCCATGTAGAACATACTATGGCTTGCTGCCCCAAAGTCATCACTGCTGTCCTCTTCAAAGTCAGAATGGCTGTCCTCTCCAAGGTCATACCGGCTGGGTTCCCTAACGTCATAATGGCTTGCCTTTCCAAGGTCACTATGGCTGGCTTTACTAAAGTTATCATTGCTGTCCTCTTCAAGGTCAGAAAGGCTGTCCTCCGCAAGGTCATGATGGCTGGCTTTACCAAAGTTATCACTGCTGTCCTCTCCAACGTCACCAAAGGACACAGCAGACAGGTTGCAGGGAAGAACTTCCACAGACTCCCTGGGAACAAAAGACTTCTCAGATACCAGGTCCTCCATGCATGTATGTCTCTCTGTTGGTGAGGACGCATGTCCGGATGTCTGAATATTTGGGACCTTCTTGACTATTGCTTGAGTTGAATGTTGCATGACCTGCGAGGAAGCTTCTGGTTTCTCTTCAAGCGCAGGAACCATTTTGTGCGGTTTGTCCTGAAATCCTGCGTCTCCAGTGGCCCCTAGATCTGAAAAAAAATGTACATGGGACAGAGTCAGAACAACAAAACTAGATTCTTCCAGATGAAGCCAGTCACATGGTCATCATGATCTGAAGATGGTCAGAAACAGTACAAGAGGACAAAGTCAAGACAAAATTATGTGACCTCAGTCTGCCTCCCTACAGCACTGCAGTTGCTCCCTATGACCGATGGTCCCCTGTACCATTCCCCCTCCACCCTACAGCATTGCACACCCCTGTAACATCCCCCCATTGCACCCCCCCCCCCCCTGTACAACACACCCCTCCACGTACCTCCCTGCAGCACAGCTAGGTTGTGAGCTGCCTGTGTGTGGCCTGCAGCGGCAGCAGACATGTACAGCTCCACAGCTCTGGTTACATCCCTCTCCACTCCCCAGCCTCGCTCGTAACACACACCCAGGTGGTACTGAGAACTCATGTGCTGGAGGGAAGAAGGATAGGGTTAGTAAAGTAACAGTAAATCTTGAAATGTTCACAGTGGTTTTATTTTCTTTCTGATTTCTTCCTATGAAATTATAGCACAGGACACGTAAGTTTCACATTTACTATTGTGATATAGAATCTTTCAACCACGAACTGAAAACACTGCAAAAAAATTCCTTTCTCTATAATAGATATCACCATCCTAATGGGAAAATATGTCCCTGCGAAAATTATAGTACAAAGCACTCAAACAGCACTTTTAAGAAAGAAGAGGGTTAAGTTTGAAATGAAATCTGTCCATATTATAGGTATGGGTTACCTTCTTTGTTGATGCTTAATTATTTAATATACACGGTACATCAAGTACCAATGTTGAATGGCTACTTTGTTAAAGATAAATTTCCTAAGAGAGAGGTTTTGTCAGAACCTACCTTCTGCTGTGCTGCGCTTGTGAAGTGTTGGCTAGCTGTGAACATGTCTCGGTGAGGCTCCATGGTCCAGTAAACACCTAGGAAGGACTGGGCCTGCAACACGACACACCTGGATAAGTAGCTGATTTGAAGAAAATAATAAGTTTGGAGTGGGGCAACCCAAAATGTTGATAGTACTAGGGATGCGTACCTAAACCCACGTTTAGGTACAGGTCCGGATTCGAATCCAGAGGTTTAGGTACAGGTCCGGACCTAATGAGTCCAGACCTAAATGCATGGCATTGAATATTATATCATAATATTATGTTATATTATGTTATAATGGCAAAACAATGTATTAAAAAGGGTAGAAGCATATTTGAACCAATAAAAACGTGTTTATTATGGTAGACACATGATGCAACAAAAATTTGACCCTTGTTGCTTTTCCCTCACTGGGGCTCAGAGACTGCTATGGTGATTTCACAGTAATTTTATCTGTCAAAGTGGCCATCCCCTGACCTGTTATCCTGCCTGGTTTGCACTAATTAGATACAGGTCCAGTACCGGTACACCAGGGTTCGGTATTTTTGTATCTGTACCTAATTGATAGTACCGGTACTGTATCGGTACACTGTACCGGTACACATCCCTAGTTGATAGCGCAACCTGCCTTTTGACTTTATTAGGTTGAGCTGAAAAAAGGATTTCGAGCTCTGTACAAGACATCACACCCACCTCAGACCGGGTTTTGGACAACGTATAGGACGGTCAATGGGAAAACACTGACAAGGACTGTGTATATGACTAGTTAACACCCAGGTTACTGTGGGTCTATGGTACAACACATCCATTTAAGTCTGGATCTGCAACCGCAGGACATACATGTAATGGTAGGAGACTAAGAACACAATATACCCAGGCAAAAGGAGATACCTTAATTTAAACCCATGGCCAGGTACAGGTTTAAGACTGGGTCTACTCTACCATGACACACTAAGGAAAGACCCGCCGCTCACCTGCAAGACCCCCTGTGCAGCTGCCTGTTGCAGCAGACCCAGTGCCTTGTGTGTGTCCTGCTGCAGCCCCCCTCCCCCGTGCAGGTACAGCCCACCCCCCACCCCCAGTCCTCACCTGCATGACCCCCTGTGCAGCTGCAGATCCCAGTGCCCTGTGCTTGTCCTGCTGCAGCCCCCCTCCCCCATGCAGGTACAGAAGCCCCCCACCAACCCACACACTCACCTGCATGACCCCCTGTGCAGCTGCTTGTTGCAGCAGACCCAGTGCCTTGTGTGTGTCCTGCTTCAGCCCCCCTCCCCCGTGCAGGTACAGGGTGGCCAGGTTGTACTGCGCCCTGCCGTGGCCCTGCTCAGCTGACTGGTGGTACAGCTCAGCTGCCTGAAACATAAAAAACATCCTCATCAAAGTGTCACTGACGAAAGATAGTGGATACTATCTGAAACATCTGACGACTTCCTAAATCATATCCAGTTGCTTGAGTAACTGCTTTTGGCATATCTTATTACCTGGATGTCAAACTTTCATTGATGTACACATGTATCTTCATCAAAGAACTTTATTAGCATTTGGAAGACTTCATCATGTCTAAAACATGATCACAATGTTAAGAGACATCATCAGAGTGTTATAAAAGTTAAAACAAAATTCTTGAGTTTGGTAAAATTATACAATATTCAATACATTATTTGACAAACAATTGACAACAGTCGTTCCATCACAATATAAGCACAAACAGAACATTTGAATGAAGGTGGCATTTGGTAACTACTTCATCCACTCACACAGACACAACACAGATCTGCAACATTGCTTCATACTTACTACCCCATGGAAAAGTTTGCATGCACAATATATGTGTAAAGGCTAGGTCTGGTTCAACCTTAAGCAGATTCTGTCTCACCTTTTTGATGTCTCTATCCACCCCACGGCCCTGTTCGTAGCAAACACCCAGATTATACTGGGCCTTTGCACTGCCTGCAGCACTGGCGATCCTGTGGGGGTATAGGTATGGAGCATCAGCGTTTACAATTACACACATGATCATTGACAGTTACACTGACAATCATCAATATCCACATTGATAATCATTAATATTCATCCTGGCAATCCTATTAAAAGGAGACATGTAACATCAACATTCACACTTAGGAGCCAGAATCATCTAGCCTGGGTACCATCCGATTTCTACCGAGTGCAAGGAGCCCCGGTACATACCTATAGAAATCAGATGGTACTCAGGCTAAGAATCATCAACATTTATTTGCACAAAGTGTGTTGTAATCCAACAGGGAAGTACAGTATATCAGTACTGAAAAGTCATGTATAATGTCCAATGGTTCGCTTCTCAGTGTCACACCAGTTAGTTACCTGAACATGTCCACAGCATGCCTGATGTCGCCCTCCCGTGCCAGCTGAAGCCCGATGGCGTGCTGTATCGCTGCCGAACACGACTTGGTCGCCGTCTCAAACTCAGCCAGGGCCTGCTGCAGGAGAGCATTGTGGTGCAGTCGGTGCTCAGGCAGGGGCTGGGGAGACACAGAGTGGAATTTAACTCCTGCTTTCTTCACATGATGTGTAGTGCTGTATTAGTGCTGCACTGATGCTGAAATTGTATCATTATCGGCATTGATACCACCTCATATGATTATTTCACTACCAATGCTGCATTACTAGTACTTCATTGGTTGAAGGCTTGACTTGGTTGGCAGCTAAAAAGTGGTATCTTTGACAGCCTTTACACTGCTGATTACAGTAACTGTGAAATTACCATGGCTGACAGCACCAATGCTGCACTACAGCACCAACAAAATCCTGAGCATTAGGGCAGCATTACACATAATTTTTGCAAGGCAATCAATTCTTACAACTGAATGAGACCCAAAGCTGTCTTCCGAACATTTCAAGCAATATCTTGTTAATCGCTCATCAACGCACATCATTCTTAGTAAAATACTTTTCCACAAAGGTGTTGTGAGGTGACCTTTATGCAAAGCGGCAAGACTGAGCACTGGTCTTTTATGGGATGTAAAAAGTAACTTACCGCTGCTGCAGCCACAGGTCGATGCCTGGTCTGCTTCCCTGTCTGATCATTGTCCCTACTGGGTAGCTCAGAGAGGTGGGAGGGGGGCAGGGATCTCCTGTCATCACCAGGCAGCACAGCGTGGTGGGAGGGGGGCAGTGAGAAGGCAAGTTTGTAGAGGGTGTGCACCAGGCGCCGCCCCTCCCCATCTCCGCTCACATCCCAGGACAGATGACGGCATAGCTGGAACCCCAGTAAAATGGCAGAACCCTGGAGGGGGACACACATTCAGAAGGTTATCCCAAGGTCATTTCTTTTGTGTAAAGACAAAAAAATACAACACAACTAGAAGGAATCATTCTGCGCTTAGAATTACATTCTTATAGCTTCAGTTCATTGAAATTGTCAATATTGTCAATATGCGAAAAAACAGCCTTTTCAAGAGAACAGTACGCTTGCAGTCATTTTTTTAATCATAGAAACTAGAATTTCATCTTTGGATAAAAAATCTTCAGACTATTGACATAGTATAAAGAAGAAATAGACTTACCCAACCAATAACATCAAACAAACTATGGATGTCCTTTGTGTCAAAGTTGGACCAGAAGTCTTGTTTGACTTTTTCCTTCTTGCCATGGTGGTTATGGCCAGCTCCATCAGAATGTAGTCTGTAGAAAAAAGAAGCACATGTGCTGGACATCAGTACTTACACATAATAGCATGAGTGCTGGAATTTGGAACCAACTAACATCTTTTTCTTTTAAATTTCTTTTGTTTTTGTATCACCTTAATAGTAACACTGACATCAGTCAAAGCGTAGTGCACAATACAAGTTAACTTAAAAGGACAAGACTGATTTCGTAACACTGGGGTGTGCCCCAAATCTTGAAGAAGATGGATTCTTATCTGTTTTGCAACATTTGATACTCTTTTCTAGTATTGCATTTTGTAATGGTTTGCCTTCCCCTACAAAAACCATTAGGCAAAACCATAAAGGAAATACAATGCTAGAAAAGAGTAGAAAAATGTTGCAAAAACTGGCATAAGATAAACATAAACATAATTTACATCTGCTTGGACATTAGTTTTCCTGACCTGACGACAAACGGCCGAGTCCCCACAGTTGTCACCTGCGGCGACCTCTGCGCTGAACTCCCATCATGCTCTCCTTCCTCCAGCCACAGCCCTGGGGACAGCGTCCTGTTGCCATGGTTACCCGCTGCTGAGCTGATCTGCGGCCGCAGCACTGAAACATGGGGGATATCACAGTAAAAACAGAACTGTAGACAGCTGCATTATATTTATCATCTTGAAATACGAAAGGAGAGACAAAAATAAGAGTTAACGGTCTACTACGCAGTTATTTGCCCTTCAAACTGAAAACAAAAAATCCATTTTCCGGCCATTTCTTTATATAGTAAGTTGAATCAAGCCTACCACGTTACGGAACACTATTCAAGGCATGTCAGGAGTCGATATTTTCCCCATGCGAGCGCGTTTGAAAACCTGGGAATGCACGCCCGCGCTGGGTTTAAGCCATTTTGTTTATTCACCGACGAAATCCGAGTAGTCCCGAGTCTGCCCGAGCCATTTTGTTTCACAAGTGAGTCATGACGTCACGCACCCGGAACTCACCGGAGATTCCCGACCAATAACCGTTGATGATTGATTCTTGTTTGGATTCTCACCAGTGCCTAACTAGGGGGGTCAACAAGTTACAGCGCGCGTAGGACGAAATGTTTGTAGGCTAATTCTCTACGTTGCAAACGTGAAATAATGACACAAAAGTGTCAAAAAGTAGTAGTAAATCTGAGATTTCTTAGTTCTAGAATATGTCAAATTTGAGCGCAAATAACTGCGTAGTAGACCTTTAAGATTTAAATTTTTTCCAGGATCTTTGCACTTGACATACTGAAAATTTTGTCAACAATATCTCCCTGCCAAAACAAAACTTCCTGCCTCTGAAGACATAACCTGGCCATTTCAACACTGTTATATCACTTGGCAGATTAAATATCCTGGTTTGATAATAACTGGAATAAATCAAGTCTTAATCAAATGTTTGTTTATACCTGCATATAATTGACTTTAAATAGTTTAATATGAAATTTGTAAATGATTTGATGTAAATATTCATGTTACAATTACACTATTTCATGGGAACTGTATAATGTGTTTTTGATGGCATCCATAATCAGCTTGCTGTCTGGGATATCTTCCGTATTGGTTTCTAATTTTTTATTTTTTATTTATGAAACAACAATAAAGTAATAAAACATAGATTAATGACAGGAATCATAATTATCAATTTGTGCAGGAGCTCCAACTATGTAATATCTGACATGATCATGAGTTGCGTAGATAAGGGGCAAACCGGTGAGAATTTAGGTTTCTGGTTAGGTACGAGGATGATAAAGCACGGCGGCTGAACGGTTATGAAGGGCGTTTGGGAGGGGGGGCGTCTGGAAAGTGATTTGCTTTTCAATAAAAGTTTACTCTTCGAGAGACATTTAAAACTCTAGATATGAATGAATATCATGTATAGATGAGCTATCGGCTGTTGACATTGAAAATAGACGTGTATTTGTCCTGAAAACGTTGAAAAATCGAACCGGCCTGTGGAAAAATACAGCCGGTACGCCGACCGGCCCCATGGCTCTCCGGTCAAACACCATCGCCAAGATTTAGAAATTACAGACATGCCATGGCTACTACAAAAACGAGAACATTTCTTACCTCGAGGGAGACCTTGTAGGATTCTCCACATGACGAAGAAACATCAGAAAACCGCCTGTCTTTAGTAATAACCTTCCTAAAAGTTGACAAACACAACGGCGTCACAGCGCGTCCATGTGGGGATTCCCCGATGATGCAACATGACGTCATGCGACCGGAAGGTCAGCAGCAGATAAAGATTTGCATGTGTGACTATTTAGTCCTTCGCATATATATCAACCTGCTTCTCTCCGTGTGAAACTTGTGATGTCGAGGACCAGGTAGAGATGTGCCTATGTTGGTCTATGTCGTGCGTAATCTATGATTCAGGTGGATAAAGTTTCCGTTGATTGTGACCTTTACTTTGCTTCCGGGTTGTGGAATGTGGGAGTGGCCAGGACACCAAAAGTGCTTCCGGGTCGTGCATATGTGAAATGTTGCCAGTTGTAGCTTCACGAGCTAGGTCTGAATATTGTGCTACCTTCAACCACCGGTCTCATAAGAGCACAGGAGCTCTGAAAAGGGAGAGTTTATGTTTCATAGACCATTATAACTTTGTGAGGAGACGGCATAGTGCAGTGAGACTTTCAAACAGTTGAAATTTTTGGCCACACCTCAGGAACGGATCCCTTTTAAAAGTTTCGGTATCATTACTAGTTGGGGGAGGGGCTACAGGAGATGAGTTCCGTGTCGGAGTTGGTCGGTGACGGCAGGTGTGCACAGCTGCAGCAGGTGGTGGACTGTGCAGGCGGCAGGTTCGTCTGCTTCACCAGGTGCACAGCTGCGGCCTGGAGCATCAGGTGAGACAAACAAACAAACACAAAGGCTTGAGAAAGCAGTATGTAACGTTATGTGCAGGGACAGGGCTTCTTCTACTAGTACGTGCAAGGTGAAGGCCCCTCACAGTTCATAATTTCTTGATTTGCATAACAATGTTCAGATGTGAAGCAAGAAGTACACTCTGCAAGTGTGAAGATCGGGTCACACGCCTTCTTCCCGAGGATGGTATCAAAGTATGTGCATGCTTTGTTTATGCTTTGTTTATGTCTCAGGGGCCTAATCACCTTTGACACTTTATCCACAATTCCTGTTGCAGCACAATAGTGCACATGCATACTTTAATAGAGCGGTGAACATGCTTATAGACGTGAAATAAGTACATTATTGTGATTTTTTTATTGCAGTGTGACTGACGGGGTTGACGTGTGGATATGGCAAGCTGGGCAGACAGAACTGGACGCTCATGTGAGTTGTTCATGTGTTATACAGGAGAGACAAAGAAGAAGAAGAAAACATGTAATGCAGTTAAACATTCATAACTTATACTTTTGGATAAGACAAAATTGCTATCAATCATGTAGACACTATCAAAGGCCACCAATTTGGGAAATTTAGTGATCTAAAACATCAACAGCACACATCAAAAGTCTAACATTTAATAGTTATCAACTTTTGTCTTCTTTTCCAGAGGGATGTTGCTGAGCTGTCCAGCTTCGAGGCTTACTTTTCCAGGTTCAGGTAATTTCCTCCAGTCTATGCTCGTTTATCTCTTTTTGCTTTAACATGCAGTAAGCTACTGTGACTGTCTATCGGTAATTGATGCTCAGCTTCCCAACATTAGATAGATCTCATTGCCCCGCCCACAAAAACTGTGATCGTTGGTCGAACTGTGAATTGTTACAGACAGCCAGTATTGGTCTCGTGTCCTTCTGTTGTTCACCTTTTTGTCTCTGAAAACCCATCATGTGGAATTCCCTTTTAGGACAGCATTCCTGGCTGGAGAGGTCAGCATTTCAGGCACAGGTCACAGATTGCAGTGCACCCTGGGAAAGGGTAGTTCCACCTTGACTTATGACCTATATGAGGCAACAGCCAGCGAGAGGAAAGAGGATCTGAAACACATCTTGTTCCGACTGGCTGATAAAGTTACAGAGCTAGACCAGAAACTATCAGGTGAGTCCAAAGGCCAGGGCACTTACTGCAGATGGTAAACTGTTGATGGTTCATTTCTTCTTCTTGTCCTTGTCATCCTGTCGGACTTTTATAACATCCATCAAAATGAGTTAATAACTGAAGAACGGAAGAACAGGTTTTTGGTCATGTAAGTAGTTTAAATACAATGTATATATTTTTTACAAATATAAGTGCAATGTAATTTTTATTATCTGTAGTCTGATTTGTAACATTTTAGTCAGCAAGATTCTCTCTAATGCATTCAGTCAACTTTGTTTTAAACAATGTATTCTCCTTTGTCCAGACTCCACTGTTCGGCTGGATGCATTGCGGCAGAACCACCCAGAGCGCCAGGTCGGGGGAAAGGGAGGTGCAGGATTTGGTACGGACATGATCACCATTTATCTTAACAGAATCTGCAGAAAGTTTCCAAAGCCAGTAGAATTTGTTAGAGACACCCAAATATTTATGTGTTGCAGGTGAATGAACAAAGAAGGATGTTGACAATTTCTTTTAGTAAGTTTACTCAAAATTTTTGTGGTAAATTTTAAACTGGTATGTCTTAAGTTACAACTTACATGTACCATAGCGCTTTGTATATGTATTGAGGGTGGATTCATTCCTCATCTAACAGATATCTTAAGCACTGCAAAAATCCCTCAGTTTAAAGACATCTGGATCCACATAGTTCCGGATCCTGTTTAGAACATTACATTATTCAGCCTGTCAACCAAAGTAACGTGTGTCTTTTCCACTTTCCAGATTTGGACATGCAGAGAAACAGAGGTCCTGCTGCTAAAGTCAGGAGGAAAGAGGGATACAGCATACTGAACCCAGAGAGTAAGAGGTAAATACAGTATAATGAAATAATGAGGTATTTCTGCATTGCGACACTTATCAGTAACATATACAATCTATCTAATATCTTATTGTTACAGAGTTGGAATGAAAACAAAAGCTTGAACTCCAGTACATCTGATGTCATACATTGTATCTACGAGATCCTTTCTGCAGATACAAATTACTTCTTTATTTAACATACTATACTAAGACATTCTAGTATTTGTGTGAGTAAGGGCTTAGAATTTTGGTTCAGTCATATTCATCTGCTTGCAGTTAATGTTGTTTGTTTTTGTCTGCAGGGTGAAGGCCCCTCGAGGAGTACACTTTGATGATGAGGAAGACAGCAGTTAGACTTGTAGTCAGTTGTACCTTCATGAGGCTTATAACTTCACCAATTAGGACAACTCTCACTTCACCAATTAGGACCACTACTCGAACATCATATGTTGGAACACACATACAGGCTTTTCATTGACGTCATACTAATTATAATTTGAATCCTCTGACGACCATTTTTGGCGGGTAATTGAATTAAGCAGTAGCATCTTCCTGTGGTTTATAGATATATGCTGTAATCCAAGATGGCGCAGATGACGTCAAATGAAAAGCCTGTATATGAAAAAGACACTATTTTCCCACCAACTGAACCTGTTTACTGGTCACTGTACATATGGACATGGAGTATAAATCACAAATAAATGAAATGTCTACAATAGATGTGAGCACTGGATGAAATATAGTCTAGGTATGGTCCTCGGGCCATGTATGCCTTAAGATATGATCTTGGGGCCAGGGGTGCCGCAAGGCATGGTCTTGGGGCCAGTTGTGCCCCCAAGATATGATCTTTGTCCCACTGTTGTAAATAAATTATGTTTTATGCAATAAAAATTTCGTGCAAGACTAATTCATTTCTTGATGAATGTCTGAAGTAACATGATATGTGTATCAACCAAATTGAACATGTAACCCCGTTAAATGGTAACATTATATGTGCTTTGAAGGTATCTTTTCTCAGATCATTAAACGCCAATTTTCGCAGTTTTATGATCTTGCAGTAAATAGGTGACAGCAAAAACCGTGAAAATGAAAAAGCCGTGAACATTATAACATTTACAATATTTCACCACCCACGCACTAACTAACTGACTAACAGTCACCCGATGACGCAAACAGGTGGTGATGTCGTCATCGCTGTCGTAAAACCCTGCCGCCCACCCATGCTGTACATGCGCACTGGGCTTCACGGTCCATCTGTAGAGATTGTTCTCTGTAGCCAAGCGGTTTGTCGACGTGTAAAGCCGGATATCAACCATTTCAGGCCGTTCACAGCCAAAAATCACCGTTATTTCTCAAACCACGCTGCTCGGACTTCTTGCCATGGACGGAAGACTGCTCGGGGAAGTGCGAATCGCAGACGATAAGGATTTCTTGGACTTTAAGCAGGCTTGTTTGAACCACGGCGACGGCTGGGAGCAGAAGTACAACAAACACGGAACAGTTGTCTACGCGAAGCTACAGGAAGCCTCTTCTGTCAAACTGCTCAAGGTAAGATAAAAACACAACAGGATTCTCTTCGTTTTAACTCACAAGAGTCATAGATTTAATGGGGCGTACCAGGGATAATTATATCTCAATAATTCATAAATATATTATATTGAGGGGGCGGGTCGCCCGCCCGGCCTTGTCAGGAAAAAAAATTGATGGCGTTATCATTAGTAATACTGTATGTAAAACAGAGATTATAGTCGTCCACCATCATACATATATACTAAATGAACGAGGAATGCCAGACATGTCGCATATTCAGGTTCAGCAAAAGGACAGGAGTGTCTGTTTTTCAGGGGGGGGGGATCAAGTGTAGCAACCACCTGTTACTGCGCATGCACGAAGTATAGGGTTTGGTCCGACTTTGGATTATTTGGATTAACCAAGCTCCTTGGATTAACCTATGAAGAATTTTAAGTAGGAGGAATGACAAGGCAGTTTCTTTATTCTTATCAAATATAGGCTTCTTATACTGAATCATTCAAACACATTTGTTAGGATGTTTGTAAACACCGGACACCGGACATCCACCCAGGATTCCATAGTTCCTTTGTCCAACAGCCCATATTAAAAATGAATTTATGGCATACATTCAAGAAATGAGAAGAGGAGTGACGTTACTGTCTATGTGGAGATATGTGTGTGTGTGTGTGTGTGTGTGTTTTTTTTTTCAAACATAACTAAACCAAATGCAAAAATTTCTGTTCTGTCATCAGCCAACCCAACCCAGAACTTAAAACCACCGTGAACATTCCATTTTCTCTGTGAAATCAAATCCCCAATGAACATTCCTAGTATTAGAAGGAGACTAGGAGAGTATCAGTGGCTGTGATAATGATGAGCTTTGCTTATTCCCGGTTGCTACACGTAATCCTAAACCTATTTCAGACGGCCGTCAAAATTAACACTTCAGCCAATGACCATCAGGAATGTAAGATCATGCCAGTTAGATTTAAAATCTCTATGATAAAAAATTAAATTGTTCTGCTGTGTGATCTCCATCCTATAATTGCCCAGGCCCCCAAGGAAACTCCTGTGTGAATTGTGGTTAGACCAAAACTGGGTCATCTCTGACACCAGATGTCACAGGAACAAAAGCCTTTGGGCCTTGGGGAGATAATAGTGGCAACATCTGTACAGTAATGTCCCATTGAACAGTGCTCTTACGTGTACGCCTGCTATTACCTCCGTATCAAGGAAGGTGATTCGCCTCCGATATGGGTATATTGTTTTTGGCTGTGTTTGTGTATTCGTACCTACAAAACCTCTTTGATAAAATTGTACAAAATTTGGTAAATAGGTAGCTATTGTTTTTTGTTGTATTAACTCTTAAGCTATCACATGTAACACTTTAACTGCATTGAGGATAGATAGCTAAGCTATTAAAAAAACATGTTGATTTTGGGACTCCTAGCAGTATTTTCAGGTATTGCAGCATCTTGGGAAGACACCCCCTTCTTGAAAGTAGTGTGGCATTGTCAGTGGATAGCTAGTCAGCTGACTGCCATAAAATGGAGACAAACAGTTCCCACAACAAAACTCATCTAATTTTGTTCACAGCCCTTTGTTACATCTCTGCTGCATGATTTTTTTACCAGGTTTCAGTGACGTTCAAGAAAGTTTGTGCGGCGACTTTGTACGATGTCCTTCACGATCCTGAATACAGAAAAATGTGGGACCCAAACATGATAGACGCTTACGAAATCTGCCAACTCAACCCAAACAATGATGTAGGCTACTACTCATGTAAGTACATGCTAACAATAATTAAGGTTACAAGTCATCTATGTACCATCTTAACAATGAAGGCTACTACTCATGTTAATACCATCCTATCAATGTAGGCTACTACTCATGTAAATACATGTGTACCATCCTATCAATGTAGGCTACTACTCATGTAGGTAAATCCTAAACTCATGTAAGTACCATCCTAATAATGGAGGCTACTACTCATGTAAATACAAGCTACGTACTCATGTGAGTACCATCCTAACTATGTAGGCTACTTGATACTAAAAGTACAATCTTAACAATGTCAGCTACTACATGTACTAAATTTTCTTAGAACAATTTCAAGAACGTAGAACTACTCATGTAAGTACCATCCTAACATTGTAGGCTACTACTCATGTAAGTACCATCCCTACAACACAAGGCTTCAGATTATTGTGTGTGCAATACCAATCTGTGTTGTGTTGCTTTTGATTCTGCAGGGAAGTGTTCCCCACCGTTAAAGAACCGTGACTTTGTCACTCTAAGATCCTGGCTGGAAACTGGAACAGAGTACATGATCATCAACCATTCTGTCAATCACCAGGTCAGTTGCAATGTTGTTGTAATTTTTGCTAAGGCCAAGGAAAACAAATGTTCCCAGATGGCGGTCCTGTAAAATTTACGGGGCATAGGTAGGATTTTCTTCTCTTCTTCTTTTTTGTTTTAGATTTCTCAACTCATCCAACAAATACAGCATCTGTATCTGTACACCGATATTTTCAATGGCATCTTGAAATTATGCATTTTACAAGTTCAAGTATATCAAAACTGAACAAAGAAGTACAATACCTACACATTTTTATACTGTACATAATAAACTGTTAATGCCATAATCTCTTAACAGAGTGTGAAATACAGAAAGTCTGTAAGAAAATTTGCAATTTACTACATGGGATTCTCCAAATAGCAATTACTCAAGCAACTGGATATGATTTAGCAAACAGTCAGGTATGATCCACTGCCTTTTGTCAGACGTTTCAGGTAGAATGTACTACCTTTCCCAGTGTCACTGACAAAAGGCAGTGGATCATACCTGACTGTTTGCAAAATCATATCCAGTTGCTTGAGTAATTGCTATTTGGCGCATTTTATTACCTGGATGTCTAACCTTCATCAATGTACATGTTTTGAATTTTCTTTTGTTTGCCCGTCCCACAGAAAGTGCCACCTAAGAAGGGGTTTGTACGAGGCATCTCCCTGTTGTCGGGATACTTGATACGACCTCTGACCTCCGACAGCTGCCATTTCACATATCTCACACAGATGGACCCCAGAGGTAAGTCTAACATGATATTCAGACCATTTATTTTGTAATTTCTCATTTAAGTCATCACTGTGAGGCTTTTGAGTAAAGCTGTCCATTTGCATAATATCATTCAATTTATCGAAGACTAGATATGTACTGGATGCTTCCTTGCCCCACCCTTTGATGTATAGGGGCGGTGCCCATCTCGAGTTCTTAATTCTATAGCCCTTGGGCCACTCATGCCACTACAGAAGGGGACTTGTCCACTAGTGTGTGTTCAAGTGCCATACTCACTACAAAGCATTATGTACACTGGCCTGGTTTTGAACCCTCCAACCACTCAAATGCTGTTAGGCGATGCCACTAAGACTTGTTTATGTTTTTGCAGGATCCCTGCCAAAGTGGGTGGTGAACAAAGCAACACAATTCTACGCTCCAAGAGTAAGTACGATGTTTATGTGTTTGTGTCCATTTGTATTTATGTGTGCGTATATAACTGTGTATGTTTTTTATATGTGTGTGTGTGTGTGTGTCCATTTGTATTTATATGTGTGTGTGTTTGTGTCTCTTTGTGTTTGTGTGTGCATGTGTGTTTGTATGTGTCCATGCAGATATGTGTGTGTTTTGGTGTTTTTTAAAAATCTGCAGTGAAAACAATACTGCAGACTAGCACATATACACCTCTGCACATATTTCCAGACTTACACTACAGTACTGTACTGTACCCTCCTATCTAGATGATGCAGAAGATCCACAAGGCTGCCATGAAGTACCCGGCGTGGAAGTCACAGCACAAACCCGCGTGGAAACCGTGGCTCTACCCGGAACAGATCACCGTCCCGAGGGTCAACTACGATGACCTTTCACCCGTGGTCCTGGCGGCGCTCCCAGACTCCTCCAGTGACATCATGGAAGAGATGGAGGCTCTTGAAGAGGATTTCAAGGATGAGAACTTCGTGAAAGATGAAGACACAGAGCCGGCATAGCCGCTAGTAGTTAACTCTCAGTTAGCCTAAGTTCCTTTTCCAGAACAGTTGTCCTGCTATTAGGGCAGTGAAAATTTCCTTAAGGTTTTAAGAATGATAAACAAAAAGCAATCAAACGTAAGTATTTCTGACAACTTGGGTCTTGTCAGGTTCAATCTTCCATATATGGAGTTTTTGAAAAACAGTGTTTCCGTGTATGGAGTTGTTGCCTCAAAGAAAAAACTTGCTTCCATATATGGAGCTTTTGCCTCTGAGAAAGAAGTTTGTATTTTCTATATATGGACTTTCTGCTCTGAAAATAAGACTTCTATATATGGAATTTTTGCCTCTGAGAACCTATTTATTACCTTCTATATATCAACTTTTTTGAGAAACAAGGCTTCCATATATGGAGTTTTGAGAAAGAAGGTTTCTATATATTGAGCTTTGAGAAATAAGGCTACCATATATGGAGTTTTTAGAAACAAGGCTTCCATTTATGGAGTTGTTTGCCTCTAAAACAAGTCTACATGCCATAGTGGGACCATGAAGGCTGAGGCCTAGGAAAAAATTATTGTTTCCTGTTTCCTGTTTCAGTCCTGAAAAAATAGAGTAGGTAGGTAGGGATTATTTTTTCGAACTGAATCCTTTGTTTAGACATTGATTCAAACTCTTGTGTGACACAATACATTTTAACAAAGTATAATGAAATGCAGGAGGGCACTTGATATTTTCAATGTCAAACTTCAATTTTGTGCATATTGGTTACAAATCTATGGATATACTTTTATCCTTCATTAGATAGGACAATCAGTTTTTTACTTGAATAGGAAGCAAGCTGAATGAAAATGGAACTTGAAAGTATTTGACTCCATTGCCCACCCAAAAAAAGTAGTGTAGGTCGGGAAACAGGAAACACAACATTTTTTCCTAGGCCTGACTGTACATTCCTCTGACACTAGCATGGAAATTCCTTGCAAATATAATCTACATTCCTACAAACTTGTCTGACTGTGACCATTCTACATACTTGTACCTGTGGATCCCATTCTACATGTTCACATTACTACAGTTCTCCATGGAACAGCCATTCTTTTGGCTGCCACAGACTGCCATGGATTAGGAGTTTGATTTAAATGAAGAAGAAGGGTTCCATGTGTTTGTAGGTTCGGCCACGGAAAACTAATGTTACGTTTCCAATCACTGTCCTGAAAATAATAGGGTTGGTAGGTAGGGATTCTCTTTTTTCAAATTCTGTAGAATAGAAGAACTGAAATACATGTGAATCAGGACATGTTTTGATTAACATTGATAAACATTAAAGCACAAATTTCTGTAGCAACAGAAATGAGGAGAAAATGTTGAAAAACTATTGTAAATAAAAAGTTTTCACCACTCAAAAATGTCATGGAAAATTGTATGAACCTTGCCAGCGGTCCACTCGGTAAGGAGACTAGGTTGGGCAGGTTTTTGCTTGGTAACTGGGAACACAACAAGTTTTTTCCTGTGGTTTAGTTCAATACATTAGTAATATTAATGCATAATAAGGAAGGGGAAATGTTTTTGAGAGGGTTGAATAGACATTTTGTACTCTATGCAAGGGGTTGTTTTGTAGAGACAAGAACAGGTGTGTTCTTCTGTTGGAACGTCAGACGTAAAGTGTCCTCATGTTTACTACGTATACCACTACCACACCTGAAGGGTCACTTGCAGGATCTTATTGTGCCCTGCTTGGGGGAATCATTGAGTGCTTCTATGGGTTTCTCAAATGAAGGGTATTATTGTGCCCCACTGTAGGCTTATATCCTGATAATGCCCCCTACTACAAGTTTATACATGTAAATCATGATATTCTGCTACAGCTTTGTTACGAAGGGTAAAAAACAATTCTCTGCTGAGGGTTTCTTCTGATGGATCTTACATGTATCATGTTGCACTACAGTTTTCTTATGAAGTTATATTCATGCTCTGCTGAGGGTTTGTTATGATGTATTACATTGTACTACAGGTTTGTTATGAAGGGTATTATCGAATCCCTCTACAGCTTACAATCTTGGCATTATCATGTCCCACTATATGATTGTATTAAAGGGTGACAATTTTGTTCCATTACAGGTTTAGGTTAAAGGGGCATAATCATGTTTAGCTAAATGTTTGTTTTAAGAGTATTATTATGTCCCTCTACAGCTTACAATCTTGGCATTATCATGTCCTACTACACATGTATGTCATTGTATTGAAGGGTGAAAGTTTTGTTCCAGTTCAGGTGTATGATAAAAAAGCATAATCATGTGTTGCTAAATGTTTGTTTGGAAGGGTATTATTTTGTTCTAGGGAATCATTGTGTGCTGTGAAGTGCCAGGTTTTCTGTTATTTTTTAGGGTTTTTTTTATTTTCGAATCAAAGGTGGCCAATACGGATCGTCATGAAAGAGCTCTGAAAACTTGCCATGTTTGGTATACAAAGTTGTTTTGCCAAATGAAGTGCCGAGGTAAATAAACTGAAACATGTATCTGCTCCCAATTCAAGCTGAAAGATGTGTTATACACACACTTGTGTTAAAAGATATAACTTTGTTACTCACTCACTATCCACGGTGTACTACAAGGGTGTAACAAAATTGTATGTCCTTTTTGTGATGGACATCTTGTCAAAAGGCTGTTGACTTAGTTTAGACTTTGTCCAGGCTATTTGAAGAATACTGCAGAAGGGGCGTCTGAAACCAGTTATCGTAAATTGATCTTAAGTTTGCAATAACTTAATTTCATGGTAGAAGGGGATATAGATATTAGCAGTGTTCTATGTATGTGGTTGAAACTGTTGTAGTACATACAAGGCGTTTAACTTTAAGCAATGGGAGACTACATGCGATGATGACTTTTCTGAATTTTTCTTTATCATTTCCAAGGAACAAATGGAGGTCTCTGCTATATAATCAGTTGTCTCAGTCTTGTAACCATAAGACTTGTTAGCACAAGTTCTGTTGAAGCAATAGATGCAAATGTATAGAACTTCCTGATTTTGTCCAAAAGTGTAGCTCAGGTAGTAGGATGAGCATAAGGGTATGTGTAAGGAATTCGTTTGAACACATGTACCTACCAGGCTGGATGTGTCCAGTAGCATATATGTGTTTCCAATAGCCTGGGTGTACCCAATGGCCTGGGTGTACCCAATGGCCTGGGTGTACCCAATGGCCTGGGTGTACCCAATGGCCTGGGTGTACCCAATAGCCTGGGTGTACCCAATGGCCTGGGTGTACCCAATAGCCTGGGTGTACCCAATGGCCTGGGTGTACCCAAAGAGCTGGGTGTACCCAATGGCCTGGGTGTACCCAAAGAGCCTGGGTGTACCCAATGGCCTGGGTGTACCCAAAGAGCTGGGTGTACCCAATAGCCTGGGTGTACCCAATGGCCTGGGTGTACCCAAATAGCCTGGGTGTACCCAATAGCCTGGTTGTATCTGGCATCCAGGTATGTATGTTTAATAATAAGGGGAGTGGAGGTATTTATTTCATATGCTGCATGTTTGATGGGTATTATATTGCACCAGCACAACAATGTTTGAGAAGGTATGATATTTCATTGTTCACCAAAATGACATATAAACATGTATATACAAAGATATATATATATTGTGATATTAGTGTTTTGTGTGTATCTATATGAGTACATTTCAAGGTACACTTGATAATTGTATGTGGTAGAAGGTATGGTATCAAAATTTGTGTCCTGAGCTACTATAAGTTATCATGCAACCACTGTAGCCATTTTCTTCTGTTTCAAGAATTAAAGATAATTTAAATACTTAAAGTTGTCTCATATACACATGTACTTGTTTGTGTCCATGCAGATAAGTTGTCTCATATCATCAAACGTAGGAGATATATATATAGATATGCTAGGATGATGCAGTGTAAATCAGCTTCAATGAGTTTTACATACAACTTCCGTCTCTAACACATTTTGACTCAAATTTCTTTTATGGTGTTTGAAGAGCAGTACAACGAAGAAGCTTTAGTCAGCCACAACTTACCAATCTATTAAAAAGATAAAAAGACAATTACACCAGGTCAGTTCTAAGAATGTTAATCTTTTAATACACGTTTAGTTGAAATACCAAAATGAGAAAAGTATGATCAGAGATGGGATCAAAAAACAGTTTAGACATTCGGAGATTCAGATTGAGTATTTAAAGGCTCCACCCAGAGTGAAGAAGCTGGACGCCATTCGCCGATCAGCTAGTAGGAGATCAGAATTTTCCCGTCATCATCGCCACAAACTCTGAAATCGATCAGCAAACAGGGGTTATTGAGTTGATAGCACTTCATTCGCGTTTTACAGCGTGTTCTAAATGAGACCAGACGTTTCGAAAATGCAAAAAAAAGATAGACAAAGGGTCGTAAGGTTGGTAACTACAATGAAGTTTCAGTGGATATGTCTTGAAATGAACCATGTATGATACTCGTTATTGAAACAGCAAAGTAACAACAATACTTCAAAAGAGTACAACAAAGTTTTTTTCAAAGAAACTTTTTAAAAGAAGGGTAAGCGTCTATACAAGTAGCTACAATGTGTAGGCTCAGAGGTGCCTCACGAACCGTAAAGCTGCTGTAGATGGGTCCATTCCATGAAAAGTCCCAACTGTATCAGTGTTGGTTATGCAACGTTAAGTTTTTTTTCTTCTTCATAATGTCATTTACCAACGCATATGTACTTTCACTTAAGCTAAGGGCACAACCCGTCGTACGTACAAATACGTGCTGTCTACGTGCCAAAACGTGGGCAATCTTTTGTGATCCGTAAGTGGTAAGTACCGGCTCCGTACGAACTCCTTGGGAGACCGACGGATTTGGGAGCACGCAGACACACCGTAGAACTTTACGTACAGGCAAAACTTTGTGCGCCATTGGGCCGCAGACTAGCCCCCGTACGTGCCAGTACCGGGGACGCACCTGCCCTGTACAGCCTGAAGGTTTTCAGAAATACGTGGCGTATGGGGCCTCCAAAAAAAACGTACGGACAAATTGCTGACCTACAGCGGGTTGTGCCCTTAGCTTAAAACTGTGATATTGAATGTGATCTCACCGTCGAAGTTGATCTGTCCGTCTCCGTCCGTGTCCACCGCCTCGATCATCTCATCCACGTCATCCACGGACATCGCCTCGCCGAGGTTCTTCATGATGTCACGGAGTTCCTCCGCACTGGAAAACAACAGTTCAGGCTGTAACAACAATGTACATAGTCATAGTAGGATACCAATTTCTTAATGACCCACGGACATCACCTCACCAAATGCCTCCATGATATCGATGTTTCATCGTGAAGTTCCTCCGTACCATGAACTAACAGTTCAGGCTGTAACAATAGCGCACGTACCCCAGTTAAAAGTACCTGACCGTTCGCTTCACTCACACGGTGGTTTGTTCGGTTGTTTTATACGATGTATGTTACTGGCCAGGCGTTATGTTACCGTAATCACCTCGGGTGTGTCTTATGTCGAACATGTTTGCAAGCATTTGTTTGCTCTGTCATGTACTTAGCTCAGCTGTACAAAAGTGTAGAATCAAGGTCCCGTTCGGTCATTCACGATCGTCATAGAAAGACGCGGTAATAAACTCAACAAATAAAGCTGTAAACGGGGAGAATCGCGACCTTACGGTCCTCACCTAATAAAACCGTTTCCGTCCTTGTCGAAAACCCTGAAGGCCTCTGCGATCTCCTGCTCGCTGCTGTGGTTCTCCATCTGCTCAACCATCATGTCCAGGAACTCGGGGAAGTCGATCTTGAACTTCCCTGAAACCGACGAAAAATTAGCCTCTCAATCTTGAGACTTGAACCTTTCTAACCCACACACAAAGTTTAAAGTTGACCTTCGGTTTCCCTGAATAAACTTTGTACTTGTTTGATAGCGCTCAAAGCAACACAGGTCGTAGATAGACGTCCTGACGAATCAACCTGCTACTGTTCGATGCAAAGTAGGGTCCTGGAGCCTGTGCCGTTTTGGGCTCTGGCCTTACATCCACCAATTCTTACCTGAACCTACCTCCACCAGTTCCCACCTAAACCTACCCCCACCAGTTCCCACCCGAACCTATCCCTATCTCTACCTGCCCCTGGTTCTCATCCACAACTTTCCCCTTAAGTAATAACCTGCACATTCCTCAACCAGATCTCACCAGCATCTACCTCCACCAGCTCCCATCTGAACTTACCTCCACCAGTTCTCGCCTGAATCTGGCTCCTCCAGTTCCTACCCGAACCTATCCCCATCTCTACCTGCCTCTGGTTCTCATAACCTTTCCCCTTAAGTAATGACCTTCGCCTTCCTCTACCAGATCTCACCAGCATCTAACTTCACCAATTCTCATCTGAACCTACCTTCACCAGTCCCCATTTGAATCTACCAGTTCCCATCTCATCTAAAGGGAATGGGTGGACCTGAACAGAGCCAGGTGCGGAGTAAGTAGGACCGGTACCAGAGACAACCTACTGAAATGGGGACGGGTGAACTCAGCTGAGTGTCGTTGTGGCCACCCTACCCAAACTATGGGACACATTACAAAGGACTGCGTATTAGGCCCCAACATCTCCAACCAGGACCTACTAGAAGCTAATGAGGAGGACGTGGCCTGGCTGCAGTACTGGCACGGAACGATATGATGATGATGATCTGAATCTACCCCACTGCCAGTTGTCATCTGCACCTATCCCCTTTTAGTACTCACCTGCCCCAATCTCCACCTGGTTGATCATGCCGTTCAGCTCAGGCTCGGTGGGATTCTGTCCCAGCGATCTCATCACGGACCCGATGTCCTTCGTGGCGATCAGACCGTCACTGTCCTTGTCGAAGGACACGAACGCGTCCTTGATTTCTGGAAAAAAAAATACAATTATCATAATTTTCTGTGTTGGTCATACCACGGACAGCCTACAAGCTTACAGATGGAGACCGGTGCACTGGGAACAACGTACAACCAAACTTTATGCACAGCTACAACTTGATGTACCAAGAACAGCTGACAGATGCATATACTGTACATCAATTTGATGCCGCACCAGAAGGACAACCTATAGCTACAGCTTTGGACGTCAAGGACTATATCGTTACATGTACATTCAGCTGCTGTGATGACCATGGGAGTGTGACGCCTACAGATGCACCAAGAACAGTTGGTAGGTGCAGGTTGATGCAAGAAGGACAACTACATCTTTTATACTCGAAGGACTATCTATAGCTACTGCTTGCTGAATAAGGGACAAGCTTTAGGTACATTTAGACACATCAAGGAGAGCTGGTAGATACCGCATAATGGAAGATAAACAGAAAGGAAACCGAAAAGAGTCCAATTGGAGTTTAAATGTACTGTCACGCATTCTTGTAAATTCAAATAGTAACTTTCATGATGACTCACCCTCTATCTGCTCGTCTGTCAAATGATCGACCTGAAGAAAAGCAAAACAAGTAGTAATACATTAATCGAATCGGTAGTTGTGCATTTCATAACGAAATTTATGTCGGTACTCTTCGATGTTTGGTTACACCTTCGTCATGAATGTTTATCTGAATATGTCTTGTTTCAATTGCAATTTGCACTTATTAGTTGAAGCGTACGTTCGTCGTAAGTTGTTGGAACGTCGGTGTCGTATAAATTTCAAGCAGAACCATACAAGGATTGAACAAGCTTAAGACAACTAAACTTTGCAGGACACATGGGTCAGTGTCATGCCTCTAATGTCCATAGACCATTTCTCCAGAGAGTGCACGTATCCATCCTTGCTCCCATGCCTATTGCATTTTGTAGAACACATGCAGAGAATGTAGAACACATTTTGTAGAACATACAAAGAATGCAATCGTACGAAAATCGTACGACGAATGCGATCGGACCTTCGCTCGATTTTCGCAACCAAAAATAGAGATCCAGCGTCCTGTCATATTTAGGTATCAGTATACTCATACCTATGACCAACATTGGCACGTCTATTGCGACCCCGTCACCTGTTGATATGTAAGTATACAGCTATTAGGTACCCTGTTGAATGGCGCAAGTTTTGACCAAAAAGTAGGTACGTTTGCACTTTGTTTATCCCACAACGTGTGAACAAGATACAGTAAAATGGCATTCAGGTGCTTGTTATTAGTTGACATACCTTATTTTATTACAGGTAGAGTAAAAATACTCTTATCTTACCATGGCGTGCGCGCAGATCCGCTTGTCGAACTCCCAGTATTCCGTTCCCTTGCAGAGGCAAGCGCACAGTCCGGTGAGCAGGTCCACAATAGTTTCCACACACCGCAACATGCGGCGGTGTAATTATCACTTCTGTCTTTGTTGACAACAAAGGAGAAAACCCCGCCCCGATCACTTTGCGAAATTAAAACGTGAATTATTAATTCCGCGTGTGGCGGAATGTTCATGACGTGACGATGCTGGGTACATACAGGAGAGATAATTTGGTGCAATTAAACGACCGTGTGCTTTGATTGGTCAAGCACTGAAGTGACGTAGTGCAAGCCTGTTCATGCTTGGAAGCACCTGTTACCTGTTGTATCAAGGAGCCCAACCGTTTACGCTTAGAGAAGTTTACGCTTAGAGGCTGAAAACTTTAATACAGGCCAGGGCACTTATTAACCAATGCCCTGATGCATTTCATTTCTACATTGTCAAACTGAGAATCCTTGTCCTACCGACGTAATTTATTCAGGAACAGAAGTCCATGTTGATTAGATCATATCAAGGAGGTTGAAAAAGAATATATGGATGACATTCGCGCGCGCATCAATTTTGGTCCGTTTTCAAAAATAAAATAAAAAGTTTTCGACCATACATACAAAGTAGTTGTGCAATAAGCACATATATGCCGCAAATTGAAAAAAAAAAAAATAACGGAAACTGATACTGATGTCATAGAGTACCAAAGTAACTTCCAAAGTCAAAGAAGAAGATGTGAAGGAACAGAAATGAAAAATCTACTAGTCATTTATTCAACCTTCCTGACCACTTAGATTTCACATTTGAGGCAACCTTTTTTGTTCGCATGTTTGCATCAGTTTTAGGGTTCCCGGGCGATGCCATCCACATGATCAAACCAAACACAATATTTTTGTATTGGGCCTTATTGAAAACATGGTATAACGTTACTATAGTAGGTTGATGTGTAAAGCTTTTTAAGTCATTAGAAGGGAGGTTAAAGAATTAAGACTTCTGAGGTCAATATGACAATAAATCACAATAATAACATGCCGGGGATTTGGTCCATGTAGTCGTCCTCCTCTGCTTCCATGTCACCATCATCCTGGTCAGCTGTAACCACTGACACGTGTGCGAAACCAGCAGGCATGTTGGGTTGTACGTCACCAAGCTGAATGGGAGGTTGGTCATTGCCTGGGGTGTCGTCCGGATCTAGCGCGGGAAGATGCCGGGCACAGGAGCTGCTGGGTTGGTGCCTTCCTCGCGGTCGGGTGTCTTTGTTCCACCTGCTGGCAGCTGCAGCTGCACCATCGTCGTCAGATGTTTCCTCGGGCCCGAGGTTGGGAGGCGGTTGGAGTTCGATCCCAGTCGGCTGTTCTCGGGACGGGGTTTGCTGAGAGCGGTGGAGCGGCTGATCTAGGGAAGGGTTCTCCTCTGAGCGGTGGACTGTCGCGTTCTGCGAAACAATCTCCTGATGCTGGAAGTCGGTTACAGGCGTCTGGAAGAAATCTCGTCCGGTCATACGCCTCCACAGAACGCTGGTGGCGTCCCGAAACAGTCCCTTAAGCGCCTCTCTGAAAGACTGATGAGTAAAACTATAGGCAATAAAGTCCAGCGATGTATTGAACTGCCCAAGCCAAAATACAAAACAATTTACCATGGGAACTTTCAGGTCCTTCAGCACTTTTGCTACATACAAAAAAGCCAGAAATGCTTCGGGTACCCAGAGAAGGTATTGTACGGCGGTCAGCAGAAAAAGAGTCCGAAATGCCAGTCCAAACGACTGCGCAGGCGGTGCCAGGGGCGCCTGATTGGTGGCAGATGGAGCCACAGCGCCCTGCACGTGATTGGCTATCGTTTGCCAAGTTTTTGTGAGGAAAACCCATGTGACGACACCTCCTACAAGAAAGACTACCACCGTGCCAACAATATTGACCGTATCTGCAGCTATGCAGAATGCCAATGCTTTGTTGTAAACTATTCTCATGTCCCCTTTCATGTAGACTCCCAAGCACCAGAGAGACGCTACTACCCATATAAGGCATATTGAGACCCCGCAAAAACGCCTACTCTGCATTACACAATTCGGTCTAGCTACCGCCTCGTACCTGTCTACGCTAATGTAAGCAAGCGTTATCCATACAATGATTGTATTCATGTAGAACACGATGCCTTGCGTGGTGCACAACGTGTCACCATACGGCCAATAGCCAAGTGTAGAGGGATAGATTGAAAAACTTAACAAAACCCCCAGCATGAAGTCAGCTACAGCCATGGAGCAAGCCAGGTAGCCGATGTTTTTCGGTAAAGTGTTTTTCCTCTTGGCAGTTGCAAGGATCACCAGTACGCTACTAACCAAAGCACACAGGGCCACCGTACCTATCAGGATTGTTCGACCAACACCCAAAGCACCGTCTATCTCGTCACGAAAGAAATCACTGTCAGTCGTGGAGTTGTCAACAAACTCAAAGTAGTCTAGATCTGTCGTGTTCGTCACTGTGGAGTCCGTGCGGTTGCCCATGTCGGGGGTGCTGATGTTGTCTGTGACGTCAGTTGCGGGGTCTGTAAAAGTAAAAAGAAAGAGTTCCAAAACCACATTCCTCCATAAATGCATTTAAGTTCGCGGGGATTTGATTTCGCAGTAGCAGGAAAAAGGACTTTTTGCGGTGGTTTTAAGTTCGCGGTAACACCATAGGTTGCAGTCTAATACCATGATAGAAAAACGTTCGCGGTGGTTTCAAGTTCGCGGTAAAGTGGTCACCGCGAAAACCGCGAACATTAATCCACCGCGAACATTTCTGCATTTACAGTATGTTGATTATGCAAATTACTTCACTTCTTTGCAGAGCTAGTATGCATGGTTATGTACACCTCACGTCTGTTTGGTGCTTTCCATTCAGGTAACTTTACACATGTCTTAAGTATGGAATTCCCACCATTTATCATCTAAATGAACTAGCGCACCATCACATTTATTATGCAAATCAGGCATGTATTAGCATAATTGCATAATGAACATCTGTTCCACCTGTCATAACTTACTTATGCTGCTTGTATAAAGTTCGTGTTATCAAAAAGTCCCAATTTGCATAATTTGCACCTAATTGTATGCATCACTGTCTATGCTACCTGCATGCCGAATAAAAGAGAAATCCGTCATTCTTTTGATGAATTACCATCTCTTTGAACGGTTTTCATGATAACCACCCCTGGAAATCCAGACCAAGCTGCTAGGTGGGCCATTCCTACACCTATTTTCTTCTGACATGAAAAGCTGTCTGCCACAACCACCTGTAACAGTACTACCACAGTGACAAAGCCAACCGCCTGGAGGTGTAAAATTGACCTTGATCTTCGTCTTCCTGATGATATCAATTACAATCACCATCGATCCAGACATGCTGACCACAAACATACGGAAATACGGACAGACATACCCAAACAATAGCTTTTCATGGAGGTAAAAGTCTCAAAGTCTCCCAAAGTATCACTATATATGCACGGTTCAATCCCTTCTTTTCAGACTAAACGATGAAAAACTAGGGGGTCCAATCTCACAGCACTTACTCTCTGCATCAAGGGCTATCTACCACTCAAAAATAAAAACCACAGCATGTCCAGAACACGAGATATAAAAAAATGGACGTTCCGCTGCAGTACCTTAGCAAGCCGTTAGGGGGGTAATCGAACTTGACCTTCGTTTACCTGACCTACCCACCTACCCAATATTATCAGGGTCCATCCAAGGCTTCTCGGGTTATGCCGTTAACACACACACACACACACACACACACACACACACACATACACACGCACGCAGGCACAAACATACTCGAAATATAGCCAGTCTAGCGAAGTAAAAACACACAAAATAGCCACTTCGTGCAGCACGAAGCAAACACTACATAAATACCCACCTGCCATTCCTCCTACTTTCCGCGGAAAGATTACAAAACTGCAAACTTGTCCCAAGCTGCTTGTAGAGTGGTCTAGGGGAGGCCAAGGAGACAGACCGTCACTGGATGCAGAGACGGAGCGATATGGTGATGACCGAAAAGGGGCATATTCCTGTCGACTGGTGCTGGATTCGTCAATATATGGGTGTCATAGTGGTTGCAGCATGGGGAAAGGTTCTAACAGAAATGTACGGACACATGAATACATAATCGGCCACATCAGCAGTTCTTATTGGTGGTCTAATATGGCCACAGCAATTAAATTTCATGGATGACATCCTATGCAGAGTGCAAAAATAATGAGATAGCGCAAGATGGGTAAAAAAAGATGGTTATATTTTCAAAATAGACATCATAAACGTCGTATTATTAAACAAGATTTGAAGTGACAAAATGTGGCATCACAACTAACAAGGCATTTATCCAAGGCCTGTATTAAAGAAGTGAACTTGTTTAGTAAAAGTGACACTAGTGTGGTAGACTGGTATCACTTGCCAAGCTGGCAACTACATTCATGGCTTTCATATTCGTGGCAATTTTACAACCATCCAACAGTTTCACTTTTACATCTTTAGTCATGGCTACCTCTCTAGTGTCACTTCTACAAGTATAATGTTTAGGCTTCAACACAAAATGTTTGCCAATTTTGGTCTATCTGACCATCCCCGAAGGGGAATTTTTTTCTTCTGAAATCAGGCGAAAATAAATGAGCGTGCTGATGTCATCCATAAAAGTTACTTGCTGTCGCCTAATGACGTTTTACCCGGTACCCGACGGCCGTTGAACTGGTAATGTGATCAGGACCACCACCAGAGCCGGCAACCTGAATGACTCTCGCTGTCCCGGGATCTGTGCAGCTCCTCCCGGTGCGCAGAAGAGTGAAGGAGCTGATGGAAGCGTGATTTATCTTGGCAAATAGGCACATGTGCGCTGATGTACAAGGTTATAGCAGGTGAAATGGCAGATGTTGTTTTCAACAGTTACCTCTCAACACCTGCTCTAACGATGCGTGGTAGCTAACCAGCTGGGTCTCTTCCAACTTCAGTTCAGTTCAGTTCAGTCGAGGACATCATCAGATGCCGACACGAGAAGCCTTCAACTTAATATGAAGTTTACTGAACCCAGAGTTTGTTCACCCGCATTCAGAGTTCGTTCACCCGCAATCTTGTTGTAAGTCTGTACTTGTGGAAACCCATGCAAAAGCATTTGTCATTTTTTTTGGTTACACTGCCCTAGCTATACTCAAAAGCGAGCTGCTCTGTTCGACTGGGGATGCAGCAGGTCCAGCTGATGATGCAGTAGGTCCGGCTGATGATGTAAGTAGATCTGGCTGAAGATGCAGTTGGTCCGGTTGATGATGCAGTTGGTCCGGTTGATGATGCAGTAGGGCTGATGCATTAGGTCCGGCTGATGATGTAAGAGGTCCGACAGATAATGTAATATGTAGGTCCTGTTGATGATGTAACAGGTCTGGCTGATGATGAAGTACGTATACGTCCGGCTGATGATGCATCGTAATACGTCATCATCTGGACCTGCTGCATCATCAGCAGAACCTGTTACGTCATCAGCAGGACCTGCTGCATCATCATCAGAATCTGATACATCATCAACAGGACTTGCAGCAGCATCATCAGAACCTGATGCCTCATCAGCTGGACTTGCAGCATCATCGGCAGGACGTAATACGTCATCAGTTGGACCTGCTGCATCATCAGCAGATGTTGCAAGTCCAGCTGATGACGTATCAGGTTCTGCTGCTGATGCAGCAAGTCCAGCTGATGATGACGTACCAGCTTCGGCTGATGCGGAAGGGACCTTTCAATTGCAAACCGTGACTCACTATGCTGTGTAGGTACTTAAGGCCCCCTTTCAGCTTCCTCCTTCGTCACATACATGTAGCTTCTAAGGGTGTCTTGTAACTATTAAAGACATAAATGTACATTTTCAAGAGTTATCAGCGGAATACCAGATGACCATGATGAATGTCTCTTCTCCTATCACGACCAACAAAGTGCTGCTGTTGACGTAAAAAAATCCAGAACCAACTGAGGTATATAGTAGCCGACATTCTTATGACAGCTGACCAACCAACCATAGAAACCGACGGGAAGAATATCTAAGCAACAGCACATTTCACATTAGCTTTTTGCTGTTGTGTGCAAGAATCATACATAATCAGGATCCATACTAACTTGCTATATATACACAGTCAGCATGAGGCAATTGTCTCAGTGCAAGGCAAAAACAGAACACATAGAGAGGTATATAATTGGTTTAATACAAACTGAAGGGACTATAGAAAATTTTCACCAACAACTTTTTTCATTTTTATTCAAATATAATACCTTACTAATATTGATAGGTAACATATTCAAAGTTCAATTCTGGATGGACTATAAAACAAATCAGTTACATTAGTAATTAACTACCAGTACAAGACTTAATAATATAATTTAGTGGCAGTCTGCAGATTCCTTGATCACTAGAGTGTCTTTGAATTTCAGAGTTGACAGAGAGGTTTCCTGAAAATCTAGCTCTGCAAGTAGAGGTTTGGCTATGGTTGTTTTTTTACATGCGGACATAAAGAATACTGTAAAAAAAGGCCCAACAAAAACACCTAAAATATGTAAAACAACAGCCAGAGCCGAACCTCTGCTTGTAGAGTATGAACATCTATCCTGTCACATTGGATGATGCTTCCTGGCCTGCAAACATCAGCCAATGTCTATAAATTATGCAAAGATAAAAAAAGACAACCGGCCATAATGGTGTTATCTTTCTGCTGTGTGATACCAGCTTCGGGACGCTGTTACACTGTGAGGGTACGGAACACTGAACAGGCTGACTATGTGAGGAAGGCAGGGTTGTAGCCAGCCAGAAATCATTTTCAGTCCCCTCAATTTTGAATGGCTTTGGCGCAGCATTCCTAGGAGGTCCGAGGGCATGTGCCCAAGGAAAATTTTGAAATCTAGACCCTCTGAAATGCTATTTCCTGCATTTTGAGGGTTAAATTTTGCTCACAGAGGACAGAATGGGGAAAAATTTTTTCAGTCCCCAGCTGCAAAATTCCTTCAAAGGACTGAAGGACAGGTGCTGGCTACAACCCTGGAGGAAGGTGAAGGAGGCCAAGGAAACTGTTGTCTGTAACTGTGACTTCATCTTTCCACCAGATCATGTGTCAGCAGTGAAAAGGCCCAAGCCTTAATCACAAATTTGTAGTTAGTGGTGCATGGTTGGGCATGTTGAAAGATCGAGTGACTGCATTAATAAGATCACCAAACTGAAAGTGTCTGGTAACAGAGGTCGTGGTAGACCAAGAAAAACCTGGAGAGACTGTGTTAGGAGGGACTTGAAGGTGTGCAATCTGACAGGGGTCGACCCACTGGACAGAGCCAAATGGAAGCGAAGTGTGAAGACTAGCCGACTGCTGCCTACCCCTGCGTCAGGGACCCCAGCAGCGGTCTAATCAAACAAAGGATAGTGAGTGAGTGAGTGGTGCATACCTAAACCCATATTCAGGTTCAGGTCCGGATTCAGGTCCAGCAGTTCAGATTCAGGTCCAGACTTTAAGTCCAGACCTGAACCCATCATTGCATATTATGTGCAGTAGAATTTTTTTATTTTTGCAAGTCCGGACTAAGTTGTTTTTTTTTGGACTTGGACCTAAACATTTTTAGGTCCAATTCCAAGTCCGGGCTTTAGGTACGCACCACTATTCCTAATTCTCTTGCGCTAGAACATAGGTTTACACTACAAAGTACACATGATTCATCTCTGCTTGTACAGGTGGCTCATGTTTCATGCCATCAGCTGTTCGATCTCGTGCACTTCCTTGGGGCAGTTGCGAGTCAGGATCTGGGGATCCCCGTTCGTGATCAACACATCATCCTCGATCCGGATCCCGATCCCACGGAACTCGGGTGGCGCCGACTGATCGTCTTCCTTGACGTAGATTCCTGCCAATCATTAAAAATTTCAATAAGAAGCATATACCGTAGAAGCCATTTAATTGCCATTTGCCATTTGCCAGTGTATTTCGTGCAATGCGAATGCTGAACCACACCCCATTGTGCAGTTATTATTGTGCTACAATGTTATTGTGTATCACCTGATTTGAAGGAACCCACCTGGATATATGAAACAGACCCAGTTTTATGAAACCCAACCAGCTCTATGAACCTTACCACCCAGGTTTTCATAGCCAAACCAGATATATAAATTAAACACACCCAGGTTAAATACAATCCACTAATTTGGATATGGTCTATGGATTTCATTCATTCATTCACCCAACCCAACCCAACCATAGCCAAACCAGATATATAAATTAAACACACCCAGGTTAAATACAATCCACTAATTTGGATATGGTCTATGGATTTCATTCATTCATTCACCCAACCCAACCCTACCCAACCCAACCCTACCCAACCCAACCCTACCCAATCCTACCCAACCCAACCCAACCCAACCCTACCCAACCCTACCCAACCCAATCCTACCCAACCCAACCCAACCCAACCCAACCCTACCCAACCCTACCCAACCCTACCCAACCCAACCCAACCCAACCCAACCAAACCCTACCCAACCCAACCCAACCCAACCAAACCCTACCCAACCCTACCCAACCCAACCCAACCCAACCCAACCCAACCCTACCCTACCCTACCCAACCCTACCCAACCCTACCCAACCCAACCCAACCCAACCCAACCCAACCCTACCCAACCCAACCCTACCCAACCCAACCCTACCCAACCCAACCCTACCCAATCCTACCCAACCCAACCCAACCCAACCCTACCCAACCCAATCCTACCCAACCCAACCCAACCCTACCCAACCCAACCCTACCCAACCCAACCCAACCCAACCCAACCCAACCCTACCCTACCCAACCCAACCCTACCCAACCCAACCCAACCCAACCCTACCCAACCCAACCCTACCCAACCCAACCCTACCCAACCCTACCCAATCCTACCCAATCCTACCCAACCCAACCCAACCCAACCCTACCCAACCCTACCCAACCCAATCCTACCCAACCCAACCCAACCCTACCCAACCCTACCCAACCCTACCCAACCCAATCCTACCCAACCCAACCCAACCCTACCCAACCCAACCCAACCCTACCCAACCAAACCAAACCCAACCCAACCCAACCAAACCCTACCCAACCAAACCAAACCAAACCCTACCCAACCCAACCCAACCCAACCCAACCCAACCCAACCAAACCCTACCCAACCCAACCAAACCCTACCCAACCCTACCCAACCCAACCCAACCCAACCCAACCCTACCCTACCCTACCCAACCCAACCCTACCCAACCCTACCCAACCCAACCCAACCCAACCCAACCCAACCCTACCCAACCCAACCCTACCCAACCCAACCCTACCCAACCCAACCCTACCCAATCCTACCCAACCCAACCCAACCCAACCCTACCCAACCCTACCCAACCCAATCCTACCCAACCCAACCCAACCCTACCCAACCCAACCCAACCCAACCCAACCCTACCCTACCCAACCCAACCCTACCCAACCCAACCCAACCCAACCCTACCCAACCCAACCCTACCCAACCCAACCCTACCCAATCCTACCCAATCCTACCCAACCCAACCCAACCCAACCCTACCCAACCCTACCCAACCCAATCCTACCCAACCCAACCCAACCCTACCCAACCCAACCCAACCCTACCCAACCCAACCCAACCCTACCCAACCCAACCCAACCCAACCCAACCCAACCCTACCCAACCCTACCCTACCCTACCCAACCCAACCCAACCCTACCCAAACCCAACCCTACCCAACCCAACCCTACCCAACCCTACCCAACCCTACCCAACCCAACCCTACCCAACCCTACCCTACCCTACCCAACCCAACCCAACCCTACCCAACCCAACCCAACCCAACCAAACCCTACCCAACCCAACCAAACCCTACCCAACCCTACCCAACCCAACCCAACCCAACCCAACCCTACCCTACCCTACCCAACCCAACCCTACCCAACCCTACCCAACCCAACCCAACCCAACCCAACCCAACCCTACCCAACCCAACCCTACCCAACCCAACCCTACCCAACCCAACCCTACCCAATCCTACCCAACCCAACCCAACCCAACCCTACCCAACCCTACCCAACCCAATCCTACCCAACCCAACCCAACCCTACCCAACCCAACCCAACCCAACCCAACCCTACCCTACCCAACCCAACCCTACCCAACCCAACCCAACCCAACCCTACCCAACCCAACCCTACCCAACCCAACCCTACCCAATCCTACCCAATCCTACCCAACCCAACCCAACCCAACCCTACCCAACCCTACCCAACCCAATCCTACCCAACCCAACCCAACCCTACCCAACCCAACCCAACCCTACCCAACCCTACCCTACCCTACCCAACCCAACCCAACCCTACCCAACCCAACCCTACCCAACACAACCCTACCCAACACAACCCTACCCAACACAAACCAACCCAACCCAACCCAACCCTACCCAACACAACCCAACCCAACCCAACCCCACCAAACTTGTTCTACAGATCCCACCTGGTTTTAGGAAACCCATCTCAACCTTTGGAACCCACACAGCCCTATAAAACACACCCCTTTTCTTTGAACCCACCTGGTTCGACGGTGACCACCATACCAGGCTGCAATTTGGAGGATCGGGACATGTCTGGAGTGTCGTGGACGTCCATTCCGAGGTAGTGGCTGATGTGGTGGGGGCAGTAACGCCGGGCTGTCTGTAAGGTGACAAGAGAAAAACAAGCAAAACTTTGGCTGTTTCAAAGTGGAGTGGATCTGCAAAATTAATGTACGTAAGGCTTTTGTGCAAAGATAAAATCAAATGGGTACTGTCTGTGATATTCTATGCCCTGTGACACATTCAGGACCTTCCAACAACCTTTGCTCTTGACTACTAGTACGTCCCAACCAAGGTTAGCTCTGGACTGGAAGTAGCCAAGAAGTCTACATTTTTTAGCTTTAGTTTGTTCTTCTAATTGCAGTACAGTATATAAAGTAGAATATGACTGCCTCAACTTTGATTTTTCAAAATTCAAAATCTTGCTGGTGCAAATGACTTTAAAAGATAAGTACTAGAGTAGGCAACCACAGATTACCTTGTCCACAACTAGCTCCTAACCGTGGGTTAAGAGAAGGTTGGGAGGCCATGGTCGGCTATGTGTGACAGGGTTAATTCCCAACCATGGTCTGGAAAAGGTTGGGAGGTCATGGTCGGCTGTGTGTGACAGAGGCTTAACTCCCAACCATGGTCTGGAGAAGTTCGGGAGGCCATGGTTGGCTATGTTTGACAGGGGCTTTTACCTGCGTGAGCTCGTGGCCTTCCTTGTCCCGGACTATCCCCAAGTCCTTCAGTTTGAGCCCGATCAGGTTCAGCATGACAGTGTAGATGTGGTCCAGCGAGATCTCCGGACGACAAAGGTTCAGGCACGTCTTCTGGATGCTCAGGACGGCCTCGTACAGCTAAAATATCAAGCACAAAGTCATTAAACCATGGCCAAACTTTTAGCATGTACATGTACAGTACCGTCTCTCCTGCATCATCAATACGAAAAATTGCAATAATTATAAATGAGCATCCTGACCTGTCTCTGTGGCTCTGTGAACTTGCCGCTGATTGGCCAGGTCCTGGTGATGTCACAGACGTAACCATGGTACTCGCAGCCTGCGTCCACCAGCACCAGCTCGCCATTGTTTATAACCTGGGTTTGTTTGTAAACAGATACACAAAAATGACACAAAGTTCTCTCCATCACCTTCAACAAAGAGTAAACCTCCCTTTGTGAGCATTCCAATATAAAGGAGTGGGCTGGTAGCACTGAACATGGCAAGGAGAGCATCTATGAGAAATCACACTATTAGGCCATGTTGATTTGATTATATGGATGACATCCGCGCTCGCACCAATTTTCGGCCATTTCCAAAAAAAAAAAGAAGTTTTGGACCACATAGTAAATTGTGCAAAGCAGCTGTAAAATGAGCACAAATATTCCGTAGATTGAAAAAAAAGTATCAGAAAATCGATAACTGATGCCATAGAATGCCAAAATAAATCTCAAAAGTCAAAGAATAAGATGTGAAAGGACGGAAAGAAAAAAAAAAAAGTTTTTTGGGTAGGGGTTTGTACATGTACCAGTAAATTCAGGATAGGTCCCGTTCAGGTCCAGAGGATCATTTCCAGGTGGACGTGAACCTGGACCTGATTGTCTGTGGAAACCTGAGAACTGATAATACTCAAAACAATGGTAATTGGTCAATTTTGCTACAAAGGAATCTCTTTGGTGGATCATTGGACTACCACTGGCATCCCATCTTCATGTAATAAAGGCTAACTGTCTCTGTACCTTTGCCTGTAGAAACTTGGTACAAGTGACCATAACCTCTACTCACTTCGCTTTTGTTGTCTTTTTGGCCCGGTAAGACCCCAAACACCCACTTTCTTTAACCTCCTTGGTGTGTCAATTTTGCAATTGGCAAACCAAGTTCCTCTGATTTTTTTTCAGGTCTGTTTATTTCAGATTGGTCCAAGAAGAAAAAAAAATGTTTTGCACCCGTATGATGTACTGGTCGCAACATCTAACTGTTGGTATACCATACTACACATGTATGTGTTTGTAGTCCTATGTTCAACCTTCCTGGCCACATTGATTTCATACTGAAGCCAACTTTTTTTTGGGGCCAAACTTTTTTTTTATTCGCTCGCTCGCATCAATTTTGGAGTTCCCAGAGGATGTCATCCATATAATCAAATCAACATGGCCTTAGCTATAGCCCGGTATCCAAATCTATCTCATGTTCTGAGTCTCTTTTGCCTTGCTCTTGCGGAGAGAAAAAAAGACAGCAGCTATTATATAGCTTTAGATAGCAGGCTAGAATGACATACTAGTAGCCTTTCAACATAACACAAGTATTTAAGGTCGTCTCATGATCAGTGAATGTAAGATTTATATCCTGTACATAGGTTTTCTTCAAAGAGATATGCAATGGCCATTGCTCTGAAGCAATATTGACCCATGAGGACTGAAGAGACAAAGAAAGTTATAGCTATCATAGGTTTGGATCTGGCTCTACTGTATGCACAATTCATTCTGACTCTGAATCTGAGTACATGAGTTCACATACTAGTTGTGTTCTCCATACCCACCTGATTATTGCTGATGTAGTGGAGCGTGTTTGCCCGGTTGCCCCCGGCGACCACCGGCGGGTACGCCAGCATGTCCGCCCCGTCCATGCGACACTCGTAGTCCAGCTTCCCCTGCAGCTGGGCCTCGCTCACGCCGGGAAACGAGAACCGCATCGCCTGCGCGAAGGCCTGCGCCGTGATGTCTGACGCTTTCTTCATCAGCGCCACCTCACTGTAAGACTTGACCAATCGGAGCTGCTGTACGAACCTGCTCACCTGAAGGCAAAAGACAAGTGCTATTGAACCAGTTCAAGTTCAACTCAAGAAGAAGAGCTACCAAATATTCCACTGGTCGAGACAGAGAAGACAGTCAACACTGTTAAATGTACAGTATTTATAAAGCCTCTACCAGGCTCCGTGGATCGGTGGTCTAATTGTAGAAATTAGTAGAAATAGAGTCTATAGTACGCTAGGGGAGTCAACTGGCCAGTGGAGTACGTTTCCTCATGGCTAGTATTTACAGGTTCTGTCAACCAGGAAAATTTCTCTGGCTCATTCCTAGAAGCACGATGAACAGTGGACCACAGCTTAACATACCGTCCAAAATCCTATTTACGGTAGCGTGCTTGTCAGGTGAGCGACACAATGGGAATCAAACTCATTGCTTCTAGTTCCAGAGATAGGGCTGCTAACCACTGGACTAACATTGCATGCTACTCACCTGCTGAGTCGGTGCTTTGCTCTCCAGCGTTCTTGGCTGGAGGAGCGACGTCTTGATCTGGTCGCACAGATGTCTGTGAACCGGTTTGAGGTGGTCGAACCACACCGTCCAATCCTGAGTCCTGAACTGGACAAGGAACCTGCCGAGGTCATCGATTTTCAACGTTTGGTCCACTCCGGTCAGCTGCAGGGCTCCGTCCGTCCCGGAGCGCGGTCCGTCCCACAGCTCGCGCTCGGGATTCCGCTCGGGAACCAGCAGCGTCGCTCTGTGATTGGTCAGTGTGCTAGTGCTCGAATCTTGCCCCGGAGATTCGAGCACTAGCACACTGTTGGGTTCCTTGAACCCGCTGAGGTAGAGGAAGTTTGGGTCCTGACGGAAAGGGTAGGGCACGTCCACAGCCATGTACTTTACCGGGCTGGACACAACGATAACGACGTGTCTGCTCTGTTTCCCATGATGCTCCTTGACAGCGGACATCAGCTGACCTCGGCGCCGGCGGAATTCCTCCTGCTGGATTCCCGCGGTGACCTCCCCGGGTCGCACGAGGTGAGGGTGGGTCTGCGAGGTCGGCTGACCCAGGTAACGGAGAGTCCTCACAAGTGTGGGAGAACTTGAGGAAAGTTTTCTTGAGAAACGACTGATGTGGCCTAAGGTGATCAAAATGCCTGACCCTCGCACATCTGCGAAAACATTCCTAGAATTACACAAATTCCTTAGCACCTTGGAGGATAATGAAGAGAACATCTTGGCCCGGAGCAAGCAAGACTCTGTCCTGTTCCCACGTGATCAAGACTGCTTAGCCTAGGACATGCTCCCTGAATAAGTTGTTTTGTCCTGAGTAGAGTCCCTTATGGAGTTCTCCCTGAGAATCCCACAGAGCTGAGACCCTGTATAGAAGGGAAAGCAAACTTAGTTGTTAGAGAAATTCTTAAGCAACAATGGAATACTGAAATATTTGCTAAACTTGAATTTGAAAGAGATGACACCCCCTCAAACGTTGCAAACAGGAGGAAGCGCATGCACAAAAACAACAACAACAACAAATGCACATAGACACACACACGGACACACACACAGACACAGGCACGCAAACACACACACACACATATACACAGTCTGAAGCCTTACTTTTGTGGTATTACGTCTTTTAGTACTTCCTTTACATGAGATTGAGTTTGTAACCAGGTCAGTTACACAACAACACGTGTTTTCTGTCCATGACGTTGGGCCAACATGCAGTTTGACTTCCGTGGCCGGTTACGGTGAATTAACACTACATTTGATGTATTACACCTGATATATTCTTAACAACGACAGGGAACACCATGGCTCTAATCTTCAACATTTCCTGATGGATGTTTTACAAGAGCAAGAGGTCAAACTATGGTCATCATGATGCCCCCCTCCCCACCAGATCAAAATATATATTTAACGTTATATACGAACGGCAGCATAATTCCACATTCATGTGTACCAATATCTCACAGCAAATCTTTCACTTTACACGTACCTTTAATACTATCGTCCGTTTTCCCTCGTTAAAGTCTGCATGGTGACTCAAATACTAGAATTTACGAGTAGTAAATTAAAACACGAGTGGAACCGCACGTGCGTTACACAACACATGTAACACGTGCGCAGCAGCACCACCTAGCATGTGTAATGAAAACTGCAAAGATCTCTAAGCAGATGTATGGCGTATTTTGTGCACGGGGGTTGTCCTAACTTCACAGAGTAAAGTTCTTCTGGCGGAGGTACTGATGCGGTCTGAACATCTGTCTGAACTTTGGGGGAATCATTAGTGAGGGCATCCACGTAAAATACAAAATGTGATGTTGTTTATATTAAACTGGAAACGATTAATGTTAATATTACACATCCAAATGTGAAAAAGACTCGGAAGTCAAGTATACAAGGATGTCATTTAAATAAAATAGACTTGTTTTATTTGCAATACAGTGCCCAAATGTTCATTTGGCACATGCTTCTTATTAGGAAGTCTGGATAAGGTAAAGGGATGTTAAAATCTGCAACATCTAAAAACTTTTTTTCACACTCCTGATAATATAAATGGCAAGCAAAGTAGCAACAAACAAAAATGAGCGAATAAATAGCAGTAAATCTGGGATAAAATACATATTTGTACAAGCAATCTTTTACAGCTACAGTTCTCTAATGTAGCTAAAAATGAGGCAACTTTACATTGAAGGCACCATGTAACATCTATACAAAAATGATACGTCTATGAAGTTAGATATCCAAGTAAACAGCATATCAACAACTGGATAAGATTTGGAGATTACTTCCAGAATCCAGATGTTTCGAGCTAGTGACATCCATAACTCTTCTTCAATTCAGCACAACCAGAATGAACTGGTAGAACAATATTACAAGTACGTAACATGCAACTGTAAAAAAACCAAACCAGTTGACCATATCTAAGTCAACAATTCGCAACGTTCATTTGTAACCACTACATGTAGATGTGTGTAAATTCATGGATGTCACTCGAAACATCTGCCAGTAGTCTCTGTACCTATCTAGTTGTACAGATGGATTTGTTTTTAACTTAAAAATGATGTGTTTCTATCCTAGCCTGAGTATCAGCCTGGTTAGTTTACCGGGGCTGCCATATTTCTGTCCTGGAGGCATGATTAAAACTGAAATATCTTTACATATCACAATTAGCACCTTTCCAAATAATAGCAAGATATCTGGGAGGGCTTAACATTACACACAAGCATGATTGGCGAGCCTACAAGTATTCTATGTACGCTAAAAAAATGTGAATTGCCAAAAGCATGATAACAAAATGAGAAGTTGTCTCAACCTTTTCCCCATCTTGAGGCATTCATGATTATGTAGGAAGATAAAACACAGCTTCTAACTCCATAGGAGTCACCATCTATACAAGCTTTAGATCAGAGAAGGCCTGGCATACATTGCAATTAAAATTTCTACAATACATAATTTCTAAATGGTACAGGTAGTCCATAATACTAGAGATGGCACGATTTCATAATGTGTAGCTTCATAAAGCTATTTTTCACAGCATACTTCTATAAACATTGAATCTACAGAAACATACTGTAATATTGCAATCATTCTTAACATCAAATTTTGGCATCAAAACTGACCACTGGCACTGTGGACTAAGTGAGAAGTGTTCTCAGTAATAAATGTTCAATTCTGCGAGAAGTACTAGTATACAATAGATGGCGATGTGAACATGGCACATGGGTATTTCATCAATAATCTCATTACAAACAATGGACTGGTTTTGGCACTCATTTACAAGGTGACAAAATAGAGAATTTCTTCATTATAAGAATATGCACATCTATTTTCAACATACACAGTGACGAAAGGCACTTGTTGAAGGGAATCCATGGAGTATAAAGGTACTTGTCCTATCATTTTCTCATGTGAAGAGTATTGCCAGCTCTGGACTCGGCCAAGAAATATGTAGACTGGAATACCAGATTGATGTGAAGACTTGGATCTTTTTTCGGTACTACATTGACTACACAATAAAGAATAAATTAATTTTGTGTCCACAAATCCACATGACTGATTATCCATATTGCCATTTGGTTTGTAAGAACCCATCAACACAATTCAGTGGACATGCTTTTAACATTGTACACTGGCAGTTGATTCCCAATAAAATTGAATTGAATTGAATAACAACTCTTATCTATTATTGATATAACTGTCATTCAACATAATACACCAGCTTTGCAGGCACGCAACACTGCAGCAGCTGGTTATATTACACCAAATGACCCGTCTCACCTAGCCTAAATTTGCACATCTAACTGCAAGCATCATTTAAAGCTATCCAATAAGTATGCTCCTACTGTACTTTGGTGTAAATGACTTCCACTCTATGACAGTTCTAGGGAAAAACCCTTCTTTTCTAGTCCAGCAAAGTTGAAAAATAAATCCAACTCCTGAGCTAATAGTAATAGATCTCATACCAGCATTTAAGAGTGTTCAGCTCAGGATTGGTATCACATTGGCATTACTGAGGCATGGGTATTAATTACACTATCAATGTCCAGCTCTGGGTTATGGTATCATACCACTGTTAAATTGTATCAAGCTCAGGAATTGGGTATGCAAACATCATATAATCCATGCTGTACTTTGGTATGAGATCCTTTAGGAACTGCGGTGGCACTTCTGACAGATACTGCCGCAGCACGTTCTTGTCAGTGGGCTTGTACCACGGCTGTCGCCGGGGGAACCTGATGCTTGGCGGGGCGCCGACGGCCCGTAGGACGTGATCGGCGTCGGCCTCCAAGTTTTCCTGCGTTCCGATGAAGTCGTACTGGATAGAACATGGCTGGCAGAGCTTTGTGAAGGGCTGCCAGTGTTCGTTCATGTCCCGCGGGTCCGTGTCCGACAGATAATGCACAAACTCTGAAAACGTCACGTCTGTTCCATTGACGTTCTCGGGCGCGTTGGCACGATACTTCCTGATAATGTCCTTCCCATATCTCAGAGGGAAATCCACGATGGCCTTGTTGGCAAATTTGTCCCGATACGCCGACAGCAAGCGCTGGGTTGGGTCACGCACAAACATAAACTTGTAGTAACTCTCCAGGCGACTTTGAACTTGATCTGGAGGCAGGTCCGATAAAAACACCAGGTCTTTCCGATGGTCCATCTTTACCTTCTTCTCGACATGCTCGATTTTGCCGTCCAAAACTTTGATAACCTTTTTCCAGTTGGAACAGGCCACCTTTGGTATGTAGCAGTACAAGAACTTGTATTTGTCATTGACAATGATATGTCTGAAGAGAGTCTTCTGCTCCCAAGGTTCGAGGTTGTAAGGCGATCTGGGCATCCCCTCCCTGCTGCACACTGATTGGATGGTGTAGTTCTGGATATCACGCTGTACCTGGCAGGAAACAAAAGGTTCGTAGCCTTAAAAATTACTGTAAATGTTTCTTTCTTTCTTAATTCAGGTTGTAATAAAACAATACACTGTGAGTGTGGGCACTAGGCAGTGAGGCTGGTATTGTGGCCACAGACATATATATATACAATACTGTAAATGTTGAAATGTTTGTAGTGGTATTATTTTTATGGTAACCTTCCTATCACCAATTCTTGACACCACAAATTTTATCTCTAATGTATATGCATTACTAAGCACTGTACTACTTAAAACAAAATTGTTTTGACTATGAAATTAAATCCCTGCAAAACTAAACAAATCTACTGTAACAAAATAACCAATCAACACCTGGCAGCATTTGGTTAGACCAAGCAGAGTGAACAAAGGTTTGACATTATCAAATAATGATACAAAGTCTCAAGTTCACTTAAAAGTAATTGTTCCCTGCTCAATACTAGAAACAGCTGGATTTACAATTAAATTTTGGAAGTCCTCCAGTTATTTTGTGCAAGGAGGTTAAAATAGTCCTCCTTCTTTTTTATGTTTTCTAAATGTTAAAGCAACGACAGCTTTCAAATTATTAAGGAACTTTTCCAGAACTTTCCCAGACCCTCCTACATGGCTCACACTTGTGTCGTTTGGCACATAGCTTTGCGGCGCTAAAGATGTTATTTAGGTTACAATTTCAAGACTTATTGATAACTTTGTTGTGAAAAAAATTCTCCTCCTGGGAATCTGGGTCTAAGTTTGTACAGGAAGTGCCGGTAGCCTGTAAAAGTAACGTGTGGTAAACAAACGTTCTGTTTGTGTGCCTGGCCTAAACAGGGCTGTAGGCTGGGTACTGACCATCTTTTGTAGTAGCTCAATCTTTTCGTTTGCTCCATAGCAAGCGAACAGATTGAGCGGCATCGGGTTACTACTATGGAGGATGGTACCCAGGCTAACAACTTGCTAAAAGATGCTGGCATCACCATCTCTCAGCAACTTTCATGTTGGGAAATCATAATCTTCATCCTTTTATTTGCCAAACATTAAAATAAAGCTTGATTGTTCCAGCTCTTTTTTCTTCATCACTTTTATGATACTTTTCTCTCATACTAATGCAATTCCGTGCACCCCCTAAATTATAATGGAATAGTCCTACGGAAGTTTGTTGTGGATCCAGGAAGATATGTCATCACATTCCGCTGCATAGTGGGAGGGGGGCAAAACATTTTCCTAGGCTATAAACTACACAAATCCACCTTACCTGAAAGTCCTGAGTCTGAGCGGGTTCCTCTGCCCTGTCCTCGGGCCTGGGCGCGCTGGTGCCCCGATCCCAAGCCGGGACGAGGCGCCGTCGGGTCTGCGGGCTCCTCCCGAGCACGATCCACGTCATCAGCATACTCAGGACGGCCAGGCCGCCCAGCCCGAGCAACAAGCGCGAGCCCCGCCGGCCCCACAGCATGCTGCATCGGCAGGGGGAAAATACAGCAGGGGGAGTCTAACGGGACTGGGCGGGGGGTCCGGCTAGTGTCGGCTCGGTGGGAGGTGATGGGTGGCCCGCAGGGAGCACGCGAGCGGTCCCGTTACTTTTACCTGCTGCGGGAACCCGAGTGAAAACTTCCTACGATCGCGGCAGGAGCAAGACTGTAAACGATTCCCAGTAAGAGTCTGAATGACACACGTTGTACACGGAAACGATCGGCCAGTCGGCTCATCTGAGACTCTGAAAAGTTTTTTTTCGATAATTTAGTAAACGAGTTGAGCCGATCGCGTGAAGTAAGAAGTGTCACCGCTAGCTGGCACCGCTGTCGTCTGGAGTGATGTCAGCGGGACATTCCACCACAGGCGATTCGGGAGGTCAAAGGTAAATTAAAGCAGACGTTGAGAGAAAAGATTGTGACTTTTTTCTAACACCTCGATTTACTTGAAGGAGCAAAAAGTATGGAAACTTAAGTTAATACAAGAGATATTGTGATATTTTAGGTCACAATCTGTCCAGAAATTGGCTTATTCATTGCATTTGATCTCACAATTTAGGTCGAACTCTGACCTCCAACGTCGGCGTGAGACCGACATGGTTCCAGAAGTTTCTCCGAGGCGAGACCCTACCCTGTGCGGAAGTAGCGTGGGCCAAGCTCATGTCGGGACAACAAAACACGTTTCACCTCATCACCGTTAGAGTCCTCTAAATCCTAATCATAGCCTAGCCTCGTAGATCCAGCTGAAGCAGTATGGACGCAGAGAAGATAGCCCAGCTCCAGGCCTTCGTGCAGCTGTGTAAGGCCAGTCCGGAGGTGCTGCACGACCCCAAACTGCAGTTCTTTAAAACCTGGATGGAAAGGTGAGGGTCTGCATGCTCTTTTCCGTAAGGCGTAGGCAGGCCTTTTTAATTCCCGTAATTCGTAGGGTAAGCTATTTATTTCACGTAATTCGTAGTGAGGATGGAAAATTTACCGTAAAGCGTAGCCAGTGTATTTCACGTAAGGCGTAATCTAGCCTAAAAATTTCACGTAAAGCGTAATTAAGCCTAAAAATTACCCGTAAATCGTAGCTGGCCTCCCAAATTTCGTAAGTCGAAACGTAGTCTACCAGTAAATTTAGTCCTTCAAAACACAGGAAATTGCGTTTCAGAGGATCAAGATTTCAAAATTTCGCCGGACCTCACTTGCGACTCCTTTCACCTTCGGCTTCGGTCATCGACATGGTAAAAATATGGTATATACCCTCAAAAATCTTCTTTTTTTTGCAAATAGAAATGTCATTGAAGTTAGCTTAGTCTGCCAGCAAAATTTGCCATTCAGAATGCAGGAAATATCATTTTAGAGGGTCAAGATTTCAAAATTTGCATGGTCCTCCTTGTGCCGCCTCGCGCCTTTGGAACTCGAAATTCTGAAAATATGTTGGGGATGTGTGTCAACCTCAAAGATCTGTTTTGCTAATAGAAATTTGCCCATCAAAATGCACAAAATATCGTTTTATAGAGGGTCAAGATTTCAAAATTTAGCCGGATCTCCTTTGCCACTCTATTCACCTTCGGTCATCGACTTCGTAAAAATATGTATCATGGCTGGAGGATGTGACGTGTCAACCTCAAACACATTTTTTACTGATAGAAATGTAATTTCACTTAGTTTTCTATAATAGCCAAAAAAACTGGCGTTTCAGGGGGGCAGGATTTCAAAATTTTCCCGGACTTTCCTTCGGCGCTCGACGTTGCAAAAATAAGTTGGCTGGCGTCACCCTCATAAGCTTACGCTGAACCCCTGGGACTCTTTAATTAGAAATGCCATTTAACTTAGCTTTGTTTGCCAGCGAAAATTTCCCTTAAAAATGCAGGGAATAGTGTTTCAGAGAGTCAAAATTTCAATCTTTCTTGCGGAGCACGACCCCGCCTCTGTCGAGTGTTGCCAGCCTTCCAGCGTAAACCGTTGTCAGCCTGTATGAATTTAGCGCAAAACGTTGCCTGCCTTCGTGAATTTAACGTAAAGCGTTGTCGACCGTCCCGAATTTAGCGTAAAGCGTTGTCAGGACCCCCCATGCAGACCCTCAAAGGTGAGCTTTCAGTTTCAGGTCATACGTGGTCACAAGACTATACGTATATTCCGGCCCAGTCTGATAAATGTAGGATTGAAACGGGGTAAGAAATGAACAAAGAGATGTTAGAAAGTGGAGAAATATAAATTTGAGTTATAACTAGAAAGGTGTCATAATTTTGTTGCCCCTGCAGCACTGTCCTGCCACTTGCTACATTACTAGTATGTGATTGAACACCACAGGGTGTCTGGTACACAAGAAATTTGGGTAGCAAATCTCAGGATGAGAGTTAGCAGAGGGGAAATGCGAGAAAAATTGTGTGACTTTGGGGAGGGCAGAGGGACAAAACTTCATCATACATGATCAAATTTTCCATCTCATAATTATAAGGTCAACTGAATAGTAAGAAAAATTGGTGTTTGAATATGGAAAAACAGAGCAGTTGTTCCACTTGGCAGTGTGCAACTGATTAATCAAATAATGTTAGACGTATAAGGAGGGAAAGGAGGTTTTTGTAATGTTTGAAGTTTACAGTAGAAATAATTCTGTTGTGTAACGTTAGTAGTACTGGTGGAAATACATATTTGCAGTGTCATGATTTCACAATCCAAAGTTCACAATGAAAACCCAAAAAATAAAACCAACACAAATATTTCAAGGTTTACAGTAATATGCTGGACCATTACTTAATGTAAACAATTTCAGTAATAGTTGTAGTTTTCGGAAATAGTTGTACTGTGATTTACAGGATTTGAATTCAAAAGGACGTGGTAAATGAGAAACAGTCTAGATTGTATTTCTGCAGCATTTTGTAATGTTGCTCTGAGAAAAAACTACCAAAAAGAATGTATGATTCTACGAAGTGTTTTTCCCCTTGTGATCAGTCCAGAAGGGGGCGTGTCAGGCATGTTCATTTGTCACATTTGTGTCTTTGCACAACCTGCCCATGGCTCAGCAGTGACACCTGTTGGAGATAAACAGTACTGCAGCAGCTATGTTTGTTGTTGTTTATCACATATTTCAGATGCTGTGTAGAAGTGACATTTCGTGCCACACATCGAAATTTGAAGAAGCTACTGTAAATTCATTTAATTTTAAAGGGGACTTTATTCCACAGTAGGGTGAAAGGAGGATGTTACATTCACAATTGAAAGTAGATAGCAAGACAGTCATATTTTCATTTATTTTTGCTGGGATTTGTTTTTGCAGTAGAAAGGGCAGGAGCTGTTTGCTGAGTTTGAAGTTCACTGTTGAAACAGTTCTGTAGTACAGCAGTAATACAATGGTAACAGATATTGTTGGTGTGATGATTTCGCATTAGAGAGGTCACAGCAAAAATAAAATGACCCCTAACAATAGTAACATTTAAAAACTTACAATACTGTTTTTGTTTTTCTACAGTATGGGAGCCACCATCCCACCAGCAGCAGCCTCCCAGTCTGGAACAACTCAGGATAGCCCTCCTCCAATGGTAAGGCTGATTACACCGTGTTTGTGGTTTGATAGGGCACCAATGAATGATGAGACTTGAACAATCAAGACACAAGAAGAAAGAGAACATAACAGAGGGATAACAAGATCAAACAATTTGCCTTTCATCTCCTAAATGCTTCAAATATGTAACTCCATACCATCTCGTCTGCATGGATGACATTGTGATACAACATATGGTACGGTAGTTGCTGACCTGTACAAAGCTTTCATCTGTAACATTTAATTGTTTGGTCTGTATTGTTGCAGGGCTCAGCTTCAAAGCCACCCCCTCCCCCTGAAACTGAATCAGAGGAATCAGAGGAGAGTGAAGAGAGTGACCTGGGTGAGTTTTCACTTTTACACTGGACAATGTCATGTATCAGTGGTTTGAACAATCAATGTAAAATAGTAAACAGTCAATAGTAAACATTGTTGTTCAGTTTATCAATATTTTTGTCACATGTATATTTGCCTCAGTTCAATATGATGTTGAAAATATCAGTATCTACAAAGAGAGAATCCATATTTACTGACCATAATTTCTTCATAGTTAAGAGACACAATTTTTTTCCTAAACCCAGATTCCTAAGTAATGCTTAACTTCACAGCTGAACTGTTATGCTGATGTTGTCTTGTTCTTGACCTATTTTACAGATATTGACATGGAGGGAGTGATCGAGGGTGATTCTGACCCCCCTCCTGACATGGGAGATGACAGTATTGAGGTAAGTATCCCACCTCTTGATCGTCTGAACCCTCAGACTAGTATATGTTGGAAATTAGAAATACACGCAGGTCTTATGGAACATGTGTTGATAATTGATTCTCCAAGCTTAGAGTTAGAATAAGGCAGCACCTATTTGGGACCATGTACCCATGTGCGGGAGTTTGGAGGGAGATAAAAAATAACCACTTAACCTTGAAAAGTTCTGCATTTATATAACAGTAATACCATGATAAAGGTTAGACATTCAAGTAACAAGATGCGTTAATCAACAGTTACTCAAGCAACTGGATATGATTTTGGAATGCCTTTTTTGACAAATTCCACAATCATATATTGAGTTACTTTTATAAAAGTTATGACTGCTATTTCACATAATTTATATAACCTTGATCGCCAGTTTAGGTCTGATGTTGTTTTTATAACCGTGTAGAATAATCTGGATAAAAATCTGGCTATTCCTTGTTATTGTTAAGGTTTTGTTGACAAACCAGGTGATCTGTTCCCTGTATCCTGACAGGTAACAGAAGAAATGATGGACCAGTCAAATGACAAGAGGGCTGAAGCACAGGCTGCCATGAATGAAGGTGGGTTCTTCTGTTTTCTACACTTAATGGTCTGTTAGTATTACTTCCTGGCACACAATACCAACTACACTGCCTGGTTTACATGTGTTTTTTGTAAGCTTCATGTAACAAGACCTGCGTTGTGTTATCTACAGTAAGACACAGAAGGTTGTGAAACTGATGCTTTGATTTTTCTGTAACATTTTCTATAGGTGAGAAACACAAGCAGACATAGAACCATATGTTATTTATTTTATAATTCAAAGAGAAACTTATACATGTAACCAGATAGTGAGTAAGTGAGTGAGTGTAGCTGTAGAACTGATGGTTTGTTTCATTTTGGTATTTCCTACAGGAGAAAAAGAAAAGGCCATAGAGCTGTGGACAGAGGCTATCAGGCTCAACCCCCAGTCTGCTCCGCTGTTTGCTAAGAGGGCAAGGTGGGTCAAAGGTCATTCTGACATTTCACGGCCGTAGCAAAATATGGAAAAGATTTCTTTCTTTTCTTTCTTCCGTTAGTGTCTACGATCATCATGTTGATGATTAAGGCACGGTCTTTATTCAACGTCCTTTCTGACAGACATCTCTAACTGCAGTTAGGTACTCAATTCAGCCTGAGTAAAGTGAGGCAGGTCATGTAAAGTGCCTGTCCCAAGGGCATAAGATCAGTGACGTGACAGGATTTGAACCTTGGACTTCTTGGTTCTGGATCAAACAAGTTGTCGCAACTCCAAGCGACCTCACTTTGAACATATATGGTATTATAAAATAAAAAGAGTTAGGAATGTGTTTTACTAGTAACAGTCTGGCTCTGAAGAGTTATGTTGTAAATGTTGGCATACACAAGATAAATCATTATACAAGGTACATGTATGTAGTATGTTCCAGACAGGGCTCTAGCCAGCTGGAATTTTTTTTCCGTCAGCCAATTCCAATTGTCGTGAAAACCGCAAAAATTCATGTTCCCTATGACACTACAAAGTAGTAAATGTCGCCATTGAGACCTTTAAAAAACAGGTTTTAATGAGATTATCGTATGCGAAAGGGCGCCGACACACATTGTCAACAATCATAACAATAGCAAAACAGTGTGTGGCTTTTACGGCCATGGATGGCGTCCCCAAGCCGCCTGTAGCTTCCACCAAGGATTTTTGTCCGTCAAGGTTGACGGATTGGTTTTAAAATTTTTCCGTCAGACGCAGCAAATTTCCGTCAATTGACGGAAAAACGGACACTGGCTAGAGCCCTGGTTCCAGACAATTGTTTTGTGTAATACTAGACAGCTAACCATGCTGACATGAATATTCCGTGTTGCAGTTGCTTTCTGCGTATGAGTAAACCCAACGCTGCGATCCACGACTGTGATCGAGCCATCGAGCTCAACCCTGACTCTGCTGCGGGATACAAGTGGAGAGGAAAGGCACACAAGTAGGTGACTTGAAATGTTGAAGGTCTCCATTGAGATATGTATACGTAGTACAATGCTAAACTTCCTTCCAACACTAAGGTGTATATGGATCAAACTTTCAAATGACCACTGTCACCTTCTTCAGGATCAATAATGACCTATTACTTCAGAACGAAAACCTGCGAGAGTTACAGGCACATGATCTTATTAACATGTGATCTTACGTATACGTATACATGATGTCAGCAATTGGTCAATTGTGCCAGGAAGTTTTTTTAAGCCCACCGTCTCTGTTCAGTGATGTCTGGAGTGCCCTGATATATATGGCCTCCTTTATACTTCTGTTCCTGTAGTCCAGCCGTGTTAGATTTGGTTTGCTCCTGGCGTTTGCAGGAAGTGACTGTCAAGAGCGGACCAACAATCATGTGCAAGTTTTGTACAGAAGTGAATAGTAGTTTGTACTGAACCCTGCAGGCTGTTGGGACACTGGGAGGAGTCTGCCAAAGATCTGGCCACAGCTCAGAAGATTGACTACGACGACGACACCTACCTGCTTCTCAAGGAAGTGCAGCCAAAGGTAGGCGCAGATTTTAGTAGTCCTTTGTATTTACTTCCACTGTGACAATGATTGTAATAAAGAGCAAGCACTGAGAGTTATATTCAAACTGAGTCAAAGAGAGCATTGAAATTTCTATCATATTTTGGTATCCTGACTAATGTGCTGTGATGTTTGTTTGACAGCCACGTGGTAGTTTTCACATTGGTTGATATTTTTTTAATCTCAAAGTTGTTTTTCCTGTGTTTGTCAGGCACTGAAGATAAAGGAGCATCAGCGCAAGAAGGAGAGGAAACGGGAGGAGAAGGAGCTGAGAGCTCGAAAGAAACGAGTCCAGAAGGCAAAGGAAGCGCAGGAGAAGGCCAAGAGGGTGAGTCAGGGGGATGTGTGGTGGGGAGGGGGGCACACAAGGTGACCTTCAATGTTGTTCTTATGGTGTGGTACACAAGGTGACTTTCAGAGGGGGGCACGCAATGTGACCTTCAAGTTGTGCTAATGGTGTGGTGGGGAGGGGGGCATACAAGGTGACTTTCAGTGTTGTTCTTATGCTATGGTGGGGAGGGGCGCACAAGGTGACTTCAGTTGTTCTTATGGTATGGTGGGGATGTAATGTGACCTTCAAGCTGTGCTTATGGTGTGGTGTGGTATCATTGATGTAACATTAGTTACATGTATAAGATAAGTAAGAACACATGCTATTTCCTGCAGGAACAGGAGGAGAGGGAACGACAGGGTCCATCAGGAATGCCTGGGTTTGGAGGAGGTGGTTTTCCCGGCATGGGCGGTTTTCCCGGCATGGGCAGTTTTCCTGGCGGGGCAGGCGGCGCAGCCGGTGGGATGCCAGGAGGGATGCCCGGAGGTTTCCCAGGCGGAATGCCTGGAGGGATGCCGGGAGGGATGCCTGGAGGGATGCCCGGAGGGATGCCCGGAGGGATGCCAGACATCAACAAAATCATGTCCGATCCAGAAATCATGGCTGCTTTCCAGGTGGGTTAGCCTTACTGCACACATCTCCAACAGTCTCATGTGGCCCTTTTGTTTTGTTCTTATCTTTAATCTTTAGCATACCGAAGTGGCTGTTTGACTACCATTTACCATTTATGCAATTAGACAGCAGGGCAAAGAAGGTTAAATCCTGTCATCTTGATAGTGTTCCATACGTCAAGCCTTTCCAGAAGACTGGAGTCTTGAAATATGCTCTGTGCTCCAAAAAGCAGTTACTCAAGCAACTGGATATGATTTTGGAAACGGTCAGACATTTCAGACACCATCCGGTGTCTTTCATCAGTGACACTCGAGGGTTCTCCGTTTCCAAAATCATAGCCAGTTTCTTGGGTTACTGCCTTTTGGCATATCTTATTACCTGGATGTCTGGAATCTTCATCGACGTATGCTCTGTGATATTTTTTACAGGACCCGGAAGTCTTGGCTGCATTCCAAGACGTCAGCCAGCACCCTGAGAACCTGGCCAAGTACCAGAGCAACCCGAAGATCGCCAACCTCATAGCCAAGATGTCCACCAAGTTCGGAGGTCCAGGAGGGGGTCCGGGTGGACCTCCAGGGGGCCCCCCTATGGGAGACCCCCCAGCAGACCCTCCAGCAGGGGAACCCCCAGTCGATGACGGACTAGACTAGACTCGATCCTGACAAACATTCTCTTGTGTAAGAGATTAAGAATGATGTTTAGATAGTTTTTATGCAGTAATTGTCCTCTCTGATTGTGTAGGAATGACCTGATCAGGAATGTTGACCTTGATAAAATGAAGGTCACCTTGAAACAGCCCCTCTGTAGACTTTCATGACCCTGTAGTACTACTCCGTAGTATTACTGCTTGGACTTATTCACAACCCAAATTTGGACAATCAGTATCTGTGTAAAGTAAGGTCTAAACTAAGGATACTTACCTTTTATTTTGCACAGGATGTTTTTTTTCCACATAATTGCCCATGATCATGATACCTTGGTGCATACATGTATGTCTCCAGATTTGACAGAATTCAAGTAGATGTCAAGGAGAGGGCAAGAATGCTAAGAAAGTCAAGAAACTTTAGTTGCTGCATAGGGCATGTCATGTTGGCAAACACATAAATGTATATTGTACTCTTCTGAAACACACATGGACAGTTCTTAGACATGTAAAAAGACATGTGGACTCTTCTGAGTTCTGACACACGTAAATGGTCCGAGTTTTCTGACACATATAAAAAATGGAAAATAGAATTCACATTAACAGAAATTTAATCTGTTCAGACACATAAATAGTGACTCCTCTTACACACAAAACAGAAAATGGACTGCTCTAACACACAAGTGGAAGATGGACTGTTCTTTCTGACACACATTAACGGAAACTGTTTTGGCACACAAATAGAAAAAGAACTGCTATGACAAACAGAAAATTGACTGTGACATGCAAACAGAAAACGGACTGGTGGGACAAACGTGAAGAGAAAATGGACTCCTGATAATCAGAGGAAAGAATTTGGTGAAATGTAGTCAATGAAAGTGCACCAAGGCATGCTGTAAAGAGTTTAGTTCAACTCTGTGTTGTGCAAATGGACATAACCTGTACATAATGTTAGGCAGACAGGCAGGTGATAGAAATGTTCTTGCATGAAGAGTGATGTTTCAGTAGGAAGGATTGTAGGTAAATCTGTAAGTGCTGGCAAGCAAGGTTAAAAAAGCCATCAGGGCTTGAAATACTTTTTTTCTACATACCTGCACTGGTACAGGTAACACTGAAAATTACCTGCACCAGACAAATGGACCAGTGTAGGTTAGGTGCAGCTAGACATCAGGCATACCTGCACAGCTTCAATTATACCTGCACTTACCTGCATATGCAGGTGGTATTTCAAGCTCTAGCCATGCACAGGTGGGCTCAGTCTTCCCTTTACAAGTACTGGTATCCAGGGAGCGAAGAACAGCAGGGTAGCAACTCCAAAGAGACAGCAGGGCAGCAGCACTAAATAGAGACAGCAGCACTTAAAGAACAGCAATGCTGTTCAACAGCTGTTCAAAAGTGACAGCTACGCTAATGAGACAGCTAAAGTGAAGGGACAGAAGGACTATAAGCATGCAACAGTACTAAAGAGAAATAGCAGCACTGACAGGAATAGCTGTACAACAAGCTACACTGATGAGACAGCTGCAGTGAAGGGACAGCAGTACTAAAATGACATCTATATGAAAGGGTTAGCTGTTACAGCAACACTGAAGGACAGCTGCATGGAAGGGACAGCAATAGAAAGTAGAAATGTGAAAGTTTCTGTGTTTAGTAGCTTATAATAGACTAATGTTGGCCAGATGTATGTTTTTATATTCCTGCTATTCCATAATGGCATGTTATCTGTTGAATGAACTGATTTTCCATTCTCAGCAAGCTAACAATTTATGCTTCCTAAATACTGTTATGTTTCAGCAATTTCGTACTTGAAAGGCAGCTAGTGGACCCTGGCCTGTTGTGTTAAAACTGATAGTTGTGATAGGGTCCATTTCATTCAATCACTGACAGTCAGTTAGCTCCAGCATCATTGATATGATTAAGGGCAACTATGTTGCTACTTTTGCATATCAAAGAGTGAATTAATGTTGATGAGGTTTGTACTGCCGAATATAGTTTGTTTGCTCCATTAATTTCTGTCACATATTTTTTGTTTGATGCCAAATAGGGTGTACATAGTTATGCAAATTAGTAACTGATGGCATTGTTTTTTTTATTTACAATGGATAGAGGATAAACAGTTGACCATTACCCTAGAGTGGGAGCGAATGTGTTGCTCAGTTCCATTAAGTTTAACATTGGTGGTGTTTTTGAACTCATTCTGCCAAGTCTCATGCTTGAACAATTGTTCACTTTGTAACTGCAATAACTTTCTATCTTTGCTGTTCCGTGCAACTTTGTACAATTTAGTGTGTACTGCCAAAGTTGTTTTCAACAAGAATTCTCTTATCACCCAAATCATGTGACATTTAAAGCAACTTGTGTGCCTATAGTGTGGTTTTTGCTTTGTTTTGAATATTTTCTGTAAGGACAATTCAGAACAGTCATAGTTCACAGTTCATTGGTGTATTGTCCAGCCAGAATTTCTGTGTTGCATCATGGGAGATGGTTGGACATTAGGCAGAGGTTCTTTTTAACACCAAGGATGTTATGTATAAGATCTTGATTCTGTAGCTGTTGTTTATGTAATATTACACATGTGGTTCTAGAATGAGTTCGTCAAGTGACGGTTACCACTTTGTGTTTTATTACCGTACCCGTGAATGTATCTTTAGGGGAAGAATTCCTCTTTTCTATCCTGATTTGTTATGATTTTGTAAAGGCTCCCTTGGAAATTAGTTACTGTATTACTGGAGGGACCGTCCTAAAGATTCATTAAATAGATGAAAAGTACACTGTAAATTACAGCCTGTCATTTTCAGATGTTACAAATTCTGTAAAATATACGTAACGTTATCAGCATTGAACATTCAAATGGACATTTCAGCAGGATAACATGTAAACAGACATGTTGTAGGGTATACCAGTCTGGAGTCAAACCAAATTTGAGGAATACAATATTATACGTTTCTCTAAAATGTAGAAAAGTCGTATGGTCAAATATCAATAAAACCAACTTTCTGCAATATTACTGAGCATGAAGTTCGTCATTGTGCTTTAACTCAAAAGTTCATCTGTGTTGGTATAAGTACACAGATAGTCACTATAGGAGCAATAAATAGACCCTGTTACTTCTGCGTCATGCTTATGTTTCAGGGCTCGAAATACTACACTGGTGCAGGTAACATTGAAAATTACCTGCACCAGACAAATTTTACCTGCACCACTCTTTATTTAGGAAGTATGGATCATACTAAAATTGGTCAGGAACCATTTTTTTTTTCTTTTATTCTTTGTAGGTGGTACCAGTCAATGTAGCTGATAACAATCCATACACACCTACATTATAAGACTTTTATGTATAAAACCCTATACATGGACCAGTACAGGTTAAGTGCATGTAGACACCAGAAATACCTGCACAGCTCCAATTTTACCTGCACTAACCTGCATATGCAGGTGGTATTTCGAGCCCTTTGTTTTCTGAGGTAGCGTGCATAGTCCAGTGGTCAGTGGCCCTGCCTCTGGAACTAGAAGCCATGAGTTCGATTCCACCCAACATGTACACTACCAGAAAGGAGTGTGGTTTTTATACCCCCGTCACATGAAGCGAAAATCGATCGGACGACAAGTCTGAGAGCTCTAAATTACGAGGAGGCATGACCTTGACGGGAAGGGGGAACTCTGCCATTTCTTCATCGGCATCAGGGTCATGCCTCCTCGTAATTTAGAGCCTGCAGACTCGTCGTCCGATCGATTTTCGCTACATGTGACGGGGGTATTTGGACAGGTCATTAAGCTGTGGTCCACTGTTCATTGTGCTTGCATTTCCCCGGTACAACAAACTTGTAAATACTCCTCTCTGTCATGACTAGTGGAAGACTAGTTCTTTAGTGAGCTAAAACTGGATCGAGATCACTTTCCTTTTCTGTATAGAATAGAATGACAGATGTACAAGAATCTATATTCCATAACATTTATTTTCTCTAATACATGTATTGGTATTGGTAGTAACAATGAAATTCCTATTGTTCGAGATGAAACAATGGCTCCCAAAATCAACTTGTGTGCTCGTCTTTTCAAACGGCCCTTAGTATTAACACAGTCACAAACATTTCAACGGACCTGCAATGTTTATGCAAATCTGCCTGGTACACCTATTGTTAATATGTAAATTTATGTAAAATGCTGCTTCCAATATACAGGAGTATGCAGCCTTTGTTTGGTGTAGAAAAAAAGTCAAAAGCTAGACAAGTATAAGACATGAAAATGTCTTTCCACAGAAATGAACAATCATCCTTGACACTGACTATTAAATGCTGTCCTCAAGATGGCAGAGGTTTTGCGAGGAAGGCTAAAGGGATTCTGTACAAGTAAGTTCTGTAATTAACACTGGTAAAAATCCAATGTGGGTAGGCTAAATGTATAATGCTATGTTCCTAGGTAAAATGACCAAGTTCCTATGCCAAACTTTTAAGGTTGCCAGGCCATAGAGACCAGTGATAAGGACCTTCTTTATGTTCCAAAACCCCCATGTTCTGGCACCCTTATATAATGTTTCAACCCTTGTGCTAGGGTTTGGGGGTGTCATAACATTGGGAATCGGAATATACATGTAGGAGAATTGGAACATATAGGGGAATTAGAACATAGGGTATCAGAACATAGGAGTATCAGAATATAGGGGTTTCAAAACATGTTTGTAACCAAGTGATACACCACGTCATGTATGTTCTCCATGCCATCTGATCTGCTACACTCACCAACACATTCAATCTATACATTCCTGTATTACACTTCATGTCTGTATATATCGTACAAATACTGACCGTTGTAATAAATGCTGAGTCGCATCCAGATCTAGAAACGTCAAAAATCATTCACATCAAACGCTGAGATCAGTTGTGTGATTCAATACCTAGCAGCCTCACTGCAGCCTGTTTCTGTGCTACAACTGTGCTGTATTTAATATTGTTACCACCTAATGTTTCATAGTCAAGCATCCTCACAGACATTTAGGCCAAAGGAACACATTCAACAAAAGTAGAAAGTAGTATACAAGGTGCAACCAGACACCGATAAATCAGGTACACATAAACAGGTGGGCTTTTTAGATATTTAGCAAAATCTTTGACAAATGACTGTAATTTAAAGCACCCAATCGGTCAACATGTTACAGAATGAAGACTTTGATCTAACACACGTTACGGAGTCACCCATACCACACCTGTTATCAGCAGTGCCACACATATGTAGCATGTATGTAAATTTCTTACAATAGTAAAATTTGTTCTGCGAGCTATTCTCGCGGAGAATCTTAAGAATTTGTACACAATCATACGTAATACCTTAAGTCTAAATAAAATACCCTCTGCACCAGACCAAGCCTGATAAAAAAACACTTGATAAGAATGATATTCACATCAATACTCTACATGTACAGGTTCTTACATATTGGTTATCAATATTATGATAGGATGGTAAATCCTCACCCTAACAACAACAACTAGTTATGTATACGTGCTACACAACATTTTCCAGATTCTGCTATCACTTAAATCAGGTATTTCATAAAATACATTCCTCAAAGCTACCGATGAATTGCTCAGCGGATAACATTTCAAACCTTCAGTTTCTTTTTAAGTCATAAAATAATTTCTACTGTCCTGTTATTTAATTGCAGTAAGTGTCAGGACATAAAAGCAAAGCCTAAAAACAATAAATTTGCACTACAGATAAATCACATCAGGAAATATTCCACTTCAGGCATATCCACGGGATCTGGTCTCACACCAATGTTGTTGATGTATCTGGTCTCACACCAATGTTGTTGATGGGATCTGGTCTACACCAGTGTTGTTGACAGGATCTGGTCTCACACCAATATTGTTGATGGAATCTGGACTCACACCAATGTTGTCGATGGGATCTGGTCTCACAAGAATGTTGTTGAGGGGGTTAAGTCTTACACCAATTTTGCTGGTGGGATCTGGTCTCACACCAATGTTGCTGATGAATCTGGTCTCACATCAATGTTGCTGATGAATCTGGTCTCACATCAATGTTGCCGATAAGGTATGGTCTCATACAGCAGTGAAGGCATCACCTGAAGTTTGAGAAGAAAAAAGGTCAAAGAGAGGTCTCGGTGAACAACTTAACAGAGGTTAGGACATATTAGGTATTAGTAATAAACTAAACATGCACTGATTCTCTTCAGGCAGCAATTTTTGTCTCAAACTTAAATCCTTATACCAAACAAGGTCTTACTGGAGCCAATTGTACGGAAACAGTCCCATTTCTCAGTCTTCCATCTGTGTTTAGTTCAGGGGGGGACAATCGGCTTGCTAGGTGCCATTCTGGTCAGTTTCTGTTACATGTCTACTCTGATTTGTTGCCGTTGATATAAACCAACCAAAATGGCACCATAGCCAACTTCTACTAAGTTCTAGCATGGTCAGTCACAGGGAGCACCATTGGGGACTGGGAGATGTTGGGTTTTACAAACTGAACACCCGTCTAACAGTTGTGTATGTTAGGTTGACCTGGTTCTACAAGTCTCCCCCACCATTTCTTAGTGGTATCCTGGTGTTAGTAGGAGCACACAGTGTTATTCCATAATCATTTTTCTTGATTACCGGGACATGTTGGGCAGTGTATACCTGCTGCAAAGACAAGTCTTAACATTCAGTTTTAAGTGGAATGTAATCTTGAAAGGGATCTTTTACAGTATACGGAAACCCACGTGACCTCCTGCAGTTGGGACAGCCTTATATTCTGATACACCCATCTTTTGATATGTTCCGATACCAAGGCACCTCTCTTCTGGTACCACCATCAATCTTGCAACCCTAACACCCTAGTAGCTCTAAAACATGGGTGTCTCTGAACACAGGGGTGATGGAACATGGGGGTTGGAACATGGAATGTCGGAACATGGGGGTGTCAGAACACTGGGTTGTGGAACATGGTGGTGGTTGGGGGGGGGGGGGCGGTGAACATATCAGGGTGATGGAACATGGGGGTTGGAACATGGGATATTGGAACATGGGGTGTCAGAGCATGGGGGTGTAGGAACACGGACGTCAGAACATTGGGGTGTTGGAACATTGGGGCGTCGGAACATTGGATTTTAACCCCAGCAGTAGCCCCTTGTACTAGTCTGTGTTACACAATCTCTCAATGGCTAGGGTTATTTAATGACCCCCTCCCCTTCTAGGTGGCGGTAAATGTAAGGCCAGCCACTACGAGTGCGATTTTAGTCAGGCTACCCCCTGTGCTGCCTGCGACTGGACCACCAAGAACATTAACCACTGTTGCATGGAGTTCATTCAAAACAGAGCTTTGATCAAATCACATTGACAACGTATCAACAAGGACAGATTGGGAATGATCAGACTTTTAGTAAATCAATGGAAAAATTGAACCAGCGACAAGAAAAGTAGGGTTCGAATTCTCTGCCACCAAAATTTTCAACCTGTAAATGTAACTTGAACATGCAAAATATGGCTGCATTCCTTTATCAAATCCTGACAGAATCTGGATTATTTTTTAACCCGAGAACGTGCAACCCTTTAACCCGAGTTAATTCCGACAGAACCGTAAATACTGGAGCTGTTACCATGGCAACGTGCATGCAGATGGAAGACTGGTTCAATCAGAGGAAGAAGTAGAAGGGAGGGCACTGCCGGCCCCGGAACCTGAATCATCAAGAGAGAGAAGCTGAGAAAAGATCGAGACGCAGCGAACAGACCGGTAGTAGTTAGCAGGCCGGCTTAGCGGCACAACCTGCAACATATCATAGTTATAGTGGCGGTGGAAACCACTTCAAGTAACTGTTATTGGTTATTGTCATGCCTGAATGTTTGCGAAACAAAAAACCTTTCTCAGCAAGTCCTTTTGGCAAGGGTTGCACTATAACCAAGCTGTAAAAGAGTCTGAAATCGAAAAAAAAAGAATGAAAGGCCTTTAATTTTTAAAGCTTTTATATAAATTTCATGCTTTCGAAATGCAACAAAATACTTTTTAGAAATAGCGCATTGCAAACTCCATCTTCGAATTCTGCTTTGTGCCAAAACCCAGCATACCCGCAGTTCCCGAACAGCATACCCTTAAGCAGTTCCCAAGCATCCCCAAACAGCAAGCCAATGCAAAGCTCCAGCATAAGCCAGGATCTTAGATTTGTATCATCAACTTAACAACGTTAGGGTATCTGTCATACAGAAAACTTAGCTCAAATCATGGCTGAAACCCCTGCAGGGACGTTATCCCCATGTTCTTCTGGTATGTCACATTGATAGCACAAGAACTGTTTTGCTAGAAGGAAGCCCCCCTCAACAGAATTTACATTTTCATTGAATTTTTGTTAAAATAACTCAATATTGTACATGATATAAGTGTCGCCATGAATACAGCAGGTAATAGTGGAGGAAGTCTCACCTTTTTCGTTGCTGTAGCAGTTGGAACAGTGGAGCGCGTTTGCCCGGATCCGCACGTCGGTGCCCTGCTGTCCGTTCCCCAGCTGAATGCCGCAGATGGAGCATCGGAAGCAGGTGATGTGGTAGAACAGGCCCAGCGACTCGATGATCATGGCGGCGCCGCGGCCCAGAGGCTCGCCGCAGTGCGTACACAGTTTCCGTCCGCTCACGGACTTCCCGCCACCGCCGCCGCCCACGGGACGCGAGGGCGGGCTCTGCTGTGGACGCGTCGCACGCTGGGTCAGCGCGTCCTTAATGTGGTCCGGGATTGGTCCCTGCGATGTCGTCCGCTCTGGCGGGGCTGAACGGCGGTTTATCATTCGCGCCTGAACGTCCTCGTCATTTCTTTTGGGGTGGATTCTGCGAGGGACTGGGACGTCCGGCGGCGGGTGGGATGGTGGTCCTGTGGGCGGCCCGTGCACGGAGTGCCTGTTCTTTGGCTGTGGCTTCACCAGCGGTGGGAGAGGCTCGATGATGCCGGGGGCGCGAGGTTGGCCCGTCTGGTCCTGAAGCCGCCGGCGCTCTGCCTCCTCTATTAACCAATGGGGCTGGTCACCCGACGATGGCCTCTCCTGGGGTCCCCGTGGAAGGGGCCGGATATCTGGAACGTTCCTGTCGCACAGAGAAAATAAACCTTTACTTCAGATATTCTTCAACAAAACACTCTTATCAAATAGAAAAACACCCATTACATCTGGAAACCAACCAGTGAGCATCTGAGGGTCCAATAAAACAAAATCTACATCTTTACATTACTAACTCTATGTAAACTTTATACAACCCTTTCACAGTTACAGCTTTTAATTGATCCCTTTACAAACCCATTTACAGACAAATGACAGTAATGTCAAGTCTATGTTCCTCACCCGACTTCCTCCATCCTCCTGTTCTCCTGCTCCTCTGCTCTCCGCTGTCTCCTCCTCCTCTCCTCCTCCTCCATCAGTCGCTGGTGTTGCTTAGCAGCCGCCTCGATCCTGGCTCTCTCCTCCTCAGCATCCCACTCCTCCTCAGGGTGGTCCCGAGGGGGCTGCCTGGGCTGCGGAGACGGACGGTGCACCGCGGGGGGCACCGCGGGCGGTAACACGGGCGGGACCGGGCTGTGGTCCTGGGCGGCCTGTTGCAGACGCGCTCGCTGGTTCTCGATCTCCAGTCGGTGCTGGTCGATTCTTCGCCTTTCGTCCTCGCGCTTCTGCCGCTCCAGTTCAGCCTGCAGGATAACAAATAAGATCCCATCTTACAAAAACAAGTCTAGACTAAAGCAAGGTTCACGAAACAGGTACAGATAGCTTTGTATGACTCTCTTTAATCATCTTCTTCTATAGTGTTATTCCCTCTTTCCTTTTTTGTCTAACTTGTTCCTGTACTTGCAACAACAAATAAATTTCTGTAATTATGCCAAAAAGCTGTTCATTCATAAATAACTGGATATGATTTTAGAAACGGTCAGATGTTTCAGGTAGCGCCCACTGCCTTTTACCTGATTCAGTGAACTACCTTTCGTTTTCCAAAATCATATCCAGTTCACCGTATCTTATTACCTAGATGTCTAAACCTAATTTGATGTAATTTCTGTAACTTTTACAACATGTCTTATCTAGAATGTGCATCATTTTTTGTTTGTACACCTTTTCCCTGTACATGTCAGCCTGTTATTTGTTATAATGGCTCTTTTTCCAAAACAGTAACTCTACCTTTTGCCTCATCTCCTCCTGCTCTCGCATAAACTCTTCTTCCTCCTGAAGCATCTGCTGCTCCGCCCGTTTCTCCTCCTCATCGTCCCATCTCTGCTCCGGAGGATGCTGGTCCTTCTCATCATAATAGAACTGATCTCCAGCATCAGGCAGGCCTGGCTCGCCATTCTCCACCCTGAATAGATCAGTGTTATATGTTAGGCCAGAATCTATGGATGCATCAAACAGCTATCACAAATAGTGTAATTTTGACATTTAACCCTGATGAAGGGAGCAGTGGACCTTCCAACATATCCTGCACTTCACGAAACGTGGAGTTGCCACTAATTAAAAGGAGAAGCTGCTACGACCTAAAACATTTTGAAAATCGGGAAACAAATGACTTGGTTGTCATAAAATGGTTGAAAAATGAGTACGTTGCTGCAAAATAACCTACATCTTTGTTCCACTCTCACATTAGATTAAGATGTATAACCATTAGGCAATCCATAAAATCAAGCTAATGTGGCTTTACTTTGAGGCAAGCCTTTTACGACTGTACTTTTACATTATCATTAGAACAACAACTAAAAAGCCATTAGAAGCTGCTACGACCTGGCATCAGTCAGCACGAAATAGCTCGGAGACTGGAGTCCGAAAGCTATAAAAGAACATTTTTGACATTGGTGCTAGAATCTGACCTGGATCGAGCGTGCTCCTCTTCTCTCTTCCTCTCCTGCTCCTCCTGCCATCTTCTCTCCTCCTCCTCCTCCTCCCATCGCCTCCTGTCCTCCTCCTGTTAACAAACATCATGTAAATGGCTTCTAATTGAATCCAAGGAGGACAACTTAAGGTATATTTAATGTTGAAAACCTTGTCTCATTTATGGCAAGTAACATATCACCGGAGTACAAAGTTAAAAGAAAAGAAAAAATGAAAAGATGTAAAAATCCAAAAATAAGACGAGTCTGGAAACCATGCGTACCTCTTGTCTTCGTTTTTCCTCTTCTTCCCACCTCCTTTGTTGCTCCTCTTCTTCTTTTCTTTGCTGTTCTTCAGCTAGCTGTCTCTGCTCTTCCTCTTCCTGTCTTCTTTGCTGTTCCTCCTCCCACCTCCTTTGCTGTTCTTCCTCCTCTCTTTGTCGTTGTTCTTCAGCTAATTTTCTTTGCTGTTCCTCTTCTCTCCGTCTTTGCTGTTCCTCTTCCCACCTTCTTTGCTGTTCTTCTTCATTTCTTCTCCGTTCTTCCGCCTCCCGTTTTCTTTGCTGTTCCTCCTCCCACCTTCTCTGTTGTTCCTCCTCCTCCTCCCTTCTTTGCTGTTCCTCGGCTAATTTTCTCTGCTGTTCCTCCTCTGCCTTCCTCTGCTGTTCCCTGAGCTGCAGCTGTTGCTGTTCCCAGCTGCTGCGATCCTGCAGAGTTTTTGACTCCTCCTCTTCATCATTACTTGGCTTGAAAGGCTGTGGGAGGCAGACGGATAAAAACATTTCACAAGAAATTAAAACATTTCCAGGACAAAGTCAGAATACTAGACACTAAACAGGACTACTTTGTAAGAGGCATCAAGGAGGCCATATACATCAGGGCACTCCAGCAATCCCTGACAGAAACAGTGGGCGTGGTCAACTTCAGGGCACGTTTGACATCACGTGGTATTGATCCTGAAGAAGGCGACAGTGGTCGTTGAAAATTTGATCCGTGTACACCTTTGTGTTGGAAAAACATTTAGCATTGTACTATGATTACTACCAACACAGATGAGCTTCCACAATAAAACAAACAAACAAGTAAACATTTTTATATCCATATTTTTATTTGCTGAAATGAAAACACCTGAAGGAAAACAGAATAACTGTGTGTAACAAACATTAAAACTTTAAGCAACAAACATGTCAACCCACCTTGCTAACAGGCGGCCTGACACTAGCCCACGGTTTGGGAGCATACAGCAGTGCAGGATCCGACTTCTTCCTCTCTATGGACTTCTTCAGCCGGTTCTCGTAGTCGACCTTGAACTGTTCCTGCTGTTTCTGGAATTGTTCCCGCTGGCGCTCCTCCTGCGACCTCTGCCACTCCGCCAGACGGTTCCGCTCGTCCTCAAGGTTATACGAGCGGGGCCGAGACTCCAGCGGCTTGTAGCCTGAGGAAGAGAATTCAGAAAATACACATTGTTAGGAGTGCAGGAATTAGAGCTACATGTGCATTGTAGATTGACGATTTCCACAGTTGTTGGATTCAATACATTTTCTACAGCTGTGAAGGGTATGCAGCTTGAACTTCACATTTTTTCTGTAACAAACTACAAGTCCCTGGTCAGATTTGTAGGCTACCTCAGTAAAAAGTCTGCCCAAGCCACTAAAATAGATGAGTCCCACAGCTTAAGACTAACATGTTGCAATACGTTTTCCTATGGCCATGGACAGCCACGAAATTCATTAATTAATTCCACAGTAATTGCACAGCTGTGGAATTCATCAATTCATGGTTTCCAGTATAAATCGTGAATTCATTTATTTCCTGGGGATGTTATTTCATCCACTGTTTTCATGGTGTTTCAAGCTCATGGTTAAAACGATACAGTAGCACAAAAACACAATCATACATTTATATATTTGCAATGTCAATAATTTGCTTTGCCAGAGGAGAGGCACTGCAAAAATTTAAAGACCAACAAACTGTACCTTGGAAAAAATCAAAAGTTGGATCACATTTCACATGCCAATTGCTATTGAAAACACTACACAAGTACTAAATAAATTTTGAAAAAGAGCAAAACTGTACCTGATTCTAACTGAGGTGGGGTATAGCTGGACAGTTTACTCTGCAGCTTCTCCACTTCAGGTGGAGGCTTGTCTTCACCTTTAGCGTCTAGGAAAAGAAAATTTAATTAAGAATAATTAGTTAACCAGACTGATCAGGAGAATGGGCTGATGTGGCCATTGTGTTAACTAGGGGTTAACCGGGGCGGGGATTCATCAGAGGTTAACCAGTTAACTAGGCTACCTACCAGTTCTGACTCAGGTCCTTGTTATCCAGGTTAGTAGGTATGCAAGTTGGGGTTTATCTGGTGATGTTGTATATTTGTGGCATGTTATTTTTCTAGCCTTGTCTGGTATCCTTCCTATTCTAGCTCTGTTTGCTCCTTTGCTCGCTTCTGTGCAGAAGTCTGGCACCCGTTGGACAGGTACAGAAATGATTGGCATTTAGCTATTCACCTAGGAATAAGCAAGAGTTCATATTCAAATTGGGCTCTGAGTTGTACAGCCCTTGTAACTTCATGGCAATGGGGTTTAATCTGGCATTCTGAAGTTTGATCTTTGTTAGACTGCTTCTAAGAATTATTTGTGGAAAAAAACTTTTCAAAAGGGACAAACATCAAATTATTACGCAAGAACAGTTTAACAAGCAACAGTTAAAATTGTTGCTTGAGTAACCGGCATTTTAACTTGCATATCTTACAACCCGTCATCTAACCTTCATCCACGTGCCAGACTATTCTGCGTGGAAGCAATCATTGGAGAGAGCTTGAGCTAGAATACCGTAGGATGGATACCAGGCCACCTGTAACCTTTAACCCCTCCACCAGTGGCTGTACCTACCCACGCCCAGGAAGAAGTCGGAGCGGCGCTTCAGGTTCTGAGAGGCTATCTCAGACTCAGTGTCCCTGCGACGCAGGACCACCTCGGGTTTGGGCTGCTGAAGCTCGGGGTCTTCTACGTGGGGGTCATGTCGTCATGGCAACGAGTTGTCATGGGAACACAACAAACACAAGATGGACATGCACAAGGGTTAGTCCACACCCAAACAAAATGTTGTTAAGAAATCATAAAAAGAAATAAACAAACAAAAACAAGCACAGCACTGCACTGCATAAAACTGACAAGTCTGTTTTCGATGTTAATGTTCCTTTGTTGACCAAATATTAACATCTTTGAGATAATAATGCCACGATCGATTAGTTAGGAGAGGAAAATAGAATACAGTCACAATTTGAAATAAATACAAATTCTATCAAAATTTTCCAATTTCTCACACATGGACGAAAACAACTGCTTAGAAATACATGTAAATTGCAATCACGTCTTTCTGCAAACTGAATTTGTCTCTTAAGGTTACACAGAAAACCATTTCAAAATTGACTGGAGTTTGTCTTTATTCTGACAGTCTATTCAAGTTTTGATGCTTTTCAGTCACCCCAGCAGGGAATGTCTGCCAGTGACTCTAGAGCAGACTGTCTGCTGTTTGGCTTGTAAGAGCTTCAATCGAAAGCAGTGCAGAGTCAACTGAGGCTGACAAAAAACAACAAACAGAAAACAACAAAAAGTAAAAACCACATATGGTGGGCACTTGGCTACCTGGATCTCTCCAGTACCCGAGCTGTCTGAAGAGAGGGGACATAGTTTGACAACCCCTCTCAGGCCATAGTTTGAAACTTTAACAACATGTACTACGTATAATGCAAAGCTGTGTCCACATCTAACTCAATATGCAAAATGAACCTGTTACAAAACATAATATTGGGTGGGACAAAACCAAACCAAACCAGCTGTACAAAGTTACTGTCCTCTTGTACATGTTGTCTTTATGAAGAAAGACCTTCACGATTATCCCACCAATTCCACGACATTTTGGCACCTTGACAGTTCGGGTCCTAGCCAGTCAAGAAGATTTGGCACCAAGGTAAGGACAGTTAGCCTTAACTCTAACCCTAACCCTAACCCAAACCAAAACTGTAATACAAAACCCTAACTCTTACCCTAGCTAACCCAAACTCTAATACTAACCCTTGCCCCTACCCTTACTCTAACCCTTCCTAGGCCTGGTTCCAAACTCTCCTGTTTGGTTTTTGGGCCCAAACTGTCAAGGTGTGAAAACGTCTCTATACCTAAGTAACCATGGCAACACCCACCTTTAAGAAGCGAGATCTCCATGTGTTGTCCCGGCGGGTCGACCCGCCACTCCTTGGACTGCCACGTGCCGTCCTTCCGGCCCGACTTGTCCAATCGCTCGATCCTATCCGCCAAGGACGCGTCGTCTCTCGCCTTCACCGCACGGGTTACTGGCTCTTCTTTAACTTCATCGTCCAACCTAAAAGGCAGGGAGGAAATAACTTTGTACTTCAAGGAGCATCTCAAGTTTACAATAGACTCAGATAGAGACAGAATCTTCTCACCCTCCACTTAGAACCAGTTCACCACCCATGATTGGCATAAAAGTAGCCATAGTGGCCAGCCTTACAGTTGCCACCACCTTGGGGAGGGTGTCATTTACCCCAGCCAGGGAGAGATTGCATAAACACAGGCTAGCATGAAAGCACCTACAGCAATTTTTGAATTGTGGTTATTTTTGCAGTGACAAGTTATGACACTGCGAATATGCATTTTCCATTGCAATTTGCCACTGTTCTACAGAACTTTTTCAATTTCAACCGCAAACCAACCGCTCAATCCTCTCCGCCAAGGAATCATTGTCTTGTGTCTTCAAGACTCGAGTTACCGGCTCTTCTGTAACTGAATCGTCTTCCAACCTAAGGGGGAATTGAGGAATTGACCTTGTACTTCAACACTGAGACTGAATTTACCCTCCCACACTCAATAGTCACAGTTTACCACTTATGGCTGTTAAATTTTCAAACTATTTCGAATTCGAAAAAAAGACTAGATATTAGAAACTTTTAATGAAATTTCTGTTGAGTTGAAAGCTGAATATCAGGTTATTATTATGTTATCCACAACAAAATTTGAAACAATGTAAATTATATTTTTTAACCTTGAAATTAAGATGCAACAAAAAACCCTTTTCCAGTCCTACAACAATACTGAATTTGAATTTGCAATTATGGTTTTTGAATTGATACAAGAAGTAGAACCGTTACTGTTCGATGTACATGTAATAACATTCAATTTGGATCTGCTAATGATTTTAAATATGGTAAAACATGCCCTACCTGGGATGAAGGAGAATTCTTGTTACACAACCAGTGGGTACTTACATAGCTTACGTTTCGATGTCTCTCAGACACCTTCGTCAGAGCTTCTAACTGTTTTCTCACCGCAAAAGCGCCACCTACATCGGCTACATATAGCAGTGAGAAGCAGAACTCCAGTTAGAAGCTCTGACGAAGGTGTCTGAGAGACATCGAAATGTAAGCTACATGTATGTAAGTACCCACTGGTTGTGTAACAAGAATTCTCCTTCATCCTATATTCTACCAACCTGATGAAACTATTTTCGGATGCCCTACCTGTTCAGCTGCTGAGAGAGTGCAGTCTGGTCCACCCGTACTTTCTCCTGACGAACCACGGGGGACTCGTCCACGGGAGGCGGTGGGCGTGGCGGAGGGGCGGGGCTGTCGGGCTCCTCTTCGGGGAAGCCATCCTGGAGGGGTCAAATGGGGTCAAGGTCAGACTGCACAAGATTTGATAACTGCCCCACATTTACAGGAATTATGTGACAATCTAGGAGCATTATAAGAAGGGCAATATAATCTCTTTTTTCTTACAATTATTACTTTTCAGAAAAAAATTATTAAGTCAAAACTGCCCAAGATGACCACACAGAGGACAGAGCAATTTGGTCTATGTGGACACACAGGATTCTTAATGCTTGTGTCAATGGGAAAAAGTATGTAAAGGACCATGGTCATATTGGCCAGGTGGTCCATATGTAGAGGTGGTCAGACTATCTGGATTATAAATGCATAAAAAGATTCACCCAACATAAGTCAACCGAATAAAACAAACTTCAGCAAAGGCTTAAAAAAGATCAAGCTACTTATGAAAAATGATACAATTCTCATTGGATGCAAACTTACATTAGTCTCCAAATCCTTGGCCAGGCTGGCAAAAGCTGCAATTGGCAAAAACAGAATTCAACATCAACATAGAAAGTTACAGTGTACATGTATATAGTGACTACTGCAAACAAAATCAAGTTCATAGCCAAAATATTAGCAAGCAAATGCAGAATTTTTCTCTCCCTTCAAAAGAAGTTGTGTTAAAAAAATCTGACCGTTCTTTTCAGCCCCTTCTCTACGGATGTAGAGCGAGATGATGCCAGTCTTGGCGGAGTCGCGGATGGCGGCCACGACCGTGTTGTGGTTGAACTGGGAAACGTCCTCCTCGTTAATAGCGAGAATCTCATCCCCGACCTGCAGCTGACTTCTGGATGCTGATCCACCTGTAGGAAAACATACAGCCGCATGTTACGTTTCTTCCTCAACTCTTGTGAGACTTGTTTTTTCTTCCATCACAGTCTTTTCTGCGTCATCTATCTGCAGACATAACATACTATAAAACTTGAAAAGGTCTTTCAAAGTGACCTTTCTGCCTTTAAATCATGACACCAGGAATATGCATTTCCGTTGTTTTACTCCTCTAAATCTACTTCTTCTCTCCTCCTACTGTTCGTGGGCTCAACAGTTGCTGATGCCACACAGGTCATGTGACATAAGCTTAACTGAGCATTTTAATTTGAGGAGGATCTGAAGACTGACCAAAAGCTTGTTTGTAAGTGTTTTACTTTTTTTAATGGTTCTCCTGTCGATTCGACAGATGAGCAGGCAGACAGGCATTTACCTGTTTTGCCTGACCTGCACATGACTTTTTATGGTGAAGGAGGGGCGTGCAATTCCTTCTCCACCCTCTCGTCTACTGTCTCACAGGGACAGAACTGTATGACACGTGTGAGACGGCTTCAGCAGATGCAGCTTTGTTATTCGGAGTATCCATCTCCTAGGAGGACTTCCTGTTTTACTATGTATACGTATAATACATTTGAAATGTTTATAATATTTCTAGGTTAACAAAAATGGACCAAGTCCTACCTGGTACAACTGAGCTGATGAGTACAGGTGCCTTGTCGTCCTTTCCTCCTGACACAGCAAAGCCGAAGCCTTTCTCGTCTGATGACTTGGACAGGTTAATGTTAGTCACCATGTACCCATCCTGTAAAAGACATTGATTATTTTCCAACACGATAAGGATGTGATGGTAAGTGTGCAGTTCTCATATCAGTTACTAGGTGGCGTTGTAGTTAGTAGTGGACACCTGTAAAATATAGAAACATACACAATGTCATGCAAAATTTTTGGGAGGCAACAAAATCCACTTTTCAGAAATTTGAACCTAATTTGAACTCCTTTAGATGCTTCATAATAATGGTAATGAAGTGAGGATTGTTTTGGAAAGGTCCAGGAACCAAAAAGGATGGAACAATCCAGTGGATTTTATATCAATGAAGCTGACAAATGCCATGTTGGTGTGTTTGCACTTAAATGGACTGTAGCTGAAGGGTACACAGGATTTTTGCATTTTTAAGTTATTCTTCTTGAATTCTCTTCCTTAAGCTGTAGTCATTAAAAAGTCGTAATTCAAAATGTGATGATTTTCAGAGAAGATTTCACGTCTACAAGGCCCAAAGCTGGATTTTGTTGTCCCCAGTACGTTAGATCTGAAGCCTGATTCCCCTCGGTTAGTATCGCACCTTATACTCCCACCGCACCGGCCGATTGGCTACCTCTTCCATTTTCTGTTTGGCTGTCATCCTGGAAAGTGGTGACTGGGACCGCCTGATTGGCTGAACAGGGGAACTGTCTCTGGCCCTGATTGGTTGAGCAGGACTGTCTCTAGCCCTGATTGGCTGAGCAGCAGGACTGTCTCTACCCCTAATTGGCTGAGCAGGGGGACTGTCCCTTGCCCAGATTGGCTGTGAGCGTTCGAATTTCCGGGGAACTTGAGGCGGTTCCTTTTCCTTAGGCTCCTCCTGCTCCATCCTCTGCCACATGGACCGGATGTTGCTGACGGACTCGGAATTCTCTTTATTTCCCTCAGGCGAGTAACTAGATGGTTTAGGTGGCGGAGGTCGTGGCAATGATGGTTCAGGTCGTTGCCACGACTGGTCTGACCGTTGCCGTGAGGGTTCCGGCCGTTGCCATGACTGCGCTGGCTGTTGCCGAGGTGGTTCCGATCGTTGCCATGACGGCTTGGCGGGTGAAGCCTTTGGGACGCTGTCTTCTCTTGGTGGAGCAAAAGAGCCCTGAAGAACATTAGAATAGGTTCAGAATAAGCCATTACAAGAAAGGTATCTTCTAATTAATATATGCAAACAGCAACAATGTGAGGAACTAAAACTGCAATTTTGCAAATGCTGCTCCTACATGTAGAACTACATGTATCATAGAGTGAAAATTATTACCACTGTGAGAGCATCCTCACTAGCCTCTACCAGGCTACATGGATCCCTGGTCTAATTGTAGAAATTGGACAAATAGAGTCAATAGTATGCTAGGGGAGTCGGCCGGCCAGAAAAAACATTATCCTCACCACGAATAATGTTTTTTCTGGCCGGCCGACTCCCCTACCATACTATTGACTCTATTTGTCCAATTTCTACAATTAGACCAGCGATCCACGTAGCCTGGTAGAGGCTGCATCCTCACCACAAGATAGCTTTAAACAATTCTTGCTATAGATGTGCTAAAGGCAGGTGTGATAGTTCGTACAGAGCAATATTACCGGCTGCTGATGCACCATGTGCCTGTGAAGCTTGAGTGTTATGCTGAAAGGTGGTTACACCAGCTAAACAGACAGATTTATGATGAATCTTCACTAAGGTTAAAATCAGTAGTGTTGAAATAAATTAATGTGACACCATCATCATTGATTGAAACTAGACCTTTCTCCCCAGAGACTAAACAGCACTTATTTCCTACCCTATTGATGCTATCATCTCTTGGGGGCGGGGATGGTCTCTGTGAAACATAGTCAGACATATAAGTTTATATCAAGTCTTCTGGAACCGGCTTTTCACCAAGTACTATAGGGGCATCATTACGAGATACCAGTAGCTTTAAACAATGCTTTCTTGGTGTGACAAAGTGATGAACTGTAACTGCATTTAAGTTTGCAGGGATTTACTTTTGTGGTAACGGTAAAAAGGAGTGTTCGCTGTAGTTTTAAGTTTGCGGTGAAGTGGCCGCAAACATAAAACCACCTCAAATATTGCTGCATTTACAGTAACCATTTGCTTCCGCACAGTGTGCCTGCGAAGCTGGTGTGTCACACCAAAGGACTGTTACACCGTCTATACAGATACATTATTATGATGATGAATTTTAACTATAATAATTTTGTAGCGTTGAAATATATGTGACACCATCACCATTGTCCAGAATGTGAAAACTATTTAGTATTAGTTAACCTTTCTCCCTAGACATAAACAGTACTACATATTTCCTACCCTATTGATGCTATCATCTCTTGGTGGTGGGGATGGTCTCTGTGAAACATAGTCAGAAATAAGTTTACGCCACATCTTCTATCTGGAACCAGCTTTTCACCAAGTTACCATAGGGGCATCATCACGAATACCGGTCACAAGCTTTAAACAATGTTTGCTTCAGTTTATGTGCAAAGGTTATTAGGACTGACAGAGTGATAAAACCAGTTGCATGGTGTGCCTGCAAAGCTGGTGTGTTACTCTAAAGGACGGTTACACCGAAAATATAGAATCTGATGCAGAGATATGATGATGTATTTTAACTATAATATTGTAGATGATATTAAAAATTAGCAGTGTTGAAATAGATGTGACCATCACCATTGTCCAGAATGTGGAAACTAAACCTTTTCCCCGACACAGTACTTATACCCTACCCTTTTGATGCTATCATTTCTTGGGGGTGGGGGTGGTCTCTGTGAAACATAGTCATACATAAGTTTACATCACATCTTCTGTTTACAACATAAAACCACACAGCCAGTGTACTAGTGAGAACATGGGATACTTGTACATGATATGTATACTACAACCTTCTTCCCGCAAAAACAATGTATACAATGTAATTATTTTGGTACCAAAACAAGAGCTTGGTCCTACCTGTTTGTTATTTGGTACGTTCCTACTGGGCTTTTCGTCGTCGCTCCACGGATCCTCTCTGCGGACGTTCCGGGGCTGAGGTTGCGGACGCCATGACCTCGCTGGCGGCTCGCTGTCGTTGCCGTTAAAGACGTTATCATCGTTTTCTTCCGCCCTCTCACGCTCGTCAAGAGCATCTGCATACTGATCAGACAACTCCTGCTCACGCTTTTTTCTGGGTGGAAAACGGAAAAATTCTGTAATTTCACTTATGTTTTGTGGGTACTGAATTTTACAATACAATTGGGAGGTTTTTGCATTTAACAGCTGAGACAAATCTGTACAGTAACACTACATTACAAATGCATACTCATGGTGTCAATGCAAAAACTCTCAAATAAAACCACATCAAACATGTCAAGATTCACAGTAATGGGTCACAACGTTTTGAAGTGAATGAATTGATGATAACAACGCAATAAGTCCTACCTGAGCAGCTCAATTGCAACATCTCCAATGTCAGGGCCTCCTCTGCACAAGTAGACAACAACAAAGGTCAGTCACAAATACAAACAAAAACATCAACAGTTATTGTACAACAACTGCAACAAAAATTGTAAAGGTTCAATATCAACATTCAACAGCAAACTGACGACATTCTTGGGATAGTCGTGCAAGTCTTACAAAACTTAGCTGTCTTGTTACGAAAAGACTGTCTTAAATACTTATAGGTGGTTGGTTCTGTCGCAGCCTGCTTGCAATTGAAAATTTTACAACAGCAAAAATGTACATCGAAATACGACAAATGTGACTGCAATGTAACAATCAACACTTACTTTTCGTCCACAATTTCCTGGAAAGTTTTGCTTTTGCGTTTCACGGGTTCCGTGTCTGCTTCCTTGTCCTTTTCCCATTCCTCCTTCTTGGCCCACAGGTCTGCTGAGGACTTGCTCTTCCTCCGTAACTTCCAGGTGTCCAGGGTCTGGGTGGTAACAAGATTATTTTAGGATTTGATTTGATTTGATTTATTCGGCTGTAAAGAAAGAAATACAGCCAGGGCTACCCAACTACCAATCAAGGGCTAGCCCAGGTAATAGCCTCCGGCTAGTTGGGTAGCCCTGGGGTTAGTCTTTAGGTTTAGGGTTAATCTAAAGGCTATGGGTTTAAATCTCCAGCTGGCCCAAAAACGGTGAATGTTAATGCCCTTTGGACAGGCAGTAACACCTTGATTCAGGTGAAAATGGGCTTCAAGCCTCGATAGAGGATGTCCACTCAGATAGGATGTAAAGCTGGTCAGGAGGTCCTGTGTTTGAGGATAGCCCCACATCAAGTACATGTATGTTACGGAGTAAAATGCGCTTATCGAAAAAGAGTAGGAGTCATTCCCTGCTTGAGTGCATCAAACTTTACAGTCCAGACTTATGCAGCTTGTACCTGCCGTACAAAACTGATGTGCTGCACACAAAGGCAGTCTACTGGTTACGCAAAACAAACAGGCAAACCTACCGATCGCCAGAGATCAGAGTCTTCGCTGAGCTTTGTCTTCTCCTTCTTGTAGTCCTCGTACGTAAGAGACTTCTCATCTTCTTCTTCTTCTTGACCCCCGCTTGATGACTTCCGACGACCCTGAACGAACAAAAAGAGAAAAAACACAGAAAATAAAAGATATTTAAATCACTTCAGTCAGGTGAAATGTTGAGGTGATCTTGAAATTGAAAAAAATCTCAGAAAGATAAAATGGGAGGAAATAATGGGAATCAGTACGTTGCCCACATGACCCTCATCCACTCTGTTCTGCTGCTGCAGAACATGAAGTTAGGGAAAGGGAAATTAAAATGATTGATGCACCACATACATAAAGGACGAGACATACCTGATTATGGCACAGACATGGATGATTATTGTACATTACACTATCTTTAGCCCCTGTCACACATTCATGACCTAGCCATGATTTTGCCCCCTAACCCAAGCTAACCTAACATAGGTCAGCACGGGGTTGGTGGATAGCCAGGAATTCAAATCTAACCTGTTCTAGCTCCACTTTTTATTTGCTCCTCTGATCGCATCTGAGCAGAATAAGATTTTTTCGTCTTTGATTTTTCAAAATTTATACTCGAATTGTACAGAGGACTTTCAAAGACATAGTGGGTGGCCTGACCAACTCCCAAACATGATCTGGAGGAGGTGGGAAGGCCATGGTCGGCTATGTGTGACAAGGGCTTTTCTTATTTCCTTCACAATAATCTGCATGCAAATATACCCCAAACACCCTTATCCTCACCATTGGGTACGTCTTATTCAACTCGGGGTTGCTCTTGCTCAGGAAGCCCCCCTTGGGCGGGAGGAACATGTGGCTCTCGCTGATCCGCTTCTTGAGCGGGCGGGGCAGGTACCCGGCCGCTCGCCGACTCATCATGTCGTCCGCCATCCTCGCGCGCGGGTCTTGCTGGTCGTCCGAGTCCAAACTGCCGCTGAGCTGCCCGCGATCAAACGACGAACTGGAATCCTGGCTGATGGTACTGTCTATGGAGTCCTGTAAGGAGCAAACTTCTGTGTGAGACAACTGTATGACTCACTGCAACTTCCATGTGAGACCAAACCTTACAGAATCAATTAGGCCATTACTGCAACTGTTTTGATGCCTCGGTTTTCATGTGATCTACTGTATGTTGTCCACTGGTGTCTTCACTTGCATGAATGTAACACGTTGTTTGTCTTGTTTACATGTATGGTGGGTTCTTGGAAATCATTTCAAAAGTTCTGAGATGAACAAATAAAGATGAATGAAAAAATATCATAAACTTCTATATGAGCAATTGCTGTTGTTGTTTACATCCTGGGTATTCAACAGCTGGTGGCTACCAGGACGTCAGTAGATTGGATTGCTAATTGATATTTAAATTAGCAGATCAAATTACAGTAACTGACAAGTATCCAAAATCAATATTTTGCCACAAACACCTGCTTTTTGCCTACCACTGCGTCATCATGACATGATCCCAATTGTTTGTATTACAGACCAAACTCAGGAATTTGGGGGTCATTGCTGGCAACTTTTAGTGAAAGATAAACCTGATTGTGTAAAGCATATTTGCAAACATGGAATCAACATCAAAACTCAATTTCATGAAGAAAATTTTTTTCTGTAATGGTTTTCTACTTTTTTATTATTTGTAATGGTAATATTTCCCATTCATGACTTAATTTTTGCGAGTTTTCAGTCTTTAATTCTCTCTCGCTTTCATACGTGAAATACAATGATAATTTTACCTGTGGTTTGTGTTTGTAGCTGTAGACATTCTCATGAGTGTTGCCAGAAGGGGGGCCGCCGTAGATGTCCTGTAAAGAGAGGAAATATTTCTCAAACACTAAAAAAACAATAATATGTACATCTTCAAGTAGTGTGTCCCGAATTCATGTCATTGGCTTCAGACAATCATGTATGTCACTGCCATCAGCAAGGGTTATTGGCCCGTAAAATAGAATAAAAGTCTTAATTAAAAGCAGTCTGTCCCAAATTGAGGTCACTGAGAAAAACATGTCCGTGCCGTCTGCAAGGGGTATCAGCCTTTAAAGCTGCAGTACTCAAAAAAGCTGCTAGAGGGCCTAATGTTGCTAGATTTCTACGGGACATTAATACTGACTGACCCACAAAAATTCACTACCAATCCATAGACAGCATCTTGAGTTACAGGACTGGTGCAAACATATGACCGCAGCCCAAAACACCACCAATCAGAATTGAAACTCCTTTGAATTCCACGAAAGTAACAAACCTTAACAGCCCAAGACTTGGCAAAATAGGATTCCTAAATCTAAGTTTCTGATAAAAAAAAAAGGGAAAAATCAGTACTTGCCAAGTGGATTAAGATCAATTATAAGTGATGCTATTTGGAGTAAAGTCCAATAGGGTGCAAGAAAACAATAATCAGAAAACATCTAGAACATGCATGGCCACTACCCCTCAGCCAATCAGAGCCTTTCAATTACTGTGTTTATATCTCATAGTGCAGAAAAGTGTGGTACTATGAAAAAAAGTGTGGTACTATGAACTATGAACTCATTTGCATGAAATAGAACCACACACTTTTCATAGTACCATACTTTTTCAAGGCTACAGCCATAAAATTTGGGTGGGGAATTTCCTTCAGCTTACCGCGTGGGTACAGTAAATTCTTTTGTCTTCTTTATCGCGGAGAACCATTACAACTGCACTCCTGACCTTGTCGCCATGGAGGAATGACCTCAATGCGCTAACAGGGCAATAAAGCAATGGCGCCTTCCTTATCAGCTATTGGCTAAACTGTAACAATGCAGCTCTAGCTGAGGAGCAAACAGTATGCCAAAAGGCCAAGCCAGGTACAGCGCATACAGTGACCTAAAAGTGACCAAAAATGGTGGGCCAAATACTTCCACAAATAAACATCATATACATCAAATGAACACTTTGGCCCATAAAATCAGCTATAGGCTAAACTGTAACAATGCCGCTCTAGCTGAGGAGCAAACAATATGCCAATAGGGCAAGCCAGGTACAGCACATACAGTGACCTAAAAGTGACCAAAAATGGTGGACCAAACACCTGACGTGCAAACAAACATTAGAACACTTGAATGTGCTGTGACACTTGCCAAACTAGATGGAACAAACACTTGAATCATCTGCCTTTTAACTTTTGTCAGCCCTGTGTATATAATTCATAAAGGATGGTGGTGTTCACAATTTAGTGACCAAAAATGGTGCGCCAAATACCAGCACAAATAAACATCATATACATCAAATGAACACTTGAATGTGCTGTGACACTTGCCAAGCTAGGTGGAACGAACACCTGAATCATTTGCCATTTAACTTTTGTCAGCGCTGTGTGTATAAAAGATGGCGGCGGTGTTTACAATGTATTTAGTAATGGGGTCAAGAGGGCGATTCATAGGTCTCAATCACGCGTCATAAACCTGGAAGAAAGAATATTCTACAGTACAGCACTGTAAATATGTTTACTTTGATGGGAACATAATTTTGCAGCAGGAGTAGGAAGGAGTTTTTCCCCTTGTTTTAAGTCTGCTGTCAAAACAATACAGTCTGTGTAGCACCGAAATAAATTTTCATATATTCATGATTTTGTGGTTAGAGAAAATTAAAGTAGCCCTGAACATTTCAAGATTTACAGTGCCGCAGAAACAGGGTCACTGTACTGCAATTACTTGTGCACAATATTACAGTAACTGAATTCCTGGCAAACCCAGTATTAAGGTACAACCAAATAATGGATACTACTACTAACCACTGCTACTGCACAGGTCTGGCTCAGCTTTTACGATGTACCATAAACTGCAAAACATTTGTGAAGGTTTTATGTTCGTAGGAGGGTTGCTATGACCTCTCACCCCAACCTATCACACCACGGACAATGTTCTGTCTTGAACTGCATTTTACTGTGACCTCATACTGCAAAAAGGCCACCCACACCTTTAACTGATGCCTGCAACCTTAAATCAAGTTACGGCATTATTTTTTAAACTTAAGAGTAGAAATTTTGGGGCCAACAAGAGTTTTAAGTTGCGAACAACACGAAAATGCACTCAACGACAGTAACCCTCCTCCTCTCAACGCTGAGTTTTTTCTCTCGAATTCCTTAATCAGTTGACCAATACCCCCCACCCTCCCCAGCCACTGTTCTTTACAACAGTTCTGCATCCCCAAGGTCAGGTCAGGTTAAGGTCAGGTCTCTGCACGGTTCCATTATTAACAAAGAATGCTTCCCTGGGAATGTCATGACCTTCTATTAGTCACAATAGAGTATTATAATTACAATGTACCACCTACAGACAAGTTGCCAGGCAAGAATTTAAGAAAGTTCTATCTCAACAGCACAGACATCTAGAAGTAGTAGAACAGCTAGAAATTTTTGGGTAGCCCTAAAAACTGATATATGATCTACCTTGTATCATCTTTTCTAATTTAGCCTGTGACTTGGTCAGGGTAGAAACAAACCAACTACATGATTCTAAAACTCAATAGGTTTTTTTATTTTATGTGAGGTGTGGTCAGCCCACTCACCTTTGGCTTCAGGGGTCCATAGAAGGAATCTATGATCCATAGTGGCTAAAACATTGTAGCGCACAATAATTGGTAGCACTACAGTACATGTTGTTGGAAAGTTTCCCAGGCAATTCAACAAAAGAAATCTAGCTACAGCATGAGTTTAACAGACTATTCTACTACTGTACTACAGTAGTAACACTAACAGTACTACTGTCACTTAGTCTATACAGACTATGACTGGGCAAAGGAACAAATGACACTAGACTTACAGAGACTACTGTAACAGTACTCATGAATTACTTACTTCCTTAGGCCCATCCTTGGGTCAGACTAAGATATACAGACAGACTATACCTGACAACAGACTATATACCTGAAGTAAAAAAGGCTGGGGTGTGTCCATCTTACGGACTTAGTCAAGGCAGAAGCTAAGCAAACACGATTCTCACCACAGCCAGGCTGGAATGTCCTCCTCACATCCAGGTGAAACATAAACATCAGGCAGGTAAGACAACAACAAACGTCTAAAAATATACCCTGTAGTCAGAGTGGTGCATGATGATTATCATACAGCCAAACCTGCACTCTGCATAAGGAACTCCTCAGGTCAATATGAATACTGTAAATCACTTTGTCTTCTTGGTACCAAACTTTCACGGTCTGAGAAAATCTAACTTGTTCTCGGAACTAAATGTTCACGGTGGCAGCAGGTGCACATAGAAGAAAGTCAGCGAATTATTTGTTGTCGGTAATGATAACTTCACATTACAGTCATCACCGTGAAAACTGTGAACATAAAAGTACACTGAAAAGAATCAGGAATTTATTACTGTACTTTTTGGTGGTCCCTCAGATAACATAACATCATGTCCATTGTGGCCACCTGTTCACATATAGACCCAATTTTATTGGTCTCCTGTGTGGTCTTCCTGGTCAGTTTTGTTTTGATTGTACACAGAGGCGCAGAGAAATTGCATTGAGCTTTCAGAAAACGAAATTCTACTTTCTGAAAGGATTGAATAAATGGGTGCTCAGGGCCTGACTAACGGAAATGTATAGGAAGTCACTGAACCTATGTTGTCAGTAGCCCCACCCCCACCCACACCCACTGACGTGTTTACAACCAATATAACAGGAAGACGAAAACCACAAACTACAGGACTCTCCTTATGCAAAGAAATACTGCGTGTGTCCCATAATGAACCCATAACACAGGACCATTTCATTACCTTGTAAAAAAAACAGGTGTCAGCCCAATGACAAATTTCTAAGGAGATTTCGAGTAGATACATAGCAGATCTATCATTATCAACACCTGACCCTTTTTGGTTTACTTTACCATAGATTATACAACAAAAGTCTTGGGAGACAACAGGCTGTAGTTTAAGTCTATAAGACTTAGTCTAGAACAAATTTTGCTGATGTTCTTATGTAGAGGTTTCCCTTTCTTCATGCCTTGTTGAAAAATTTTTAAGTGGATTTCCAGCAAAATACCTAGACTGGGATCTATTGACATTTCACCCTTTTCGGTTTACAGTACCAAGATACAACAAATGTCTTTGCAGTCCAAAGACTGTTGTTTAAGTCTAGAACAAATTTTGCTGATGATTTTGTAAAGGATTCCTTTTCTTCCTACCTTGTTGACAAATTTCTAAGTGGATTTCCAGCAAAATACCTAGACTGGCATCTATTGACATTTCACCCTTTTCAGTTTACAGTTCCTTTACACTACAAATGTCTTGGGGGTCCAAAGACAGTTGTTTAAGTCTAGAACAAATTTTGCTGATCACTTCGTCAAGGAATTCCTTTTCTTCCTACCTTGTTGACAAATTTCTAAGGAGATTTCGAGCATGATAACCTCTGGGATCTATTGACATTTCACCATTTTCAGTTTACTGTACCATCACACGACAAAAGTTTCTGGAGACAACGGACTGTAGTCTAAGTCTTGAACAAATCTTGCTGATGTTCTTTAAGGTCCCTTTTCTTCCTAACACACCTGATGACACCAACCTGATCCAACAGGTAAATACCTGACTCAGATGATAAATGATGTTCGGGAACAAAAACAAACATACCACATAGAGAATTCACTGACAGTCAACAAAAGTACAGATAATATCTTTTGTTACATCATTCTTTTGCCATATATGAACCCAACATTATCCAAGAGCAATATCAATGTAAAATATATTTTGGAAAATAATTTCATCAGGTTGGTGGATCACAGGACATAAGAGTTTTCTTTTACACAACCAGTTTTTCTCACCTCCTGACCAGTTAGAAGCTCTGAGGAAGATCGAAACGTCGGCAGGTGAGAAAAACTGGTTGTGCAAAAGAAAACTCTTATGTCCAATGTAAAATGTATTATGTATAGTAATGATTACGATCATACAAAACCTACACTTTCGACCATGCAAAGTTTGAAAATGAATTGCAAGCCCTGATTTCTTTTGCCTCAGTATTATTGTGTCAGGGGTTCTGCATTATACAGACAACCCCCCTCCCCCAGACAACAGCACATTGTTCCAGTGTGACACAAGTTCACCCTAGTTGTGCGGACGGTTCCAACTGTTTAGAAAAACACCCCAGGCACATCTGAACGCCTTTTGCCAGCAAATTCGGCAGAACCGGCCTGACCCAGATAGGGGAGACTCGAACATACATGAACGTCTGTTTGTCACAAACAGTCCTGTTCAAAACAAACAACGCCACTCCAAACATTCCAACAGATAGTCCCAACAAACTTATTAGTAACTCCAGCTAGCCTGGTGTCTTAGCACCGACATCCCAGTCAATGACCTTACCGAAGTCTGAAACATTTCAAGGTCAAACCGTAAAGCCGGGCCGTAAGCTAAGGTCGAGTCGTGTCCGAGTTTTTGTGTTCTGACACCTCCTGATGAAAAATCACCTGGCTAATGAGGGAAGTTAGAGGCACAAACGCTACGCTTGGCTTCACCCAAATTATGGGGACATCATCTAGTCAGGACACATACCTTCATTTTCCCCTCCTCTTTTGCCGTAACCTTACGGGAACTGATTCTTAACCCTCCTGTGGCCGGAGTGGGTTAACCTGCGAATGCCGAGCCGGCAGAATTTACGGCAACACGGGGCCACAAAGGAGCGTGTTGTGGGGGAAGGTCAGCCGGGGCAGAGGGTTCACACGGCCCGACGTTACTTTTACCTCTGCAATTATCACACCATTATGGCAGTCCCCTGGGAGCAATCGCTATAAACACCACCACACACACCACCAAGCTCACCTGACACGAACTCGAGCCCGTCGGTGACGCTAGGCGCTGTCAGGGCGTAAAAGTTATGTCCTGGTAATGGGAGGGGGGGTCAGAACGCTAGTGTGTATGTCCCACCCCCATGCATGTTTGCTTGTCAATACTGCATACCTTTCCTCAGGTATGCAGCCATGAATGGCCGCCAGGTGTAGGGGAGAACAAAGAGGTTCACCTCTCCTTAACTCAGGCCGAGACGCCCGTCTCGAGTTACCCAACACCGCCCGACCCAAGGAGATGCAACAATCTATAAATCAGCAGAAAAATCTGACGGGATTTCTTTCGAAAACTTCACCTTCAACCTGAAAGAGTGAGTTATTTTCCCTGCCAGTGTGATCCTACACCCCCACAGAGCGTGGCGAATGGTTTCTCCTGAACAAAGCCCAGGCCACACCTAAGTCAAGAAGGCAAGAGCGCAAATAAGGGGACGTTGCCTATGTAGGGGCTGCACTTACCACTTCCTGGTGGGATCTCATCCCTTTAGGATCCCATCCCTGGATCCGGCTATCCAGATCTTGACACACCTGCATTTTGGGTGGGATCGTGAGATCCAGGAATCACAGAGCCACCTTGACACACAACACACCTGTTGGCTTGTGTCCCCGCGCGGTGCAGGAAAGTGGACTGTTCCGCCAACAGACAAAGAATTTAGCAACACAATAGGGCAGCGTGTAATGCCTGAATAATTCAGGATCTCTTACAAACCGCCAGACCGGTCCGACGGCCGGGGCAGCACAACAGACAAGGACGTCCGCCTGCCTCCCACAAAAAACAAAAACACAACAGACAAGAACGTCAGCCTCCACACAAAGGGCACAGGATTACACAGACAACAAGGGAAACGCACACACAAAAACAATAGACAAGGAGGGTTCAAATACACAGAAACAACAGACACACACAAGCCACGCAAGAGGGAACAAAGACTACAGGCTGCCATTATATAGAGGTTTGGGGTCAATTACAAAAGAGTGGATTTTTATAGCCTGAGTCATAACTTATGCCCACATTTCTTTTCTAGCTATGTCAGAATGGGTAGGCAATGTTTCAGTGAAGCTTTCCTTTTGCTAAAACCTTTTTAAATGTTACCAAGAGCTGGTAATCTATTCCTTTTGGGACGAAAAATTGGATATTTCACAAAATTCTTCAAGTGCTGTTAATGGCTTGACCTGAGGGATGTTTGCAAATTTGTGTGCCCTTGAAGAGGTGAGCCATAATCATTATGTTTTGGCTCCAACTTAGCAGAAAACGTGTAGCACAACAGGCTACAATTTACATACCTCAGTTGGCAAAACCTCAAGGCTTGTTTCTCACGAAATTTTCTTTAAAATTGAAACTACAATTCCTGCATGACACAGAATCTGATTGTCAAGAGTGACAAAACTTAACTCCATTCTCAAGGTTATGTGACGTTCTTGTCAAACGTTAAGTGGTCGACGTCCGAGTTACTGTCATGAACAATTTAACGTGAACAAAAATGGACTTGGGTTGTTCAACAGAGCGGCTGGTAAAGTAAATATGGCCAGTGTTTTGTTATCAAACAGGGGAACTTGTAACATTGTGGATAACATTGTCTGTAAATGTTTGTATTTGGGCTGAGGGGACAAGCCGGCTAGCTCAATGTGTAGTGACAATTTCTATGAGTAGAGCAACTGCACTTGAATCTTGGATCATAATATTAGCTCAGATTAAGTCAAGAAAATGGGTATAGTGTAAAAATTCAATGTTGGAATGTTTAACATACATTGGCATAATACCGGTAGTAAGACTTATACCGGTAGATTCAAAATACTGGAACTTAAAGAGATCTACACATGCAACAATAGTTATTTCTGAGCTGTGCACACTTCAGACATCTAGGTGTCCAATACATCATTTACAAAGCATCGATAACAATGCATTCGAAGACAACAAGGCCAAAAGTTTTCAGTATCTTTTTCGGGGTAGGACGCTCGTTGTGGGACGAACACACTGTCACATTCATTGCCAAATTTATAGATCATAATTACACATGCTCACGGCACAAGACGAACATGATTCAACAACAATCTTGAATTTCTGTTGGTGACCTACAACTCATGTAAAAGTGTGAAGAACCATTGCATAATAGCCCGGATCTATGACTGAATGGGCAAAATTGAACGTACGCAGCCATTTTCCCGCCATTTTTATATCTACGCTAGCAGTGAAGTGTTACGTCATAGCGGTTGTGACGGACAGAAGTTAAATGAAAATTCTTGACAGTATACGTCCGTTTTCTCATGACATTTTGTATGCTCATGCAGGTTTATGTTTTATGCATTTACTGACAGAAAAGGAAGGAACATCGGAGAATGTATAAATGTACATAGCGGCAGTTAATTGTGCCGTGTTTCTTCCTACCGGTATTTTTTACCCCCTCCCAACCACGCGCCTGTTCGCCGTGTAATTCCGCGGCGTGTTACAATTACAATATTACGCTTTTAGCAGGACAAGAGTGGCAGAAAAGTTACACAGAAGAAGTGGCAAGGGTAACCTATAACAGCAACATGTAACTGGAGAAAATGATGCGTTGACAATTTGTCAAATCAGTATGGCTAGAGAAATCGTCGTAAACGTACCGGTATTATGATAATAGATGTTACAGTTACTGTAGTTCTATTGTCACAGTTTTCATGAGTTTTTTCCTTCTTTGTAACACTACAGTATGTATACAACTTTGTTTCTACTACGAACTTTAAACAGTCAGTGACACATACTTTGAGACTGCTTTACATCCTACTGCAAAAATATATGAATTTTACAGTATCAAATAATTCTATTGTCATACTCACAAAGCAGATAACCTTGACATGCCACATACGAATATATAAAGGTATTTAATATGTATGATGACATATTGATGATGATGCAACAGACTTTGATTTTGTACTTAGTTCATCATCAATTGTAATGGACTGATCCTGACTGTCTATCACAATTTAGCAGTTCAGCCAATGACAGCATGGCATGCAATTATAGTAGGTTCATCCAATGCAATGAGAGAGAGCGCAGTTGTATGTCAATGAAATAAGTGCACTCTTATGTTTTTATTTTGCATTTTTTTAATATAAATTGGTTTACAAGAGGTGGGCGGTGCTATGGGATTCATTTATGATCATTGCATATTGTGATGAAGCCAGAATTCCAATGTAGTAAATTTTTCTGTATTGTTTAATGCCTAATGACTTACATAAAAATGTAAGAAAAAACAAACTGAAAGCACAGTCATAAGCACCTTCACATGGGAAAAAAATTCATAACAAAAAAACAGCATAACAACAATACCATGTTTACTGGTTTCATCCTTGGCTTAATCAAGTTAATGTGAATACATGCTGTTTTTGTAGTGACTTCTCCACGGCATGACTATAGAATTTTTTCAATAATTCAACTTTCAAAAATGCTTAATTACAGTTACCTCTTAGCTTACCGTGAAGTCACAGTAATTTGATTTTCTTTGAATAAAGAATAAAGTGCCCGCAAAAATAAATAAATCTACGGTATCTAATCTTGAAACTTTTCCCACACAAGAAAGGCCTTCAGGCAAAGATTTACATCTAGTCAGACATGATCAAGTCAACCTGAGGCCTTACAATTGCAAACTTTAAAAAAGATGCCCTCTCCGCTTATTGTGAAATCACAGTAAATCCCTGCAAAAAGAAATCAATCTACAGTATCTAATCTTGAAACGTAATTCCCACACAAAAATGGCCTTCAGAGAAAGATGTACTTGATCGAGTTAATCTGAAACCTTTGAATAGCAAACTTTAAAAAAAATGTAAAATCAGTGTGGCCTCGCAACAATAAATCAATGTACAGTATCCAATCTTGAAACTTTTCCCACACAAGAAAGGCCTTCAGGCAAAGATTTACATCTAGTCCGACATGGTGAGGTCACGCTGAAGCCTGAGGTTACACGCTACCTTATTGAGACATGAGACAAGACAGTGCACACTTGTACCGAGACATGGGCCAAGACATTACACATCTGCAATAGACATGAACCAACTGTAATGTCACACATTTACATTTTGAATGCCAAGACATGAACCAAGACGTTGCACTTTAAAAGAACAATTGAGCTAAGATACAAAAACCTTAGGTCAAAAACCTTCTTATCCTCTATTCAAGGTCAGGCCAAAACTGGTAGCATCAAAATTCAGGTACCATGTTCCATGTTCATTCATTTTTATGATGAAAAATTATTTAATGAAAAATGTTGTGCAGTAGAAAACTGCAGTTTGTTGTTGTTTAAGTTTTTAGGCATTAATTGAGCCAGCATTGCTAAGCATTGATTGAGCATTGATTGGGCCAGCCTCAAGAACAAAAGACTGCAGCTCTTAAAATTTCATCTTTATCTTCTCAGCCTTCATAGCAAAACCATGACACCACATATAAGCATAGTACTACCACCTTGTACAGTTCTCCAAAATCATTTCAATCACAAGCTTGAAATGCAGCCAAATTCTCCCTTCCCCTCCTACCACAAAATTACATCCCTGCAATTCCATTAATGAATTTACAGTAACTATCATGATAATAGCTGGAACCCCCTGCAACCTTGGATGTAAGGAAAGACTAAATAATTCAGTAAGAACCGTGTCATTGAAAGAATTCAATCACTATCTATTACGTACAGTGGAAACAATGCAGAGTTATCTTGTGCTGTCTTGAATGACTGTGAACAAAACAGCTACACATACAATCTAGTCTGAATAGAGTACATTGTTGTAATTATTAAGTGTCATTGCTACAAATTTTGCATTATCTGAGCGGCTTAAAAATAATTGTTTTTGTAATACCTCAAATTCATTTCTTGCTGATATATCTAATACCCTACTGGCTGTTACAAGGCAAAAGATATGCATATCACAGAAAAATTGAAGACATAACCTTTTGAATGACAGAACCTATTCTGGGGCCTTTGAACTAATTTCCTGTTCCCTACCAGCTGCCTAATATGTGGAAAAGGCATTTTGGACTCAAATTCAACCTAGTATACTTTTTGTTAAATGTCAATCTGCAATAACACCTGATTTCCCCAACATTTCCTGTCAACTCAATATATTCCAATGTTAACTACTGCTGACGCACAAGAAAACACACATGTACAGACATGCTGGAAACAAAACCATGTTACACAAAGATAAAAATCTGCCTGTAACCTGAAATGTTCTGGTGTATACCACACATGTCATGGGTACCCCCTGCTCAGTGGTGTGTATAACATGGTTTTATCCTGTCTAAGCATGGCCCTTCTGTGTTGGTAATTAAATTAGGCCAAAGTCTTGCCACAGAATACAAGCCATGGGGTAAACAACCTGTTTAGTCTTTAAAAGGGGCCACACAGGTGACCACAGACTGGAAACTGGGCAAACCTCACAACAGCATTCTTTTGAAATGAACACTTTCAACTTAGGTGACTAGGTTTTGTTTGAGGCATTGTATGTAACGCTAGTTCATCTATATTTGCGGGGTAACCTATATCCATTGTACCTAAAAACAGGATATTCAGGGAAATAACGTAAATGGGCGGTGGTTTCAATTGCTTTTTTAAAATATAATGCAGTTTGAGACCACTGTCAATCGACTTGATATCCTGAAATACCCTGGTGTTAAATACAACGGATAAAGGTTACCCCACTTATAAAGGTGAATTGGCGTTACAGTGTACCAGCTGCACAGGTTGCATCCTGTTAAGCCCAAGCTTGTCTCAAGTTTCTGACTTTTATACTTGAGCTACCATGTTTTGTAAACTATGTCAAGTATGTATTTGAAAAGTCTGCAGCCTCTACCAGAAAAAATTGATGGTACCAGAATGAAGAATTCAGGAACCAACCCACGCAGTTGTACCTACTGACTGAGGCATTGCCTGAAGATAAGTTTCTGAACCGGCTGCAGAAGATAAAAGAGGGTTGTGTACCGACTGAAAGAAAACTATGTTCAATCAATTTACCAAACTGATGAAACTAATAATTACGAGTGGTTGTCAGAACTTCTGTGATGCCCCAATGGTTAAACAGTTAGACTAAAGGAGTGACAAGAGAAAGAGAGACAGAACTAATAAACAAACAAACAAACAAACAAACAACAGACTCACCATGGTTGAGGAGGGCGACTGGATGCTGACGTTGCGGAACATGTCACGGTTCAGGTACGGTCCGGGAAACGACGGGAACTCCTCACTTGTCTTGCCGAGCCAGTAGAGCGTGATGGCAACCTGTACGCATCAACATGATTAATCTTAATGACGTCAAAAAAGACAGTTACTTTCATAACATTTACTTTTTTTATACTTCCTATAGTATGTATTCTTGTGGGTTATGACAAGGTCTGAAAATATATTTCATTCCTTGTCAGTATTGTGAAAAATCATTGACTACTGGACAGCCTAACCTAGAGAATGGTTATCATAAAATGCTATTTCTATATTTAGTTTGGTTTGACTTTGGATAACAATATAAAATTTGCAACAACTATGAAAGTGCACACACACACACACACACACACACACACACCATCCCATCCCAGAAGCAGAAGTTGTACTCACATTCTTGAGCCTGTTCCTTTCCTCTTCTGGGTCTCGCCTGTTGAGGGTGGAGAAAAGTTAGATTCATGTACTGTATATCTTATAACACACACTAATGTGCTGTACGTATCATAAAACACACTACATTAGTGACATTGATATTAGTTACCATACTCACAATTTCTCCAGTCATTCTCCAACTACTGAAAATAATGCACGGCCGACATATTGATTTGCTTTTGTTGGATATGCTTCTGCATTTTTGATAATTCTTCATAGAATAGGATACATTTTTTTCGGCACAAAATGTCAAAACAACAACAAAGTACCCCCCTCCCTCCTCCCAGCTGTTCAATTTACAACAACAGTGAATGACAGGGACTGAGTGTGACCTCACTCTGACACAGGGATCCACACACTGACAAAATTCTGTAAATACTCATTGGCTTTGAACTATTTGAACAATTGAAGTTCAAAAACAACTGTTGTCCATCAAGCAGACGAGGACCGCTTGGCAACGCATCAGAAAACAGCCAATTCCAAAGCTGGCGCCTACATCTTAAAAACAACATGTACAACAACAACAGCAACAGTTCACCATAGCTAAGACTAGTCCTTCCCCCTCCCAACAGTAAATACGAGATCATGACAACAGTGAGTGACACACTGTCCCAGTGCCACCATGACAACCAGTGACAGACAGGTCACGCCCAAAGTCACCCGCTGCCAGGGCCCGATGTTACTACGGTAAGAGAATGGGTAGTACAGAAATAACCCTGCGCTGATATCACAAGCATACAAGGAAAGATGTTAGGGAGAACAGAGTTCATTGTACAATCAGGCCTTAACACTTTAAAAGCCAGCATGTTTACTAGTTACAGAGGATAATACAGAGGTTCTATACAGAGGAAGGGACATACACTGACACAGAACACATTTAACAATTTTATAGCTACACAGTCATTGCAGATAAGACATAAACCAATCGGTTACCCAGCTCCGCTAACCCAAGCATACATGCTGGCGTGTGGATGAATCTGTTTTCCAGGTCCTACACTACGCCCGGCATGGCTGCTATATAGCCTAAAACCTGCAGACTTCGGGCGCAGTCATGTCTCTATACTGGGATACAGGACACAGCACATGGCAGGCCTGTGCACATGGTCAGAATACCCAGGCAACTGGAGCAAGCATTCCTGGGATGGCTGCCGCCAAAACCAGAGAGAGGAGGAATGTGGCCGTCATCGTGTCTCCTCTAGGAGGGATCGACCAATCACTACCCTGCTGACAGAATAACTCACAACAAACAAATAAATAAACAAACACAACAACAACAACCCTTAATATTGGTAATTGTGATGAATAAAGTAATAAACAACAAAGTTAAAGCAGATGGGGAGGAATGTCATCATCACCATGTTTCCTCTAGGAGGGATCGACTTGCCGGGTTGGACCAACCACTAGCTTCACAGAACAACTCACAACAAACAAACAAACCAAACATACCCCAACAAACAAACAAACAACAAAACTTTCCAAAAGCAGAGAGGGAAGGAATGTGGCCGTCATCGTGTCTCCTCTAGGAGGAGGGATCGACTTGCTGGGTTGGACCAACCACTAGCCTGGCAGAACAACAGACAACAAACAAACAAACACAACAACAAATGACATCAATAAAAATAATTGAAATAAACAACAAAAGTAGAGAGAGGTAGAATGTGGCCTTCATCGTGTCTCTTCTGGGAGTGCTCAACTTGCTGGATTGGACCAACCACTATCCTGACAGAACAACTCACAACAACCAAACAAACAAACATAACAGCAAACAACCCTTTGCATTGTAATTATGATAATTTCTAATAAATAATTAAAATAAACAACAAAAGCAGAGATGGGAGGAATGTGACCATCCTCATGCCTCTGCTATAAGAGAGGATTGACTTCCTGGGTTGAACTTGAACCAAACACTGGCCCGATAGCACCACAAACAACAACAAATGAATAAACAAACAAACATACGAACAAACAACAAAAGCAGAGAGCTGAGGAATGTGGTTATCCTCTGCCTTAAGAGGGGATTGACACCCCAGGGTTGAACAAACCAATAACCTGAGAGCACAACACATAACAACAAAGAAACAAACAAACACCCAACAAACTCACACCAAATGAACAAACAACAAAAGCAGAAAGGGGAGTAATATGGGTCATCCTTGTGCCTCTGCTTGACATCCTGGGTGTAACCAACCGCTTGCCTGATGGCACAACACACAACAACAAATGTATGTAAATAAACAGCAAGAAAAGCAGAGGTGGAAGGAATGTGTCCGGCCAACATACAAGTACAACATTACAAGTGCATTTTGTAAGGCTGAGCTAGGAGGAGCTCAACTTCTCATCCAAAACCAGCGGATAAACTGACAGTTCAACACAAAAGCTGTAATCCTGGTGTTGTCAGCTCAACACACAGGCTGTAATCCTCATGTTTGGATAACCGACTCCACACAAACTTTGACCTTACAGCAGGATCTCTTTGTTAAGAGCTAAACTATGTATGAAGGGAGATCCAGAAAAGACTTATGTTTCCTTAAGGCTTTAGCAAGGGTATACTTATATACAGAGTACTGATCTCCAAGCAAAGGTTGCGAGGTCACATCCTTTTTTCAAATCTATATAGCTGCCTGTTCCTGACAGAAATCCACAGCATGAGTATCATTAAATTTAAACCCTTAAACCCCAAAGAAAATCAATAGTTGTAATCTGAACCTTGTATATACAGTAAAAGCTGTTTAATTGCACTCCCCATTTGCCAGCACAGTGACATATTGTGCAATTATCCTGAAGGTGCAACAAATTGTCATTCAGCTGGACTGCATCACTACGGCACTTTGGGATTCCTTGCAATAACAGAAGTGTGCAGTTATCTGTTGTGCAATTAATTGGCTTCCACTGTAAACAGTGACTAGTATCTTACCATGTAAAAACTACACTGTGATCTAACCACAGTACCCTTGCCCCCTAAATAAATATTACATTATGACTGTTTTCTCACCGTTCCTTGGTGGTTAGGTCGGTGAGGTCGCAGGGTTCGAAGAGCTGGTTCCTGGTCATGCCCACGTCCAGACACGCCCGAAGGAACAGGTTCAAGTTGTCCTGTTAGTAAGGAAATGACAGCGATAATTAGAAACAGGGACTTGTTTCAACCTGCAAAATCATTCTTGGTTCATCAATATTTAATATACAAACCTCTGCAGTTCTGCAGAGGAACACTAGGGGGCCAAAATTCAACCCTGCCTTTAACTGAAACTACCCAATGTAAATTTCTAAAAAAAAAATTGTGATCCGACAACTCAGAAACAAGAAATTGAAAATGTCATGCCTCTACGTAGTGTTTTTTTGCATTTTCTTGTTTTCTTCATTATTGTGTTTTTCTGGCCAATACTACGGTATTGTCCTGCCAGCCTGCTGGACCAAGTTTGGACCCAGGCCAAACAGACAGACCCAAAACAATACCTCCATTTCATTAAGGTAACAAACAAACTTCCTTCTGCCTAACCCATTACCAATACAAATCTGGTTCCAAATTTCTACATAAGCAGGCTAGAGGTTTAACACAGGAGAAGAGAAGAGCCAAAGTCCAGTAGTCCACTAGTCCAGTTAGATACATGCTTTGTCTCATCACTGTTTACTGTGTCTGTGTGTCCGCTTGTTTATTGTTTGCCTGCCATCTACTTGTTAGTGTAAACTACATTCTCGCCAGTTTGCTGTGAGGAGGTAGTAAGATGTTGATAAGTGTTTGCAGTTGGTGTAAGATTCCGGTACTTGTTAACTCAAGACTTACCAGTCTAGCGTAAGGTGTCGGTAAGTTGTTAATCTTCTTGATGGAACCAGGCTGAATCTTCTGCATCAGTCTGACAGGGGTTAAACAAGGTCAACTCGGGTCAAACAAGGACAAGGACAAGGCAGACTATACTACCATCACATGGTGTACATTATCACCAAATACCAATAGAGTTAAGAGGTCAAGATTAATCTAAATTCTGTCTACAATTACTAAAATGTGACATAAATCTACTATCCAAAAATATGTCATTTGATGAGCAATACAGTAATTTGATTAATTTTTGTGGGGACTTAATTCTTTAGTAGGAGGAGAAAGAAGGCTGTATTTTGCAGTGTTTTGAGATTGCCATTCACATTGCACTGTAGTGCAGTAATATCATACAATGGAGACATATATGAAGATTTTGAGGTGGAGGGTCTGTGACCACGCCCCCACCTCGCCTGAAAATAAAACATCCGCAAACATTTCAAGCTTAACAGTATCTAAGATACCCCCGGAATTTCAACAGTCCACTATAGGAAGGTTGCTGGTGACAATCAAGAGAAGATTACAGAATGGCCTTGTTTTCGAATAAAGCAGCTTTTAATAAAAAGACACAAGATAGAGGTACTTCAGTGTACCACTATCATCCCATAGCAACATTCTATTGTTGTCTATCATAAGTTACTGAATGCACACACTATACAAACAAATGTTATCTCCCCCTATAGCAGTGTGTGTAACATCTCACTAAAGTAAATGTGACGGGGGTTTAAAGTATGCCGTCTGTTGTGATATTAGGTTGATATTTTACCAGTATCTGGTGGCAGATAAGAAAAACTGATAAGGCCATACTGATTTGATTATATGGGTGACGTGCTCTGGGCACCCCAAAACTGATGAGAGTGTGCAAAAAAAAAAAAGTGGCCAAAGCAAATTTGCCTTCATTATTATAACTAATATAAGTGGTCAGGAAAGTTTAACAAATGACTGAACATACAAAGTACACACAGAACAAATACCAATCAAAAGATTCTATATTCCTATTCTTTCACATCTTTGCTCAGGGCTAGAAACTTCTTTTCAAATACATAAAAAAAGAATATGAAAAGAGGCATTCTTTTCTTTTTCCCAATGTTTTTTGGGTTGTATCTATTTGCTCTTTTTGCAGTTTGTTTGTACAATTTACAGTCTGGTCACAAACTTTGTTGGAAACAGATCATAAATTGGTGCAAGCAGATGTCAGCCATATAATCAAGTCAGTGTGTCTAATGATGTAAAATCAAGGAACATAAAACAAATGACTGTACTTACTTGCACAGCAACGTGCCATCCTCCAGAGCTGTACGGAAGTCTTTGTTCCCAAACTGTTTTCCCGTGACAGCCTGGAGAGAATACAATTTTTACATATACTGTAGTAATTCTATCATTTCAGTAGTTAGATAAAACTACAAATAAACCTTTGTGCTAATATATGGTGTTATGTACTAACATCATCATCATCACTATCATTGGTATCAATCATTGTGCATCCTGAGGATTCACCGGTAAGGTACATTGTACAGTTACAAAAGTTACAAAAGATGCAAAACAATGTTAACTAATTGTCAAGCAGAAGTCTGTTTTTGAATCAATCATTTAGTATTTTCCATAGATAAAGATTCGTCTCTTCTACGTCTTATCATTAGTGCAACATACTGGTTACCTTTGCTAGAAGGTTATGTTTTAGGTAGCGTGTGTGTTTGTGTTTATGTATGTAGTTAACCAGCATAACTCCAGATTGCCTGTCTTGATATTTGGTATGTGGGTACTGGGTAGGTTTTGTTCTTAAATTAAAATGCTGAGAATGCCCCAGATTCTAACATCTTCTTGCAGATGATTTTAGACCTACCTCTATCCAGCAGCGGCACTCCTGCAGTTCCCTGACCAGCTGGGGGTCCAGTATTTCTAGAGGGGGGTCCAGACTGTTCAGCTCCCCCCCTGCGTCCTCCCCGGTGGGGCGCATCATGGTGGTTACTGAGGGACAGGGGGGGTAGGTCAATAAATATGTTCCTGGCCAAAAAATCTAATACGTACTCCAGAAGTCTTCTGTTCATGCCATCATGGAAGGTTAAAAAAACTGACTGTTATTACTGTAAATTCATTTGATTTCCCAGTACCTGTTTTCAATACAATCAATAGAAGCAAAACAAGTGCCTGTTCTTGGAAGTCTTGAATATGCAACTTAAAAATGCTACACACGTTTCCAGATTTACGGTAAAGCAGAACAATGGACTGTGGGTATTTGCTGCTTGTTTGACATTCTAATAATTGTCAAACAAAAATATTGATCATTCCAGTCCTTTTCACGAGGGAACATGGACCCATTGCAGAAGAAATTGAAACCATAACTTCATATCATTTAAGGTTGAGTGTTAAAGAATAATTTGCAGCTTGCAGTAGTCAAATTCTTGGACCCCTGCTAGTGCTAGACTATAGAAATTCCGATGTCCAAATAAAAAAAGCAAAACACTTGATGATGACATATGAACAGGGCTACAATAATAACAGTCAGGCTACCAAAAAGGGCAAGCCGCACTATTACAACATATGCTGAAATAAGAAACCTTTGTTTCCAGATCTGAATAACATTTTGCATGTGACTAATGTGAGCAAATTTTGTCAGTAACTGAGTCATCCTCGCCAAAGCCATGGTTATTTTGCAATTTGATCCATTTAATAGAAATATCATACATTCCTTCAGAATTCCTTCTAATCTCAAAATATGTCAAACATCCAACAACAGAGCTACTGCTACACATGTAACAATAAAATAAAGTGTATTTAACCAATTTTGCATTAATTATAGAGAAGTTAAGCTTAAGGCTATATGGTACATGTATGACAGAAAGGCTGCCCTAGTTATCATAGCTGCCATACAATAATTGTTTATCTTATCAAAGTCCATCTTTTGTGGAACATACCTTTGACCGATTTGGACCGGATTCCACTTTATCCCAAAACATGCTACATTAAACCCATTATGTGTGCTAAAAGTAAAGATGTTTAAAATGACAAGGAGAATAGAATTTACCTCTACTTATTGTTGCAAAGGGTTGTTTTCATACCAAGTAAAACTAAAACCAGGTCAATCTGGGAATTGAGCAGCTGAAATCCTCCGGGATTCTGGAGATCAAAGGTTATTTTTATCCCTCCTAAATGCTACGAATGACTGACAACAACAAAGGATTAAATTTTTCTGTAAAATTAGAAGAAATCCTGCTTGTGGGCGTACGTTGTTAAACCGGATGGCGATTGTCCTGTTTTATTTTTGTGAATTGTACACACGCGGCAAAGTTAAAAAGTAACGGTCCGTCCTAAACAACAACTGCTAGCCGCTTGAAGCGTCTTCAAATTTCTCGCTTGACTGACGATGGCTTTTACACGCCAAAACGCTACATTCCACAGTTTCATTATCTAGAACAGGCCATTTATGAAGAAATACGGACACAAAGGGTTTAATCTTTAGCGCACGAAAAGCGTGCATCGGTTCGAAACCTACGCTTTGCAGCTGGCACTGGCAGTACCAAAACAAAATGGAAAGGGGGAGGGGGGCGGAGGTAAAAATCAGAGCTTCATCCATCCGTTAAACTTGCACTCCCATTGGCAGTTCGTTCTTCAAGTTCACCTACAACCTACCTGGACGATGGAGGCACGAAATCTGAGCCTGAAAATGGATAAAATTGTTTAAAACTGTTAGAATCCAGGTGATCAAACACGAAACAGTCTTACCGTGCACTTGGCGCTACGGCGGGTCCTCATGAATGACCCCGTGACCCCGATGACGTCATATAGCCTACTTGGCAGGCTCTACGAGTCGGGCTTTGTTTTGCCTTTGGAGCTTATGATATGTTAAACAGCAATAATAAATTCAAAGTTTGTTGCAAATGAGTACTAGAAGATAAAGGCAACTCATTCATCTTTCACAGTGACAATGTAGATGATGAAAGGTGTATTGCTCAGAAAAAGGCTCAAAGTGAGACTAACACTCAAAATCTGTCAAAACGGAAAAATTATAATACTGTATAAAAAAAAAATCTCCCGAAGGCAATGAACAATGAATCACGTTTTATTTGCAAATGTCCACAAAATCATTCTGAAAGAAGAAAAGTATTCATAAGAAACACCAAATATTACCCGAATACTTTTCTTTTCTTCCATTTTCTTTCTGTCCTTTTATTATCGTCCAATGGCAGAAAAAAAAGCCAAACCCTTCAACTAGATTAAGTAGAGATGGTATAAGAACAGCTGTTTTTTTTCTTCAACGTCTTGTGCACCATCTCGTATGGGTTCCGTTAACTTCGCATGCATACTTTTCGTCGACCCTCCGAGTGTTAAAGACCTCTAAAGAGTCTGCAAACCAGGCTAACGTCATGCTACTGGTAGACAATTGCGCGTCCTGCTCTGGAATGTGGCTCGTAGACTTTAAGGCGGCGGAACGATATAAGGTGTTACACTTCAGCCATTTTTGGACAGCGGAAACGCTAAACGAGGTGCGCTAACAGGCGGGCATGCCCCCGGGGTATTTAGGATACGCGACTGGCAATCAGTTAGGGCTAAATATGGGCGGGTTTTCTTCGGTTCAGCTGCTTCAGGTGAACCCAAGTCATCACTAAGCAAAGCTGTGCTACTTTAAATGCGTTTATTTTCGCGGTGTTTTTATTTTGCTGTGGTCGCCTGTACATTTTTTGTTGTACTACATAATTATTTTAAAGTTAATTTATGACGCACCCCCCAAAAAACTCCTTCTCCGTCTTTGTCCTTTTTCCCTAAAACCACGGGGAAAAAAACGCGAAAAAGCTTCACAACCTCATACATTCGCGAAATAATGTTAAGCTTTAAAATCATGACCACGGCATGTCTAGAACACGAGATATCAAGTTCCGCTGCAACACCTAAAAAAGCTCCTAGGGGAACCATTCACGGTCGAACTTTACCTTGGTTTTTGTGACCCCTAGCCACTTACCAAACATCATCGGGATCCAGACACACACCGATAAAAAACATAACCTTCTTGTCCAGGGTAATGATACATGATGTTTCTGATTTACAACAAAGTTCACATTTTATACTGTTTTAAGAACTTGCACATTATGTATCGTACATGAAAACATACATAAGAAAATCGTGATTTTTCAAGCCTGTCGGGGGAATGCAGGCCGTCATCACAATCTTCCAAAAAATCGTGACATCTTAGTGGAACCTAGCGTACAGTATATACTAGTATTTCACATCGATTTCCTACGTGCAGCAAAACCCTAGCGCTTGACTTATTAAGTGCAACTGCGCCTGTAATATTTAAACTCAATTAGACAATGGAAAACTACCAATATTTCGTGCGAATTGTAGCAGAAAAGACGTTTGAGAATAACAGTCTTTCACTGCTTACAATGTAATGAATGGACACAAAACACAAATCCATTTATTATCAACAACTCCAATGTATATATGGGTTGTCAAATATGAACAATCGTAGATGCTGTCAGAATAATACAACATTTGATCTAGATATTCTGAGTTCAAAATAGAACAGGCGACGGCTCTTTTAAGATAGTGCTATGTTAAGTGCTAATTTAAGAACACGATTGCCACGTATTCACCTCTATTCTTTTCTTGGACAACTTGTGGCGAACAGTATTTTAAATGATGATTTACACACTCAGAACATTGTCGGGGTGATAGTGAGTACTGACTAGTTGAACGTGTGTGTCTGTGCGTTCGTGCGCGTCCGAACGTCAGCCTTGGCCTTCTGCAGCAAACTTAATACAAGGACTCCAAGCTACCTTAATAACAACGACCGACAGAAACAAAAGGTATAAGCTAAAGGTCACGACTTAGACTAGATTAGATTCGGTGGCAGAATCATGAGCCTACCCTTTGGACAACATGACATCGGAACAAGTGTAAACATCATTAGCTTAAAGTACTACATTTTGAGATTCACTGCTAGGATGCTTGTAGGAAATAATAAATTGTTTACACCTGTACCTCGGTGATATTTAATATCAATTTGGTCATCAACGATGTACAGTTAATCTCAGCGAAAAAAGACATTTGCTCTCAAAGTACTTGTATTTAAGTGTTTTGCTACCGTTCTAGGACAATGTGGCCACTCTTGTACGAGAATTAAGCAAAACACAAGAAATATGAAGCAAAAGCTGAGAGCAAAAGACTTTTATTCACTGCTTACAATGTAAAATAAATGGACACAAAACAAACATACGTTTATTTTCAGTCACTACAGAATAACAACAGTTTACCGACTACGAACAAAGTTCGTGATAAAAGCAACATTCCTTACTTTTTGCCAAAAAGACAAGTAAATTCGATGAAGGAACAGGTACATTTGGGTACACGTAGGCAAGGTTACTGTTTTGTGATGTACATGGTCATTCTACAAAGCTAACGAACAAAAAGTTGTCATCTTGACATCTAGGAAAACAATAGTCGTACATAGCATTATTGCTGAAAGTACAGAAAGTACGAAAGTACAGAAAGTACAGAACTGTCGATGACTTTTTAGCAATTAATCTTCAAAACATGTAAAACGAAAAGAGCCAATTTGAAAGCAGTCCTTTGCTCTCAAAGCCCGTGTATTCACGTAATTTGCCTTCATTCCCGGACAAAGGCGGCGAACAGTTCAGAATTAGCAAATGTTGATATCGTCAATGCACTGGTGGAGATAACCTGCAGCCTTCCGTACTGGAAGTCCCGCGGAAAGTTATTTTGCTGCTTTTAAGAAGGCTCAGACGTTTGTTCTGCACCCTGAGTGTTGGTGTGTTAATATATTACTGTGCTGAGTGGTGGTGGTAGAAGAAAGGGTGCCAATGTTAGATATCATGAGTAGTGTTAATGTGTGCGGTGTGTGTGCGTGCGTTAGTTAGTACGCGATGTTACCTTAAGTGTCGAAACGTCAGCCTAAGCCTTCAGCAGCGAACTTTCCACAGGACTTTAAGTACAAAAGACCCCAAGCTACCTCAACACCAAATACACCGGCAATGTCAGCATTTGCTTAATTCTAAACTGTTGGCCGCTCTTGTACAAGAACGGAAGCGAAATACGCGAAACGAAAACGGCTTAAGGTGAGAGTAAAAGACTTCGCCAGTAACGTGCAAAGACGTTTCACAACTTCACAAATACCAAATTCAGTTTCGGCCACCGAGAGTAATGTACTGGAATAGCTTAATAGAATACAATTTGGAAAATGCAAATGCATGGTGATGGTGATTTCAATAACTCTTTACAGTGAATTCAGAAGAACACGCCTACGTACATAGCTAAGTCACCTTGGCTACGTGAATACGACTGCTTTCTCTACGAATAGCAGGAAATCAAACAGGCTACATACGATACGCTATATACGGAAGAGGGGTATGCAGGCCCCACAAAAATACAAGAACCACTTGATTTCCACCAGGTCCTCTGGTATAGCGTACACAAGGACAGTGGGTACTGTAATCTGGGTATGGAGATGATCGCTCTTCCTGCACTGGTCAGCTTCTCAGTCCCCGTAGCCGGTGGTATTAACGTTGATCTCTTAATCCTCCAACTGTCGAGAGATGTCACCTGCCTATCTAATTCACCGCTGTGGGAAACAAAGGCGCAAACTTAACGGTTGTTCAATGGAAATGAACTGCAACCGGATATGTACAGTGTTCCAGACAAGAAAGTCTAATCATAGGCTTATAGGAAGAAGACTTTTTAAAATCAATTCATGATACTAATAAAGTGGTTAGCGTAAGAATTTTCAATGTTATGGTACAATAGAGCAAGTTACGTGGGATCTACTTACAGTGGTGATGTCACCCAGTCGACAACAGTCAAGTCTTTGTGCTCCATGTACTGCATACGCGGGGGCCGGTTGGTACGTATTCATCTGGATGCGCAGGTCAACGCACATTTGCATACAGGGCAGCTGAAATATATAATACACTTAAACCTGAGACAAAACAAGCAACTACTCTTAAAGCCTTTAAACAGTCTCTGATATCATAACACTGACATCTGACCCCTGATCCCAATGACTGTTCAATTACCTTATGATTTTTGTGATGTTGAGTTGTTATTGTGTACGAGTTTTTATTAGTAAGTTGCGTATATGATTTACTGATCCGAATTGGATTATTCTTTCTTATGTTCAGTCCGATTGATCAGGACAAATGGCACTGACATCTGACCGCAATGACCGTCCAATGAGTTTGTGATCTTGAGTTGTTTTTGTTATTAAGTATGAGTTGTTATTCTTTTGAGTTTTCCTAAGTTGCTTGTATGATTTACAAACCCGAATTGGATTATTGCTTTGTTATGTTCAATCCTATGTTTGTAGTTATCTTTTGTACTTTGAGTTATTATTATTGTTATAGGGCTCCCTTGGAAATCAGTTACCACGTTAACTGAAGGGACTACCCTAAAGATCAATAAATAAATAAATAAATCTCGGTTGTTCAAGGGCAAGTAAAAAGTATGACGTGCGTCCAGGCAGCCGGGCGTCACTATCTAAATTTACGGAAACAAGGTACAAAACATGTAACGTTGATCGTTCCCCAAATCTTATTACTTGGATGATGTCTAACCATCGACGCAAGCGGAACACAAATCAAGAAATAGTGCCTAGGATAACATTACAGAAAAGTGGTTTCAGTGAAGCCAAACACTGCAAACTTAGATAAAGACGTTTGAATGCTCTAATCTCGACCTGGCCGTCTGTCTCACCTAAGAACACAGCAAGTCTCCTGGTAGATGGGCCCGGAGGTTCTCTCGGGCGACTTCTCTGTACTCGGCGAGCCAGAAAGTGCAGACGGCGCAGAACATGCAGACGGCGTTCTTCAGTAGTGCCCTGGATGCTGTCATGGACGTTACGGTGGGGCCTGGCACCTCTCTCCATTACCGCCATTAACAGTGCTGCAAGAAGCAAAGGCTCAAAGTCAACTGTTGCACAATGGCAAGTGGCAATATGCGTGTCCCCGACGTTGCTATCTTACGGAAACAAGGTCTTCAAAACATGGACAGCGGTGGCCTCGAAGAGGCAGACATAAGCGGGACACAAGTAGGGAAATAAGCCCTGGATAATATTAAAGCACACAAGAGAAACTTTCCGTGGAAAGCAAAACGCTGGGAAGGAAAAACGCTTGAATGTTCAATTGAACGACAATTCTCCACCTAGCTGGCGTCGGTCTCACCTTGTACAACACGGCAGGTCACTTTTGTAGATAGAGAGCGGTAGAACCATACACCGAGCCAGCTTGGAGATACCGTGGATGTTTTCGTGTAAGTTACAGTAACTCCTAGCACACATATCTTCTTTCGGTCCATTGCCCTTCCCCGAGGCCGCACATGTCGACTTACGGCGCGCTGTCCGTGACAAGAAACGGACTTACGGTCTTCTCTGGTTGAGGAATCGACCGTGAATGACAACGCAGCAGATTGGCGTCGGATAAAGGTGCACGTCACAGGTGAAAATATTGCCACAACTAATTGCTGGTTTGCTATTAGTCCATTTTGAGAATCCTGACCTGTTATTGGTGTGAAAAATGCAACTGAGTACCGTTGACGATTGGTTGTCGCTGCTGACTGTGTATCTAGATAACGATTGGTCAACTAAAGAAAGAAAGTCTGACATCTTATTGGCCAGGAGAATACACTTCAGAATCGTCCACGATTGGTTACATCTGCTGATGAGATTAGTATCCGCCAGTTTTGATTGGTCAGGGAGAAAGATCCCATATGAGGGTCTCCATGAGGAAGACCCGGCCCCAACAACACTTTCCAAATTATGTAGCCCACCTGTGTATTACCCTAAATTTATTCAGTCAATTGATACATCAGTGTAGGCTCCATGAACTATTTGCAGTTGTAAGCTATTTTGAAATACACTTTCTCCTACGTAGAGGGAACTAGGGTTGTCAAGCTCCTACTCTGCCGCAGTCTGCGTTGGAGAATGAAAGCGCGATTATTGTTTTTTTTTCCAGGGCGAGTTCTGGTATAAAAATAAAAATAATGTCGTATTGAACTTGGAGCAATTTTCACGTTCTTTCTGCAACTAACTTATCAAACTTCAATCTATTGAAGTTTGATGATCATACCGCCCAACTTCACCATACCATGGAGTTCAAACAAAGTGACCATACCCAAAGTGAGTTTGGCGCTAAATACCTAATGATGCAATTTGTATTTCGCGCCAAGCGAACTTTGACCTAGTTGGTACCATATTAGTCCAACAAGGGGGGAAGTAGAATGAGCTACGTTAAGTTTGTAAGAAATGGATACAAAGTCATGTAAGGAGTCACATTCCACTGACGCAATATTATATATAATGATGAAGTTGTACATAAAATGTGCTATGATAACATCTAAGACGTTAGTCAGCTTACTTTGATGATTATAATTTATTAGTGCCCCCCCCCGATAAAATTGAATTCGTCCGTCAATGGCCGTGCTTCGAGGGTACGTCGAGGGGCGGTGACTTGGCGTCAGAGGTCGGTAAAACTTTGCGAAATCAAACCTGCCGGACAGTTTTGTTTATCGCTAGCTGATGCATAAGATTCTTGAGGTCGTTACTGTCACATTTCTAACAGTCTAATTTCACCACAAAATTATGCACTGAGATACTGTTTTTTGCATTGTCTGTGCATATTTTTGGTCTGTGTGTCTGTCATCTGTATGTGTGTATGATGGGGTCGTGTATTCGTGTATGTGTGTAAGGGTGTGCGTGTGCATATGGATGTGTGTGTATATGCGGGTGTATATGTGTTTATGTGTGTTTGTATCCATCCATGCATGTGTATGCATGTGTGTGTGTGTGTGTGTGTGTGTGTGTGTGTGTGTGTGTGTGTGTGTGTGTGTGTGTGTGTGTGCATGTGTGACTGTGTATATGTGTATGTGTGTGTGTGTGTGTGTGTGCACGTGTAATGTGTGTGTGTGTGTGTGTGTGCATGTGAAGTGTGTGGTGCATGTATGTGTGTGTGTGTGTGTGTGCATACAGTGTGTATGTGCATGTATGTATGTGAGTGTGTATGTGTGTATGTGCATCTGTGTGTGTGCATGTGCAGTTGTGAGTGTTTGCAATATACAAAATTCCATACGTCCTCAGTCCTGATATTTTGTCTGTTTGACTAGTGGCAAAGCGGTATTGGTAAAGGGGTAAAGTCTGCCTTCTCCGATGTTTCAGATGGCGGATGTTCCACACAGCTGGGAGGGGGTCACCCTGCATGGTCTCTTCCAGCAGGCTGCGGCCCAACACCCACACGCAACGGCCGTCGTGTTTGACAACGGACATGACACAACAGTCACGACGTACAGCGAGCTAGCGCATGGTGTAGAAGACCTGTGTTCCGTCATGAGGAGTATTGTGCCAGACATCCCGGGACAGTCTGTTGGACTGTACGCAAAGACAGCAGGAAGTCTGCCTCTTTGGGTCCTCAGGTAAGGCACGATGACCAGTCACAGTCATCTGTTCACAATCATGGGCCATTGCTGAGGTCACCTGAGTAAGCGCTGAACAGCAACAGCTCCAGACCCTTGTGATTTAGCCCCTGTTGTAAGCTCCTCGCAATTCAACCCCTGGCTACGAAGAGAGTAGTTGGCCTATAGTAACCCAAGAATAAAAACAAACTGTTCCTGTTGTTGGAAGTTTATGAATATTATACATGTATTAGCCATATTAACAAGAGCTATGAAAAACAATGCTTTGGACAGACTGTGCAGTTTGGCTCATGAGCCAAGCATAAAAACCAATTGAACTGTTGTCTACATCAGCCTGGCTAAAATTGCGCTTCTAGCGGCCGGCCCAACAGATGCCACCTAGTGGGGAGGGGGTCATTAACCCCAGACATTGAGAGATTGTGTAAACACAGACTATTGCCCACATTGGTCGTATAGTTTTTGTGTATTCATGCTCATATTTCAAATATTCCATCTCCAGCATCCTGCAGCTGCCAGCCTGCCTGGTGCCGATGGATCCAGACTCACCTCTTCAGCTGGACAACATCCGTGTCCCCTACATACTTGTTCAACTGGAGCAGATGCAGGTGAGTTCTGTTAAAATGCTGTGTGCCATGATTGTGATGTTTGTTCAAGCATCAAGGGTTCAATTTGCTGACAGGCTGTGATGTTTTGCCTTTTGGAAGTAGGAATGTGATACACAGATTTTCTCACTCAACTCAGGAGAAAGATTGGACGTTAAATTTTCTGGTCTTAAGATTGAGGAGAGCCACACACTGTGCATGGGCGGCTAATTCGATTTACAGGGCATGTTGCTAGAGGACCAGGAAAACTTGTAGCCACTGTGCTGTTCTCCAGCTTTCCAGGGTACACATTGAGCAGCTTTAATTTAGAACCACCACAAAAGAGAATCATATCTTTCAGTCTATTGGACAAACCTCATCCTAATGAAGTTTAGGACATGCATGTATATTCATACCATCAAAGAAGAGGAAGAAAATAAGATTCAATGCAGTTAGATATCTTAAGTTCAGGTGCGACTAGTTTTTCATTCCTGCAACAACTAAATTGATTGGCTGTAACATTCATTGTAAGTTATGAGATCATGTACAAACACGGCCTGTACCATATTTTACAGGGGTTTCTGCAGAAATGGTCCCATCTCGAGGTGTGCACAGTTTCCTCCCACTCCCTGCTGCAGCATGGACTGTTCCTGGTGCGAGTACTGACCACGCACCCCACCCCATCCAGGACTCCCCTTGCCTACAGACTACAGACCTCAGGCACGACTGGGCAGCCGAAGACTGTGGGGGTCCCACACTGCTGTATTGTGCCAAACATCCTACATCTTAGGTACTGTAAATCTTGAAATATTTGTGACTATTTATCTTAAGGTTTTTGCGGTCACTCTTTTGCTGTGTATGAGTTTGAAATCGGACCTCTGAAATGTTTGCAGAGTATTTGTGGTGACTACTGTACTTCAGAATAGTACAATTGATATGCAGGTAATGGCACAGTTAATAGTACAGCTTTAAACAAAAACTTGTAAATAGTTTATGGCGTCCTCCGTCTCAGCTAAAACATCAAACAACATCTTTGTCTCAAGGAGAAAACAGAATTACTACTCTACTTACTTTAAAGGCCAATTTTTCAACCTCCCTCTGTCTGCAAGACATGACCTTGTATAAAGTTGCTAATTGCAATGATTTCTATTCCCAGGTCTCTGTTTGAGGTCACGACCCATGATGTCATCTTCAGTGCCTCACCCCTGACCTTTGACCCATGTATAGTGGAGCTGTTCCTGGCCCTGTCCAGCGGAGCAGCGTTGCTGATGGTTCCTGAGGAGGTGAAGAAAGCTCCCAGGTTTCTGGCCAATGTTCTGGTCAGGAGGCAACAAGTCACAATTTTACAGGTACTGAGTGCTGTATGCTGTACAGGTTTCTTGGCATAGTGTTGGGAGCCCCTACGCTGTAATATGTATCCCTTGCTCTGTGTTTTGGCCACTACTTTGTGTTTAAGCAAGTGTAGTGGGTTTTTCTGTTGCTTTGTTACAAAGTTTTGAAAAAAAATTAAAACTTTGTTTCATAAAATGAAGTTCAGAAAATTGTGTTTTTAAGGGTTATGTTAACATGATGAATACCCTTAAAAACAAAAAAAACAAAAAACAAAAAAACATGATGAATACCCCCAGACCTCCCTGGGAGTGTTCTCATACCTGTTATCATGCATGTGGCTACACTGTGCTGAGATGCCCCTATGCTGTGAAGTGATCCTTGCAAGAATTCTGCAGCTGTAGACATTAATCTGACATTTCTAAAGGTGCTCAGCAGTGACCCACTGTTTCCACATGTTCTAGGCAACTCCAAGCCTTGTGCGTAGGTTTGGTGCAAAGCTGCTCCAGACACAAATACTCCATGCTGACACACCCCTGCGACTGCTGGCGTTCGGCGGGGAGGAGTGTCCGGTACCCGCCGACATACGCGCCTGGAGAGGCCCCGGCAACACGACACAGTTCTACAACATCTACGGCATCACCGAGGTGTCGTCATGGGCGACGCTCTACAGAATCCCTGAGGAACATATTAGCGCAGGCAACAGGTTCTAAATGTCTTATACCTCTCAAAATCCCACATATTGAAGTAAAACATTGATATCCCCATTGACATTGAGGGAGCAGTGTAGTTTCTACTTCTTTGGCTTTGCACCATTGGTTTAAGGGCATTGGTTAGGCATAATGGCTTAACCAGAACCCAGGACCTATTGGTTCTGAGCCTAGAGTGTTGGGCTCAGAACCAATAGGTCCTGGGTTCGATTCTCGTCATTCCCTAGCTGATGTTGTGCCTTTGGGAACAGCACTTTACACTATGTATGACGCCTACCGAGCTTCTTTAATCTGTCAAAAGTGTGCCAAAGAAACATACATTTGCAAAAATCTGCACATTTGCCACCAAGAGCCATAATTCTTTTTCTTCAACCATAAGAAAATGACATATTCTTGTGCAACACCTAAAATCGAATCCTTTGCATGTGTTTCCATCAGTTCCAGAGTGCCTCTGGGTCAGCCTCTTCTAGGTACCAAACTGGAGGTCAGGAACAGGGAGGGGAAACCTGTGTCAGAGGGGCAAGGGGTGCTGTACATTGGTGAGTGATGTTCATAGGGGCATGATGCCACCTGGCAGTGTACCTATGAACTGCAACCAGATGACTGTAGGTCAATCCTTATTTACTCTTCAGAGTAGGAATGGCAGGCAGTTTGCCAGAAAGCTCTTGATCGCATCACACAGAAAGCAGTAATTGTTGTGGATTTAAGGTATATTTTGCAAATAGCAGCCCAATTATATGGAGAACTATGTTTATGTTTTATATAAATTAAAGCGACAAAAGAAGGCTATCCATGGATTTTTTGGTCATGATGCATTGAGTTTTAATCATATGGTGCACTCTCTACCTTCCCTGGTCTAAGAACTGGTATATTAAATCAGTAACTCTCAATAGCTCAGACTTCAAGTTAACCTTTTCATTCCAGGTGGTGATCGCAGACAGTGTTATCTGGATGGTGAAGACCTGACCCCACTCTCTGTTGTCATGCGGTCGTCGGGGGATATTGTTGATCTCCATGGTGATGAACTCGTTTTCTGTGGTCGCCTTGACGACCAGGTGAAGCGTAATGGAAAACGACTGGACCTGAGATGGATAGAACAGGTGGGACACTGAGAGTATGCTTTTTCAGATGTCACAGTGAAAGTGGTCTCAAACCAGTTTGTTTCTGAAGAGCTATAATTTTTTTTCCACTGATTGTGACAGAGAAGACAGAGTGACTCTATGTACAGTATTTACAGGTCCACTATAGTGGGGAAATTCCCCTAACTCTTCTCGACAAGCACAATGAAAAATGGACCTGAATGATGATGACTTAATGTCCTGTCTTAAATACTGCAGCCTTTTCTTGTAGTGTGCATATTGGGTGAGCGACACAGCTGGAGGCAGAGTCGCTCACCACTGGACACAATATTACTACAGTAACTGTACAGTAACTACAGAATTGTGTAACTGCAACCTTAAACACTGTGAAAACATCATTTCCCCTTCTACGATAAAATGAAATACCGAAGAAAATAACTGAATTTAAAATGGTTTTCATGACATTGTCTCTGCCTCTGGGGCATTGCCAAAAAAAGAGTAACATCTATTATCATAATACCGGTACGTTTACGACGATTTCTCTAGCCATACTGATTTGACAAATTGTCAACGCATCATTTTCTCCAGTTACATGTTGCTGTTATAGGTTACCCTTGCCACTTCTTCTGTGTAACTTTTCTGCCACTCTTGTCCTGCTAAAAGCGTAATATTGTAATTGTAACACGCCGCGGAATTACACGGCGAACGGGCGCGTGGTTGGGAGGGGGTACAAAATACCGGTAGGAAGAAACACGGCACAATTAACTGCCGCTATGTACATTTATACATCCTCTGATGTTCCTTCCTTTTCTGTCAGTAAATGCATAAAACATAAACCTGCATGAGCATACAAAATGTCATGAGAAAACGGACGTATACTGTCAAGAATTTTCATTTAACTTCTGTCCGTCACAACCGCTATGACGTAACACTTCACTGCTAGCGTAGATATAAAAATGGCGGGAAAATGGCTGCGTACGTTCAATTTTGCCCATTCAGTCGTAGATCCGGGCTATTATGCAACGGTTCTTCACACTTTTACATGAGTTGTAGGTCACCAACAGAAATTCAAGATTGTTGTTGAATCATGTTCGTCTTGTGCCGTGAGCATGTGTAATTATGATCTATATAAATTTGGCAATGAATGTGACAGTGTGTTCGTCCCACGACGAGCTGCCTACCCCGAAATTTAAAAAAAAGTATACTGAAAACTTTTGGCCTTGTTGTCTTCGAATGCATTGTTATCGATGCTTTGTAAATGGTGTATTGGACACCTAGATGTCTGAAGTGTGCACAGCTCAGAAATAACTATTGTTGCATGTGTAGATCTCTTTAAGTTCCACTATTTTTAATCTACCGGTATAAGTCTTACTACCGGTATTATGCCAATGCATGTTAATAGGAAAATTAGTGTTTACTTCTTATGATTTCACATTCTTCTTCTCCACAGACAGGCTGTAAGTTAGATGGTGTGGAAACCTGTGTCGCTGTGATGGACAGTAGGGACAGACTCCTGCTGTTTGTTGTCCTGTCGGCTGTCAGCACGCAGGGTCAAGGTTGCGCCGAGGACATCCTGCTGTCCCTGAGGTCAGAGCTGCCAACCCACGCTGTACCTGACAAGGTTATAGAGGTGGCAGAGCTGCCAGTCACCAGACATGGTAGGGATGTTGTTTTATCAGTATATCAGCCAGAAGTGGAATTGCAGTAAATGCTTGTTCAGAAGAAGATGGTCCATTACAAAAACAAATGTATATCTGGGGTATTTCACTCCGTAGGTGTAAAAGGGAAATGTCCAATATGCAATTCATGTATTGTTTTTACAAAGTAACGTCTCATCTAACCCAATTAGTGCCTCTACCAATGACTTTGGTGTAGAATTTTTCTCATGGATAGGGAGGGAGTGAAGTATACAGTATTAGCTCATAAATGTTGCCTTTACAGCTTTTCTTCAATTTCATTTCTTACAAAAAAGTGGGGTCTTATGGTTAGAGGTAGTACAAATGTACGAAGTATGTCTTACTCTCACATTCATGATGTTATTTTGATGAGATTATTTTTTTCCTCCCCAGGCAAAGTAGACAAGGCAGCATTGCTTCTATCTGCACAGTCTGTCCCACCCCTGACAGTGGACCATTGTACTGATGTGTACCAGTGTGTGTGTGAGCTCTGGGAGGTGAGTCGTTCAATCATGGATTGCTTCTATACAGTATTACCTTTTGTAACTTTTTTTATCAAGCAATTTGTCTGTGTTTTTGTGATTCCTATATAGTAGTGCACTGCATGTGTTGACACATCTTTCACAGATCAGTATGGTATGTGTAAGGGTGTAAGTGTCTACCATCTCTGATTACCTTGTTGTGTAGGTATCATGTTTGTCCCATAAATGATGTCATGTGTACTGTAACTTACAAAATGTACATTGTCAATCACATACTAGATTATGTGGCACATTTTCTCAAAAGTACAAAAGATGGACATAACAAGATGAGAAGAAAAATGCTTTTCATGGTATCTGAAAGTTTTTTTCTTTCTACTTCACCAATTTTACTGAACTTTTTCCTGATTTTTACAGCAAGCTGGAGGAACCCTGATGACAGAAACAGACTTCGAGGAAAATCAGACACAATCTTTCCTCGCTAGTGGAGGAAACTCTCTCACAGCCGTACAGCTGGCAGAAAGCCTGCAGTCCACGTTTGGACACACCTTTCCTGATGCACTGGACATCATCTTACATCAGACGTTAAGAGACCTTGTAAGATACGCACAATCTGTACTGGAGGAAAAGAACAATGTTCAGAACAACAGAAGTTCCAGTCCAAACCAAGTGATCCCTCAACAACATATTTTGCGTAAGGATCATTCTAATTCTGCAAAAACTCTTGAAGGCAAAACGTCACAAGAGAAGAGACCTGGAATAAGACATCCAGGTGAGCAGCAACCGAAGAAGATGAAGATATCTGAAGACACTATTGGAAGACCAATTCATAAAAGAACACATGTACAGGTGTCACAAGATGTTCCTAGAACTAGCTGTGCTCGAGCAGTGCTGAGAGGGTCCCAAACTGTTTGTCTCCAAAGCAACACAGAAGAGAACAGACAAGTCAATTGTTTAGTGCCAGATGTTCCATCTGCATCCACAGCTCTGGAAGATGTAAGTTGCTTGGCAACAGAACTCGCTGCCATGGAGATCACCATGAGGACAGTGTGGACATGTGACACAGGGAAATGTGTGGATGCTTCACCTCTTCTGTTAACTGAAGTTAGGTACTGTTTTTTTGGTATTTAAGAGGGGTGAAGTCTGTCATTTCTGATTGTCACATTTCCAAACAGTGGCCCTGCCAGATTGTTTGTGGAAACTGAAAATAGAATTGTATATGATTCTCAAAATAAACACAAACAATGCTCACAACTATTCTCTTTATGTCTTGTGTAGTTTGGTGTCTTTTATATCATACTTTTTGTTCCCGAAAGCTGCCCGGCCGGGCCCTGGTTTGGAAATTTGACGAAGACCTTAGTAAGATTATTGATTCCGTCTGTATGGTGCCTAATCAACTAAATACTAAAACTTTTGTGCCTTATAGATTATAATGCTGAATAAGATAGTAATCTTGTTTGTTTCCAGTTGGTATCCCGCAGGGGTCGTGTTCATCGGCTCCCACTCCCACAAGTTTTGTGCCGTTGCCATGGATACGGGAGAACTGTTATGGGAGACCGAGCTGGGAGACAGGGTGGAGTCTTCAGCCTGCTGTTCCGTAGATGGGGAACTCATCATTGTGGGTAAGGAACTGATCTCAACGTTTTTACCAAAAACGTTTTTGCTAAATGTTTTATGGAAGAACTTTTGCTCAATGTTTTATGGAAGAGTCTTTTTATGGGACTGTAAATTCATTTATTTTTGCTGTGATTTAATTTCATGGTAGGTGGTGTTTTAAGCTTGTGTTTGAAACCATTCTGTTATACAGTAGAAATGCACATACGCAGTACTTGTGTCAAGATTTGATAACAGAGAGGTTACCATGAAGATTGAACCACTGCAAACATTTCAATATTATCAATACGATAATGAAGAAAAAAAGTCTCTTTATTTTGCAAAACTAAACTGGTTGTTATATCTTCCTTGATTACATTTGATGAATACCACCTGCTAGGTATTGACTGGAGAATTCAATCAAAATAGATGTTTGGTACTCATGAACGACAATTGAACTATAATTGTACATTATTGTACTAATGAATTACCTTCAATTAGGTTGCTATGACAACTGCGTTTACATTCTGGAGACACGGACGGGGACGATGCGATGGCGTTACCACACAGGAGGTGCCGTGAAGTCCAGCCCGTGTCTGGACACAGAGACTTTGTTTGTCTTCGTTGGGTCACATGATCAGCACGTGCATGCTCTGGACCTCAAGGTCAGCCCCAACATTCAGTCCTGTATCTTCCTCCAGTTGTAAATTTTGCACAAGAAATGGCAGGTTTTCTTGAGTGCTGTTTCCAAAATAATATGAATAAGTGTTAGGGTTATTGTCATTTTGTAGCCATATCACAGAAGTAGGTATAACTGCATAAGACAGGACTGTATAGCATAAGGTTTGATCAACTCACCCAGGGATGGCCCCTGCCCTACTCTTTTAAAAGAGTGTGATGAGATCTTCAACATGTACTGTAGGTGTGGCTTCCCTCAAAAATTGGGCCTCCGGCTTTACTTCCCAAAGCTAGGCACTCATTTTACCCAATGGTACAACATGTGAGGCTTTCTTATTCAACAACCCTAACCACAAGATCATGTTCCTGTTTGTTTCCCCAGAAGCGGTGCTGTGTGTGGAAGACCCACTGTGGGGGAGGTTCAGTGTTCTCCTCTCCGTGCCTGGGGTCCAATCCCAGACTGCTCTGTGTGGGAACGTTGACAGGCTCACTCATTGCCATCGACCCGGTAACCCAGCTGCTGTCTTATCGCAAACTTCCTCCCCTGTACAATATAACACAGCAGGATAATAGCTTACCTGTTTAGACTCCAAACTTTAAAGGGACATTTTGGTCTCGGAATATGGCTGGTGTAACAATGTAATAGTAGATTTTTGGATGAAAAACGTACAAATTCAGAATCTGGCAACCCTCTGAAGATCAACAAATGAATCAGATCTGCATCAAATTTGGTATCATTGCAAGAGTCATCCATAAATCGTATTTGTCTGGCCTCTTTCTCAATCAATTGGGTCCCTCCCAAATCAGGTAGATGAGCCAGATGTTGCATGTTTAATGTGGTCGTGTCTTGTATTGTTACAGGATACAGGAGCTGTTCTATGGCGCACCGCCCTCCCCAAACCCATCTTCTCTTCCCCTCGCATCACATCACGGCGGATCTATGTGGGGTGCGTCAACGGAGAACTGTACTCTGTGGATCACCATGGTAACATTGTCTGGAGTTTCACAACAGCCGGCCCCATCTTCTCGTCTCCATGTTTGTCATCATCATCATCACATGACCTTATAGAGCGACAGCCTGGTTTGGATGTGACTGTTGTGGGGTCACATGATCACCATGTGTACTGTCTGTCAGAGCAAGGTCAGCTCAGGTGGAAGTTTGAAACAGATTCTGCCGTTTATGCCACGCCTTTCGTCTTCAACCTCAGAGCAGGCTCCGACGCTGTTTTAGACTTTAACGTCTTAGACCGGATGTCTCAGTCGGAACGTTTGGTTGGCTCTGTCTCAAATGCAAAAGCAAGAACTAACACGGACACGACAAACTCTGACAGAAGATCTCAAGGTCACCCCTGTGTGGCTGTTGCCTCCACCAAGGGCATGCTGTACATTTTGACCTTGGACTCTGGAAGCTGTCTCTCCTCCCTGAGACTGCCAGGGGAAGTTTTCTCCTCTCCTGTTGTTTGGAACAACCTGCTGGTGGTGGGCTGCAGGGATGACTTTATTTATGGGGTAAAGGTCATGGGTCACACAGGTGTCAAAGCACAAAGGTCACCCATTTTGTGACTTGATGAGTGTACAGGTATTTTTTACATCTTTTTACTGTCCATTTGTATGTAAATATAACTTTAGGTAACCAGCCTAAGTTCCTAGGTCCTAGCTATGAATATCTTGAAATGCCAACCAGCTTTTTGATTTAATAACAATTGTATATAAGAGGCAATAAAGCATTGGACTATGTTGGATATTTAGAAAATAAGTTAATCTTTTTAATAGAATAAAAGAAAACATACATAAATCAACAACATAATGATTGGAAATATGCATATGCATTGATGATATTTATATAGAGATATTAAAGTGAAAATGTGACGATTAAGTTTTAAAAATTTTCAAAGCCTTTCAATTATACACATATTTGTTTTAAAAGGATTATTTTTAGAGCTGTAGAAATTGTGTCAATTAAGTAAATGAGGCACCATATGCTGAATAGGAGTATTCAGTACACGCCATTGTACATTCGGGACCCCTTACTGGTAATGAATACAAATTCTGCATAAAGTGGGAACGATCAGTAGTGATGGGCTGCTAGCAATTTAATCAGGTTATGATTGTCGGTAGGTCGTGTACGGCCACATCGTTACTGAGCCCATCAAAACCGCAACAGGCTTGGAATTCTAATCTACGGTAGCGTAAGACAGTATCAGAAGCTGGCAAATGAGTGTAGCCGGCCTAGGAGTGTGCTACCGTAGGATCTGCTTGGAGATTAGTGGAATTCTATGCAAACCAGTTGCCTCAATCAGACTTTTTTTATTCAACTTCGCAGTGTTTTCAGTATAGAATATGATTTTGGGGGTTACAATTTTCAAGCAGGATGGAACTTGGCATAGCCAGCCGATCTGAGCAGCCTTTCCGTAACAGGACAGTTAAATATTGTACAACCCAACTGGGCATTTTTATTGTAGTACAATTTTCGAGCAGGCAATAACAGAGCCAACTGTTGGCTATGACCTTTGCAGCCTTTTTTGTAATAAGACGTTGGAATTTTGTGTTAACAACATTTGTGCGACCAAGGTAGTTAAAGGACCGACATATGCAAGATTATCCCCCAAAATATTTCGTCAGTTTGCAATCGTAAGAAGATCGTACGTTAAAATTTATCATATAGCAATCATTATTTGGTAGCCGATACGGTAGATCCTGGTAAGTACCTACCAATCATATCGGAATCCGATAACAAATCAGAATTTGGTAGATGTTGTCTATAAATCATATCAGAATTTGACAACTATCAGTATACAAACTCCGACAGTCAATCAGAAGCTGATAGTTAACAATTAATCATTTCAGAATCCGAAAACCAATCAGAATTTCCTAGCAGATACCTACTCACCAGACTCCGACAACCAGAGCCAGTGAGATACCTAAAAACTAGTGGAATCGGAAAATGCGCATTTGGGTCTGAAAAGGTAGTCTCTTCAAGACTCCTGGCCTAATATCAAGAGGGGACTTTGGCTGTTTGGAATAAAGGCCTAGTAGCAGTTAAGTGGCCTCGGAGTGAACTGACCGGCCTGGAAAAGACTGACTGAAATCGCAGGGCAACTTATTCGTCCCTATCTAAAATTTGGCCAAATTCTGCCTGGAGACTACTGCAAAGGGGCTACAAATGTATTCTGAGCCCATAGCCTGTTATGTAACCTCAAACGTTACATCACGCGATAACGATACCACGAACTGCCTTCTTCAACACGTTCAAAGAATTGAGTTTACCGCATTTAGTACAGAGTTATAAATTCTTGATATGCTGCAATCGTTACTCAGGCCATGTTAAAGTCTAATGCGCGGTTTGTTCTCTCAAAGGCCTTTGAAATGTCAAATGTCGGTGCCCTTTGGTCTGCTGCGTGCACCGGCCTGATGTGTGCATGACCACACACAAAAAGAACTGGACTTCAACATTTCAGTGCCCTGAAGCGGCAAACACAAACATGTTTGCCCAGACCAAAGAGCTTTTTATTAGGCCCTGAAGTTTCAGTAATATACTCTGGAGAAGACAGCACTAACCTAATTAGCACCAACTACGCTCAAAGGCTTAGAGTTTACCCGCGGTCAGAGGCACAGACCGGCCGCCTACGACCATAATCATCGCGAGTACCATACTCACCAGAGATTAAAGTGTAGTTTCGGTAGGCAGACTTAAGTCAACTGAGTGAAGAACCGACAATGTCACATGTTCGGACCATTATGGGAGTGCTTGATCTTTAGCTAGCCTTTAATGACAAGAAATAAAACACGTAAAGGAAGAAAAATGGGTCAAACATAACAAGAAACTGAAGATCCCATACCTCCTTAGAACGTTTAGAGCTTTTGTGAATTTCTAGTGATTTACATCTTCCCCCTTCCCTTAATCTTAATCTCCCTAAATCAAGGCGTCTTGCGTCGGGGATGGCTGTCCATGGGCGATACCACACTACGTTCAGGAAGGGGGTCTGTTCCTGTAGTGCTGCATTACCCAAAAATACTGATAGGGGGCCCAAATTGCCATATTTCTTCGCGACCACCATAACTACTCACATCCGAAGATTAATACAAATCCATGTTTAAGATGTGCGAACGTTCAAAGACGACCAGAGACAGTAACCCTCGTGGAATGTGAGGCTTTTCCTGAAGGCAATGATTTGTCTCAACCAGGCTCCGGATCCTGTGCCTATGCCTGCTGAAGATACCGGAGGAGTTAGCCAAAAAAGCCTGAATAATGTTGGCAAAAATGGCCGGATCCTCTGGCAAAAAAATATCCTACATATTTCAGCAAAGAATCCCAAAAAGGAATGACCACATTTGTCCATCGTAAGTGGTTTGTTGCAGATGAATCCATTTGGATCCGCATCATTAGCAGCGTCTCGAGTGAAAAATTTCAAAGAGGCACTTAGAGGGCTGGGAAGGAATGCATTACTTCCAGTTCCTCGGAAGAAGGGACTAAGTGCCACCTTTGAGACTGCACGACGTGATAATAGCCTTTATTGCACATTCATGCCCTATCGGGCTAAGTACAGGCATATTGATACAAAGGGTAGTAATACAGTAGACATGGTTTCTAATACTAATCTAAAACATAGATTCTAAATCTAGTCTAATACATTTGTTCGACTTCTTCTCGTTTCTTAGTAATGTTAATTATGTAGCTAGAGATGTGTTGGTATAATATCGTCTGATCAAAACTCATAAGAAAAATGAATTTTTCAACACTAGACAAATATTCAAAGCGAGGGAACTTTCCTATAATATAGCTAAAAAGAATACTTCTATCGTTACTATATAAACTACACTCTAATAAAAAGTGGGTTTCATCTTCGACCTTGTTCAGGTTACAGAACTGACAAATTCTTTGCTCCAGAGGTGTGCGGTTGTGCCTCCCTGATTCAACACGGAGTTTGTGGCAGCTAATTCGTAGTTTGGTGATAATAGATCTTTGACGTTCGTTCGGAATTTTAAGGTACTCTTCTTCGTTGTAGGTGGATTTGAACAGTCTGTATGAGCGTAATTTGTTCCTTGCGAATTTGCCTTTGTTGTCATTATGGATTTCGCGTAGGAATGTCTGAAAGTAGATGTCCTTTAAACGTTGTTGAATAGCAGAGATGATTGAAGGCATTTTTGAAACAATTGAGTGTGGAGAATGCCAAACAAAGGCATAACCGCATTCTTCTAAAGTTTTCCGCACACCGGAAGCCCAGCATTTACTACCTAAAGAGTCTAGTTCTAATTGACATAAGAGTGCATCTGCCTGGAGACTATCAGCCGGCACATTTAAGCAAACTCTAGTGAAAAACTTAACGGCGTTTAGGGAGGCCTCCAAGTGTAAGGGGTACCTCCCTAATTCCGCCCGTGCAGCAAGATTGCTAGCTGTTTTGGGAAGGGGTACCTCCCTAATTCCGCCCGTGCAGCAAGATTGCTAGCTGTTTTGGGGACATTGAGGGATTGTTTACAGAATTTTACATGTACGGATTCGATTGGGCAAGATTTTGAACTTTTGAAGGAACCCCAAATCTCCGACCCATAAAGTAAAATTGGTTTGACACAGGAGTCAAATAACTTGTTTTTAACAGACAACGGGGCATCAGCTTTGTCAAGGGATTGTCTAACTCCAAACAAAGCTCTTAGTCCCTTGTTATATAGGTATTTGTGATTGGCTTTGAATGTGCCAGCTGAGTTGACAATTATGCCTAAATAACAATACGAAGATACAATTTCTACTACATTACTATTGAACAAGAAGGAACAGTCTTTTGGTAACCGACCACCCTTTGTGAAAACTACGATTTTTGTCTTTTTAAGGTTGACTTTCAACCTCCAGGATTTACAGTACTCTTCTAATCTAGACAAAGATGATTGTAAGCCACGTTGTGACTCTGAGAATATTACTAAATCATCAGCATACAATAGACAGGGTACATTCATACAGTGTAGAACTGGAGGGTTACAACAGGAATGATCAAATTCTGATGCTATGTCACTAATGAATAAGTTGAACAATGTTGGACTCAGGTTACAGCCTTGTCGAACCCCACAGTGAGTTACAAATGTATCGGTTAGACCACTGTTTGTTTTAATACAATTTGTAGTTTTAAAGTACATATCTTTTATGGTCAGGAGAAATTTGCCTCCTATCCCAAGTTTCTTCAATTTTAGTAAAAGACCTTCTCGCCAAACAGAATCAAAAGCTTTACTAAAATCCACAAAACAAGCGTATAGGCGTGAATTTCTACTGATATATTTGCTGACAAGCGTGTTCAAAGTGAATAGATTATCAGTTGTTCTAAAATTCTTTCTGAAACCGGCCTGTTGTGGTTTGAAAAGGCTGTTTTCTTCTGCGTAATTAGACAGTCTATTGTTTAAGATTGAACAGAATAATTTTCCTAGACAACTTATAATAGAGATCCCTCTATAGTTGTCTGGGAGTGAAGTATCGCCGGACTTGTGAATAGGTACAATATGGCTGAGCGACCATTCTTCGGGGAAGTATGCGTTTTGTAAGCACAGGTTAAAAAGATGGAGCAGAGGTTTTTGGAAAATTGATTTGCCACATTTCAACATTTCGTTTCTTATCATATCGCTTCCACTGGACTTGTTATTCTTTAAGTTTGCAATAGCTCTGTCTAATTCATCTGCGGTAATTATAGAATCTAATATATAGTTCTCTGTCTCTATTGGAAAAGGAGATTGATCACTTACTGGAATGAAAGGACCGGCCACGGAATCATGATTTCCGTCGGATGATTTGTCAACTTTACTAAAGTGGTTTAACCAGTCTTCGCTGGAGATTTGGCTATTTTCTTGAGCCTTCTCGGGTTTTAATTTATTAACAAGGTCCCAAAATGCACTTGGATTCTTTTCCCGAAGGGTGGATAGTTGATTCATTATTTGTTGACGAAAATCACGTTTTTTCTTTTTTAATAATTTTCTATATTTTTTTTCTTCCTGAAGAAACTGCCCCTCACTTCTGGATGTGATGGGTTTTTTTCTAGTAAATAGGCTATATTTTTCATTTCACGTTTCATTTCAATACACGTTTTGTCGAACCATTTCTTATTTGTCTTTTCGGCGGACGTTTTCTAGCTCTTTTTAAACAGAGTGACTTATTACCCGCCTCTCTCAGAATTGAGCTAAATTCAGAAACATAATTCTCAATTTCTGCCGCAGATGTTATGTTGTTAGAGTCCTTTAGAGCAACTAATCGTTTTACAATGTCGGGCTGACTGAGAGAAAGAAGAAATGTCTGAGCAGAATTCTCGTTCCAGTGAAACTGTTTAGGAAGAGGCCTGGTGTGTGAGCTTTTATATTTTTCCTGAAAAGTATGTATTGGTGGTTTTGAGCGAATCAATGTAGATATCATACAATGATCAGAGAATACTGTTAGAGGATTGACACGGAATGATGAAATTTGCTGGAGAAAGGACTTACTACAAATCATTAAATCAACCGTGCTGCTGCCATTTGGTTGGTGACACGTGAATTTTCCCTGTAGGTCACCGACAACTCTACCATTTAATATTCTAAGATTTGCTTGAATACACAAGTCTGTGATTAGTCTACCGAATTTGTTGGGAGGAACTTTGTCCATGTGTTGTCTGTCAGTGAAGTATGGGGAGCTGTCGGAATCGTCGTCAATATGAGAATCGGTTGTGTAATCAGGTAGATTTCCGAGACGGGCATTAAAATCACCACCTAATAAAACGTACCCGACGGAGCTGAATTTAGAGATTTCATCTTCTAAAGTGTCTATAATATGTTTTTCTGAATGTTTGTGAGCAGTGGATGCTCCGGGGCTAATATAGAGAGAACATATGAATAGATCTTTGGGTAAACCGAGTAGTTGGCGGTCGATTTGTACCCAAAGGGCGTCTGTTGATTGAGATGGTGCTTTTTTTACATAACCTTTGTATTCGTTCTTATATAGAAAGACAATACCTCCCGAAGAACGTTTCGCTCTCTTACTCTTTTGTCTATGTTGATGAAAATAGCTGTAATTGGGAATGTTAATTATGGTGTTTTCTGTACTCCAGGTTTCTAAAAGCGAGAAGAAGTCGAACCTTTTGACATGTGAGAGAAAATCAGAATCCTCTAGTTTGGAACCTAATCCGTGAACATTCCAAACGCCGAAGCTTTTGATTCCATTTTGGAATGTTTTCATATCGAAAAAAAAGAAGTACTATAAGTAAAATAGTGTCCTTATTCGAGCATTCAAATACAATATCTAACAACATTCATATCGGTTTAAACTAAAATGTGCAAACAGTAAAGTTGTTTTCCTAGCCTGATAAATCGCGCTTCTGTCAATCCCTACACTGGTCAGGCCCCTGGATTCTTGGAAGCCTAATAGCCAATTGAGAACATCCTATATATATAGCTTATCCTGTTAATTTATCACTTGGAGCGGGCACGGACTGAGAACAGTCTGTTGCCTATTCTCCAAGCAGAGCGTGAGTCGCGGAAACATAGTACATGTAGCAGGTAGTCGGGATGTTTACCGAGCCGGTAATTCCGACTACTATCTCCGCGTCTTAACCTCTGCTTGGAAGGGTTCTAGAAGTGTTTGGATGGTTCTGGCCGTGGTGCTGAACACGACTGTTAGAAGCCAGTGGTTTTCGTAGTGCCAGTAATCGAGAATACTGGGACCTATTTGGTCTGATTTTCAAAGTGACAGAGAATTCTGCACTCCCATTGGACTGAATGTGATAGTGCTAAAGGATCCTGAGCTTATTTTTGGTGTTTCTGTTGTTGTTGTTTTTTCTTCAAAAATGACTCTCCTGGCTTAGCCACAAGCCGTCGGGACAGCAGCCCCAGTCAGCCTGAGGCAGAGAGAAATCGTGTAACACAGGCAATAATTTTCTGGCCAATTTGCCCATGTTAATTTTCCCTGGCTAACAGCATTTGGGCATGAAGCCCAGATGAGCCGGTTGTATTGGAAATCGTAGCGTTGCCACTGAATTAATAAAAGATTATTGAAACGGTGCATCAAAAAAGAGATTTTCGGTGATAAAAGGATGTTTACTTGGTAAGATATTATGAATGACATGTATATAAATGTATCTACAAATATGTTTTAATAATAAAAATCTGCGTCCTTTTGCGACAGCCTGGCGTAATGTGACACTCCAGTGAAATACCAGCCTTACCGAGCTATGATGACACCCATGCCCAGGCTACCAGTTTCCACGTTGCCCTGTGATCTCACTGGCGGTGCCATGTTTACATTCACCTGTTGAAGTGCCGGAGTTGATGCGGAAGCGTTACAATTCTGAAATTGCTTTGATTCTTCTTAATGTTACAACACTGTTGGCTTCTATTTTGAAAATGTAGACATCTTGTTTCGTTTTTTCTTACCCATTCTGTTTTTTCGCGGTCTCACATTTGATTTGAAGTTCTCGGGGCCCGGGGCTGTCATTCAAAGAATTGTTGCAGCCTAAACCTAAAGCAGCCGCGCCAAAACAACATCTGAAGGTGTCGGCTCTCCGATTCCGTGAGTACCTCATCTTTTTTATAACCAATCTTGTAGCAGGTCCTTCTACACAGCACGCGACCGCCTTTACAGTTCCGAGCAATCATCGGAAAGCAAAGCTGCTGCCGCGCCGCGTGTCTGTGAAGCTAGCTGGTGTGTTACGCCAAAGGGCGGTTATACCGGCTTTATAGATACAGATCATGTTCATGTTCGTCTTCGCAAACGTAGTTATGGTTAATATTTTCCTTTGTGTGACGGAACAATTACCCTAACTGGTCCAAGCAAATCATCTGAAGCGTCAACAACCGTGAAAGAAAGAAGTACCTTGTCAGAAAATAGGTTCACTAAAAGGATAGAATAAAATACACGGATAATCTGTGTAGTAAGACAGCAAATGATCAGACGGCGTTGGTGGTAATGAGATCACGCTAGTCTGCGTGATGTACGTGACTGGCAAAGAAACGTCAGGATAATAGAATCACCACGGGGCACTATATAGAGAGCTATTTTCAGGTGACATCATCAATGTGTTCGTCGCCATGTTGGTGTCCCTATTTGCATTTCAGCGAATCATAGCTCAAGTTTTTTTTTCGAATATTTGAAGACCCTTTGACCCTCTCAAATAACCACTACAAGTCAATGACGAGAATACAAGAAAACGTGACAAAAAAAAACTGTACATGCTTGAGCATTGATACGAAATGTAACATTTTCGGGAAAATGCAGGATGTTTCCCTATTGTCTTACCTTTTGTCAGGCTACTACCTTTAGGCTCGGCCCCGACGCGTCGCCGAAAAAACGAGCACTTAACAGCTAATAGATCGTTCATATATAATAGTGTAAATGACATGCTAGACCCTATATGTTGATTTATTCATACCTATAGATATCCATATATGTGTGTTTAATTGTACTGTAAGTAGTTGTTATACATGTAGACCTTACGGAAGTCGATGTACTTTTGTCGTGTCAATAAAGATTATTATGTTTATTATATTTGCTGTGACAGCTAATGTGCTGATGTCACCGGTAGCGGTAGTTGTATATATGTAAGCTCTGATTGGTTCATGACAGAATTCGAAGAAGAACACACAAGCAAAAACCAATAGTCCTATCTACGGGAAACACTACAGGTACACAAACGTGGTGGTCAGCACCTGTCTGTTTCATTGGTATGGGAAATGAATGAAAACGCTTTATATAGGTTGGTGTGTTAAGTCGCAAATCTTATTAAGCAGAACTTTTTCGTTGTCTGTGTTGTCCGTATTTCAGTCTTATTTAGGTCTTTCAAATGGTGCGTCTTTTGTTTTCTGTTCGCTACCATGCAACAGTACATATATAAAAGAAACCGAAGCTATTTAGAGATTAAACGCATTGCGCAGAACATCAGGCTCAGTCAGTAGACGGTATATATGTGCCTTGTAATAATCCCCATTAAGAAGAGAGTAGGCCAGAGTTCATGCCACCGAAAGCCAGTGATAGCCAGGTACCTGCGCGCCTTTACATTTCTGTCGTGCCCGTATAGCCAACCTTCAAACAGTCTCCCTGCAACTCGCTCTCTCCCCAAGGTTTTAGTTACTGAATATTAATAATCCAAAGGTTGTGACGAACAAATGTGCTCCGTTTATCTACGGTATCATAAATACGGTTGTTTTCGTGGCGCTCAACTAGTATTCTCGCATATCGCGTCTTTTCTCATGATATCAACCATATAAATGTATACGCAATGACACTCTGTCCTTTAGTCTCTACCAGACACCCTGGAACACAAAATAGCAGAAATCGAATTAAGGATTTGCGAGATGAATAAGTGTGTGGTCGTATGGCGTAACTACATGGTATCATGGTTGAGAACTCAGTGGTCTTGGGTTCAAATCCTACCGCGTATTGATCTTGTATCCTTGTGAGCGGCACGTAACACGACGTAAAATTGGGCATCTGACTTCGGTTGGAGAGGTAAAATTCAGTGGAAGCTGATAGTTGGACTCCACCGTCCGATATGTACCGTGCCCTGTAGTGTACACAGTGGATAACAAGCCATTGTCGAAATCTACTCAATGTTGGTTTTCCATTTTGAGATTGCCATTGCAGTAATCTAATTAATTCGATGGGTAAGGGTTGTGTGTTTCTAGCACTTCAGACGGACGGTATGAAGCTACGGTACACGTCAGCCCATACACAATCCCGATATATATATATATATATATGACTCTACGGTGTGTTTTCTTAGTTCATTCAAGCCCGTACAGAATCCTGATATGATTCTACGCTGGCGTATCCTATAATAGTACTCTAGTCCATAAACAATCCCGATCTACGGTGTGTTTTCTTCATCTCTAGTCCGTACAGTGTCCCGATATAAACCGATACAAGCCGATTTAGAAAAGCAAAATCGTAGGCTTTCTCAAGCTCCTGGTTGTTTCTCCGAGAACCGGATACTGTTTGGTGGGTCCGGCCCAGGGATGCTGCTTTTAATAAAGATCTGCTTGGAGATTATCATTACGGTCTCCCATGCCGAGTCAGCCTAGCGCCGAGCCAAAATTGGCATCCCGTCGCCATGGCAACGCGCCGCGTAATTGCTCGCGCGGTGGAAAATTTGCGGAAAATCGGCGGTGCGTCACAGTAGTGTGGAGAGAAGGGACCGATCCCGGCTACCGGTCTGAGTACCGCTCGCGTTCCGAAAGACCGGTCTGTACGCGGCTGTGCGCGCCTGCCGAGGAGCAACACGGGCATCAGGTCGTGTTTACAAGCAGACGAGGCTAACCAGCGGCCCCCGGACGCCCATCGGACTGCCATTTCTGATGGAACAGGTTGTTGCTGGCTCCGCCGCGCCGGAAGAAAATTGATTTCCACTTGATGGACGCACCAAGGTGAGCCCGTCCTTCCTAGTGTTCATCAGTACTGATTCTATCTGTCACGCTTACACAGCACGCATCGCACAACTTCTCTATCAGTGCAGGGTTTGACTTTCTGCAATCGTAAACAAGATCTACAAGCGCTAGACAAAGGCGCCCACTCGTCCGTGTGATCCGTTTGGATTCTGTAATGAAATGGCTACTGATTGCCCGCTTTAATATCTGTCTCAGGTCTCGTTATGCGTGCGTTCAGGTCGCCATTCTTACTCCCACAGCTAGCGAGGAAGGTCAGAGATGGGATGCACGTTAGATAAACACCGGCAGTTTAGGGGGTTAGGACCGATGTTTTGTTTTGGTTCGCGATCGACGGCGGCTTCTCAGTTTTATTCATCATGAAGATCTTTGAAGCGCAGGAAATTTGGCTGGTAGAACAGGAGACACGGGAAAAACAAAGCTTACAGTTAGCCGCCGGGGCACAGCTCCAACCCGGCCGGCCATATGGTAACGACAGACATGTGCTCCTGACGCGGTGTGTTGGACCAAAACATACCAAGCTTAAGAGCTGAGAGCTGCACTATTACTTCAGTGTATTCCGTCTTTTCAACAACCTGTTGTACTGTATATGTATATACTATATATATCGTGCAATGTCGTCTCTCGTTGTTTTGCTTCTGACGCGGGATAGCTCTTCAAAAACAACATGTCTACATGATGAAGACCAAAACACATCAGTCACACAGAAATGAACCGCACTGAAGAGGTAAACTTTCAGTATTTCCGCTTTGGTAACGACCTGCTGCATTGTGTATATCCTATGCCATGGGTAACTGTCGATTTCTAGCTCAATGTCGCCACCCGCTGTTTTACTTCAAACGCTCAATGGTTATTCAAATACAACAGGTTGGAGACCAAAACACACCACTCGCGCAGAACGGAACTGCGCTGAAGAGTGTACATGGCCATATTTTCCGCCTTGTCACCAAACTGCTGTATTGTATATATACTATGCCATCGGTAACTGTCATGTCATTTCCCGTTGTTTGGATAATGGTAACGTGCACTAGTTCTTCGTCCGACCCTAAGTTATTCAAATATGAAAGGGTTGAGATCAAAATTTACACAAAAAGGAGCCATACTATTAAAACCGCCAATATTTTTCGACCCCCCCCCCCCCCCCCTTCCGCTCCACTGACTGTTTATCATTTAGACCGTCGGACAACTCCTAACGTCGTCTTTCATTGTCGTTTGCTTCTGACATATGATGGCTCTTCATATACAGGTAGATGACACAAAAAAAAAAAAACACGCCAAGCTTGCTCTTGACAGTCACATTTTGAAATACTTCCAACCATCGCATGCCAACAGGCCCTTGTCTATCGCTGTGGATTATTGCGTTCACTACCAAAATTGATTTTTGTTGTTTGCAAAATTAGTGTGTGATATTTCCCTCTGAAATCTTTTTATTGCATTTTTGTATACATATACATATGCATATACATTGACATGTACATATAGCTACATGTATATACACAACAACAATCTATAAAAATAACAAACAAGAAGAAAACAAAAACATTACAACGGATCAGAATAATACATGTACATGTAAAAAAAGGAAAACAAAACTTTCTACAATAACAATTTTCTACAAATGTGGTGTTCAATACTAGCACCATGCACAAAAACCTAATTTTGACAAAAATATTGAGGTATGACTAGTATTTAGATTCAATAGAAAACTAGGCTAAATCTAAGTTAATCGGATTATCTTTCTTTTCATTAAGCGCTTACCATATAAATGAGCGCTGGGAAACCCACAGAAGGGCTGGTCAAAGCATAAAGGGGAGGGTGGATTTGGATATCAACGATGAAATGAAATTAAGCAATTTTTGTTTGTTTCTTTATGTAACCAGTGCAACCATTTATAAAACAACAACTCCATAACCGTTTCCAAAATCATATCCCGTTGCTTAAATAACTGCTTGTTGGCACAACTCCACGGTCCCTGAGCCATAGTCTTTATTCCGAACTCACATATATTTGGCGGTATTAAGTCAGGAGTTTTATGCTATTGGACAGATTTTAATATCCTTTGTTTCATCATTTGTTTACACATTTACTTATCTAGGTGATAACTAGCTACTGCTGTAAGCATGCTCACCTAAAAAAATGCTCGTACAGAGTTCGTCATACATGTATGCAAAGCTCTGTTTGTCACTTAAGTGTAGAAATGTTACATCTGATGTATAGAATTTCCTTTCTAAAAACAGATTTTTTTAATTCTTATGCATAAATCAAAGTATTATCAGTAGCAGTACAACCTACTATATATATGCTCATAGGACATCTGCGCCATACTATGCGAAACCAGGCCTGTGTTTTTCAACTCTAAATCTGCACACAAAAATATGCAGCATCTTAAGGTAACTGATTGTGCCAAATGTGCTTAGGGTATGGCGTTAGGCAACAGGGGAAGGGTTTTTAAGCTTATCAACAGCCTACAACGAAGTCAAGTTGATCTCAGTTTCAGCTTGCATATGGCAACGGTTCCTATTTGACCTTTATCGTCAGCATACTTTGCTCATACAAATTGATAACAAATTAAGCACGAAAAGCGGGATTTAGCAATGGTGAAAATGTCATGGGAATGGTTAGCATGCGCCATGATAAAGACCAGATATTTGTAAATCTTTCCTAATTTATCAGAATATTTAATAAGAAGATTATGAATCCGGATTATCTTAGCAGTTACTGGCTGGGAAACATCATCTGTGGAACAAACAAACACAGAGAAAAATTTCATCGTGATTTAAGCGATTCTCTGGAATATTTTTATTGTGGTATTGTGTTAGCTTGATTTGCATTTTACCAGCCATCAACAAAACAAGCACAGTAACATGCTGTACACGTGGCTTTATGTTAGCCGCCCCACTTTTCATCAATAAGATCGGGGGTTCGGAAGTCGACCTCACCCACGATTCTTTGTTTGCCTTTCTACTAGAATGTAGTGACTATGGCGAAGAGAGAAATGCAATTTATACAAGCGATATTTCCACTTCTAAAGGTACTGTAAAATCATATTTCTAATGCAGAAAACACCCCCCTCGAAAGACGAAAAACACATGTCTTTTATTTATACTGTAACTGAAAAGCAAAGAGAATTCAAATTGATTTTATATCACCTATTCCATTTTATATTTACCAGCTATTGGCGTATTTTGTTTTGACAGGTGTCTAGGTCAGTCTGGCAGAAATATGTTATCAATGTCTTCATTCATTTAATTCAATGTATTGGTTACTGGTAGGTGCTGTGGTGGTCTTCTCATCTCTAAGCAGATGTAAGGATCGGGTTCTTCCTCTGTGTTTTACGCCTGTGTTTTACAATTTTCTTACTACCACATGTATTACACTTTTTAAAGATTCCCCTTCTGCGAGTACTTGATGTTGCAGCACAAACATAAACAACACTGATTTTCAACAGGATCCATATACATGATCCGCCTCGAGAGCAATTTGACTGTCATGTGATCCAGATACAGATACCGACAGCATAAGTAGTTGGCACTTTTCACCTACTCGAAGAATAGTCATAATCTGTAAAAGTGATTGACTGTGATAATATAATTGCGTTGGGTGTATTGCCAGCAGATTCACACAGGGTTATCAAATAGGACGAAAATGCACCATTTTATAAACGTCTCAAACGACGCAAATACTTAGTAAACCTGGTTTAAACAATACCAAAATACAATATTTTCTGATAACAGCCAACGATTATATTGTTATTTAATGAGTGAATGCATTTGCACCAGATATACATGTACACTTTCTAATAGTATTGTAAACATCGAACCATAAAAAATTAACAGTTCCAGCTTTTGATTCCTGTCGTCTGGAAGTTGAATCAAACTGCGATGACGTCAAAGTGAACACTGGGCACCCTCCGTTGTGAGTGAATCCAAAATAAATGCTATTGTGACCTTATCAACCAAGTACTTATCGTGGCCTTGTTACCAGAGTTAGTGTCAAATGACGTCAGTGGGGATGTAACGGTTGCCATGGCGACATAAATCATGGTCGCGAGCAGGGCGGTAACGTGTTGCCATGGCCACCTAAAACATAAACAGGGCACTGACCTTGCGAAAAGAGGTCAGCAGCCTCGGGAATCTGACGCCGTGTTTGCGAAAAAAAGTTAACCTGCAGCAATGCCCAATGGTCAAAAAGTGAACGTTTATTGCAAATACATGCCCGAGAGTTTATTGTAAGTACTTCTATAACATGGATATAGGAATCATAGATGCAATGATATTACTAGTAAGTACCTCCTGCGTTATGCTACATTCTAAAACATCGAGGTATTTTGTTGCTCTGGATACCTTGATTTTTATAGTAAAAGAACAAAAATTCTTTCTTAAACATCAGAAATAGTGGAAACCTAAGAATGTATTTTGTACACGTTGGTACATTTGTAAACAAAAAAATTAGTTGGTTGATAATACACATGACCATAACAACTAACCGCCCACACATAGCCATCTAGATCCAGACTGATTAATAAAATCATTATGTAACGAACACGATCTCAAGTTGGTCAAAGAGAAATATCAGGTCCCTGACTCTTACATAAGCGGCTTCATCTACATGATCTAAGAGAAATCCACAAAGAAGGAAACCGCAGCCTCTTGGTATCTTGTTTCTTTTGATCTTGTTGTCTGGTCTGATTCTTTGTCACCGTACTTTCTTGTGGCTTGGGCCTTTCAGGCTATTGTAGCTTGTTCATACATTCGTCTGTACCAGACTCCACGTGTACAAGTCACTGGAAAATAGTGGTGATTGGCCAAATAGACCGATTGCCAAATGCCAGAGGATCCGGAGTCAGTAGCCAGCCTGGGAGTACAGCATTCAACCAGGAGACTAGTTATCCACACATAGTATGTGGGGAAGGACAACCTCAAGCCAACTGGAAAATAGTGGTGATTAGCCAAATAGACCGATGGCGTCTCTTTCTACTGGCTTGAGGCTGTCCTTCCCTACATACTTTACTAGTTATCCACACAGTTACACCGAGGCGGTAACTGTTGAACGTCCATTGGACGATCATACAAATATTACTGATGCTTCACATGAATGTCACTGATAAAGATGTGCATATGATAAAGGTAGTGATCACATATCCTAAAAGTAGGCTTGGAGACATTCAGATACTCGATATCATAAGGTTTGAGTCAAATATATCTATAGACTGTTCTAACCGTTGACAAACATATTATGAAGGGAGACGTGTTATTGTTTCGGTCCTTATGTGAAACGACATTCCCGCTGTTTTTCAAATTGTTCCATTTGTCTTCCGTCACTTACACTCTATATATTCGCCACAGCGGAAAATTGCCGTTACGCTTATGATTCTGTTTCTATCTGCATAACGCTTTACTGTCATATCTTTATACTAATGAATGGTATTCCATAACTATAGCTACTTGCGTCCAAGGACGTGTGATATAACGTCCTTGTTGTGTCGTTAACATAGTACACCTCACTGAGTACAATTCCGGTGACGCAGCAAAAAGTGCAGTGAATTTCATACGCCCAACTACAAAGTACAAACTAGAAAGATAACTTTTGCAATCATGGGTACTAAAGAGTAAGGGTCAATCTGTAAAACCATGCTACAATCAGATGAAGCTCATTTTCGATTTCAGTCATTTTTTTGTTATCAAAGCAATCTTTTATTGGCATTTTTTTTGTATTGTGAGAGTTGTCACGCATAAAGATATATTCAAATCTGTTTGTAGCATCATGTTTCTTGAAATCTGCTTTTTCTTTAGGCAAAGGAATATGAACTTATAACGTAAAATGTCATATGTCGCAGTAGAAAGAGATGGAATCCAATATGTTTCCGACGGCTGACTTGAGCAACATCTCTTGTAAACCGTCTCATTAGCGTAGGTGTTGCATGAGTGCGTACTTCCTACGGATCAGTGTGAATATATTTTAATCACAGCTCAGAAATTCGATGGCGTACGTAGTGTAAATATATAACCTCCATGGATTACTGAAAACAGCCCTTCTGAGGAGATATCCCCCCGGTGACGTGTGTGTTTTCTCCGGTGACTAATCTCCAGGCATTACCGCTAAGCCTCCCGATGCAGCTCTGCTGGCGCTAATGTGCCCTTTCCTCCACCTGAGTCCCTTCTAGCCTGCACAACAGGCTCCTCGGCGGGTACATTATAATGTTGTGGATGATCTCTATACATAGCCGCTAGCTATAGACCTATCACGGCAGCCCGACTTGCGCTAATGTGTTCTTTCCTCCACCTGAGTCCTTCCTAGCCTAGATACAAGACTCCTCGGCGGGTACGTGGTAATGTTGACTTGTTGTGGATGATCTCTTCACATTACCGCTAGTTATACGCCTCTCACTGCAGCCCGGCTCTCGCTAATGTGTCCTTTCTTCCACCTGAGTCCTTCCTAGTCTGAATAACAGACTCCTCGGTGGGCACGTTGTAATGTTGACTTGTTGTGGATGATCTCCGTGCATCGAGCTCGAGGTGCACCGGCTTTGAATCGATAGAAGCGGTTCGTTGAATGGATCGTTGGTTTGGATGGTTCGTTTGGTTTGGATGGATCGTATAACGTAGCCCTTCTTAGAGCCCTTCTATCGGCATTAACCCAACCGAGCCAGGATGGCCGAGTGGTCTAAGGTGCACTTAATACGAAGTGTTTTTACCTTGTTCAACAAATCCCATTTAATGTCTTTTGATAGCAAATAGATCAGTTGAAGACTTTAATGTTTAACCGCCCTCTTCTTGTTATGTGATTTTGTTTGACATCCAGGCTTTTAAAAAAAAAGCTTTCTTGTTGTACATTGCCATGGAATAAGCTTCATGTAAATCATTTAAAGATATCCCGGGTCAAATTTTAACAGTTTCGAGTTGAGGTGGGCTGAAGTAGCCTCCGGTCGCAGACTTCGAGTGGGGCTAGCGTTTATTTTATTTTCGGGGTGTGCGTGCAACTAGCACGCCCGGATGATGATGATGATGATGATGTTGGGGGGAGGGGGGGTCAGGTTCGCTAGTTTCAACGTTGAACTACTTTTCTAGGCAAACTCCCTCACTCGGCAAACTCAATTTCCCGCCATAAGACAACCTGTCTCCATAATTATAGGGCTGTATTTCTTTTTTGCAAAATAGTACCTCTTCCTACTAGTAGCTGTTGAGAATCCTGCCGCTACAATCAGCCACGAGAGTCTTCCGGCCTCATTTACGGCAGGAAATAACCAGTCACTTTAATAGGGACAGCCTGGTTAAGATGCTCATCATGATGAGCATGATGATGATAATGATCTATCGTTCCCGTTTTACGGTGGCCCATTCCCCAATTACGGCGTGCACGCACCAGCACGTTGTGCACTCAAACGAACCAGTTTGTGGTTTAGCAGAACGCACTCTGTTCCTGTGCGTAGAGAACGAAATGACAGAAAACAGAGGTTCATCATCAGCTGTTTTATGGCGTGTTTTAAGCGTTTTTATCGAGCTTTCTATTTTGTACTGCTTTCTTCATGTCTCGCGGCCAAACCAAACAGCTAGAGCCGTAGGAAGGGTCTACCTAAAGCAATGGCGAAAACACGAGGTATTTAGAGACAAAACAAGGCTCTAAAAGCCACTCAAAAGTTTTGGGTTACTGTACTGGATTATGATGTCAGATGTGTGTTCAACCATGACTTGAAAGTTAAAGGTTGTACCCATCAGGGAAGTAATCATGACGAAGCTTGTTGCAGAACGATGTAGTGTAAAGAAAGAAGCTTTTAGCGTGGAACTTCCTCCTGAGAGATGGACTACGGAGGAAGAAAGGATTATTACCTCTACCCTCACCTCTGACATTTCATATTTGCAATTACCATATGTTATTAGTATCATTGTATGGCCAATCAAATTGTAATCCCACAAATTACGAAGGGTCTACCTAAAGCAATGGCAAAAACACGAGGTATTTAGAGACAAAACAAGCCTCTAAACGCCACTCAAAGGTTTTGGGTCACTGTATGTACTGAATTGTGATGTCAGGTGTGTGATCACCCCCGACTTGAAAAGTTTAAAGTTGTGCACATCAGGGAAGCAATTAGCCTCAATAGCAGGCTCTCTGGGGCCTTTTCCGTCTTTTTTTGCTCATAATACACTTTTGCTGGCCATTTCTTTTTGAATAGGTCACTTTCCCATTGGCCTACGGGGCAAAAGTGTATTATGAACAAAACAAAAACGGAAAAGGCCCCAGAGAGCCTGCTACGGAGGCCAGGAAGCAATCACGAGGAAACTTGTTCCATAACGATGTAGTTCAAGGAAATTTCAAAGAAGCTTTTAGCGTGGAACTTCCTCCTGAGAGGGGGATAATGGAAGAAGAAAGCATGATTAGCTTCCGTGAAAGTGGCAGAACGTGCCCTTGCTGAGAAATGTGCATATGGCTGAAAATTATCAGCTGAATTTTTGGTCTATGATAGAGCAATCCGAACAAGCTAACTGTTTACATAACTCTTTTGACTTTCTCCCAACATTGCAGTCAATATCTTCCTATCAAGGGTAACATTGATTTGTAATCCATATAAATGACAGTAATATTTCTTTACAGCTTTGCCACCCAAATCCTACATTGAGCTCCTTTAAAAGCAATATTCTATCGTATTTTCTCATCCTCAGTCAGGTCGGCATTGTGCTCATATCCTCCCGGTACAATTGCCGTATGTTATTAGCTTATTAGTTATTAGCATCATTATGCACCTGGTTAATTGCGATCCCACAAATTACAAGGTGTCTGATACAATTATACGATGCGCCAATCTGGATTCAGGGATGCCCCAAAACAAACACCATCTGATGATATCGCGGTTGACTGATGGAGATGGATCCTCCGGAACTAAGAGACGCCGTCAAGGTTAAACGGGCGGGCGGGAAGGTCACACATCCGGGGCACAGATGACGTGTGACGCTCTGGGGGTTTGTCTGCCTATTTTTGAAACCAAATATTTGTAAAACCCATAAACCGTAGATGATATTATTGAACTGATATTTGCCGGTCATTGTTTTAGGAACAAAACTGAACTTGCTAGTGAACTTATTCTGTGGAAGCCAACACACGGGTATGCACATGCTGGGCGACCTCGACTAACATACATAGACCAGCTTGCTCGTGATGTGGGGTTGCGTGTTGAGGACTTACAGAACGCTATGGGGACTGAGACGTTTGGAAGGACAGAGTGGACCTGGTCCGGGCAAGTAGCCCGCGACGATGACGATGATGATATTCAATATCGAGAGACACTTTAACACAATGGAAAATGAAACTGAGTATACGCAACAGGTTAAAGTGTGCGGCTTTCAACATGTTCGTATTTGATATTTGGAAAGCACTTTTCCAAAGTAAGGGTTAAATACCACAGTATCAGTGCTGAGGGGGGGGGGGAGGTGTCGTAAAGACCACACACTCAAAAATATGTTACTGTGAAATTCCACACATCTTGTTACTTTGAAATGGAAAACTCCCTTCCTAATGTAAACAGCAATACGTCCGGAAGAACCTCTAGTGTGTATGGTGTAACACTGTTAGACTTGTATTCGTGAGATTAGATGCTCAAACCTCTTTTGGATCATACCAATAACTTCACGCACTGCTTTCTCGACTTCTTAGCACAAGTACTAGATAATAGGAAAAGACAAAGCTTCCTAGGCAGACCAATGTAATGACTTGTCTCATCGTCAATAAAGTCAAAGTAAAAGATAATGGGATTTTAACACAAGACACTACAGGTGGACTAGCCACCTGCTTTCATGGCCAATTTAGGGCTATAATAATAACCTTTATTGCAAATTCGTGCCCGATGGCTAATCGCATACAAAGTGATGCAGTAGTGGTATACATAATCATACATAACAAAGAAGGAAAATGATACTCATAGATAAATCAAAAGGGAATAACGACTAATCTAAATCTATTTCTACTTAAACTATTTGACGGGTTTGACTTCTTTTCCGTGTGCAGTAGGAGATGAATTGCCCAACATGTTCATATATTGAGGGGTTGGACGACGTAAGCAAGAAGATTGATTTTTGTTGGTTGGTAAGGTGATAAAAGCTTGGGAAAGTTTTGCAGATTTTTAGGAAAAGTTTGTTGCTTTCGGAGCTGTAATGTGAAAATTGACAAATGAAATGTAGTTCATCTTCCACTGCTTTCCCTGAAAAATATTTACATGCTCTCTTGTTAACGGACAGTTTTATAATAGCTGGGTGTACACATGCATTTGTAGTCAACTCAGCGGGACCGAGTCAGGACCGTATAAACTTTAGGGTACTGAAGTACCCTTTTCAGTATTGATTCAGCTCGATAGCTTAAGTCGTTTTCAAATTGCATTAGGTATTACATTTTATATCAACATCGATTTTCGATATTTTGTATAAGTGTAGAAGGCTGCATCTCCTTCTCTTCCACAAAATTCCGTGGCACGCTAATAAAGCATTTCGGATTTGGGCTGTGTTCCCAAAACATGGCACGAAATGGAATTACGCGTTTCGGAATACCGTGAACAACCTACTTCACGTTAATGTTGGAGGGTCTTGGGATATCATGTTTCCGAAGTTATCAGTAATCCGCACGTACGCATGCAGGGATTGGCGGCTTCCCGGTATTCCATATCTGGTACTTAGTATCCCTGTCTGTGTGTTGTTCGGGCAAAAATGGAAAAGTCACTCGCATTAATGTTAATCTTCAGCAGGGGCTGCGACAGAATCACCTCCATTTCCAAGTAACGTAGCGTTGCCAATTATCGTGCGGTACCTATTATCGACTACTTTGGTTCATATCTGCATGTCGAATTGTATTGTGAAAAAATGTTCTGTTAATTGCACGAAATCTAGGGCTGAGTATCGGTACAGCGCACCGGTACAAAACCGTTTTTTTCTTATTGGACCGGTCCAGAAAAACCGGACCTGAAAAAATTAGGTGAACCGGATGTTGGACCGATTAAAAAATTAATAAATTATCTTATCAAGCATTCACACGTCTTGGCGCTTGCAGGTGGAAGAAAATAACAAGAGTGAAGTAAAGTAGAGTTTATAGTAATTTCTACCAAGTTTTACAGCACAGGTACAGTTAGCGTTGTAGGATTTTAAAACGCCAGTGTAAGTATAATACTCCACCAAACAGATTTCTTTGTAGTGAAATGGACCATTGGTATGAGTCATACTGAATCAGGTCCAGGTTCAGGTTCGGACCTGGACCTGATCCTCTGGACCTGAACCGGACCTGGACCTGAAATTTCTGTACCGGTACCCACCCCTAACGAAATCCCAAAATCTCATGGTGGTACGGTCCAGCTTAATAACTTCGCTTTGTTGCACCATTCGGATTATTGCACGAATGCACTGGCAAATGGGGTGTAAGCGGCTTCTACTGAACAAAGTAACGAAACAGGTTTGTATCCAGCGACGCAAATATGACGTTTAATTTGAACAGATGGTACGATGATTGGTTCCGCTACAATTGATATTTGGAAGAAAAATCGCACCGTTACTAGAGATAATGCCAAGTAAACATACTATCTGCCGCTTGGATGAATTAATTTGAGGCGCTGGAATTACTCACGTATCAAAGTAGATCATTTCTGCTGGTCCGGGAAGGACACTTTCGTTTAGCCTGGCGCCATGGCTAAAATCGCGCTCCTAGCGGCCGGACCGCCAGCTGCCGCCGACAGACCGTGTAAACACATTAACTTTCGGTTTAACGAAGCATGTTACACAATCTATTACAGCCAGGGGCTGTTTAAACTTAGTCTCTACCGATGGAACCAATAGAGGAGTAAGCCGGCTACACTCCTCTGGCCGGCTTCCGATCGCGCGCAGTTCCCTAGCCGGCTACACTCCTCTGGCCGGCTTACTCCTCTATTTGTTCCATTTCTACGGTTTTCCAGCGACCCGGAGTCTGGTAGAGACTAGTTAAGACTCACTCCAGAGCCTTTAGAGGTCACCTCTAAGCCAGGAGACCGATTTGAAAATATGAGTAGCCAATACAAGTTTAGGATATTCTCTGTTACCATGGGAACCCGCCATATTGCAGATCGAAACCATGGTAGCCGACAGTTCTCAGACGGATAATACTAGTATTTGGGACATGCCATATGCTTAAAAAATGAACAGGATTATATGATGTTTACAAAAATGATGGTTCCAACTGCGCATGCGCAGCGAACTAGATTGTTAGCGTTATAAAGGTGAAGGTCCCTTCGACATAAACAAAACACGCCCAGACATGTCGAAAGTCTGGTTTAACAAGAAATGTTTACAAATTAGGGGCTTACACTCATTCAATCAAAAAATGTTTTATTTGTTAGAAGGCGTGGCAACCAAGGGCTGAATTGTGCCCTCTTTAGAAAATTAAGTATTGCACCAACAAAGTTGGTGTTCTTGCATTACATATTGCAGACATTACATATTGAAAATGTTTCTTAAAGTATTTACATGTATGTCATAATCTCATAGAATAATCTCGTAGGGTAAAATCCGGTATTGACTAGCTATTACACCTTTGACATATTGCGCACAAAGCATTTAGCTGCACATGCGCAGTTGGAACCACGAACTTACTTATTCTCCTGACTCTATATAACGTTAGGCACGAAGCTTGAACAGTTGAAGGGCTGCAAGCGTGATAAGTTTCGGTGATGTTCTGAACATCACAGTCCATCAAACGCTGTCAGGACGGCCAGGATATGACCTACGAGTCCTAGAAGCACTCGCAGATTAATAGAGATGTTTTTCAGTGGGTCGACAGAGTTCAGTTGAGCCATTACGAGCGTGACTCGGGTTCGTACTTGCGTGTGAAAGAACCAGGACAGGGCCGGGGTAATGAATATAAACATACGTGACTCAGCCCTGTTTTTGTAACGACATCATCTTCCCGTTCGTTATATACGCGTAGTTTTATGTGGCATAACGTCATTTTTCTTAATTACGGGATGAGGGAAAGTGCAAAATAAGCCAATATTTCAATCAGAGTTAATACAAGACCAACTATAGTATAAACTTAGTATAAACTCTATGCCAACAATATATTCTAAATACGACAACTGTACATACGTGATTCACAAGCTCTTGTCTAAATATGAACTCTGCACTTACACACTTATTTGATTAACACAAACTCTGATATGATACTATACTCTAACACAAACTTTGTACTTACACTGCACTATAGGCCATAGCATGTCCGGGATTCAAAACTGGAACCTCTACTGCAGTGCCAAGGTCACACACCAGGTGGCTCAAATTGACCTTGATATTTGTCTTCTCAATGCCAATTTATATTATATTATATTATATTATGTCATGTCATGTCATGTCATGTCATGTCATGTCATGTCATGTCATGTCATGTCATATCATATCATATCATATCATATTATACAATCCAGAAATCCTGCTGATCACAAATGTACGGAAAGTCACACACACATACCAAAAACAACACCTCCATTTATCATGGTGAAAAACTCCCTGCACAGGCACTACATTCTAAACACGAAACCTGTAATATCATGGTAAACCTGACTCTTGATTTGCCAACACAGATTCACAAGTTGATTTCCACCTTGGACTACTGAAGACACGGCGAGAGGGCCACATCCCAAGACAACAGTGGAGAATGGCGTGCTGTGGTTCAATGATGATTCGGGACACTTAGGATGCAAAGTTATGATAGTCAGCAGACTTTGATATGGGCATAAACTAATTCCAAACAGAGTGAAACCTTTATATAAGTTTTCATCATGATTTTTCTTGGCGTCATTTTGCGGATTGCAAAATCAGAATCTATGGTTGTAACAGAATAGAAAAGACATCAAAACAAAGAAACTATGTCGAAATGGTGGTCGCTAAAGCGGAAAGTCGGCGCCGCAAACGACAGCGGACACAAGACATCAGACGGCAACATGCCTGGATGCTCAACGAGTAAGAGAACGAGCTGGGGCAAGCCGCTCATGGAACTGTCGGCCAACGCTCTGACCGCCACCGCCGTGACCATCTCACCCGGCGCTGGCCCGAGTCGGACGCTCACGACGGAAGCTGATCCGGAGTCGGGCCGGGCGCAGCAGCACGGCGGGGCGGCGGCACAGCTCTCCCCGGCGGCGGGGACCCCCAGGAGGACCCTGAAGCCTCAGGCGGCCGTAATGGAGGACGAGCTGGAGGTCCTGGACGATGGAGAGCGGTCCGCGTCACGGAGTACACATCGGTAAGTCACCACCTTTGTCCCAAAGGACATATCGGTAAGTCACAGATCTCTCAGAGCACATATATATGATTGTGTAAGTCACACATCTTTGTCACAGAGCACACACTGGTAAGTCACATATCCTTGTCTCAAAGCACATGCATCTGTATTAAAGCCACATATCCATGACTCAAAGCACACACCAGTAAGTCACACATCTCTGTCCCAGAGAACACATCAGTATACTAGTAAGTCACATATCCCTGTGCCAGAGCACACATTGGTAATCTCTGTTTTAGAGCACACACCAATAAGTCACACATCTATGCCCCAGATTGTTTATCGGTAAGCCACATAGCTCTGTCCACGAGCACTTGGTAAGTCGCACAGAGCACTCGGCACGTCACAGCATTTCGTAAACAGTAACTATTGCAATATGTTTTCAACTTTGGGTTGAACATATGGATGGAATGGAAGCTTTTTTCTCACCTCAAAAAGTCCCAAGTTCCGTTCCCTGACGTTTTCCCTGTTTTGTTCCCGTAAGAAGGTCGGCGTCCCGAGCCATCTCCACCGTAGACGACACCAGCTCAGAGATCATCAGGGTGGCGGGAGAGGATGGCAGGTACGACAATAAAGGCCTGGTCATTCGTCGCACGACTGTCGTACGATCGTAAATTTACGGCATTCGTGATTTTGTCTTGCAGGTGTTGTGCAAAAGGCTGTCCTAAAATATGTTTACATCATTTTTGGTTTTGACACATCCGGCTTGACTTCCTACAACATAAAAAAAATATTAGTAGTACTACGACCTGCGACGAATGTCACCTTGCCGTAACGTACTGACTAGCTGACTATTTAGCCAAGTAACCAAACAACCATACTTACCCGGCATTTCCCGCTTTTGGTAAATTCCACTTTTCGTGCAGTGTTACGATTTTGCCGCCCTGTTACATACCCCGAGAAAATTACTTTCCACAGTGTACTTTTCACGTATTCACCACGTATAGCTGGGATATCGTATTCTAGTGGGAAATTGAAAAGTTTTCGTTTAATCTCCCCGGACTATTTTCCCGAAATTAACGGCCCAGTTCCAATCCCACCCAATCTCCTAAACAGTGCTCTAATTCCTCATTCACATAGCATAGAAGTATGGTCTACGCGAAGATTTGATATTTCCTGAATGTTCTGTACTAGAGTCCATGAATATGTTTATGGAGCCTGGAACCTCAACCATTGCAGTCTGTCCAGATTTGCGGTCGCACGCTGAGCATGATTCTAGCATTTCGTTCGTTCTACGCGTTGTGTCAATAATTCACAAATGTGAGAGGAGCCATGGCCTGGGTACCATCCTTTTTCTAAGGAGCTAGCTCCTTGCACTCGATACCGAAAAAATAAGCGAGTGTAAGGAGACCTGGTAGAAATAGGATGGTACCCAGGCTAGAGGGGACCGCCTTCATGATTAGCATCGTTACATTGTATCATGCCCAGTACTGATACAGTGGATTCCAATTATTTGATTGTATAGAATTACCCCACCTAAAGAACGCTATGGGGGACAGAGGCGTCTGGAAGGAGAGGGTGGACTTGGTCCGGGCAAGCAGCCCGCGATGATGATGATGAGAATTACGAAATCCAAAACCATTTGCCATTCATTATATTGTTTAAGACATCACAGAATTGGATAACCCACCGTCTCAAACTTCGGGTTTTTGGATAGGATTACGTCAACAAATAAGCGGAATCTACTGTACCTGTGTTGTGGAAAGACTTTACCTAAAAGGTTAGTTTTGCCACTTGTTTCTACTTGTCACCATTGTTACATAGTCTTTTACTTTCTGTATGTAATACTATATGTTCTGTATGTTCCATGTTGCAATTAGCGCTCGGGCAAGAAATTGCGAACAAACTTTCTTTCTATTCAAAATCTAAACCGACGTTTTGCAGGTCTGAAGGTGCCCCTTCCAGGCGAGGCTCGAGGATGGGGTCCCGCCAGGGGGCGCTGTCCAGGATCGTGCGGACCCTGCAGCTCATCAGGACGTGGGCCACGCGGAGGCGGGAGGAGGAGGACGGCCCGCGGCCAGACTCATTCCTGCAGGTAAGGCCTACGTCACATTTCTAAACCGGGACCCGGCCGGACAGCTTTCGGGAACAAAACATATGATATAAAAGACACCAAACCACAGACGACGTAAAGAGAATAGTCGTTGGTATTGTTTTTGTGTATTTTTACGTAATACTTGATATATTTCTATTCTTCCTTTCCACAAACAGCCCGGCCGGGCCCCGGTTTGGAAATGTAACGTTAACTTAAGGGGGGCATCCTAACCAGAAACCCTAATCCTAATGGACGCCTATCTGTAAGTGAGGTAGACATCATAGGCTTAGGTCCTAATTGCACACTACGTCAGGAATGTAGCCCCGGGAGGGATCCGAAGCCACACCTTTGTCCCAGTAGACTGGCGGATATCGGGGGATGCCACTCGGGTTTTGGTTTGGTTATACAGATCTCCATTAGTGACTGATATGTCACTATTCTTCCTGGAGTCCGGGTGATTTGTGAAGAATCACCAATTCTAGACGGAAAGATTTGCACCATCTCACACCGCACCATCGCACGTGTGGGGGTTCTTTAACGTGCCTGGGGTGTGGCTCTCCCTAGACACGGCGTCTACTTGTTACCGTGTGCCTGATTCATTTTAAGTTCGACTTGAATTCAAAACTGTCCTGATGGATTCCTTCTTGCAGGTGAGAGAGAGCTATCATAAGGCTAGCGTTGTTAGAATATACATGTTGCAAATTGTAAATAAGATACCACGTCATTTTGGTCTAAAGCAAACAAGGCAAATGTCTCATGTGTCGCCCGAATGTTTCTCCAGAGGTTCCATCTGAAATTTCAATTGTTACTTCTTGTACGTCTTAAGTGTAGGTTTGTTTTTCTTCAGAGATTCCACATGGGCCAGGTGATCCAGGAGGACGAGGGGTGTAACAGCCGGGAGGGAGATAACGTGTCCCGAGCGGGGGCCGAGCCGCAGGGCGGCAATAAGGTGGCAAACAGGTACGTGCCTCTTCTTCTTCAGTACGCATCATGATGATGACCATTATGGCACGATGATCCACTCGCACCGGGAAGGACCCATACTCGTTTCGATAAGTGTGGTGGGTTCTTTAACGTACTGGAGGTGTGACTCTTCCCGAACACGGGACTTCCAGCCTCAGGGTGGCAACAAGGTGGCAAACAGATACGTGTCTCTTCTTCTGTAATTGCCCACGGTCATTATGGCACGTACACAATGTACTACAATTGTACGTATGGGCTACTCGCATTGGGAAGGACCCCCGCTCTTTTCGATAAGTGTGGTGGGTTCTTAAACGTGCTTAAGTTGTGGCTCTCCTCAAACACGGGACCTCCATTTGACGTCCTATCTAGCTTTTTTTAAGTGAGGAAATTCGTCTAAAGTGCCTTTCCCAAGGGCGCAAGATCGGTGACATGGCAGGTTTCCAACCCCGGACCTCTTGACTCCGAGCACATAATGCTGTTATTCTAAGGTCATATTTGCAAACCGGGGCCCGGCCGGAATGTTTACAAAATATTTTTTTTATCAAGGAATAGACACAGATTATGATGATGACTATTACAAGTACGTTTTGTGTGGTCTATTGTGTCTTATGTTATATTTTTCGTCCCGAAAGCTGCCCGACCGGGCCCGGCTTTGTAGCTGTGACCGTATCACCATGTGCCCTGGCCACAGTGGACTGATCCTGACTGTCAATCACAATTACCAGTTCAACCAATGATAGTATGGTAATGCACGATTTGAAGTCGTCAAATATTTGGATGTTTTATGCTTTGCGGGGCTATTGCAATTGGATCCGTATACGTATACAAAGGTCCGTATACGTACGAGTATGGGATGTAGACAGTCAAAGTCGAGGGACACCACAATAACTGAGCTTCACGCATTCTTGTAGGGGGCCTGGGTTTTGGTTGTCGCAAATTTGGTTAGTTTATCGGTGGGTGTCCCGACGCGTCCCGACTGCAGCTGGTCACTAATCTCCAAGCAGATCCTTCGATAGCACACTCACACTCACACACTGGCAGAGGAGTGAAGCCCGCCTAGGAGTAGCGAAACACACTCGTAGCTCGGCTTCACTCCCCTGCCAGCTTTTGATACTATTTTATGCTACCGAGGGATCTGCTTAGACCAGCTGTTGATGTGCTTTTGAAAGCGAAAAAAAATCCCGACCGGTATTTGTGTGTTGTGTACTCGGTAAGGCGATCATGCTTTCTACTCGACAATTGTGGTTGAAGTTGCTCATCCTGTCCACCACCATGCTAGACTGGATCAAATCAAAGAGACGGTTTCTAGTTACACCAAAGACGTCTCTTTTCCTTGACGTGAATAGATTAGAAACATAACAGACATCTCCCGAGGGATGCGTCAAGTGGGAAATGATGCTTGTTTTTTGAGGTAGGCCGCTGATACATCAGGTGCTTAGAGGGTCCAATTAAAAACGAGTTATGCAGGTATAGCAGATGCCTTTGAGAAAAGGTTAGGTGCGTGATAGGAATACTTACTAGATGTTTAGTTCATCTTTTCTTCTCAACAATTATGTTTGAAGTTCCTACTGCTGCCCACCATATTTACCTGACGCAAGTCATAGATATGGTTTCTCATTAAATCGAAAATGTCTATTTACTTGCACTTGAACAGCGAGTGTTTTAACCTACTAGGAACATTTTGGCATCAACTTCGAAACAACAACAACAATGATACCCTTATATTGGCACCGAACTCCTGATCTTAGGAATCGATGGAAAACGCTTCAACGCTTCCCATTCCTCTCGCTTCTAGAGTTTTCTTGCCATGTTTTTCTGATAGCGACGGGGACGTCTGAGAAGGAGACTATCGTTTGCTTCCAGCTCGAGCCGAATGACCTTTCCAAGGGGGAAGGGCGCCTCTAATCCGATTAGCGTCATAGACATTGTCATGGCAACTATGCCGCCTGTAATCCTCTTTCCAGGTCAGCCAGACGAGCTCAGTGGGGAAAATAGCATAATTAAAAGCTTGATAAAAGGAAAGGCTAGCATACAAAAATAAAGTGTTTTTATCAAGGAATACATAGAGACGTGACCAACTTGCGCTCACATCGCGGTCGCATTAGACGTAGGTCGCCTTACGATTTTTTTCGTCGTAGAATTTTTATGTAGGCTGTGGTGAAGCAAAACGCAAAAAGCAAACCCCACATTAATAACATACGTACATGCCAACTTAACGTCACAGACACCCGTGTAGGTGGTGTAAGATTTAAATTCCAAAATGAAGAGATGTCTGGATGAAATGCTTTGTCTTTTCGTAAAGGGTCCGTAAAGGGAAAGGACAGAGGTGGATCGACTACGTCATCGATCCCGCCGATAACTTCTACTACCGCTGGCTGCTGGTGATCACGGCGGCCATACTGTACAACTGGACCATCCTCATCACCAGGGCCGTGTTCTACCAGCTGCAGGCCGACTACTGGAGCCTCTGGATGACGCTGGACTACATCTGTGACGTCATCTACATCCTGGACATGGTGGTCAGGTTTAGAACAGGTAAGAGACTCAGTTCAGCACCACTGCATCCTTTAGAAGAGGCACAGTACAATTACAATTGGTCCAAAATTGGCTCAAAACAGCCTGACTGGCGATGGTTCTCACCATTTCATGGGGGTGTGGTACAGTAATTTTTTGTACAACTGATTCAACAAGTATAGAGTCTTTCCTGCCGCAGCCACCCCAAAACTACGCATAGAAACCCACCAAGAATAGGATTTCAATAGTTCATAGCCTGTTTAGAGGTCTTGTCGCACCGTGTGGTCTTGTCGCACACGCCATCTGTGGTATCCCCCTCCATTATAAACTTGGCCTTCACAGTTCATACGGACCTTCTGCCTTCTTCCTCCAGGATACCTTGAACAGGGTCTGTTGGTTAAAGACGTGAAGAAGCTGTGTAAGCACTACATCTCCACGTTCAACTTCAAGTTGGACTGCCTCTCCATCCTGCCGCTGGATATCCTGTACATCGCCCTGGGAACGGTCAACCAACCGGAGCTACGCTTTCCTCGCCTCCTGCGCGTGCGCAGAGCGCTGGAGTGCTTCGAGCGGACGGAAACACGAACGAACTTTCCCAACCTGTTCCGCATCATCAACCTCGTCCTCTACATCTTCATCATCATCCACTGGAACGCCTGCTTCTACTTCGCCATCTCGAATTCGCTGGGTTTCGGTGTGGACGGTTGGGTGTACCCCAACACGTCGTACCCTATCAACAACACTCTCAGCAGGAAATACATCTACAGGTTGGTGAAATGATTATAGAACATATTTGAATCTTTCACAGGTAAACAAGGTATTCTGGCAGATGCCTTTATCTTTCTAAAAACATAATATGTTTATAAAACATATTGTTTGTTACATTTTCACAATCACCACAAAATCGAAGAGACTTAGAAGTCAAATTGGTAGATGATAGTTTGTTTCTAGCTTTACCTTGTATGCATGAATTCATGGTGTACCTTAGACCAATTCGTTGTTCGATCGCAAAAAGGGATAGTCATTCATATGTCGAACAAAATTCAACTGTCTTCTTACGGAAAATTCTGCCTGATCATTGACGGCAGTTGATTCTGCCACAGCATGCTTAAAAATCCTACTATAGGAAAATAGTATGACGGCGTTTGACGAATGTTTCACCCCACAGCCTGTACTGGTCCACCCTGACGTTAACAACCATCGGTGAGACGCCGACACCCGAGCAGGATATCGAGTTCGTGTTCGTGGTGTTTGACTTCCTGGTCGGAGTGCTGATCTTTGCCACCATCGTCGGTAACGTGGGCACGATGATCACCAACATGAACGCCGTCAGGGCGGAGTTCCAGGCTAAGGTGGACGGCATCAAGCAATACATGGAGTTCCGTCAGGTACGGTTTGTGTCCTTAAAAGCTGCAAGACCCCTAAGCATTAACGGTACTAATGAGAGGGAATGTCTTTCAGCACTAAGGACAGGGAAGATCCTTCAGCGTTACAGGCAGGAGACAGAGAAGGTCCTTCAGGACTTAAAACAGGGACGGTCTTTCAGTCCTAAGAGCAGGGTACCGGTAATGTCCTTCAGAACTAAGGGCAGGGAAGATCCTTCAGCGTTATGGGCAGGGGACAGCTAAGTTCCTTTGGCACTAAGATCAGGGAAGGCACTTCAGAACTAAGGACAGGATGCAAGGAAGGCCCTTCAGTAATAAGGATAGGGTGTATAGGGAAGGTTCTTCAGAACTAAGGGCAGAAAAGTTCCTTCAGTACTGACAAAAGGGTACAGAGATGGCTTTTCAGTCTCTGATTGGATGACGGGCTAGTTAGCGAAAAGGACGACCTGCATTTCGGCACGCCAAGGCCGTTGATTCACTTATTTCCCCAGAACATTACAACTCAGGTCATTTTCATGTAAGCGATACAAGCCAAGCATGATAATACGAGTTTGCATTTCATGGAAGTTTGTGTCGTTTGTCCAACAGGTCTCCAAAGACCTCCAGAACAGGGTCATCAAGTGGTTCGACTACCTGTGGACCAACCAGAAGTCCCTTGATGAGGAGGAGGTGCTGAGATCCCTGCCGGACAAGCTGAAGGCGGAGATCGCCATCCACGTGCACCTGGACACGCTGAAGAGAGTCTCCATCTTCTCGGACTGCGAGCCGGGGCTGCTGGTGGAGATCGTGTTGAAACTAAAGCCACAGGTAAACCAGAACTCGCACGAAATAATTTTCTTCTATTTTTCAGTGATAAGCACGTTATTTCAAACCATGTAACAATGTTTTGACTACAAGGAGCATGATTTATATAAAGGCTTCACCAATATCTACACAAAACGTCCTGGCCTGATCAGACAAGTACAGAACTTTGACTTTATTCATATTGCAACAGACAATACAATGTGGGCACATAGGCAGCGAGGCTGATGTTGTGACCACATACATACAAGTACAGGACAACATGCGCTTGCCCGATCAGCACTTGCACTTGTCCTGAGCAATCGGGCCAATGGACTGGATGAAGTCAAAGCGCTGAAACTGTAGCTACTGTTTTGTTCTAGGTCTTCTCCCCGGGAGACTACATCTGCAGGAAGGGGGACATCGGGAAGGAGATGTACATCGTGAAACAGGGTAAGCTGGCTGTGGTGGCAGATGACGGAATCACCACGTTCGTCACCCTCAGCGACGGGAGCTACTTTGGAGAGGTGCGTGGGGCTTATACTAATGCTATTGATAGCACGAGATGACACGTGTGTAGTTATTCATATTTTATATTCACTTAATGACGACATCAATAAGGTCCTGGCAGTACAATTGGCACGATTGCCAGACAGTCTGGCTCCAGGGAATGACTACAAATAAAATTTCCTGATAACAGCACATTTTTCACAAGACTAATTGATACAGTTGATCAAAACGATGAATTAAGATTTATCGTAATGTAATATACATAAATATATATATACATATACATATCCAAATTATATCTATAACTTGTAGCAGCCTCACAGTTGAGCTCCTGTTTCCAATTGGGAGCATCTTGGTTGGGGCTGCACCCGTCTTTTAGAAGGGACGTCGACGTAAAATTGGGGTTTCCCGCGTTTGAGGACTCAGTGCTTCGAACGCCTTATAGGACGTCCAATGCAGCAATGCATGCATCTTTTACTAATCTCACTCTAGCCTCCAATAGGATGATTGTCTTTAACAGATAAGAAAAAAATTGGTTTTGTTGTCTTTATTTTAAATGTTTACCAAAAATCTCAGGTCAGCATTCTGAACATTACTGGCAGTAAAACCGGAAACAGACGGACAGCAAACGTGCGCTCCATCGGCTACTCCGACCTCTTCTGCCTGTCTAAGGACGACCTGCTGGATGCCTTAAAGGAGTATCCTGATGCCAAGAACATTCTGGAAGACCGGGGCAGGAAAATCCTCATGAAGGTGAGCAATTGCTTTGCTTATTGCTTGGCCCTTTTCAAAATAACTGATGCTCAGCACAGAAATGTGACGTGAGCACAAAGGTGCTTGGAAGTCTTTACCAGCCCCCATCTCTAACATATATTATCTTACCTACCAATGACATCGCATTCCCTTGCTGTTTACTCTTTTTTCTTCTGTTAGGATTCCCAAACCCTGTGGCCATTGCCATTTGCCATAAAATGGGTAGAAATTACAGGTATCACCGGTATGACATAAAGTTGTGACCCGATTGATCTGGTTGTTTGTAGGACGGTCTCCTGGATGAGACAGTCCCGAACGCTGGGAAGCTCGCCACGCCCAGGGACGCCGAAGACAAGATAGAGAAAATGGAGCAGAGTCTGGACACGCTGCAGACAAGATTTGCCCGTCTCCTGGCAGAATACGCCTCTACACAACAGAAACTGAAGAAGAGATTGACCAAATTGGAGCAGGGTCTAGTCAATAAAGGAGGGAAACCAAGTGCTGGCCAGGATGGGCATGACTACAGCAGTGACGACGAGCTGACGTGTTAAGTCTTCAGAAACGTGCTGAGAACGTCTGCATTGACGTGACGATTACGTAAGGTTACCATGGTTACTGCAGCGACGATGAGCCGACGTTCAGGGACACTTGACAATGAGATGACGTTGTGAGAAGCGTGTTAAGAACGTTTGCAGTAGCGACATGATGATGACGTAAGGTTACCATGGTTACTGCAGTGACAATGAGATGACGTCTTCAGAAATGTGTTGAGAACGTCTGCAGTAGTGACGTGATGACGACCTGAGGTTTCCATCGTTACTGCAGTCACTGAAGATGGGATGACTTACAGGGACACTAATGACTGTGATGATGACTAACGTCTTAAGTGGCTACAGTACTTCTGATGAGTCCAAGGAAAGAAGATTGCCCACCTCGAGATTCTGCCTGATGACAACAGCAATGGCGATGAGCTTAACACATAACCCCTCTCTCCAGCGACTACATCAGGACGGCCTTATGAACATCTTGTGCATGTCTGCGGTGACTGCAGAAGTGACGTTCGACCATTCTCTCGCCAGGTCCACCATTTGTGCATCTCAAGCAACGTCAGTAAACATCATAATAGAACTAATCTTCAAGCAGATCCTACGGTAGCAAAAGGTAGTATCAAAAGCAGAAAGAGGAGTGAAGCCATCTGGCTCCCTTTGGTTGGCTATATTCCTTGGCCAGCTTTGATACTATCTTATGACACTGTAGGATCTGCTTGGAGATTATAATAGAAGTCATCAGCAAGTCCCACTGGACAATGGAGCAGGATTTTACAAAGAGGTTTGTTTAAGTGTCATTTTACACAATGTAGAGTGATCAAATGTAGGGAAAAAGCAGGGTAATATTTATGACTTCGAGTGTCATCAGGCCATGTACCAAAGCTGGCAGAACATAGAGGATCAGTTAAGAAATTTCTAAGGGACTAACAAATCCACTAGCATCTCTATAGTATACTTATTTATTGTACATGTATTTCTATACAAATTACCGACTACCACATCCTAGAGCAGCTCCTCCTATTTACAGATTCCAGGGCTATGTAGATAATAAAAGATTTGACTTTGTTGGTCTTCAGAAAAAGATATTTATAAAAGATTGGATATTTGTACATTTTGAAAATGTTGTTAAAATGCACTCAAGTTCAAGTGGTAGGGGTCACATCAATGGCCACCATTTTTCACAAAGTTGTTGTAATGTGACCGGTACAATTTTGTAGTGCAGGATTTCTGATTTATATATTCTGCACAGGTTCACAGGGAATTTTTGTATCCGTATGAACAGGTCACCGTCTTACTAAGACCCTTGCTACTTATATATTTCAATGTTTTACGGATTTGTTGGCTATTCTACAATCCAGCTTACTTTACAAGTCTGCTGACTAGGCCTACAGAATAAATGAGGTGGTGTTAGTCAAGCGGAATATGCCAAAGAATCAGAATTGGTATATTGAGAAATTGCAGAATGCAAAAATGTGCACATATTAGAACAGTGATATTTCAACTTTAAACTGGCCAAACATTTTTACACGTTTAAGTGCGAAAATGGTTCCGTCAGTTTCAATTTGTGATAAAGTTTGAGTGTAGAAATTGTGCATTTTTTATGTAAAAGGATCAATAGATGTTCTGCAACAGATTTTCTGACAACACAAGTGAGTGAACTGTGATGTACCCATTTGTAACATCTACACTCACACTCCGGGCTTTTCCAACGGGTTTTAAAATGGGGCTCTACGATTTCATAACTGTCAATTCTGTACATAGTCTCAGAGGGCAATTTACATTTGGATGGATATTGTGTGACATTTGGAAAGTATTTTTGTAGGTCCTTGTCAATAAATTGTTTTGCAATCCTTTACTTTGTGTTGTGTCGTATCTTACGGCAGGAAATGTCACAATATGTATCGGATGTGTTACTGAGTACCTTACCTAGTCTTTATCTAGTTCCAGCATTACCCCAATTGGACCATACACACACTTCAAACAGAAGAAAAGTAGACAAAGCAAAGATGACTCAAAAATTGTCCTTCAGTGGTGAAATATCATGATACACCAAGCAGTATACATGTTATGGTCTGTTCCCAAATGGTCTATTTTACAGTCGACTTTACAAGGTGGACCTTTGAGAAATGACATTACATCCTTATTATGCTGTACAGGTCTAGTAATCTTTAAACTGTTCCATTTGATGTAAAATGAAGTCTTCTCTACATCACCCCTTAGCTATACACTATATTGACCAAAAAAAAGATTCAAACTAGAGTAAAAGCTCATGCAAAATGGAGTATCTTTGGCATAATGTCATGTAAAACATCAACATTGTTTTGCCAGTCCTTATCTTTACAAATCTCCAAAATAAAACTTTATACATGATCGGAAGTAGCCACCAATAGGGTACTACGATAAGTCCAGACATCTCAATTTTATCTCGCATAATATCTTTGTTTAACCTTCCAATTGTGAGCGGACGGTTTGCTGAAGGGGACTGTCTGCATCAGATAGTGATACATAAAATCCTCACAGCTAAATAAAATATCATGGAATGTCAACTGGCTACAAAAGGTACAATCTCAGAGACCCTCCAAAGGCCTAAAGACTTGCTGGATGCCCTCTGGTCTGGTCTACCAGTCTGGTATCCACCCTATTCTAGTTCCTGTTTGCTTGTCTGATTGCTTCCATGTAGAAGAGTCTGTCCCTTGTTTCCTTTGAAACATTTGATCTTTTCATTGTGCATTAAATATTTCGTAAAACTGTGAAATGGGGATTGAAAATCCAGATGCCTTTTAGAATCCTGTTACCATGACGTTATAAGAACCATGTGACCCCGAGCCAATCAGAGCTCTCACCTACATTTTAGGTAAATATTCAAATGCCAATCATTTCTCTATCAAGAGGACTAGTCTGTGTAGAAGTCATCAGAGGAGCATACCTTACCTAGAGTAGGCTAGATACCAGACTACTGGTTTACTATATCACAGTCATATTCAGTCATAGTGACTCTCATGTCCTAAACATGGACATGTTCTGCAGCATACAGAACTGCAGGGGCTGTGATATGCCTGGAGGTTTCCTTGTACTGTTCATCTCCTACACCTTCTGAAGAAGCAGATGTCTAACTACTGTCTCTGGACTGATAGAACAGGATGTAACCCGACTCTGACGTCTTCTGTATATCTGATGTCAGCCCGTAGAAGTCTTCGATTGCATGGGCGTCAATTTTCTGAAAGGCACACATGGCAATGAGCACATTTATCTATACTATGTATGTGGAAAATAAGTACATACAATATCTAAACAGTCAATGAACACTGCAGGTTTTCATTACAAGCCCATCACACATAGCTGACAATAGCCTCCAAATCTTCTCCAGACCATGGTTGGGAGTTAAGCCTGTTACACATAGCCAACCATGGCCTCCTAACCTTCTCCAGATCGCAGACAGTAGTTTGGAGTCAAGCCCCTGTCACACATAGCTGACCATGGCCTCCTGACTATCTCCAGACCATGGTTGGGTCTCAAGCCCCGGTCACACATAGCCGACCAAGGCCTTCTGACCTTCTGAAGACCATGGCTAAGAGTTAGTTGTGAGCTGTGATTGGTACTTGGATTGGTGACAACTTGAAAAGCTTGAGAAGAAGTAGTAGCTTGACTTACCTCCACGATGTCATCATCAAACAGCAGCCAGAAGCCGTGGGACTTGACAATGGTGATGTAATGGCCCCGGTTAGGTCCACTGCAATCCAACCAGATTCAAGGCATTACAGACGGGTCATGTAGGTGTTTTAAACATTCCCTTTCTCCCTATACCACTGACTTCCTTTGAAATACGACAACTTTCTATCCGATCAATTACATCAAAGTGCCACACTACAACACAATTACATCAACATGTTTTTTTTATTCCACTCCAAGGGCGTGAAACATTGCCTTTGTCTGTGTTTCTGCAATTCCCAATCCACACAATCATGGCTGTCCAAAGCTTTAAATTTTTTCCACCCCACATTTCAAGCTTTTAAAAAACCTGTTCATCATTCTCATGTCATAAAATTCAGAAATTGTGGAAGCACAAGGTGAACATTTTTTGCTAAGTTTGCCATCTCTGACTACCTTGTTTCATATGCTAATGCTGTCACAGATGCAGTAAAATCAGTTTTACTCATAGTCTTAATGTTTAATAATCATATAAAATAAAGACATTTTTTATCAATGTCTTGTAAAGATGTCTCACCTGCCACAGTGGATAACCACAGCCACCAAGTCGTATATCTTATCTGCATTAACTGCATCATCCGACTGTGGAAACACAACAAGAAGACCAGGTGTTAAGACAAAGCTACAGTAGAGAAAACTTAGTATTATCTGATAACTTGGTCAATGTGTGATAGTGTTGTGTAACTAAACATAATATTAGCTACAGGCTTACCAGTAGGTACAAGGCTGGACCCTAACTATACCCAAGTGCAATATGTACTGGTTCCTGGTGCACATTCCTAAATCAGTAATCGTGGGCAATAAGTTGAAGTTGAGGGCCCTTAAGACATAAACACAACACGCATGGACATGGTATCATAGTCAAGAGCTTTTCACAAGTTATTAGGGGCCTCCATCTTTGACGACTAGCTTATGCAGTTCAAACCATGATACCAGCTTATACCAAAACAAGTATCTTTCCTAATGTACTACTTACAGTGTTGAAAAATCTCAGCAACAGGGGATAGACCAGCCCTTTGACCTTGTGCATGTGCAGTTCAATCCATGAACTGGCTTATACCAACACTGTTACCTTGGTATACACTATACTTACCGTGTTGAACAGTCTTATAGAGGTCTCCACCTTCTCCACCTTTGACCTCGTGCATGTGCAGTTCAATCCAGGAACTGGCCTATAGTGACACTGTTATCCTAGTGTACTTACTGTGTTGAACAGTCTGAGCTCCAGAGGAAACACCACCCTGTAGGACAGCTTGGTGTAGCGGTGCAGCTGCTCCATGTACTTAAACCTCTTCAGGTGCAGAGCCAGGATCATGGGCAGCTTTTTCACTCTCATACTGCAAGTACAAACATTCAGCATAATGTCAAAGACAATTATAACTAGCAACAGCATGTCCGGAACTAGAGATATCAAACTCAGAAATTCTGCTGCAGTGGCGGTACAAGTTGCTAGGGGGCCCAAATCTAATCGTTTCCAGGTCTCAAGACCTACCCACATACTGAGTATCAATACAATCCATCTGAGCATTCTGGAGTTATTGCCGGTAGTCTACACACACACACACACACACACAAACACACAGTGTCACTTACAAATGCTACCCAAAATATAAACTTCTTGGTGAAGGTAATAACACAGTATCTGTATCTGAATAGTTGGTATAAATGTCCTTTGGCATAACGCACCAGTATCTGTATCAGTATAGCTGATATAACTGCCCTTGTCGCTACTTGTGTCTTACCGTTTTTGTGCTTCTTGCTTGCTGCAGCACATCTCACAGTAGTACTTATACTCACTACACAACGTCTCTGTATTACTGAAGCCCCTGTAGAAAAAAAAAACAAGGTACTGTAACGTTACAATAACCAAAGCATAACTCTTATCTGTAGTTTCATCTTTGTGTTTAGATGTAATCAGAACATTAGTGTGCAGTGCTCAGACTGCAGTATTACCTTGCACCAATAACAGGCACTTTACTTATGGTGGCAAAAAGACTACTCTTTTGGAAAATCTGGTAAGTGAAATACTTTGTAATTTGTAAGAACATTCTAGCAAAAGACTGCTTTCCCTTACGCCACAGTAGCTGAAAGCGTAGGTGAACAAAGCATGTGCTTAAACCTTCTTCCTCCTCCAGATCTGAATCCACAAGACAAACTTGGTGCCAAACAGTTACCCAAGTAGTTTGAAGGTGAAAAATCCTGTATGACATCCTGCATTACCTTAAACAGTGGGTGATAGATGTGTTCTGGTCCACATCTACTGACAAGTCCAGGAAATCCTCATCTTTGCTGCTGACCTGAAGAAATAAAGCAGAATAATGAGTGTTTCAATTTTGCAAAGAAACAATTGGAATCACATATTTGAGGTTTCATGACTTGACAGTGGAGAGATCACAGCAAAAACCAATGTGAACATTTCAAGATTTACAGTAGTATTTCAAACATATTACAAATATTATTTCAAAACCCTCTCGGTGACTCGGAATTGACTCATGACATCATGCCGATCATGGTCATGTGATTGCAAACATACTTAACAAGATATAGACTTATTATATTATGCAGGCTGCGTACTTACCGTCTCACAGCAGAGGCACCTGGTCTCGTTGGTCAGCGTTCCCTGGAAGATATCGTGGACCCAGGTGGGGTCGGACTTGGTGTTGTTGTCTGTCCCGTTGATGCCTTTGGCTTGTTGTTTCTCTGCTGCAAACATTAAAAGTGTTAGTCTGACTATCTGTGTCTGTTTCGGTATAGCTAGCGTAACCAGCCTTCAGCGTAACACATCGGCTTTGCAGACACACAGCATGGCAGCAGCTGGTTATATTACACTGAACGACTTTTCACACCTAACCTTTGCACATCTGACTGCATTCACTGCAAATATGGTTTGAAGCTATCTAGTGAGGATGCACCAGGTCCTACTGTACTTGATGGCAACAAATTCCACTAAGGAATAGTTCTAAGAAAGAACGAATATTTGAACACATCAATTCCTGATACTTGAAGACTGAATCAGAGGTTTGACACTTGAGGCCGTCCACTGAAGCTTCTTCATACATGGGGCTACTGGCTTTACGTCACCATCCAAAATGACAAATCCCTTACCACATGTCTGAGCTGAGGCTGATGCTAGGATCAACCAAATGCCAAATCTTAATGTTTTAAGTCGTACAATAATGTTGTATAGTTATATCTAACTTTTATGCTGTATAACAATATCTTATGTTGACAATGTTTAATGTTTATCAATGTTAAGGGCATATTCTTGTAATAGGAAAGCTTTGCAATTCAGCCTTTTGGCTGCAAATTTTCTTTCAATCCATGTTTGAAAATGAACTAGTCTACTACAGTACTACAACCACCCACAGATCATGAATCTGATCCATACGTCCAAATTCTTTGGATCTGTACACCTGTTTTCAATCCCATCAAGCGAAAATGTTCTCCAATCTTACCTTGTAGCAGATCCGCTACTGTGTTGAGTAGGTAGTTAAGGAACTCGTGTGCATCTTGCTGCATGTAGTTGTCAAACAACTCTGTATGGAGGAAAAAAACAAAAACATCACAATCAATTATCTGTGTTCCATGCAAGTAAGGCAAGACTTTGTTACAAAAAAGTGAGGAGAGAATTTTACGATTTACATGTAAAATGACATAGAAGTCGACTAGTAGTAGAGAGTTATTATAGAGACTTATAGGCTAAGTACCAACCTCCGTAGTGACAGCTGGCTACTTTCTTTCCCTTGCTAACCACGGGAGTTAGCAAGTGAAAGGATTGAGCCAGCGGTCACTACGGAGGATGGTACTTAGGCTAAGAGATTTAATCAACTTCTGGGGAAAGTCTTACCATTTTCTTTTCTCAACCTTGCGATGAACTTCTTGGGCGCGATGACGCCGACTTTCTTCTTCTGCGTGGCGATGGAGTGGAAGAGGTCGGACAGGCAGGTGAGCAGCGTCTCCTTCTTCTTGGGCTGGGCCTTGTACTGCAGAACCTTCTCCCGGAACGGCCGGCAGAAGTACAGCGCTTGGAGCACTGAGTTACAGTAACACGTGTTCCCGAACTGGGGACAGGATGGAACATTGGAAATCGTTTTGGAACGGCCGGTCCAAGTACAGCGCTTGGAGCACTGAGTTACAGTAACACGTGTTCCCAAACTGGGGACAGGAAGGAACATTGGAAATCGTTTTGGAATGGCCGGTACAAGTACAGCGCTTGGAGCACTGAGTTACAGTAACATGTGTTCCCAACTGGGGACAGGAAGGATATTGCTATTGGATATTGTTAATTTTTGCAGGAATCAGGGTTGTGTCCAGGTTGAAATCTTTTTCCATCCTACTTTTAGTTTGAGTGCACATATTTTTGCTTTCTGTTGTTAAATCTGTCATTTTCAGCTTATAAATACATGTATGCATTATGTCATGAAGCTTATATTTTGGGATAGAAGGGATAAAATTTTTTTGTCCATTCCAAATCCAAGAAGCAAATTTCTGTCCCATGACAGAGGGACAAATCCTGGAGACAGCCTCGATGGAGACTTAATTTTGCAGTAGGTGATGTTTGAGACACTTCATATTAGCAGTTAAATCAATAAAAAATTAAGAAAGAGAACATGTTTGTGGGGTGATGAGCTTGCCATGGCCTAAATTATTAAGTCTAACTTATAGTTATAGCAGCCCGCCCAACATCCAACCGGCCTCTACACCCAGTCTGCGGGGAGGGGCCGTTACAGCCCCAGACAGCAGAGTTTGTGTTACAGTACACAGTGAGACTAAGTTTGCCATATTAGGAAACTATGTATGTATATGTTCACACTCACATTTACCAATCCAAAGTAGTGTTCATTCACTGGGAACTGATCCGAACCAATCTCCTTCTCAAGCTGAGACGCATTTGCTCCCTACAAGACAGATAGACAAACATGATCAGTTATTGATCACAAACATTTGTAATTTCCAAGCAGATCCTACAGTATCATAAGTGTATCAAGAGCTGGCAAAGGAATAAAGCCAGCCATACACACTTCTAGGCCGGCTTCACTCCTCTGCCAGCTTTTGATACTGTCTTAGGCTACCGTAGGATCTGCTTGGAGATGAAGACATTTGCACCATATTTGGTTTTAAGAAATACAGGTGGCTGATTTCACAAATAATTGGGAAGGTACAGCTGTTACTATTATTACCTAAATAAAGTTTAAGTTGATAGATATAATTTAGCTTAGTGTGGGCTTCTGATGTAATATCTAATGCCATATGGTTGTAAAAGCATCCTATAGTTTCTACAAAACAACCTGTGCAATAAGTTACATGATAGACAACAAATTACAATAGGACAGGACCAGTAAATTTCTTTCGTTAATGACATCAATTTATGAGATCACAATTTAGCATCCACAATAATCATTCACACAAAATAAACTGCTTTCTTAACGTATTTGTACATGTCGGTTTTGTCCAGGTGTGTTGTATTTATAAAACCGTAACTTGTAAAAATATGTCCGCCCCCCTCCCTCATTTTCGGTCCGCCCCCAAAACAACAACTGCGGATTTCAACTACCAGATGGAATATCTCTGCGCAAATGCACAACTCACATCCCTCATGAAGCTTGCTAGCTTTGAGATGAAATCAACATCAAAATTTCGACGTTGCGAAACGTCAATTTCTCACGATTATAAACCATGCAAGGAAATGAATAAGTAGGTGCCCATTTTCCCACCATTTTCGGCCTGTCATGTCAAACGAAAGTGCGTGACTTTACAGAGGAAGAAAAAACGCTACAAAGTACTGGAAGGTTCCCAAGACTGGTACAGATATTCTAGAGTTTTCCCGTGCCGATGTTAGAGGAAAACAGAGAGTTTTTACCATGTTGACTACGCAATGCATCTCTTCAGTTCGTCAGGACCTCACAGGCTGGCTGCCATCTTAGTGAGACCAAGACTACAAAGGTAATGATATTTTTCCGCTGATGAGTCATCTCTGAAAGATACACTTCATAGTAAAATCATTAAAATCCTAAATCATAGTGTTTTATTTTTGGTAAGATATTCTATCATTTAGAAGTTTTGTTGTATTGTTATCATAATAGCTTATTTTTGCTAATTCTGTAAAATTTAAGTAGCTTAGGGGCCTTGATAAATGTAGCGCCCTGCAAAGCTCCCGAAGTGAAGAAAAGTGGGCGGCACACAGTTTTGTCGCCGTATTTGGGTCAAAAAGAGAGAGTTTGCTATTTCAATGTTTGTCACTTAAATGATTGATTTAACAAGGCTTTTACCGTTTTCCAAGTGCAGAAAACCTCATTGTTTTCCCCAAACCGAGCCCTTTTGATGACCAAGGACCTTCTTGCTTTGACCAACATGATCGGGATCTTAGAGACCCTACCAGACCAAAACTTGTATATTGTGCCCCAAAATTCAAACAAAGTTTATTCAATCTGGTTTATGTTCCTCTAGAAAAATTATGGGATTTTTTTTCTTGTTCCTCGAGCGGTTCGAGGGAAGTAGAATGGTTTCTCAAATCGCGTGCTAGTTTTACACCAGTAAGTGAGGTGACCTGAACCGGAAATAAAACTTTTAGTTCGACTTTTTTCTACTTTCACAAATTTTTAGCCATAATTTAAGCCAGATGTCTTCCGAATGCAATAAAATAATCTAATAATGTATTAATTTTATTTATAAACTTAAAAATTCGGCAGAAAATCGACGTCTGCACGGAAGTTGATCACGTGACCCGCATGCTCGTCCTTTTTCGACGGCAGCCATCTTGAGAAAGGTACGAGTCGTTGCCTCTCCAGAAAAAATAGCTAAAATCCGTCTTATTATCTTTTTCAACATTGTTGAAGCCCTAGATGTTAAAGATAAGAGACTCTAGGATCCTTCTAATTCAATGTTTTTGCCTGGAACTGCCGTGAATATTATATTAAAAAGCCGTTTTTTGTCCATGTGGTGGCCGGCCCTGTACTGCACTGTACTGACATGAGTGCCTGTACTGTAGCTATGAAGGCATCTGCCAGGTTTAGTAGCCGGTTTAGTAACTGATGATTTGGTATGGAAGGAAAGCAGCCCCCTTTTTTTAACATAAATTACACGTAAACATCCATCGATAAGTTAGCAATTTGGTTATCCTACTACTTTCTATAAAAAGTCACAAAGCCTTAGTAAAAAAAGCTAGGACTAGGAGCTTTGTAGTACAGTACATATGAGTAATCATCATATACGAATAATATGTGTAAATATTACAGGAGTGTATGAATATGGTAATATCTTATCATTCAATCAATTTTGTGCAAATACTTTAAAGCCAATATTAGTTAAACAGTTCTGCAGTTAAAGCTATGCTGGCTCCATAGAAGAACTGATCCATAATTTTGAAGTAAAGTGCATAGCATTTGTGTGCGACTGACCACACAAGCCGACAATTTCCCACAGTTTCAATCCATGAGAAATTACTAAAAACAACATTATTTTCTCCTTCCAGCTGAAAGATGACGAACGGCCATGGTTATCGCCGCGGTACGCGGTACATGTTCAGCCGCAAATTCAGGGCACGTGGTGAGTATCTAGTCACTCAGTAGCAAACATTTTGACTTTGATACTAGATAAATGATTATGAATCATCCTCAGCCTTGCTGTTGTAGCCTGGTATCCAGCCGTAATATAGCTCCCGAGTCTATCTCGAGTCGACCTGAAGTGTTAAGAACAGTCCACCACAGGAGTCTACTCTTCCCTCAACTGAAGATGGTATGCAGGTATGGTATACAGGTATCTTTCAGCTGGATGCCAGGCTATTGCTGTTGTCTATCAATTGCAGTTTTTATTTGTTGCTCATCTGCTCATCTGTTGCACCCCTTCCCACCCGCAATCCATCTCTATACAAGAAAGATACATCAAGTGTGTTTATCCTGAGGTTGCTTAATTGTTTTACAAGTTACAGACATGAAGACAGTCTGTTAAGAGTTAGTTAACTTATTACATGTGCAATGTGCCATTCTTACTAAAAAGAAACCTTACTGGATGTAATGAGTTCTGTACCAAGTTCTTCAGTTGCCACATTTGGTATTCACTGTTTTCACACTTCCCAGAATACATTGCTTCGGGGTTCCATAAACAGATATATCAGTTATATCAGTTGCTCACTGGTCTTAGCGTGCGAAACCAAGGTGGAACAAGCCAAATCAATAGGAGGATGGCAAAGCACATATACTAATGAGCTGTCCAGCAAATATAGTACCACTGTAATTAGGGCTGAGAATTTGACAAATGTTGCGTCCTTCTGTCAGGTCCCATCCATCTGTCCACCTACCTCCATGTCTACAAGCGCGGCGACATCGTGGACGTCAAGGGCACGGGCACCGTGCAGAAGGGCATGCCGTACAAGGCCTACCACGGCCGCACAGGGCGCATCTTCAACGTCACAAACCACGCTGTCGGTGTCATCGTCAACAAGAGAGTAGGGTAAGACATATCTTGCAATAAGCTCCTACATGGTTTTAAGTGAGCTGTGAGCTTGATCATCATTATTCTTGAATAGTGACTTAATTTCTAGTAAGGCAGTTGATGGACAGTTTTCTGAGTTTTGCTTCCCTGTGTTTGACAGGAACCGCATCATCCCGAAGCGCATCAACCTCCGCGTGGAGCACGTGAAGCACTCCCGCTCCAGGGAAGACTTCCTCAAGCGCGTCAAGAAGAACGATGATCTGAAGAAGCAGCGCAAAGAAACTGGCGTCTTCAAGAACTTGAGGAGAGAGGTGAAGATTACACGTCATTTTCTCATTTCAGATTCTATTGTGGTTAAGTTTTTATAGACACCTTCCTGTTTTTGGAAGGACAGTTGCCAGCCAATCACGTGACTCCTTATAATAAAGATGCATTGTGATTGGTTGGTTACTTTCCCTCTAACAAGAAGAGGGGGAGTAACTCACTAGCTGACAGCTGGCTAGTGTTAACAGTGTAAAGCATGGATCGCAGGTATGTCAGGAGCATTACATTCACAAGCCAGTGGACTGTCATCAAAGGGTGGTCTGCTCTACAGATGAACTTAAACCGTTACTAATCAAAGAGTCTTTTTTCACAACCCTTGCTTCATTACCACCGGTTACTGTCTATCCTCTTCCTCAAGTCTATTCTGACTGGTTCAATTTGAACTGCACCTATTGGTGGTTTTGCTTACAGATGCGGTCACAAAGTATTTTGCATATATAAAGTGATTGTTATATGAGATGTTTACAATGTGGCTTACATGTATAAGCAGCAGTAAAATATGAACCAGTCAGAATTGCCTGGAGGAAGCTGAAATACCGTCCCAGAAACATCCGTGGAAATAAAGTAACCGTTGTGAAAAGAAACGTCTCTGTAATACTCAGTGACATACTACCTTGATGAAACTATTCATGGATTTAATCCTTACTGTTGTGTTGTTGTTGTTTTCCTGTAGCCCGTTGGACCCCGCGCAGGCCACATGGTGAGCAGCAAGAACAACGTGCCTCAGCTGGTGGAGCCCATCCCTTACGAGTTCATCGCTTAGGTCACTCACGTCTTGGAGATACAATAAAAAAACAGGACAAATCTTCACCACTGTGGTGTCTGTGTCTTAATTTTTCTTAGTACCGGTAGATGGTTAGGGTTGAAAGGGGGCCTAAGCTACATGCAACACATGGTTTTGTCTCATTAAACAAACAACGCTAAGCACAGTAGCGTAGCAAGGTGCACACTCACTAACTTAGGTCCTTGAAGCATTCCTACTGGAACCCATTCCTTACGTGTTCATCGCTTAGTTCACTCACGTCTTGGAGTATACAATAAAAAAACAGGACAAATCTTCACCACTGTGGTGTCTGTGTCTTAATTTTTCTTAGTACCGGTAGATGGTTAGGGTTGAAAGGGGGCCTAAGCTACATGCAACACATGGTTTTGTCTCATTAAACAAACAACGCTAAGCACAGTAGCGTAGCAAGGTGCACACTCACTAACTTAGGTCCTTGAAGCATTCCTACTGGAACCCATTCCTTACGTGTTCATCGCTTAGTTCACTCACGTCTTGGAGTATACAATAAAAACAGGACAAACCTTCACCACCATGTACACTGTGTCGTGATTTTTTTAAGTACATGTAGATGCCAAGGGTTGAAAGGGGGGCCAAAGCTATATGCAACATGTGGTTTGGGCAAACAAACCTTGAAGCATAGCTGGTGGACACCATCCCTTACTAGTACATCGTTTAGTTCACACATACAATAAGAAACAGACAAGCCCTCACCACCACTGTCTCAGTGTCTTATTTTTTTCCTAAGAAGCTGCTAAGAGTTGAAAGGGGGCCTAAGCTACAAGCAACACATGGCTTTGGCTCATTAAACAAACAACACTACGAAAGGTGTGCAATCTCTAACTGCAAAGCAAAGCATGGTGGAACCCATCCCTTACTACTATACTAATTCATCACTTAGTTAAGACACGCCCTGGAGATACAATAAGAAACAGACAAGCCTTCACCACCGTGTTCTCAGTGTCTTTATTTTCCCAAGTATCTACTATTATTAAGGGTTGTTCTATGTGGGATTCTGGACATGTTTCAGGAGGTGCAATTCTTGCAGTCTGCCTGTGGTAAGTCAAAACCACAACAAAGGCCCCTTTCCACGTAGATGGCGATCACTAAGCAATGATACAGTGCCTTATGTTGGATTTTTCTGACCTGTGATTTCATAATTGGAATATGATGGAAGATGTAAAAGTAAGATCCAAAAGGAATCTATTAAGGGCATACAACAAAGCCCACCACTTCAAAGACATGTACTAGTGTAAACAACAATACTTTATGCATAACGCACTGCAGAAGAAGTATTTACCATCGTTCACAACGTCAGCAGGCAATCTCCCATGCAGTTTGCGACGATTGTCCTCGGGGGAAAAGCATATCACTATTTATTTGGGTATGACAAACACACAGATAGGGTACTAGCCGTTGTTACACTTGAGATTTGGGATGATGTCTGACCCACGTTTTGAGCAGCCTGTAGTGACATGATCAAGACCATGGCACGTCCAGGTCAAAAGATATTAAAAACAACAGAATTTCTGCTGCAGTACCAAGGTCACATAACAGGGGGCCCAAAATCGATCCTGAACTTTGGCTTTCCAAAGCCTACCGACATACCAAATATTATCGTAATCCATCCAGAGGTTCTTGAGTTATGCTGACTACAAAAGTCCAGAAACACGAACACACACGCACACAGACACCAAAATTATATCTCCATTTTTCATGGAGATAACGATAATATCTTTAGTTGACAGGCGTGACCGCCATGTGCTAATTTTAGACCGCGGGTGCGGGTATCGGGGAATAACCCAGTATGTCCGAGTAAGGTGTTCACGTCATTATCCAAACACCTGCCGACCAACCGAACACTTTCGTGGTTAAACTTTAATCAGGGAATACAAAGCTTTGACATGTTTACCTGACTTCAGTGTTTCTCATAAGCTCACACCAACACATGCGGACGGCGCTTCCTGGTCTGCAGCACAGGTGAGTGTTTCTTAATCTCCGGTGTGAATGTTTTGGCTGGGGGAAGATTAGCTGAGTACAATTTTTTTGTATGTCAGCTATAGTCTCTACCAGACTCCGGATCGCTGGAAAACTCGTAGAAATGGAACAAATAGAGGAGTAAGCCAGCCAGAGAACTATAGCATGAGATCTAGGGATCGCGTGCTGTGCCCTGGCCGGCTATATTCCTCTGACCGGCTTACTCCTCCATTTGTTCCATTTCTACGAGTTTTCCAGCGATCCGGAGTCTGGTAGAGACTGTGTCAGCTCATGGACAAATAAAGCATCTAAAGGTGCAGTTAATTCCCATACGGCATAAATACCTTTAAAAACGCAGCCTGTGACGTTCACGTATTTTTTAATTTTTGTTTTATTGCAACATTAATACAGTACAAAACATAGTGGTGTCCCCACTCAAGCACACAGGCTTATATTAAAGACACCACTAGACAAAATAACAACACAACATAGGACAAAAAAGATGAAACGGGTACGGGAACGCCTAATTCTAAAAAGAAACGGACGGATAAACTTATGTTACCAATAGTAAATGAGATTCAAGTTGAGTTCACGTATTTCAAGTTGAGTCTTGCACAATGTAGTAGCTGCTGATCACAGTCGATACGTGTTGGCAAGGCGGCCTTGTGGTGTTAGCTTAGGCTCTTAGGGTTCCTATCCCAAAATGTTTTTATAGTACAATGCTAAACTTTCTTCCAACACAAAGACAAGTTATACACGGGTCAAATTTTCAACGACTACTGTCGCCTTCTTCAGATCAATACATTATTGATCATACTCTCCAAGCAGAGCTTGAGTCGCGTAGATATAGTAGTAGTCGGAAAAATTACACCGGCACTTAGTATTGATCCTGCAGAGGGCGACAGTGGTCGTTGAAAATTTGACCCGTGTATAACTTTGTGTTGGAAGAAAGTTGAGCATTGTATTACAATCACTACAAACACCGATGAAGTTCCATCACAAAATGTTTTATTTACTTCAGTACGTGTCATACGACAAATGTGCCTGGGTCGACACTTCGCCAGTTTGGAAACGTTGCGATTGAGTGTGTATAGAATTCCTCTGTTGACAATGTTGTACATAGAGACTGTGCGCTTTTTGACAAGCAACATATTTCAACATTATAAATGTTTTTCTTATTTTCGCTCCGTTTTACGTACTTCTTGCTTCACTGTACAGAGCAATGTCGTCCTCACCGTGCCGCAGCGAGCTGCTCATTCGGGGCAGGTTGACTCACGGCCCGACTAAAACAGCCTGGACCACCCGTTGCGACCACCTGATTCCTCGGAAGGACTCGGCTGGACGGAAACGGGGCAGGCGGCGTAAGCCTACACACAAGTCTAGGGCAACATCGGAACAAGGAGACATTAGCAATGTACCGTAACAAATTTTAGCTTTTACATTTCTTCTATTGACCTTGCTATCAAAATACCTCCTTAAAATGCCTTTTCCGCTATGCCTTGCATCACATGTAATAAAGTTTTGTTTCAACTTGTTGGTACAGTGTGTAATCTACTTCCCGTTGTCGTGTTTGAAAAGCTTTGACAACATGTAATTTTCGTCACCAGGCGCCCCTCTCGTGCCCACGCGTCAAGAGCTCGTTCATGTGGGAAGACTACTCCGCATGGCAGGACTGTCAGAAACAACAAGTAAGAGATGTTAATAGCTTAGATCTACTTCGTCAGACTTCATATCTATAGCCTCCGTATCAGGCTCTCTGGGCCTTTTTTCGGCTCATAATACACTTTTGCTGGCCATTTCTTTTTGCACTGGGTCGCTGATCGCCGACCGTCACTGATTCGTTGGCCCCAGCCCATTCTATGACAAAGTGGAATTCATTTTCAATAAGTTTTTTTTTCATATACGTCGCACCCATCTTCCCTGTTTTTGAAGGTAGAATATAAACTTACGGCACCCAGCCACAAAGCTTCAAAAGTCTCCAATACCTTGCGTATATGCAAGATTGTATATTAAATGTATAGCATATTATGCACCGTCATAAGATGTCATGGTACACAAACCCAAGCATGTTACTTAACGAAGACGGCACTGAATTGCGTTGATTATGTATAATGAGACGTTTAGCTAGCTTTACCCCGTGCTTATTCAATGTCTTAGACGGATGGAACACCAGAATCCAGCAGTGAAAGTGACGACGAAGACATCGCCAGAGATCCTACACCGTCTCAGGACCTCCAAGATGATGCGTAGGTTATAATTTTCCCTCAGCATGCCTCTCGAGCACAAAATAGCAGCGTTTTAATGATAGGTTTTGACCTCAACCCTAACAGATTTAATTGTTGGTAGCTTCCAACGGCGATAAGTCAAAGTTTGCAATGTGAACATGTAGATCATTTCCAACATGCGCTAAATGATACATAACCTATTTCAAGGTGTGTCGCCGATGAAGCGAAGGAAGAAGAATTCTATTTCGAAGAAACCGAGCAAAACATGACAGTGGAGACAAAGATGGTGAAGGTAAATTATTGCCTATTTAAACCTTCATTTTTCCTGCAGCATTTTGTTCTTTGTCTTGATATAATGTAAAATATGTAGATGGAAATAAAGTTTGTGTGCTTCCTATATTTGCTTAGATATTTTGATTTTATCGCAGACCCCGCTGAAAAGACAGCCGAGTTGTGATTCTCTCTTCACCGGGAAGCACCTGAAGCCCGCCGCCGTCTGGACGCCGTACGGCCCGTCGCAGTACGGGTACGGCTCCGCCCTGAACCCGCCACACAGGAAAGGGCCGGACACGCTGGTCATCCTCGCCGCCATCTTCTACTGCCTGGCCGTCCTAACAGCTGTGATCTTCGCTGTCCTGTTCAAGACCAATGTCCTGTCAGGTGAGTAACGAAGCTAACGATTCTCCCATCCTCTGCTGCCTCACTGCTATGGCAGTTGTGGTCTTCTTTACTCTCCAAGAAGAGGTTGAATCGCGCAGATAGTCGGAAAAATTACACGTAGGAAGAGCGCCCGTGTAATTTTTCCGACTACTACAGTACCTATATCTGCGCGATTCAACCTCTGCTTGGAGAGTAGTCTTCCTTGCACTGTTTCTGACCAACGTCGTGTCAGGTGAGGTGAGTTGCTTCTTTGATCTCGTTTTCTTCTTAAGCTTATATTTCATCACTTCAGACAAATACACTGAAACTCTAATGGTTTTAAAGAGAACTGCAGCAAGTGGACGGGTCTGGACTTTTTTTTCTGACCAGATAGAAGCGTTTTTCCGAAAAAGCTCTGAAAAGACTAGAGCTGATCATATAAAACATTAAACCGGTATAGGCACACTTTTTCTTGTCTTTTACTTCCTTCATTTTCAGCAGTATTCCAGTTTGCGGACCTTAAAATTTCTGGTATCTTATCGATGATTCCACAGTGTACACGACTCCGGAGCCCGTGCCCGCCTGGGTGCAGCAGTTTTCCCCGGAGATGCAGAGGTGGTACCGGCTGGCGCTGGCCGCAGGGCGGGACCCATCAGCGATACAGCCTCCCGGCACCGTGCAGCAGCCGACCCTGCCGCCTCCTGTGGAGGAGCGTGAGTTACTTTTGATCACTTCAGAGCCTGAGTGATGGAGGATGAGTCAGACATAATTAGTTGAAGTCCTTACCGCACCGAATGGTGTGTCGGGCGGCGCCTATCTCCGTTCTTAAGCCCTTGGGCCACATAGATTTGTGCAATCACTACAGCAGGGGGTTAGTCCACTGGTAGTGGTCTGTAGCTGTGCGTTCAGCTATCATGCATACTCTTTCCCAGATGCTGAGTGCTAAGTAGATAAAGCAGCATGTAATATGTTTAAAGTCTCTGGTATGACCCGGCCGGGGATCGAACTGACAACCTACCGACTGCAAGGCGACATACAGCAAAATGAAATAATTCTGCGTGTAGTTTCTGAAAGTTTTCTTCATTTCATTCACTCCAGTTTGTGGTGACTCGTGCACGTCACACCACGAGTCCCTCCCAGACCTACGTCACGGCAACTTCAGCTGCAGCACCATCGCCTACCAAAGCATCTACGTGTGCATGTGCATCTCCAAGTGTGACGACGGCTACCAGACCGAAGACGCGGGCCTGCTGTTCTGCAACCGCGGCCGATGGGCGCCGATCCAGCCCGAAGTCGTGTCGACACTCGTCGGTGTCGGTCGGGCTACCGACGCAATGCCGAACACCGACTCTCGGGTGTTCCAGGACCTCGGTATCCCCGACGAAATTTACGCGGACGTCGCTCTCCACATATTAGTGAAGCTTGACCAAGTCCCTAACCTTCCAATAGTGGAGACATATCTAGACTTGATTTCGCTGGACAATATTATCGATTTTGACATGATGCGGCAGTTGCTGATCTGGGTCGGTCCAACTATCGATGGCATTGTGGCCAACCTGGACTTCCTGGAGGTTCTGTCTCGTTTAGGTAGGAAGACATCACGTAAAAACTCCATATCCCACTCTAGATTACGAAGAATTAGGTTCTTTGGTGTCGTTTTATAATATATAGATGCCCTTTTCCAACTACTTTTCCTTTTTTCAACATCATCGCCCAAAGTATCCCTTCAGTTTAAAGGGAAACCTTACGGTTTGTTTCTTATACATAGAAAGGCCGAAACCAAGTGAATCTCGGCAATACCATCAGGTTTTGGTTGCACGATATTTATCTTTTTTAAATGGCATGCTTTCATTCAGCTTGTAACTCGTCTAGCATGCAACTAGCATGCAGACAGTTCACTTTGACAGCTTCTCTCTACCTGTTGGCAGTAACGTTTGGGGCCACCAGACATCCGGTTTGCAGAAACGTGGTCTGTGGAGGTGACTTTGAGGTACTTATTTCTAATTTCTAATTTATTATCTAAAAAGAAAAAGTGATACCAGAACAGCGATACTGAGTTATAACAACGAGGTACACAGTTAAAAAAGGGGCGGTATAACCTCGTCGTGTGTAAGCACGTCGACCGATGATGATGATTCAATTCCATTCCCAGTGTGGTTGGCAACCCCAAAACGAAACGAAAATCACTTTGACTGACGGAGAACTCGTAAAAGAAGAAACAAGTCTCAGCCTGTTTGGAGGATGAGCGAATTACCCATTGATTCATTATCTCATTCCAAGAATTTAGTTCATGGTCGAGTCTTCAGCAGCACAGTGACATACAAGTCAGAGGCCAGAGTGGTCTGTGACCGAGGCTACCTGCCCCGGCACCCTTTACTGACGTGCACGGCTCCAGGACAATGGGACAAACCTGCACTGTGCGACCCAGGTACGGTGTTATATTCCCCTTGTAGCAGTCAGTAGGTATCCATATGAATACAGAGGCTGTTGTAAGTCGTATTGAGGCACCTCCTCGAACACAGGACCCCAATTTTATCTCCAACCAGGATTCTCTTCCCCGGATTCGAACATGGGTTATAATGGATTTCATTTGATGTTTATCATTGTCCACTACACAGTAACCTGCAGTTTACCTGAGGACCCCCCGCACGGCTCGTACCTGTGCCAGGGTCACCTGTTCTCGGACCGATGTGACGTCATCTGTGACGTGGGGTACCTGCCGGAAACTGACGACACCCTGGGCTGCAGCTGGACCGGAAACTGGACCGGCGTAAACTTTCGCAGCGGAAACACCACAGAGATGGAAAATGCAGTAACAGCAGGTGTGGGGAAATAATACATTGAGTACATGTCTATTTTTTTTCTGCATTGGGCGTATGATCCATGGGAAAAGATAGCTTTCCATGTCACATTTCTATACGATTATACCTTAAGGTTATGTGTGCACAATTTATAATTAAGCATGTTACAACGTTGATTTTGACTCATCACCTTGGTCTTCATGTATACAATGTACAGTGTCGAACTTTTCCTTTTGGCAGACGCCGTTATCCCACAGGGTCTGGATTGTGTCATCGCGGATTGCGGAAATATTACGGTGGGTTTTTCTTGTATCCTAACAAGGACATTATATATCATTAATCTTAATCATCTGACATCTGTACTTGTGATACATTTGTATGTGTTTGACAGTAGTCATGATTTTATCAACAATACATTGATCTGATAAAATCGCTTGAGTTCACTAGCTGTGTCTATAAGGAGGTTCACGATTCTAAGTACGCATGCGTAAGGTCAACTGTGAAGACCCCAGAGACATAAACAAAACACTTTTAAACATTGTTATGTAAGCCATCCGACGGAGGACATATCGGACATGCTTGAAGCGGCATGTTCGTCGAGACAAGAACCGTTGTTTACAAATCAGGCTCCTTCACTTTTGACCTTCGTATTGCATGTAATTGTGAACCTAGAGCTCCTTATTTCTCTTCTCTATTGCCGAACAAAAGTCTAACAATTGAAAATACCATTTTCACCTTATCCGTGCACAGACGCCCACACACGGTGACGTCACCTGTACAGGTACGACGTACGGCGAGACGTGCCACCTCACCTGTCCTGACGGCTACGAACGGTTGAACCAGGATAACCTCACCTGCCAGGTTCATCACGTCACAGCACAGGCTGCCTGGAGTCAGAACCCAGAGTGTATCCCAGGTAGTACATATCCTACTGGAGCACCTTTATCCAAAGGGTAACCTATATTCGTCGCATCTGAAAACAGGGATATTAAGTCTTTGACGGTGGTTTCAAATATTCAAAATATCATTTTGAATGTTGTATTTTGAGAGTACCACCCGTCGAGTTGATATCCCACGTTACCCCGCGGTCGCTGATAGGTATAGCGTTACCCCTCAGCCTCTTACTCCATGTAACGTTTTTTTTAAATCTAAATGTGTATGAGATGATACAGTATTATATTTCATGTCATAGTGAAGTCTTCAGACACAGCATTTTGGATGCTTTTTTTAAATATTGACAAGTGGTTTCCTATGTTTTACCAGTGAGTTGTGGAGCCCCTCCGGAGTTCCCCAACACAGTCATCCAGTGCACCAGCGGACACACCTACGGGAACACCTGCGGAGTCACCTGTGCGGACGGGTACGAAGGAACGAGCCACCAGACAGTAACTTGTCACAGCACAGGAACCTGGAGCCTACAGACGGGAGGTAGGGTCCTGGTACTGATTTTTCAGCGACCTTCGCTATAATTCGCAAAGTAACATATGTGATTGTAGTAGGATTTTAAACATGAAGTAGGGTTCGCTTATGCCGGGAGACATGACTGAGCTATTGTACACTGTCAACGTCTTCTCATTTATTTAGTATTGCTAACGATTTTCCTAACGATATTCCTTTGTAAGTATTTCTAGCGTTCCAGCCAGTTGTTGGGGGACCAGATCTGTTCTGTCAAAAGAAGGACTGCGGCATACTGTCTGTACGTAACCTAAGCCTTATATAGGAGCTAATGCAAATGCGTTGTGATTGACAATGCTTATCCAGGCTATGTTTTTCACCTTCAATAACATATTACGTGGGCCTCGGAAGTGATAACCCGTTTGCAGCATTTATTCATCTATTAGTATTGAATAGCGTCACTCAAAGGAACAGCTGACATGTTTCCCTTATCTCACAGAGTTCGGCTAATGGCAGCCTGACGTGCACCGGGGCAAAGTTTCAGGACTCCTGCCGCCTGACGTGTGAGCCGGGCTACAAAGTTGCCAACGAGAGCGGCCATGTTTTTCACAGCCTACACAGCTTCAGGTGCATGGCGAGTGGAAACTGGAGCGACAAACCCGGGTAAAGACGTTTTCCTTCCCAATCTTTTTTACGGTGATCATACATCTTTGGTTCTTTATATGTCCGATTTTTGTTTCAGATCTAGTCCTTCAAAGAACTTTTCACTCATCTATGGCTACGAAAAACCGGTTGAAATTTTCTGCCCTTGTTTGATGGGATTTTGATAGCGCTTTAAATGATCATTTCTCCAAGTCACATGCAAAAAGATTTTGTGTCTAGCCATAGTGTTCGTGTATTTTTGAAAATAGGAAACGCCTTAAACTAAACAAAATTAGGTGTCAAAAATGTTGGAAATGGCAATAAATATTTCATTCAACCATCCTCCAGATGTGTCCCGTCTGACTACTGCCAGCTCGGGCTGCACGACTGTCACCCTGATCACGGGGTCTGCAGCCTGACAGGTCACCAGGCTTTCAGCTGCCGCTGCCGAGTCGGGACGGTCGGGAACGGGACGCACTGTCAACGGACCCGCTGTCCGCCTTTCCCGGTAAGGCTTGCGTGTGTTTTTGTTGTTCAACTTGCCTTTTTTATTTTCTTTTTCTTTTCCAAAAGCTACCTAGTCGGGCCCCGGGTTGGGAATTGGGACCTAGGCCTAAGGCTAACGTCACATTTCAAAACAGGGGCCCGGCCGGGCTGTTTTTGGAAACCAAAAATAGAAATGTATACGTAAAAATATACACAAAACGGCTATTCTCTTTAGACTTTATGTCTTGTATAGTTTGATGTCTTTTTTATATATATCATATTTTTCCTTCCCGAAAGCTGCCCGACCGGGCCCCGGTTTGGAAATGTGACGTAGGCCTAAGTGGAACTTTTTAGTCTCACCTACTTCCTCCTGAAATGACAAAAAGTTGACTGGAAAGGGAGGCTCTAGATCAAAACGTGTTTCAGAGAATATCGAATGGCTTGAATCTGCAGATGAATTGAATGCTGATTGCGGCTGCATTGCTGAATAAAACTGCTGCTGGTATTGAACGATGGGTAGCCATCTTGGATCTACATCTACTGCGTATACATTTCTATTTTTCGTTTTCTCAACCAACATGTTTGTAAGTTGTGACGTCACATGTACCCTCACAGATCGCTGAACCAGAGAACGGTTTCTTCGAGTGTTCTATCCCGACATCCTCCGCAAGTAACACCTGTCAATCAGCTAACAGCACAGTGGCGGAGTACGAGGTCGTCTGTTTTCTCCACTGTAACCTTGGTTACGACAGGCTGATCCATGCCGAGTACTCCTGTGGACAAGACGGGAACTGGACCGTTCCTTTCGACACAAATAGCACAGGAACCACGCCTTGTTTAGGTACGCTTGATAGTCATATTTCCCAGTGTTTTGCTTTACATACCCCGTCTAATGGTAAAATTGAGACGGTCCACAAATTCAAATATGTTATGATTATGCAGCAGGCCAAAATTCAGGAACTTTTATTTCACTTACAGCTGTGATATTGTCCATAGCCCTGTACCTTTAATCATGACAGTTTGGTGAAGCTTTCGCAATAAAACTTAGTCATAGTATATTTAATCTAGGTTACAATACTCGTTTTGAAGGTCACTGTTGTATTTCAGCTGTGAAATGCTCGGACCTGGCTAGTCCCCCGCACGGTAATGTGACGTGCGACAGTGGTTCCGATTTCCGCTATCCCGAGGCCTGCAACTTCGCCTGCGAACCAGGCTACCAACTGACTCCCACAAGCAGCAGTGTGAGGCACTGTCAGGCTGACGCAACCTGGTCTGGGAACGACGCGGAATGTATTGGTATGTAGTATATATATATATATATATATATATATATATATATATATATATATATATATATATATATATATATATGCCGGTAACGAACCTACTTCACTTCGTTAACATTCTAAATAAAACTAGAGTTCCACGAACACATACCTTTGCCAAATAAACCAGGTTTGTTATGTAGAATGATGTCTGTAGACAAATGCGTTACTCATTTCATTTTCTTTATAATTAAATGCTTGGAGTTGGTTTATAAAATTTCGGCATTTATTATGCAAATTAGATCCCAATTTACAATTAATTGATATCAAATTGTATCAAGCATTACTTAAGCTATCAGCATACCAAAAATCATGATGATCCTTTGATCCATTCTTGACTTATTCTCTTTCAAAGTCTTTAAATACACCTCTTACTCTCTTCCCTCTTTCTCAGTTACATATGTGACAACTTTGATGAAAGTACTATAATGGAATGCAGTGGATTTATGAACTTTTCCTAATCAATTATGCAAATTAGCTGTTAACTTGCATAATAAGTATCACATTATATAAGTCTTCATTTAGGCTATCTACATGCCGAAAATCATGACGATCCGTCAACACGTTAATATTTTCTCATTAATTATGCAAATGAGATCATCATTTGCATGATAAATATGTATTGACATTTCTCTCTTTCTCAGCTACATATGTGACAAATTTTAAAGCCCTATCATGGAATGTAGTGAATTTATAAAATATCCTCATTAAGTATGCAAATTAGCTGTTGATTTGCATAATTGTTATCTCATTATGTAGGTCTTCACTTACGCTACCTACATACAAAAAAACATGATGATCCGTCAACATGTTCATATTTTCTCATTAATTATGCAAATGAGGTCATCATTTGCATAATTGATATCTGTCGACATTTCTCTCCTTCCCAGCTACATATGTGACAAGTTTGAAAGTCCTATCATGGAATGTAGTGGATTTATAATTTTTCCTCATTAATTATGCAAATTAGCTGCTGATTTGCATAATTATTATAACATTATGTAAGTCATCACTCATTCTATCTACATACCAAAAATCATGACGATCCGTCAGCACGTTGTAGAGTTATTCTCATCCAAAGTTTGAAAGGAAACCGGCGCCTGCAGTTCCAAAAAAGCCGCTAGGGGGCCCAAACTCACAGCACTTGCTCTCTGCCTCGAGGGCTATCTACCACTCAAAAATCATGATCACAGCATGTCCAGAACACGAGATATAAAAAATTGAGGTTCTGCTGCAGTACCTTAGCAAGCCGCTAGGGGGCCCATTATCGAACTTGACCTTCGTTTTCCCGACCCCTACCCACCTACCAAATATTATCGGGATCCATCCAAGACTTCTTGAGTTATGCTGTTAACAGACAGACACACAGACACACAGACACACAGACTCACAAGCCTAAAACATAACCTTAGCCATTCTGGCAAAGGTAATCATCAAAACCCAGCTAACAATAACTTCATGATAACAGCTTTGCTGAGCGCATATAGCCGGTAAACCACCTACATGTATAGTGCACCAGTTTTGTACAGTAAGTATTAGTAAGCTGAGCTAGACATGGACTGCGCACGGATCCGATCACACCGGGAAGGACTCTAGCCGATAAGTGCGGTGGGTTCTTTTACGTGCTCGAGCTGTTGCTATAGTAAAACATTGCACCTCCGGGTCAACGTCCCTGGCCTAAGCTAGGCACAAAGTCTCTGTGACAGCAAGGATATCCGGAGCTTTTGTGAATATTGGTGACTGTACTAAGGGGCTGGTACCTCCTTCATGTAAAACAACGAACGTTCCTAATGGTAAAAATATGCTCCCAACTCTATAGGTGTGAGATGCCCAGACCTGGCCAGACCCACCAACGGAAGAATGTCCTGTGACAACGGATCCTCCTTCCGCCATCCCGAGACCTGCGCCTTCACCTGTAACCATGGCTACCGGCTGACTACCGGAAGTAACAGCATCAGTCGGACCTGCAGGGCTAATGGCATGTGGTCGGGGAACACTGCCAGATGTATCGGTAATTACAGCTATTCTGCGCTTATCGTGATCAGTTGTTGAACGAACACACAAAAGTAGAGAAAAGAAGAGAAAACTCAGCCATTCCTTCCATAATAAATTTGTACACGTCCGATGTCATCAGCGCCATGGTGACGATACAGTCACAGTGCGAAGTTACTCCTTTCACTTCAAGTTGAGACAACGACATATGCATGATCCAACTTTAAATGTTTGGTCTAGCATGAATAATTGTTTAACTGTGGTACATATGTACGTATTTACATTTCAGTGGAGTGTCCGAGTCTTGCCAGACCTCAGAACGGCGCCATGACCTGTACCCACCGACTGGAGAACGGCAGGTGCACCTTCACCTGTAACCATGGTTACCACCTGCAGGGGTCATCTGAGGTGGTGTGCGGGGCAGACGGGCAGTGGAGAGGCACACCCCCTTCATGCGCAGGTATTCAGTTTGATTCTTCTTTGCAAGTTTGCAAGTCCAATATGCAGAAATATGTCCATTTTCCCCACTTTCCATCAATCCAGTCCCCATCAGTCTCTCTCTCTCTCTCTCCTCCTCTTTCTCTCTCTCTTTCTCTCGCTCTCTCTCTCTCTCTATATATATACCACACACACTGACTTGATAGAGCTAGCTCGAAACGTTTCCATGTCTGCTTCTATTTGTTCTTGCTTTCCATTGCAGCAAACACGGTGTTGCCAACAACGGTTAAGTACGTAAAGAACATTACATTTTATTTACTTTGACTGAAATAAGGCTAGGAGCTATAGAAAATATATTGATGAAGTTATTGACCAAATACCCTTTATTTGTCTATTCTGTAGCATGCGACAGCGCAGCGGATATCATCTTCTCGATCGACGTCTCCGGAAGCGTATCTGGACAGTTTGACACAGTCCGGAGCTTTATCCATGGTGTAATAAACTGCCTAACCATTGGGGGAAGTCACGCAAGGGTCGGTGTGATCAAATTTGCAGGTAGCAATGCCAATAAATGCATTTCCCTGACGGACTACAACAACAAGAACGATTTGTTGGCAAGGATCGGGAGGTTGGACATGTCCTTGAGCAGCACAGTTGGGTCTGTCGCGGGTTTGTCCGTTATGCGTAATGAATTCTCCACGTCCGGACGGCCGACAGCGAGAAAGATCGGGATCGTCCTGACGGACGGCCGAGACACCTTGAACAGTGATGACGTCATACCGTACGCAGAAACACTCAGAAACGAGGGCACAACGATATTCAGTGTGGGTGTTGCTAATGCCAAGAGGGAAACTCTTGAGAACATGGCCAGTAGGCCGGTCAACGAGAATGTGTTCACTGCTGAGTCGTTTGCAAGCCTGCAGACTATCGTAGACAGCCTCCGCCCTAGGATTTGGTGCGGGCCATAAATTTTGAGGAGCTCGAGGCTGTATTCTTTTTCAAACTACACAGCTGCCTTTTTGCTGTAAAAATTAACATGACTGATCAATTTTACAACAGCGTATCATGATGTCCAAGGCAACCACCCCCATCTCCGAATGTGGTACAGGCCAGGTTGGTCTTTGGTAACTCATTCTGTAGCAGTCACAGGTAGCCAAATGTGATAGCAGTAGTGTTCCAAGTATATGTAGATCGTTGAATCAAATTCTATGCGTGAATACCAAGGTTGGTTGTACATGTACCAACATGCATGTGCAGGAGAAATACCGATGGACCAGCGTGGCGTCAATATGAATGCTTGTTGTGGTGAAGATTACAGGAGTTACTTCAGCATTTCAAAACAATGTAATTGATGAATGATTAGTCGCTACACATGATGAGATTCACTTCTGGAGATGTATCTATCGTTTCTCTAATCACCACGTCTTTTTCTATCTCTATCATAACTATTTCTATCATGGATACCATATACTGTATGATGCCATAAAATGGTATTATATATATGCGCCTAACGTATTGGTTCATCGCATATAGATATACATGTAACGTACGGGAATATGCTATGGTGACCATGACAAGTATCATATCCCTTGTTAATGCTGAAAATTGATAAAGAGCAAACTACAAATACCAAGTATGATACCCCTAGCATGGGTTTGTATCGTTTTGCATATTTTGCTTTCATTATGTTAATCACCATCTAAGGTAATACCAAAAACAATTAAAAAAAAACTCGAGTTATCCAAAGTACAGTTTGTGGTAAATTGTACATTCCACAACGAAGAGAGACCGTAATGCATAATGAGATTATATAAACCTTTGATTATAAATCATATCTGTTCTTACATTTTCACCATCAGAAGCGGTTATACGATTTTGCACCTAGAAGTGGCCTAGCTAACAATTTATACATGTATCTGTAAACTAACGTTTTGTTGTGACCTGTACTTAATAAGTGGGCATATATGTATAATAAAGGTCTTCAGTCATACACTGACATTGATGTTCAAGTTATCCACGTGGAACGGCGCACAATTCAAAAGGGAAAGGCACATTGATAGCAACGCCTGGCCTGATCGATCCCACCATGGAAGGCTTAGGAGCGCCGTCTGGCAGATGGAACGTGAAACGCTGCATCAGGGACACGAAGAACATGAAGAGCTCCATCTTGGCCAGCTGTTCACCAAGACATACTCGGTGGCCTGAAGAAGACAGGGTCCAAAAAAATGGTAAATGGTGATCAGTTCAGTTCATCTACATCAGGTGACACTATTGTGATGTCTACATCTAGTGGGGCCAAGACACCTTTGCTACTTTAGCCTGTTTATCATCCACCATAGCCTATAACCTTACACAAAGGCGTCGTTGTAGCTTGGATAGGCTATATGATAACAACCCACCTGTTCCTAGGTCATTAGTATATATCATACAAGGCGAGATCGTTTTTCTGTAATTCCCGGAAAAAAACACCGAGTGAGCGAAGGCAAATTTCTTCACTAACGTTAGTTATATCAGATGGCACCATGCACAACTCGTGGGTTATATATCAATCCCAAATCGTATGGACTTAACATAATGGTACTAGTGGATGAATACAAATCCCCACACATGACTCACCGGTAGAAAACGGCATGACCGCCTCGTGTTTGACGAAGTTTCCGTCCTGATCCAGGAAACGTTCGGGCTGGAAGGTGTTCGGCTCCGGGAACAGTTGAGGGTCCATGTGCACGGACCACAGGTTGACCTGGGAATAGTAGCTTAAGAAACTTAAATCCATTTCCGTAGGCTAATTACAAGGATCCAACAGTAAAAAGTAACAAGTGTTCATTCTTAACATGCATCTAATTTTTCCACTAACATTACTTTAGAGGCATTCGTCTTTGGAGGCAATGGCTTGTTGTCTCAATTTATAGGTAACAGGGATTGTTTTCACCACCAAGACATATATATATACCGGAGCGATTAAATGATCGACATATGAATGGACTGATGAATGGATGAGAGAAAAAAGAGACGGATATGGACAGGGATAGATACAAATGAATTCGAAGGTGGACTGTTGAATCAACAGAAAGAGGGGACGTAACAATGGAGAGGTATAGGGATTGGTAGGTAGGCGCTGATGTAGATACCATTGGATATTTGAAGAGATTTAAAACGGATACAGAAATGTGTACGTAGTTGGAGTGATGAGCGGATCACAATATAGATAGAAGAAATGACTAAAACCACAATCTTTCATACCATAATGCCGGCCTCCTGGGGGATGTTGTAGCCATTGAGGGTGGTGTCCCTGGATGGTGCGCGGACAACAATGGGCACGATGGGTTTCATTCGCATGGCTTCCGCTAGGGTCGCTGCTGTGTAGGGCAGAAGGTTCTGCTGCGCGTAGGACGGCACGCTCTGCCCCAGCACCGAGTCTATCTCCTGATGGACCTGTAGAAACTGTTACTGTTATTGGTTGGGTCGACTACTCTCTCTCAATCTTGGTGCTGATCAAATTGCGAGGAACTTACAATAAGTGGAGTTAAATCACAAGGGACTGCCATCCGAAGCCAACTCAGAAGAGTTCAATAAGACAGGGATCAGGAATTTCCCAGGTGTGGTCATGGGACTGCATATTTTGAAACACTCACACCGGGAAGGCCCTCTACTCTATTCAGTAAGCGTGACCCTGCCGTTAAGCTACATAACCCCACACAAATATTCCTGAAAATTTGCCTTCTCCTGGACGCCTGGGTTGAGCATCAGGTACAGCAGGGCCCAGCGGGTGGTGGTGGCGGTGGTCTCAGTACCGGCCAGAAACAGGTCGACCAATATCTGGGGATATGCAACATATTATCCGCGGTTTCTTCTTAAAGTTATAGATTCATTACGTTCATGAACTGGCACTAAAATGAATCAGCAATGTTTCCCAACATTTTCTCATTCACCAACACATTATCTTCGCCAGTAATGTTATGTTTTAGTTGCCGTTTGTGTTCGTTTATTCATTCATTCGTTCATTCGCTCGTTCGTTCGTTCGTCCGTCCGTCCTTCCGTCTATCCATCCATCCATCCATCCATCCATCCATCCATCCATCCATCCATCCATCCATCCATCCATCCATCCATCCATCCATCCATCCATCCATCCATCCATCCATCCATCCATCCATTCCTCCCTCCCTCCCTCCCTCCCTCCCTCCTTAATGCACCTCTTGTAGTTCCCTGTCGGTGTAGTTCTCCTTAGCCTGTCCATCCTCAGCCCTCTGCTGCTCCAGGAGAAATGCGTCGATGAAGTCCCGGATGTCGTTTGCGTCAAACGTCACCCTGTGCTTCTGTATCTGTTCACCGCAGAACTCTTGAAGAGCCCGAATCATCTTCACCGATTTCCCTTCCCTTGATGCTCCGATGTGGCGGAGGTGCCGAAACAAGGGGTGAATCATTGTCAGAAGATCGTGGACTGTAGGCTTTGCCTCCACAAAGGCGTTCAGCAGGCGAATCAGCCGTAGGAAGTCAGGGTCACCGTATTCAAATCGGTCCCCAAAGACAATCGAACAAATGACGTTAGAAACAGCGTTTTGCATCATGATTTTCATGTCGAACGGTTGTCCGTTTTGCGACAGGACTTCCTGAACTAGCGCGTTGGCTTCTTCGATGACTTTTCCCTCCAAACTCCGCTTGCCAAAGCCGAAGTCCCGGAGAGTCATCAGGGCGAATTTGCGCCGCTGTTTCCAGTGTGGTCCGTAGGCGGCAAAGATGACACCTGGAAACACACAATGCATCTTTGACATCGTGTAAGGATTTATGCGGGACTCGTTGTGTGCTTTGGGACATTATAAAAAAAGATTATGTCCAAGGCACAAATCTATTCCCTTCATTTTGTTCATTAAAGTTTTGTAGCCTGGTATACAGCCGTAATATAGTATATTACGGCTGGATACCAGGCTAAAAGTTTTGTTGACTATTATAAGTTGCAAAGATAAACTTTTCCACTTTTAGTAAATTCCATAACATTTATTAAGAGAATCTCTCTTCCGGACAGTTTGCATTTTGGGGACACTTTTGGGACAGCAGAGGAGAAGTTGAAGTCAATGCTAAACTGATCTGGAACGTTAATAATAACTTACCTTTAGTGCCATTTGCCGTGCCATCTCCACGTACATCTAGCATTGTTGGTGGGGCCTTGCGACTGGAGAAATCTTCAGCTCTCTTGACCAGGGCAGCCCGGATAGTCTCGTACCCAGTGAGAACGATATTTGGCGCCCTGCCGGTCCAGATGGTCATGACGTCACCATACTGGGCGGCCAGCTCCGTGAAAGTGGCGGGAAGAAAGTCGGACTGAAAATAGAATAAGATTAGAAAGTTACCAGAGGAGCTTAGCTGTGGAATCTGGGAAAGAGAATGGGAGAGGACCAATAAGCGGGCGCAAACAAACCCAGGTACGAGATGGCACAGCTGTTGTCAAATTCGGACGTGGACAACATCTGCTTGACGATATCCAATTACCACAAGGTGCGCGATCATAACGAAGACCTCTACCGGAGGGCGTAGGGGTGAATTCTGAAATTATAACATCTACAATAAAAACAGCTACCGCGAAAAAAACAATGTGCATCATCGCGCAACTCTGTGCAGATGACCTACCAAACTACATACGAATGCGACCGTTGAACGGGAATATACAGATACAGATGCGAACGCGCGCTACATTGACCCTACCAGTCACAGACTGGCGAAAGTGAGGTGATGAAGATTGCAGAACTGTCTCAAGTAACCATGGTATGACCAAATTAGGCTGGTTCAGTGCCACACAATGATTTTATATAAATGACAGAAAAGGGGGCGTTGTCAGAGGAAAACGGAGCTCGAGAAAACATCGAGCTACACAGTTCAAGGGACAGTGAACAAGTAGGGCATGTGTGCATAGAGAAAACAAAAGATCCAGGTTATCTGTTTAGTGTTTTAGGGTTTCCAGAGGATGTCATCCATATAATCAAATCAACATGGCCTAAGTCCCAGCCCAAGTGTTTTCGTGGAACAACGCGAGAGCACATAAGGATAGAAAATTCGCGTTCTGCTTGCTTGCGAGCCACAGATCCAGGGCGCACGTAAGCGGGCCCAAGCCAACACCTCAAATTTCAAACCATACATGCGCGAACAGTTGAATGCCCTGCCTGGCAAGGTTGTAAGCTCTTTCATCGTGACAGGCTGGAGGTCTCAGTTGCCAGCCCGAGACCTGAAGGCCCTCAACTCCTCCCCCGATGCAGATCACGTAGGAGACACAGAAGATGGGCAATTTCCAGACAGTTTCCAGGGCCCACACAAGCAAACTCCTTGGCTCGAGGGCCGACACGTCCTATAGGAAAATCTACAGCAGGAAGCAGCTGAGTTAGTCACTGATCAGGGTCTAACGAAGGAGGGCTATGGTAGAGTTTCCATGGATGTGGCATCTTGCATGGCCCTAGACCAATAGGAGCTGGTCCCTCAGTACGGTACGAGCTTGATACAGTCTAGATCCAGGTGTGTGTCAGCTGGCAAAGACAACATATTTCCGCGTACCGTGAAACCAGATGCCGTGAAACTAACATCCCGCGGGTCTTACAATCATTCGCAGCTCAAACGCTACTGGTTTGGTGGGTTTGGCGAGTTTGCAAATACGTAGTGGCAGTCGGCTAAAAACTTCGGAAAGTAGAAATTTTCACCCTTTATAGACTAAATGTCTTTCCCACCGCTAGTGTACTCAGGTGCAAATTAGTTTCTCGTGCTCACCTTGGCTAACATGGGCATGTTCCCGAGAATCGGCCACCCCCTGGGCCCAGGTGGTAGGTTCCTGTGCCGCTGGAGGTACAGATACGTCAGCAGACACACACACGTAGCCAGCAGAAACGTCGGGACGTCGGCGTAATGGCGAACAGTCGCCACGACTTCCAGCAAGATACTCATCTCTACGTGTACTCCAGGCCGCGTAACGTTACAGAAAAAGTCGTGAAAACGGTAAAACTACGTACAAAACAGCTTGTCTGTCCTGCACTAGTCAGACACCCTCTAAGGAACTGCGTTATGCAACTTAGTCACGTTACTTTCTTGAAAGTATTTATCCCCGCGGAAGGTACCAAAGCACATTGACAGTGGTGATCTTACACAAAATTTATTGTACAACGCAAATGTGTGATCTTTATAGGAAAATAACTGTTACAACAGTCTATACTTTTAAGATATAGTATGCCAATTTGATACAGTATCTTGATTACGCAATTACTAAACTCAAAAGACCTAGTAAGCCCTCCCTTCACTTCCGGCGTACGTACGTACCAATGATAATCTTCTGACCATTCGGACGCTGAACCCTTGATGCCATTTGACCATGAGAATGCTGAACACATCTTACAGCCTCACCTAAGATCACTTAACTTGGGTGAAAATGAGTATGCGTACATGGCTTTGTTTAGGGGTTCGGATAGGACGATGAATGGAGGATGGAGTCTCAAGAAGTAGTCAATGAAAGTGGTAAATATGCAAACCACCCGTTCGTATATTTGCATAATCAATCTTAAATGTTCAGCCTGAACATTTAAGATTGATTATGCAAAACAGCAATCAGCTGCATGCCAAAATATGACTCCCAAACATGTAATAGGAACAACTTGTAATACAACGTTACGCTTGACATTCGTCGGAAATTTAGGCATGCGATCAGCAAGTTGGGTTCGACCGGAATAGGGTTGGAACTCGCCATGTATACGCACCTACTAACAACCAGATACATATTCTTGTGCAAGGAATACGCACCTAGAACGGAATGGATATGCTGAAGTCGTAATTCATGCGCACCAGAAAGGCATTGCTTGCGCATAATTACTTCTGAAAAAAATCAAGAATTTCAAATGGACCTCATAGTTTTGGCAATTGAAGTCTGTCAATAAGAATTTTCCTCCAGCTTTTGACAGGAAATAGCCACTGTTTGTGCATATGAAATACAACACGGGTCGAATCACCCTTCGGTGGAAGAAACTATGGAATGTTTACCAGGCCAGTGGTCGATACTCCCCACCCGCGTAACAAGCGGACGGTCCCTAACACCTCACGCCGCCATCTTGACAGGAGCAGACGATTTTATACAGGACATAAATACCGCTACTTTTCCCGCTTTTAGGAAACCAGAGATAACACTGTCAGACGGTGAGTGTCCCTTATTACTTTCTGTAGGATTTTCTACATATTACATCTGCATAATTTTAAAGAGAACAAAACGAACTTCATTTATACCTTCGCAAGTTCGCAGTATAAGGGGGAGGGGGGCATGTTTGTGTCACAGTGACCCAACGTTACCGACAGTAGTTATGTATCGTAAAACGGTTAAAAAACTATTATCATATATTGCATATAGTGGTAACGTAGGACAAAATGATTCGGTATGCCAACGTATTCCCAATTTAAGGTTACAATTGTCCCAGTGTTTATAAACAGGGTATTTGTGAACTCAACTCGTTTGTAAACAAATCACGGTTGCTCATTTCAAATTCACAATACCACGCAGGACTCTAGGTCATAATTACGTCTTTTAGCATTTCATTATGTATGATTTGAAATAAAGTACAATTGAAGTTCATTTTTAAATTCCAGATGTTATTGTTATTGTTTGAATAAATAAATAGATGAATAAATAAATATATATTATTTATTCTTACACCAGATGTCAATGGTGATATTCACTGCAATGTAACTTACTTAATTATAAGCAGGAACTAACGTTATACAACGTTATTAGCATTTATTTTATTTTGCATGGATACTACAGGGTTTTGCACTTAATTTGTTTAGTTGACAAAGGAAGAATTTTCCAAAGTTTCTTTTTTTTTGCTTCAGGTACTTGAAACAATGGAGGATATTATGGAGGCTTTTGACATCAAGGACCTAACCATTCCCCAAGTAGGGGGTTCCCAGCCCATGAGGGAGAGTGATGGTGATGTACCCCATGTCAGCAGTGGTATGTCCCACAGCCTGGCTATGGCTGGGGGCGGTCCCTCGCACCCGACGTCGTTCCTCAGTACGGATGTACCCACAAGTTGCACCTCTGCAGCGTCTAGTCATGACTGGTATCAGCAGGCTTCTGGTGTGGGTTCTAACGCTGAACAATGCTTCAGCCAAGCACACCCATGGTGAGGAATCCTTACCCCTACCCTTACCTAACCCCCTACCCCTACATCACCCCCTACCCCTACATCACCCCTACCCCTACACCACCTCAACCTACTAGAAACTTCCCATGCTAACCATAACAACTGGTAACCAGCTTCAGGTGTAGGCCCTAACTGTGAACGTGCACTGCAAGTCAATTTCATGTTGTTTTTTTAGTCAGATCTGAGTAATGACGTATATGTATGGCCATGTTTTACGTGAAAGCCGGTTGCAAAATGATTGTATGTGTACGTTGGATGTAGACTTACAATACTTTTTGTAATAGTGTTTGAAATTTGTAACTTCACACCTACAGGTTCTCCAAAAACACCACCAGGAAAACCCTCTCAGACGTCAACGTCTTCAAGAGATTTTGTTCCGCTCCTCCGTTCAATGAGCCGCGCCCTCCCGAGGAGATACCGCCTTCCGAACTCTCCCCCCTCCTCATTTCCTACTTCACGTCCTGCAAGAAGAACAACGGACAGAACTACGAACCTGAGTCGCTCAACAGCATGCTGCGCTCAATGGAGCGCTATCTCAAAGCGAGCGGTTATGCCTACAGCGTCGTCCAATCGGAAGAATTCCGCGAACTCCGTCTGAGTATCAAGCGAAGAAAGGACGAGCTCAAGGAACTGAGCCATGTGAAGAACTCGGCGGAAATTGTCTCGAACTCGAAGAAAAATTTTCCAACGGACGAAGAAGAGATGATACTGTACTCCAAAGGAGTGGTCGGATTGACGAACCCTTTCAGCCTGCTGTGTGCGGTTTGGGTCAACAACTCCAAACACTTCCGTATCAAGTCGCGTGAGACGACCGTCGGTCTGCGGTGGGGGGAGATCCAGCTAAAGAAGCTGGCAAATGGAACGGAGTATCTGGAGTATATGTCGCTGACAACGGAAAACTCAGTGGCACGAAAGGTACAGTAAATCTTGAAATGTTTGCAAAGGTTTTATTTCTGTGGTATACTTCTCCACCATAAAATCATGACATCACAAATATTGCTTCTCCTCTGTGTTACTACTGTACTACAGAATTCATTCAACTCCGAACTTAAAACACCCCTGGAAATTTTAGAATTTATTGTAATTCTCAGCAAGGCTATTTTCTGTATTTTGAAAATTTGAAGGCCAAATCTAAGGAAATCTACCTTTATTAAAAAACAATAGAAAAATCCCCTATGCTGGTGGTTGAAACACAGCATTGAGGATGAAATCATAGCATAGGGGATACAAATCACAGCACAGGCGAGAACCCTGCGTTAGAAAGCTATGTGCAATTTATTAACCAACCTGATGAAACTATTTACATGAAGGTCTGCATCTTGTTATGCAAATCTGCAGGCGTGGGCTGTTGGACAGGGGAGTCTCTCGTGTCCCGTAGTGGTGTACAAACAGTACGCGCTGCACCGTCCCGAGGCCATGATGCACCCAGACGCACCCTTCTACCTTGGCTACTGGAGGAAGATGCCAACTGGCAAGGTGGGTGGGTTGTTTGGTTACACCCTTAAATGTTTCAACTCCCCTTTGTTTTGACACACCCTAACCCTAACCCAAATAGGGTGTTGGAACGTAGGGATGTCCAAGGGTAAGTTGCATGATTGGGTTCTGTGACCTGTTTCTGTGAATGATTCAGGTGAAAACAAGATTGAAAAAAGAGTGCAAAGATGTCATAGCTAGATTGTTTTAGAGTTTTCTTGTTTTCTTGTGAGTTTCCTAGTTTAGAACACACATAATGGTAATTATATATGCATGTTATTTAAACAGCTTCTATACATGTATTTTGTTACTGACTGGACCCATAAGAAGGACCCATAAGGCAAAAGGCATGTCTGCCCATATTAGGAAATTGAAGACAGGAAATGAGATAGCCTGTTCTGGGATTTTTGACCAAGAGTAACTCCCTGTCAGTGTATTGCATGAGCCTATATAATAAACATAGCTAGCTTGTCCAAATCAGTGCATTAACACAAATATACACTCCAAAAACAATACTTTCCTCACAGAGGTAATAAAAGATGTCAAGTTTCTTGGGCAAGTGTTGTATAGTATGATGTAAACTATTGACCTGTACCCTTGTATTCAGGTGTGGTACCGTGAGCAGGGGCTTGGGAAGGAGAGCATCTTGAGGATGAAGACGTTACTGAAGGAACAGGCACAGAACATGAACATTCCAGTCCCTGTCTGGTTACAGGTTTGTTTATTTATTTATTTATTTGACATGCCTTGAACATATTTAAACAATTGACACTGATGTGCTCTGAATATGTATTCAAATGTACAATTAAAGTGATGACCATCGTAATTGAGGCTGTCACAAAACCCGGAGTTGTCAAACTCAAAGTTTTTGACAGCCTCCAGCTAAATTATATCATAATGTGATTTTGATGTGTTTCTTTAAATGTAAGTATGGTACAGCTTTTGAGCTCAGCTCAGAGGTCTGAGTAACCAAAAACCTTATTTAATAGCTGTAGCTTGTTCATTAAATGTAACTTCTTTAAGAATTAAATCTTATGGTATTGAGGTACAGAACTGTCTCAAAGTCATAGAATTAAGAGCCATTAGTGCATAGCCATCAGAACTTACAGGCTTATTGTCTTTCTTCAGGTGCTGATCCATCCAGATGCGACCTCTGACACGACCTCTGACATGACCCCTGACACGACCCCTACCTTATCTAGGGGTCCAGATCCAGCTCCCACTACCTCCTCCTCCACCCGGCTTTCGTCACCCCCTAACATGTTACCCACCCCAACTGCAATATTGTCTAACCCCCCTACAATGTTGTCCAACCCCCCTACAATGTTGTCCAATCCCCCTACAATGTTGTCTAACCCCCCTCCAGCTGTGTTACCCACCAACCCTGTCATGTTACCTGCCCCTTCCTTGCTACCTCCCTTTAGCAGTACTGGTACCCCCCTTCCGACACTCCAGACACCCTCCTTCACAGAGTCACCCCCCATGACTTTCCAGACAACGACTAGACATGTACCTGTCCGTAGTCCGGATCCAGCTGAGCCACCGCGGAAGGCTCCATGCCTGACACCAGCAGTCCAACGGACAAGCAGATCAGGTAATGTTTATCTGTAGTGTGATTATGAATGTGTCATGTAGGGTGATCCGATCTGCGGGAGGGCTGGGACCGTGGGTGGTACGGAATACACCATGTTGTATTCTATTTATGTCATACCCAGGTCAGAAAACACTGATGAAATTGTCAAACTACTCATAAAAAGGTTTCTACCTGTGCCAACAAATTTATTCTATAAGAACATCAATTCAAGAAAATTTCAAACAAAAGAAGTCTGTTCGCCAGCAACGGCGGTTGTGGAGTGCGTTCTGTTTAATCGATGGAAGATGTGTGATAGTACTAAGAAGCATACGTGATATGGAAAATGATCACCCAGTCCGGAATACCGAACATCGAACGTGTCAAGGCCCAGGTATGATATAAATGTTTTTTTGAAATTGAAATCTAATGTGGCAGAACATTTTTAGTTGATTAATCCCTCATCTCCCACCCTCACAGGTGACACCTCTGTCCTGCAATCACCAGTGCTATACCAGGTTCCTGTCCACAACACTTCCACTAGAGACCCTTCCACCAGTCTACCTACCAATCAACATGCCAACCAAGTTGCCAGCCAAGTTGCCAAACAGTCCACCACTCAAAGCCCTAGTCAGGTATGGGAATATTGACTCATTGCGTTGTAACACAGTCAAACATACCCTGTCATAAATGTACAATACAGTTTTCATGTGGTTTCATACATGTACATGTCAATGTACTGTAAATATTATGATGTTTGCAGTGGTGACCTCTTCACTGTAAAAATTGGTTTCCAATACATTTCTTCTGTACCTAAGAATTGTTTCATCTACAAATCTTAAACTCTGATCCCCTTTAATCTTGATAATAGATGAGTTGTAACAACTGGGAGCTGTTATAACACTTGAGTGGGGTTCTATATGCAGTTGCAAAGACCCAAAGCACATAGACATTACAGAATTTGGTGGTCCTCTTGTCTAAATCCTGTAGGTTGAGCTGCATGAGAAGCTGCAGGTACTGCATGAAGAGAAGACACAGCTGCAGCAGTCAGTACTAGTGTTAGAGCGAGACAGTAACTCCTGTATGTGTCTTGTTCAGCAGGTTGAGCTGCATGAGAAGCTGCAGGTTATGCAGGAAGAGAAGGTACAGCTGCAGCAGTCAGTACTAGTGTTAGAGCGAGACAAGGCCGTCCTTCAGGCCAAACTGGCTCAGATGAAGCTGGCTCTCAGGGAGATGGAGATGCAGCCAGCAGGAGAAAGTAACAGTGAGTGTTATAGCTCATTCTTATAACAATAGAGAAGGGAAAGGAAACTAAGAAGTCTTACAATGTAGTAAATAAAGAAGCAACTTCTTCAATGAGACCAGAGACCATGCTCATTTTGGTCAAGAGGTCAACATCCTCACTGACATGCTTCTGGAAAGGTTTGCAGTCTTAAGAGTGAGATGCTATGAGCAACATTCTACTTAGTGGAGGGATTTTCCTTTACATTGATACATTACAAGTACATGTAAGCTGGACACAGTCTTTATCTTGTCTGTGACAAAAAACATAAATGTGTTTTGCAAAGGACTGTTTTCGGCTTTTGAGTGCATGTGCGCATGTGTGCATGTGTGTGTATGTTTGTGAACTGCAGTTTCAGTATGTCTTGCCAGAGGAAGTGAGACCTGTCATCTTAGCTTGCCTCCCTCATTTTCCTGCTTTTCTTAGAAGTGGGTGATGCGACGCAGACCTTCATGCTGGAGATGCAGAAGAACCTGATCGCCCAGTTCCAGGAAAACATCATCCGGCTGCAGAGGGACTTCCTGGAGGAGAAACGGAAGGCTGTGGAGGAGACCAAGAGGAAACAGTGGGTAAGGACCCCCCCCAAAAAAAAAACACACGCAACTAAAAAACAAACAACATGGCAGTTGGAGGTAACAGATTTCATCCCCTTGCTTTGCAACCTTTCCAGTACCACAGACAAAAACAGCTGTACACGGATGTATGGCAGATCAAAGCTGTAATATGTGTATTTACATTTTTAGAGCCAAAGGCCACAGACACATCGACAGACACACACATGTAGTTAGACAAGAAATAGTGTGCCACCACTAGTCTGAGAGTGGAGTGAAAAAAGAACAGTAAGAATAAGGAGTTTTTTTGGTGATTTTGCTATTTATCATCATTAGTTTACATTTACAAAATGTGAGGTGTTGCCATCGTGGGCTTTTTAATAATGTGCACCTCCATTGAAAGGTCTACAAATTTTCAGCTCACGATACAGAATGTACGTTTTGTCATCTATACAAAAGTGTCCGATGTCTTCCATTCCTACCCTCCCCCAGTGCATCCAGTGTGGAAAAGAGGCCAGGCTCTACTGTTGCTGGAACACCAGTTACTGTGACTTCTCCTGCCAGCAAGCTCATTGGCCAGTTCATATGAGCACATGTCACCAGCAGACCAATCAGCAGCGGGCACCAGCTGCACCTCAGCCAATAGATGAAGAGAGAAGTCTTATTCCCAGGGCACAAGCAAAGACTCTCCTTCCCAGGCCATTCCTCCAACAGCCGGTCATCATTCCAGCTAAGGCGGAGCCAGATTCCTCCAGCCAGCTGACCGTTGCGGGCGGTTCAGGTGGCCCTGTGGCCAGGTTGGGGCAGGTATGATAATAATGGTTAATTCAGATATAACAGATTTGCAATATCGCAGCCAAGGGCTGCATTGCGTGGGAAACTTCACAGAGTCATTGAAATCGTCAATGTTAAAGTAACATTTTGCTGAAGACCATGATAGATAAAATACATGTAACATTACACAAGTTAAAAAAACGTCGATCTAAAGCACTAAATACACTGATTAAAAACATTGATCAATGACATTTACATGAAACACGACCTTTACGGGCCATACAGGGACATTTAGATAAAAACTATTCATAGAACATCACAGGATATTTTCATATATATATATAAACCTTTGAGGCTAATAAATGTAGCTCAAAACACAAAGAATATGTATTAAGTGAGTGCAATTAAGCGTTCAGTAGTCTAATCATGTGAGGAATAGCGCTGGACCTATATCGATCAGTCTTGCAGTGTATAATGTCTAATTTCTTTGATGATCGTGTAGGTGACGGCTGGTCATGGCCCTCCCAGATGTGTGGACATGCAGGACAGGGAGGAGGGTGGGGAGGATGGTGGCAGCTCCTCGCCGATGAATCCCTCAGGCATTGGCACCGAACGGAGAAAGAATGACCACACCTACTCACAGAAGTAGTGGCAAGGATGGCATGCTTTTATTACTCACAGTATTCACATTTATTGTTGCAGATTGATCTATTTATATAAGATGTATTTGTGGTATGTAACACCATGTACCAGTAGTGGCAAGGATGGCATGCTTTTCTCACTCACAGTATTAACAGTTATTGTTGCAGATCTATTTATATAAGATGTATGTGTAATATGTACTGATGTCTGTATGTGTCGATGCAGTTATTGTGTACTTGTGGTGAATAGATTAAGGACAACTTCAGACCATTTTCCAGAGCCTGAAGCAAAATATGTGTTCATACCTCTGTACGTTTTTGTTTAAGTGACAGCTGTCTGTTTTTTAAGTAACAACAGTACATATTTTTATAAGTGAATTATGTCAGTTTTTGTTTGACATCTGTCACTCTTTTGTTGTTTGTGTGTCCTGTTAAGGTGGCTGCTGTCACAATGTGTTCTTGTTTGTTCTTGTTCAGTTACTGGATAACACCCCTAATTTGTGTTGGGGCAAACCATCCAGGTACATGTATTACTATATATGGTATTGAAACTTCTCACATTTTTATAATGTAGTCAGTTGATAGCTTACCTTTCTTGATATACCCACTGATGTGTATTTCCAATTAGAAGGGTAACATGATTACATTTGTATATAGATATATGGTTATCGTTTAACATATAACATATTTATAGGACCTGTTATACAATAACTTATACATGCTGAAGACACTTATTTTTGTTACTTTTTTAATACTGTATCAGGAAGATAGCATTTTATAAGTACATATTCGTGTATTTCTCGATATTGACATTAACTAACACTTTGCCAAGTGTTTTGCATCCATATTTTCATCACAGAAGTTGAAATATCTGGAGAACAAACTACAAGTATACAGAACATTTTCATTGCTTGCTAGTTCATGACAAACCTTATAACACTGCAAAACGCATTTTCTGTCATTAAATTTATTATGTCACCATTGCAAGCCCAATATCTCAATTTTTTCACAAACATCACCTCTGCAATATATAATAATATTTCACTTCCTAAGTAGGAAAGGAAAATTTATTGTTGTTTTTCTACTGCATGAAGAATTTTAATCAAAGATTCAAACTAGAGTTCCACGACCCCATACCTTCGCCAAACAATTCTACCCTTTACAACTGTTGTATCAATTTTTTTGTCATCAATTATGCAAATAAGGTTTTCATTTGCATGAATTCTATTACTTGATCATCTCCTCCACCAAACAACAGACGTAAACTATCTTATCGTAAAAAATCTATGTTAAAAAGATTTTCATCGCATTTTCTAACAATTTGTGCAAATGAGGACCTCATTTGTATAATTAATGTTCACGATGTTCACCTGTACATAACCTCCAAGTGCTACAAGTAAGAAGTGCCCATTATTTACTGAAATGAAATTATAGCATTTTCTCATTAATTATGCAAATTAGGTATTTATTTTGCATAATATATGTCTATCAATATTCTTCTCTATCTCAGTTACAAATGTCACATGTTGTAATGGTCCTATAATGGAACTGATCGTGTTTAGAAGGTTTCCTAATTAAGTATGCAAATGAGATTCCAATTTGCATAATTGATATGTAATTATATGAAGCATTTCTTAAGCTATCTACATACCAAAAATCATGACAATACGTCCACCCCTTCTTGAGTTATTCCCTTTCAAAGTCTGACACTGAACCTGCCTTGCAGTTCAAAAACAAGCCGCTAGGGGGCCCAAACCTACACCACTTACTGTCAACATCAAGAGCTGTCTACCACTCAAAAATCATAGCCACAGCATGTTCAGAACTTGAAATATCAAACCCGGAAGTTCCGTTGCAGTACCTTAACAGGCCGCTAGGGGGCCCAAAATCTAGTCGTTTCTAGGTCTCATCAAGACCTACCCACATACCAAATATCAATACAATCCATCCTGGCATTCTCGAGTTATTTTGGTCTTCTACAAACACACACACATACACACAAACGCTACCCAAAATATAACCTTCTTGGCGAAGGTAACAATGGTCTACAATACATACAAAATATCATCACTGTACACCTATAGTAACAACGTTATGTAGATAAAAAGCACATCCACTTGCATACACCAAGAAACCCATACCTCCCTCACGGAGGTAACATTGGTGTGATAAATTAAGTGAACTTGCTAGCTTCAAGATTTTCAGCTTGACCTTTGTTGATCTTGATTCTTTCGTTTTCTATAATTCTCTAAATATTTCGTCTTCAAAATATATACGTCAACAGTAACCTTGAAGAAAGCTGATCATCGTCAAAATGGTATGGTACCGATGATCACTGATCAAAACGAAATAACAGTGTAAAGTAAAACTGACACGTGTATTGCTCAAATTATCATAGTGGTCAACTAATTTGATGGCGCTGTATTTTCTACGCCTACAATATGAGACCATAAAATGTTGCATTGTAAAGTTAAAATGTACAACCTTTGAATGAAAAGGTCATTAACAGCTACATGTACTTGAGATGGGACATGTTTCGTAATCAATCATGTAAGGTTCTAATAGTCTGTTCCATCTTTCCTGCCAAGTAGAAATATTCGATGGCCTTAATGTAATCACCAAGATCTCTCCAGGCGACGCACAAATTGTTAAGTACCTGGGCAATGGCAGGATGTGAGGTATCCTCACCATAAATAATCCGCATCATCTGTAGAGCCTGTTCGTAACAGCTGACTGCCTTTCTCCGTTCACCAAGCTCCCTCCAGGCATGACCCAAGTTGTTAAGTGAAGCGGCGATACCAGGATGTACAGTATCCTCACCATAGATACTCCATTTCATCTGTAGTGACTGTTCATAATAGCTGACCGCCTTTCTGTGATCTCCAAGTTCGTTCCAGGCGGTACCTAAGTTGTCAAATGAGCTGGCGATGTCAGGGTGTGCAGTGTTATAGATACTCCACCTCATTTTCAGTGAGTGTTCATAATAGCTGACCGCCTTTGTGTGATCTCCAAGGTCGCTCCAGGCGTTACCCAAGTTGTTAAGTGAGCCGGCAATGTCGGGATGTACAGTGTCCTTACCATGAATGCTCCGTCTCATTTGCAGTGAGCGGTCATAATAGCTGACCGCCTTTCTGAGATCCCCCAGCTCCCGCCAAGCTCCACCCAAGTTGTTAAGTGAGATGGCGATGTCAGGATGTGCGGTGTCCTCACCATAAATACTCCGATTCATCATAAGTGCCTGTTCATGATAGCTGAGCGCCTTTCTGTAATCCCCAACGTCGCTCCAGGCGTTACCCAAATTGTCAAGTGTATTGGTAATATTAGGATGGGCAGTGTCCTCACCATAGATACTTCGCACTATCTGCAGTGACTGTTCATAGTAGCTGACCGCCTTTCTGTAATTTCCAAGGTAACTCCAGGCGGCCCCCAAGTTGTTATGTGAGCTGGCGATATGAGGATGTGCGGTGTCCTCACCATAGATACTCCGCCTCATCTGTAGCGCCTGCTCGTAATAGCTGACCGCCTTTCTGTGATCACCAAGGTGACTCAAGGCTACCCCCAAGTTGTTAAGTGAGTGTGCAATATCAGGGTGTGCAGTTTCCTCACCATAGATACTACGATTCATCTGTAGTGCCTGTTCATGATAACTGACCGCCTTTCTGTAATTTCCAAGGTTTTTCCAGGCTCCACCCAAGCTGTTAAGTGAGCTGGCAATATCAAGATGGGCAGTGTCCTCACCATAGATACCCTGACTCATCTGAAGTGACTGCTCATAATAGCTGACCGCCTTTCTGTGATCACCAAGGTGACTCCAGGCTTCACCTAAGTTGTTAAGCGAGCCGGCAATATCAGGATGTGCAGTGTCCTCACCATAGATACTCCGCTTCATCTGCAATGACTGTTCATAAAAGCTGACTGCTTTTCTGTAATTCCCAAGGTTGCTCCAGACACCACCCAAGCTGTTAAGTGAGCCAGCAATATCAGGATGTATAGTGCCCTTACCATAGATGACCTGCCTCATCTGTAATGCCTGCTCATGATAGCTGACCGCCTTTCTGTGATCACCGAGGTCTCCCCAGGCGTTACCCAAATTGTTAAGTGAGCTTGCAAAATCAGGATGTGCAGTGTCCTCACCATAAATATTCCGCTCCATCATAAGTGCCTGTTCATAATAGCTGACCGCCTTTCTGTGTTCCCCAAGACTTGTCCAGGCTCTACCCAAGTTCTGAAGTGAGGCGGCGATGTCGGGATGTTCCTTGTCCTCACCATAGATACTCCGCCTCATTTGCAGTGAGTGTTCACAATACCTTACCGCCTTTCTGTGATCCCCTAGCCCCCACTGGGCTCCACCTAAGTTGTTGAGCGAGCCGGCGATAGCAGGATGGACAGTGTCCTCACCATAAATACTTCGCAACATCTGTAGTGCCTGTTCATAATAGATGACCGCTGTCCTGTAATTCCCAAGGTCGCTCCAGGCGTTACCCAAGTTGTTAAGTGAGGCGGCGATATCAGGATGTGTAGTGTCCTCACCATAAATATATCTCCACATCTGTAGTGACTGTTCATAATAGCTGACCGCCTTTCTGTAATCCCCAAGTTCGCTCCAGGCTCCACCCAAGTTGTTAAGTGAGCTGGCAATATTAGGATGTGAAGTGTCCTCACCATAGATACGCCGATTTATCTGTAGTGCCTGTTCCTGATACCTCACCGCCTTTCTGTGTTGCCCAAGTTCGACAAAGGCGACACTCAAGTTATTAAGTGACTCGACAATGTCAGGATGTGCAGTGCTCTCACTATGGATACTCCGGTTTATCTGTAGTGACTGCTCATAATAGTCGACCGCCTTTCTGCGATCACCAAGGTGGCGCCAGGCGGTACCTAAGTCGTTAAGTGAGTCGACAATATCACTTTGTGCATTGTTTACGCTGCAACTAGATCGATAATTGTGTAGATTTTGCTCTACGCATGTCTTAAAATTTTGAAAATCGAATAGAATTTCATATACCTTTGCTTTGAGTTTTGAAGAACTGTCGTAGAATATTACGGATTCTCCCAAAGGCTGGTGGCCTGCCAGCTGTGAAATAAAGTGCTTCAATGGTGTTTCTGTGTAATAGTATCTCATGATCTGCTTTTTATTTGAGACGTAAAATACTTTCTGCAACTTCTCCTCAATGTCCGTATCTGTCGATATTGATGATAAGACTGACATATTTTCCACCTGACCACGATTGTTCATGTATGTCCGCAGCCTCAGTTCTGCTGAGATACTGACCAATACCATGAGATGATGTGCGTTCTCACAACTGACGACTCCGTTGTTTTTCAGCACCTGAATAGTCTCCCATGTTGTGGTTGGTTGCATGTTATGACGTAGCGCCAAACAGGACACTGCAAGGCTCGAAAATCGATAGATTTCTTTTTTAACATTCAGCAGGCTGGCAGTGAGAGCCTGCATATGAAACGTAGATGCAATCTCAGTCAGAACAGAATTCGCCATTACTAACGGAAGTGTCCCGTCATTTTCTTCAAATTGCTTAGTATATAGAGTCCTGTACTCACTGACCAAGCCCTGTTCTCCGATGATGAAGGACACTTTTCCCAGTATGCTGGCGAGATGGTAGCCTTTCTTTAAATGGAAAGTAAAGTCGTCTTTCAGAATGTTCATCATATTGCTTGGGGTGCGGATGAGTTCGTTTGTTCCTGTACTGTTTCTACCCCTGCCAAGTGGAGTCTTGCATGCATGTGGCATGGCTCCATCGAACGCAAAACCGCGCGGTGTTACCGAGTCATAAAACCAGCTGTCTAGTGGGTCGTCTGAGTAGAAATTATTCAGAGATTTAATCCCCATGGCCGGGATAATGGTCTCTCCCAGATTTATCACTTTGAGGTGAAGATAATGGGTAAGGTTGCGGAAATAGCTAACATCATTTTCAGTTTCTTCCTCTACCAAAATAGCAAATTCTAGATCAGAGTATGGGGTAACCAATCCTGTGGCTTGTGAACCCAAGCCTATCATAGCATACTTACAGGGAGGGGGGCCCATTACCTCCATGCATTCATCTACAAGGCCAGCTATGAGCGTTTTACGTTGATCAACAAGTGTCTGAAACAATGCTTTGATTGCTTCCACTCTCTTCATCTCCACTTCTCTTACCTTTGGGTCCTCGTCATCGAGACTATATGGATCTGCCTCTTGTTCAATTCTTTTGATTTCTTTTTCTACGTAGTCCCTGTCAGCCTTCAACATCAGTTTATGTTTCTCTGTATCATCCCTGTCTACCTTTGGTTCGATCTTCAGGACTTCCCTCACAAATGCTTGAGTAATTTCCCGGTTTGCCTCCTCTATATCTTCTCTCCTTGACCTTACCAGTGCTGCATTACAGAGTGCTGCAGCCTTGGTGAAGTCGCCTCCGTCCTTTGACTGGATTCCTCTCTTCAGATAGACATCGCCCAACTTGTACAGGGGTTCTGCCTCCTTCCTGTGTTGACCTGTATCAAATCAAAAGTTAGAAGTTAAGGTATCAGTTATAATCTTGTACAAATATATTTCATTCTTTTATTCTTTTCATATTATTATGGCATTGATTTTGAGTAATGGGTGCTGATAAATAGGAAAGTTTATTGCAAGTTCATGCCCGTAGGCTAATTGCATGTACATGGTAGAAACAAGGTAGGGGATATGCATGTAACAATTAACAGTGATAGATATTATCATACAAAGAGACTACTAATCTAATACTAGCGTTGACTATATCTAGATAGGTTGAGTTTGACTTCTTTTTCGGAAGCAGAGGGAGACAAAGAGTCCCACTTTAGTAGAATGTAGTAGACACATTTCAGCTAGCTGTACGGAGATCGCAGCCATTCCAATTTGCATCTGTCATAATACAGCTTTTGTAACACATACCGTAAATGCATTTAAGTTCGCGGGAAATTGATTTCGCGGTCTAAGCAATAGCCTACTAGGAACTGGGCAAAAAGGTGCTACAAACGGGCAGAACAGTCGCTTAAGGCGGTTCTGGCATGATCAACTGTCATTGATCTAACCGTATCTAACATGCACGTCTTGATGTTCAAAGATCGGGTTTGTGTTCAATTTGGGCTTTGTTAGTATCCGCGCGTCTTCACCGCAAAGGCGCCTCCAAAACACCATGATTATAGATAATACTTAACAATGTATGGTATGTACATGTAGCGTTTAGACGCGGGAAGCGAGTAGGAAAATTGTTCAAAATAGTTTTGAGCTCGCAGTGAAGTGGTCACAGCGAAAACCGTGAACATTTCTGCAGCTGTTGCACTGCGCGCATTGGTGGTGATGACGCATAGAGGAACAATTTGCTTAGTAGCATGGCTGTTGACACCACTACTTCTACTACTATGGAGAACCTAACAGTTAACTATATGATATAAGACTCACCATTGACATGAACAGACCGGAGCGCAACTGCAAAGCTTTGTTCTGCTGTGTCCAGGTCTCCTGCCACCAGGGCCCTGCAGCCCTTCCGTAGATGTTCCTCGTATACACTGTAACATAACATGAAACAACACAAAATATGTTCTTGATCAAAAAAAAAAGATCAGGGCAACGTACAACTGAACAAAGATAACTATTTCTAATTACTGACTGACAAAAAACACAAAGAATCGCATATTTGCATTTTCACCGAAGTCAGGTTAAACTCCCGTTTTTTTAAAAACAAACTACAACGAAGATATTTTACATTTGAAATACTTGTGGAACATTAAACAAGCAAAGGGGTGACACTAACATGTCTTCATCAACTCGTGTCTGGTTTTCAGCTTTCTGCGGGTCCGGGGCTCTGAAAAGGAATAACAGACGGTTTATATATTAACCAATCAATGGAGCAATCTGAAACGATAGTCAAAATCAACCATGAAGAACCAGATATCCCTATACCTACTTGTGTAGACGGCGTATTCCGTCTTTATTGATGTCACTTGAGGGTGCAGCTGAGAGGGAAGAGAAGTAGTCCCTCCGTCCTCTCACGTCTTGTCTTTGCTTACGTATTGACATCTAAGACGACAAATAAGAAGACGTGTGTATTATTGGAAAAGGAGACAATTGTACACAACCCAAAGTAGTAAGAATACATTCACCATTTTTGGAAGAGCTCTGTCTTCCAAATGCAGAGCATACTCCATCCAAATCAGTTTTATAGTGGGAAGTAATCATATGAAGAACAATGAGGTACATATGTCAATGTAAGAAAGTTGTTATCATTCTAGGAGGAAACATGTTTGCTCACCTTCGTTTTAGTTGCGGTGACGACTTGCCTGATTCTTGCGGTGTACAGTAAGCGATGGACAATGGCAACCGTTCCCTGAACGTTGTTACACCGCGCCAGTGCCGTGTTGTACAGAGCAGTAGCTCTGGTCAAGTCTCCAGTGTCTCTAGTGCCTGTTCCTCTTTTTAGGTACACGTCACCGAGACTTTTGATGGCTTCTGTTTCTAACATGTTGTTCTCGTTTACTATTCCCTCTACCATCAACTTTGCGTATCCAACCAGCACAGAGTCTATGTTACAATCGGCAGCCCATGCCTTGTCCAGGTCGTGAAACTTTCCTGCGATCATAGCAAGTGTCTCATTGTTTTTACCTGGTTGTTCCTTACCCTGTGACTTCTTTGACGACACCCTTTGTAAAAGTCTTTCCGTGTATTCGTATCGGTGTTCTATACCTTCTCCCTGCTCCCGATGGTCACACCGGACCACAGCAGCTAGGTAAAGCGCCATGGCCACGTTGAACTTCCCTACATCCTTCCCGAGTCTTCCCTTCTCCAAGTTCACGTCGCCCAGACTTTTAAGCAGCTCCACTTGAAGCAGTCTGTCCTTGTCAGCCGTGGCGTCCACCAGGGCACGGAGGTAGCCTGTCTCCGCACGGGCTAGTCCGTACCTCCTGCCTTTCGCGTCCGCCTCACGAAGTTTCTCACAGACCCTCAACATGGCGGATTTCTGTTAAGAGAACGAGCACAAATATTGAAAAACAGGAAGTTAAGCTTAGAAAGCAGCTAGGCGGCCTAGTAACAGCATTATCGATCTTGAACTTTGCTTTCCTGACCCCTATACCACCTACCAAATATCACGACGATCCATCCAAGCTTTCTCGAGTTATGCTGTTCACAGACAGGCAGAAATGTACAGCCACAAACACACCAAAAATATAACCTTGGCGAAGGTAATTAAATGTGCCTACAAAAGACGAATTTATATACTATGTAATGTGTTACCTCTGAGATTCTCCGTTATCTACCAACTATACTTTATGATGGCCGCCGCGACTTGTCATATAAACCACGACTCTTATAATATTCTGTCCTGTGACTGAAACAGTCGATTAGAAATGCACGTCGTGTTTACTGTATCTGTAACTTCGATTCTACCCCCACCCATAAACACACCCTTTGCAGAGCCACCGAGTAGTAGTTGTTTACAGAAGAAATTGTGTCAGATATATAAATTATATATTGTCCTCCTCCTTCTGATCTTAGATATTTGCCTCAAATTTTCAATAGGCTGTATGCTAGCAAGTACTAGTACATTGTGTTAATGTGGACGTAAGTTAGCCGGTTAAACAGCGGTTTTCTTGCATACCTTGCGGCATACGCAGCACCTTTACAGTTTCCTCAGTTCTCTCTTGTCCTCAGTACATCTGAAAGTGAAGGAAAGCAGCCTTGTTACGGACAGAGCATCTGGTTGTAGGTAAAAGTAACAGTTCCACTCGCCACTCGCACCACGAAAGCGGAAGTCCCCAGGTGTGACCTCACCTGAAGGGTGGAGGCGTGTGGGAAGGGGGATTCCCCTTCTGGAATGTTCCATTTATAAACGCTAGGGGCACATAGATGGCTTTTTGTTAGTTTGATTTTGGTTATAGCCTATTATAAGTTGAAGAAATTTGTTATTTTAAGAAATACATCAAGAAGTACATCATACTGTACAGGGATGTATGTTGAAGATATTCCTGTAAACTGAATCATTTGCATCTCATGTCCATCTTCACCTATACCTACATTTGGCCACAGCAAGTAATGTTTATGGATGACATCAACATTGGTGAGGGGTGCCGCAACGTCATTTTCCGCTAGGCGGAAAAAACGCATACATTTGAACTTCAAGACAAGGAAATATTGACCGCATTATCGTTGAATACAGTTAGCTTTTACGTGTCAACCGGTACCATAGCTTGTGTGACCTTGGTGCTGAAACAGTAGTCACCTGAATCTGATTTATCACTAAGCAAGAAATGGCGAAATACCCGACCTTAATACTAACTAAAGGTATCATTTGAAATAGTTGTAACTATTTTTAAAATTTTTTTCATCCAACTAGATGATAATACAGCCTCCATTAACATCTATCCGTCCCTTTGAAATACAGTATGTTTGAGAAATCTCTAGCGCATTTGAGATCTCATTTGACACATTTTTGCAGGGTGCCAGGTATACGTGACCGGGTAGAACTGTGTAAGTAGACGATAAGCTTATAGTTTCCAAAATCAGGCTTCAAACTATGCGGCTTAGTGGGAAATTTTCCCATTTTTGACTGCATGTTTGTAACAATAGAAATAAATAAAGTCAGACAAATATTTTAGACCTTTGCGTTATATTGTATTCTTAATATCGTCTTACATTTTTGCTGAACCTTCCAGAACCTCAAATCCCTACTCTATAAAGCAGTGGTACGTGCCAGAGAGCACCCTTTCAAAAGCTTGTATACATCACAAAGGAACACTATAGGACTGGGCATCAAGCCCAACATTCTAAAGCAGTCTGTAGACAACAACAAAAATGACACAAAAGGTTTCTATGAAATAGTACGAGAAGTATTGGTACTACATATAGAAGTAATGGCAGGACTGTGCTGTACACCTTTTGTGTACTGTGGTCTTTTCCCTATATATACATACAACATTAAGTGGAAGATTCTAGTTATAACTTCAACAAAAACCTTAAAAATGTGACAGATCTTACAATAGTGGTCAACTTAAGTATGATGTTACACTTCGTCCAAACAGGTGATATTGGAACTACATGGTACAAAGTTGATCAGAAATAAAAGGCATCTTCATTCTGTATTTGTTACTGGCAAATAAACAGCCCATTGTAATGAGAAAGTTGAACAGACATCATTCAAGTGCCTAAAATATCTTCAACTGAACCAGATGAAGCTTAGACATCCTGGAAATGAGATACTCACTACAAAATTTACTCAATCAACTGGATATGATTTAAAACAGCTGAGTGTTACAGTTACTGATAAAAGACAACAAATGCTACCTTAAATTACTCTCCGAGCAGAGGTTAGACTCCGACTGTTTTTTTAGACGTTTTTATCGGGCTTTCTATTTTGTATTGTATATTGTATTGTCAAAACCTAACTCGCTGGCATACTTCAAGAAAAAGGACAAAATAGAAAGCCTGATCAAGACAAGTAAATATAAAAACGTTAAAAGCCTAACCTCTGCTTGGAGAGTAACCTGAAATGTCTGACCGTTTTCAGCACATATTCATCTGCCTTTTTGTATAAAGTAATTTCAACTGCAATCTATAAGATGTAACAAAATTTGTGCATCCACATATTTCCTGTCTCCAGTACCTACATGTAGCCTGGCTCTCTGACCATTGTGGGGAACTCTTTGTACAAAATATGCGCACTTTGGATACAACTTCACTATTGTCATACTTGTATACATAACAGTAAAATCTGTCTTCCAACATTAACGTGATTGAAAAAGAATACATGCCACACTTGTAGAGGATAGATTTAAATAATAAATTCCTATTAACACTCAATTTGCAAGCCCATATTATGAGCTGAGATCACATTTCGGATTTACTGTTTTGCACATTCATTGATAAAAATTTATCAAAAACCTACTCCTACACTCCTGGCTTGAATACCATTCAAAAGTACTTTTGTTTATTGTACATTATTTATTAGTGAACACTTTCTCTCACTGATAATTTCTGCAAGATGAATATTACAATGTTGCAGCAGATATACAAAATGTAGCTCCTAGCAAACTTTTAAGTCTGTCACTTTGTGTTCCAGCTAGCATACAGGCAGTTTGTCAATGTAACCATCTTCGAGAACACATTCCTATTATAATACCATAGCAATTATAGTCTTTATTGTTTATAAAATAGTAGTAGAATGAACTTGTAAAGAACAGCGCTAGCACTTTAACACAGCAAAATACATCTGTCTTGGGTGAAAGATCCCAAGCTGTCCTCACTAAGACAATTGAGGTGCCTCTCTGGAGTGATCCACCCTAAAGCTGTCCTTACTAGAAAAGCAGAAGTGCCTGTCTGGTGGCAGGAATCAACCTTACTCCACAACTTACAGAATCATAACTTATAACAAGTTCCTTATAACACTGTTCTCTTGATTTGACTTTGGGGTATGGGACAACCCAGTGGTCACCTCAAGTGACCCTACAAACTTCTTCAACCCTGTTGAACCCCCAGCTTGGATGGAATCATTCAAAATGTTTGGAATCATTCAAAATGTTTGGAAGGGCTACAGGAGTAAAATAGACAAAACTAAACAATCATATTTAATAAATAAATTGTGGAAGGGGAGCTACTCCTAAGTTGTTGGCTGTAGTATAGGAAGTTAGACATCCAGGCAAACAATATCTTTAAAGGCAATCTCTACAACTGGATACAATTTGGAGATTTACTGCCAGACGTTTCCAGTGACATCCATCATTCTTATACAGCATTACTTGAATGAACTGGCAGAATAATACAAGTTAACTTGACTGGTAAAGAGATTTACTTCTATTGAATTGTTCTGCCAGTTCATTTTAGTGATGCTGAAGAAAAGTGATGGTTGTCAGTCAAAACATCCAGAAGTAAATATCCGATTTTTATCCAGTTGCAGAGATTGAGCTGAATTTAAACCTGGGCTGTCTCTAGTTTTACATTTTCCCCGTCCCTTTCATTGTTTGGGAGCTTATGTTGTTGACTTTCAATGTCAAATCTGTCATTTCAAATTGGCAGCTCTTATAATGACAGTACATTGTCAGAATATGTCATGGAGTTCAGATTTTGGGGACAGACATCTGAGGGTAAAGTTTCTGTCCGTCCTAAGAAGCGAATCTCGACCTTGGCATGAAGAGACGGATCCTGGAGACAGCCCTAATTTAAACACTTTAAACACTACTATAAACAGTAACTGCTAAAGGTTGGTAGTAGGGGATGGGCTTGATGGGGAGGACTGGGGAGACTTTGGGGGGAGTTCCAGTAACTTCAGGGAGGACAGCAGCTGGATGTTGACCTCCATCAGCCGATGGCAGACGCCGGAGAGGTCGGTATCTGCTCGGGTCATCACAAGGACACCTGCAACAGGTCAGAGGTGAGATGTCAACACAAAAAATAATTTGTACAATGACTGGAAACAAGACTTTATCCAGGCAAAAAGCAAAGAAACTAAATGTTCAGAAACAGACTAAATGGCAGACAGTTATCCACCAATGACACTATTCTTCAAAATAAAAGTATTGAATCATACTTTCAAAGTCTGAAGAGTACAGCCATCATATAACAACTAAAACAGAATAAAGGAAACAAACCTGTTTTATTGTCGGCCACATGTTTACAGAACAGTGCCAACAGATACTCCATGTCATCCTCATCTGCAGAACCAAACACCAGGTTGGGCCACATGGATCTGGTGGGACAACAAGAACGTTTGTACCTGTTAGTAACTACATGTATCATCATATATGGGTAAACATCTACATACTACAGTGAGACTACAGTCAAAGAATGAGCAATCCACTGCTGCCATGACATCACGTTATGCAGATAGCACACGTGACTCAGTGAGCAGTGGATCATAAGTTGTAGGAAGTCTATGGCACCCACCGACTCTGTTCAGGGATGGTTCATTCCTTGACAAAGGCTGGTGCTGTCCAGTCAAAAATTTGGGTGAGTCCACTTTTTGTGTTGGATATCACACTTACATTACAGTCAATTCCGCCCAAGACGACCACCAGGCAGACCGGGCAAAAGCTCGAAAAAAATCGAAAAGGTTGATTTGTTTAGGTGCCCGATGCATAGTTTAAATAGTTTCCGTTGTGTTTGATGGCAAATAGCAAGCACATGCACGTGCATCTGCCGCCATCTCTATTTTGAACATAACATGGTAGTCAAAATCTGACGCAAACTGGCCGAATTTGGCACAAACTCGCACTAGTTATCATTAAAAGTCTACAACACCTCAGGATTTGAAAATGACACGATCATTATGAGCAGGGATTTGGTCCCAATTCTTGTTGGTCGCGGTCGCGGTCACGTTGGCCAGCTGGTCGTTGTGAAGAGGTCGCTTACTGGTTACGTCAATGGGGAAAAAGTGGTCGTAATGGCCAGGTGGTTGCTAAGAAAAGGTGGTCGCTTGGGCTGTAGTTAAAGAATAAAAAAAAAAACATGGCTGACCTGAAAGCCCTGATGAGCTGCACACAGGTGGTGAGTTGGCCGTTCTTCAGGTTCTCCAGCAGGCTGTCCTCCGCCACCTGGCGAGACAGCGACACCGTGTCCACCTGTCCCAGCGGCAGCACGCTCCCGTTGTCCACGTCATAGATCGCCTGGTGGAGCCGCGCCTTCAGGTCCGTCGCGTCGCGGGAGTAGTCTGTCACCTGCAGAGTAGGGAATTCACATGTATCTTTTAGGATCTTTTGTAATACATCAGTATTGTACATCAAATACTGGCTGCGAAAGAGTACAGGGTTTGTTGCACCTTTAGGTCCGAAGTCCATCACCTGAAACATACAGAATTCACATTTTATGTCATAACTGGGCCATGAGAACGTTCGATACGGGTGTTCCGGACCGGGAACGTGATGATTTTCTGTATCACACACAGCCTTCTTAGTACTGTTGTAAATTTCATGTATCACACAGGCTCCAACGATTAAATAGAATGCATTCTTCTCGAATTGATGTTCTTAAAGAATATATTCGTTGGCGCAGGTTGAAACAATGTGTTGAAACAATGTGCATCACCCTCGGTTTCAGCCCTCCCTTGGGTCAGGCTGGTACCTTGGATGATGCAGAAAACACGGTCTTGTATTCTGTATGTACCTTCTTTTGTTGGTTTTGCATAACTGGGATACCATCTTAATTAAGGTGTAATACATCAGTTTTGTATATTGAGTACATTAGCTGCATAAGACAGGATTGTACAAGGTTTGATCGACTTGCACTGGAATGGACCTCTACTCTTTTCAAGGGTTCTTTTTATATGTATCATATACCTGTGGTGCGTTTGCCGCCGTGGACAGCAGTTTGACCAGCTTGGAGTAGCTCTGGAACAGCAGCAGCAGCTGGAAATGCAGCTTGTACAGGTGCCGACACAGCTCGATTTGCTGTACAAAACAAGGTCACACAAGGTCAAGGTCAACTCAGAGACAAGGTCAACATCTTAACACACATGCCCAAAGCTGACATCTACAGCCTGCTTTAAATAGATTTCAGTTTAGACATTTTCCTTTGTGTTATTGACGTTCATTTTGCGATTTCAATAATTTTAAAAGCCAGAGAAGAGCGATCCCTGTGTATTTTTTTTGTATCGATTGTGGAATGATTTGAACTTTTTTTCTGTCATTGTAAGTTAAACCTGAATTTTTTTTCTGTCAACGTAACCTGCACGTAGCAAAGCCACATACAACTGTAGACCTAGCTACAATGTTTTAGAAGCTTTAGGTTCAAGCACTGTTCATAAACAAAGAGTCGCCCATTTTGCATGTGTGTGGTGCTCTGTACAATTGTACAACTGTTTGTACACTAGCTGACCACTTTTGTCAACGTAGCCTGCACCTACATGTAGCAAAACTACTTTGACCTAGCTACAATGTTTTATAGATGCTTTAAATTTTCACAACTCTCTTTTGTAAAAATTGATTCCAGAATGGCTCAAGTTTTTGTCAATGTAGCTTGCACCTACTGAAAATCCATAAATGTTTGTGGTGGATTAATGTTCGCGGTTTTCGCGGCGATCACTTCACCACTAACTTAAAACCACTGTGAACATTTACATTACAGTGAAATTAAAACCACCGCGAAAAGTCATTTTTCCCGCTACCGTAAAATTAAATCCCCGCGAACTTTAATGCATTTAAAGTAGCAAAACCACATTGACCTGGCTACAATGTTTTAGTTGCAGCTTTAAATCTTCACAACACTCTTTTGTAATCATAGATCTGCTCATATTGCACTTTTGTTTTGAGTGTTTGAACACCGGCTGACCACAACGTATGGTGGAATGTAGAAAGTTCACATCACAGTCACAACATCAACTTACAAGACACAGTTCCTGGTGAGGGAGGCAGGGTTGTGGGAGGGGGGTGGAAAGACAAAAAGCATCAACAGTACGGGTGAAAATTTCTCCTTCACAAACATATATATTGGATTGTTTCGCTACCTAGCATTGATATATGCTAATGATGCTTTAGATTAGAACAAATACTTGTCAAAAGGTCTATTTTGCTTTCTGCAGTTTGGCGAGAACTGCTATGGGGCATTGCACCATATATGTTGCAAGGATAAAAAATTCTTGGACCAGATTTTCATTTTATATCTAATCAGTAATGTGCCAAAGGCCAATGAAGCAACAAAAAGATCTTTAAAACGCATTGAAGCTATTCTATTTCAATACAGAAACTTTGCTAGTACGAGTACTGAAGTCCTGTAATATTGGGATCTTTTCTCCACGTCAAACAAGAAGTCCTCACACAAAAAATAACACAGACACTGCGCTGTTGGGACCAACTAAGACATGCATAGAGCTCCTGTCACACATTCAGGACCTTTCCACCACTTTGATACCGATCACATAGAATATACCAACCAATGCTGGCACTTGGTTTGAAGTACCCTCGACTACATCCTATTCTATAGTTCCAGTTTACTTCTCTGATTGCAAAATTTAGCATAATGTGGCTTTCCCAAATTTGATTTTTCAAAATTCATAGTTGGCTGTCAGAAACAACTTTTTAAAGGAACCTCATACAGAAACTCACAACCACGGATGACCTTGCTCACAACTAGCTCCTGACCATGGTCTGGAGAATGTCATGTGGCCATGTGACAGGAGCTTAACCAAACATGGTCTTGAGAAGGTCTGGGGGCCATGGTTGGCTTTGTGTGACAGGGGCTAAACACAGAGACCTGCATGTGTACACCCATCTGTTCAGACACAGCATTACATATGAAGCATTCTCACCTGCTGTTCTCCATTGCCTCCAGCCTCCTAAAACAACAGAAAAAACTCTATTAGGTCAAAGGAGAGTTTTTTAAGTGGTCAACTGACATGCAAAAAGGAATTTCCAAATCAAATCAAAAGTAGTTTGAAAGTGACTTTACATGTAATACAGGACTGGCCCTTATTATAATTAAAGTCTTACTTTTATAGACAATATGATCCACTCATAAACTTGACCCTAAACCCTGATTGAACAGTCATACAAAATTCGAAAACACAAAATGGTTGTCAAAATCATCTCACCTCTCCAAGAGACTGTCTTTTCAAAGACTCCTTGATCTTGTCAAGACACTGTAAAAGACATGGCTTGATCAGTCATCTTTATCCTATACATGTACATGTAGGTCCTTTTAGTCTTTTAAGTCTTTTAGTCCAAATACAGTAACTACATCCATCCTTTGTTAGGTCCCAGGTTTGCATGCATTCAAGGTAATCCCCATGTCCATACCTCCACGGTGGCGTCCCTCTTGCAGATGTAGGTGTCGTAGTGCTCCTGTATCTCCAGCACAGCAAACTTGTGTCTCTCCAGTAACTTACAGGACAGGATCTGGGCAGGAAAACAAAATCATCATGAAATTCAATACAGACCAGGGCTCTAGCCAGCTCGAAATTTGTTTCTGTCAGCCAATTCCCATTGTTGCGAAAATCGCGAAAACACTATTCCAGGAGTTAGAGAGACTGAACTGAGATCTTGAAAAACGGGTTTTTAATGAGATTACGACACACATTATCAACAATCATAACAATAGCAAAACAAACAGTGTGTGGCTTTTACGGCCGTGGACGGCGTCCCCAAGCCGCCTGTAGCTTCCACCAAGGATTTTTGCCCATGAAGGTTGACGGATTGGTTTTAAAATTTTTCCGTCAGATGCAGCAAATTTCCGTCAATTGACGGAAAAACGGATGCTGGCTAGAGCCCTGATACAGACTTAAGAGAAAGGAGAAAAAATACTTTTGCATTTTCTTGTCTAACTTCAAGAGCCTCAAGATATTGCATAATTATCAACCACATGTCAAGTTCTCATTGAATAAAGAATGAAGTTTTACAAAGCATGCTTCATTCTGTATCACAATACCTTAAGTTTTGTTGTTGTTATTGGACTTACGGGGCCCTACGGGGACTGCAAAGTTGATTGAGAAATGAAGTGTCAAAGATTAAATTTCATATCTCTATGTTCTATCCAAATCATAGGAGGCCTGAATTCACAAAAAAACGATTAATTACTGTTACATAAATAAAATCCAATGCAACAAAATACGATTTCTTAAACTGAAGGAAAATTGTCAGGAATTGAACTAAACTCTTTCAACATTGGCAGTCTTTGAAGTTTTTACTAAAATGTAAAATGTACGTAGCATGAGTGAGTCTGTACTTACTGTTTCTGTGTCTGTGAAGATGTGCGGACACTCTGCCTGTGACACCAGCAACTCCAACATATTCAGTAAGGATGGTCAAGGATATGGAACAGATGAACCTTTCAGCAATGTACACACCAAAGTTGCAGCTTACCACTGTTTTTATCCAGCCTTCAACGAGGGTGATCCAAGTAATGTTGAATGTCCGAATTTCTCTTCAATTACAAAACATTGTAGGAAGACTGCATAGACCAAGTCGGCAGAAGTGCCTCTACACCTACATGCAATTTATGGAAGTACAAGAAGTAGTATTCATTGTTTTAATGGAATAATGGATCCTACAGGTTAATCTATTAAAACCCATTACTTCAGATAATCTGAACACTTGCTTACGTCAAGTCCGTTCGGCCTCGAGTCAAATCTGACACACCAACTCAGTTGCTCTTGATAAATGAATTATAATGGAACAGTGTTACAACAACACCTTAGACAAAAGTAATGACTTTACAGCAGCTGTTGTTCAGAAAAGGATATGGAACTGTGAAGCGATGCCTCGAAGCTTGTCCCCAAGGTAGTTACAACACTCCCTGGTCAGGTTATAGAACCTTCTCCTGGTGATCTGGAAAAGAACAAACAGCAAAATTATAATTTAGCATTGTTGAAAAAATTTTCCAGCTCTCTAATACATGGCAATAGAACATGGATCGTTACGATTTTCCATAAATTCTGATGAACTGCAACCCTTCATCCATCTGATCTTTGATCAATCCATCCCTCCCTGAAAGATACCCCTGTAGAGTCTTGCAAAAAGCTGGAAGGTGTTGACAGCACACGTGCCGTTGTTGTCGGACAGGAACAGCCCCACATGGGTGAGCTCCCCCCTTATGGGTTACCCCTTTCACCAGTATTGACACTCCCTCCCTGATACATTATGTACCCCCTCTCATACTATAGAGTCTTGTGAAGAGCTGGAAGGTGTTGACAGCACATGTGTCATTGTTGTCTGACAGGATCAGCCCCACATGCATGAGCCTGTGGGTAACCCCTTTCACCACTATTTCCCTCCCTGACAGATACATTTTGTGCCCCCTCACCCTGTAGAGTCTTGCGAAAAGCTTGAAGGTGTTGACAGCACACGTGCCGTTGTTGTCGGACAGGATCAGCCCCACATGGGTTAGCCACACCTTCCTTACCATTTCAGCAGGTAAAAGTTACCGCCCTTTCACCAGTAAACCCCCCTGACAGATACCACCCTCACCCTGTAGAGTCTTGCGAACAGTTGGAAGGTGTTGACGACACACGTGCCATTGTTGTTGGACAGGAACAGCCCCATGTACGTGAGCTCTCCCTTATGGTTTACCCCTTTCACCAGTACCCCCCCCCCCCTCGACAGATAGTAATTCTCACCCTGTAGAGTCTTGCAAACAGCTGGAAGGTGTTGACAGCGCACGTGCCGTTGTTGTCGGAGAGGATCAGACCCACGTGGGTGAGCCAGACCTCCTCAATTTCGTCCATGGAGATCGGCAGGAACTCGGATGTCAGCGATGAGAAATGCGGAGACGTGCCGGGACTCGTGTCGGCCCCGTCACCCTCGCTACACACACTGGAAAACAGATAAGACAATTAATTGTTAGAGCTAAGAGTCAGAATACAGTAATGACAGTAATGTTACAGTGTCCTTCACACTACACTACAATTTGAATTTGCTATCAAGTATTTTACCCTCACTATTAAAAAAAATTGTACCCTTTTCTGACCAAGACATAATGAGGGCACTAGACTGCAACTCTTACTGGATTGGACAGCATACCGAACTGACCTTGAAATAAATAGCACACTAAGTCTAGATTGACCTTGAAGTAGACCAGATACTAGTCCGTCCTTGAAATACACCTGACCTTGAAATGAACAGGGCACACGACTGACCTTGAAATGGCCAGTATACTACATAACTGTGTGCAGGTCCACCTTGAAATGGACTGTGAGGCACTAGACTGGAGTTACAGCCTGCTAGTCTGACCTAGAAATGGACAGACAGCCTGACCTAGAAATGGACAGACAGTCTGACCTAGAAATGGACAGACAGCCTGACCTAGAAATGAACAGCACACAGGTCTGACATGAAATAGCCAGTATATACTACATAACTGTAAGTAGGTCCACCTTGAAATGGACTGTGAGGCACTAAACTGGAGTTACCTTGAGAGGAACTGCATGCTAGACTGGTCTAAAAATGGACAGACAGCCTGACTGACCTTGAAATGGAGAGGGCGCTGGACTGGTCCTTGTGCACCTCCATGCTGATTGGCTCGGATGGCAGCTGGTCGTCGGTTCCGTCAGCGGTGTCGGCCGTGTTGGTGGGGTGGTGCGGCTTGTGCTCTGCGGAGGCGCTGGGCAGGTTGTCTATGGTGGCTGGCAAGGCCTCTTCACTCGGGGAGATACTCTGTAGAGAACACCCACAACCATCAGTCAGTGATATCAATTTTAAAACAAATTTGTTTGAGCCAATTTATTCTATCACTATACCCGGCGCTGACGGCATGTTTAGAATCTTCATTCAATTTTTGAATTCTGTTTAGAATGCTGTTTCACAAATGCATGTACAAGACAATATGCTCTTGAATGACTTAGGAACCAGACAAATACACATATGAATAAAAAATAAAAAACAAATTTGTTTGAGCCAATTTATTCTATCACTAGACCTGGCTGTTTCTGACTGCCCTAGTTTGCAATGAAGACAGCATTGATTGCATTTTAAAATCAATTTTGATAAAACACACGCTTTGGATCTGAATGATTTAGGAAACAGAAAAAACAAGAAATCAGAAGCAAAATGAATCAGAAACCTAACGAACATGACATATTGTAATCAATTTGACCTTTCAATACACACAGGCATCAGTTTGCTTCTTGACATTACTATGAAAATGTACCTCGTCATCAGAAGACTCGTCTTTCATGTCTGCGGAGGCGAGGCTGGGAACGCTCCCGGACAGCTGACACCCCTGCAGTGAACCATCGCCGTTTTCCACGCTGTCGAGCGACCGTCGACGCACACCCCAGTTAAAGTTGTCCAGACCTTCCGACTAATTGGTAGAAAGACATAGACATTGCGTTAATTTTCTCGAAAAATGCTTTTCCTCGTCAGAAAACAATGAGTCAAACTCATTCACACTGTAGATACATCATGTGTAATAATGCATTGAAACACAACACTGCACACAGACATGTACGTTGCATTGGTGGTCAAAGTGCACAAGAAAAACCGCAGTGAAAAACAAGTTGCCATATTTTCAGCATTGCAAAACCACAATATTTGTGTCCCATTCTTGTGTCAACCAGTATGTACAAAATCCATTGTCACAAACACACACCTATGACCTTGGACAAGGTCACACAGGGGCTTCTCAAGGGCTTTCCTTCTGACGTTTTTTTATACAAAACACAAGAAGACTTGCGGGCAAGCATTCCTTATTTTCAATTTGACTGAAATGCCAAGATGCCCTGAAACCACAATAACTGTCCACGTCAAACAAGACCACTTTTCGCAATGTCGCAAGTGAACTATATCAAAAATGCTCTTGACAAGAAACCAGCAGAAAGTTAAAGCGGTGAAACTTGGGATGTGAGAATTGATTGGTAGTGGAAATTGCGCCACACCCTGGTGATGTTACCTAGCAACATACCTGCCTTCCGCTGGAGTTCTGTCCGACAAGAGAAGCCAAAGGGTTAGAGAAGAGAGAAACGGTTAGTGGGGAAGATAGAAGTGCAAAGGTTACCCTCTGATGTGTCCTACAGCCAAGCAAAACACCTTTTGGCACTAACTTTCCTACAAAAGGGGAGACTATGTAACTTTCTATAATACTTGGTCGATTTTCAATAAGGGCAAGTGCATCTGCAGTGAGTTAATATTAATAGCAAAGTCTAACTGAATTCTGCAGTAAGGATGGATGGACAGAATGATCCTTTATATGTACATTTCACACATCATAGCTAAATCAAGAAGAGGATACATTTCTACCCACTCCTTCACAAACAGGTACAGATTGTAGGGAGTCCTGTTTCATTGTCCCAGTGCTCTTCATGGTAATAAACCCCAAACAAATCTAATCACATCATTTCAAGGACATAGTAGCCTTCAAGCCCAACCAAGGAGTCATGACGATGATCATTTTAAGTTACAGAAATATTCTGTGACCAATGACATTTACAGACAGACAGACACAAACGGATAGACACTACATATGTTGGGACAACAACATGTCATTAACCAGTCTTACCAGTAACACATGTAACTCTCACAGGCCAAACTATGAACAAACAGGAGAATACTGTAGCTCTGCCATCATGCAAATGCTTCTTTACCTCAGCCTCTTCCAGCTCAGCATCCAGGAAGTCAAAGTCCTTGAAGATGAAGTGCTGTCCGCTCTCGCCACTGGTGCCTTCCTCCATCTTGTTGTCGCTAGGCAACAGGTCGGGCGGGGAGACCTCGTCGCTGGAGGAGTACATGCTGGTCTGTCGGTCCAGCGCAAGGTCGCTGCTGGAGCTGAAGATCACCTAAAGGATTAAAGAACAGGCTAGGGTTTTTAAAGGAATTTGAATTTGTCACCAAGCTTCTTAAAGTGTTGGGTACAGATAAGAGAAATTTGTACGTAACCACACTTTTTTTAAATACATGTAATGTATTCTTTATTTCTGATTGGACAGTCCTTTGGCATTGCACAAAAACTTGGCAGGTATGTTGTGAACCGCTTTCTTAAAAGCCATCAAGTGAGGCCTTAATGTAATTTTAATACTAAATAGTCTTTGGAAAAAAATTTTTAAGAACGATTTAGTATAATTGTGTAAACACACTCAAACCCTGGCTCCATATTTTGCATGTTAATGAAACTTTGGCCCAAACAAAAACAGTTCTTTAACAGATTGCCATTTTGACAAATATATTGTAGATGACTCCAGAATAAAGTTAAAGATGGTGTTGTACTCACTGAGGGACTCTTGGGCAGCCCGACATTTTGGCCACAGTTGGACAGCACGTTGACCAGCCTCTCCCTTGTTCTCCTCTGGAAGGTGAAATAAAACAAAACAAAATACAAATCTTCCAGTGCAGTCTAGCATGCAGTAGCCTTACAAAGCTGCTGCGGATAGAAGTGTGGATGAATTTTTTGTTTGTGCAACACTGCCAATTGAATACGCTCATTTATTGATAACTGCGAGCAGCAGCAGACAGGAAAGCTTGGAGAACAATGACGGCCCGCCTTAGCGAAGACTGATATGCGGCGAGGATGAGTGAGTGAGAGTGATTGATAACTTTGTTGGTTTATATGACTTTCAAGAATCAATTGTATTGGTATTATCACACTACCTTTCTTGGAAATGTTTGTTCCTACATATTTTTTTCCTAAACAAATAAGTTACTGTAAACCTTGGAAGGTATGTGGTGATTCTGTATTTGCAGTTTTAGTGGTGACCTAATATGACATCATAAACAATGCATTTCCATTATGTTACTGTACTACTCTATTTTACCTGTGACAGGTGAGGCTTTTTCCAGCAGACAGGAATCATGCAGGACCCGTGCCCGACCGCGGTGCTGGCTGACGACAGGGTCGATGTGTTGGACGAGGACTGCCGTTGGCTGGAGCTGTCCCCACTGTCGTGCGCAGCCTTGGTGTCCTCATCTGCGCTGTCCGCTCCGTCCTCTATCGTGATCTCCACAACGTCGGGCTGTGCTTGAGGGGTCTGGCCACGCCGACCGATAATCGGTGTCTGTCCATGGGGAATAATAAGAAGATCAGAACTATAATATACCTAATAGTATTCATGGTGCTACCTGCACATGCATGGCTCCTGAGACACAAAAGATGTCAAGACATATCAAGCATAGTCTAGGCAAGAACTGTCTACAATCTAGGGATCATCCTCTATCGTGATCTCCACAACGTCGGGCTGCGCTTGCGGGGACTGGACACGGCGTCCGATAATCGGCGTCTATTCCCCAGGAATAACAAGAAAATGATCAATACCATGTGTTGGTAAACGACATTATGAATGAAGACTTAATCTTAATCTGGGTGGGTAATATGTCAAAGGCGAAGGCCCCTGAGACAAAGCAAAAGACAGCTAGGCGATGTCATGTATTCATAAGCATGGTTGAGACAGGAACTGTTTACAAGTTAGGGCTTTTACCTTTAATATATTACCCTCAGTGCATTTTGCTGCACATGGGAAATACGAACCATGAACAGACTTACTTTCACACTGTAGAACTGTCAGTGGTGGTATCTGATTATTTGCAACAATCTACAATTGGACAATATCTTTTGAAGCCTGCAGCTATATATACAGTAAAAGAACGCAGTATGTCTAACTTTAGTTTTCAAAATAATAGAATGAAAGATATCCGAGCCGACCTGTGAGACATCGAAGCGGAACTCCAGTGTGGGACCCGGCAGGTCTCTCTTGACGGGACACACGTCGATGTCGGTGAGGGACAGCGAACTCTCCTTGATGTCCTTGAGCTCAGGAATGTCCTCGGGACTAACCAGCGTAGATGACCTTTGAACTGCAAGCTTCAGGATATTCAGCGACTCCTGCCAGTGGTTACTCTGGAGTAAATAGATATAAAAAGTGATTATTCTGCTGAAAAACACAGGATTCTGCACCAAAAATACATTCTTTATGGAGTCATTTTTATGAGCCAAAACATAGCATGGCCAAATCAGGCCAGGGACTGTTCTCTTGCTCTCCTATGCAAGGTTCCTTCATATTGCATCTTTAAACTAAGTCCTGTATCCTTCCAAATTAAAAGTGTAAGATAACTTATTATTACACATATTTTCTCAGGATCCACTTGACAACTTGACATTAAGATGACAACATGTAGCCTTACAGAGTTTACATGGAAGGATTTGCAACAAGCCACCAATCCTCTATGTAACACATTAGCAAATATATGCCGTTCATCATCATCTTCATCTAAGGCCACTTGCCCGGACTAATTCCACCCTCTCCTTCCAGACGTCCCTGTCCCCCAAGAAAGCTGGTCTATGTAGGTCAGTCGTGGTCGCTCAGTATGTGTATACCCATGTGTCGTTACCTGTACGTATTTCGCAATGATGCGGAGGAGGTCTGCGTTCATCTGGTGGATGGGGGCGGTGCCGAGGTCCACCTGGTGCAGCAGGCTGTAGAGCAGCTGCAGCACGGCCTGCTGGGTACCCATCATGCCCTTCTCCAGCACCTCCACCAGGAAGGTGAGGAGGGTGAGGCTGATGTCTGAGTAGGCGTCGTGGAGGTACTTACAGACGGCCGACACCCACGACTTACACGGCTTCCCGAAGGTGTGGTTACTGTACAGGCTCATGATGTGGGCAAGGTTGTGCAGTTTCTTACTCTTCTCTAAACACACCTGAGGAAAAACAATATTCAACAGATAAACAAACAGATAAACAATACTCAGTCATGATGTGGGTAAGGTTGTGCAGCTTCTTACTCTTCTCTAAACAAACCTATAAAAACAAATAAACACTGTCAGATAAACAACACTCAGTCATGATGTGGGCAAGGTTGTGAAGCTTCTTACTCTTCTCTGAACAAACCTATAAAAACAAATAAACACTGTCAGATAAACAACACTCAGTCATGATGTGGGTAAGGTTGTGAAGCTTCTTACTCTTCTCTGAACAAACCTATAAAAACAAATAAACACTGTCAGATAAACAACACTCAGTCATGATGTGGGCAAGGTTGTGAAGCTTCTTACTCCTCTCTAAACAGACCTGACAAAAAAACAAACAAATAAATCTTTATTAGATAAACAACACTTAGCCAACAATAATCTTATAAAGTGGGTAGGGTTGTGTAGCTTCTTATTCCTAGAAAATCTGATAAAAACAAATAAACAGATGAATGAAAAGTCATGTGGGACATGAAACTTCTTTCTGTTCTGTAAACAAACCTGATGAAAACAAATATTTAACATGACTGTTCAGCTTTTCAATTAATCTTCTCTAAAAACACCTGTATTTTCTCAGTATTTTGAATTTCAGGGTTGATACAATTACCACAAAAGTTGATAGATTTACAGAATTTACTGAAGACTCACCTCTGCAATGTTCTCAGCACACTCGGTGCAGAACTTGTCCGGACTGTCGTAGTGATTTATCAAGTATGGCATCAGGGCGAGGACATTCAGGGGGAAACCTGTACATAAAAAGAAATCAATTTGTTAACCCGCAGGCCTCTAACATCGGCCACTAGTACCACTAGTGGTGACTTGGCATAATGATGGTTAAGGGGTGGAATCGATCATTAAACAGTCTCACTGGTAACTTCGAAAGCCACTTGCCAAATCTGAAAGGGATCAACTTGCTACAGGATTTACTGTGAGGTGTGACTTGGCCTATGAGCTAAGGGACAAAATGCCACTCCTTTATCATATAAGGTAAAATATGTCATACGTCTGAGTGTACCGCCATGTAATATGTAACACTAGTCACTTTGGTACCACATAAAATGTACAATCATCATTTAGTATGACTAATAGTATTGATAGCTAGATACTCTTTATTCCTGCACAGAGTAAGAGTTTACCGTAAGTGCTATCTGTTAAACAAACATAAAAGAATACTTCAACATATTCTCACCTGCTGCCTCAGAGGGGTCAACGACCGGCAGGGTGGAGAACACGGTCAGTTTGGCCACCATCTGGAGGGTCAGCTCTGTGGTCAGTGGGGAGGTGAAACCCTGGAGATGGTAAACAAAAACAATAAACATATTAAACATTATGGACGACCCAACAAGAGATGGACTGACAAGAAAAGGGAAGACCTCCATCTCATCAACTTAGTGACGACCCTTAAGATAGAGGCTTTTGGGGTACAAGCATATCTGACCTTGCCTGGCGGGGATGATACACTGGATAGTAAGGAAGAGAGAGACAGACAGACAGAAAAAGACAGACAGACAGAGAGAAAGAGAGACAGACAGACTGGCAACATGCAGACAGGGAGCAGCAATATGATGTTTGACCTGCTGTAGTGTAGAATGAAATGAAACAAAGGAAATTACACTAAGAATATGAAACACTTCAAATGCTGATATTTTGATCTGTTTGTTTGTTTATTTGTTTGTACCTTGAAGAGCAGCATCTGCATGCCAGGGAAGTTGGACCACTTGAGTTTGTTCCTGACCCTGTTGACCTCGTCCACACAGTCCGACCTGTCCAGGGGCAGCTCATTCAGCAGCTGGAGCACAAGGAAACAAACAATCGCAAACAAAATTAGATAAACAACAGCACAGAGATCACAGCCTTGTTTAAGTTCCGGAGACATGATGTGATTAACCTGTTTGCCCAGAATATACCCTTTTGTCATTGCTGTGATCACTCATTCTGTCCATGAGTTTGAGAGCAAGAATTGGCAAAATCTTTATGGTAAGATGCTCACAGCCTCCTTTACATGTACTAGCTAGTTGCCTATGTGTTTCCCCTGTTTAATACCTAGGATATATCTATTGTCATCAATGTCACGACACACTCTGTCCAAGAGTTTGAGAGCAAGAATACATAACATGCTGGCAGCCTCCTTTACAGGTACAAATGTAGCTGCATATATGTGTGCTTCCCCTGTTTAATACCCAGAATGGACTCACCCTGTCCATGAGTTTGAGTGCCAGCAGGAACTCATGGTCGTAATCCGACTCCAGCAGCGACACGCACACCCAGAACAGCTGACTCAGCAGGTTGTGGCGAGTGTCGAACTTATCCGCGGCAGACTTCATCGACTGCGTGCTGCGGGACCGCGGCAGCGTGTTGTAGCTCTGTGTGCGGGTCTCCACCAGCATACGGTTGCTATGGTGATCTGATAATACATGGAAAGGGTTAAGTTTTGGTCTCAGTCACTCAAAATCCAGATTATCTTTTGTTGTTCCTTATCTTGTGAGGTTTAAATGTACTTGCTAAATAGATGGGGACAAAAGAAAAAAAAGTGTTTCCTTCCAATGTTTTCTTTTTACAATCAGATGGGCAGAGATGAATATATTGTACTTTTATAAACATGTAGAGTAGTCTCTTTGACAATAATGTTAATCATATTACAATGTCACATGTATCTCTCATAGCAAATTGCCATACTATCATTGGATGAACTGCTATGATGGACAGTCAGTATTAGCATACCAACCTCCAGGCACAAACTTTTATACTTTCGATTAATACATTTTGTCTCTGTACTGTATGTTGTCCCTGGGTGTTCAAAGTTTGACTGATTGTTACCACGTTTTTGTCCTGTATTTATTATTTACATGTATGTTTGATGGGCCCCCTTGGAAATCAACTATGCACTGTTGTAGGGGCTACCCATCTGTTTTAAGATGAAATAAATAAATAAATAAATAAAGACAAAATGACTGCTATAGTTGAAAGCACCAAAAATATGCCGCCAAACCCACCTGTCTTTTCAATGGGTGAGGCGAGGTGCAGCTTGACCTTTGACATGGACGCGGAGCGGTGGTGTGTGTAGGCGGCGCTGTTGGGCCGTCCCGGGATGCTGCACATGCTGGTGCGGTGCAGGTTGGGCGTGGAGTGCAGACTGGAGATCGACTCGGAGCTTGCCCGCATCCGGTCGTGGCCAGCGTAGTCGGGCGGGGCCGTTTCCGGGGCGATCTTGTCGAGAAGGGACTCCAGGGTCAGAAGGATCTCAGTGACATAGCCCTGCATGTCTTCGCCGGGGTCGGCGACGGTCTCGACCAGCCGCGCCAGGATGTCGCACAGGAGGTTAGAGGTCACGGAGACTTGGAGCGCTCGGAACATCTGTAGCAAGGGCAAAGGTCAAGGCCAAGGTTAATATATTTGATTTTTTGTATTAGAGCAAAAACTTGTTTCAGGAACTGAAGATCCAAAAATGCACCAGACATCAAGTGTCACAAGGAACAGGATAGCACCATGTGCAGTGCAGTGATTCAGAAGTCAAACCTGTACAAGAGACCACCTCTACATAAGGACCATCTGGCTTATGTGACCATGTGCTTTTTGCTGGTCCTTCAGATGATTTTTCCAATTGAAACAAGCATTATGAATCCTACCTGTAGAGACCACTGGTCTACATTGCTCAGATTTTAGCGGTCCCTGAGTGGTCTTCTTGCTTTAATTGGGAAGGAAGTTTTGACAGTGCATCAATGTCCACAGATTTTCTCAATCCCTTCTCAATCTTCTCTGGCAGTTTTGACTGTAGGCCCAAAGTGCTCTAAATAACAAACAAACATGCCCACCTGGAAGGACCTGCCAGCGTAGTGTCGTGAGGAGCAGGACAGCGCCATGTGGAGTGCGATCTGACCCCAGCGCTCCTGCAGGTGGGATCCGGGCAGCGATTCGCTGAATATCCGCACTACGTGGCGCAGGAACGTGCACATCTGCTCGGCACTGCGGATGGTGAACTGGCGCGACGTCAGGTCCTCGTAGCACCACAGGGGTCGGCACGATCTGGGGGGGTAGAAAGGAGTTTTGTTTTTTATCATTTGGTTTAAAAACTCTAGCTAAAAAAAGCTAGATGTAGATGGAGAAGGTTACATGTTGTAGGTTTGACAAGTCATTAAGTGTAATGCTATATGCTGCTGCAGTGTTGCCTGCAAAGCTGGTGTGTTACTAGTACTCAAAAGGCAGTTTTACATAGACTATAGAGAATCGGATACAGATACAGATCAATGACAGTTTATTCTATACTCAAGGGCAAAATGAAGAACACATGTATCAAAAGATAAGGGAAAAACATTGTTGCCACTGAAAAAAATGCCAAATGTTTCTTCTACAATCTCTCATAGATTTGGCATCTTCATAGAATAGCCATTACATGTACGTGTAGGTGGACCGATAAATAAAATGTCTAACACTCCTGGTTGCCTATCGTGAGGTGAAGAGTGTTTATTTTTGAATCTTGTCCACCTGCAAAAAAACTTGTTACTTGTGTTTGGTTCTATCTTAAAGCCTAGTGGTAAATGTTCTCCGATTGATGTTTCCCCCGCCAATAAACTCACAAAAAGTGCAAATTTGGTGGCTATTTTAGCAGGCTGAAGGTTAAATGTTCAAACAAAAACTGGTCATTTGATACTAAGCAAATTTACTGTACCTTGTGGTGATGAATTCAATGAGAGCCTTGGCACTCTCGTCCACTTCTGAGAGCGTGTTGACGTCCACCATGTTGGAGTCGGCGGGGGGCGGGGGCGTGGCGCTGCGGCCGCTGATCACGCTGGAGGACGGGCTGCTGCTGCTCATGCCCGAGTCTGACGCAGGCGTGGGGAGGGTAGAGTCACCCACCCGCGGGTCGGCTGTAAGGGTGGGGATAGGAATGTTTAGACCCTACTCTGTTATAGGTTCTTCATGCATGAGTTTAGATTTACTCATCTAACGTTCTTTGCTGCTTCTGAAAATGCAAAGGAATTCAGCGACAAAAAACAACACCACCAACATGGACACCATGTCACTTCTGTCCTATTTTCTTGGGAAAACTGTGAATCATATCCGCCCAATTTTAAATTATTGCCAAACAGTTTCAGTTGTATAAAGTATTGTTATTATTTATTAGTGCTTAGAACACATTCTTCAGCATCATTTCAAACGTATATCTCAAGTAGAGCACATAATCAGCAACCCAGTAGTCTCTGCCCACCTATGAAGTTGTAGTCCTTAGCGAGTGGTGGCAGGACGGAGAGACAGTGCAGCTGGCTGAGGATGCGGTTGGTCAGCAGGGTCCGCGCCACGCACAGGTAGTCATTGTGGGAGGACAGCACGATCAGGAGGTTCAGCAGCAGCTTCTTACAGTGCTCATGCACCATGGTGCGGGAATGGTCCAATCCTGGAGAGGGTAAACAAGATAAGCAACTTACACAGGATTATCTTTTCCATAGGATGATCCAACTGTCTAATATATATAATTTCAACTCATTGTAAAGCTTGTGGACCATGGTCTAATCCTGCAGGAGTATTCATATATGATTAGGATTACCTAATAGGATAATCTGAGCATAGTCAAATTTAAATACAATTCAGTATATTTACTTTCATATCGTATTTAATCATGTAAGTTCAGCACCAGGGACAGGACCAGTGTGAAGTCAATAGGAGGACATTTAATCAGACTGAGTGTGAATGTAAGATATAGAGAGAGGTTATCAGCAGTTTCTAAGATGCTGATGAACTGTATATCCTTACCCAGGAACAGCGTGTGCAGCATGAGAGGTAAGACTTACCCAGGAACAGTGTGTGCAGCATGAGAGGTAAGACTTACCCAGGAACAGCGTGTGCAGCATGAGAGGTAAGACTTACCCAGGAACAGTGTGTACAGCATGAGAGGTAAGACTTACCCAGGAACAGTGTGTGCAGCATGAGTGGTAAGACTTACCCAGGAACAGTGTGTGCAGCATGAGAGGTAAGACTTACCCAGGAACAGTGTGTGCAGCATGAGAGGTAAGACTTACCCAGGAACAGTGTGTGCAGCATGAGAGGTAAGACTTACCCAGGAACAGTGTGTGCAGCATGAGAGGTAACACTTACCCAGGAACAGCGTGTGCAGCATGAGAGGTAAGACTTACCCAGGAACAGCGTGTGCAGCATGAGAGGTAAGACTTACCCAGGAACAGTGTGTGCAGCATGAGAGGTAAGACTTACCCAGGAACAGTGTGTGCAGCATGAGAGGTAAGACTTACCCAGGAACAGTGTGTGCAGCATGAGAGGTAAGTGGATCGTCCACTCAACCTGGACTCTGTCCAACACTAGTTCAGCCAGCAGCACAACACCCAGGTTACACCTGAAACCAGGTCAGAACAAGTCTCAAAAACTGGTGGGACAACACCGTTCAACATCTTCTGATAACATTCAACAACAACAACTTACAGTAGCATTCAACTAACATACAAACTTGCATCTGCACCAAATGTGTACACCCTTCTTCTTTTATTGAGCATAGAACTTCAGATCCATCATTTTTGTCATATAGTAATCCAATTATGACTGCCAATAGCATCAAGTAAACATACAAAATGAAACAAAACATGGAGGAATCTATTGCATCAATTTTCATTAATATAATGTATACACCAACTTTTACTGAATGTCAGAACATTGCTTCAGACCCAATATTTTTGTCATAAGGTAATCCAATTATGACTGCCAATGACATCACAGTGAACAAACAATATGAACCAAAATAAGAATTGAAAAAGCTATATCTGCTGTATATGGCTGGAGCCAAGCGATACAGACAAAAGGTCGATAAAGGTTAGACATCCAGGTAATAAGATACGCCAAATAAAACTTACTCAAGCAACTGGATATGATTTTGGAAGTGCTAAGACAGTGACATTAGTCACTGATACAGTGTCACTGGGGAAAGGTAACGGATTTTATCTGAAACATCATGACCATTTTCAAAATCATATCCAGTAGCTTGTCAATGAGTAACTGTTATTTGTATGTAGACAAACTTGCATAACAAACCTGCTGAGTCCAACCGGTGCTGTAGCAGATTCCCGCAGGTACTCTGACAGCGGACAGTAGTACCCACCGTTCTCCGGCATGGGGAGGGGCAGGGGGCCACCACCGCCATCAAACAGGGACTTCCACTGGGCGTACAGGTTCCCTACTGGATGGGGTAGAAAAACTTTTTTTTCAGTACACACAGTGGAATACACTTGTATGGGAATATACATTTATACACAGTGGAATACGCTTGTATGGACCACTGGCATATACTTGTGTGGGAATACACACAGTGGAATACACTTATGTGGGTAAGAACATCAGATTCTGTTAAAATAATAATACAAATGTATTGCTAAAACTGTGCAGTGATCAAGAGGACACTGTGGTACATGTACAGGTACCACTGTTTTGCTGCTGAAAATGTCCCAAACTCATTGGGCGAGGTATTTTCCTACATTGTGATGCCAATATTAGAATCTGGACAGTTCTTTCAGGGAGGCCCTGGACACACACTTATATATATTCATGTATGCAAAAGTAACAATGACACTCTATCCAGTAGAACAGATTAAAGCTGGCGACTGACCTTGTTCCTTACTCCTATCAGGCTCTGCTGCTGCTGGTTGCTGCCGCATCATTGCCTCATGTGAAGCTGCGGACATGCAGGACGATATGGAACCCTGCGACGCCGTGCTGCGGTGGGAGCTCACCGAATCTGACCTGCTGACACTAAGATACAAACAGAAACATTTATAGCAAAGTTCTTCATTCACATCCACATTTTTTTTTCAAGACCTGACATTTCCATGACCATTCATCATCTTCTTCAGGGCGAAAATGACTCAACAATGTAACAGAGACTAAACAAAATCAAGGTGCAGGTTTAAATACATCATGTTTGGCAATGCAATGGCTAATCATTAATAGCTGAAATTCTTTTTTGTCAACACATGCTTATGACGTTATGCCCGTATTATCAAGAAATGGAGGCTTGTGATTGGTCCACACAGCCTGACTATGTGATCATGTCATGTCATGTAATTTCCTACCCCGTTGCCTCCTCAGTTTTGTGCATGGAGTGGGAAGAGAAGCGCCGACTCGGCGTGTCCCTCTCCGTGGCCAGCTCCCCATGTGGCAGCTCTCCGGGACTCTCCATGCCTGCAGAACCTGTGCTCGCGGACGACGTCTTACGGCTGCAGCTCAGGCGGTAGTACGGTGGCTCTGATATTCTCTCTGCCACCGCGTTCACAATCTCTACCGACTGTAGAACAGTGTAGAAACATTGCATTCAACCATTGTTTTAACGAAATCTTTTGTCCTTTTCTATTTCTTACTGATTCTACAAATGTAGGTCATATGGAAAAAACAACAACTTTTCTTTGACCTTAGAGTTGCCACTCAAGTAAGGCATCCTGACCTGAGTGTACAACCTTCAGCTCATTTGAACTTGACTTTACCAGAACGCTCCCCATCCCTTGACCTCTGAACTATACTCCAACCCCTGAACCCTGACCTTTAACCCTTACCCACCTGTAGTTCATTCATCAGCTCCTCAACCATCTGGTCTGGTTTGGCACGGCAAAGGTAGATCACTGCTCTTTTTACCTGGGAATGAGGAATATTCAGCAATTAGGTCACAACAATTACAACTCTTGGTTCTCAGATTTTTGCACCAAAAAATTGGAGAAGGCAGGGAAAAAAAGAAAAAGAAACAGGCATCCTGCAACAGATCCAGACATCAGAACAAGTGCCACAAACCTGGCAAACATTTCAATTATTGATTTCAAACTTTTAACACAATAAGAAGATTTCAAGCACTGCGACAACTCAGGCAGGGACTTTCTCCAAATGTTGGTGTCAAAACAAGACTGTACTGTATTGAATGTATTCACAATTTGTTTCCACATGCAATTCTTTTATTCAAATTAGAAGTACAGCAATAATTGCTTCTTAATAGCTATATGCTTTATTTACTGCATACTGTTGTTAGTGGTCAGATCACTTTCGTCATGATTTGCTGCTCAATTTTGACGTCAGAAATTTTTCAAACAGGCCGTGACGGAACAAACTGCCATCAAGGATTTATCCTTACAGAGCAGCTGAATCTTATCTTATATGATATATGCGCAACTATCCTTAGCTAAGAATACAAATGTGGCAGTGCCCTTACATATGGCAGCAGGTCGGGCTGTGTGGTGATCCCAGCCATGTTGATGAGATACTCCAGGATGACGTGCAGGTTGTTGGGCCAGTGATGGACCATCGTCGCCCAAAATTGTTCCACAGCACGAGGGTGCTCGTCCCCGTACTGCACAACAAACAAACAAACAAACAAACGTTATAGCATCCGGTACCCTTTGATAACCTTTGACAATCAAATACTCCATACGACTAACCTACTCTGGGAACTTTGACATCACTTCTTATTAGTCGGCCCTGTGATGTGTTTAGAATATGGAACATGCATTACTAGTATGGAGCAGGCAAACACACTAAAACATGTTAGGAAACTAGTCATTTGAACATAAGCTTAATGCCATTTGTACCATTATAGCAGAAATGTACATCATTGAAATGCAACACACCAGCTTTGCCCAGTCTGTAACTGAAGCTATTTTCATAGTCAAGTAACGAAATACAATGTACTTTCCTAACTTCAATGCATAAGGGTACTACATAAATAGTCCATTGACGCCCACTCAGGATATTAGCCCAGTTCAATCATTCGACTCTACTCAGTTACCCTGACAACTACAAGTAACTCCTTTTGATCTTGTATTGACCCCACCATTCTCCTCACATCCTCACCACTAACCCTAACCAAAACACAATTGCACAAACATACCTTAGCAGTGATGTAGAGCAGGTTGTTGAGGATCATGTTGGTGGCCTGCACCGACCCCCACCCCTCCCCACGCAGCACCCGGTCACCGCGACGATCCTGGCTCGACACCGTCGACGCTGGCGAGAAGAACTCGTCCACCAGCTCCAGGTTCTGTAGCCATGGCAACAGGTACTCCATCATGACCTGCCGACCCTCGGGGTGCGCGCGGTGGAGGCGATGGCTGATCTCTGCACGGAGGAGAGATCGAATTTTGAATGTCACTGGGTTGGCCTAACATGACATAATAAATAACCTATAGAATGTGATAAATGCACCTGACTGTGGCTAACTTCATGGGACATACTGTTGTTCAGAACATGTTAGAAACGATGTTAAGGGGGAGATCTTGGCATTAGTGGTAGTGACATAAGATGAGAAGAGATGAGGCCACTAAAAATCGTTACAAAGGAAAGTAAACAAGGTCTGATACAAAACATGTCCAAATAGTATTTAAGAAAGTTTAAAACTCAAAATTTCCCCCCTTGAAGCTAAGGCCTCTCCAAATTTTGTGCTGTCACCTCTGCTGACTGCAATAGGGAGATTGACCTCAGACCTGAGAACTTTGGTATTTTGAACTCTGACCTGACAACATTAGGGTGTTACCCGAATACATATGAAGTGTGAACTTTGACCTGATGACATACATATTAAAGAGTGACCTCTGACCTGAGAACATGGGTATTGTGAACTCCGGGTGTTGTCTGGAGAGCTCCTGGGACAGAAACATCTGGGACTTGGTAAAGGTCGCTGGGAGATGCGACCCCGTCAAGGTCACAGTGCTGCCGGACAGGTCCTCGGGGTTGTCGGGCTCGCCGAAGAAGCGGTTATCCAGAACCTGAGTAATTGAATGAATAGACAGATGAATTAATGAATGATTTATTTGTAAAACATAGCAGCTTATACTAGGCTAAATTGTGTAATACATTACAAGGGAGAGTGCTCACATATCCAAGATATCGTCCCTTAGATGACAATTGAAAATGACTGAGGTACATTCCAGTGTTCAAAATACCCACTTGCACATTTGCAAATGCAACCACATTTTGCTTGGTGCAACTTGATTCTAAACCCAGGTAGCACAGTGTGCAACCTGAAATTTTGCAATTGGAACACCACTTTTTCCCCACCATAAGTTTTTGCATTTATTTATTGATAAGATAGAATATAAGTAGCTACATGTAATTGGAAGAAAAGAAAATAGATATTAGCTGATTTGAAGTTAGAATGTAATAACTTGGAAGCGGGGCAATCTGAAATGTTGATGGCACAACCTGGCTTTTGACTCAGGTTGCTGCCTGTGCAACCTGGCTGGAAAAGTATTTCACGCACTACATTCATAAAATCATCAAACAAAGAATGAAATATAGCACCTGTAGCAGCTGCAGTGCCATGTCCCGGATCTCGTTACAGGGGTCTCCAGTCTTAAAAAGGGTCACGTTCAGGACGGACACCATGTCACATGGGTAGTCTCTGCAAGGTCAACACAGCGCAAGAAAATAAGGTTAAAGGTCATGTTCATGATCTGTAGGTCTCTTAAACACAACAAGCTTTAAGATCAAATCACAATAGTATTACATCACTCAGTACAGACACCTGAGGTGAAGATCACCAACTGCATTGTGAAACGGCAAAACCAAGGCCCTACATCAATCGACATGCAGCAATCAATTTAACTAGAAAAATACTCTTATTATCATAAAACTTCTTTGACAGACAAAGGCCTACAGCTGTATCTAAGAACAAAGTACTACTATAAATGCATTTAAGTTTGCCGGGATTGCATTTCGCGGTAGCGAGAAAAGTTTGTGGTCACGCATGCATCCAAGTTTGCAGCAGCACCATGCATTGTAGTCTCTAACTGCCATGGAAAAATGTTCGTGGTGGTTTAAGTTTGCAGTAAATTTGCAGCGCAAGAACTGCGAACGTAAAACCACTGCGAAAATTTCTGCATTCACAGTTTACTCGTGTTTTACTATATATAACAGTTACTAAAGTACTAGTACTCTGGGCATGCTGCTAAAAAAGTAATGCTAGTTAAAACATGGAGTCAGATACAAGCCATATGATGGTATGAACCCTGACCTTTCACACAGCACGGCTGCCAGAGCATGGAAGCATCCGGCAGCGACCAGTCGTGACCCCGTGTAACAACGGTCCACGGCCCAGTTCAGCACCGTCGGCACCTCTGGGTTCAAGGTCAATAGAAGGACAACTGTCTCCCTACCCAGCTGGTGAACCTAAAGTAGAGAAAAGTGGTATCATAATTAGCCCCACCCCCTAAACAACAACCTGTGTTAAACGATTTCCACATATATTTATTGCTACGTTTTCTAATCTTTCCTCCAAACACATGTGAACCTGCCAGTGAATCTGTAATTCACTTTCTTCATTAAAAAAAAAATGAGGACAAAGTTTTGATACTGTATCAAGCCATTTTTGGCTTGTTTGTCAGTCTGTGAGTCACACACACATATATACAAATGTATGCTGTGTGTGTGTGTGTGTGAATGAGCTTTGATTGTGAAAGGGGTGAAGTCTGCCATCTTTGATTGCATCATTGGTAATATAACAGAGTTCGTTTAAACATACAACGGCAGCTACAATCTGTTGAACGATACTCATGTCATCACATGTTACACTTACATGTAATGACACTGACAATGAACATAAACTAACAATAACTATTGATAGTGACCTAGTCAGCCTGACTCACCCTGTCATCCTGACAGTCCAGTCAGTTGTACAGGTACCTGTCTTAAAGCAGTGTGGCATGATAACTCACACCTACCAGGCACTAACCAGGAAATATATAATATAGACCTAGCCTGTCCCTAACAAACCACCGACACTCACCCTGTCATCCTGACAGTCCAGTATGGAGTCCAGCCAGTTGTACAGGTACCCGTCTTGTGACAGCGCCGTGCTGTCAAACACCGGTCCTGAGCACAGCACCGCTGACATTGCCTACAGGGAACAGCAATGCTATGGTCAATAGCAAAATCTTTGAAACTTCACATTTGCTGTATGTTTGCTTCTGAATGCAGGTTTGTTAAATCAAAGGAAATCAGTGATCAGTGTAAGGGGTTTTGAAAGGACAAGATTTTTTAGATTTTCAAAATGGAATGGAAAATGTACCTGAAATTATATTTCAGATTACACAGAGGTATTCTTTCATCCAGGTTGCAATAAAAAACATTTGTGCACTATATAAAATTATATAACATAGGCAGCTTTGTTTGAAGCACGTTTTAAGTACAATCAATATGGCATGTTCTTTACAATACAGCAAAAATAGATCTCGTCTTAAGCTTCTTCTTACTTAATGTACATGTAGTATGTCTTGTATAGCAGTCTTCTGCTTGTCACGAAGCGGAATGATTTTCAGTATAGCGGACAGTGAAATGCGGCTTTGCTATGGCTCATTTCTATAATAGCCAATTAATCAGATCACCCCTACTTTTCTCAATAAATATGTGGGTTCTTTTATATTTGAAGGTCAGCATGAAGGTCAAATGCACTATCTCTACAGCTGAGCAGAGTCAGAACTGTATTTGGCAGTTCGTCGCTGTATAAGCATAATGAATGACAGTCACTGTATGATTGAAAGGGGATAGAAATTGTTCAAGTTAAGTACAAAATGTAGTTTGATTGTCCTCTGCCGACCTGACCCTTAGAAAGAGGGAGAGAGAAAGAGTTGGTTGAGAAGCAGGCAAAAGCCGTAAGCCACACATGCAGACAGTAGGAATGATCATCAAGTTAACCAACCTGTAAGGACGCATTGTACTTTTCCCTGCAATGTACTGTCACAAATGCACACGTACTTACACTGGTGCAGGTAAAGCTGACCATGGTGTCACACTGTCAATGACTTTTGGTGATTTTTGTACATTTGTTGATCACCAAAAGGTTGCTGTAGTTTTTGCACGAAAATCTAAACTTAAACATTGAACTGAGGTATCAGAGACCCGTGACAAATCCCTAAAAAAATGTGCAGTGGTCAAGAGATCACTGGTTATATAATTTTGCTGCTAAAAATGTCCTTTAGAGTTCGCAGATTGCTTGGGTGAGCTATTTTCCTGCTAACTGATGGCAGCTTAACGTTCAAAATTACCTGCACCAAACTGCAAAAGTTTGAAAAAATCTACCAGAAAAAAATTCAGAAACCCAAGTTTCAGTTCAATCCAAAAAATCAACCCTTCAAAGAACAGAAAGTTGTGCTCAGTAGACCAGCCTAGTTTGTTTCATTCTGGTCTTTAAAATCCACCTGTAGGATATAACAAAGCTCAAGTCGTCCTGCAAAAGACAAGAAAGTGCGAGTGAGACAGCCGAGAAGCACCAAGCAGCACAACCACCAGGACACCGCCTGGTTACCTTGAACGACGTCTTCCCAAAGTCCTCAAGACTCTCGTCAAGACTGCAGAACCGGCCGGGAGGAGCCCAGGTCGCTGTCAGAGGAAGGTCGTCGGGCAGTTTCTTAAGGTGCAAACAGATTTGTTAAACTTCAACATTCCTGGTGTTTTAGTTATTTGTAGTGTTGGTTACTAGTTAAAGTTTAGTTTATCCACAATCCTTGGTGTTTTTGATGATACGTTCAAGCAGTTTCACACAACAAAGTTTGCTACTTGGGGAGCTTTTGAGACAAACTCTCTCTTTTTCAACCTGGTAGATCTTGTCTTGGAGTTCTCTTGTCCATGACTTATGACATTGATTATCACATGACAAGAGACAAATTCTTGGAGCTGTACAGCAACTAATGAACAAGACTTAGTTATATTCACTTAAAAAACAACAACAAGGTACCAATCCCAGTATCCACTGCCATCCATTTCACAGATATGCAATTGCCACTTGTAATTTGAACAAAACGACAAATCAGAATAGGTCAAGTTTTACTGATCTGGTTACTCAACCTGCTTAGGGGGGTTAAATTGGCAGAAAAAAATTCTTAGCAGGACAACGGTTAATATCTAAACGTCTCAACATTCCAGGATTTCATATCCAATTATTTGATTGTAGAAGGACCTAAACTGCGGTGCATTGTAGCTCAACCCACCTGTAAAGACGACAGTTTGAGGTCCTTGTTTGCCTCCGTACGGCCGGATAACGTGCTGTCGACAGCGCCGAACGTCACTCCGAACCGCCCACACCAGTTCGCCAGCAGGAAAAACAGGCTGTAGCGCAGCTCCTGGGTCAACAGGGGGCGCCGCTGGTCCACTACAGAAAACAAAAGTCAAACTGTTACTACAAGTACTGTTAATCATACAATGTAGTTACTACTGATACTGTAGCTGTATTCAAACAGTACCGGGGTAAAGGCTGTAGTGCAGCCACTGGGTCAACAGGGGGCGCCGCTGGTCCACTACAGAGAACAAAATAAAGTTTAACTGTAACGACAACACTGGTAACCATAATAACAGCAACAGTAATCTAGCTGTAGTGCAGCCCCTGGGGCGCTACTGGTCTACTACAAACAACACAAGTTTCTAAAGACTCTACTAGCGGACAAGATCCTGTTGTAGTAATTTCACAAATTGCGTTTTTGTGCCACAGTATTGTGCCACAGTATTAGAGTTGGAAATGAAAAATACTGCAAAAACTTCCTTTCTATTCCTACCATGAAATTAAATCCATGAATCTACAGTAATGTTAATCAGGCTGTAGTGCAGTCCCTCGGTCAGCAGGGGCCTCTCTGGTCAACAATGAACTAACAGTAACACTAACCAGTCTCTCAATGTCACTAACTAACACTAATCTGTCTCTAATTAGAGCTAACCAGTCTCTAAATGTCACTAATGCTTAACTAACCTGGCTCTAACTACTGTACTGTGACAAACTAACACTACCTTGCTTCTAAATGTCACTAACATTAACCTGTCACTAACTAATCACTAACCTGTCTCTAACTAACACTAACCTGTACCTGACTAACACTAACCTGTCTCCAGGTGTAACTACAATGTGACTCACCTGGTATAGAGCGGATCATCTTGTGCACGAAGCCGCTGAAGTGCAGCCGGATGTCCTGCAGGGTCGGTGAGTCCTTGTCACCTTCTGACTCCAGAAACATCCGCATCCCGTCCATATACTCCACAAACAGGGGCACCAGCATGTTACTGTCCTTGTCAAGTGTGCCTGCACAACTGTGAAGAAAAACATGTCAGTAACATTACACCATTGGATGCCAGTAAAAGACCTCATCCCCAAATGCAAGTCAAGTACTTGAAACATATATTGTCATTAGTTAGCTAAAACGAAAGTTCCATCTGTCTATTAGTAAGAACACTCCACTGTAACCATGAAGACTTCACTGTAACTATGGAGACTAATATATATATCTATCCATAGAGACTGTGCCTCATCACCGTGGAGACAGTAACCATGGCTACTGTGTGAGAGTACATTTCATTGTAACTATGAAGACCATATCCATAGAAACTGTTACCATAAAGATTGTAACCATTGTGACCATAGAGAAATAACCATGGTGACAGTAACCATGGCAACGTTACCTGTCTGAGAACACCCCGCTGTCTGCGACCAGCTCCAGGATCCTGCCCAGCTGGACCCGCAGACAGTCCCGCCTCCGCCGGCGCCGCATGTTCTCCTGCTTCCTCTCCAGAGCCTCCTTCATCAGGGAGTGCATCTCTTCCACCAACTCTCTGTGAGAACAAGTACTGATGGTTAACCACACTTACTACACACATGTACACACAAAACTATCAACACATGTTCTCCTGTTTCCTCTCCAGAGCCTCCTTCATCAGGGAGTGCATCTCTTCCACTAACTCTCTGTGAGAACATGTGCTGAGGGTTAGCTAACACTCCCTACACATACATGTACACGAGTACAGCAATATCAACACATGTTCTCCTGTTTCCTCTCCAGAGCCTCCTTCATCAGGGAGTGCATCTCCTCCACTAACTCTCTGTAGGAACATGTACTGATGGTTATTTACAAGTACAACCCCTACATACATACAATGTATACTCAGAAGATACAGCAATATCGGCACAAGTACATTGTGTACATGAGCACAACTATCAACTCACTATCCACAACATGAAATTTGGTCACCATATAGATATAAATACAGCCAAAGGTCATTGACAGTGTGACACTGGCTTTTTGATCTTTTGAGTTTTTTTCCTCCCCATATGGTCCCACTCACTGCCATTGTGTTTATCTACACGTTTCAAATTATTTATTCAAATTAATCAAATTAATTCAAGTATAAAACATTGCTTACTACAATGTATCTAATAAACAAAGAAGACCTCCCCATTTTCTTTTCTCTCCTCTGGGCAATATGTTTTGTTCTATTTCTAAGAAAAAAGAGAGTTGCTATATTGTCTTATCCTCACCTGAAGACATGAGCGTTGGTTCTCCCAAGCCCGGCCACCACGGCCCCCTGTACATCAACACTCTCCGACCGGATCAGTGGTACCAGCAACTTGAACAGGTGGCTGGCTGAGGGGGAGGGGGGCACGAACTGGAGGGGACAGAAAAAATGTTTGGATTATTGAAAAACCCAAAGGGAGTCCATCGTCTTAACAAAGTAAGTCGTATTGTTGCCTTGAAAAGAAATAGATGAAATTGTTTTCACAATTACACTTATCAACTGGACAGAACAAACTTTATTTATTTGTTTTACTATAGTTGAAATATAGAAGCTGTTACATTTAAAAGCACATCATAAGGTTCACATTTTTGTTGTCTTTTTGAAATATATCTTTAAACAAATGATTTTATCAAGGCCAAAATACACAATATTGAATTTGGCAAAAATCTCTGTTTGGCAATTCCACTACTGTCATTTTTTTCCAAGACTGTCAAAGAACTATTCAATTTCAAGTAAGTCTTATATCTTTATTCACATATGCTTCCAAATCTTAAAGGACAAAACTATAAATGGAGGACTTGTTGGTTTTTCCATCTGCCCTGCACTGCACATGTTTACACCTTGTTCCTACATGTTCCTAACTGAATGACAGTTATAAACTCCAACATAGATTGTACCAACAAAGATGAGCTTCCATGCTAAATGTTCCCACCTTGTTATCTGCCCGTTCTGATGACAGACTGTCGGGCGAGGCGCTGAGAATGTCCGGAGACACGGGCCTGGCCACGAGCCCGCAGCTCGGCGGCGCGATGCGGCAGGCAAACACGAGATAGTTCCGCCACAGGCCGATGTACTCGTCTGTTGCACACGGCATCTTCTTGGTGCCGCGCAGACTCCCACCCTGATTGGCTGGGTTGCTGAAGGTACAAGGGGTGATCAATAAGCTCTCTTTTATGTGCTCTACTGAATGTTAAAGTTACAGCCCAACTTTGTCTTCTGCTGACTGTAAGTAACACATATGCTGGACCCTCTTGGAAATCAACTTTCAAAAGATGAGGGGGTCACCCACTTTGTTTTGTACCATGTAAAATGTAGTGATCAATGTTGATAGATTTATCAGGACTTGATGTAATCTGTATCTCTGTTTTATTTTATCTGACCCTCCCTCCCTCATGACCTCAATGAAAAGCAGCCTGCAGGCCGATTGGAGCTTCTCATGACTAAATAAAGTTTCAAAGAAACAAACAGACAAAGTTGTGTTATCATTAAATCAATGAACAAATGAGTACTCACTTTGGGTCGATGTGAGAGAACAGCGTAGTGAGGCGGCAGTAACTGTCAGGCCAGGCATAGCTGACCGCTGCCGGACAGTGCAGCGGGAGGTTCTTATACCACAGGAACCCGGCAAGACACAGGGACCAGGGGTCGTACACGTATGCGCTCCACGGCGGGGGCACAACGACCTTCGGGTGGGGCTCCCCGACCGTATCGTGCACGCCTCCGATCCACGCTTGTCTGTCGGCCAACCACTGAAGGTCTATGGTGGGCGTGGCAAGGACAGCAGCCTGGACAAGGAGAAAAATATAAGCATTACATTGATATCTTACAAACCAGCAAAAAGAAGTTGGTAGACAGAATGATCAATTTAAGTGTCAATCTACAATCTGCCAATTTAAGTACACCAGCTGGAAATCTCCTGCTTTGGACCCCTGACAGGTAGAGAAAGATTGGACAAGCTACCACAACTCTAAAGAAACTTATAGAAACAGGAACAAATCTTGAGGGACATGGACTTCTTTCTGTTATGAAGGACAAACAGCTCTGGAGATCGAACTTCACTTGCTCCACCTTGCAAGAGGATGACTGATGATTATCAATTGAAAGACCAATTAGTCATATAATCTGCTTACTAACTTCATTTTGCCTACTAGGCATGGAATACTCTGGAATTTAAGCAAAAACAGTTATCACTCATATTCACTGACTCACACTGGTCCTGTCCCTGGTGCTGAACTCACATTCACACTGATTATCCTCCTACTGACTTCACACTGGTCCTGTCCCTGGTGCTGAACTCACATTCACACTGATTATCCTCCTACTGACTTCACACTGGTCCTGTCCCTGGTGCTGAACTCACATTCACACTGATTATCCTCCTACTGACTTCACACTGGTCCTGTCCCTGGTGCTGAACTCACATTCACACTGATTATCCTCCTACTGACTTCACACTGGTCCTGTCCCTGGTGCTGAACTCACATTTATATTCAACAGCACTCAACTTATATTGTTGGTATTGTTATTTTTTTGTTTGTTTATCTATTTGTTTGTTTACCTTCTCTGCTGCTGCCAGGAATGGTAAACATGTCTCCACGACTGCAGGACAGATTCTGTCCATCACGTCTATACAGGTCTCATCCTCTGTCTGTGGGACAGCAAAGTAAAATGTATTTTGTAAATTGTATCAATAAACAATAAGACAACAGGAATGATTGCCTCACAAAAACTACTAGGTAAGACAATGATCATTTCAGGTGGGTTGTCTGGTCAGATAAAGGTGTCCATATATACTGTAAATTCATTTATTTTCTTGGGGACATAACTTCAGGGTAGCATGGTGTAGCCAGAGGAGGTTTTTGCTGCATGCGTTCTTTTAAAGAATTTAGTTGAAACAAATCTGCAGTACAGTAGTAATTTACAGTGGAAGGGTCACTTGAAATGAAGGCGAAAATAAAACCATTGCCAACATTTCAAGATTAAAAGTATTTACACTAGCCCGGCCTGTTGTCCCCACAGATGCTGTTGAACAGCTTAGTCTATCAGCAAAATTTACACCTCAAATTAAAATGCAGGAAATAGCAGTTCGGGTCTAGATTTCAAATTTTTCCGGGGAGCATGCCTTGACCTGGATTTCCATTCAAAATCGAGGGGACAGAAAATGATTTCAGGCTTGCTACAACCCTAGACAAAGGTATCAATTTATACTCACACTAGCCCTGCCTGTTGTCCCCAGCAGTGTGCGAACCTCCTTCAGGATGATGACCCCCAGTTTCCTGGTGACGGGTCGGCAGCTGCACAGGATGACCAGTGCGAACCCCTCCACGCGGTGGAGAACCCTGGAGTGGGGGCTGCGGTCAAACGGCATGTGGGGGGCCAGGTCAGGGGGGCCGTACAACTTGTCCTGCACATGGGGGTGGGAAAAAAGAAGGGTCAATAAAATGTACAAGCAAAATAACTGAACTTTTCTCTGGGTGAAGCTTCACCTGATTTTGACATCTTACAAAAAAATAAAGTATCTTTAACACAATGCTAAACTTTCTTCCAACACTGAGGTGTACACTGATCAAATTTTCAATGACTACCGCCTGATCTATTATTACTACAAACACAGATAGGCTTCCATGATAAGAAAGTACTTCTTGTGTGCAGCTTTTCTTAATTTCAAACAAGGCTGAGGATTCTACAAAGTATATGTCTCAAAGCAACATCCTGTGTGTCCACTTTTTAATTACAAGGCAGTCACTGGGAAAATATTACACTAATGTCTTATAGAAACACTACTAGTTATCTTTTGTTTTCTACCCGTTAATTACAAGGTCAGTCACTGGGAAAATGCTACAATAAAAACACTGCTACTTTTCCTCTGTTTTCTATAAAATGTAGTTGTTGCGAATAATGTTTGGTTCGTACCCTGCTGTCGTACAGTGCTTGGTCTGCAGTGCGCCAGTGTGTGAGAAACTGCACCAGCATGCGCAGTGAGCTGTCCAGGATTAGGGGGTGGGTGTCATGGACCTCCTTCAGCACAAAGGCAATGAAACCTACAGCAGGACAACATCAGGATTACAACCAGGGCAGTCTTTAGGACCCAACCCTATCTTTTTCAATTTCTTTGTCTCTCTGCATTCCTCTTTAATTTATTTATGTTGCTCTTTTACTTGTGTTGCCATCTCCCTTCTACATGTACCTTTAACACCAGCACACATACACTCATGCTGGTCTGTCAAAACTGACAGAAATCCTTTTGGAGGATACAAAAATATACATCACCGACCACATAGATGATTAAGAATTACAGTCCAAAGGAATTAAAGTAAGGTCTAGTTCCCATACCATTCAGAACGTCCTCTCTCCATGCTGGGAAGTCCAACACGAGGTTCTGCAGCGCCGTGAAGGCGAGATTACGCAGTTCCTCGTCCATGTGCACCGTCAGGCGCGACAGCATGTCAATCAGCTCAGCTTTGCTCATCCCCTCCGGGATCAGGCGCGGGATCGCAGCCACGCACGTCCGGAATAAGTCGATTTTTGGTTTTCGCTCCCCTCTGGAAGAAACAATGCCACATTAGATCGATTTTCTGTGTGCACGGTCAGGCGCGACAGCATGTCAATCAGCTCCGCTTTGCTCATCCCCTCCGGAATCAGGCGTGGGATGGCGGCCACACACGTCCGGAATAAGTCGATCTTTGGTTTTCGCTCCCCTCTGTAAGAAACAATGTGACATTAGATGAATTAGATCAACTGTCAGGCGCGACAGCATGTCAATCAGCTCCGCTTTGCTTATCCCCTCAGGGATCAGCCGAGGGATGGCGACCACGCACGTCGATCTAAATAGGACTCAATCAGTCAATGTAATCTAAATAGGACTCAACATAATCTAAATAGGACTTAATTGAATGTAATCTGTACCTCTCTTATATCTTATCTGATCCTTACCTCCCTCATGACCTCAATGAAAAGTGGCCCGTAGGCCAATTTGAGCTTCTCTGGAATAAATAAAGGTTCAATCAAACAAATACACTATACTCCATCGCCCCCTAGACTGCAGCACTCACGTGATCATGTCCTCGGGCTCCTTATTCATACACTGGACATTCGTCATGGACATGGACCGGCCCACTTGCAGGTCCAGAGCGCGTAGGATCCCGTCCAGCGATTTCCGCACGGCGGGGTAATACTGTTGGATTCCGATCTGCTTGGCTGTGTCGTCCGTCAACATTTTGTTGAGGAAGGTTTTCTTGACCCGGAGGGTGTTTCCGGACGGGAGTACGCCGACCGTGGACGGCATCGGGGGTTCGCCGTCCTTCTGCTCCAGGCTGTCCGCAATCACCAGGAACGCACGCAGGCCAATGTTCATCCTCTGTGGGATAGAAACAATGATGAAAACTAATGGTATAAACTTTTTCACTGTCCACAAAGACTGTACAAGATGCGTGTTTCCAAGAGTTGTCAATTCTCTTTTCTATCTTACACATTATAAGATTAGCTCTATTATGAATATGCTCAAAGTATGTTATAACATAATCATCTAATATAGATGTATCATGATCCCTGCTCTTTCAGAAATTTCAAGGGTACAATGTGTAGTAAGATAGTAAGGATGAGTTAGACTAGCACAGACCTCTGGGTAGAGTGCCAGTTTTGAAGGTCGTCCTACACACAGAAGGTCAAACACGATCTCCCGCATGGCAAAGTCCAGTCTCTCCTGTACCATAAAGAAACAATGATTATTGTATCTCAAATCATGGTACGCAAAAACGACACTGATGTCACACACGTCAATGATCTCATCTCAATACTTTGATCTTTTTGTATGTCTTGTTCAGTTGTTCATTCATTCACTAGTCATTTACAGAGGTAACAAAGAAGCCTGACCTGTGCGATGAACTGGATGATCTTGACGAAGATGTTGAGCGGCGTGTCGCGGGGCACGACGTTGCGGGAACCTTTTGGGAACAGGCTGTTGACAATGTTCTGCAGACGGCTCTGGGTCTGGGTGTTACTCTCACACTTTATTCTGATCATGTAGACCCTACAACAAACAAAGTACAACAAATAAACAGACAAACAAGTTAGACTCTGGGTATGGGTGTTACTCTCACACTTTATTCTGATCATGTAGACCCTAAACAACAACAAACAAACAAAAAAGTTAGGCTCTGGGTCTGGGTATTATTCTTGCACTTTATTCTGATCATGTAGACCCTAAACAACAAACAAACAAACAAGTTAGACTCTGGGTCTGGGTGTTACTCTCACACTTTATTCTGATCATGTAGACCCTAAACAACAAACAAACAAACAAACAAACAAGTTAGGCTCTGGGTCTGGGTGTTACTTTCATACTTTATTCTGATCATGTAGACCCTAAATAAGTAGATAAACAAAAAATAAACTATAAAGTCTGCTTCTGTGTTGTCCTTATTTTCCCTGTTTTCACATTTAGCTAATGACTTGAAAATCTTTCCTTCCTACTGCAAAATTAAAACCCATTTGAGATGAATTTCTAGCAGTTTACACTCACCACAGTAGTCTGTACAGAGACTCCAGTGCCACCCGGGACATCTTGGGGTCACGATTCTGTAGAACGGACAGAAAATACCATAAATACAGAACTGATGCACTGACTCTAAGCTGTCTAACTCAAAATACATGTATAACTCATTTCCTTCTTTGTTCCCCATTCTGCTATTCATAATTTTTTCAAAGAAATGCCAACATTGTTTAAAACACTACAGATAGCTACAGTAAATGGAGTTAGCTAAATGATATCAGTAAATGCACTTTTGCAACTTTTTCCTCCCCACATTATACCATATGTAGCATGGCCTGTGCTATGTTTGGTTTCATCAGTCAGCAATATACTGAAAACTACACAAAGAATGACCAAATAGTCATGGACAAACTAGGACATCCAAGATAAACAAGCCCAACTGATTGTTTTTAACTTGAGAATGCTGCAAAGTCTTGATCACATCTTAGACTTACCTTAAGATGAGACAGACAGTTGGATAAGAAGTAGTGCCAGTTGTTGAGGAAGAACTGCTTCTGACTCACACACAGTAAACAGGTAACCAGGGGAAACAGGGCCTGGAACAAACAAAAAACAACAACAAAGGTTTCAGTCTCAGGTTGAGTAGAACACTTTAGCAAATAACACAACAAACTTCTGTAAAAATGCAGGGTATTTCCAATGAGCCTGTGTAAAAAAAAATAAGATAGTTGTGTGGCCTCAACCGGGCAATACAGTTGTATTGAGGTCATCAAACTTCGATAACCAGATAAACTTAAGTTGGAAGAACTTTTTTATGGTGCGATGTTCAATAAAATGAGAGTGTATATTTGGCATCACTATGTAAATGTACACAATATTGATTAATCATTGCAGTTGAAAACAATCAGGAAATGTTGTACTTTGGTGCTGTACAATTTTTGAGCACCATAAGAACTTACTGACCACTGCATGTTCCTTCTTGCCAGACATCTCTAAGGTGGGCTGATATAACATCTCCACAAAATATATGAAAAAGTTGTACTTTGGTGTGGTACAACCTGTGAATGCCATAGGTACATGTATACACTGACCAGTGCATGTTTCTTCTTGCCGGACATCTCTAAGGTGTGCTGATATAACATCTCCACAAAGCACTTGATGGCGGGAAGGTTCAGCATCACATCGTTCTTCACAGCCTGGACAGCAGAAAGTACAAATTTAAAGTGTACCTGCTTTCAGTTGGGGAGGAAAAAGGTGGGGATGGGTTTCACCTTACAAATACCATACCGTACACACAGTGCATAACAACTCACTTCCCATATGGCCTCAAAAAAGCTATGTTTGTTTTTCTTTTCGTTTGTTTTGCATACCCGGTAAATTGCCTTATGACGTAACATGTTTGAACTGAAACTCCAAATAACAAAGCTGCATCTCCTTGGCCCGTCTTACACGTGGCAGCTCCTACACCTTTGGGACTATGAGCATCTGTAGATGGTGGAGAAGGTATTGCACCACCAACACTCCTTCACCTTAAAAAGTCATGTGCGGGCCAGGCAAACAGGTCGCCAAACTCACGTCGGCAATTGACTGTTAGCCTACTCCATTGTCTCTTGAGACAGAAGGATGACAACAACAACAACCTACCGCAGCCACAGGCACCAGGATCTCCACAAAGAGCCCGGCCAGGGCGTGTTTGATGTCCTTGTCCTTCACCTCCAGGAAGTACTTCCCACATTCCTGCATGAACTGGAACGATGCTTCCAGATCCTCCACTGGGAACAACTGAGAACAATGAGAACAAAAACCCTGTGATTCATTTGAATGTTCATTCATTCAACCACTCACTGTCTTATTTTTATAGAATGGATGTACTATAACTGCAAATGCAGAAATGTTCACGGTGGTCTTATATTCGAGGTTTTGTGGTGGCCACTTCACCGCAAACTTAAAACCACTGCCAACTCCATTTTCCCACTATCGGGAAAGTAAATCCCCGCAAACTTAAATGCATTTACAGTACTTCATTGTAAAGCCTTTGAGTTTCATAAACATTTTCATTCATCCAATCATTCATTTCTTTCATTTATCCAACTATGGCATCCATTCATCCATGCATGCAGTAGACAATTCCTCAAGGTCGATATCTTTGACTGGAAACAGTTGACCCAGAAGGACTTCATGATAAGGTCAATGACCTACCTTGACCCGGAAGAACTTAATGCCCATGATAAGGTCAACGACCTACCTTGACCCGGAAGAACTTCATGCCCATGATGAGGGCAATGACCCCCTGCGTGGTGTGCATGTTCTGCTCCTTACTCCTCAGCTCCTTTAACTCTGACATGAACCTTCGGCGCACCGAGTGGAACCTACAAGTTAAAGTTAACAATAAACAAACAAACAAATAAACAAGTCGTGTAGAACATCCAATCTGAGATCACACATTCAAAAACAAAATCTTGTGTGTGCGGGGATCTCATACCTCTGCAAATCATTTTAAGTTTTTGTGAATTTCTTGTTGGATGAGGAGTTCTCTCTTATTCCCACTGGCATAGTACACATGGCAAGAAATTGCAGACAAGGATTTTTTCAAGGACCTTTCTGGGGCCCTTGACCTAAATTCCTGTCAGTGTTCCTTACATACCCCTCCTACACATACAATGAAGCATGCGGAAACCTTTTATTTTACTTTTGGAAACAGACAGAACAATGCGTGCGCTTCTATCGTCCATATAATCAAATCAACGTGGCCTAAATACTCACTCGGACTGTGTGAGTACTCCGATGACCTCTGCATACAGGTCAGCGATGATGTGCAGGTTACTGGCATTAACTGACGACTGTTGTCTGGAGGGGTAAAACAATTCATAATCGCTCAGTAACAATGCCATAAATATCAACTAACTTCCTGCTAAGTAAGGCACTAACGTCCCAGGTTATGTTTACTAAGCTTACAGGCCAGATAAAGCTCTATTCAGACCACCAAAGAAACTAATTCACAAATTAAAAAAAACAAAAACATCTTGATTATAGTATGTCTTGCGTATACATGATATGAAAAGTTCTGCTGCAGCAGTAGAATAGAAAGTTGCTACTGGTAGCCGGGCATAACCAAACATTCCTCATACCATATCAAATATCAAAATTGGATTCATCCACAACTCAAGTTATGCTGTCTACACACATACACACACACACAAACAAACAAACAGCATCAAAAACCTAACCCGTGGCTTCTTGGCAAAGACAACAATGTAAAATCTTAGTGCATAATAAGCAAATAGACATTCATTGTAATTCTCAAATTGCTCATAAATGTAGTAACCATCTCTTACCCTTCCCTGTGTTTGAAGTGTTTGAAGGCCAGGTTCTCGATGGTCTTGACCTGGCTGTCAGGGATGGGGTGGATGTGACTCTGAAAAACAGCAAGGTCAAGGTCAGGTCCATATCATTCTTTTCACTGTCTTTTCTTTTATTGTAAAATTGATTCACATCAACCGACAGGGCATGCAAAATATAGCTGACAATAGAAATAGGGCCCATGTGAGAGGATGTAAATGGTTGTAAAAGATCTCTCCCATTCCTCTAACACAATTAAGACCTTCCCATGTGTATTGACACATCTGCCATAAATCCATTTTGTGTTCCAGGGAACTTAATTTTAAGGCATTCATTGCTGCTGCAGCATAAATATTAAAACTTCATGGTGGGCACAAAAAGTGCTAGCCTGGGTTATGCATTTACAATCCGTTGCTGTCAGGTCCTTATTCAGTATCCTCCCCAAGAGGGGACTGAATAGTGGAGGGGTTGGAAGAAGCTTGATTTGATAAGGCTTAAACATACATTGGGCATTGGGTGACAGGCTGGGTAAAAGTTTTTAACGAGAACTATGCAGCTCCAGATGTCTTACGTAAAGGGATAACTGTGGTACATTATGTACAAAAGATGTTGATAGCTTGAGGAATGAGTCCAATTCACAATGCATTGGGCATCATCATCATCATCATCATTGGGCATCACCATATTGTTTCCGTTGTGACCATAGTGTCACTGTGAAAACCATAAACACTAAACCACCACAAGTAACAAGACTTTTAATAGAGCACTCTGCAGAACAACATGGCTTTGACTTAATGTACAGACAGTTTTCAAATACAGACTTATCACAAGCATAAACGTTCAAACTTTACCTGTTTTAAAACCTCTATCAGGACAAGGCAGAATATGAAATCCACAGCAAGCTGAAATCAAACAAAATACATATAAACAACAACAAGATACAAATATGTCTACTAATAGAGTAGTCAACATTGAACTCAATGGAGACAACCCCATGTCCCAATAGCCCCATGTCCCGCATCCTCTATGTCAGGGTTAGGCTTCATAGGTTTATTGTAAGAATTAGGCTTAAGCTTGACAGAACATTATGGCCATTAATCCAAACTGAACAGTCAATGCTTTTTCAAGTAGTTACCTAATTAAATAGGAAAGCATTAAATGATATAGAAATGATGGCAGTATCTACTCACATCTCTTCTTTCATACAGATAGTCTTTGTCTTTCTCTCTGCAGGAAAACAAAAACAGTAACACGTCAAGTTTAGTGTGAACATATCTAGAATAAGAAAAAAAACATAACAGTAAAACAGTATAAGTCTCAATACATCAAATTGAATGTATTTGCCATATAGCAATTACTCATGACAAGCAACTGGATATGATGTTGGAAACGGTCAGACGTTTCAGATAACGTCCGTTATCTTTTGTCAGTGGCACTGAAGAGATCTTGTCGGAGAGCAGGTTTTTATATCTAAACTACCCGGATGTCTAACCTTCACCGACGATTGTGTCCTTCACATCCCACCTGATACTGGTGACCTTGAACCACGAATCTCCCAGAAACAACACAAAGAATATGACCTTGAACTGGCGTACCCTTTCCCGCTCTTGGTGTTCGTCCGGGGGCGCGGCTCCTCCATCCCGCCCTCCATGGCCTCCGCCATTGGTCCATTCTGTCGGTCGTACCACTCGAACAGCGTACGGAGTAAAGACGGCAGGCAGTGTTCTGCCACTGCGTTCAGTGAACTAAGTAGCTAGGGGAGGGGTGGGTGGTGGTTAGAAGTGGGCTCTTCTGACTAAATGTTTATACTGTCTAGTAATTCTCTTATGTGAATGTTGTGACCAGTTCAGAAACTAGCGTTGTGGTTATCAAAGTATCACACTTTTGAGAAACAAACAGTGCTTAATCATCATGATTAGATGTAATTACAACATATTACAACATTTGCTTTAAATTTACAGCTATTTTTAGCCACGGTGCTGGGTTCTGAACTAGTTGAAATGTTCACTGTGACGTCATTGGTGTCAATATTGGATTACCTTAAGATAAAATCTGGAGTGCATAGAATGATGTTTTGATAACATACAACAGTCAATAGCAGGAAACTGGTGTATATTTGGCACAAATTCATAACATAAGCAATGTTTATTGCATAAGACAATCGGTACAATATCAGAAGCAATAGGTACTTTGGTTGCATACTGTCACTTTTTAATCTGCAAAAGATCTGTTTCTTGAAAGTGAAACCTGGTAGTTACCTGGTCAAACTGTGGGTCCTCCCCTCTCTGGAGAGACTTGGACAGTGGCCTCTCCTGCAAGGTCAAGAGAAACATTAGTACCAACATTCTATCACCAATTGTCAATATGTACAAACAGCAAAAAATATGTGGCCTTAACAACAACAACAGAAAACATGTACAACAGCAGATTGGAAACTGACTGTACTTTACACTCTGGCCATAATTTCAGTAATCAAAACTTTGCGCAGATTAAACTGTTCCAACAGTACTGATATTGCTTTGCCATAAAGCACATCAGACTAGCTGAAGAAGGCTGGAGATAGATCCAAATCATTGGTCACCATTACCCTTAGCTAGTGCTGTCAATGAATTTATGCAGCTCAATAACCAGAAGGTCATTTCAAAGTTGAAATTGCCAGGGAATCAAGCACATTGGTTGCCTGTAAATCTGCAATGTTACATTGGACGAGGCTCATTGCTCGATCCCTAAAAATGCACAACGATTATTATATAATAAGAGGATGCCTGTTGTATTCTGGCAAACTTGTCAGGTGAGCTATTTTCGTTTTCAGTATTTTCAATTACTAGTAGATACCATGAAATTCAATGTGACTTTCTCTACTGTTACATACCAATGGCTCTGCTAGCACCACCTCTATCTTCCTCTCTGCTTGGACGGTGAACTCAGTGAACAGGCTCCGCAGTACATACTCGCCAGGCTTGATCTCGGGGTCAATGTTCGTCACCGCCCGCAGTGACTGCTTCTCCCGTACCGAACCCACGCGCTGTAGCGTCGCCTGTGGGGTCGCGGGGGCGCCGGAGATCCCGCTGGTCGTGCTGCTGCCTGTAGATCACATGACAACCAACCAATCACTACTGCTGCCTGTAGATCACATGACAACCAACCAATCACTACTGCTGCCTGTATGGATCACATGACAACCAACCAATCACTACTGCTACCTGTATGGATCAAATGACAACACTGATACATACAGATCACATGACTGACAACCAATCATCATTGACACATATGTAGATCATACCACAAACAACCCATCATACTGCTACATAATATAATATAACATCTCCGTTATATTTCATCAGACCCTCACCTCCCTCATGACCTCAAGCCCGATTTGAGCTTCTTAACCAATCATCAGTTCTCCATGTAGATCAAATGACAAACAACCAATCATCACTGCTGCTTACATGTACATCACATGACCAAAAATCAATCTTCATTTCTCCATGTTTATCATGACCAACAACCAATCATTGAAGCAAGTAGGACTCATATAACCAACAACCAATCATCCGTTCTCCATGTGGATCACATCACCAACAACTTATAACCGTACCTCTGGAACAAATCACAAACAACATACATGTATATCATCACTGCTGTCTGCATATCACATGACCAACAACCAATCATCACTACTGCCTAAAGTATGTAGCTCATGATCAATAACCATAACTGATGCCAACAATCACATGACCAACCCAAACTATAAACCAAACACTTTTGCTTTATTAACGCCTAAGCCAATATTATTAACATTTGTTGATTTATCCTGACTATATCAAAATTAGCAGTTCAACCAATGGCAATGATAGAATGGCAATCAGCGGTATGACCAATAAAAGAGTGGCTGCTCCTTTGTCCAACATTGCATTTTCGTGTTTTTATCCTGCATGAATGTCTATGTTTTGACATGTGTGCAAGGCTATATATAGGACTGGTCTATATTGAGGTTTAGGTTTAGGTATATGATGCTGCTGTCACTTGTAAATTAAGGACAATTTAAAGTGTTAATGACACCAGAATACAACAATTCTTTATCCACGTCAGCAATAATAGTAACATTGAATGAAAACAGAGATTTGCACTAAATATACACTGTTTTACATGTATATTATAATTGAACATCAAACCATCCAAGATCATACTTCCACTGTTCCAGCTCTTGATTACTGCCACCAGGTAATTGATTAAAATGTTGATTATTTCTCTGACCTGGTCACCCTTCAAAAGAATTATACCATTACAGAGAAGGCAATTTGTAGGAGCTGCAGCATCAATGTCAATTCCAGGGAAGCAATAACCCAAAGACAGATAGTGCAACTTGGGGAACCAGCGCACGTCAGGAACAAGGGCCTAGCAATAACAGAATAGAGGAGCAAACAGCAGTCCATGCCAGTATGTTCCCTCAAGTAGCATCTTTGCATCCAAAATTGGGCTTCATTCTCACATGAGGACCCATCTCAGCAAGTGTATCGCTTTCTCATCTGTCTACACGAGAGCAGAATCTATTAACAAGAGAGGAAGAAACTGGTCGATACCAGTAAGTTCCTTCCCCAGTAGCATAATATGTGCATCCAAAATTGGTGTACATTCCACACAAGAGGACCCACTTCAGCAAAGGACTTCATTGCTTATTCTTTATTCTTTATTTCAGGTTAAAAACCCATAGACACACAAAAGATACATATATATACATTAAAATCTCTACCTGTACAATAAGTCATAACTTATAACTTATATAACTTATAACTTAAGCTTATAACTCCTACTGTCAATACAAGAGCAGAATCCATTAACAAGAGAGGAAGAAAGGGTTCCATGCCAGTATGTTCCTTCCCCAGTAGCATCTGTGGCCCTTCATGTGCATCCAAAATTATTGGTCTTTATTCCATGAGGACCCACCTCAGCAAGTGACAGCCAAGCTGTATTGCCTATCAGGAGAAGCCATTAACAAGCCTCTGCACATCTGGACATGGACGTGGTATCTATGTCAGTCTGTTCCTTCCCCAGTAGCATCTTTGCATCAAAAATTGGTCTTTATTCCCACAAAAGCACCTACCTCAGCAAGTCACCGAATTGCCTAGTACTCATTAGAGTCAACACAACAGGAGAAGCCATTAACAAGAGAGGACAAAACAGAGGTCCATACCATGATTCATTTGCATCCAAAACTGGACTTCATTCCCACCTCAGCATAAGCGACTGTATTGCCTAATTATCAACACAAGAGGAGAATCTGATCATCCATTAACAGTAGCATCTTTGCATCCAAAATTGGCTTGATTCCCACTTGAGGACCCACTTCAGCAAGTAACTACATGTACATTGCCTACTCCTACTGTCAACACGAGAGGAGAATCCATTAACAAGTCTCTGCACATCTGGCCGTGATATCCAGACACCTGCTACTGGATACCCCCCCCCCTTTCAACACCTGTGCATGAAGATGGAACCCCACCTGTCAACACACCTTCATTGCTGGGTTCCTCCCTGTACAGGTGGAACAGGTGCATGTCCCACAAGAGTGCCCACTCCAGCAAGCGACTGTATTGCATATCATTATTTGTCAACATGAGATAGAGGAGATTATCCAACTCCATGCACATCTAGTATCCATACCAGTCTGTTCCTTCTCCAGTAGCATCTTTGCATTGCATCCAAAATTGGTTTTAAATTCTCACATGAGGACCCACTCCAGCAAGTTACGGTATTGCCTTTTCATCTTGAATCCATTAACAAGTCTCTGCACATCTGGACGTGATACCCAGACACCTGCTACTGCGTTTAGCCCCCCCCCCCTCACAACACCTGTGCTAGCCCACCTGTCAACACACCTTCATTGCTGGGTTCCTCCCTGTCCAGGTGGAACAGGTGAGTGTCCAGCAGGCTGCACCTGACCCAGCTGACCAGCCCCTGGTCTTCCCCCTGACCTTCACCTGCCTCCGTCATCCTCCTCTTACCACAACAAAATGGCCGCCTGCCTTCCAGCTGCAGGAGGCTATGATTGGGGTTCTTCAGCACCCCAGTCGCAAATCAATATTTTCAGCGAAGTCAGATATTCCCCCAAATTCTTCAAAATTCTGATGTATATTTAGCCAAATAATTTTTCTCTGTAAAAAACCTTATGAAGTCTATTTTGCATGGCAACACTCACTCACATCTTTTGAATACCAATATTCTATATTGCTTGATCTGCAATTCCGAGCTCCCCATTGGGAGCCTCCTGCAGAGATAATGCCGGCAGGTCCCAACAGACGATGACGTCAGGTGATCCTCATGACTATATTTGGAACACCTCATTCGTCAGGGTGGGGAGGGGGGCAGGTGGGACACCTAAATATAAAATTTCTCATCTACTGATTCTTAACCAAATCATTCACAATTCTTCATCTCGTCATTTAAATTCTATAAAATACCGAATAATTAATCAAGTCTAATTTTCTTGTTTTATCATCAAGCAGCTGATGACTCCTACAGACCCAGATGAAAACCACAACGATTATCACATCTATGAGTAATTATAATCAGCACAGAAAATCAGCCGAGGGAATAAAGAGAAAATCACCTCTGGGAACAAAATCCCTGCAAAGCACCGTATTATCATGATTACTGTCACCTTTGTTAATAGATGAAGTGAAACACTTTGGAATGACGTCACATATTTTATAATATTGCCAAAGAGCAGGATATAATGAACAAAACAACATCATGGCAAAAGGAGCAAAAAAATATGACACAAAAACAAAGCAAAATCATCTGCATACTGTATGAATAATCATAACTTGGCTTCTGGTGTTATAAAATCAAGTTACTCCTGATATAGAAGCCTCCATAAATAAAGTGTTGGGCCAATTTGAAAACAAAATACTTCTTTCACATGATAAAAAAGGAACTATCACTATCAAAATCTTCATCTACCATCAATATGATTGAATAGTCTAAAAGATCAAAGTCAGGAAGCAACCTCATAAATATTGAATTTGACAGCTTTAAAAATTTAGCAGGCATCTCCCTCCAGACTTCACCTCGGTGACACAGGGCTATTTCTAGCCATTTAACCAATCAGCTCACCAAAAACAAGATAAGATTAACTCTCTGCCAGTAATCAGTCCCTCATGAACCTCTCTTAATTAATAAATTCCCTTAAGTATTTTCCACTTTGTACATGGACCAAAAATTACTTATTCCTCCTATGATCAAGGAGCTTCAATGAATATGTAAGGTCAGTATTTTATTTTGCAATACTACGGCCTACGTCACATTTCCAAACCACAGCCCAGTTGGCAGCTATCGGGAATGAAAAGTATGATATAAAAGACATCAAACTAGACACAAGATGTAAAGAGAAAACTCGCAGGCATTAAATCATAAATGTGTATTATATTTTCAAAATGTATGTATACACGTCTATTTTTAGTCTCCACAAACAGCCCAGGAAGGCCCCAATTTAGAAATGTGACGTTGGCCTAAATTAGGCAATCAGAGATGTCAGACTTCATGCCCATTCTGATTTGTGACCCAAAGGCAAAAAATCAGCACACTGGTCATGAGTATATAAGACATGTAATACATATTCTAAAAAAAAAAAATCGAAACCAGTGCTGAGCCTATACCTGGCCCACTTGCACACTTGGAAATGCAATCACATTGTGCTTGGTGCAACTTAATTTAAAACCCTGGTATTTATTTCTTGATAAGATAAAACATAAGTAGCTAGTACATATAACTGGAAGAAAGGATATATAATGGATAAGTAGTGGGGCAACCTGAAATGTTGATGGTGCAACCTGGCTGAAAAAGTATTTTGAGCACTAGTGAGAAGCACTTTAGGGCTCCCTTTCAAATCAGTTACTTCTACTGAAGGAAACCACCCTAAGCTTAAGGTCCATAAATAAATTAACAGACGAACAGGCCAAAAACAACATCTCACTTCCTTTCTGGAGAAGTAAGATCCTGCAACTCAAATTTCCTGGACCTTGATTCAAAATCAAATCTGGATCTTTCCCAAACCAACAAACAGTCAATGTGGTATAGGCATTTCAGCCATGGCAGAAGAAACTTTAAGTTTGTCATCAGCAACATGACTCTATAATTATATATTTATAGCAGGCACACTTCCATTCTATCACATTACTGAATATTTGCAGGGTAGGAGCAAGCAAAAAGGCTGTTTTCAATGTGTTTGAAGTTCGTGGTAGAAACAATTCTGTTATATGGCAGAAATACATTGGAAACAAAAATATGTCACTAATGATTTCAGTGAAATGGTCACCAGGAAAATAAAACCAATGCAAATATTTGAAAATTTACAGTACACTGTCGACGATTGCTGCATTATGACTAGAACATGAGTCTGCAATGAGAAAACAAAGTTACATCATCGCAGTATTGATTTCTTGTCTACTGTGAGATAATACACCACATCTGCTGACGATGTTACTGCCAGCTTTGAAAGATGAACATGGCCAAAATTCACAGCTTTGCAAGATTAGTATTATATATGTTTCACACGTCTTCATTAGAATGACATCACGTTTGTTGCAAATGGTTACCTGTATCTTTCACACTATATTGTTTGTTTTTATCAAAACTACAAATCTTAGAAATGTTTGTACCTGGTATGTTTGTGGTGTTGTGGTTTTCGTGGTGGCGTCTTACCACGAAAGCAGGACACTGGAACTACATGTAAGTGTTTTGAATTGAAACTGAAGAACTGTTTCAGCAGCAACTGAAAACACCACCAAAAACCTCCTTTCCACTTCTACTGCCAAATTAAGTTCTGCTAAAACAAGCAAATTTATACAATGTAGTAACAATACCAAATGATAGAAGCCTGGGTAGTTTTAAAAAACGCTTGCAGATAGATGTGCAAAAGTTTGGTGTGATGGGTTGTTTAGTGTTAAAGTAGTATTAACCACAGAAAGATTGAGCCAGTGGTTACTGTAGAGGATGGTACCCAGGCTAAAATGACATATACAGACATACAGTACTAGTATGTGCATGGCCTGACAGGGCTGGTATCATTATTATGCCCCACCTTTTGATAGCACAGTAATTAGTTCCACCAAAAATAGAATTGTGTTTATAATAGATTAGGTCTAGACAATTCTGTCATCAAATGATTAATTGTACATACTATTTCTGTCCTACAAATTTAGCTTTATACGACATTACAGAAGTTAAAGCCCTTAAACTAAACCAACTGTCGCTATCAATATTTGTAAAACTTCTCTGGAATTCATCCTGTAGGTCAGTCTGATAACAATTAATTACAGAACTGGCCCGGTTGTGATGCAAAAATGGTGGAACAAACTTATCAAGGTGTTATTACAATATAATTATGGTCCATCTGCCTCGGGCCGTGTATCATGTCGTCTTCTCAGAAATAAGAATCTGACAAAATCTCCAACTAGTCCAAGAAGAAAATCTCAAGATGCTTCTGAAGAGGGCAGGGACATCTTACACTAAGTTACAGGACAGGTACAGTAACTACACCGTAGTTATCAAGACTGGGTCTTTCTAAATTCTATTTACCAACAGTTAGCAGTGCATGAGTGTATCACACGTTCTTATGATTGTCTGCAAGACGAGTTAACGAAATGACAATGGCTTGTCACATCTTGACCAGGAGACTCACCTGTGGTGTAGTAGGGCAGGTGAGCCTCGGAAGGCACAGGCTCCTCCCAGTCCAGCGAAAAGTGCGACATTTCGGTCAAACTTCGACGGAAGTTGTGCGACATGGCAATCTTGTGGCCTCCATGCTGCGAGTGGTGTGATTGTGAAGCAGGCCTAATGTGCGACGACGCCTACAGCTATACTGGGACAATGGGAGTCGCACCAAAGCCGGTCCACCCACTACAGAACACCCAGACAACTTTACCAACTCAACAAGTCCCACATCCATGCAGGAACCTGCCAGATTACCAAACAACACGTCACGTTCTATCTCCACACGTCCTGGTAGTGTCAAGCAACAAGTTTGTTTTGCTATTTATCATAAATACAGAAAAAAGCTGGTACTGCTGTGGCTCACATGTTTCGCCTGGAGCTATGTGTCTATTGGTGGATCAATTATGTATAGCACAGGTGGGCCCAGTGGGTTGTACCACATACGGGGGAAGGGGGTGGGCAGCCTGTGGTGGCGTAGGGCTCTGACTTTTGCACATTTCTCAGGCCAACATATTGCAGTGGATAACAGCCAAATGCATTTGACTTTACCCAAAACAAAGTCAGCAGGAAAATGTAAGAGTGAAAGGAATACCCACCCCTATGATATATTTGGAATCACCCACTCCACTTGAAAGTCTGACGTTATATATCAAACTCAAAAACATTCTGTTAAGTATTGATGAACTGTAAAGCTGGCAACCTGACCAACATGTATTGAGTATGGGAACTATTCAAATATCATGTGAAATTCAAAATATTTCCTTTTAGAAGATGCGAAAAAATGTACAGTATGCATTCTGGTTTCCCCAATGTTGTAAATTTGTTAATTTTCACCAGGACCTAATCTCATGGAAGAATGGAAAGAAAAAGTTTTTGTTGAGTTCTAAGTTTTCAGTTTAGACAGTTCTACAGTGTAGTTAGTAATACAAGGGAAACACGGTGTAATGATTTTGCAATGGAGAGTCCTGCAACAATAATATTCAGTAACTTTTCTTAACAAACATGTTTCAAAACTATATTCTATCCACAGGATGTCTCTAGCCAAAGCTAGGCACTCATTACAGTAATTTTACAGCTGAGTCGATTGAGGCAATTTGTATATAAAAGAGTCTTTCCCAAGGACACAAATAAACTGGGACCTCTCAGGGGTACCGCCCAGCTCTCTGCGTCAACAACGTAAACCACAAGACTATTGTGCCATGCACCACCTGTCATGTACATAGCGTTATAAATTTGTAACAAGTCTCCATGGTAACGGACATTCCTGTGCCAGCTGACAGTTTATGGTAGGCTGCCTTATCTGGTTACTAGTACTGTAAATCTTAATATGTCTGCGGTGGCTTTAATCTTGTGGTGACATCTGCACCACACACAGTCGCCATTGTGAATATGTGTTTCTATTGTACATTTACCTATTGCAGTAAAGAACTGTTTTGACTGTGAAATTTAAAACTTCAACTTGACCTTCACGAAAAGCGGCCCTAACGGCCAAATGGAGCATTTTCCAAGTCTAAATACAGACACAAACAAAACAAAATAAAACACACCAAAGCCTCCTTTCCCCTCCTACCACAAAATTTAACTGGACTCAACAAATTTCCACAAACAAAGCCTGCAAAAAATATCCCTGCAGTTCACAGAAAGCTGCTAGAGGGACGAGTCTAAGGGTCACCTAACCACCAAAACACCATGACCATAGCATACGTCTAGAACACAAGATACTGCAAGTTTTAATGCAGAAGAAGAGAAAGCCCCCAAGGGACCCAAAATCCACTTGTATTTTTGATAGGTCGGACATATTACCTACACATGTACAGACAATTCTTCTATAGCTTCTTGAGTCATACTGCTAGTGCTCGACCACAAAAGCTATCAAGAACATTACTTAGTTGTAGAGGGTAACATGAGAACATTGCCCAATCTTACTGACTTGTCAAGACAATTTGAGCTGTGAGGTGACTCAGCGCCTCCTTGCATCCATGGGCTGAACTGCAACAGTTTTTAGTTCAATGAATAAGGATCCAATGATCTGGAGTGGCTGCCACTCAAAGCCACATCAGGTGACCTACACTGTACATGTACATGTATATACTGGGTTCCTTAATGACAGAATATCAGGGCTTAGAAACAGGACTAAGTTAAAATTAGGGTCACGGTAGAGGTTAGGCTGTCTAAAGTATGGTGCCCAGTTGTCCTGAACCTCCTGATAGGCAGATGGCAATAAAATAACATTACAATAAATGTACATGTGTCGTGATTGGTCAAGAAAGTTTGAGCCATGCAACATTTAAGGGCTAATGACCTGCTTTTCTTCGGTGCATACAATCCTTGAATTCATGGTTGGTTCCTATAACCACCCAATGACTAACCAAGCGTTGCGAGGTCGTCTATGAGTGGAAGATAAATAACGTTGAGATAACTTTCCTTAATCTTTCCATATTACATACTTCACTACTTGTCTTGTAGATGATCTACATGTACTTAGTAAGAAAGGTAAAGCTAAGGATATGAGGTGAAACATAATGCTTTCCCATGCAGGTGGAACAAAATGCATCTGTGGCTTGCATTCAACCAAGCACACAGGTCATCCTTACTCAGGCTTTCAGCCAGGCATGGGTCCAGGTGTCATTTAGACTTAGAGCTTTAAAAAAGATCTGAAATTGGACAAACTAGACACCTTTACACTGGGGAGCAGATCCTCTGACAAGCATAAAATTTTGATTGACCAGGGATGCTACCAAGTCACTTGTGGTCAGTCTTTACCTGTGACCTCTCCTTTAGTAATTTTGCCCCTTAAGATACCTTACAATGCACCAAAAATGCTCTAATACTCTGCACCATGGATGTTCCCAAATACAAACCCCCTACAATACTCGTACCTATATCACTTGATGTGAGTGTGAATCACCAAGAAATTTGGACCCCCTTTTATAAAATCCTATCATGTCTCCAACCTGTGTCGGTGCCAGTTCACTCCTCTGATCATATAAAAGTAGGATGTGACCTTCCTGACTTTGATTTTTTCAAAATTATAGCTCGCTTATGCACAGAACTTTTATTTCGAGACTAGTTGGCTGACCAGTGTGCTTACATTTACAATTACTTGGCTAACAGAACAAACAACAAAGGTTCTAACCAGACTGGGCAGAATACCAGGTCAGCAGGCACACATCAGCCTCTGTCTTTACTTCTTGGATGACCTTATTTCATACTAATCAAACACACTGAGAAATGCTGGGAGGGTGGGCCAGACATTTCAAGGGCTACATGTAACAATAACAATAAGGTGCTGAATACTGTGCTATGATTTTCTTTTATTTTTAAGTTTAACAATAACCATATTCAACCTTATCAGTGTCACAACATTCATGCCACCATTAAATAAGCTATATTATCACTATTTATACCATATAGCATTTCCAAACAACAGAAATTAACGTTGGCCACATTGAAAAGATCTGACACTGTATGATGTGTATCTATATCATAATACTGAGTATCATAAGATAGATACAGTGCTAGTATCAGGACAACTCACTAATAGGTCCTTGACTACACTGCCAGTAATCCATCATCACAACTTGGCCCTGTGCCCAGGACAGCTGCTGTAAATGTTATGGTTATGCTTAAGGTTGAGGTCGGGTTAGAACAAGGGTAAGGGTTGAGTTAGTCTCAAAGCAGACCCTACGGTGCCTTAGTATCAAAGCTGGCAAAGGAATATAGCCGGCAAAAAGGGAGATAGCCGGCCAAAGGGAGTCAAGCGGCTATATTCTTTTGCCAACTTTGATACTATCTCTAAGGCACTGTAGGGTCTGCTTGGAGACTAGGGTTGAGTTAGAACTGATGGGAGCAGTGATATCTGGGGGTATCATTGTAGATGTAGAAGTAGTACATTTGGGTTGAGTTAGAATTAGGGTCAGGGTTGAGGCTAGGATTAGAGTTAGGCTGTCCTTGGCATAGAGCCAAGTTGCCCTGATTTGCTTGGGACCCCAGTTGTCAAGGTGCCCAATTTATGTTGTGCTGTGACCAAAGGCATCATGCATTTTGTCTTCAGTAATGATGGAAACTAATGGAAATAGTTTGTAGTTGTTAGTAATACGTTATTTGCCATACATTGTACTTGTTGCAATCATTGTGCAATAAACTTGACTTGACTTGACTTGCATGTGCACACATATACATTGCTGTAAAAGACACATGCGTACATTATACTACATACACACACACATGTTGTATGCACACACAATGCACAAGTACACACACACACACACACACATACACACACAGAATGGCACTAACCCTTGCACACAATGGCATACTTACACACATAATTACATGTGTAAAGATACACACACACATACACACACGCATGTAATATTTGTTTGTAGATAAGCTAGTACTCACCTTGCTGAGCCATTTCCGTCTCTCTTTCTCCTCAAGACGTCACCACTATCGTCTTAACGTTGACTCAGACGTCTCAGAAGGTGTCACCAACAGGGAGACTTGTGGTGACCCACAACAAAGGCGCCTTGACACATGACCGCTCCAGGCCGGACGCACGTCTGGAAAGGGGACAGGAAACGGTCACAGCTCGTATACGGCACTCAACACACACAAACAACCAAAGATAGCAGCAGTCAAAATTAGATCTGAAGGTTTCACGGTTTTACCGCGAAGCCGGCCCTCCCTACCTCGGGCTAGCTAGCTGCCTCCGCCGCCTGCGCTCCAGGCGTTGCCCCGGCACCTGTACGTACGGGACAGGTTCACAACAATGCCTGAAATATCGTTCGATGAAGCGTAAGCCGTTGTTTGCCCCTAAGGCGGAGGTGCAACAGGGAAAAGGTTAGCTCCTCTTGTGTGCACTTTCCGAACCTGCGCACTGATTCCGCCAACTTCCGCTAGTGACCTTTGACCTCCCACCGAATCTGTGACGAATGAATATGCGGTTATGTGGATGAAGATCCAGATGCGCCAAATAGCAATAACTCACAAGCAGCTAGATATGATTTTAAAAACGTTAAAAAGTCTTTAGTATCTCTATATTACCGACGTTAGGTAGTGAATACTATCTGAAACGTCTGTCCGTTTCCAAAATCATGTCCAGTTCCTTGGAATACGCGGCTATGTTTACTGTATCGAATCAGCAGGGCAGGATGCGCGGCTAGCTTTACATCACAGAATCAGCTCGGAGGGGAATGTGTAGCTAGTTTCACTCCCACGAAAATTTTAGCATATGGATGTCGAGGAGTGAAAAATCGGCAAGATGAACACGGTTTTATCGCGGGCGAACACGATTTTCGCCTTCACCTTGAGCGTGATGGCGGGACTGACCTTCTGCTGCTTCCTGACGACCTCCATGAACGACCATCTGTCGCCCATCAAGATAGACGTCAACAAAATCATCGTGTGAGTATCCGCCCCCCTCCCTCTTCGAAACACGCTTTTCATGTGTTCTAAGGGTTACGTGGCCGCAGCGCATAGGCAACCTTGTAAATTTATGAATATCACATTGGGATGTGAAATATATGCACAACAGACACTGTACATGATAGATTTAACCATAAAAATGTATGAAATAGATATAATTTGTACCTTGCTTTTGATGTGCAAACTGGAAACATGCATGCAAGAAACCAAACATCACATTCACAAATTATTTTATGGTGGCTTCTGCTTTTGGACTGTTGTCTTCCCAGTTCCCACCTTAAATGTTGTTTTAGCTCTCTCTAGAAAGAATTGAAATATGAGTTTTATGACTTAGCCTTATGTTTAGTTTATGTTCTTTCGCCAAACTTTTAAGAAAATTGTGTGACCTTAATTAGTTGATGTGTACTTACCATATGGACTGTGAGCAGAGGATTGTGAGAAATATATGATTTATTGTTAACTTGTTGTTGTTTCCGTTACCGGTAGTGCCTTTATGTGTGCTTGGGGCATTTCCAAGATATGCTTATGAGGACTGTTAGAAATACTAGTAGTTTTACTTTTAGTAATTTTTACTGAAGCAACGATTATTCTTAATGATACAGTACAGCTTAGAAGGATGTGTGTGCACATAATGTTAATCTAGTACAAGTAAAAAGCATTTGATTGATTGATTTCATATTTTTCACAATTTTAGCAAAAATGTCCAGGACTTCAGCACAACCAGAGACAAGAATGACCTTGGCTTCATCACATTTGACCTTCAAGCAGATATCCTTACAAGTTACAATGCACAGCACATATCAGACAGTTCTTGTTACTGTTGTCAGGCATCTGATGGTGCTGTAGATCTGTACCAGTGTAAATTACACAGTAATGAAGTAACTACAAGTCAATGAAAATTATGAGTTTGTTTCTATCAGTAATACATAGGCATGTTTTTTAATTGAATGATATTGATGGTTAACTGCCTCATACTATCAATCATACTAGTATAGTATCACTTTCTTACAGTAGGTCAAAGAAGACTGTCTACTTACCCTTTTTGCTGCATTTTGAGTTCTTTTGATGTAATTTAAGTATGACTTCCTTCAAGTATGGTGGATACGGTTGACATGAATTACAGCTGAACTTTCGGTCCAAAGATACTCATTTCATGTATGTGTATGTCTAAAGTGTTGACCATTTTTACTGTATGTTTGAGTTGTTTTTTCTTAACCAAAGTCCACATCTCCAACACCTGTTCAACTGGAACATGAAGCAGCTTTTCCTGTACCTGACAGCAGAGTACACCACTCCAAACAATGTAAGGCACTTTATGTCATGCCTGGGCCACAAAAACGTTCGGTATGAGTGTTCCAGACCGGGACCAGATGATAATTTTCCTTATCACACAGGCTTCTTAGTTGTATCACACATTCCATCGATTAAGTAGAATACACTCCATGCTGTGTATACCTTTATGTTGAGAGAAAGTTAAGCATTGTAAGTTCATATTTTGAATGTAATCGTTGATTTAAACCTGCTAGTATGTTTTTAGTTACTAAAAATTATATCTGTCTCTATTTCCACCTGTAGAAGCTGAACCAGGTTGTGCTATGGGATAAGATCATCAGGAGAGGGGAGAACGCTCGGCTGGACTACCGCAGCCTCCACTCCAAGTACTACTTCTTCGATGATGGGAAGGGACTCAGGTGGGTGCAGACGTGCTGCCCTCAGTGTTACATTGGGCAATTATTGAATTAGAAAATCCTTTTGTAAGAGACTATTCAGGGTTGGACAAGTTTTCTTACATTCGCTTGTCCTATCAGGCAAGTACATAAGGAAATTTACGTTATCTTTTCAATTGCCTAGAATTTTAATGACATTTTTCTGTATATTTTCACTTTCAGCAATTGAATTCTTTTACTATTATGTGGCTCTATTTTTCTGTGTTGATAAATGCTTGATGCCATGACTGTGGAAAGTAACAAGTACATCGTATATCCACATCTCACTCATAGAAAAATCTTACTTGCTTGATCAGGCTAGCAGAGAAGGTCATGCAATTTTCCAATCGGAACTTGCACTTGCCCCAGACAATTGGGCTAGTGGACTTGTCTAGGCTAACTAATGACCGCGAATAACGTGTCATAACTATCATGAAATGCGGTCTTCTGATTGGTCGATGTCGCATGATAACGATGTTTAAATAGGTATGTTTTGTTCTCCCACAGAGGTAACCAGAACGTGACCTTGACCCTGTCCTGGAATGTCATCCCCAATGCCGGCACGCTGCCCAGAATCAGCGGCGTGGGGTCCAAGACATTCCAGTTTCCTGACGAGTACACGCCCGGAAACGCCAGGATATAGAGGGACATGCCTAGCAACACCAGGATACACAAGTAGTGCAACATAAAAGGGGGGGGGCTGTGTAGACCTTGGATTTCATTGCAATAGTGGCTGGAAAATGTCATATGAGATTGTATATGAAAGGAAAATAATTTTGTTACTGATTGATATACTGTATATATGACATCTTTGCAACAGTGCTGTTCTAGACTGGGGTCCAGCCTTGTAAGCCTTGTCCTGCTCTAGGAATGGGTACTGGTAAGGTGAACTGGTACAAAACCAGTTGTTCTTAGAACAGTCCAGAAGAACTGGACCTGAAAAAAATCAGTGGACCAAGTAGAAAATTGACAGTATTGCCCATTCACAAGTTTTCACAGCCAGTTAGTCCAAGTTCAGGTCCAGACCTGGACCTGATCCTCTGGGCCTGGACTGTAGCTGGACCTGAATTTTCTGTACCAGTACCCAACCTTTTCCTGCTCCCAACAGTTACTACTCTGAGTAGTGACTGTAGGGAACGGGCCGAAGCATACAAGACTGGATCCCATTTGAGTGTTGTTCAGTGGTCTATAGTGGATAATACAGAACAGCAGGGGGAACCAACCATAAACTTTGGATTACATTGCAATAGTGACCGAAAAGTGTCATACAAAATTGTATTGTGAAAGAAAAATATCTTTGTTAGTGATCGATATACGTCGTTCATTGTTCTGAATAGTCTCCCATTCAATGTTCCACTCTCCATTGTGACTCTCTACAATAGATGTAACTGTGGGGAAAAGTAGTCAAATCAAATACATTGTACCTGAAAAGGTTACAGTTGAATAGGAACAAGGACGTTATATAGGAAGTAGTACAACATAAAGAGAAGTATGTCCCTAAAAATTTTGAAGTTTGTAACGTGTTAAGTACATGTAGGTCTGTCTAAAACAATGCCTTTGAAACTTAAAGAAAAGCACAGGCAGTTTAACATAACAGTGTTTAGAGAAAATTTGACAAAGAAAGTTAAGGGAGACATAAGTGATCTGAGTAATTTTTATATTACAACTTTTCTGACACTTCGGTTCTTATTTATTGTAATAGAAGTAAAAAATGTGCAGGAAAATGAATCCAAGTAAGTTCATGAAGGTGATGTCAAATAATTTCCAAGCAGATGTTGGGAGGCAAAATCACTACATTTTCCTTGCTATGCTAAGAAGGTGGTTTGTAAACAAGATGGGCAGTTAAAAGGACAATGTACAAATTTTGCCTTCTGACATCTGCTGTGAGATTAGGTGGGAGAACTTTGTTTTTGTGTTAACATTTGGAAGCTGTAGTAAGTTGTAATGAGCGCTCAACTCAACAGACAGTCACTGTGGTTTGCCAAAAAAACATTTTATGCATTTTGTATGGTTTACATAATGGAGAATACTATGTGCAGAGAGCGATTAAAGTCAGTCTGAAACAATGGACTTTTAAATATGGTTATTTTTTAAGACGCATAATATTACATAGACTGACATCAAACGATCAGAATTAACTGTGTCTCCTATTTTTGGTACGTCATTGTCATGGTTGCCCTATCGTGAAAGCAACAAAATTTTCTTTATTACAAAATCTGGCAAAATCAATGCGTGCATGGATTCAATCTATAACTATATAGGGCTGAGGGCACAACCCGCTGTACATGCAACTGAGTGCTGTCTACGTGCAAAAACGTAGGCAATCTTTGGGGTGCGTACCGCCTCCTTATGATATCCTACGGAATCCAGCGGATTTAGAGCATGCAGAACTTTCGCTGCATCCGGTTGAATGATAGCCTGATTTAATCGCGCTTCTCAGGCCCATTGTACATTGCCGCGGGGAGGAGGCTACAAGCTCCGAATAGGGGAGTTTGCGTTACACAGACTAGTCGAATGATAACAACACAACATGTTTTTTTAAAACTTTATTACTGATCTGTGGGATGCAACACATCATCATATCGTCACATGTAATGTTCTGGCTTAGAGATGTGAACACCTTTGAGTAAATGACAGGTTGAAAGGTTGTATGCACAGCCATATGAAAGAAGTGAATAAGTAGCTTCGTTGAGGTCCTGTGTTTGAGGATAGCCACACTCACCACATTTTTATAATATCGGCATCGTGAGTGTGTGTGTGTCTGTCTGTGTATGTGTGGAGGGGGCGTCTAGAAGACCAGCAGAACTCGAGAGAATGCCTGGATGGATTGTACTGATATTTGGTCTGTGGATAGGTATTGATGAGACCTAGAAAACATAATAAAGACTCTGGGCCACCTATCGGCTTGTTTATATGGTACTGCAGTGGTTTGTGCATATCACACAAGTTTGTGCATTTCACGTAGTGATTCTTATTTATGACATAATATTCGCACGTTTTTGCACAGTGATCCGTCCGTGTATCATAAGATTTCTTCGTGCAAATGCTTGGCGGCACTCCAATTCATACATCTGCTTGGAGATGGTGGCAACCGGTAACTGAACGCAGCAAAACGCAGACCACATTACCGAGACCGCAGCGTATATGATCTTATAACGGCGATAAAACTAAACATGTTACAAATATCAGAACTAGTACAGCATCTTTATGTCGTTGAAATACAAAAATTAAGAAGGCTTCGGCTGATGCACTCAAAAGATTATTCATCTCAAATACCTCTTCAAGCTTTGTCTCGTTTGGCTGCGCTCTGTTGTTCTTGGTGATACTCTTCTCGGTACCAAAGAGTGGCGGGTTGGTGGCGGTCACTTCAACAACGTTTACTCACGATTCGTACCCATCTTTTCAATATCTACTATTTGATCGTGAGTATAAAACACTTAAGATAACCATAGGAGGGTGTAATGTGGTCCTACGGTCGCCGTAAGTGCAACAGTCTGGCTAGGTTTGTATTGCAAGAAGTGCTCGCTACGCCCCCCTCCCACCCTCGTTGTTGTGTCACTTTTTTCAGGATCTACCAAGTTGGGCAGGAAAATTTACGATGTGTGTGGTGACACGAACTACCTTAAGTAATTCATTTCACAAAAGTAAAACTACTGAAGTAACGGGTTCCTCTCTCAGCGCTCGTTGCCCAGTGCTGAAGGCAGCCTTACGCACTGAGAGTCTAGTGCCGAAGTTACGTCCGCACACAGTGCACGGGGAAGTCGGGTTGTCAACGGGTTGGTAACGTAATTATGTAAGATTTGTGTCGGATTTTCACATTCAGATTTTCCGATGTTGGATCCGACAGAAATCCAGAAATCAGCCCAAATCAATGGCGCCTGCCCGTTGTTTTCCCGTCAGCCTTCCGATACGTGTCCGATAGATGTCGGAAATGTGTCGGTTTTAACGCACCGACTGGAGGTCACTTGAGGTCATGATAGGCGTCAGGCCCCGATTAGCAGGATAATGTAGGAATATCTCGATATGAATAAACGACCAACAGAGTTGATACTGTTTTGTTGATTACCTTACATATTTCTTTTTACATTACATTTTTTTAACCAGGACAATTTAACAATTTTAGGATGCCCGATTTTTGCAACCACTGTCACTTTCGGTGGCTAGTTGACTAGTGCATTATTTGATCATGACTAATGCCGTGTATTCCCGTTCTTCAGGTTCGTGAATACCGTCAAAGTTTGAGGATGGAGATGTGCTGTCACGGAAGAACCGATTTATCTTAGATTATCTATTGGTTCATCCGCTTTGTTCCCGTTGAGTTTAATTTTGTGTTGACTTGTTTCACTGTTTTTCTCAAAAGTTCGTTTTGTCACTGTAACAATAAATCTCTAATACTAACACTAATCTCGGAACTAACACGTTTCGAAAGTTAACATGAACTCAGCCAAAGACAGTCCACACAGACTATAGTTTATTAACAAGATAATAGACTGGATATTATCATTTGATAAAGCATTGGCCGGACCATAAGAGTACAAGACGGATCAAAGGATCAACCAGACAACCACTATCGGCAGCAATTTTTCAGAATCACCGTAGTTTAAAATACTGTGCGTCGAAATGGGTCCATGAAATCCATGAAGATATTTTGACGCAAGAGGATGACAAAACGCTTTTATAAACGAATACAATCGTATATGTGTCATCTGACATCAGTAACGGCCATGAAATGCGCTTCAAGTTTCTGCAGACGTTCCACATCTTCCGCTAGCAGACCGTCCCGTAATGTTCAGCAATACGTCCTGCAATCTTCCGCAGAAGTAGAACACGTAATCTTAAAAAAATTCTGGACGTCCCGCAGTCATCCGCAGAAATTGTATGGAAGACGCCATAAGGTTTCCGCAAGAAATACGCTGTACGTGTACATAAAGTCCTACCGAGGTCACCGCGGCCGTGCAGCTCACAAAACTGCGACTTACTTAGTTGGGGGGATCTGAATGAATACCCGTATATGGTTGTAAAGCAGTACGAAAAGTTAGCAATAATATCCGATGTTACAAAAGCTGTGTCAGCATTTTTTATATATCCACGGAACAGAGAAAAATATGGCAAGATATAAAGAACAACGCAAGCTAAAGGTTGGACCCGCACGTACCTCAAGTGTAAACAAACACGTATGTTAGCGGCACACCTTTTATGTGAGTACTCTTCAAATTGCAATTCATATAGCCAAATATTTGATTGAAATTTGAGCGCTGTAACAAAAATACCGAGGATCGTCTGGGATCTGGATAAAACTGAACTATAGATTATGAGATTTGATACTACATCAGCAAACAGCAGCTCCGAGATGACCACTATAAATGAACACTTTCCCACGGTGCGTAGTCTTGATTGACAGATCGCGGCCTTTTGAAGATCATGCCTCCCGCGCCGGACTATCTGAAACTTTGCCGAATGCAAATTCAATCATTTTTGACAGCCAATCAGCGAAGAGGAAAACAGACAGCAAAGATAACCTGATACTTGTCATGTATAAACGAGGTTCTGTCACTGGCATTTCGAATTCGTGGCGAACTCCGAAACATGGCTCGCAAAAGACGTGTTGTTTTTCTATAAGACTAAAGGAGAGACTTGCAGTTCCAAATCTAGAACCGGTAAAACGGACAATTTGTGGCAACCAGGAACCGAGACAAATTTCAAAGAGGGACTAGCTCATCCACAAATGAATTATGTTTGTCCACCATCCGCACCCGTGGACAAGACATTAACTAGCGTAAGCGGTGCCAAAATATTTCATGCAAGAAACCAAGGCTGAACTGTTGTCTGATTTATTTATTTTAACAAGTTGAAGGCAGGAGGTCCATTACAAATCAGTCAGAAACGATTTTTATTTCCCAAACAAAGGTACTTTAATCGAGAAAGTACGGTATTCATTTTCTGTCTATCTATCTATTATAAGCAACTGGGTTGACCGCTCGGCAAGAGAAAATGCTCATAAACTGGACCTTATTAACATAATTTATGAAATGTTTTTATTTATTGAATTACTCTGATAATAAACATGTTTTGTGAACGGGTTAGGCGTACGATGAAATATACGCAATTGTTATTGTCAAAATCACTTAAATCAGTTTCTTTTTATACAGTTTTGTGAAAAAGATGTAATATGGCTATTTCAATAACCACATACAAAGTACGCAAGCCTAGACAACTATATGCATGAGTGGTGTTCACACCCACTTGTGCACGGGACCTCATTAACATAATTTATGAAATGTTTTTATTTATTGAATTGCTCTGATAATAAACATGTTTTTTGAATGGATTTTGGCGCACGATGAAATAAACGCAATTGTTCTTGTCCAAATCACTAAAATCAGTTTCTTTATGTACAGTTTTGTGAAAAAGATATAATTTGGCCACTTTAAGAACCACATTCTGAAGTATGCAAGCATAGACAACTTTCTGTATGGATAGTGGATAAACCTCATATGAACTCGGGACTTTCCAGCTTGTGAACGGACCATTCAGAACCTGTACCATCTGGCGCACAGCGTCAGCAGGCAATCACGCTGATGAAGTTAAGCCGAAGCGTGATGTCTGCCCTGTGGGTGGTTGGAATCTTGGCATGATCGCCTTGATTGCCAACGAGTTAGGGGAAGACTTCGGGCATACCCTGTCTATCTATCATCAACCTCCTTGATCTCAGGGAGCTTTTCAGCTTGCCTTGTTTGGTCCAGGGGTCCATAACCCGGCTATCCCAGCGTGATGCCGGTAGGCAAGGTTCACTTTTGACTTGATTCCGTTTCTGCAAGCTTTTCTAAAAGGACGTTGGGTCTTCGGACTCACTCTAGAATTCGTTTTGTTTTTCTACCCCAACAAAAAGGTAACAATATGTTTTGCTCTTCAAAATAATGTCACACCAAGGGCTCGAACCCACACTTTCTGGTTTCAAAGTGATCGTCTGAAGTTTCCCTTTTCTTTATTTATTCATATTCTTAACGCTACCGCTGAGAAAACAAACTCTGCTTTCATTCTATAGCATTTAGTACGTAGAAATGTGGATACGCCACTCCACGCTATATAAGGTCATATAATGGAACGGATCACGTGGTTGCTTCGGATGTCAATCATTCAGTAGCCATGGTAACCAATAAAGAGGCTACACGTCACTCAGCGGCGTTGCCATGGTCACATCCAAGCGGGGAAATCCCATCTGCCATGTCTGTTACTTGTTGCCTTGGCGACCGCCATCGGAAATCTGTGGGAAGAAGAAACCGATGTGATACCGATAAATTTCGTGGGAAACCATCGGATTTATGTCGGAAATTTTTTTCCCATCGGAAGGTCATCGTTGCTGTATCGGAAAACGTTAAGTGGCCGACACAGTTCCGACGCAGTTCCATATGAACACAAACCAGGGTGACAATACGTACAGTTTTCCGATACATTTCCAGTTAGTAGAAACGATGTATTTCCGATACGGTTCCCCTGAATACCGATATCCCCGTGCACTGTGGCACTGGGTGTACAGTGGTGAGACGACTTCACTCAATCAGCACTGGAAAACTCAGCACTCACTTAGGAAACCAAATGCTGAGAGTACATTCTGCACTGGAAAACCAGTGACGACAAATATTCCACATTGTAAAAAAACGCACTACATATGCTGAAATGAATGCACAAAAGCCAAGTATGGCATGCAATTGCAATGCTGTTGTTTGATTGTTTCTTGTTTTCTTGACCTGTACTGCAGTGAGAGAATGCTTCTTCCTGCCAAGCGGATGCAGACTTTACTCTTAAACATGATGTGAAGGAATCAAATCACAAGGAAGAAGAAGCAGCACTTTTTAGATGACTTACAAAGCTTCTTCAGGGATGGATGGACTCATTTCATGAGTTGATATACAACCTGAGAATGATGACCTAACGTGCATAAGAAACAAGAAAGAAAGAAAAAACTTCTCGAAAACTTTCTTAGCCTTAAAATGGGAGGATTTCTGACGTGACCCTGAAGGACACCCAGGAAGAATGGATAGTCCCTTTCCTGACCTTGAGGCCAGTTTTGACCTTGAGGCGTACGAGCCGCCGACATCGTTATGGCAGACCGTGGAGGAACATGTCCCCGCAGGGGAGCTAGAGGAGGTGAAAGGCATCCTGGGAACGACCTTGGTTGAGCAGTGTATGGACCTTCATGCAGAGGTCAGTTGGAACTTATTTAGATTTAGATATAGTGTACTTAGATTAGAAGTGGATGTAAGTAAATGTATCTGATTTAGTTCTTACTGTGACGCTTTTTAATGTTTATTACACCTATCTTACACCTAAGTAAATGTATTGTGTTAGGCCTACCCTGGGAAAACGCAGACTCCTAACGAGGCACGCAAAGTTTACCGATCCCTACAACACGCGCGCACAGAACACCCGCCGCCTAACACCCGCCGGCCCACGAACCAGCTGGCCCCAACTATCGTAAGTGGGGCCAGCTGGTAGTGGGACGGGTGCATAGAGGCGGGAGGGCGCGCGTTAGGCAGGGGATCGGTAACTCTTATTTGCGAAGCTTCTCGAGCTGGTTTCCCAGGGTATGTTAGGCCTAGAAAAACCTTTCAATCCTAGCCTTTTTTTGGGGTGGGTAGTGGAGTCACATAGTTTCCAGTTAGAATTTCTATTCAGCCTGCTCTCAAGATGAAATGTTGGCCTGGGCTCAGGTCCTCAAAAGTGTAAGTTGACTTAATAAAGGGTTGTAAAATTCATGTTTCCTGACACGTCTGTCACCAGGTGCGGACGTTGCTGGAAATCTGGCAGGATTACCGTGACGACACTGATCAGCTGATCCAGAGGGGATCCGGTGGGAGATCCGGGCTGCGATCCGGCCAGCTGCCCGAGCCGCCACGGCAGAGGGAACTCATCGTGGACGAGATCAAGTTTCTACTGCAGAACCTGAAGGAACGTGCCAACTCGGAGGGGAGGTAGGATTTGATTTTGTAACCGTTTTTTTCTGGCAAACCTGGTGACACAATATTATATAGTAGAGTGGACCAAATGTAGACTATTATAGCATGTTAAAAAAGAAAGAACTTCAAATGAGTTGCATTTTTTTTTCAGGAATGTGCAGGACTTGTTGTCGAAACACAACCCAGGGGTCATCCAGTACGCTCTTACTGACAAAGGTGAGGGTGAGATACTGGAAGTACAATGGCAGGGGTAGAATAGACATAAGAGGAAGAGACATTACTTTGAAATTGAAGGGAATTCATGCAGTAGCAAGGCAAAGTGGATTTGTCTTCTATTGCTCAAGTCTGCCTGATCAATATAGTTCTATTGTTTTTGGTCTATTTGTGTGTCCTGGTGTTTGTCTTTGAATTTCATAGAGGGACAGGATGTGAGGCAAAAGACTATGTATCTGGAGACTGACAGGATGGGAAGGTTGGCTTGGCCTGGGCTCCTTGATCCCGTAGGCTTGCCTCTCAGTCTGTATCTGTAACGATATGGCTGGTATAACCGCCCTTCAGCGCAACACACCAGCTTCGCAGGCACGCAGTGCAGCAGCAGCTAGTTATATTACACTGAACAACCTGTCATGCCAAAATGTTGCACATCTATCTGCAAATGTTCTTTAAAAAGATACAGATAAAGAACATGATACATGTAGTTTGGCAAATTTAGTTTCATTTACGTCGATGTAGGTTAGACATCCAGGTAATAAGATACGCCAAAAAGTAGTTACTCAAGAAACTGGATATGGTTTTGGAAACGGTCAAACATTTCGAATAGAATCCACTATCCTTCGTCAGTGACACTGAAGTGATCTGGAAAATCTTTTATACTCTAACTATGAATGAAGGCAATTCTGGGTGTACAATCGGAGACATTGTACAGGTAGTTTCATTTACATCATGTCGTGTCGGCCTACAGCCACTGGCAGCCGACCGGGCACTGGCAGCCGACCTTCGACCTCCGGGAGTCGCCCATCATCCGCCCGCAGCAGCAGGAGTGGCAGGGAGACGCCCCTTAGGCGTACAGCAACGCCCTCTAGTGATGATGATAGGTATGGCAGTTGCAAACAAACATTCATTGTGTTGTCTATATTCATAATAGTTCAGTAACTTAGCCACTACAAAACAAAATGTTATTGCTATTTTATGAACATCCTAGGCTTGTGAACTTTCTTTTTATATTCAATCATAGACCAGTCCATTTCATTTTGCATAGAAAGTGTTGTTCTAAAAGAGTCCATTGGGAGCACCTTTTTTATCTGATATCTAATGATACATGTATGTGCTATGCCTACAGGATGTCCATCTCATCAGGTATGAGTGACCAGATAGACAGACTACAGGACAACCTGAATGTGTCACGGATAGACCAGGTGGTCGAACATCTCAGGTATGGTTAGGTTTTCCATTGTATGACTGAAGCATTTCTCATTAGAATAAATGAAACTATTTGCTTACTTATTAAGATCCATTGTTATTCAATGACATGTTTGTGTATAGGAAATAGTAACTTTTATTTGCGTCCCCTCAATTTAAGGGTAAAAGAGTATTTAAAAACCCTGCTATTTGTATTTCAGACAAACTCTGGAGCAAGAATGCAGTGTGCTGACACAGGATATCGCCTTCTTACAGGTCTGTATGAAACAGCTGTTCTATATAATTCTAAATAATATTAAGTGTAACATTTTGAAATTGACAAAAGGTAAAACAATGATATTGGTATGGAATGCATTGTAGTCTACAACGCTGTAACTTATAAGTATAATATAACTGAGTTCCTTAATTCCAGACATGTTTGGAGGATGAGGCAGACTTCAGGAGTAGAGCCAGTACACCAGCCACAGTCGTGGAGCCTTCTCTAGGGGGTATGTACTGTCTTATTACTTAACTCTGTGTCTGTGAGTGTGTATTTGTGTGTGTGTGTGTGGTAGTGTGGGATTAAGAGCTTGTGTGTGTATATATATGTATTATACAAAAAAAAGAAATCATTGAATTGTGGGTTGGCTGAGCAAAAAGGAACTTGATGCAGTTGTAACTCACTGACTACATGTAGGTGTGTTGTTACTGTGTTTGATAAGAATTTAAGCATTCCTAAGATGCTAAAGCACATCATCAAGTCATGTCATCTTTTCTGCAGAGCTGAAGACAGAAAGAAGTTTGCTGGAGAAGGAGCTACAGAACATCAGCAGTGGAACCAGAACAGGCCCTGCCACAAGGTAATACATTAAAGATGAACACAAAGTTGCCTAAAGCAGTATTTATTACATGTTACAAAGACACGAACCATCTCAGTTGTATGTATATTTGTTGGAATCTGCCAAACTAACCCTTTCCACTCGAACACTTAAGTAGGAATCTGTATCAGACAGTGTACAGTCATTATAATGACCCTTCTATGTACAAACACAGATTAGTGGAAGGACCAAAACAACACAACAACATACAGGAAACAGTTTTCACACCAGTACAAAACAAAATATTATGATTGTGTGTTACCTTCTTTAGTTCCTTAGAATCCCTCTAGTAACTCCTAACAATTACCTTTCCAGCCATTTTCTTCACCCCCAAGGAAGTGAAGTACTGTTTTGGACCAATGAAAACCATCTGTGTTGCTTAGTGTGTGGCCTCAATCCACAATGTAGAAGTACATGTAGGTCACAGAGCAGTATGAGTAAGGGAGTGAAGTCTGCCATCTCTGACTGCCCTGTTTTTTAAATTTTCTGTATTTAAGTGTTATTGGTTGGCTGTGCCCCAACAGGCAAAGGCCCGGCGTGACAAGGAGTTCTGACTCACGACGATCCCCGATGCTGCCCTCACCTCCGACCTCTGCAGGGAAGCTCCGACGGTCCCCTGTGACCGGGTCAGGGGTCAGATATGGACCAATGAGGGCAGTGCACAACATCACTGCAGGTAGGAAAACTTTAAGGTTCCCCAGTCTCATGCTGGTGGCACATTTAGGGCAACAAATACATCTGTACAGATTCAGCTTTGCATGTGCATTGCGATGGGTCTACCATCGGCGCTAACCATCCTTAAATTTAGGTGAGCAGTAATTTGCTGCTGCCACCTCTGATCCTTGATTGGGAAAAAGCTTCATGTTAGTACATTTTGACAATTCAATAATTTATTGTTAATCTCTATGATCTCTGCATTCTTACTGTTAACAAGATCATGTCTTCATTTTCCAGATCTCCCATCAGACGACCGTCCAAGACAAAGACCTTCAACGTCTTCTTCTGTTTCCACCTCTCCACATTCCACCCCATCCCCCCCTCCGTCCGCCAGGACCCCCCCTGCCCGACCGTCGCTCCCTTCAAGACCGGGGCTCTCCACACCCCCTCAAGTTCCTGGGAGGCCGTCTGTAAGGAGGCCGTTGAGTCCGTCATCCGCTCCCCGGCTCCTCAGGTAGGCTCATGGCAGACTGCTGAGGAATTCACTTCAATTTTCCCCAGGGTTGGACAAGTTTTCTAAAATTCCTATCGAGCAAGCACACAAAAAATTTACTTGTTCGAAACAATTTCTCACTTACCCAACATTCAAATGTCACTTCCAGCAATGGAATTCTTATTATTGCTTCTTTTTTTTCTTTGTTGATCATTGCTTGATGTCATGACTAAAAAGTGACAAGTATATCAATATCTCACTCAATCGAAAAATCTTACTTGCCCAATCGAGCAAGTGGAGTAGGTCATGCACTTGCCCAATCAGCACTTTCACTTGCCTTGGATGTTGTTCTATAGGTTGAAACTGTATATAAAATGCAATTCTGCTGCAATTGCTTTTGCTGCATTGTAAATTTGCTATGTTTTATTGCTCAATAAACCAACTGCTACTACTACACTAACAGGTACCACGTTGTGGAGACGCCAGGGGTTCTTCCCACGCTTCCGTCACCGCCATCTTCCGCCAAACCCACCGGGGCGAGAAACCCGCGACTACGCAAAGTTGTAGTAACAAAGGACGGAGGGAGCAGTTAGGGGTGGTCGGAAAGGATGGACAGAGCGAGTGATTAACAATAGGAAGGAGGAAAGGCGGTGTTGTGGTGTCATGTTGCAGTGCGCACAGCTGACTGAACATTTGAACATGGACGCAATGTATGTGTGGAATCTGCCTGCAATTCTTGTGGATCCAGCCAGAATTCCAGCTTGAATTTCCTTTATAGGGAAGTGCTGGAAGAAGACGCTCGGAATTTGTGCTGTCGCGTCATACTGCGGGCCCTGTACTCTTCTAGCTGCAAGAAACCAAAGTTGGTTGAGCGCTAAGGTGGCTGTTATGTAACACTGGCACAGTTGACCCCAATACAACTGTTACCCTGATTGCTCAGTTGTGGCCATGAGAACAAAGCTTAAGCCTATGAAGGAACGATTGTGCTGCTACATTGTATAGGAGCTGTTTGGATTGTGAGGACGTTAGCTGTTTGGTTGTTGGCACTCGTGTGTATTATAGTGGAAATAGCTCAATTTGCACTGTACATAGTTTGATATGAAGAGCTGTACATGGTATTTTGTAATGTGTATAAAGATGAAGTGTTCTTTGAATGATGGAACGTTTGTAATATTTCTAGTCTATGGCTGCAAAAATAGCAAAAGTATCTGCAGTAGCACTGAATTCTGTGTCGATAGATTCTGAACAGCCATGGCTTAATGTGAGATAAGAGTAAAATCTTCTCAGCATTATTTTTAAAACATTGTCAAATATTTGACAGCCATATTGGATGTCTTTGTCAATATTTTGCAATATTGTTGCCAACAATATTAATGGAAGATGTTTACAGAGCATCTTTCTTTGCTGCTACAGAGAAGAACAAGCAAAAATGTGAAAATAAGAAATAGAGACTAATTGGTATGTGTGACATGAATTTTGGAGAGGCAGCATTATAGAAAGTGAGTTATTAAAGGAATTCTGTGTGACCTATTTTTCTTTTGTACTGCAAAATATTAGCCTGGGTACTATCCTCCGTAATAATTCCTAGCTGGATCAATCCTTTCACTTGTTGATATAGCGATTAGAGGATTGAGTCAGTGGTCACTACAGAGGATTGTACCCAGGCTTAGAAAATATTTCTGCAGAAAGAAATCCTCCTGTGGTTGAAAGGACATAGTACAGTGGTTGACGGCTGGGCAGCACTTACATGGCAAGAAGTGCGGATCACAGGCGGGTATAACCTGGAATCCAGTCTACCGTGGATTGGCCAGGCTACCTTGGGGACAGAAAAATCTTGCTGCTGCTAGGGTAATCTTTGAGTTTTGCACGGTGGGAGTTAATTAGCCATTAACATGGCTGGGTAATTAAACTCCCACTGGGCAAAGTCCTACCGCGCGAAAATCTTACCAGGTGCAGACAATCACTCTGGGGGCAGAAAGCTTTATCTACCCCATAGAGAGCCTACACTACATTGTGACTACGTAGCCGCCCAAGCCACGTAAGGACTGGATTTCAGGTTATAGCTGGTGCATGGTAGGCCATGGTCATGACCTGTCATTCATGAGGACGAATACAATTGCCAGTATGGTTGAGCCACAATGGACTTTATTAAATATGCTGCAGTACAGGTTCTTTACATGTACTCATGCTTCTTTATTATAAACAGACATGATTAATAATCTACTTGTTTTTCTAAACCAAGAATAGCAGAATACAAGAAACCACCACATCGCTCCTTTCTTCTTGAATAGAGAGAAATATTGATATTCTGATAGTGATAGATTATTTCACTCGCATATCAGTTCAAATTTGCACCTCCAATCTATATAATATATAAGATAGACAAGTATTATACATTTTTGAAATATGAAGAGTTTTACCGCAGGAATTTATAGGATTCTAGACGTGCCGTACACGTGGTCTATTTATGTTTCCTTCATTAAAGTTCATACAGGATAGGGTGGTCAAAATTTAACACACTGTTTCACAGGCTTGCCCTGTACAGGATAGCATAAACGTTAACAGAATAACATAAACAAAGAAAGAATAGAAACTCAATGATTAACAAACAACAACACAGAATAACAATATATGCACAACCGAGCGTCAATCAGAATCATATCGTAAATCAAAGTAGATGTGCCAGGCCCGATCAGGAGGTCAGAGATCGGTTTTAGTAACTTCTTGAAAGATAGTCAAGTTGTGGCCACTCTATCTGTAGCAGGCAAATCGTTTTATTCAAATGCTAACTTCGGTCAATATCTGATATGTTTGCGCAAACTTTTAGAACAGAAAGTAGAATTAGAATTTATTAATTTAGAACTTGTATGACGTGCAGGAGAACTCAGTAGATAAAGATCTGAATAATAATTCGTAAACGACGATAACTCTTAAAGAGGATTCTGAACTTTATGGCTCTTCTCATGCCTCCAGGTTCATACTCGAGGGTGCGCCTTTCAACAATAGTCCAGCGGCTGTCCAACTCTTCCACAGAGTCCGTCCCGCGTGTCAGGTTACAGTTGAAACCGTTGGTGCTGCAGTTGAAGCTGTCGAGCAGATCCCCGAAGTCCTGCACCAGAGACGACATCGCCTCGGCGGTGGCAGCGGGGTAGTTTGTAGGGAACCCCTCCACATCTTCCTGCAGGCTTTGAATGGGACCTGGGTGTGTTCATTAGAATGAGTCCATTTGAAATGAATTGGATGATTGAAATCCGGTTTTGTTTGAGACTGACGTGTATTCAAGAGCTTTGGCAAAGTACATTTTGAACACCGTGAACTGCTATCACCAATACAAAGTCTATGATATAAAATACATATTTTCCCAATGGTTAACGTTGCATTATGGGTGACAATGTTAACAAAAATGTATGCAAAGATTCAAATGTTAATTCAAAATTAATGTTACTGCAGCTATATAACTGTACATTTGCCTGAACCCAAAGTAGCAAGTGGCCATTTCACTTCTCAAGTTTCATCGGTTAACAGTATAAGCATTCCCTACTAGTAGGTAGGTGTCCACTAACCTGCAAGGGTGTCGTTTGCTGTAAGGTTGTCGAGCTGTGGGGAAGTGAAAGCAAAAAGTTGCTCGTCCCCACCAACGGTGACGTTATAGACCAGATTTATCACTCTCCCCACACGGGTAAAATGGTCGGCTGTTACATTTCCGCTGCGAATCTGTCCATCCGGCCCCTTCAGTAAAATGTTACCTAACAACAACCGCCAAAAGGAACAAAATAACGGTGAAGTTCTTTATTCAAAACAGCATATTCTTAAGAGACGAAGTTTCGGTGACCATCTGTCACCTTCGTTAGGGCAATACTGACGCCTTCTCAATGCAGCTATGTGTCGCTGCTGCAGTGTTTCAAATGTGTTCCCAAACGTAAACTGTCACATATATTTGTAACCCTACTTCGCCTTTATTCGCGAGAATAACCTATGTCGTTCGACTTGAATCATAGATATCATAACAACTCTTATTCATTTTTATCAAATCATCATAGTATTTGCCGCCACAAAACTAATTGATGTACATATGTATGTAATACTATGTATACATGTATGTATGTTTAAATTTATGTATGTATTCACGTACGAGGGGCGTGCAATAAGTAATGGTCCTGACCCACTTCCAGTTGTCTGATCTAAATGAAATTTAGACATGTATGTGTAATAATTCATATCTCTATGGGTTATGTTGCAAAAGACAGCTCTGAACTAATTGTGGTTTCTGATTTACTGGTGTTTGAACTTAGTCAGGTGCGAAATGGACCAGGTGTGAAATGGAACCAGTTGAGTGTCGCGCAGTGATCCGGTTTTTGTATTTGAAAGGACGCACACCAAAGAAGACTTTTGATGAAATAAATGAAACTTATGGTGATGATGCCCCATCATATGACCTTGTAAAACGCTGGCATCCTGAATTCAAACGTGGCTGGAAGTCTGTGGAAACAGCTCCCAGACCTGGTCGTCCCTCTTGTGCCATTGATGAGGCATCAGTTGGAGGACCAACCTGGGGTGTCCTACAAAATCGGTGTCCAGAGCTGCATCAAACGATGGGAGAAATGCATAACTCTGGGTGATTCCTATGAAGAGAAAGACTAATAACTGTGCCAAGTTTCATTAATCTCCTGCTATGGGAAATGGGTCAGGACCATTACTAATTGCACGCCCCTCGTATGATTGAATGTATGTATGGACAAGAGTTTCATACCGACATCACGCAGTTCTTCGAGGTCCGTTGAAATGTCAGTCAAGCCAAATTCCGCAAGGCACTGTGGGATTCGGCTGGTGAGGTTCGTCACTTCCGACTGCAAGACGTCATAGTTGACGCACGGAGGAAGTTTCTTGCGATGAAAGGGGTTCCTGTCGGCTCGTGGGGGGTGGTAACTATAATTAGGCGTCACCAGCCTACAACAACCTGCACCAACAGAGATAGAGGGGGGGGGGGGGGGTAACGTTAATGTCACAGAAAATGAGGCAAATTAAGAAAGCATTTGAGTACTACTAAATCAATTACACGTAATGGGCTTGTTAACAAGCCGAGAGCTACCACGACTCAGCATCTACAGTTAATTGTAACAACAGGGAAGGGGAGAACATCGTCTATGTCACAGAAAATGGAGGGAATTTTGGCAAGCATTTAAGTATTAAATCAATGCCGAATTAATGCTTGCTCCCTGAGAGCGTCGCCAAAAATGAAATAAAAAAACATACTGAGATATGCAAACTATGAAAAGAAGAGTTGTGTCTGAATTCTATTCACTGGCTGTCTAGAGGCCATACGGTTGGTCACAAGGGAGTGCACTCATGACCAATAGCAAACGCATGTCCATGCATTTTAATCGATAATTGGAACGTCTTTTGTACGTATTTTCCACGCGAGTAGAAGGAACCATATTCGAGATCTGTCTGTAACAATGAGTCATTACAAATAAAATAGTTTATGAGACTATCTGAACATTCTTCTAACAGAGAATCATAAACATCAACACGTAATGAAAACTGCACATAATTTATCGGTAGATCAATTTAAATTATGAACCAATATACCACCGCAAAGCATACTTTGATTCGCAATCGATTATTATAAAACAGAAAAGTCACCATCTTCATTGCACGACTTCATTGCATCGTTCATCGAAAGAAGAGCCATGAAGACCATCCAGATTTTAAACCTGCAAAACGAAAAAGAAAGATAAGCAGATATGATCGTTCTGTAGCTAGAAGGACGTTATGTTGCAATGTAGTCCAACACGAGAATACCAAAGATCTTTCTTGACATATCCGACAGACGGTCGTAGGTTTCGTACTACTTGAAATTGCTTCATATTTGTACAACATATTTTTTCCATTTCATTCAAATTATGTGGTGCATCAGGAACGGCAACCCCAAGTGCAAAATTTCCGTCGACAAACAAACAAACAATTAAACAAACAAAGGCACGAATAGACACAAACAAACGGCATTCCGATATGGGAAATACTGCATGCAGCATGGTCAATGAATTGTCATTGTTGCTGTTGTTTCCTGCCGCCAAACAGAAACCCCCGAGGGCTAGCTCGACGATTCACGGCCATGCCATTACATTTTCTATCGACATTACAAATCGTCAATCATTTACCAATTCTCTAAAGTTTCTCTTCTCTCCACATGTGTATGTGTTCATAGTAAAAATACAACATGTATGTGATGAACAATCGTAGCGATGTAAATATAATATGGGGTAAACTTGGGAAAGGCACTTTACACGTCCTTCCTCACTTCACCCAGGTGTAAAAATGTGTACCAAACTTTGGTCGGGGAGGTAAAATACTATCTTTACCTTCTGTCTGTACTTTGGATGTGACACAGTCACTGTCAAAATACGTTACTAACTTGAGTGCAGTGCCACATTGTCTGTCCTACAGCAAAAAAACTGGAACTAAAGGTGTGCTACAGTTGCACGGTGTATCTAATCAAGTGAACGTAACTATGTGTCGTCATGGAAGACTACGCCCGTCACGACGTGCAGACATTGAAACCAATCAAAGGGAAGCAACGTCACAACAACCGTTGACTAATCTATTATAAAGAGAAGTGATTTTAGTCAGGCTACCTGGTTAGTCTTCTTGAGAAAAAAATATGTCAACACTTACCACATTCTGATTACGGCTCTTTTGGAAGACGATGATAGAATGTATACTAGAAAGAGAAGGCTGTGTTGTGTGCCTTGACCTGAGGCAGACGAACTCTTATGACTCAGAGCCAGAAAAACCTGTTGGTCAACGACGACACTTGGGTACCCCCGGGAACATAATGACACACAGTCAGAATTGTTCATTGATACGTAGTAAGCTGTTATTTTATCCGATAGTGCGGAATTAACAAGTGTTTTTTTTTAAGGGGGGGGACGCTTATGATAATAATAATAATAATAATAGCCTTTATTGCACATTCATGCCCTATCGGGCTAAGTACAGGCATATAGATACAAAAGGTAGTAATGCAGTACACATGGTTTCTAAAACATGGATTCTAAAACTAGTCTAATACATTTGTTCGGCTTCTTCTCGTTTCTTAGTAATGTTGAATATGTAGCTTGAGATGTGTTTGTATAATGTCGTTCGATCAAACCTCATAAGAAAAATGAATTTTTCAACACTAGACAAAGATTCAAAGCGAGGGAACTTTCCTATAATTAAGCTAAAAAGAATACTTCTATCATGAATCGAGGGCATTTCTTGTAGTATAACGATCTTTTAATTGATTTTGAAAATTGGTATTCCCTTGAAAAATGATATTTTCACATCCTACTACCAGAGTATACTATGTTGTCACCGTATGTCCTCACATGACGCATTGCCTCGCGTTTGACACAAAGCCCAGAGGCCATGGGCTCGAGTCCCCTGATGGGAGACGCAAAATTAGACCCTACGGTGAGAGAGAAAATAAAATCAAGGTTTTAAACCACTGAAAAGCCTTTCTAGGTGGGAGTTAATGTTAAATCTGGGCAGTTTTGGACTGGCTGCGGTAGGAAAGACCAAAACCACATTGGAAAGACCCTATCCGTGTTAACCTTCCTCTAGCCTGACTAAAATCGCGCCCCTAGCGGCCGGCCCAACAGTTGCCACCACCTCTCAGGGAGGGGGTCATTAACCCCAGCCAGCGAGAGATTGCGTAAACACAGGTTAAACTTCATCCATCTCGTTTTCTTTTTGCATCCCCATGAGATAGATAAGTGGAATTATCGTCAGATAGCTGTTTTGAGCCTACAGGAAAAATCCGAAGTCTCCGATTTATAATAGGAAAAGAGGTCTATCTGCAGACTAGTGCTACTAAGCCATATCAGAGATTCTTTCAAATGCGTTTGACGACAGTGGACTGAGCAGGCCAGCATTTGAGGGTAAGTTTTTATGAAGTTTTAATTCTTGAGATGCAGACACATTGTCCCTCACTTCCCAAATGATTGTAACTGTGTTGCCACCCCCTGCCACGCTGTGCCCTTTAGAAAGGCACTTAAGACGACTTTCCTCATCACTTCAGTCAGGTGAAAATGAGTTCCTATAGGCTATACACTTATCGAGAAGAATAATGGGTGACGTTTCGGTGTACACTGTCTCATACAAATTTAAGCTCTTTGCGTACACGTAGCTACTCGCACACTTAAAATAACTTTTAACATACCAGCTTTAATGGGTACATGGAGCTATTCGACTCGAAACTGGCCAAAGGAAATCTAACATAAACATTAACTGAATTCCGGGCATCGTATTGCACAATGGAAGGGCTTGTATAAATAAATTAAAGCTACCTGAAAAAGCACAGCTCATCTTTCATGTCTTAAAAAAACTATTTTCCAATCAAAAAGAGGTTTCAGTCGGAGGGGGGGGCGGGTATATTTGCCATGATGACGTGTCCGTACATCAACCTTTTGACCTGACGCCCCCGCTACCGTACATGGCCTGACCCACTAAGTACACCAATACGTTACGAAGAGCAAACATCATCTCCGAGCAGATGTCTGGCTGACTTGCTTTTGCGTCGCTTTGCACTGTTGCTATAATGCATTGGTGCTTTTTCTTCCTTGCGTGACATCTAGCCACGCGTATTGTTAGAAAGGCGAATAGAACGCCACAAGTGAAGCTGGAGCCCCTCGCATCTGCTTGGCGGTTAGAGTAAACAGCTGTCCGTGCAGTGGACAGGTATGCCTGCCGCCGCCAGGCAACCCGGGTTTGTTTGTGCACCTCTGTTTGCTAAGGCGCCTCTTAAAAGCAGATTTGTACGAGAGCCAAGCGGAGTGGATTGTTGTTCTGGACACTTCCGTGCCCTGCCGTGTGAGGAAAAAGTTCTCTCAACAGCAAGTTTGGGACGATTCTGTCATATTTGGGTATATATAACGTCAGCACGTTCCTAAGTCATGGCTGCAAGTATGGAGTCATCAGGAAGTCTGGATCGGGTTCATTTTGACGATCATTTGTTCCGTAACCGGAGGTTGGACTCTGTCAGGCGGGGCGCTGATAACCTCCGACTGTTGGAGAACATGGCGAGAACACACTGGCGAGAGAACCAGCCCCACCGGACTGCCAAGAAAGTCACCTTCCTGTCCAGCGCTGCCCCCGACCGCCTGGCGGAAAAGAGCGACCCGCTGAGAGATTCTCAGACTTTGATACGGGTAGCTGCGAAGAAGCAGGGAACTGTTGCGACGAAACATCGTCAAGTAAGTCAATATAGTGATTTTCGTGTCAAATTCGAGGATCACAACACGAAAGAGGTCAAAAGAAAAGGAAAAGTTCCCAGCGAAAGCGAACGTTTAGCACATGTGGAGAACGATTATAGTAATTCGGGAGGGACTTTAGTCCCTGTAGTGCCTCGGGGGATGAGACATTCTACGGGTACCGTCACCATGGCAACCCAACCACAACAACCGCCCCGGGCACTGGTCGCGTCACTGCACCTCGACATGCAAAGTTTCCGCCGAACAAGCTTTCCTGCTGCAAGCACGCAAACTCTCACAACTACCGTAAAGAAAGACACGTCGCCGGCACGCAGCAAGAACAGACTGTTAGCCGCCAGCGTGAACCTCCCGCCGCTCCAGCTGCCTCATTTGCGCCGGAGACTGAACAAAACCGACACGCAGTTCACCTGTAACAACGGGTTCGTAACTTTGACGAACAGACCCGGGCAGCAGCGGCCGCTGAACATCAGCTCTATTCCGGACATGGAGGGTCTGACGGAGGATCTGTGCGACCCTCTGCATCGGGGTGACAGGGAGACCTCCGCTATGATGCGCAGAGAGAACACCAGGGTGCTTCTGCGGAGAGTGGACCACATCCTAGACCCTAACAGACTCCAGTTGTGCAGCACTGCGGGGTCCACCACACTGGAAGTACACGGCAGATCAGGGTCTCCCACAATGTCTTCGCAAGACGTTGGCCACCGCCGGGAATACGTCTTAAAGAAGCTTCAGATTGATCTTGAAGACGTGAAAAACAGTAAGGACGATGCGATCTTACCTAGGCGCAGGCTAGACGTGCACACCAAGTGTCAACAATGGATAGATTCTTTCAGCTGATCAATATCGTGTTCAAGATAATTCTTTAAGGCAGAAACCTAACTATTACAAGGTACAGTTGCAATCCTACCATATTCCTTACAGAAAGGAAAATAAATTAAACAAGACTGTCTATGGCTCATCTAGAAAATTGTGCCTTTTATAAAAAGCTATTTCAACTCTTATAAAAGTAGCCCAGAAATGATTCTGACTTATTTACTGTAATGACTTTTGAGGAACAACATATTTCAACGAAAATAAAGACATGTAACTGCTTCAAATGTTTTCCCTCGTTTCATTCTTTCTCTTTACCTACGCATTTGCCCATCATGGGGGTTGCTAGGCTGAAGCTGATAGCCGGGGTTGCTAGACTGAGCTACCATGCCATGTGTAGCTTACTCTATACTAAAACATGCCTCTCCGTCGAATTGAAGAATTATCACACTCTTTTGTTGTACTCCGGTATATGTTTATTGAAAGAAATCTCCCTGATAAGTGTACAAACGTAGGCTCATGGTACAGACGTCGTGTTCCTCGCAATCGCATATGCGTACACCTGGATTATCATATTCCCGATAACTATGAATGATTATCCCCATACTGTTGAAACATATTGATGGAAAGCTACCACTCTCACACAAACGCACGCACAAAACGTATGCATGGTAGGATATTACCCCAAAAGAAGTTACTCAAGCCACCGGAATTCATTTTGGAAACAGATCACAGACAGACGTTTCAGATATCATCCATTACCTTTCGTCAGTTACACATCTTATACACTATTCACAGTACTCGTGTTGTATTTAGGTTGTTGTAGTAATATTTCGTAGCAATTAGGCAGAATCAATATGAGTTTTTGTAGCGTTGTGCCAGAATTTCATAATTGTGCCTTTAGTATCTAGCAACTCGGCAGTACAGAAGCGCCGACAAGTGAGTTCATGATAGTATTGCAGCGTTATAAGTGTCGATTGATGCTGAAGAGCAGGCGTCGACATCAGAATATGCCAAGACGGTGGAACCCATCGATGTAGACGGATTAAAATAATTTTCACTATGGCGAATCTGTAACTACGTCGTTTTCACCTATTGCCGTTTGAGTTTGCCAGAACTTTTGCGGCAACACAATCTACAGACGAACGTACAACTGTACCACACGGTACCCAGGACAGCTGCACAGACGGCCAGCAGGAACGCAACCACGTCCAGCAGGTAGTACTGGTACCACGGCAGCTCCACGGCGCGTGCGCGGAGATGGGGCAGTCCGCCATGTTTGATGACGTGTTCTACCCACCAGACGGCCCGCTCCATGGGTGACTGCGGCTGGTCACGGTGTAAGCGGGACAGCCGGGCTGCCGTCTCTTGGTAGCTTTGAAACAAGGTAGAAACAGTAATAAATGCATTTTACTTGACACAGGGAACATTCCAATGTAATCACTCAATACCAAGGTCAAGGAACTAGATAAGGTTTGTCCAAATCTATCCGGATTGCTTGAATAACTTTTGTATTTTGAGTTTCAGACACACATCGATCGAAAGAGTTCCAAGAATTCACACCTACTACACATAGGTTAACTTTATAGAAGTTCCTCCAATAATTGTAAAAGCCTCCAATAACTGTAAGAAACTTATCCCATACTACAACTTCTGTATTAGTTAGATAAGCGTTAAGTTTTAGAACTTGTAGTTATGTAGATGCCATACTTTGTACCCCGTACAATTGTTGTGCAATAACTATCACTTTTGACAGAAATGTTCTTCATTCTATATATGCGTGATTTTTTACGCGCTACCTTTCACGAATTTTGTGTAACATTCGTCCGAAAGACAATATATGTAAAGCTGACCTGTTGTTGGTAAGAACATGTAGAATGGTCTGGTACAACTCGTCCGCGGTGACCGTGCTGAACTCCACCTTCACCCCCAGTCCCCTGGCCACCACCCGGGCGGCGTTGGAAGGCTGGTCCCCGAAAAACGGCACGCAAACCATCGGCACGCCGTGGTGCAGGGCTTCGCTCACGCCGTTGTAGCCCGCGTGGGTGACGAAGGCTCGGGTCTTGGGGTGTCCTGCAGCACAACACAGTTTTTGTTCTTAAATTTTAGGCGAACTCGAGGCAGGATAGTGTGAAATTTAATGGAGATTTAACACTAATGGAGATCTTAATAAAACAAACAAATGTGTAAATTATCATTGCCTATGAATGCTGTCTCATTTGTTGACCCTCAAACATCAGTACTAGTAGTGCTGCATCGAGGTAATGTCTTGTTGCATCTTGGAATAAACAAACAAAACAAACAAACAAATAATGTCCCCAAAGATCAGTTACTCAAGTAAATGGATATGACTTATAAACAAACAAATAATTTCGTTCACCGTTCCAAAGACGCGTTCGCAGCGACAGGATTGTGAGTAGTATATGCGGGGTCTGACTTGTAGAGCAGTGACCACCAATCATGTTTTCCCTATCCTTATAATGCATTTAATGGCAAATAGAAGCTGTCAAAAGTCACCTACCTGACGTTTCGTTCTCGAAAAACTAACATTGAGAGGGTAGTCCGGCTTCTAAAATGTCTATTCTCAACTTTTCGGAACTTTCTGACCACTGGAACACATGTGACTTGCATCCAAACGCAACTCGGTGACCTTTGACCCTATCTGACAGCTACATAACAAACTTCTTTCTAGTGTTCCAGGCACCCAAAACAGGCTTGAAAGTCTGTTTTTTTCGACATGAGAAAAAACCTACAACCCTTACCTGTAGAATACAGCTCCAAGATGCCAACATTTCCAAAGAAAAACACATCTTCTGATACTTTTAAAAATCAATCCTGTGGGGACTCACCGGGGACCTTCTGCGCAGCCGTCAATTAGGGGTCATTGCCCTGTAAGCAATACTTGCCTGGATCGTCTCGATTTGCATAACGATGTGTTTTTATCTATGTCTCAGGGGGCGTAACCTTTGACATATTACCCACAATCCATGTCGCTACACATGCGCACTAGGACTGGTGAGCGAGCTTATTGTTTGCCCACGCACCCAGCAGATCGTTCTGCGGCAGCCAGGCCATCAGCTTGGTGTTGGTGCCCAGCCCGGCCGGCTTCTCTCCCGTGTACCGCCACACCACCTTCTGTCGGAGCCTCGCCAGGGCTGCTGCCCACACCTCTGCTCTTTCCGTGGGCATCGTCTTGACGATCGATCCAAAGCTGACCACCACCACACCGTCCTCTCCAGAGCTCTGGACAAACGTTTCCAGGTCCTAAAATATTGTGCAGTTCAAACTTTTGATAAATATACAATACAACACGTTGTACGTATTTCATATCACCCGAGGTATCAGCCCGACCGCGGGTCGGATCGCCCGAATGCCGGAGGGTGATTCAGGTATTCGAATTTTCGACCGCGCCGCACTGGTGTGGCGAATCATTGGATGGAAGCCTATGTGATAAAACTTTGAAGCCTGTGTGATGCGGCTTTATATACATTTGCATAATTCAGCTAATCAGCATAATTCAGCATAACTTGTTAATTCAGCATAACTTGTTGATGTCATAAATGACACATTCCAAGTATTCATTGTTAAGATAAGAAGCCATTATAGTTTGTCATAAAACCTTGTTCATAAAGTTTTAAAAAAGACTAAAAAGTCCCCTATCTACATGTATTACTATCCGACGAGGCCGGTGTCATGTAGGTATCATACTCACTGCAGCAAGGGGAACGACCTCACGAACGTTCAACCCGCCGACCTGGATCATGTTGGGCATGGAGGGCGCGGGAAAATCCAAGACGTTGTCTGTCTGATACAGCCACAAGTCGGCGCGCGACATGGCGCTTAGAAGGGTCTCGTCCTCGCCTAGAAACTTACGAGCTAAACCGTCGAAGTTGCTGCTTAGGATCCAATGGGACAACAGAGACATCATTGCGGAGACGACCATGTTCTGCGTCCTTTGTAGAAACGTCATTTGGTCGGTGAAAGGTAGTAGGAAGTCCGGCACGTAGGCTGGGGGTTGGGGGACTCCCGTGGCCGCGAGGTCGATGCGATAGGCGTTTGTCCGGAGGTGGGCGACGTGAGGGATCTGGAGATGTGCGGCGAGGATGGCTCCGCACGGGAAGAACGGGTCGGTCACCACAGCACCGTAGCGTGATTCTCTCAGCCGCTGTAGCAAGTTGCTGTCCCCCAACAGGAAATCACAGTGTTTCATCATCTCCTGCGACAGCATGATCGCCGCTTGTATCACGCCCGCAATAGACATCTCTGCAGCATTGGAGACCAGGCGGTCTTCGAGCGCCTTCAGCCTTGCGCGAGTGCCCCGGTCCTCGAAGGTCTCGAACAGAAACTCTGCAGATCGTCGCTCCGCCAAACTATCTTCTGACATCACAGCGGTAACAGCATGGCCTCTGTTCACTAAGGCACGTCCTAGGTTGGATTGGGCTAGCCAGTGGCTGTTTGCAAATGGTACGGGTACTAAGAGGACTTTCTTTCCAATAACAAACTGACAGGATAGGAGAAACAGCGACGTTACAGTCACTGAAATAAACGGAGTGAAAAACATCATGGCTAGCGGCACTTTACACTTTTACATTACATACACAACGACAGTGCATGAATTTGACAACCCGCCTAGGCCTAAAAAAGGGTATCCGTGCGTGACTAAACAGACGGCACCATGCAGTCCATGGTATCATGTTTTCGTTGTATCAGACAACGCATCAAATGCCGCTGCTACTATGATGTAAAACTTGTTAGAGGTATGTGGATAAACGGGTTCGAATTCACGACAGGTCGTAACACTCGGCAATCCAAAATGCACAGGTGGTCGTGCCGCCTAGCGTAATACTCTGGAATTACAGGTTTCATAGGGTGAATAGTTTTGAGAACAAACACTTGCACATTATCAATAAGAATGACATAGATATGACTTATCTTCATGTCTCTTACGCCCTTAACGCGTGTACAGCACTAGCTTATCCCAGTGTACAGAAGAGAAAAGTTCAACAATCCTCACATTAACTTGAATTTAACACACTAGCCACTATATATATAGCAAATATAGCTGTAGACACAATACCTTCCAGCTCTTACATCAAGGACTTTTGATTGCCGAAATTTGTCCACTCTCTCCAGTGATTGGCGGATGTACGTATGTATGAAAGGCTATCCAGTTGTTGTTTGAGGATAACAGACTTACACAACTTCGAATTCGGTATTATATACTGGAACTCCCGAGTCTAAGTGGGCCGTTCCTTGGACATACCCCCACGCCCTCTATTTGAATGTGAAATAAAGAATAATGCCTGAAGAGTGCTAGTCTTCAATGGCTGGTATTGTGTGAAGCACCCCGGGTATGGACTCACCTGCTGGCCTTGGTCACAATTGTAATTAAGGCCACACAGGGTTCCTTTTCTTTCTTTACTATTTGAATTGGGCCCTGCGCTACCCCTTGTGTTTGACTTGGTCTCTATTATAAAGCACTCATGCATGCGTGTCCCTCGATTGATTTTAGAACACAATTTCTAAAGAAAAACGCCCCGGAACTACAACGTGCAGCAAAATGTGATGTTAACCACGACAGTCGTGTCCCTGTCCCTGACACGGCTCCAGACCGACAACGTTCGCCATAGCTGGACTCTTGCGATTGTGACCAATTCATGACAAGCAATCGTTCCGTGGGCTGCTGACCCGTTTGTTGTTAGCTTTCAGCACATGATCTGGACATCTGTAGGACAGTAGGACGCACGTGAGCACAGGTAATATCATTTATATACTTCTGTTGACCTTTTAGACTTATCTACACACATACAAATGACGCCTTGCATGTCTTAACACATTCGAAACCTTACAGTCGTAAAAGGCGGTGGAGGGGGGGGGGCATTTGGGCGATATTGGACAATCCCACCATCGGGGGATCCTCGGTGTCTCTACGGTGCTGAGAGTCATGCCTGCCTGTCCAGTTTAGTACCGGACGCTAAGGAATTTTATAGGGTAGGTCTCAACTTGAGAGGTCGTCTGGGTAGGCTTAAAAAAATAGGCTATGCTTAGAACCGTGAACACCCCATAAGCGAACGTAGTTGAGAATGGTGATCAGGCCGCGGCAGGACTAAATTGCATTCCAAATAGCACTTAAAGTTAAAGAGTTCGTGACTGAAGCGAGCTCGAAAGGTCTGTCTTCAATCCCAGGTATCAATGCAGGCTAGTACAGCGGTGTTAACTTCGGGCGGGCGTCAATTTCGCCCTCATCATATGTATTGCAGAATCCGTTGAGGTCGCGTGCAACCGCTATATGAATAACCCGTGTCACGTCTCCATCCCAACTCAACAAGGCTCACTACAAAACCCCTTGTTTAGTACCACCATCACAGAGAGGAGAGTTAAGTACACAGGACATGTCTTTAGAATGCTTGTGAAAAGACATGACAAAACAGCGCCACACAAGCAACACGACAAGGGAAAAAGAAAGCGGGAAAGACCAAAACTACATGTAACTTGCGTGCAGAGATATGTTACAAAGAGACCCCGACCAATAGGGCGTTAACCTGAAGTGAAGGAAGGGGAAATTCTGGCCCCAAACCACCCTGAGTTGAGAATGCTTGCTGCGCAATGTGTCGCTACACACGAAAGGATCTACGTCTTTAAGCCGGCTTTACAATTCATGCGAACGCCGGCCGAATTTGTAGATCGGTCAGAGCTCGCTGAATTTCAACATCGGCCGAGTATCGGCTGTATTTTTTTATCAAATAATCTGCTCCGTCACAAATTGGACGGGGCTCGGTGTTTCACTCCGGAGAGTTCAACGAATTATCTTTCTACTTTTTTAGTGCACAACTGACATCACACGAAGGGTTACATCCCAACGGACGAGCTGTGTTAAAAGTCGTCCGAAGTCCCAGTAATCGCCAAAACCGCCGGTCATACTCCGGCCGAAAATGCCCATTTGAAGCTCGCCGACAAGTCGTCTTGATTTGTAAAGGGGGCTTAAGGAAGTAAGTCACCAAATACTTATAAGTACATGTACTATAGGAGCAGAAACTTCCTGAATTTCCATTTCGGTAATACATGTATATGGTAAATTGAAAGAAAGGGACGAGTTTGACAAGAGCACCACGCCAGCAGGAGCTTTAATAAACACTTTCAGTCTGTTCTATACGAGATAGCCCTTTTTCTACGTCCTGTGCTCCAAGTCTTCAACAAAATACACTGTCTGGAATCCGCAGCTGCCGCGTCTGTTTTGTGTTGACTCTTTTGAAGTGCAACCCACAGTCTGCGGTTCTACCATTAGATCGTCTGTTGTGTGACCATGGTCATGTTCAACGCCTTATCATCTACTCTCCAAGCAGAGGTTCGGCTCCGGCTGTTCCACCTGTTGTAGGTGTTTTTATCGGGCTCTCTTCGTGTCTCGCGGCCAAACTTTGGTATTCTCCAAGCAGAGGTTGGGTCGCGTATATATACTCTCCAAGCAGAGGTTAGGCACCGGCTATTTTTTTAACGTTTTATCGGTCGTTTTTATCAGGCTTTCTATTTTGTATTTTATCTTGCTGTGTTTGGCTGGCGTACTTCAAGAAAAATGACAAAATAGAAAGCCCGATAAAAACGACTAAAAAAAACGTTAAAAAAACAGCCGGAGCCTAACCTCTTCTTGGAGAGTAGCGTATATAGTAGTGGTCGGGATTTTTGAGGCTAGTGAGGGGAGCTAACTGGTCAAAATCCCGACCAGTACTATTTACGCTACAAACTCTGCTTGGAGAATACATGTACAGAACTTTAGCCGAAGCCGAAACTCTGCTGGGAAAGTACGTGCTATCGCCAATGTTTCCAGACTCTAACAAAGCGTAAGATGGTAACATTTTCCATAGAATATTGCAAAGAGACCCCAACTTAGAGAGAAAATGAGATCCCAACCTATGGCTCATTTGATGGGACCGTCAGAGTGTCTGTCACCATTCAGCAGTCGTTCCCAGAATACTTTGTGAAGAAAATACGCTCTCCTTCCCAAGACCTTTTGAGCCATGGACACCAGGCACCTGTGTCCCCATGCGGTCCTGTGCTGTATTGCATACAGCAGATTCTCAAACGCACATATATTTATATTTCAGCCATACATAGTATGGTGAAATATATTGTATTCGTAATGTTTCTTTCTTTCTTTCTCCTGTCAAATCTTCAAAGTGATTCATCTCCGCCGTTCCTGGACCGAATGACCTGAAATTTGGCACAGGGGTAGAATGGGCCAATACCTTGATGCTTTTTTCTCAGTTTTTTCATATCTGCCTCTAAAATGATTTTATTGAGATTTTTTGGTCAATTTTATACCAAAACTGTATATTTTGGCCCCTGTACCCTGGTATTACAACCAAATGAGCTGAAATTTGACAGAGATGTGCCTTGATAATGCCCTCATATAAATTTGATAACACTTTTGGTGTACAGTACAACAAAATGCTTATTTTTGCGATTTTTTTTTACCAATTTTTGACCAAAAAAGGACACTTTTGGCCCCTGTACCCTGGTATTACAACCAAATGAGCTGAAATTTGACAGAGATGTGCCTTGATAATGCCCCCATATAAATTCAATAACACTTTTGGTGTACAGTACAACAAAGTGCTTATTTTTGCGATTTTTTGACCAATTTTTGACCAAAAAAGGACACTTTTGGCTCCTGTACCTTGGTATTGCAACCGAATGAGCTGAAATTTGACACAGATGTGCCTTGATAATCCCTTCATATAAATTCAATAACACTTTTGGTGTACAGTGCAACAAAATGCTTATTTTTGCGATTTTTGGCCAATTTTTGACCAAAAAAGGACACTTTTGACTCCTGTACCCTGGTATTACAATTAAATGACCTGAAATTTGGTATAGATAGGCATTAGATACTTGGTAACAAGATTCAAGTAAAAATTTTGACATAAACAACTTTAAAATGATTAATTTTGGCACTTTTCTGAGGGGAAATTTGTTTTCTTTTGGCCTCCTGACGTGACCTTCCGTGACCCCGCACAGAGCCACACCTGTGCGCGTCAGCCGGAGAGTTAATTGAATCAAAGACCTAGCCAATCAGCGAAGAGGAGGCCAAAGGCTAATTAATATTCATAAGCGGGGCCTCATGATCCCGTATATAGCAGTGTTCCCGCCAGGGGGAGCGAAGCCCGCCTAAGGCTCTCGCATTTTAGACTATTCAGAAGGCTTTATATTGTATCAGTTCTTAGGGGCATATCTATGATAATCGCAGCAGTCACTTAACTTCTCTTCAGGAGTTTAGCGTAACACTATTTCAGGTCAAACCGTCAAAGGCAACTAAAAACAAACTTTAACGTTACTGAGTTCAACAGTACTTATAACTTGTTATCCGAAGTTGAAACGCTAGCTATGGTATTTTCGCTGCGCTGTTAGCTCCGTGCGACTGTTGTTGACGGTCTTATAACGGTATATTTTGCACCCCTGTACCCTGGTATGAGTAACATTTGTTATAGATAGGCATAAGATAGTTGGTAAAATGATCCAAGTGAAATTTTTGGCTTAAAGTACTGTAAAAGGCTTAATTACAGCACTTTTTAGGGGAAATTGGTTTTCTTTCGTTCTCCATGCCATGACCTTTCGGACGTTCACCCCACAGAGCCGACATCTGCACCTGCGTCTAGCCGTCAGGAAGAGTTAATTCAATTAATGGTTCAGCCAATCAGCGAAGAGGAAAGCGAAGGCTAATTAATAATCATAAGCGGGACCACACAATACGTTAACTTGAAGACTCAGGCCGAACAGATTTCTCGCCAGGATTTTTTCAAAGCGTCGGACAGGGGTCCGGGGGCCGCCGAATGTCCCTGGCGGGGTCCAGGGGCAGGGCCACTGTGGGGGGGGGGGGGGGGGGGCAGGTGGGCGAAGCCCCCCCGGAAGCTCTTGCATTTTAGACTATTGAGAAGGCTTCTTTTATCAGTTTTTTTAGGGCCATATCTACGATAATCGTAGCAGTCACTTACTTCTCTTCAGCAGTTTGACTTTAAAATATTTCGGGTCAAAGCTTCAAAGACAACTAAAACCTCATAAACAACAAACTTTACTTAGCTCAACAGTATAAAAAAATATTGTACGGGTTGCCATCCTTAGTTGAAGCGCTTATTTATAGCGCTAGTATCTTCGCTGCGCCGTTAGCCGCCGTGCGACTTTTGTTGACAGTCAGATATCCCTACGTCGCCGCCTCGCTGATATTCCTACGGACATGTTTCAAGAAAAATACCCAGCAAAAAACGCTGTTCTGCGTCAAATTCTATTCTATAAAACATGTGGGACTCAGTGTTACAGTCTAAATATTTTGTAGAAGCACCGCTGTAGGAAAGAAGGTCCAAGCAATGTAAAACATCACGTAGCATGAAGTTCGCTGTCAACTGGCACACAGCACATGACTGTTTGAAACTCTAAGTCTAATCAACAGCCGTGTTTGATTGATAGCCGGCGGTCCTTTGATGAAGTCGGCGAAAGGTGCGTTAGTTAGAAAATCTGCGTTTAGTTTTGATACGTAATTATAAGTTAGACAGTGGCGAGAATGATTATTTTCTCATCAATATTTCTCTTCAGAATTATTTGAACTTAATTGTACATCTAAACAATTGGCTTACCTGTGCAATGTTTATATGATTAATGATCAGTGTACTGAAATCATGTGTAACGTATGGCTCCTAGTCAATAGATCAGCATTTTCTCTATAGTGACCACCTGTCTATAGTGGCCACATTTCCTAGTGCTGTTGTTGTTTGACATAAACTTTGAACATTTAAATTGTAAGTAACTTTAAACTGCCAGAGTTTCAGCCCAATAAAACACTCTCAGCGCCAGGGTATGAACAGACTGACCAGACAGACGAAAATAAATCCTCGAACAAGGTTCAATCGTATCTTCCGGGTCTGGCAGGAAGTTGTTAAACTAAAATAAGAATAGGCTCGATGGCTGATTGCATACAAAGTAAAACAGTTTAACAGTTTTACAGCTTGAAGAAAACAAACGCTCCTACAGTACCTGCACCTGCTTGTTTTTTATTAAATCGTATGCCCTACTTGAATAAAAAAAGTTCACTGCAATAATAGATGTACCCACATCACAAGGAGCTTATACTTTTTTAAACTTACACCTAGTTATCGTACTGAAAATTGTTAATGACATTACATGAAGTCATTCAACAATTTTCAGTCATGATGAAAATTTCTGAATGGAAGGTGTGATTATTGTCATTTTCTGAAAAATAGAAGCAAGCTCTGTTTTTACCTGGAATCAATTCACAATACCAGTCCACTTTGGGGGATAATGTACTGTTAAGAGGATGTTCCATTTTTGCGCAGGGGTGATTTGGAACAGTCCAATGTTGCGTGGGAAGGGGTGTGGCTGAAATATGCTGTATTTGCTCTTAAGCAAATGTCGGCCTTTCTAGAGGTGAGTAAAATCATGTTTAATGTATTTTCGACACTACTGTGTCGTGATTTCAATTCTATGCTGAGAGCTAACTACATGAGAGGCGTACTTCCAATCGATGGAAAGCTTGCTGGTATACTACAATCACGTAGCAGCTCCCACTATTGTGTATTTTGTACTATGTGTGTAAAATTGTGTATATATGGAGAGATTTATGACTCATTAGGACTTTAAACGATGTAGATTGTAATACTTTGTCTGACCCTTGCCTCTTCCCTCATGACCTCAATGAAAAGCTTTCATCAATAGACCTTTGTTTCTTCATGAAAGCTCAAATCCACCCCTATAGAAATTGATGATATAAGTATAATGCAGCTGAATGTAACCTGATTGGTTAGGCCATGTTAATTCTATTATATGGTTGACATCAGCTCACGCATCAATGATTTCACCTGTTTCCAAAAAAAAACAACCTCCTCTGCAGACACCAAATCTAGAGAGCGCAAAAAAGCTGCCTTACTTTTCCACTCAAACTTAATACAAAGGTTTGAAGCATCAAAACCTGGTAAGACAGCGCTAGCCAACGAATCATTTATTGCCGTATTAGAAAGTGCAGAAAGTGACACAGGGCGGTAGGCCTCTATTACAACAGCTATACTCAGTACTATCATACTTGGTGCCACGGCATTGGTGAGGTTCTGCGATGAAACAACAAGAATTTCGCGAGATTTTCCCCTGTTTTCGGTATTTCAATGTTCTGTTAGCTATTGCCAGAGGGGAACAAAATTTCTTTTTAGTCGGCCGACATCCCTAAAACGTACGAGCTGTGGCCTACGACCTACATTATGTAAGGTTTATTTGGTTCAAATTTATCTCATGGAAGAGGTCGCTTATGAAATCAGACGGCCGAGAGAACACGAAGTCGTTTCGTGAGGGAAAATGAAACGAAGTCCCCGCCAAATTAGCCTCCCAAAAGATCTAATTACGCCTTTCGGCAGTCGACTCTGGTTCTACTAGCTGACATGCTGAACAACCAATTACTCTAATGGTAGACCTGTGGGATGGAGTCATTTGTAGCGGGATGTGGAGCGCCCTGATGGATTGGTAATTAACAGGATTAAAGCCTATCTCTCTACATGGAGGTCTGACATTCAACATGTGTACGAGCGTACTACTCCTTCTGAAGTTCGGACATATCAACCTTCGGTAAGTAGGCAATGCAACGGCAACTGGAAAAGTATAATAATCAGAGATATTGGCAATAATAAATGGCAGGCCTGGGGGATGGAGTCATTTGTAGCTGGATGTGGAGTACACTGCTGGATTGGTGATTAACAGGATTAAAGTATGTATCTCTCTACATGAAGGTCTGACATTCAACATGTGTACAACATGGCGATTCTCCTGCTTCTGAACTTCGGACCAAAGACGTTATATAAAGACGGTAAGTAGGCCATGCAACGGCAACTGGAAAAGTCGTACTATTCAGGGATATTGGCGATGATATTCCCTAGTAAGTAATGATAAATGGCAGGCCTTGGGATGGAGTCATTTGTAGCGGGATGTGGAGTGCCCTGATGGATTGGAAATAAGTGGGATTAAAGCCTATCTCTCTACATAAAGGCATTCAACATGTGTACAACATGATGATTCCTTTGCTTCTGAAGTCCGGACATATCACTGCACGGTAAGTAGGCCATTCAAGGACAGGTGAGAAAGTCATATGATTCAGCAATATTAGTAACGATTTGCCTCAGTAAGAATTTATAAATCTGTAAACGTAATCCTTATCGTCATAATTTTTAATCTGAAAATATAATCTCTATTTTAGAGCGTGGACGTTTAAATGTCAGTAAGTTGCGAGTTGTAGTGGGTCAATCTTCTCCACCACTGGCTAATCAAGTGATCATGAACAGAAGATCATCTGGATGATACTGCGGTTCATCCGGCGGATTAGCTTAAGCTGTTGACAGCATCCGATCAGGACATAATTTTGTGCTACAACCACTGCATGGGTTGGGGCTTCTCTGGCCTGAGAACTAACAACAATTTTTTTTCATCAAAAATACCTGGTACCTTTCCTTCATGAGAATTTATTCATTTATTCACTCCATTCATTCATCTGCACGTGTGTATCTCTTCGCTGCCCGAACAGAGCAACAACCGGTGTCCTATTTTACAAATTGCCCATCACTTCAGCGCTCCTCCGCTCCACGGCGTGCCATTACGCGAACATTGCCCAGAATACGGGTGCGGGGTACTTGTTATACATGAGCCCGGCACACACGCATATAGCGTGGCTAGGGCGATTTTCGGTTTGCTATCTTTGTCAAGGACTTCCGATATGTCCGCACATCCGATACCCCTAGCAGGCGTCCAGTGGCATTCGCGGTGCTAAATTTAACCCCGTGCGCTCGGCCTTGTTTGTGACCGACCACGGTGATGCTACAGGATTCTCCTGTCGGACACCAGCTAACAAAATATCTACTGCAGGAAGAAAGGGTTCCGTACGTGTGGCGTGTTTATAAAAGACTCGATTAGACCAGTGCGGGTTTAACAAGTAGCTTGTCTTGACCTCCTCACAGCGACAGTCGGCCCGACGGCAAACTGGTACATTCTTGGTCATCGACAGGCGGCAATGGGGAGGGTGTGCTCAGGTCAGCACGGTAGGTTCCGTTATTATGTAACAACTTAAAGCGTTGGATACCCGTGGCAACTAGGATGATACTGTCATCACAACTGTATTAAATGTCACATGATTATAACGGTCGTGAGCATGACAAAGTGTCCATGATGATGTATTCGGCCTGACAACTGTTGAATGTCCGTGACATTTAGTACTAATGTCAGACTGTTTCCAGGATCTAGGATCTGTACATGCCCGCTTCTCGGTTCCATGGCCAACATGGGGGATGAGTGGGGATGGGTGCTATGGTGAAATTCCTTTGGGGGCATGTTGGACCTAGAGCCGAGGGGCTGGCCTGTAGAATTGCCGTTTAAGCAGCTGGCATCCATGTTACTGCAACGCTCATAGGGGAGAGGTCACTGCCGAGTATGGTAGATGTTTTCGTTTATTATGATACTGTTAGCGGTGCCGTATACAGTGTCATATAAATCGTCAACAATATCGTCACCAGAAGCAACCGGCGCACAGATCTAGATATGCCGTTATGAGGTGTATCAGCACACCGTGACTTTTTAAAACCAATCTTCTCCACCACTGGCTCATCGTGTGAACACGGGCTCATCTGGATGATACTGTGGTTCATCCGGCGGATTAAACCCCTTGTCCTGCATGCTGAGCCCATATATATAAGGGTTGCAATTGTCTAAAGCATGTATGTGGGACGTCCAGTATCTTTAAGGCATTGGGGCATCTCTCACTTAAATGTGGCATACCGCTACTCTCCAAGCAGAGGTTAGGCTCCGGCTGTTTTTTAAATTTTGTTTAGTCGTTTTTATCGGGCTTTCCATTTTGTCATTTTTCTTCAAGTACGCCAGCCAAACGTTAGGTTTTGACACAGCAAGATAAAATGCAAAATAGAAAGCCCAATAAAAACGACTAAAAAAACTACCGGGGCCTAACCTCTGCTTGGAGAGTAGCATACCGCAGCAAACCGCATAGATTTGGGAAGTAAATCTGCAGCAGCAGCAGCACAGAATAGGTCAGGTTTTGCTGATCAGATTAATCAATCAGCTTAGGGTGATTAGATATGCACAAACAAATCCTCATCAGGAAATGGGTTAAAGTCTTCACTTGGGTTTTCCACACCTTAGCTTGTGACCCAGTATAGCCTACTCTGGTTGCCAGAGAACAGCGCTCAGTGGCAATGGGTTTTCCCGAGCCCCAAGCAACATGCCCCGTCAAAATCCCTTGGCCGGCTAGTGCTGTACTCTGATAATCAGGGTAAGTATAGACTGCCCGACAGTAGTAGTGTGACCCACCGAATGTCCAACACAAACGATTCTCTGAAAAGTTCAGACGGCGCGGTGGTGCCAAGATTCCACTCATAATCTTTTCCTTAAAACGAGTTCATCCGGCCGCTAATGGTCTAAAGTGCCAGAGTGCTTTTGTCGAGGAGTGTAGACATACCCTCTGCGTTGATCCATGACAGTGGAACAATAAAGACCACTTCAGCAATGTCTCAAGGGACTTTCCAGCATGTTAACTATACCGACGAAAGTTAGTCATATCTCTGCGGTGCTGGAAGTGTTACCCGCCCGCCCAGGCCCATTAGCGCACGTCGGAGAGTTTCTACTAGCTTCCTTCGCAGCCTTCGAGCGGCGCTTGCTTTTACTTCATTGGGGTGGGGGCTGGTTCGCTAGTTTCAAAGTTGGCTAAGTTTCTCTAACGCCGGGGAACGGAGTTTGCCGAGGAAGGGAGTTTGCCTAGAGACTACGTTCCCAGGGAAACTACGTATACATACAATTACTTCGCCCTGCCGGGACGGCAGTAATAAGAAAATCCGGCTAAACAGATAGGCCGTTAGAAAAAGCTCTCTGCTTATAGGATTGAGCTTGATACAACTAACACTTAACAGTCCTGTACGTTAGGGATTTTCTCGTTACACAAGCTAGAGTTCCAAACCAGGTTGGCTTTCTTAAGCGTTTAAAGACATGTTATGAAGTACAAAGCAAGGCATTGTAAGGCTCCTTAGCACGAGGCCTCCTTTCTGAACATCTATAGCAAAATTACCTTTTGTTTTTGGGTTTGAACGTTTAATACAGTACTTCTTTTGCGATACTTTACAACGAAAGCCGTGACACAAATTCTGACATTGGCCTTGACAGCTATAAATCATTTAACATGATATTCGTCCGCCGTTGTTACGTGATAAATCACATAGCTTAAGCTTACGGCTACGGGGGATTTCCTCGTAAAATAGGATTTGCGTCGCTTAGAGCGAAGGTGATAATAGCTCAAAATTGGAATATATTGCTGGTTGCTGTGTCGGAGGGCGTCCTTCATGTGCGCACCTGTTAATGTTATCAGCGCAGAAACAAGACAAATGGGTGGAAAATGTGTTCATTTAATAATGTTATACCGTCGAACAGCGTGGGCACGAGCATTTTGGTACAGGCGCGCAGCGAAGGGAAAACTGTCAGCAGAAGCAAGGCATGTTTGGCAGGAGAAACCTGTCCATCGACTTAATTCTCTCCAAGCAGAGGTTGATTCTTGACGTTATGTTAGGTGTCTTTGTCGGTCTTTCTATTTTGTCAGCTTTGGCTGGCGTTCAAAAAAAGAACCTGACAAAATAGAAAGCCTGATGAAAACGCCTAATAGCAGTCAAAACCCCAGCCGGAACCTAACCTCTGCTTGGGACGTATCCATCAACAGCCTGTTAAACTGCCCATATCTCAGCCTCGTGACGGATAGCTTAGCTTGTAGTAGAGGGATTACACCATACGATTTCTGTCTTATGCGGGGCTGTCGCTTATGTGCAGAACGTCCATATCAAGGGGAGGGGATGGATTTCATGCATGTAGACTAATTCAGCGCATTTATCTCGCGGGAAATTCAGCGTGCTCTGTCGCAAAACCTGCGCGAATTATGACTTAAGCACCACGCAGTGTTCGCCATGCCTAAATTGCTGCGGGGGCATTTGTTATGGTACAAGCAACTGAATTATGTACCGTATATAGCGTAAGAGAAACAGTATATACACCGCGTTCTTGCACGCTTTGTAAATCGGGTGTTTCGACAGACACCTAGAAATATATAGTAAGCACGGTGACATAGTATACCCACAACGAAGTGCAAATAAGATATGCATTATATAGTGTTACTCTCGTTGCGAGGGGATTGGACGATATAGCGATCAATCCAAAGCTGTGCTAAGCTCCAGCTTGTTGCGTATCTGACGTAATTAACGTAATCTGACGTGATTTGTGTTTCTAGTTCTAGGAAGACCCACTCTCGTCTGATCCTGTGTGGGTGATTGACAGCCTGGGGGCACGACCGTTGCTGTAGTTTCCCGGATGTGCGGCGTGCCGGGTGATACGACAGGAGGAGGCAGTCAGTGTTTCCCTCACGACTCGGCGCCATGTACGGTATGCTGGTGGAGAGCGTACAACACTATGTACGGAAGAAATACGGGGAGGAGAAATGGCTGCAGATACTGGAACTCTCCGGCTTCAAGAACACCGTCTTCGCCACGCAGCGGGTGTACAAGGACGACGTGCTGCCGCGGCTGGCGGAGAACTGCTCGGCGGTGGTCATGGACAAGTCCACCGAAGACTTCCTGCTCTTCTTCGGTACCTGCTTCGTGAACTTCTGGTCGCACTACGGGTACGACCGGGTGGTGCGCGTCAGCGGCCGCCATTTCAGAGACTTCGTCCACGGGATCGACAACATTCACGAGATGATGAGGTTTAGTTACCCCAAGATGAAGAGCCCGTCCTTCTACTGCGAGGAGGAGAGCCACGAGGGGCTAACGCTGCATTACCAAAGCTGCCGGACAGGGTACTCCAACTACGTCTGCGGGCAGATGTCACAAGTAGCCAAAGACTTCTACAATCTCGACATAAACATGGTCAAGTTGAAAGACTTTCGGGAGGGACGCGGGTACCACGTGGTCTTCAGACTATTCTTCGACAATAGCGCTTACCTTCCGCCTAAAATCAAGTGCATACGGACTCTGTCAGTGGAAGAACAAGTCCCCGCTCTCAGGTTTCTAAAACTGTTTCCGTTCTGCGTGGTTTTCCAGAGGAACATGAAGTTTGTGTACGTCGGGGAGAAAGTGAGGGAGCTGTTCGGGGAGGAGGAGTTCGCGAGGGCGGAGAAAGTCACGGACATATTTTACATTCGCAGACCTCCGATGGACTTCACATGGGAAAATGTAAGTAAATGTTACTACAACGTGATTATTTTTGTACCGATTTAGGAATGCTATGCCAGTCATCGGGCATATACAACCAGGCAGACGAATGGCCATGTACAATCACATCGCGCTAGCTTGGTTGATACCCTATTTAGTTTCCCGTTCCTCCCATTTTCACGCTCTCAGCAAGGGCTCGAGCCACGGTATATCAAATAGAATAGCATCCGGGCAGACATTGATTTGATTTGCCTTGCTTTGTTTTGACGTGATTTATAAAAAGACATACAGTACAAACAGTGGCACCCAACTGGCCGGAGGCTGTTATGAAGGGCAAGTCATGGTATAGGTACAATAAAAATACTTGGAAAGGTTACCAACAAAAGTAAATGCGTTTACATATAGTTTTTTTTAACGTAAGAGGTTAGACAAATAATGTAAGGCAGAGAATTGCTTTAAAGATACGGGGACAATCGTACTATATGTGACAAATGCAATGTTACAAGACCAGGGCTATACAAAAGGTATTTGAGATGATGACTATGTACATGTATAGCCTGGGTACCATCCGGATAGTAGTTCGCTCCTATGTTCGCTTCTGGAAACACAGTGAAGCGACTGTATATAGTGTATAGTGAATGTCAGAGCTAGAAGCGACGGTATGTAGTATATAATGAACGCCGGAGCGAACTACTTTCCGTATGGTACCCAGGCTAGTACATGTATGGACGCTATGGCAATGTTTAAGTTAATGTGATATATAGAGTAAGAGAGTGGCGTCCATCTGTGATTAACTAGAGACCTTTTGTTTAAGGTTCGCTCATTGCTGATATTGATACGGCAATCTGTCGCCAAAGGTAAGGTAAAGGTAAGGGTAGTCCACTAGGCCGTAGGTTCAGTGGGTTGTTATCCACTGTGCCTAGGGCACGGTATTGGGAGTCGGAGCCCATCCCTCTCCTTCCACCGCCTTTTACATCCCCAACCGAAGTCAGGTACCCATTTAATTATGTTAGGAATACGATTTTTAATACTATTAGGCTATCAAGATTAATAACATTCAAATGTTGCGAACTTGCCACGACTTGTACCTTGTTGCGAAAAGACTTGCCTTGTTGCGAACTGACGGTTGCGAACTGACATTGTTGCCAAACAACATGTTACCATTTCTACGCCTGGGTTGAGTGAGGAAAGTCGCGTATAATGCCTTTCCTTAGGGCAAAGGATCAGTAGCATGACAGAATTCGAACCTAGGTCCTCTGGATTCCGGGACAAACAGTCTGTGGTTACACCAGGGAACCCCATGGTATTGGAAGGTGAAGCCCATTTACCGCCTTTTACTTCCCCAACCGAATTAGGGTACCCATTTCTACGCCTGGGTTGAGTAAGGAAAGTCGGGTATGATAATGCCTTTCCTAAGGGCAAAAGATTGGTAGCATGACAAGGTTCGAACCCCGGATTCCGGGCTAAACATCCTGCGGTTATACCACGCGACCCCACCACCACAAAAACATGCTCTTATCTAATCTAATCTTGTTTGTAATCGCACTTCTCTCTGCCACGTGCACGGTTGTATTTATTTTGCCGACCCACCTCCGAGTGGACGCTTCAGACATGTCGAAACAAACAGTTCAGAACGGTGACACGGTAAGGTGGGTTGGAAGGGTCAGAGGTCAAGGTCGGTGTAATCACTAAATGATGTCACACAGACTTGTAGAGTCAACATTCGTTAGGCAACACAGATGTATGTCTTGTTTAAAAGAGTTCTCATCATGTTTTGTTTTCAGCGGAGAATTGCAAAATTGTTAAAATTCTTACTTTTACTATTTCTTCCCCTCCAAGGGCACGGTGTATTTCAATTCATTGAATAAAATTGAAATACAAAAAGTTGTGTGCCATTGATCCAACTAGAATATAAAAGGTTTCAGATTGGTAATTTGTCTACATTAATTTCTTATCCTACCCTACCCCCCTGCTCAACAGTTCAGCTCAACAGCCCTTATATTATGCTGACTCAACAGTTGTGTTATTTTAATCTCCAGCTGTCACACATAGCCACCAATGGCCCCCTGACCTGCTCCAAACCATGGTTGGAAGTTAGTCATGAGCAAATTTGTCTTTGGTTGGGAGTTAGTTTGCAAGGTTGCCTACTAGGTAGTCTTTAAAACGTCGTCTGCACCACCCGACTGTTTTGTTTCACGTGTATGGTGGCCCCCCTTGGAATCAACTTTCAAAAGTTGTAGGGGCTACCCACCCGTTTTGAGATGAATGGATAAATAAATAAATAAACTGTAAATTTTGCCAAATAAGAGTCAAGTTATATTCTGCGTAGATGCGATTAGGAGAGCGAAATGAAGCTAGGATACAGTCGATTCTATGTTACCACTAACCCCGCGCCGACCTTAAATCGTGGGAAGCTCCGAGGTGACAAGAGGTTTGTTTATCTATTTATTATGCTTTTCCACAACAGTGGATGGAAACAGTTGTTCCTTGTCAAGGACACGTTTTCAAGGACACTATACCAACACAATCATAATAGAACATACATTCAATAAATATTGACACAATAGAAGAAACAATCAATTTAAGTCGTTATAGATACCAACTCAGTAAATCATGTTAAAAAAATGAAATCAAGCCCTTACAATAGTAAGATAAGATAAGATACAGTAGTAAGCGAGGCATTGTACTTGTGGCAAGCCAGTGACGCAACCGCATGATACAGACCACCTACAAAGCTACTCTAGACTGTAGGTTTGGCCACAACGAAATCTGTTACACATTGAGTAAGGTTAATTTCCATCAGTCGGGCTTCATGCTTTAGCTCACAGCCCACTGATTTCAACATAGAGTTGGTTCAACATCGTAATAATACGTGGTGTAAACTGAAAGGCTAAAGTAACCTCCTTGGTATAAACAAAGATACAAACGATGATGATTTTACTCTTGGTGGAACTATATGTAAGTATCAATGCGTGCCCTGAAGCTGAAAGGTGAGAGAAATTATCCGGCCTTTGCGCGCCGTTCGGCATGTACGCGCACCTGTACTACTGCAATCAAACTCTCAGCACGAGTTCTGGTGGCAGATTGCTAACATGAGCCTGTTAGATATCACGTCATCAGAGTCTGTAATAGACACATATAGCTTTGTTGGTATGACATCAATTGTGACTGGTGATGTCGTTAATACGTTATCATGCTAATAAAGCTAAATACCTTACAGTTTACAGTTTGTGCTATCTCTATAGAGTACAGTTTCAGGCTCGGTCAGAGATAGCCTGTCCTTAGGTGTACGGTTGCCGTCGTGCGGTCGCAAACAGAAGGCATTCATTCTTAAGATAGTCGTGCAAATGTCATGTAAAGTCAATCTGTCGTGTCATGGAACAGGCATCTCATATTCCTTTTTTTTTCTGTTACATCAAGGAGATTAGTATAAGACAACCTCCTTGGTTACAGCCTGCTTGAAAATTCTTCGACATCAAAACTATACGTATTGTAACCCCAAACGTTTGAGTGGCTCCACGAGCCTTGTTTTGCGGTGAACACTAAGTAAATAAAAAAAAAATACGAGGCTATCTATGGCCTAGTGACATTACCACACTGAACGAGCCCCCGACTGCGACAACTTGTGTAACATTCACACACTGGGTCAGAGAGCTCAGTGTCCTACTAACAATATTCGCAGGGCAAATAAAACGATTGTACATTTAAAAAAGCTGATCACCGATCCAATATTTACATGCAGAAAACTATCACAGTCTGATTGGGAAGTCTACGGCATCAAAACCGTACGCCTAGCTAGCGGCATACCCCACTGACCAGGACACTGACCGAGCCTCTGACTGCGACAAAAGCAACTTGCGTAACATTAACATACTGGGTCAGAGAGAGCAGTGTCCTACTAACAATGTTAGCAGAGCAAATAAAACGGTCGTACGTTAAAAAACTGTTAGCTGATCAAATATTTACATGCGGAAACCCTATCGGCCTTGGTAAGACTAGTTATGCCGGGGTCAACACAGGGCGCAATAAACTTGTTTTCCTCTTGGCAATTGCCTGGAAATGGATAGTTCCGGGCTGACCTCTGTGCAGAATAACCTCGTGCTCCTGGCTGGATATATATGCAACTAGAACAGTCATGCGCAGAGACAGCCTGAGGACACGTCGCTGACGATTGTTCACCTTTTTTCGTGGGGTAACTTATAACCGTTTTGTTAACGATGTGTTTATAGATATTACGTCAACGGATGGTGGTTTCAAATTGCAGTATCATACTTCCATCGAAGTAATATCCTTAGATACTCGTGTTTTACTTTTACATGACGGATATACGTTACTTCGTTGATAAATGTGAACTAGCGTTAGTGTAGGGGATACATTGTCTATTTTAGTGAGCGGAGTTTTATTTTGATTTCGGTGTGTCTGTTCGCTACGTTCTTGTGTGTCCGTACTTATGTTTTTGACTACACTGTCAGTGGAGTGTCAGGAAGTGAGTGGGAAGATGGTGTCGCCGCAAATAACAAAAGGTCAGACTTGAGATTGTGACAGGACGTAGGACAAATTCATAGGTGGTAGAGCTTGTCGTTTGTCGATCAAAGAGGTGATAATATCCTTGATCAGACATGACAGATATTTTAGGTTGCAAACTGCACTCCAATGGCTCCTCTAGTACAACATTCAGTCTACTTGGCCAAATCGATTCTACTATTTTCTACCAGCTTATCGAGTCCAGTAGACACTAGATACAAAGTCACCCAAAGCAAATGCCTTACGAAGTTCAGTTTTAAAGCTTAGCGTCTTAGATCGCTATCGGCGTTTTCTACCTAACTCTGTTGAATGATTCTACGACATCCTATTACGACCGCGTCATTATGTACGCTTTTTTTTTTAAATCACGGCAAACACAATGGCAATGTGTCACTGCAAACAACTTTATCCCAACAGTATCATATACAACTAAGAAAATAAACAAACGAAACATACTGGCAGTAATAATGATAATAATGGTGACATGTAACAATGTTTCGCTAACATTCTATCCCTCTTCATCCCTATCCCTCTTAGTCATCGAGTGATGTAACTTCTATAAATATCTGATTGGCAGACGTTTGCATCAATGAAATGAAAGTAGAGGTTGAGAATATACGATACGGCCGTATTGCGTTTCTTCTCGCAAATTGGGCATGTCTCGGTATCACCTCTACATGTTTACAAAATGTACGGAATACGTGATGTGCCGCCCGTGCGCCTCGGCGTGGGATTCCCCAGCTCAGACAGCTCCAGACCATCATCCCGGGCTTAGAGAAGACAAATGACCAGGGAAGAGGTTCAGCACTCGCGTTATACCGGCTTACACTTGGGCTTAGCCGGGACTGATGTCCAAGTACACGTTCTCAACGTGCACTGCCATTACATCCGACAGAATGGGAAAGTACGTGCCATCTCATGGGAAATGTATCAAGTGTCAGCTTGCTGACTGGAAAGCTCTTCTTCCACTGGCCGTTCTAAGGCAGACAGACGATATGCTCAATAGGCTCTGTTTGAGGAAAACCGTGTCTGGCTCTTTACGATAAGTATAAGGGACGGGATACAACCTGTTAACCCTTGTCCTACTCGCATTCCTGTGACAAGTTTAACCACCCAGATCTGATTACTTCATCCGATCAGTACAGCCTGACTTCTTCTATGTTGCTCTGGCAAATTTACTTCCCCATTCAGCTGTGCTATGTGCTATGGTATGCCATATTCAGATGAAACATGCCCCCCCCCCCCCCCCCAAAAAATACGGGGCACACATAACGTTACAGGTATCACGTACGTGCATGCATGCCGACCATTGTCGTGTGTAGCAGGACTAGGGTCCTGTTGCAAAGGCTATTGTTACTCATTCTCTACAAAAAAGCAAAAAGTCGTTAAGAGACAACGTTCGGGATTCAAACCCTTGTCCTCCTCCAGGTGTAAAAGGCGGGATCCCCCACCAGTACAATCAGGCAAAGGACAGAAAGAGCAGTCAAAAGCATCGCTCGCTCTGACAGACTGAACACAAAATTTCATAACTCTGCTCTCTTCGTTGATAATCATCTGTATGGTAGCGTAATGCAAAGAACTGTAATTGAATTAAAGAAGACTTTTACTGTACATTCTTTCCCATTGAGCTAACTACAGACCACAACAGAGACATTATTATATCATTTCAATGTCATTGTAAGACTTACGTACGTCAAACCATCAACAGCTGCAGATGTTGAACTTTTTCTCATGGGGAATAATAACCTAATAAGACCAGAATAGCAGGCTAATGGCTACAGTAGCTTCCTGAACCTGAACGCAGACAATTTCAGCTGTCAATCGGATCTAGGCCATGTTGATTTTACTATATGGATGACATCCGCGCGCGCGTCATGTTTCATCAGTTACCCCCCCCCCCCCGGGGCCCTAAAAACAACAACACAAAAACGACCACAATGTAAATCGTACAGAGCGGCTATGAAATGAGCACATATATGCATGCCGGAAATTGAAAAAAGGAAAACGGATACTAATGTAATACAATGCAAAAGTCAGTCAGTCAGTCAGTCAAAGTTTATTCCACAACATTTGTAGAACGGGTAAAATGCATGGCAAACTTAGGTAACGTTAGACGGTATAAGACAACTAGCGATATACTAGCTAGTAGTGTCATTATACTAATAAAGTAACAATAGATAAAAGTTATCAATGTTCGAAAAAACATAATATGCAATGTGAAACAGAAGAATTCTAAAATCAAGGAAGAAGATGTGTAAGAACAAAAATGAATAATACATTGTTCGGTATAACCTATTCGGAGTGTAAATAAATTTTGAACTCATCATGGAAGCAGCTTTTCTGCCAAAAAGAAAAATCTTTTTTATTGGCACGCTCCCATCGGTTTTTGGCTCCCAGAGGACGTCTTCCGTATGGTGGTGCCATCATAGCCATAGGGTGGCCAATAGGAGAGCGGGGTTTGATTGAGTACTTGATCATGATGGTGACGAAGCCCTTATCACCCAGTCACACAGCTGGCAATAGGAAGTTGTCTATCCTGCTGTGGATCTGATGGGATCGTGTCTGAGCAACACGTAGTAGTCACTAAAAATAAACCTGTTGACGATTCTTAGCTATAGAATGAAGACGTGATACGGATATTCATGCACGATCTAACCGCTTTGGGTTATGAACTCACATTTATAGAAGTATTTTTGATTGCACAAATACACACACTGAGTCTTTATATGTGTATTTTGGTCTAAAAACCTCCCAGCGCTCAGATATTCAAACAATTCTAAACATACTCCAGCTTTCGATGTATAGAGGCGACGCATATCTCCTTTAAGTACACACCTTGGGCCACACAGGGCTACTACATAGGCAGATGTCCACCGGTAGTGGTGTGTATTCAACTTCGAACTTTCTGGTTAGTGATGCCATAAAAGCTCCTTGGTGATGCTAAGCAGAAAAAAAACCTTTATATTCATCATTTACAGTCTTTGGTATGACCCGGTCGGGGTTAGCTTGAACCCCCTACTTCCCAAATGCACAGCTCTGTCCCTAGGCCATTGCACTCGCCCGCATACATGTTCAGGAGAGTTATTCCTCCACACTGGCCTTCTCTGATGGGTAGCTAGTTTTTAAAGTCACGGCAGATGACGGCCTAAACCCTGCGCCATGATTTGTGTCCTTTCTACAGAGGGTTCCGCAGTGCCGCTCGGGGCCATGGGCCCGTGCTGTGTCTTGGATGAAACTGGCGCGCAAATATACATGATTTTATGGCTTTTAGGTCATTCGATTACTCACATTCGGTACACTATGATACTTGCATGTGGTAATATGTGATTGCAGAGAAGGGAAGGAAATTGGGGGACGAATCATTGACTTGCTGTACCTAAGGAAGTGGGTAAAGGTACCTCTATCTCAGGTAGACTTATGTCGTCTGTCATAAATCTCCAAGCAGATCCTACGGTGCCATAAGATAGTATCAAAGCGGGCCAAGGAGTATGACATTGGCCGGATTCACTCCTCTGGCAGCTTTTCATACTATCTTATGCTGCCGTAGGAGATTGGAGATTACTTGGAGATTACTTTGCCTTCCTTTTCATTAGAGAGCAATTATCTTTGCTTAGAGTATCGTATGATGTACATGTTCCATCATTGCTCTGTCGTAGACCGCGGTATGTATATGTTGTGCTAGATACACAATGATATACTTTAAGTCCTCTTACATGGTCTGTCATATTGCCCTGTGTCCAACATATGTTCAGTATTCTATCATATGAATAACAATTTATTGCTCGCATTAAAGGCTGTGCAATGAGTCCCAAATCGTGGATGCGCACTTTATCTGAGGTGCGTCCTTCATTACTAGAAATGTGGGGCCGCGTAGCACAGTGGTAGTGTATTCGGCCCGTGACCGAGAGGTCGCCGGTTCGAATCCGCCTGCCGTGTTGGTGGTCTTGTGCCCTTGGGAAAGGCACTTTACACGACTTTCCTCACTTTACTCAAGTGAAAAATGAGTCGTCCCTCGGATAGGACGTTGAATGGAGGTCCCGTGTATGGGGAGAGCCATACCCCTTGCACGTTAAAGAACCCCCACACGTGCGATGGTGCGGTGTGCGTTGGTGCAAATCCTTCTGTCGGGAGTTGGTGATTCACTTCAAATCACCCGGATGGAGGCCTGGCGAACCTCTATCTCGTATCAGCCTCATGGTGATCTACATCATTCACCCGGACGGGTGTGTCACCCCGTAAGGGGCGGTATAACCCGTCGTGTGCGAACATGTGCGAACATGTACAGGGTTAGCCCTTGATAATAGCCTACGGCTAGTTGGGCAGCCCTGGCTGTTTGTAAACAGCTAAACAAATAAGTTTGTTTGTTTGAAGCTTTATCTATTCACGAGAAGCTCCAATTGAAATGCCAGCTGTTTTTCATTGAGGTCATGAGGGAGGTAAGGGTCATATGAAATATAACAGAGATACAGATTGCATGTAATAAATCTATCAACGCACATCACTATATACATGCATACATGGTAGAAAACATCAGGTAAACGGTAGTTTAACGTTTGAACGTCATGAGGTTGAGGAACGAAAGGCAGATGATTTTAGTAGTGGGTGTTTTTACGAGTCCAGGAAGCACTCCCCCGCCCTGTGCGCACATGTAGGTAACGTCTGTGCTATTTGAAGCTGTGATGTCGCCATGCCGACTCGGAGAAAGCTCAAAAGATGCGTTGAGGATCAAGGAAGGAACCTTTGTCCTCTCAGATGTGACTCCCACGTAATGTAGATAGCGGAAATGAAATAAATTGAGTTCCAATAGTTTTGCAGTTAACCGTGACGTCAGTTAACGTTTTAGTCTCCCGTACCTACAGTAAATGTTGCTACAATGTAATTTACGATGATATACCTACAGTCACGTACCTGCATCGAATGTAACTAAAATAACGTAACTACACTAATGTATATATACTACACAATAACGTACCTACAGTAAGGTACGTACGTAGATGTACAATAACGTACCGAAAGTGAGAATAGGAGCTCAGGATTCTTAATCACTTTGAAAGTCAGTCGGCTGTGTGTGAAACGAGCTTAAATGAAAGTCTCAGCACTTATAGTTTAATCTTTTACCCGACCGTTGTCCTCCTACTCCTTGTCCTATAATGCCGAAACTCATAATTAGCCCCACTCGATTGTAATACAATATCAATGATTTAGGCTAGCTCTTCTTGTTCTAGAAATTAGGATGCCAATTTCATTCTATATTCATAATCTGCATATTCACTATGTTTGATACTTGTTTTAGTAATTAGGATGATAAGTTTGTCTTCTTCTTTTTTTGCCATACATTGTACCGTGTACGATCGTTGCGCAATAAAGTTCTTCTTCTTATATTCAGCTCATCCCCAGACTTCAAAAGTAGACAATTCTATTTCCTTCAGTCTTCTCAATAGAATCTGCGACTATTCCCGTCATTTCAAGGCGTCGTTTTGATCATATCATATACGCAGAGCCATCCATATAGGCATGAACAGTCAGACGTAACACGGGGGTCAGTGTACATTTCATGTTGCCTTGCCCGTAATGCCTTTAATGGTTGTTCCGCACGTTCCGGGCAGCATTCAGGGCTATTCCAGAGGTCAAACACATCACCTCTGCTCCGCCTGTCACGTCTGATTGTGAAACATGGGCACGGAGTCTGTTAAAACGGTTAGGTCATCCGCAACACGTCACGACGCAAATGTTTCCTCTTTTGAAGAGCTCCCCTGTGGTGTGAAACTGATGGCCTGCCGGTGCGTGAAGATTGCAGCCGTGTGAGTTATTATGTTCAGATTGGATCTTAATACTGCGTTATAACAGGCTGCACAGAGGCAAAGTACATTGTACATCATCAGGCATTAGGCTCGTTTTTCTCATGGAAACGTGCAAAATAGCGACTCAAGGTTTGAAAAAATAGATCAGCTCATTTTGTAGGCATACCTACTGTACGTTACTTTTGTAAGAAAATGAACAAATTTCTTAGACTGATGTCTAAGAAACGTTTAAAAACAATTCAATCTCTGCAACTGGATAGAAATAGGATATTTGCTTCCAGAATGGAAACAAATATGCGAAGGCGAACGGATGTTACAGTCATTACTGTCAAACATATTGGCCGGCGAGGTTGGTTATAAGTGACAACAAGCACTCATTTCTTGTTTCTTTGGGAAGCAATAAAAATATGAAACGCAATCAAAAGTGCATTTCCTTGTATTTGACTAAATGTTACAACCGTCATTAAAACGTCACCTTTATACTTGTATTTTACATTTAAATGTCACGACCATCTTACTTGAATGGTAACATTTGTTACTGAATTTGGCGACATTGCATAAGCCACCTTACGCAACACCTTTGAAGAACAGTGACAGGAGCGATCTGACTTGATATGTAAAAAGCCTGACTAGCTAGCTTCACCAACCAACCAACCAACCAACCATTCTCGAAGTTTAGTTGTTACGTCTTAGGCTGTTCCCCGAATTTCTGATGCCTTTTCAGGCGACAGCCGCATTTCAGAAGGTGGAATCCTACCTGTGGCCGTAATTGTTTCCATGCCATCAAACAATAATGTCGTGATGCATTTTTCGTGAGACTAAACAGGTGATGTGGGAAAATGAAGAAAGTAATAATGGCGCTCGTAATTTGGCTCATATCATGTGTGAAAGACTGGTGATAGCATTTAGCACATTTCAATGAGAGTGGGCTATAATTAGCTATCACCTTGCTGAGGCGGGGTTATTGAGTACACGGCGGGATAACGTGTGATGAGGCAAAATTACGGTCGACTAATCCATAATCTAGCAGCACAGTGCAGATGGGTACCTCTCTCATCGAGAGATGATTGACATAGGCAGTTAGGGATTAAGTAATTGGGGTAATGAGTTCTACCGACCGCATCGGTTAATAGTCGATCTCGGTGTGTACGTGGCGATTGGAAAGGTTAGAATGGACTTGTTTGCAAAACTTTTGTTAGTGGGAAGTCTTCTGAACAAGAGCCAGGCTTAGGTCTTCAAAAAGCTATACATCTAGGGTATAACAAGGCCGCATCTAAAATATAGCCAAGATGCGCCAAAGGTATGACCAAGCTGCTATATAAGGTATAATCAAGTAGCTATAACGTTATAAGTATAATGGTATACCAAGCTGTATCTAAGGTAGAACGAAGCTCCATCTAAGGTATCACCAAACTTATAAGGTACATCCGAGATCTATGGTATGAGAAAGATTGAACTATTAAAGGTCTCACCAACCAAATAGAAGAATTTTGGTTCTGAGCTCCATTGTGTGGGGCCTAATCTAATGTGTATAAACCGCGTGAGAAGTACGATCCGGAACGGGCTACTACCGGCCACACAGCACCTCTACTTGCGGGGCCAGATGCGCTACGTGCCCGACTGATTCTGTGGTTTCTCCCGTAGGTTTTGAGGCTCCAACAGGTGGTGTTTGAGCTGGTGTCCCTGGACTGTGTGAGGAGTCCGACCCAGAACGGAATTCTACCGGCAGCACGACATCTTCACCTGCGGGGCCAGATGCGCTACATGCCCGACTGGGACTGCGTCATCTTCCTCTGTTCACCACTGTAAGTATCGTGACGGAAAACTTTGCTGCGGAATCTACAAATACTTTTGTCAAATAAATTACTGCACATGGACTAACTCAAATTTTATACTTTAGACTCATTTGTCAATTCAGATGTACATTCAAACCTGAAAACAAATATTCGAAAGAAATAAACTTTTCGGTTACTCATTTTCCATCATCCAATAGATAAACGACATGCATGAGTGGGGCTTCTAGATTAACGGCATAAGAAAATAAACAAATAAACACAAATGGTTTCAGTTCTCCATCTCCTTTTATCACCGTACAAACCCAAACGAGGTGCCTTGGATGGAGTACACATCAATGACAACGACCTGAGCAAAACAAACAAAGACAATGTTCGCAATTACTCAAGCAACTGGATATTATCCAGTTACTTGATTAATTGCTACTTGGCGTATCTTATCACCTGGATGTCTAATCTTCATCGACGTAATAAAGACAATGTGGTTTCCTTTAAAAAGGACACAATACCATGCTGTCCTAAAGCAGCACACAATGCTAGCTTGATTGTTTATACTATCACCATTCGTAAAATAGATTAGTTTCTTTGATTTGTTTTAGACATTATCAACTCATGTAGTTACACTGTTTTGTATGTACAAGTTGCCACACATCGTGTCCTTTACAGTTGTCGTGCAATAAAGTTCTATTCTTTTCATATCCCAACCTCTTTTTGCAGTATCCAGAACACGAACGAGATGCTTGAGCTGGGCCTGTACATCAACGACCTGAGCATGCACGACAACAGCCGCGAACTGGTCATGGCGGGAACACATCACATGGCCAGTCTGGAGGTGTCATACGAACGGGTAAGGCCCCTAAAAATTGTCTGTTAGCATTGAACTTCATCAGTGTTAGTTCGAACAATGACGCAGATGATATTCTGGTGATTGTTATCATTTTAAGAAAACTACCTTCCTCCTAACATCACAAAACCCACACATTTAAAAAAAGATGGGATCCTTCGTCTTCCACTGTCTCAGGATAGACATATTCCTTACTGTTCTACACTATTTGTTTGTTCCATTTCATGTTACCTGCAATTAGCCCTGGGAAAGAATTTGCAATACACTATTTTAGAAGTGTATTGCAAATTATTTCCCGAGGAAAGTTGATATATCAAAATATATTGATATATTAAACATATTAACTTTGTTTAAAAGCAGAATCAGATAAACCAAATTTTCAGTAACCCCTTCATCAAGGTGAGTAGTCCCCTACTCTCGACACGTGACCTTACAGACACGTGACTCCCATTGTGGGTCAATGGTGCCAGGAAGCCTGTAGTACCCCCGTCTCGGTAAGGTGTAAGGTTACGTTTCGAAAGGAGTGAGCCATTCATCTTGGGAAAGGCTGAAGAATCTTCGAGATTAATGTCTCACCAAGATCACGTTTCGTCCGTCGTTAAACTAAAAGTGGCACGAGTTTGGTTTTTAGTTCTGTCTGTTCCGGTGATCGTTTTCTGAAACAAGAACGTGTGCCATTTCCTAAAATTTGGTACTCGATGGTGCAACTGTAATGCAAGTATCTGTTATATGTTTCCTTTCTATTGTAACACCGTGTTGAATACCAACTCTAATTACCGTTTAATTTCTGATTGTACTGTCACGTTGACTTGATTTTATGGATGTCATTTTGCGGAGAGGTCTCATACAGGAATGTGAATAAAATTGAGGTAGATGAATGTGTTACGACATTTGCGCTTATGTCACAGGGCTATGTACTATTCCAACTTACTTAGGTACAAGAATGGGGTCAGGGGAAATCTGTACTTAACTGCCCTGAGGCTCGTAGAGGTCGATCTTTCAAATGAAGAGAAATTTCTCGTTTTGTTATCTTAATTAAGAAAGGCGACAATGAATACCTTTCGAAGTGTCATTCATAAAATGAAATTTGCGTGACAGTACAAAGCAGTAATTAGAATGGAGTTCTTCTCTGTGTGTGTAGAAGTCATTATATAAAACAGACTCTAAACTGAAACTACCAACACTGGGTAGAATTTGCACTCTGCCACTCCAGTCTTTCAGTTAGTCAAGTTAGTCCACCGCTTCCTTCCGTCACTAAAATCACTTCATGCATACATAACGTAGACATCATAATGGATCAACGGTGCACGATAGCTTAGCTTGTATCGTCCCCGTTACTGTTCAGTTATGTGATACCCTGATATGTATTGCTTCTTTTACTCTTCTCGAAAAGAAATCCGGTTCTGTGTTCACGGATGTTTACTCTGTCCAGTGATATGGCAGACATTTGTTGAATGGAGATACAGAATTGGAAGTTTTGGTAAGTGTGAATTATATCCAGTGTTGGAAGCAGCAGCTTAGAATCCGTTTTATACAAGTCTGTGATGTTTTGGTCTTATGCACAACACTGAGCACACTGGTCCCACAACAACGGCCAGAAACGCCGAGACAATGGCAGGAGTGGTTACCCTCTTGGCCGTTAAGTGACAAGGATGCCTTTATTAAGCACTATGATAAGACAGTTGTAGAATGACTATTTTGTATCAATATGACATAGGTATTCTATGCTTTGTTTGCTCGCTGTTGCCAAACATTTATTTTCATTACTGTGTGCATCCGCCATCAGTATCTTATTGCAACATGTTGCGTTTTTTTTATTGTCGTTGCTGCCATTCGGCCTCTGTTATGCCCCTGCTATTTTTCGTGTTTTTGCCACAGCCGCGGCATCACCATATTTGCATGTTAACACTGCTATATAATGCTCTCCCGTTAGTACTGTCAGCTTTGCTTACTTTTAATGCACTGCGCCTTTACTGTCATGAAAAACCTAACGTCGGTCAACTATAACTGTCCTATCGTGGTGGTCCTTGTCCGGTACATAATAGTTGATTGTAAGAGCACAAAACGACCCTGGTGTTGAATTGGGTAAAAAATCTCCACAATTTGGCTTGAAAAAGGAAAAAAAGCCCTTGATGATTATTCAGTACCATACAATGTAAGCGTATCTACTGTGTAATAAAGTTCTTCATTCACAAGCTTACACAGTTTTTGCATGAGCCTTCGTTCAATGGTCGTCTGTCACCTTTCTCAGGGCAATGATAACTGGTTCGACTTCGCACTGCAGCCACGCCACAGAAGGTGACAGGTGACCGAAACTAGTCTCCAAGCAGACCCTACGGTGCCTTAGAGATAGTATCAAAGCTGGCAAAGGAGTATAGCCGGCCAAAGGGAGATAGCCGGCTAAGGGAGTCAAACGGGCACCTGGTGCCGCTATACTAAGTCCCTGGCCAGCTTTGATACTATTTCTAAGGCACCGTAGGGTCTGCTTGGAGACTAGACCGAAACGCCGGCTCTTTGAAATGCTGTGTGTGGTTATGAATAAAGAACTTTCTTATACAGTAGATACTCTGTAAGCCAGTCATTTCTGAACCCGATGAAATCATACTATCATCAAAGTATCTACTGGTAGGAATCTTTTCCAGTGCCACTTGTTCATTTGCAAACTGTTGCATCTACCGCCAATCGGCGAAGCTTGCTGCACGGCAGCCGTTGCTCTGCCATCTGGCCGTTTGCGAACATGTTGTGCTAAAGATACTGATGCCTGTCGGCAGGCCATTTGCCTTCTCAGATCCGTCTGTCCCGTTATGTAGTGCCCCGTGCTACACTGTCTGTTCTTCTCTAATCCCAAACAGCCCGAGGTCTCTTTTCTCCAACTTCTTTCATACCGGAGGTGTCTGCAAAAGTCCTATGACAAGGTAGCTCGTGTACCTAAGGTTTGAGGTTCTAAGTACGCAAGCGCAGTACGATGCATTGTGGGTAACGTGTCAGAGGTGAATTCCCCTAAATTTTGAAGGTTCTAGTCTCACCCATTGTCAAGATTTGCACAAGTGTTGAGACATGTTTTGAGACATATTATGTCTCATGGGCTTTGACCTTTGACATATTACCCACAATGCCTCACGCTGCACGTGCGCACGTAGAACCGTGACCCTCCTTATTGCTGTATGCCCCCCTTCCCTGCTGCATGCCGCTCAGTTTTCTGGTAGTGTCTAGTGCCGCTTGTGGCAGTGTCACGCCTGAGGGACATGAAAGCCTTTCTTTCTGTATGCGCTTGCCTGGCTGCAGTGCCCATTGCATTAACCTTAGAGCACCATTAACGATTTAGTGTATAGCATAGTGTATACTCGAGAGCGCTTTTTACGTTTGTGCAATAGCGAAATAGACGTGCAGAGTGTTGGCAACTGTTGGGAGAGAGAAGTAAGGGGAAGGTCGGGATTAAAAAAAAACAACTTAAGACTTAATTCAGTAGTGGTGCAGTTGCAGTTTTCAAGCTGGGAACATGTGACAAAAGTTTCTAATAACACGCCGCAACATAGTCTGTGTTAACACGAACTCCGCTGTCCAGGGTGGTAAGTGTCCCCTCCCCGCAGGGGGCCGGCCGGATGTTAGGCGGGACGCTACAAGCGCGATTTAATCAGGGTAGTCGCAACAATGCGAGTAGCTCAGCTGAATAATCATACTCCGATGTTGAACATGGCAACGCGGTTGTTGTCTGTATGTGTACGGATATTTGGTTTTCAGTGTGTCTGTATGTTTGTGCTTTTGTGTATAGTTATTTATATATACTGTCAGTAGAGCGACAAGACGTGGTTAGGAAGATGGTGTTATTACAAAGGTCAGACTTTAGGAAGTGACAGAAAGTAGAGTTCAAAGGTGAGAAAACTACTAGTAGTCATTTATCAGACTTTACAGGTGTTAATAGAAAAGGCGAAAACCTTATTCTATACATTATTAACCACAATCTAACAATACGTAAGAGAACCTATGATTATATTAAGGAGGTATGAGATCTCCTAACTCTGTAAAGGACGCCTGTCTATACTTTTTTCCAAAATGCAATGGACAGAGCTTATTTCAAAGCTGTTAAAAGGGACACGTCCAATTTACACAATATGCCTCCAAGAGTAAGCAACATGTCTTGATGTAAAAGCAGGCTAGGGAAATCACATTTCAGGTTGAGTTAAAAAGTGTCACGATTGTAAAATTTATCACCCAAATCCGACGCCAAAACTTTTTGACTTCCATGGCCTAGGTTAACCTTTGCAGCTGCATTGTCAACCGTCACGGCTGTCGCTGACGGGCTATTTATCTATTCCCGCTTGGGACGGGAACTTTCAAGCAGTCGCGCCGACCGTACAGACCATGACGTCCGCGGAAAGTGGCTTGATGGGTCCGGGCCCGGGTTAAAAGGCGGCACAATGACTTTGACGGAAAAGGGCGAAACCTTTTAGGAGGGTCTGCATGGGGGGAGGCGGGGGAGGCGTGGTGGTGGTGTTGTTGCTGCGTTGGGCTAGCGACGCTTTATACTGACTAATGTTGGAGAGCCAACAAAGCTAAAAATATAAGTTTGAAAAGATGCTTAACGGTAAACTGACGCGCATATAGTATACAGTATTACGCACAGTGACATATTTGAGTACTTTACATGACTTCAGGGCAACCTGTTGTTCGATACGAAAAAGTTGTCGATAACAACGCATTTTGGGTAACACTGAACGTGCTACATTGAATTTAAGTGGTCAATTGCGCTACGAATGACACGAAATAACACTTCACGTTGAATCTCAGAGTTGGACAGCTATGATTAGCAAACTCTTGAAACAGCTTCGCGCTATCCAGGTCCGCTATTTCACAAATTAAGGCATGTAGCCCCTCCTTTGACTTTTACCTCCATTAAGCCTAACAGGAAGTCGGTGAAGCTGATGAGCCGGCAAAACCGTCCGTGGGGACGGCGGGGACAGCACGTAGCCCCGCCGGAGAGCCTTCATCCATCACGATAAAAGTCTTAACGATGACGGCGCTAAGTGTTCTTTATAAGTTTGAAGGAGCCGCCGCTAAGTGCTCGCCGACTACTGTCTCAGCGGAAAGATATAGACACTTGTTGACTGCACGTGTTGCTTGCAGTTTGTCATCTGGGTACTTTGACACATAAGGACAGCAAGCAGCTAGACAGGCAAGACTCCTTGCCCGGGTTACGTGAGGACACTGATGTTCACAATGAATATATAGCTGTAAGCCTTTAAGGTAATCTGACATTTGATTTAAAGCATTCGTGAATAATGTATGATCTGTCAAGACAGCTTACCATCTGAAGCCTTATCTTGCGAGTATCCCAAGGCTTTCAATTTCAAACGTAAAGCCTTTGCTCCCAATTCCATATGACTTGAAGCTAAAGTATGAATGATCTATCGAAATGCCATCTGCAACCTTATCTTGGAAGTATCGCGAGCTTAAGGCGTTCAACACCGAACGTACCGCTTTAGCTCTCAAGTGTCAGATGACTTGAAGCTAAAGTGTACTATCAATTTTACTTCCTCTGGATCTACAACGGTTGTAAATGTATTTGAAGTTGGACAGTGGATAGAAAAAAACGTTTGTTACAAACGTAAACTAAGCTAGCATGAAAGTTCATCTGAGTGGGTGAATTACTTCATGAACAATTAAACTGAGGCGGAAGCAATATCGACTTCAACAATATTTGACCCATTGCTGACGACGTCACATGTGCAGAACGTCACGTGTCCACGGCGATTAGGTCAGACGGCTGAAGAAGGCTGAGGGAGTCAGTCGAGTATTTTAAGCCCATTTCTTAGTTGGAGAACAGCTTCAGTTGATACTTCATAAGTTCTGGAGTACACTGATGTATGATGACTAGGGCTGGGTACCGGTACAGAAAATTCAGGTCCAGGTCCGGTTCAGGTCCAGAGGATTAGGTCCAGGTCCGGACCTGAAACTGGACCTGATTCAGTTTGACTCATACCAATGGTCCATTTCACTAAAAAGAAATCTGTTTGGTGGAGTATTAGACTCATACTGGCCTACAACGCTAACTGCACCTGTGCGATTGGCTGAAAAACTTGGTAGAAATTACAATAAACACTACTCTACTTCACTCTTGTTATTTTCTTCCACCTGCAAGTGCCAAAACGTGTGAATGCCTGATGAAATAATCTGTTAATTTTCTAATCGGTCCAACATCCGGTCCACCTAATTTTTTCAGGTCCGGTTTTTCTGGACCGGTCCAATAAGAAAAACCGGTTTTGTACCGGTACGCTGTACCGATACCCAGCCCTAATGATGACTAATGGGCTGAATTAAGTATACAAGTACCATGACAGTTACATGTATCACTGTTACACTACCAAACCTTAAATGATGAATGTATCTCTTTTATAAAGATCGTGTCGTACCAAAGGAAGAGTAAAGTTTGGATAAGGAGGAAGGAGGAGGATGGAGTATTAGTACTGCAGGTTGTGTGTAGATCTGTAGTTGCACACAGACGTCTGAAGACTGATTCCCTTTTCAAATCGCGCCACGCACAACAGTGTCAACTGCAGGGTTTATTTATGACCTGTTCTGCAGTGATACGCCAACAGCTTTTTTGAAAGATTGTGTCGTCTCAAAGGAAGAGTAGTTTCGAAATATACAAGGAGGAAAAATTAGTATTGCGGGTTGTGTGTCGATCTGTAGTTGCACACACGCAGACTGACTCCCTTTTCAAATCGCACCACGCACAACAGTGTCAACTGCACGACTTACTTATGACCCGTTCTGCAGTGATACGCCAGCCGTTTTTTTTTAAAGATCGCGATCGTGGCGTCTCAAAGAAAGAGTATTTCGGAAACTGAGGAAATATTAGTATTGCGGGTTGTGTGTCGATCTGTAGATCCACAACACGCAGACCGATTCCCTTTTCAAATCGCGCCACGCACAACAGTGGCAACAGCACGACTTATTTATGGGCCGTTCTGCAGTGATCCGCCAGCAGTTTTCTTAAGAGTAGTTCGGCAATATACAAGGAGGAAGTGATGGTATCGCGGATCGTGTATAGATCTGTAGATCCACACACGCAGACTTCCTTTTTAAATCGCGCCACGCACAACAGTGGCAACTGCACGACTTATTCATGGGCCGTTCTGCAGTAAAATGCCAACAGCTTTTTTCAAAGGAAAAGTATTTCGGAAATATACAAGTAGGAAATATAAGTATTGCGGGCTGTGTGTAGATCTGAAGATACACACACGCAGAATTCCCTTTCCAAATCGCGCCACGCACAACAGTGGCAACTGCAGGACTTATTTATGGCCGTTTTCGCAGTGATACGCCAGCAGCTAATGGGCGCCTGACGATTCCCATCGCCGTAATCCTCCTCCGGGTCAGCGATCAAAGACACGGCGTGTCAGGATGATCATTCACAGCCGGGCGATACACTACAGTACAGGCCGGCGGGGCCGGCGCGCCGCGCGTGTAGGCTTGGGATTTAATAGGACAGTGACACTGCACGAAATTCAGCCTTTAAGCGCTTTCTTTAAATGAAAATGCTCCTTTACGTATGATTTACGAATGATTATCTTGTCAGGATGATCATTCACAGCCGGTCGATACACTACACAACCGGTTAACCGGGCTGCGGGGCTGGCTCATCGCGCGTGTAGGATCGGGATTAGGACAGTGGCACTGCACGAAATTCAGTCTTAATGCGTTTTCTTTAAATGAAAACGCGCCTTTACGTATGATTTACGAATGATTATCGTGTCAAGATGATCATTCACAGCCGGGCGATACACTACATAACCGGCCGGCAGGACTGGTGCATAGCGCGTGTAGTGTAGGGTTAGGATTAAACAGGCTAGGACAGTGACACTGCCAGAAAATTCAGCCTTTAAGCGGTTTCTTTAAATGAAAATGCTCCTTTACGTATGATTTACGAATGATTATCGTGTCAGGATGATCATTCACAGCCGGGCGATACACTACATAACCGGCCGGCGAGATTGGCGCATAGCGCGTGCAGGTTTGGGATTTAGCAGGACACTGCACGAAATTCAGCCTTTAAGCGCTTTTTATTGAAAATGCGCCTCTACGTATGATATACGAATGATTATCGTGTGAGATGATCAGATTTGATACAGTGAAACTTTGACTTGATTCAGTTTGCGACAAGTACAATACATTATGGACACTAGGCAGCAGGCTGATATGGTGTAAGATGCAAAACCTAGGCTAAGGACCCGGTGACAATTTCTCTCACGGCCGTCGTATGCTCGGAAACTGAGGATATTCTTGTGTTAGTCGTACATGCATATGCGTCGTACTTCAACTTTCTTGTTATGATAACGGCTGTCTTAAATTCTTGCCGGCAGCCGGTTCTGTTCGTCCATGCATAAGACGTCGTGTAGATTTGGCATCAGTGCAGTAGCATGTAGCATCTCATCTCTAGGGGCCCAGTCACATTTGTCTTACAATATCACCGCACGATTGGGAACTGAGGGCATTCTTGATAAAGTCGTGCATGCGTGGTATAATATTTAACTGTCTTGTTACGGGAAAGGCTGTCTTAGATTTGTTGAATGCTATTTATTCTGTAACGGCCTGCGTGAAAAAAAAAAAAACAACGTTACATTGTGGGCGTACCGACTGATAAGTATCGAATACCAGCGCAAAAAAGAACAAGGAATTGTCGCTCCTTTAAGTACCAGGGTTAGCAACCTAGGATTGATGTGTTCAAAAATTAATATTTTCCAAGACTATCGTAGAGTGGAATATGTTATCACCAAGCACATCTTCGCTGGGCAGTCTAAAAGAATACTTGCAGATAGATGTGCAAATGTTGTGTGTGACGGGTCATTCAGTGTAATATAACCAGCTGCTGCCACGCCGCGTGTCCACGAAGCTGGTGTGTTACCCAAAATATGGTTATACCGGCTATGTAAAGTACAGATTAAGATACGTGAAAATCGCACGACGACGTAATAGTTTGATGATTATAATGTGATCGCACTATTGGCCAACGAATGCGCTGACTTTGTGAGCGCACGTGTACGACGATCTATCAAACGACAAATGTGAGCCGTCCCATCATGTAGTTCTTCTGCCAGTTTCTCGGCTCCCGCGGGAGTGTCTGACGCACGGAGGGATTGCGTTTGTTGGTAATCACTCTTCCGAAACATTGGAGGGATTGCGTTTGTTGGTAATCACTCTCCCGAATCATTCATCAATGTAAAGCCTCGCGGCCATGGCACGCTTCCGTGTAATCCTGTACTTATCCCCGGATGCGACGACGGGATCTTCGACTTCACCTGTCAATTGGCAGATCTAAGCGGCACAATCCACTTATCGTCTTATATTATCACCTTAACAAGGACACACTTCAAGTGAAGATCTAAGTCATCATCAGATTGTCCTGCTGTATGCGCTTAGACAATGACATATCGGAGAATTTAGGTACAAAGAGTAAAGTGTTAACTGAACGGGAAGAATACCCGAGCTTCTTTCTTCATATAGATGTGTAACGCCGGAGAATAGCAATTTTGACTAGCACGCGTTTTTCAAAGTAATTTCAAGCATGTAGTTTCTCTTAATGCCTTTCATTCTTTTCCCTTTTCTTTCTTTCTTTCTTTCTTTCTTTCGTTCTCCATTTTATGGTTCCACTTTTTTCCTTCCGTACTCCGTTTTTCTATTTCCATTTCTTTCTATTTTTCTGTGGCTACCACTAAGTTTGAATCGTCTACAGCATGTATAGGATCTGGGTCTGGATGTACGTCTAAAAGAACTTGATGTATGCTTCACACTATGACGTCAGTTGAAGTCTAAACAACTCTAAGACAGTTTAAGGACAGATTTAGACGATTTTGGACAGCAAATGTTTGCCTTGTCAGCGCGGGTTGGCCTCAGGCCACCCAGTTGTCTACTCTAGAGACATGAGATAGGGTACACGTGACGGTACCGGTGTAGCTGTCTGCGCCACTACTGCTTTGTAAAGGAGGGGAGGGGGGCACACGTGCGCATATATTCAACTCCATACGAGGTCCGTATGGAGTTCGTAGCGTCTACTAGGCTCCGTATGTCATTGGAAAAATAGTAGAAATTTGACAAATATAGATCCATAACATGACAGAGGAGTTACATTTGTAGCTTGCCGAAGATCATGCTTTGCTACCGAGCTAACTCGTCTAGCATGCTAGCTGTCTATGTATGTCGAATTTCTATTATTTTCCCAGCAACCTGTGGAGCCTGGTAGAAGCTATTGAGACTTCCATACTTAAAGCCTTACGCGCGTGTGAACCCACCTCACAGTCAATATGATTTTATTCACTTATATGCGTTTTTGATGAAGGCTTGATATAGATGATAAAGCATTTTGTTAGTTTTCCCAAATAACATTTCAAGTAGTGTGTTGATGAATGTTGAGTATTCACAGATATAGTATTAGTATTATTAGTGTGTGTTGTACAAGAGTGAAAATTCACATAGTTAGCACAAGTGCTTGTTCTTCGAAAAGCGACAATTAACAGAATTGGCGTGAGTGTGTAACATCATTGCTAGGTAGCGTGTGTGCGCATGTCCTTCAAAATGCCCTTGTGGCAACTTGTAAACGCGATACCCCTGGTTAGAATTTCAACATGGCTAAGTTAGTAAATGAAAAATCGAAGCATGACAGAAAAGGAGTTTAACTCCAAGCAGATCCTACAGTAGCATAAGATACTATCAAAAGGTGGCAAAAGAGTTTAGCCGGTAGCCATACGCCCTCCTAGGCCTGCTTCACTCCTTTGCCAGCTTTTGATACTATCTAAATGCTATCGTAGGATCTGCTTGAAGATTAGAGATCTGAACATTGCACGTTGACTGACCTGACGCGATTCTGACGCGGGAACGACCAGAATGTTTTGTCACGTGGTACCTTACGTCATTGTAATCACCAGCAAGCAATGATGTAGATGTCCACAATTTTCCTCTTCCAGTGTCCTTCCGAGAAATCATCGTGTAACCTGACTTAACCTAGCCTATCATGTGCCAGAGTATCTCTGGATCATCCGATGCCAAACGTATCGATAACGTAACGTAAAGTGAATTACTCCAGATACCCTGCTACCTGATAAGTTATGATATTACATACCGACCTCCCTGGAGGACACTACAACATGAAATTGTAGACGACCTATGTCATTCCTGGCTGATTGGATGCCGCCCTTTTCATGACGTAGGCTGTTCCCGGGCATTTATATATAGAGAGAGAGAGAGGGAGAGGGGGGGGGGGGGTGCTATTCAGTTATATGCGCACACATATTGAGCTAAAACATAGCTTATGACGTCAGTGATTTACAATTTGTTTGCCTAGAGCAAACATACAAGCACTTCACAAGACATAACCCATAGCGAAGGTATCATTTGTAATGCAAGAAAAATGTAGCTACGAGGTACAATGTGGTGCACTTGAAAGTTGTAGTGAACATTTGCAAATGGGTATCACATCGCAATTGTGCTTTTGGTCTCACAGGCTGTCAAGTACAGCGAACAGCTGTGCGAGAACATGAAGAAGTGCGAGGATTGGCGGAAGCACAGCGACGAGCTGCTGTACCAGATGATCCCGCGGACCGTGGCAGACAGGCTCAGGAGAGGCATGGACGTCAATGACACTGTAGAGGTAAAGTGCTTGTTTTGGGGCGTGGGGTGGTTATGTGCCGGACCGTTATTGTGACGATCCTTTGTAAAATAATGTATCATGTGAGCGTTGTTATTCTTCAAACAGAGGTTAGGTAGCGGAGATATTAGTATTCGGGATCCATTACTATCTCCGCGACACAACCTCTCATTAGAGAATAAGCGTGGTAGAGTGGATCAGGAAATGCACGGACGTAAACTCGGAACTACAGAGGGTTTCTTTATCTATTTCTTCATATTTTGCCTGGGTGGCAATGATGCATCTTAGTCCTTAGATCTAGAGGCTGGCATGTGAGAAGTTAACATTTGATATGGCTGAGGTTTGAAGCGACTACCAAGCGCCTACAAAGGCGTTTTCGTGCAGCCGTCTGCTTTTATTTCGTTTTATACCTCTTCATATTATACAAGCAACCGGTGGTGCAAAAGTTGAATGTCAATGTTGCGCTTGAAGGGCCATCAACTTTTCTCAATGTAGGAATGGCGCATGAATATCATTAGATAAGCTATATAGTTTGAGTGCAGCACAACTTTACCCTTACCTTTGCAATCATGTCATTTGATAGAAATAAAACATAGAAGAAAAAGACAATACCTTGTTTCTAGGCGTTTCCGGAAGTGACGGTGATGTTTAGTTACCTGGTGGGGTTTATGGAGATCAGTGCAAAGGTCCCGGCGGTGCAGCTGGTCACCACCATCAACGACTTCTTCACTCTGTTCGACACCATCAGTCTCGGACATGACGTCTTTAAGGTAAGGTGGTACTACCTTAGGGTCTCATTGATGAGTTTCTTCTTCCCATAGACTTCTATGTTATAATTCGTGGTTTAAAGGGGCGAGTTCATAATGAAGCTACGTGAAATTTCAGCAGATTTTTCATTCTATGTCGAGCACATTTACCCTATATCGTGGGAAAAACTTGCCAACATAAACTATACATAGGAACTTTTTTTATAGCAATTACAAACTACGATTAGTCAATCCCCACAAAAGGCACTTTTTCGCTGCTAGTGTACAACCGCACCACTCAGAACCCACGACTGTGTACCTCCGACCTAGCGCGCGGCTGCAAAACTTTAACTGCTAATTTCTTCAGTTACAAACAACCTTTCACCAATCTAACTTTTGAGATCAGTTCCGCTGGTTAAAGGGGAATTTCTCACCGCTAAAAACACGCGTCCGTGCAGCCGTTTATTTTTTGGCTCGGATCTCTTTTAGGGTACCCACTCGGAGTAATACATCAATGAGACCTTAGTGGAGCAGGTTTAACTTTAACTTTAACCTTAACTTTGCACAAAGATAGTGGAACCAAATTTGTGACTAGCCCCCTGATCTTCAAAAGCTAACGTTACATTTCAGTTTTGTGGAAACGAAAAATAGACATGTATACGGGAAAATATATACAAACAATGTCCATGACTGTTCTCTTTACGTCTTGTGTAGTTTGGTGTCTTTTATGGAAATGTGACGTACACCTGAGTGAAACTAAGGACCCGATTTTTCAGTACAGTGACGTCAGAAAAGGTTAAAGGTTGTTGTAAGTTTGTATCAGCCTCCGTCTTTATCAAAGATGAGAGCCACGACACTTTACCAAACAGATTCTTTTGTATGTAGCGAAATGGACCATTGTTTTGAGTACCACCCATTTAAAAATTTTGTCCGGACCTGTACCTGATCCTCTGGACCTGAACCGTACCTGTAGCTGAATTTTCTATACCGGTACCCACCCCTAACCACTATATATGAAGGAAACGTTTGATGAATAGCTTATTGTGCTTCCAGTTTGAGACGCTAGGTGACGCTGTGTACATGGTGGTGGGCGGCGCCCCGGAGCGGAACCCGAGGCATGCGCAGTGTGTGGCGGCCCTGGCCCTGGAGCTGAACCGGGAGGTCGAGAGGTTGAAAAACCCGATCGACGGCACCAAGCTCAAGGTCAAAATAGGTTAGTTCTTGCTATGAAATAGTTACCTCTTGTTGTCAGAAATATATAGATACGTTACGGGGGTTTCGATGCACTTTCTTATTGTTTGTGTGGACGTCATTGTTCTGATTCTAGATATCTCAACCCAGTTGTCTAGAAAGGAAGACATCAAGAGGTGAAATTTTATTGCATCCAGTATGACAAATGCTACTGTTGGGAACCAGTTTTCCAACAATGGCGATGTTTAAGTTATTAGGATCGAATTCTGGGCTGCTGACCAAATTGTCGCACACACAGTAGTTTTGATACGTGATAATTTTATACTGTACGTTTGGTACTCCGTAAATGTCGGTTGCAAGTCACTTCTGAAGAAAGGTTAACTTCATGGTCAATAAATACGATTTGTAGACTGTTTGCTCATCCGAAACTGGATTCAAACTGTTTAGAAATTGCTTTCTTGCAGTTTCAAGTAGACTTTATTAAAGTTTATGACTTTGGCGCCATTTTTGTTAATATGTGTAACTGGTGTTGTGTCATTAGGTATGCATTCTGGGCCGGTGGTTGCTGGGGTGATCTCTCTGAAGATGCCGCAGTATTGCATGGTGGGAGACACCGTCAACACAGCCTCAAGGATGGGGACCAATAGCGAGGTCAGTAGGTCACGTGATAGCGATGACGACAACATCACGAGTATAACAATGTATTTATTATTCCATTGGTCTTTCTCGTTGTTAATCGAAATGCCAGATGTATTGAATATATACAAGGACTTACTGTGCATCAGACAATTACATTGCTGGGACATAACATTGTTTGACCTTGATACCCTCACACCCTCCCCAACACACGTATTTCACCTGAATACATCTTGCAACAAAACTTTCGAGCGTTATTATTCCCAAAGGGCAATTCGTACACACCTTGGATTCAGCTTGTCTCTGAGCACATCATGCTAACACGTACAGGTACGTATGGGGGGTCTCTGGCGCTATATCGCTGACGTTTACTGAGAAAATCATGTCTCTTCCTGTCCAGGGGCAGTGCTATCATAACAGAGGGTCTCACACCAGGTGTTTTTTTTTTACAACAGAAACAATGGTTCGAAGTTTGCTGGCAGACAGTGCAGCATTTCAGTCAAAGTGATTAAAGATCATTATATGTAGAACTAGATTCGATAGCTGTCAAAAACCAGACAAAGAGTGTCAAAAATGTTAACTTTCCATTTTTTAAAACTCTACCTTATTATGATTTACTGTTAACTAAAATATATATATCTTCGTTTTCAATGTGTTTTTCTTCAGCCCGGGAAAATTACACTCAGTGACAGTGTCAACAAGCTGCTATATGGTGGGGAATTCATCACTGCATATCGTGGAACCCTACAAGTTAAAGTAAGTGTGTAGTTTGTGTGTGTGTTTGTGTGTGCGTGCGCGCATGTGTGTGTGTGGTCGAGAACGTTTAGCAGATTAGCGTAACTTTATATTCCGCGTCCGACAATCAGATATGCGTTGACTTGTGGTCATAGACTAATAAGACCAATTACTCGAACCTTGAAGTCTTACTATCTGTCAAGAACGGGCACAAGTGAAATCTTGATTGATTGATTGGTTGATTAGTTCGTTGATTGACTGATTAATTGATTGTCTTGTGCAGGGTAAAGGTCGGATGAAGACGCACTAGTTATTAACGGAATTTTAATTAATTAATTAATTTATTGATTGATTGATTGGTTGATTGATCGATCGATCGATCGATTGATTGACCCACCCACTGCAGGGTAAATGTCGGATGAAGACGCAGTAGTTGTTAACGGAATTTTAATTGATTGATTGCTTCATTGATCGATTGATTGACCCACCCACTGCAGGGTAAATGTCGGATGAAGTACTGGTTATTGATGAAATCGTGAAATCGTGATTGATTGATTGATTTGGGGACTGATTGATTACATGATTAGTTGATTGATTGATTAATTGATTGATTGATCGTCCCACTACAGGGTAAAGGCCGTATGAAGACGTACTGGCTGGTGGGCACGCGCGGCGCCCGGCCCTGCTCCCCTCCCTCCCTGCTCAAGCCGCGCAGCTGGCTGGACCTGCAGAGAGGCATGAGCATAGAGATCGACAGCATGCACGAGGTGGAGAAGGAGATGCACCAGAAGACCCTCCTACAGGACATCACGGAGTCCACGGAGTCTCTCGCCAGGGAAGACATTTTAAGTCCTTCCAAGGAGGTCCCAAACCTCCTTGGGATACAAATATCAACTCCTTGACTGTAGGAAGACCTTTTGAAGGCAATGGGAAAGCCCCGAAAATTCAAAAGTCGAGAAAAGCGAATAATCAGTGCAAAACATAGTACACATCTTGGACTTATTACAAGACATACACATATGCCACTCTCCTTTACCGGAAAGAGACGTTGGAAATGCACCGAAATGACCACAAGATGATCTCGGAGTCTTTTGGAGACTGTTTTACTAAGAAGAGATGTAAAAGGATAGCTCTGCAGATAGGCTGAATATTACAATCGGAAGAAAATTTCACGTTGAAAAACTAAATGGTTCACTGAAACTGCACCAACATGATTTGGGGGTATTTGTGTCCTATACCATCTGCTTAAGACTATATCTGCAGCACTATTGGCATGGCATTGCTGTACGTATAAAAGACCAGGTCTTATGAGCACTCCCCTTCCGTTCCCTCATCCAATTGGTCCAGGCGGTCGCTCTAATTGAAGAAAGCAGCCAATCAACAGCGTGTTATTGTCTCCTGACAGTGAAGACATTTCGTACCTGTGAAAATGCCCCTTAAGCACAGATATGCAAGTGTCGTAAATGTAACACACCTTGATACAAACTGCCGTCAGTTGACTGATATAAACCCAATCTTTCCCAAGTCCTATTATCACAAACGCAGGCACTGATTCGTGCTGAAGGTCTTTTGACAATATTTATCAAAGTTATCGTGTATCCCATACTGTACGTAACAGCATCAAACGTTGTTTACATTTATATTATATGCAGTATCGCACTTGGTATTTTATTGTGATAAACATTTTGAATGAACCACTGAGCCGCTGCACTGTATGTGTAGCCACATATGTACTGTACAGCCCAGTACTGTAAATTGTAAGGGTCCCTTGAACGCATCTTTATAAGGAGGTGCATGGTTCTATGTACGTATGCACAGCGAATGCATTGTAAGTAATATGTCAAAGGTGACGGCCCCTGAAACGTAGACAAAACACGTCTCGTCATGTAAATCGTAGTCCAGGCAAGAAATTGTGCCTTCATATTACCCACAATGCATCTCACTGCGCATGAGTACTTAGAACCATGAAACTCCTTATCATACGTCCCCGGTACCTTTCGAACGGTTGTAAATATTCATGAGCTTGCCTTATTTGGTGCGACCTACTTCCCAGCCAATCAGCTCATAGCTTTAATCATTGGTGGCTGAACAGCTTCCTCTCATTGGCTGGGAGACAGGTCAGGTGACATGATCAGTTGTAAAGGGAAGTAAAGTTGCTTATGGGCCCTTATGGGTAAACAACGTAGCCTATACCAGGCTCCTCGGATCGGTGGTCTAATTGTAGAAATAGACAAATAGAGTCTATAGTACCGCTAGAGGAGTTGGCCGTTTCCTCGTACTCTTCTGACCGGCTTACTCCCCTAGCGTACTATAGACTCTCGAATTTCTCCAATCAGACCACCGATCCGCGGAGCCTTGTAGAAGCTAGGGAAATGGCTCTACTTGCAACTGGAACATATCAAACGCCGCAAAGGGAGAAGATGCTCCGGATATGCTTAAAGAACCTACCTCCTACCGCAACGCACAACAAACAATGCAAACTGTGCTTTCTTGTAAAAAAAAGTGACACTGTATAGTACACGTAGGTCAGAGTTTATATCAACGCCGCTTATATTGGTATATTGTGTACATAAAAGCATCGTTGTCATACATTTGGGTAGAAACTTAGATACATAGGAAAAGAATCATACATCTTAAAAATAAAAATATAGAAAGGTAATTATACATTATAAACTCATCCCAGAATTGTAGTATTTACGATTTTAGCACATGACTCCATATTTCCTGGTACATTGTATATTTCGAATCATTGTGTATTTCTGTGTTTCTTGACTAGAGAAGACACCAACTCCTTCAGAAAGAAAGACATCAGCCGCTACAAACATGAATCATTCTATTATTATCATCTCAGTGCAGCACCATGTCTCAGTCTTATTTAATTACCGCAGACTGAATTGAAAGATTACGTCGCAGTCGATAAAAATTACTGAAACGAGCACCCTCTTTTTATTTCAGTTTTACAGAAGGAATAAAAGACTCATAGTAATACCATGTTTTGTCACTAAAGTTGTTGTCACAACGTTTATGGTGTGTAGTTAAAAGGTATAAGCATTTTTTACATTCTTTTTTTTTACCCTCTAGCATTAAATTTGGAGTCTGTAGAGAGTGTCATCCATGAAATGTATTTGCTGTGGCCTACGTTTGGCCCTAGCTCTGCAGTACCCTTATTGTTTAGTATGAATGAAAAAAGGCTTTCTCGTCCTTTGAAAGTTTATGGGGTATAAATGGAGCGGCTTGTTAGCCCTTTGCCTGACTAACTACATGTAAAGACCGAATGTGTGTAGCAATGTGATCATATATTACACTCATGCGTTCCTGTACTGTTTATTCGTTGTGCTTTAAACACTTGATCGTTATTGTTCTTAGCGAATACTTGTAAATATGAACATGGATTCAAAAGCGAATGACTGGTCGACAGTTACAAAAACGCACAAGGCAACTACTACACAAATGCCGACCTTAACACAAACACCGCAAAAATGTAGATGACGGTAAAAATTAGTATTAACTAAGATTTAAGAAAAAATAAATAAAATCACACATAAAACTTGACCCTGTACAGTTGGACAATTGAATGTTGATATCGTATTACAAGAACAGTATGGTGTATTGATCTATTCGTATTGAATCCCTATTATTATGCATACAATCGTACAACCATGTATAGATCGTTTACATATTGGTCTATGTATACATTTGGGATCTGATTGTGGTACGTACAGACAGCCCTAGTTACAGGCCCCGCCGGGCGTTTTTGCTGTCAACTAAGAGCAGATTTTTGACAGCTACCAGGTTTCAAGATAACCAAATTCATAGAGAATGCATCGGATGAATTTTTAGAATTTAGAACTCTTGCCACGATTAGCAAATAATAGGATCCGCTCCAGAAGTGTTACCAAAAACAGCCGACGGAGTTTGCAACGGAGGCCAGTCAGTCACAGTATAATATAAACTACAACATAACACTGTCGTCATGAACATAAATTAGACTATTATCCTGGCATTTCACATACTAGTACATCGTTTGTACACGGTTAAACATGATTAACAGATTAAAACACCTGAAACACTCTTTTTTGTCAACTATATCGATGTATTGTTGTTGTCGTTAGTTGGTCACAAAATATATATCATCTACATAAAACCTTTTAAAGGTCATGTTAGTTTTGTAATTTCAAGTCCACCCTATATACACAAGGCGGCTTAATTAGAATTGAGATATTCACATTCACGCATACAACATGTGAGATAATTTTGCTAAATACAAATGTACTCACTTTTGAAAAATGTATAAGAATAGAAAGCGTAAATTCTAGGTTGTGTCTAGGGCATCGTTCACCACGGGGATGTAATTTTTCAGTAGCGGTAAAGTAGAGTGTTTGCGGTGTTTTTGAGTTCACAGTAGCGGCATATACTATATATAGTCATACTGTATCGGAATGTGATACGGTGGTTTTTGAGTTCGAATGCGAGTGAATTGGCACCGCGAAAACAGCCAACATAAAACCACCGCGAACATACTTCTGTATTTACAGTATTCTGTGACTCTGCCAAAATGACTTATAACATTTGTTTGACGGCAACATGTTTGATTTCTCTTTTCTATATTCCATTTTTCGCTTTGATGCTGAAAACAAGTATATGGCGCAACCTCGGGAAGATCTGCCTTTCCAGGGTACTTGGAGAGTATCTTCCTACGTCTGCCACCGTCCGATGCCTGTTAATCTCCAGGCAGATTTAGCAGTGACATAAGGTAGTATCAAAGCTGGCTAAGAAGTACAGTAGGCCAAAGGGAGTCATCAGCCACTGGTAGCCAAACACACTTCTCTGCCAGCTTTTATGCTACGGTAGGGTCTGTTTGGAGATTAGATGCTTGTTATATCTTGGTGGACTCGTCTCCCCCTGAGGCGGTCCGGATGAAGTCGCTCATCTCGCGGTGCTCGCCCGTCGCCTTGTCCCGCCCGTGCAGGAACTGGTACACCTCCCCGTCACGGTGCCTGTCTAACGCCGGGCCCCAGTCCCAGCTAGGCTCTACCAGGAACGACACCCGCTGGGGAACAAGGACGGAGATAGGTTAGAAACCACTAGTTAGGTGATCACACACACACACACCTTCATGCACGCGCGCGCGCGCGCACACACACACACACACACACACAGACAGACAGACACACACACACACACACACACACACACACACAGACAGACACAGACACACACTCATGCACGCGCACACACAGAGACACACCTTCATGCACGTACACACACACAGCGCCGGGCCCCAGTCCCAGCTAGGCTCCACCAGGAATAAGTATCAGTAGTATCAGATGATGAATTCAAAACACACAGACATGCATACATACATACACATGCATACACATGCATGCACACACGCAGAAACACACGCACACACACACGTGCACATGGGTGACGTGTCCGTGAGTCAGGAATATCAAACAACTCTGTAAAAACGACTTCTGTTTAGTTTAAATGTGTCTGTTAAGGCAAAAGTGGCCCGGTGATTAGGGTTTTTGACTTAGGATCTAAAGGCAGTGCGTTTGAATCCCGACAGACACCAATTCTGGGCCGTGTTAAAGGCACAATACCTTTATTTGAGTATTTAATCATTTGACTCAGGTGAAAGGGAGTACCAAACTCGTCCTCTCGGATAGTAGGTGAAGTCGGAGGTCCCGTAGTTGAGGAGAATCACACCTCACCGCGTCCTCCTCCCGTAACACCGCAAAGAGCAGGGGTCCATTCCGATGTATCAATCGAACAATCCGGTCTTACACATCTTGTACATACTGTACATAAATGGCATGTTACGTTTAAAGCTAAGGGCACAACCGTCGGTACGTGCAATTTGTCCGTACGTTTTTGGGGAGGCCAAGTCCACCACGTATTTCTGAAAACGTTCAGCCTGTACAGGACAGGCGCGTCGCCCGTACTGGCACGTACGGGGGGCGAATTCGCAGCCCAAAGGCACACAAAGTTTTGCCTGCATGTAAAGTTCTACGGCGTGTCTGCGTGCTCCAAAATCCGTCGGATTCCCTACGAGTTCGTACAGGCTGTACTGACCACTTACGGATCCCAAAAGATTGCCCACGTTTTGGCACATAGACATCACGTATTTGCACGTACTGTGGGTTGTGCCCTTAGTTTAAAGGCGACTTAGCGGTTATGTGAAACATCTCACCTCGTACAGCGTCCCTTTAGCGCTGCAGACCTTGTAGAGCGCCACTGCGGGCAGCATGAGCACGGCCACCCCCACCATACACCAGCCCAGCACCTCCGCCCAGAACGGGTATGTGTAGTCTCCGTACGTGGTCGGCGAGTACACCGTGAATTGGAAAATCAAGATAAACTGGGCAAACATAAAATCAAGATAAAACTTTTAGTCACTCTGCATCTTTAGGACACGTTTTTTCTTCAGTCACGCTGCGCACCAGATTTATCTACTACTGTGCATATCTGTCACCTAATAGAAGAAGTTTATTGTGAGTTCTTGCCCGAAGACTGACTGCAAGTAACATAACAAAAACAGTACATTCAAAACATATAACACATGATAGTTCTAATCTAGATGCTAAATCTAAATCTTAACTAGTTAGTTTTTTAGGACAACGGAAGAGGAAAAACCTCAATCATTCTGTAATGTGTTGATTCTGTGACACAAAGCAGTTTTCTTTTTTCCTGATATGAATAAAACAACACTACAGGGAGGGGGCACTGACAGTGTTCGCAGCCCCCAACTTTAGTTCCTTTGCCCCTCTACGACCATCAGCATCCCTCTAGGACCGTTAGTGGTCCGTCCCTTACCAGTAGACTGAGCGGTGTCAGCACCTTCCAGCAAATCTTCCACCAAAGGCACGGCCGGGAACCAATCATCATGGAGATGTCGTCAAGGAAACGGTCACACCCTGTGGAGAACAACAATCAACTTTTAGAAAGTAAAAATTGTTTAAAATAGATTCTAATTACACATGGATGTCCTCCATGTTTTATACCCTTCGTATTTTGTAAGAAAATGATATATTTCTTAGCCTGTGTACCATCCGATTACAACCTGGGCTCTCTTACACTTGCTGCCCTGAAAAGGCGGTCTGATTTGACCGCAGTATCAAATGATCATTAAATAAGTTCTACGCAGTGTTAACCCCACAATTGTATCCATGTAAATACTTAACGTTTGTGAGCGATACTTCTAGTTGCAGTGACATGTGATGCAGTTGGAATGGCCCTGAGGAAGGTGACGGATGGTCATCAGCGTCGGTCGGTGGAAATAAAACAACGGTTGTGTCAAAGGAGTCAGACCAACCGCAGACCCAGCCGACCACAAAACTTTAAAATGACTTTTTATTACACATGTATGCCCTTCATAGATTCAACCCTAGTCATCTTTTGTAAGGGAAGCCATTAGGTATCAGACCGACCGTAGACCCAGCCGACCACCACGCACTCCACGATGGCGACGACGAGCAGGGAGAAGGTTCCGCTGTAGTTGTCCATCAGCTGCAGCAGGTAGAACCCGCCCTGAGGGAGAACAGTGGGGGTCGATGGTAAACCGTTAGCACACTGATGTAGCCGTTTGCCTACCATGCACGTCTCTGTTTGTTACAGGGCTAGGCAGCAGGTAGAAGATTAACGTACAAAAGTAGGATTTGCAATAACACTGTAAAGGTGGCGTCACAAAGCAGGATTCAATATAGCTCGCCCTACGCGTCTCTGCGCTCCAAAGCTCGGCAGGATTACGAGCGATACGGGAATTATTAACATGCTTTCCCCTCAAATGATTTACCAAAATCGGAAAAGTTGAAGGAACATTTGCACATATTTGCCTGCAAACATTGTTTAAAGCTTTCTGGTAAGGATCCTTCTACTGTTTTGGATAGCAACAGGTCCATTTTACGATAGCTTTAGGCAATAAAATATTTGAACACATCATGATCAATAAACTAGAAATAAACAGGGGTGTACCCCTTAGGAATAGCTATATTAAGCCTGTTATCTTACCTGTGTAACAAGCGGTAGACCCAAGATGAAACCTACTGCGCACATCCCGAGCACAATGAACATTTTCTTACTGCGCAGGCGCCGGGGAAACTCGTCCACTATTCCCGTGACCAGGGCCTCCAGCACGGCGAACTGGGGCAGAAAACAGGGGGTTAAAAACGTCAAGATTTAACCTTGAGACTGATAAGGCCTACGTCACAATTCCAAACCAGGGCCCGTCCGGCAGCTTTCGGGAACGAAAAGTATGATATAAAAGACACCAAACTACACAAAGTAGAATAGTCATGGGTAATATATGTGTATATCTTTACGTATAGATTTTTAGTTTTCATTTCGAGAAGGTTAAGGCCATGATAAAAGATTTACTCCAATGGTCTGAAATTTCGAGCAGTATTTTCCGTGAGGTATACAAATTTAGGCAAAGAAGACGACCATCCTATTTATGATAAACGGTGAATCATCGTGTGTTTTATATCAGTTAAAATGAATAAGAAAGCCAACATTTCCCGTCAAACTGTACTATGGTACCACAAAGCACATACGGTGTCATCAAAACGAGTTGTAATTAGCAGTGTGGCTCGTTGTGTGCTCTATGTTATAGCGTATACGTATAGACGTACCTGTGAATCCAGCCCCAGTGTTAGCAGCATGACGAAGAACAGGGATGACCACAGGGGGCTGATGGGAAGTCGCGCAAGGGCTGCTGGGTAGGCCACGAAAGCCAGGCCAGCCCCTGAAATAACATGGAGTGGGTCTTCATCATCAGTTCAAGTCTTCAAAATATTTGGCAAATTGCAACTATAACGTTATATATACATAATACAAACTTTAGCATATGTACAACCAACTTTCAACCTGACCAAAATGCTGGTCTGGCGATTTTCACGCATTTCTAACAAGAACAAAAATAAAAACAAAAGTTCTTTGAGAACAAATGCAATAAAATACACCAATTCCTTGTACATTTGAATGATGTCGTAATGTTCTGCTATTGGATGTTTGAACGTACCGGTATCGGCTACATCTTCAACTTTGACCCCCATCTCGTTCGCCATGAAGCCCAGAACAGAAAAGATGGCGAACCCGGCGTAAAAACTCGTCAGGCAGTTCAGCACTGCAATCACCAGGGCGTCTCTGTAAAATAGATGACCACGTTTATACTGGTCATCCTAGCAATGATTACTCAACCTTTACCCGTCGCAATCCACATGTTGCGCCTAGAGATGTGTTAACATTGAACGATACGTGCAACCTTGCTGAAATATATAGCTTCCACCTGTGGCTGTTCATTCAAAGCATTTACATGTAAAAGTTGCTATAGAAACTACGACTGTAGCCTCGCCATAGCAGTTGTCATGGAAACGGCTGTAGCTCACCTGTAGCAATTGTTATGGAAACGGCTGTAGCTCACCTGTAGCAGTTGTCATGGAAACGGCTGTAGCTCACCTGTAGCAGTTGTTATAGAAACGACTGTAGCTCACCTGTAGCAGTTGTTATGGAAACGGCTGTAGCTCACCTGTAGCAGTTGTTATGGAAACGGCTGTAGCTCACCTGTAGCAGTTGTTATGGAAACGGCTGTAGCTCACCTGTAGCAGTTGTTATGGAAACGGCTGTAGCTCACCTGTAGCAGTTGTTATGGAAACGGCTGTAGCTCACCTGTAGCAGTTGTTATGGAAACGGCTGTAGCTTGACAGGGTGATGAGCTGTCCCCATGACGTTCCCAGGGAGAAGAAGATCTGGATGGCTCCGTCACGCCACACCTGTACGCACAGGTGACGTTAGTCTAGTAGTAACATCAGCACAGTCGTCTTTGACAAGAGAATGTAAAGATAAAGTAACAGAACTAATGGAGTAGACCGGAAGACGATTACATGAATCACCGTTGGAGCAGCAACGCAGTTGCTCATGCTATGGTATCCTCCGTGTTGGTTTTCCTGCCTTTTGTTTTCTTTTGGATATTTGTTTGGATTTCTATACTTTTTGATAGTTCGGCGGCTCTAACATGGGCAGCAATTTGATAAAGGCAAATTTTCTACACACATCCTTCCCTTCACAAAAAACAAATACGACATATTTACGAACGACTTCCAGTACCAGGGACAGGACTGGTATCGCTACAATTAATCACATTGCTGCTAGCAAAGTCGGTCATTCGAAAAGTATCCTTTGACTTTGAATGACGAAAGAAAATTACTTGTGGTTCACCCAGCTTTGACCATTTAGGCTCCAGGTAGAACTTGATTCCGTCCCAAGCGCCCTCTAGCGTCACACCTCGGACCAGCAGGATGGTAAGGACGATGTAAGGGAAGGTAGCCGTCACCCAGACAACCTATCAATGGATAGACACATTGTCACGTTTCGTAAGTGAAGCACACACGAACACACACACACACACGAAGACACACAGATACACACACACATACACACGCACACACACACACACAAACATACACAAACACACACACATAGACACACACAACCATACACACACACAGACAGGCACACACATACACACACACACCTCCATTGTGATGGTAAAGTTTAAAAAAAATAATAACACAAACACATATATATTTCTAACGAGCCCCCAAACTAAAAATTCAAGATGGCGGCGCCCCTGACCTTGCCGGACGACTTGATGCCCTTGATGAGACAGCAGAAGATCAGTAGCCAGGCCAGGAACAGGCACAGCGCCAGCTGCCATTTCACAGTACCCGGATGTTCCAGTCCTTCTGAGATGTCCAGTACGTAGTGTCTGAGTAGACAAAGAGACGATAGTGGAACGCGAGAGGGTGGGGGGAAAAGAGAAATAAGCATTTTGGGGGGATAGCCGTGCATACATACAAGTGTCGTGCAAAATTCAGTTGTTCTCTTTGTCGGCGGTTAGATCTGTCATAACCTGCTTGAAAATTCTTCGACATCAATATACATGTAACGCTAGCTTCTTTATCCGCCCGGGATAACCAATATCCGTTGTTTTTGAATCGGGGCATTTAGGTATAGTCGACGGACGTAGCAATTAGTTTCCAGCATGATGCAACATTTTGAAAATATTGCACTTATAATCTACAATATTTAAACTTCAGTCGAACTGCTATCCCTGAATACCCCGTTTTTCAAAATAACGGATATAGGTTACACAGCGGATAAAGGTGAACTACGACGACATAGAACGAATGTGCTCGCGCTGTTACAGTCTAGCTATCCTTACTTCCAGAACTCTTCACTCTGGCTGACCCTCTTGGAGGCGTTCCACAGTTCGGTGTCCTGAATCTCCGTACGGTTGTACCACGTCCCGTTAATCCAGATCAGACCTGCAGGGGGTACAAGGTGAGAGAGTGAAATAAGAAATGAAATAGAGAAGGAAAGATAGAGAGGGGGGGGGGTCTGTGTGTGAGAGATTAACAGAAGACAGAAGCCTCGTAAATATCCCCCTTTTACCACCATTGCTTTTTACCAAAGTTCTCCCGTAACTACACCCCCTTCCCCCCGCCACACAATGATTACTGATCGTACAGCCCGGGGTGTTTCATGAGTTGGTACAGTCGACTAGTCCGTGTTGCAGGACAGCGCAAATGTCAGTGCAGTAGAAGCCAGTGTATTGCACAACGCATAATCGCACACTTCTGCTAATTGCACGAAATCCCTTACTCCCGTGGTGGTGGTGTTTAATAGCTTCGCTTTGTTGCACCATTTGGATAATTGAACAAAATGCAATGGTAAATAGGGTGTGCAAATAAGCGGCTTCTACTGTATTACACACTGACGCAGAGGACAGTACCCCCTCACAACTCCCCCTCACCATGATTACTGATGGTACAGTCCGGGGTGTTATATGAGTTGATACATCAGTGCAAAGACCAGTATTACACGCAGACACAGAAGTTAGTACCCTCTCTAACCCCCCCCCCCTCACCATGATCACTGATGGTACAGTCCGGGGTGTTCCATGCGTTGGTACATCCCGTGTTCCAGGGCAGCTCGCTAGTGAAGGACGCGAACAGGTAGAACAGCGAGTAGGCCAGCAGGACGATGTAGTAGATCCCGATCAGGCTGGAGATAGTGAACATCGCGAAGCCAACACCTGTAGCGTCAGGAACAAGAAAAGATTATTAAAACACTGTACGTTTTAACTCGTCGTTGTGGTTTCATTTCTCCGTTTTTTTTCCGAAATGTAACGTTATCGACTCCACCGAAAAATCATAACAACACAAGTATGTGTTTTTGCGAAAGCGCACTGTTTGGACCACGAACTTAACTTCATTGACTTTGGAATTTACTTTGGCATTAGTAGTTTTCAAAATTTCTTTCCAATTTATGGAATACTTATGTATATGCGTTCATTTTACAGCTGTATGGTCAGGAACTTTTTTCGGAAATGGATGAAAAGTTCTGCGCGCGCGGATGTCTTCCATATAATCAACATGGCCTTAACGAAACAAAATCGGTTTTTATTGAACTCCTCCCAGAACTGGCCCAGACAATCATTTTGCTTTTGCCAGAATATAAGCAAAAGCAAAATGATACAATTTGCCGAAATCCTCAGTAAACAGCAAACTGAATTCCATTATCTCTAGCTGAATAACACATCTCACAAGCTGTCCTCCAATTTAGGTCAGCTTCTAACACATCAATTCTGCTTCGGGCGAAGTCTTTGAAGATCAAAACGAAAACGTATATCTTGGTACGCCTGCTGACGTCATAAATATAGAGACTAATCAAATTAACTACAAAGCGGGAGCGCTGTAGTCGCTACGCGTTACTCACACCTGAGGTGAATATAAAGCCATGGGGGCCTCTTTCTCTACATGTGGCCACGTGGCGCAATGGACTAGCGCACCGGACTTCTAGTGGGAGCAGTGATTCGGAGGTTGTGGGTTCGAGTCCCACCGTGGTCGACAGTACTTTTTGTGACACTGAGCACGTAAGGCTAGTAAGTATCAAATTACATGTGTAATCTTAGACTAGTAAGTATCAAATTACCATACCATACCAGTGGCAGCAGTGATACAGAGGTTGTGGGTTCGAGTCCCACCGTGGTCGACTGTACTTTTTGTGACACTGAGCACGTAAGGCTAGTAAGTATCAAATTACATTTGTATCTTAGACAAGTAAGTATCAAATTACCATACCATACCAGTGGCAGCAGTGATACAGAGGTTGTGGGTTCGAGCCCACCGTACGCGTGGTCGACAGTACTTTTTGTGACACTGAGCACGTAAGGCTACTAAGTATCAAATTACCATCCATCTCTATATCAGGCGACAGAAAAGCAAACTTTCTTCCCCTTGACAATGTGCTAGGGCATCATATGGAAGGCTTGGAAGCTCATCTTTGTTGGTAGTAGTCATAGTACAATATCTAACTTTCTTCCAACACGTACACGGATCAAATTTTCAAATTGGTCATCAGTATTGATCCTGAAGAAGGCGACATGTCGACAGTAGTAAAATAAATCCGTGTATACCTTTGTTTTAGAAGTAAGTTAAGCATTGTAAAATGTGGTAGATCTTCGAAGAAACTGACTAAATTTGCTAGAAAAGTCGCGCGAGGAGTAAAGGAGGCAGTGTACATTAGAGCCCACTGGCCCATACTCAACAGAGACGGGGGGCGATATAGACTTTCTGATACTTATGAACCCCTCCTGCAAAAGTGGTGTGTTTCTGACGTCACTGCTGGAGATAGAAAGGGTCATTTTATGAACAAGCTTAAGGTCGACGGTGATTGACCGAAAATTAGGAGGGATAAGTCCCTATAGTTTAATCCAGTGTTGGAAGTTAAGTGTTAGCATTTTTTCTCTATACATGTAGTCCTCACCTTTGAAGATGGGGCTGAGTTTCCAGACAGAGATGGGTCCCTGGGAGGCGAACTGGCCCAGCGCCAGCTCCATCAGGAACAACGGCAGGCCGGACAGCAGCAGCATGATGACGTATGGGATCAGGAACGCTCCTGATTGGACAGCAATATTCCGTCTTGTGTAGTTGTATCTTTATTGCATACTTTTCGTTCCCGAAAGCTACCCGACCGGGCCCCGGTTTGGAAATGAAGACCTTCATTGTACATTTTTACCCAACCGAGCTAAGTACAGGTCACAAGACAAAACATATACATACATAAGAAGTGCCACAGATCTAGTCTAAAACAGAAGTTCGGCTTTTTCTCGCTTCTTGGTAATGGAGAAAATGTACGACTGTATGGGTGCTTGGTTTGTCAAAACGCATGAGGAATATAAATTTGTCAGTGCTGCTCATGTGTCTAAAGTGAAGGAATCTACTTTGTATTTAACTAAATAGAGTATTTCAATCATTGACATACATAGTACAGTCAACAATGTGACGTAGGCCCTATCAGTGACGTATTCCTTACCCCCTCCGTTCCGGTAGCAGAGGTAGGGGAACCGCCAGACGTTGCCCAGCCCAACAGCGAACCCTAGCAGCGACAGCAGGTAGTCCATCTTGTGGGACCAGTTCCCGCGCTCCACGTTCTCGTCCCCTTCCATGGTGGTTACTATGGAAACCGCAGACGATCGGGCATAAAATCCTACTGTCGCCGGAGGAGTACTGTGAATGGACTGAAAAAAAGGAAAACTATCTTGGTCTGACTTTTCTTTCCTCAATGGATACAACAAAGTTGCTTGCGTAATGGATTACCACACAAAAATGTAAAATATTCAGACATCTAGATCTGCTCAGATTAGATTGCCCGGATGTAATTCAAATGCCCTGATGTAGTTCACATGCCCGGATGTTGTTACCCTTCTTGTGATATTAAAACACACATAAACATATACTGGCAAACTGTCTGCGACGTCCAAAACTAAAACACGCGTACGGTCACAGTAAATTGGCATTTAACACAGCGAAAGAGAGAACCGTTTTGTTATGGCTAAGAACATAACTGATGGTCGGAATTGTTGGGAAAACCCCATGTCCGAGGAACAGTGAACGTTCCCTGAATTCCGCCTGTTGTGTCTCACTTCATCACCGTTGGTTGAACAGGTGTTGCTCTTAATACAAAGCAGCAACAGACGCCATGATGATACAATATTTCAATATTTAACGTTAACGTAAAATATTCGGTACGATAGCCGATGTCCAAAGCAGTCTTTACAATCACCCTATCAACAGTCACACTACGAACACGAACAGCTCGACATGCGAGTGCTTTTCTTTCATTTTGTATTGTTGGCATAGTTCCACTCGTACGTGTACTATAATAGCGAACTTGCAGTAGCGGTTGCCAACATGCGTGTCAGACAGGGGTAATTATTTCTAACTATCCCACTGGCACAGCATGGTTTTTGACCCTTGTATACATTACTCCGTTATTTTCCTCCCTTTCAAACATGTATTCCTTCTCCTGAAAATGCTACTTTGTCGTTAGTCGTGTCGAGACCGTTTCTCGCTGCAGGAAACTCTTGTCTTGCATTCCCCCGCAGGCGACACGGACACGGCTGAGAAGAAAGCCGCACAAAAAGCGTCCCGTTCCGCCCTTTCGTCCCGCCCGTCGGGGATTGTTCGGACAGAATGTGTTGTGAAACCCGAACGAACCTCGGGTCACAGCGAAACGTTACAAAAATACCGTTTCCTGACGTGAGTTGTGGCGAGAGTTCTCACATACCAAGTGCGGAATTCGGACCCCTCATTTGGCTCCGACTGTTTTTTTCCTGCTTGTTTAGGCGTTTTTGTCAGTCTTTCTATTTTGGTCGGTAGACATGACGAAAATGGTAAGAAATATTGAAAGTCCGACAAAAACGCCTAAAAAGACACACAAAAAACAGACGAACTTCTGCTTGGAGAGAACGCAATTCGCTAGCCTGGTAACTATACTATCGGAAAGGCCTTCCGTTGATTTACATGTAACTCTACAGTGCCGAGAGTGTTGCTAGCTTGTGTTACCCAATTTCTCAATGCCAGTGGCTGATTGGGCCTACTTCTTAGAAGCATTTCCAGGGAAGGGTTTCCAGAAAGAAGCTTGTTAGCGCACGTGCACGGTGACAGGAATTTTTTACGGAGATGGTTTCAATTACGGCAGGAATTAGAACGATCAACTGGAAAGATAGGCTGACAGAATAAGAAGAAATAGCCTGGTTACCAGACCCCAATCCGTTCTCAAAAATATCTATCGTGCAGGGTTTTTTTTTAGGTTGGGGTCTGGTATCCAGGCTAAAGAAGAAAGGGAACACCGACAAGACATCCTAAGAGAGCGCGCCGAAATTTTGTTACCTGAGCCTAGAAATTCGCAGACTGTGTTCCTCTTCTGTTCCACATGATGGACAAAAGTATATTCTACTTCCTGTATCCTTAGTAGAAGAACAAAAGTTGATCGAGAACGCTGACTACATTTATAAAATGTAGCTAAATTCACCGAGACGCTACTTGAATTTGTGTGGAACGCTGGCTGCTATTTTTGGCACCATCCCCGTAATTATAAGCAGTAGCGGACTGGTGACAACAGATGGGATTCCACTGTACCCGCTTGGTCCACATGCAGGGTCGACTTCTAACTTGACCGAACCATCATGATACCGCTATGTCCACATTGGCTACCCCAAGCGTCTGTTGAAGCCACCACCATCGACACCCTTGTTTCAAGGGCCTCAAAACTTAATTGAAAATCAAGACATTTTGCGCTGATGGCATTGCCCTATTCATTATTAGTGCCAGAATGATCAACATGATGATAGTGGTCACTTCAATAGGAAGAGGATAGGAACACCTGATAATCTCCAAGCAGATGTACGAGTGAAAGGTCGAGTTTAGCTACGTACGTTTTCCGACGGCCAGGATTCTCTTACCTACCTGCCTACCTACCTCTTACATATTTTCAGACATTTGCCTGCATGGGAATTCAGAACTCCCACTAGTTTAAGTGTCCTCGATGACGCAAACATACACACAGACAGTACTTAAACCTTGACTTTAACCTCGCCGTATCTCCAGACGATAACAAGTGGTCCCCATGTCTGCAGCAGCCCAGACTCGTCTGTCAGCGATAGGACGGAAGAGGCGGTGCGCTTTGGGGCCAATGTTCAAGCAGATGTAGGGGTGGAAGAATAGATTATATCTAACATCTCCTGACAGCCGGGTTTCTTAGCATGGGGCGCTTCTCCCTTCAATTTATCCATAGATCCACAGAAAACGGTGCGATCATCCACGGCAATATCTGATTGAAGACAACTTCAAGGCGCCTTCTGTATTCCTCTGGCGTGTCTTGTTTGGGCACTTTTTACTATCTAAAGGTTTTAAATTATTTTTCAAGCGACCTGTGGAGCCTCGTAGGGGCCAGGGAAAAGCTTTTTATTCCAATCTTTCTCCACAAACGAGGTGATAATTTGGTGTGGCCAGACCAGTGATCATGCCAACCCCCTCCGTCGGAACCTCAAAGCACCGCGGGCCGCCCAGGTCACTCCTGGCATCCCGCACTGTGGCGGTATCCAGAACCACATGTGTTCACTCACCCTTCACCACAACCCGAAACACAAGGACTGAAATGTACACACCTTCGGCTGCTCCAAGACGTTTAAACTCCTTCAAGACGCCTGACCTTGGCGCGACTCCTCGGAGGAGGCGCGCGGTCTTCTTGCCTCCTTTAAATTTAAAAGCAGAGCTATATTCTCAATGGAGGAAGTAGGGGTGCTGTTTATTTGTTTTCTGATCGCACCCGGTTTTACCCGTGCGGTACAAATCATCATATGCAGACTTGTGCGCAATAAAAACAAACTGAATATAAATTATATACCAATAAAAAAAAAGGCTAGCCTAGAAGGCCAATGATTCCCACCGAGAAGGCTATCGCCGGTCTGCAGCAATTTGTTGGGCAAAGACTGCATGCAAGGATGAAATGGACTTAAAAGTTAAACTTTCTTGGCATTGGATTCATTGGGTTCACTGCAGGGCCACATGTGGATACATTTATGTGAAATTATCCCGCTAGGTATAAAGGGGGCTCAGAGGTTGATCTGTGGTTTCTTGGCTTATACACAATGCTTATATTATATCAGATATGTTCTAGTACCTAGTTTTGTTTACAAATAAGCAGTATGTACTAAATTAAACAAAATACTGATGGACTTTCAAGTTAAAAGGCTGGAGACTGCACGAATACCGTTTGGCATTTTGAGAACCTCAGGTCAAAGAATCCATTACATTTTACTGAGAAACACGTAGTTTCGGAGATCGTAGAGGGAACGATACATGTTATCTATGACACATCTAATGACTTCCATCTATATCTGTGTATAAAAAGTGCGTGTTGAGAGTTCCAGACTTACAAAGTGCAGCTGCTCGGCCCACTTGGCTGCCACGTATGGAGGGTCTCAGGGCGACAATGTTTTGACCGGGACGACTCGTTTTCAGATAAGGGTCTTTGGAGATGCCAGTGTTTTGGATGCCAGTGTTTTGGTCAGGGGTGATTCATTTCCTCACACCTAGTGGTCTTCGGAGGGCGTCAATGTTTTGGCCAGGGACAAATCATTTTCTTACACCTACGTAGGAGTTTTCGGAGGTGCAAGCGCTCTTCGAAGGGCGTCATGTACTCTCCAAGCAGAGGTTGGTGGGAAAAGTCGTGACCTATTCCTATCATATTTTTTTTTTCGACCGGCCTTCCCACCAACCTGAAGGTTAAGGTTGGTGGGAAGGCCGGTCGAAAAAAAAATATGATAGGAATAGGTCACGACTTTTCCCACCAACCTCTGCTTGGAAAGTAGGCGTCATGATCAGTATTATGAAAGGGACGGTGCATTTTCTCACATCTAGGCGCTTTGGAGAGCGCCATTGTTTTGGTTAGGGACGACTCTTTTTTTTAAGGGCCCTTACTTGTACTTTACTTTCACCCCAATGTTGTGTCCAGGGACTACTCATCTTGTCTCTCTTAGGGGTCTTTGGAGGGTGCCAAAGTTTTGATCAGGGGAAGTTCATTATATTGTTGCTCCAGAGGCGAGGGTGACCATGTTTGTGTTGGGGTTATGGATGTGACATGCTTTCTTATATCATTTGTATGGATCAGGTAAGGATATCCCCTCCTCCACTCTCGTGCACGTAGAATGTGGTGTTGCAACACAGTGAAGAGTCGACATACTTACAGTCACAAGCTGCAATGGATAGTCAACGGCGCTACCTATCGGTATGAATGCGAAGTTCAGCGTGCACTCTCTCTCAGCTACATCATCTTCCCGAATGTGCAATATAGTAATTTAAAACAGTTCGTTCGTTGACACAACTCAGCTTGGAACTTTTATGTTTTTGGACAGCTTCGTAAACATGAAAAATACATGATACAATTGAACTTAATTATGAAAGCACGATAAGATATAACCTGATACCTAATAATAAGTGAAGTCCATAATTGTATTATCCAACATCTTTATTGAATGGCCAACATACAGAAGCGATCCCGTGTTCTACAATGATTAAACTATGTATTGTCAACAAGACGAAACGTTGGTTGAATAAAACACTTGGTTGTGTACAAAGAACGTTCTTTTTCGTTTAGTCATTGTGGGATACATGTACATAGACTTTCATCCAGACCTGCATTTGTAGAGCTTTGACCAAACGAACTTAAATTGATAGATGACGAATAAATGCTCATCTTGGTCTAATTGATTATAATTTGCATAAACCACACTTCAAAAACTTTATTATTTAAGATTGATCATGAAGCTCTGCTGCTTCAAGCGAAGAGCACACATGTCACTATCGTAACAACTTCAGTAACTTTGAATAACACTATCCATGAAGCTGCCAGTACCTTTATGCCATTTCAAAGCTATTAACTCGTTCATACTCAGTTGAATCTTCTATGGTACTACACACCCAGTACAACAAATGCAATACTGTAGATGCTACCGACCCCCCAATCACCAACCCCAGTGAAAGGGCAATGTACCAAGGTCCGTTCTCGTTTGCAAAATACCACGCTAATATCATGACTATGTTAGCGACTAACATCAGTGCACTGTTAACAATGGGTTGTACTTTACCCCGCAGTCTGGACCCAAACGTGACCCAGGTAAACACATCCACTGGCGTTACCACGAACGTGTTAAACATAAACTGCACACAGCAGTCAGTGTCATAGATTACATCTGCTTTTGCATTCCTCCAAGCATAGACTTCTTCGCGAGAACACCAGTAAAACACATTCTCTACCATTGCCATGACTAACCAGTGTATTCCCACCGCCACAAACACCCAGTATGTATGAACAGAAGCAAATAGACAGAGAGCAAACATTCGCGCCGATAGGTCGATGATTTTCCACAGAAACAAGATAAGTATTCCCCCAACCCAGGCAACAACCTTAGGAAAGTGCGCTTCCCACTCAATGATGGAGTAGAGCGAGGCCAGGAAGGACACCGCCATTGTGACGGCCTTCAGGGGCTGTATCTCGGGGCTACTCGACTGGAAGAGGACATAGATTTGAAGGCAGAGTTCCGGCAGTGACTCGAGCAGGGTGCCGACGAGTCTGGCCAGCGGTAACAGGTGGTTCGCGGCGCGAGCCACGGGATCACGGGTGGCCTGGAGTTCGGTCTTGTGGGCTTTCCAGATGTCTTCAGGATCTTGATTGCAACAGAAAACACTGCACAGAACCTGGAAATATGAAAATATTTCATTCACCTATATCGATTAATTAACTTCATCAACTCCTAACTGCGGTTCGTAAAGAAGCCGCTAGGGATCATGAATCTGATCAAGGTTGAACCTGTACACGAACTGACACCAGTGAAAGTTAAGAATGACAATAAGACAACAAAAAGATGGCTAATGCAAACCTTTGTCAACGAGGTACATGTAAGCATCCATGTCGAATTCTTAGAGTACAATGCATTACCTGTAGGCTCCGTCCCTGAGGCTTTGCCAAAATTAATGACTTTGCTTTCAACATACCTGGAGGTATTTGGCCGGGACGCCTAGCGGGAGCAGGTAGTACCACTTGCAGCCATCTCGGCACAATAAGACGATGTTCACAATAATCTGAGGCCCCAAGGCGAACCCCAGAGTCAGGCCGAACCAGTAGTAGTCGCCGTTCCTGTAATATTCCGCCGCTAGGATGACATCGGTGACGAAGTCCGCGATGTAGAGAATGAAACCCGCCAGGATCTTGAAAACTAGCCAACAAATCCCGCAACAGTCAATGTCGCACATGGTAGTCTTCTATTAGATGAAGTCTGTAGAAATGAAAATCATAGGAAACTATATATAACTAGATGACACATGAGAGCAAATGCAGGTAATATTTTGCACCTATTTTCCTGAATGATATCCCCAATAAAACTACCCATTTTAATGAATTACGTACCCTCCCCGACTACTAAATATCCATACAATATTTCAGTATCCCATAGTCTCTACCAGAATCTACCCTGACTGAATACGGGGACTTTGGCCAAGTTAGAAATAAATGTCTAGTAGAACTTAATTGGCCTAGGAGTGAATTGTCCGGCCAGCGGATATACTAGTAGCTGGACAGACTGCAAAAGACTAATTGAATCCCATGACAACTTATTTCGTCCCCATTCGGCCAAATTCTTCTCTCTTTTTTTTTTCAACCAGCTGACACGCCTGCTTGGAGACTAGACTTTCATAGACTGGCGCACACAACACAAATATAGATCTGTTCGACTTTGAACGGGAGGGGGAGGGGTGGGGTCAAGGCAGACGGTATGTTAAAACTTGAGGCTAGCTTTGGTTTCGAGCCTGATGAGTGTATAAATGTAAACTACATTGTATAGCTAGCATAACCGCCATTTGGTATAACTAACCAGCCTATATAGTATACATAACTCACGAGATTGCTAAAAGTAGAACACTTCCTGTATTGTTTTGGTCGAGTTAGCCTTTAGCCAATGCCTATCGAGCGACCCTCGCATATTCTATATATAGAATATGGAAATTGTGGCGCAGGTGGTAGAGACTGGCATATGGACAAAACAGAGAAGGATTGCTAAAACATAAAGACATGCACCTTTTGGTTGATAACAGCGGTCCTGTGTCTTCAGTTCGTGTCCGGATTGACCTATGCTATCGCGGCCAATTGTCTGTTGATAATTTTATGCATAAAGCAAACCTGGGAAGTTTGATCTAGTCATATCTGGTTTCGATCGACATGGTTTAACTGACAAATAACCAATCAGCACCATTCATAGCAGTAGCTGCTCAGGACCGCACCCTTTGGAGAAAATATGCTCGCCGAGTCGACCAATGCACACAGTGTTGCGGGAGGAACTGGGGTCAAAGGTAAGGACCGTTATATTCGATCACGTGACCGAAACCATGAGAAGTTCGCATGACGTAACGGGAATTTCCGAAACCACGATTATCTAGACACCATGACGTTTGGAATCCTCTTAACGTCAATTGGGGGAACGTAATAACGTTAAGTATTGGATATTTTTTAACAATTTCAACAAAGTGATATTGAATGTACTGGTAGGCATTGCAAACAGGTGAACTTATAAGTAACGTTATAAGTAGCTATAGACATTAAACATGAGAATGCTTTATTCTCAAACAAAATTGAGATGAAAATCCAAGTTAATGTATAAACGTATAAGGTCAAAGATAGCATGAATATGTATGTATACTGATGCCTGTTATACATGTACTACCTGTTTAGACAGAAAACACCCAAAGTTCACAGTTTTGATTGCAACAGTGAACCCCTTTATTTATTCATTTATTACACCTCATTGAGTTCTTGTTTGTTCTTAGCATTTAGCATCAATTCAGCTTCTGTTTTCAAATATATCACTCTCTCTATACATAAATATACCAACAGTGACACCAACAGTGAAAATGTGAGGGCTAGATAACACAAAAGTGTGCATATACATGTAACACTTTATAATTTCCATGGCAGTGGGGGTCAGTGTATATTGAATTTGATTCCCTGAAAAAATGTGGTGTTTCCATGAATAGCCAGTCTAGTGATGACATGACAACATTGTACCAATACAATATATACATAGCAATTCTGATTTCTTCAGGGCAGTCTTATGTGTATTGAGACATGGCAACTACCCTTTCGTGCTAAATCTTTTACTGTCTCTGTTTTTATGTCATAGGACAAACTATATGAACTGCAATGAGCTCTCATAATTCTATCAGGTACCCTAAGACTGCGACTTAAGAATAAAAACTGAAATCTGTTTATACATTAGTTATGCCTGACATAAGTACACTTCAGATATCCAGGTGTTCTACAGAAGGCCTTGATACTTCCATTTTCTTAAATGTGTCAGTCTTAGATCTTAGGGTCCCTGGCAGAACTATAACAGTTGACCTTGATGTGTCCCTACATAAAAGATTGTGACTGAACACCAAGTTGGAAAACACCAAATGCTAGCATCCATCATATCTGTGCAATTTTGCTATAGTGAATTACTTCAATAAATAAACATATCATGACAGAAAATAATAGTAATTTTGACAGCATGACATGAACACAAATTGCACACATTTTGTATCTTGCAATTATCATGTGTAAATATTGATAAAACATCCTGTAAATAAGGTATACCCTGCAAATGTTTCAACACGACAAATTTATGACAACTCAAATGATACAGATATAGCTCTTTCCCTGTAAGCTACAATTAATGTTACTATCCCAGTCTACAAACCTATTAGTACTACACAGCAAATTCTTAGCTGGTAATGACATGTTGTTCTGTGTTGCTGTACCAGCTTACAAACTATGCTGCTCTGTCCCCTCTTAGTAGTTATGACATGTTGGTCTGAGATGCTGTTACGTTTCAGTTTGCAAACTGTGTAGAGCCCAAACTGTGTTTCCTTGTTCTGACATGCTGTCCAGTTTTGCTATCTCAGTTTACAAACTGTGTTGAACTATGCAGCTGTCCCCTTGTTACCACTGGTTGAACGTTGTGTGTTGCTGTCCCAGTGTGCTGTTCTGTCCCCTTGTTGTCCTGTGTCACTGTTCCAGTCACACTTTCTGTAGTTCTGTTCCCGTGTTATAACATGCTGTTCTCTGTTGTTCCAGTTTACAAACTGTGCTGTACTGACTGCTGATCTGTATCCTGGTTATGAGATATTGTTCTGTGTTGCTGTCCCAGCCTACAAATTCTGCTGTACTGTGTTGCTCTGTTCCTGGTTGATATGCTGTTCTGTGTTGTCATTCCAGTCAAGTTACACCCTGTAGAAACAGTCTTTTTCCCTGAGACACAAAAATAAATCCTCTTCTATATAGGAAGGCACATCCTTTTACTTTGGGTGAGGTTAATACCTGATGATTCTGTTTTGTGAAGATATTCCGGTGGCGTTGCTTCTCCCTGTCGCTACGAAACGTCACTGCACTGTGGGGAGGGGGGGTTGTTTGTTTACTTCTGAGGCGGGGGACCGCCTTCCCGCGGACACACACACTTCTCCTCGGGAGGGACGTCTTTCATCACCGACTCCACGTGCCTGCCGCATCCTTTCCAGGTCGTCTTGTTGCATTTGGGACACTGCACCTTGAAACACATTCTCGCCGTTTCCTGAGACACGTTACAACAAATTTATCGTCCGTATATTTTTAACTCGCACAACCGGTCTTCTGGTAAACGATACCACGCCCTCAAGCTCTTCGGCGTTAAAAATAGACGGGAAATGGTTTGTACCAGTTCTGCCTTGGGTTGTTGCACAGATTTTGATAGTCGTCCTTAGCTTCTGGCACGAAGACGTCTCGAAGCTAGACGAGATTTTTGTTGTCTCTGAAAGTCTTCGTTCTTTACTTCCGGAAAGAACACGGCGCTCGGAGGATTGTGGGAAGGCACATACCATTGTCTGAATAGGGGGTTTTGAATCGCGGAAGAAAACAAAACAAGCCATTCACTCAGTACAAAGATATTGTTTCTCGGCTTAACATGAAATTATTCTTGTTCTGTCTTCTGGGCAAAATACAGTGTGGATCTTATTCGAAGCTCCTTCAACTTGTACTTGATTCGATGCTGATCACACCACGTTACACTTTGACTGTGAGTGTGTTGTAACAAAAAGAAATTTTCAATCTTCTTCTTCACAATCACATAACGTTATAATATGAACATATTCCCCCGGTCATGCAAGTCTACGAAAGCTTCACCTTCCGCACTGGAACCGAGTGCTGAAAACAATGGTCGAATCGGCCTCAGCACTCGGCGCCCAGTGCTGAAGAATCTTCAGCACTCGTTTTCCAGTGCTGATCGGCCTTTCTCCAGTGCTGAAGCTCCCTCAGCACTCGTTTTCCAGTGCTGAAAAGACGTCAGCACTCGTTTTCCAGTGCTGAAACGACGTTTTCCAGTGCTGAATGCTCGTCAGCACTCGGCTCCAGTGCTGAACTCGCGGCCCGGGCGGCGACGGGTCAGGTCAAAGGTCACTCAGCACTGGTTACCCAGTGCTGAAACCGCCGTCAGCACTGGAACCGAGTGCTGATATACAAAAGCTTCGCCTTCCGCACTCGATTTTCCAGTGCTCAGGGGCACTTCAGCACTGGAACATCAGTGCTGAGAAATCTTCAGCACAGGAAAACGAGTGCTGACGTCTTTTCAGCACTGGAACGTTCTTCAAACCAGTGCCGAAGTCTTTCGAGCACTGGAGTGTCCTAGTGCTGAGAGCGGTACTTGACGTATACTGATTAAAATAAAGTTAAACTTTTGGTTGTGCTATTCAATTTAATGTGTAACTTGGTGTATGTGTAGAGTATAGATACAAAGTACTGAAAGCGGTACTATATACGGTACTAATAAAGATGATTTTTCAAGTTTATGCAGTTTTAGCTGGTGTGTTACGCCGAACGGCGGTTTTGATATAACGTAAGATAGATACAGATGCAAAAAAGCCTGAAGTGTTGTTTTGTATAATTGAAATGTATAAGGAATGGATATCATTAAAACAGGATTGCAAACAACTTTATTGTGTCAATTTGAGTGATAGATATAGCCCTTTTGGGAAAGATTTGGGGGGCCCTGAAAAGGGCCGGGGTGCTGTGAGACTTCAGCCTGCCTCCTCCTCCTCGTTGTTGTTGTTGTTGAAGAGGCGCCGCTGAACTTCCAAAAGGATGACGTCTGCCATAGCTGCTGTTGGTTCGTCAGCACTCCGTTTCCAGTGCTGAATGTTCGTCAGCACTCGGTTTCCAGTGCTGAAGCCGGCGTTTCCAGTGCTGAGAGCGTCAGCACTCGGTTTCCAGTGCTGACGAACATTCAGCACTCGGTTTCCAGTGCTGAAGCCGGCGTCTCCAGTGCTGAGAGCGCGTCAGCACTGGTTTTCCAGTGCTGACGAACATTCAGCACTCAGTTTCCAGTGCTGAAGCCATCTTCAGCACTGGTTTCCAGTGCTGAAAAAGGAGGGTGAAGCTTTCGTAGTTTTGCCCCGGTCATTGACACTAGTGGTGAAAAAAGTCTGTTGTCATATATCGTCGTGTTGTTGCTGTGTCCTGTGGGGTGAGCGTTTATGATATGACTGTAAGTGTAACTAGTGTTCCTGGTGTAGCGTCCCATTTCAGCACCCTGGCAATTTCCCCACCACAGTCCACAATCTTTACAGAAGTGTACACGAGCTGCTGTCCCGGGGACACTCACAGCGCTCCTCGGGCGGCACGTTCTTCATGACCGACTCCACGTGCATGCCGCACCCCCTCCACGTCTTCTTCTTGCACTTGGAACACTGCACCTGGTAGCACATCCTGCTGTCAACAACAAACGCAAGCGAACCGGGCGACTCAGACACAAATAAACGTCCGAATTCTGTACTCCTAAGGTGGGAAACGAAGACGTCTCAATTCAGATGTTGTAGGAGGTTTGAGAATAGACTAGTCAGCTCTGCAAAGTCTGCTCGAATTTGACTTCCGACAACTTCGTACGAAAGGCTCCACCATGGCTCCACCTCAGGTCATCAGGGTCAACGGAACGCACCATTGTATACGTGGGGAGAGGATATGTTATTTATTTCGTGGTGTCTGCCAGTCCGCCTGCAATTTATCTCGTGGTGTCTTCTCTTTCCGTCTGGCAAGGGACGACTTTTAATGAATGAGTTAGAGTGAGTGAATGGGGTTCCCGTTCCCTTTCTTATCTACAAGTAACTACTAGTAGTCAATGAACAGGAACGTGCGTCACGGTGCGTGTCTCTATTTCTGTAACTTTGCATCCAGAAGCTGCCGAACTATATGACCAGACAAGTGGTTACATTTACATGTTACTGCCTAACTCATAAAATCATCCCCGTCGCCGCATCTTCTGCCTAACTGTATGACGGCTGGTTCTCTTTAATCACATAGAGTTCATACCCTGATTTATTGTCATACAACACAGACAAATGCCGAGCACTTTTACTTTTAATAAAAGACCATCATAGAAGCAAGTGTTATTTCCCAAAGGACTGCATCGTTACACTTTTCATCTGCAAGTGCAAGATCGATACTTTCGCCCATGACTTCGCTCCCGGGTACCACTCCACATGCATATCGAAGTCTAGTCTCCAAGCAGACCGTACGGTGCCTTTGTGATAGTATCAAAGCTGGCCAAGGAGTGTAGCCGGACAAAGGGAGATAGCCGGACAAAGGGAGTCAAACGGGCACGTGCCAGCCGGCTTTACTCTTTGGCCAGCTTTGATACTATCTTACCACCGTATGGTCTGCTTGGAGACTAAGCGAAGTCCGCACTGGGCTGAGAGTTGCTTGGAGTTCATCTTATTCTGTAACCCCAGTACACTCCTCTGGTTACATACAAACAGAAAACTCAATATAATGTACGATACTTTTCAAAACGTTAAACTCGCCAAACCAAAGCCCAATTACAGATGAACTTGCTCACAACTATCTCCCAAGAATTTGTCTGAAGAAGTGTGTGGCGCAATCGGCAGGGTGTTCGATTCATGTGTCACCGATCTCGTGCCCTTGGGAAAGGCACCCGACTTTCCTCACTTCACTCAGGTGAAAATGGATGTCCCGAGAGCCACATCTCGAGCATCATTAAGCACCCACCGAAAATAATAGGGGTATGTGTGGTTCAAAACCTACAGTCCTGTGGCCGCACATGGGGTAATTGCTGTCAAATTGAGGTATTAAACCGAATGGCAGCTCGCTCCAGACTCTTGCGACTTTAATAGCCCCACCTATCGTAAGTTCCTCACAATTCAGCCCTACTCTCACAAAAGAGAGAGTAGTCGGTCCACCCCAATAATGATAAGGTTTTGAAGCAATGGTCGGATACGTGTGTAATGTGACACGGGTTTTATCGGTCACAGGTTGCCATGACCCCGTTGAGTTAATTAATGACACTCCCCCGTTTGCACACAGGCGTCGACATGTCGCCAGTGAACTCTGCCTACTTTAATCATTAACCATAATGAGTTTGTAAAACAACAAACGACATCCGAGACGTGTTCTAAAGTGTGTCAGGACATGCGAAAGATTCTGTTAACACAATCGTAACTGATACTAATACTATGAAGACGTAGTATTTTTACCTACACATACTTTGAACGTAGTCTTTGTATCTACGTTAAAACTAGTTTGATACCATCACTATCCAATATTTGCCGAAAGGTATAGGTGGCCATTGTATATTTGTATTTTTGATATAGTTTCACTCGCACAAATGAAAAAAAAAACGAATAAAAGTTTTCTGAATAGTCATCCTATACTATAGATTACCCGAGATAAATATATGATTGTATACGAATATATACATGTATATAGAAAGTGCATGATCACGGTGATTCGACATTACGTCACCCTCGTACGTAGCAGTACAAATATTGTAAGCAATGGTTTGTCCATAGCACCCCTTTCCATCCTGAGAAGATTAAAACCACGTCCGGTAAGAGTTTTTTAGAGGGTATAAAAAAGGTTTTCAGGACGCTTGATTTCTGATAAGAATGTAATAAAAATTGTTCGCAGTTCATTCTTATACCATCGAAAATATTTGGTGTATTCTTCGAATCTGGAAGAACAATTAAGATTTTGTTAGAGATATGGGGGCTTGGGAAATAGTTTATTGGCTTTTATGCTTCGCTAAACCCCCTTTCAGAGCGTCAGTTGTAGCGGTGCAGTCGAGCACGGCCGTCTGACATTATATCGTTCCCAGGGCAGTGCCTGACCCGTCAGTCCTCGTGACGCGTCCGTCAGGAAACTTCCCGGTGAAACACGCCACAACACCGCCGACTCGGACTGCCACTGGAGACCCGCAGACATGGCGGACAAGGTAAAAACAACGTCCTCTTTCAAGGGCATTCCCTTGGTTTCCCGTCCATATGACCCTCCGGAAAGTCAAGTTGAAATTTGGACTGTAGTTGTCGGTCTTTTGAGAGTACAGTATCACAAGCATGTGGCATTGTGCTGTGTTATCTATGATCTACCATTGTAGTAAACACTTCCAACAAATACTCGCCATACAACCTGTTTAGTATATTGCTGTCTGTATGCCATATTGCTACAAGGATTGTGCAACTGGAATCTGGTTACAAATGTGACAAAGCTATTCTTGAAAAGTGTAAAATGCTGGATGTTGTGTTTGCATCTGTGTACCACGAGGTAGCTAACTCATACCATGTCGACAGGCATGGCAGCGGCTTGACACCAGCGCTTGGAGTAAGCGTCCCTGGACAGTTTAACCCATTTGTCAAAGTGACCTCTCGGACAGCCAGAAACACACGCATTAGCGTGTTGCTGTCGCTTAAAGCTTTGTTGAACGACATTATGTCGATAAAAACGTTTGCATTTGGCTGACCCAGTGACAATGTAAGGACACACAGTTACCGTAAACTTACACGTACAGTGCGTGAGATGCTGATGTATTTGGGCAATTGGGCTCAATTCCTTTTCTAGCTTTACAACAAAAATGGACGGGGGAGGGGGTGGTAACAGTTACTAAAAGCTTAGTAGGCGATGTTAGGACCGTCTGTGTTCTTCTAATACGTAAAACGATTTTAGTTTTAAGTTGAAAATTGCTTACTATGATGGGTATGTATGTCACAAACTAAAGTTCTGGGGTGGGCTAGCTCCCGCTGTGACGCCCTGGACGGTACGCAAACGGGTTTATATTGCCCCGTTGGGATAAATATAAAATTGATATCATATTTCTGCTGCGGACGGGATATTTGGAACATACGATAGGCGGGGCGCGACCTTAGGCTACCAAAACTATTAATCAGGCTCGGGTTTCAAACATAAGCCACAGCACTCAACCCAATACGTAAATAACTTACAGGAGAGAAAAAATCCACTTCAAGTTTTGTATGTGTTTGTAAATTCGAGACGTAACGTTAAATAAAATCTTACAGAGATGATCTGACTGCCTCAAAAATATGAAAGAAAAGGAAATAGACAAGGAAAACGATCCAATGGATTCGCAAGTTATAACTTCATGTATTTGTAACTTACTTTAATATCATCTTCGTACATGTATCTGCAAATGACAGACAGCTTTTGTACTCCGTAGAGTCTACTGTACCTTTCCAGTTTTGTCTTTTACCCAACTTTCTCCAATCGTTTATAAACCAAAAAATGCTATATCTACTTTTGCAGATTTTGCTCTGAACTCGTGGCTTGGCTGTTGACTTACTAGCAATACTAAGTAGCTACAGTAGCAGACACATACACACATGTTAGTCTTCAAGAACTTGAGTCATCAGACTGGTTACGTTTGGATGCGTTGAATCAGACGACAGTTTGCCGCAACGTGGCGGTTGTTGTGATTACCCGCGCGGCAGTTTCGCGCCATCTGTGTAGGAAAGATAAACGATTTGCCACTTTCTGTCGGTCCCGCAGAAACACACACACATGGCTACCGGTAAAACAACTCATCGGCGGCGGTAAAAGTCTTCTCCTGATGGAAGAGACAGATTTGGGACGGTGGACCAAAATATCCGGCCACCAGTGGTTCGGGCGATGCAAAGACAACAGTAAATGGTCACGCAAAGATCTGTCTTGTTTGGTCAATGGTTCTTGACAGTTTCGTAGACTCTCTAACGTTATATAGATCTGTGCGCTATTAGAAAATACAATAGATTTACTCGTCCTCCATATAGGACACGCTTCAAATGTAGAATTAGTTTTTTTTTTAATTCTTTTTCATACCAGCATCGTCTAAGTCATCAGTATACTCATAGTGGTGAAAAAAAAGATGACTTCGAACTCGAAAAGTCGTCGAAAGGATCGAATGCAACTAATATGTTTTGTAATGATTTCTAACTATACTAAAGAACATAAGCCTTTTACTCTCAAATGAGATATGACATAAAGATACGGTTTAGGACACTGAATGAGTCACAGGCTCCGACTTCGGAGGGGATTGTTGTGTATCCGGTAATTGCCTTGTCACTCCTGTCGCACGATAGTCGTAGGATCGTCGTACAATCGCAAACGGTCGTCACAACAACTATCACGTTACAGGCAGGTGGTCTGAAGATAGCCTTCTTATAGGCTATACGAGATGGCATAATAATGACATATCAGTTCTATTGCACCCGGCCTGTCATGTTGCCATCCTCCACGTGAACCGAGTGCAATAGGACAGGGTCTAAGAGTATGCTAGGGAGGTTGGTCGGATGGAGAACCCTTGTTGTAACCCATATGATTGACTCTCTTGATTCACGCAGTGAACAAGCGTCGTTAGAAAGTGTGGGAGTCAAAATTATCCTCTCAATACCAAATAAAATTACATGAGTATCTTATAATCAAGCTCTACATACATGTAGCTATGCACATGTCTCTGAAATGAAAACAAAACACATTCATATTCATTGCAACAAGTACATGTAAGTAACCTTATCAATGCTGACTTAGCAAAGAGTCACGGCCACAACCACAATCTGTATGTCATATGAGAGGTGTAGACTCACGTAGGTGTTCAAAGTTCTTTTGTTCGGTAAACCAATGTCAAGTAAATTCCTTTTGATAGCTTATCAGCAATTGTGGTAGATATCTTTAGTGCCGTGTATGGGCTGAATATATAAAGGTATGACAGGTCGTTCAATTAATATGACCAGCTGCCGACGCGTGCCAGTGAAGCCGGTGTGTTACGCCGGAGGGCGGTTATAATACCGGTTGATTTATACTCTGGAATATTTAGATATTTCCATAGTAATGGATGGGCGAGCCTGCAGTTACGTATTATCGTACTTACAATTGATGAGGGGACGCTGAATCAACAAAGTAGAGTTTTGGGGCAGCGCAAGTGTGGGGTTCGGGTTGTTGGTATGCTTCAGTACGACTTTTCCTCAAACATTTTTTCCTTTTTGTTTTACTAGCGATTTGAAACCGGACTGTAGCGGAATTGTTAAGTAGGTAGCCTGTGACAGATCCAACCACCGACAAAAAAGACAGTCTCTTCGGTAACGAGACAGCTGAATGTTGTCCGGGGCATTAGTTGCGTATATTTGTACGGATTCATTTCTATTTTTTCGCGTTTCCACAGACAGTCCGACTGGGCCCCGGTTTGGAAATGACAAATGTGACGTTAGGCTAACAGAAAGGCTGTTCTTATCCTTGTCGATGTGCTTGTTGTCTCACGAACTGGCAGCTTACTGCTTAATACTTCTACGACAAAATAATCGTAGGACGACTTGACCACGTTGTTTCTGACTATGCCAGGGAAGTATTTTTTTTATTGCCAGATGATGAAACTGTTACATCTGACACTTTTCGAAACTTTTATTTTATAAAAGTTTTGCGACGGGAAAGGAGGTTATGGCCAGGCCTAACGGAATCTAACGGCCTCTAGATTCTATTTTCTAAGTATGGATTGTCCCTGTATCCGGGATCTTCCACGTTTGGCAGATGATTTGTGTCTAGATCGACCTCACACGAGTGTCAGCGCTGGCCGCACACTCCTACAGGCCGCCACGCGTCACTCATGTAAGGGGTGGGGAGGGGGGCACACAGGACGTCCTACGCCAGGCATGTATGTAATGCTATGTAAAAGATAAGTTGTGCTATAACAATGTGAAACGCATTATGCCAATATATTTTGTACTTGGGTACTGATGTTAAATTAGTACACTGATGTATCTTTTAGTTGTTAATAATACGTCATACGTGTTATTTGCCATACAAAAGTGTTTTGTGGGAATTGATAACAGAAGTACAATTGACACTCCTGACCTGACCACACAACAAGCATGCCGGCTCGTCGGCTCGACATGATGATGTGATAGCATTGTCAATACGGTCAGTGCCCCCAACACTTCAAGCAGGGGTTGATGGGGAGAAAAATGACCTTTTTATTATCCAATATGCCGTTTTTGACATGGGGTTTGCAGACAGAAAAAAAGGCATTTACGCGTGTATATGCAACATAAAGTCACGGATTTCCCCCATTAACCTCTGGTTGTCTACTTGGAGACCCCCAAACCACACCCCGTCCCAATACTTACCGAGAGGTCAGTCACTCAGTCAAATATATTGCACAACGATTGCATCAGGTACAATTACTATTTCTGAAACGGTAGATCTATAAATCTTGAAAAATGTTAACGAAAACCGACCAACCGCTACTACCTAGGTCACATGATAAGGTTACGCATCAAAGCGGGGCCCGGTCGGGCTGTTTGTGGAAACGAAAAATAGAAATGCATACGCTTAAATATACGCAAATAATACCCACGACTTTTTTCTTGACTTATACATGTAGTTTGGTGTCTTTCGTATCATACTTTTTGTTCCTGAAAGCTGCCCGGCCGGGCCCCGGTTTGGAAATGTGACGTAGGCCTTGTAAGTGCCCGGCTTTTCGATTTGGTGGCAAACGGGCTCCATAGGGTGAAAGTGAGGGATTGTGTTGCACAAACAATGTTGGCCGTACCTTGCTAACTAACAGGCCTTAAATACTAACAGTTAACGTTACGTCTACTTTCCTGACGAAGAAAAAAGGTGATCGGCACTCCCTTCTCGGTCCAAACAGGAAAAACGACATGGCCTGTACCTAGCACCGACCAGGGTGTCGTACAACACAGCTGTCAATCGGAGTCAGATCCCCATGGTAACCACCGGTCCCCATGGTAACCACGTCACGCCTAAGGGATCGTCACGTTATAGTAACTAACAAAATGGTAATGTAATTTTGGGGCTGAAATAAAGGCAGTGGAAACAAGAACAGCGATTGCTAGCCTAAGCTAACCTAAGTGCACGCCATTAGGTCAAGAATGAACTCCCGCTACAATATGGTCCCTCAGTGGTTCTAGATATGCACTAGGAATAGGAATCTTCGAAGTCAAGATATGTCGTCCATATATAGGAAAGCAACTTGGCATCAAACTTGCAGAATTTTCAACATGGGAAGACCAACTACTGCATGCGGTCACGTGACCCATTGGACTCCAATAGGACGTCAATAGTGCATGGAGGCCTGTAACGTCCCCCGCCTTTAAAATATTTTCTTTTTCTTTTATAACGCTTATTTTTTAAGCGAATGGGGTATCTTAATGCATATGATCTTAGTTCTACCAAGCGAAAAGAATATTTGAAAATACGAGTCTTGGTATAATGTCATTGGTGTCTTGTATGCTCCTGACTCCATTTCGTCAAAATATACCTGACGGTCCCTTGCGTCACATGGATTTTGTCCTGCTTTTACGCTGCCGATCTGTTTATAGACAATATCCTCGGCTCTGCCATACTCCAACAACTACACATTTTTTCTTGTCTCGTTCAGTGTCAGTTTTGATGGTTCTTTTAGAACTAGATAAGGAACAAATCTGCACAAGCTCAACGGAAACAAACAGACCATCTTACCTATCATTATAACAGAAATGAATATAGTGTAGCAGTGTTCATTTTTATTTCTTTTAATCCTATTATTTAAGGAACGTTTCCATTATAATGGGCTGCATGAATGCTGAAAAAAACTTCGGATACAATGCTTTACAACACCACTGCTCGCCTACCTAAAAGATTTGCTTTTACGGTAATTTCAATCATTATGTAGTGAATATTTTTCTGTCTAATTTCTCCTATGATATAGGGCCCCAAAGAGAAGAGACAGGCTAGAAGAAACTTCGTACAGTACGTACGACAGAAGTCCCGAATGCGAGCGGTATCTGTCTGAATTCATTCTGTGTTAATCTCCAAGCAGATCCTACGGCAGCATAAGATAGTACCAAAAGCTGGCAAAGGAGTGTAGCCAGCCTAGTAGGAGTGTGCATTTGCTCCGGTAGCCATCTGCTTCAGTAGGATCTACTTGGAGATTAATTCTGTGTGTCGTTTGATGGAGGCGCGACTTCTTTTCTTATCCTGAACTTTGCTTCTTTCAATCATTATATACAGGACTGGCAACACAAAAATGTATGCTTGGCTTTTCACAATTCTGTGTTTGTGAATGAACCTCGACCGCCAAACCCAAAGGATGCAGTGATCGAATTATTGATCCCCTAGCAGCTTCCTTCTAAACTGCAGCTCCTTACCCTATTTGATGAGTTTGATTTTATTTTTTTCAGGCCAAAGAAGCAAAGGAAGATAATGGAGAAGAGAGACCCGAGTGGACCGGGAAACTGGACTTCCTGCTGTCCTGTATCAGTTATGCCGTCGGACTGGGAAACGTCTGGCGCTTCCCGTACCTGTGTTACAAGAATGGCGGAGGTGAGTCGGTTTCCGTGGTTGCAGCTTCATTCCTATGGTTACGGCCAGTATACAGAGGGTGAGTCAGTTGCCATGGCTACGGTTAGGTTCCCATGGTTACAGCCTAATTCCCATGGTTATGGCCAACGGGGGTGAGTTGGTTCCTATGGTTTAAGTTGGGTTCCCATAGAATCGGTACCCATGGTTGCCGTTAGGTTGGCAATGGTTACAGCTAGGTTCCCATAGTTACGACCAACGGGGTGAGTCGGTCCCCATGGTTACGGTTAGGTTTCCATGGTGAGTCGGTTTCAATGGTAATAGCTAAAGGAGGTAAGTTGTAGGTTGCCATGGTTACGCCTGGCGATTCCCTTGCACATACTACAAAATAGGCGGGTTTGGGTAGGTTTTCATGGTTAAGGCTGGGTTTCCATGGTTACGGCTGGATTTCCATGGTTACGGCTATCAAATTGGAAGCGAGTAGGTTTTCATGGTTACGACTGGAGCTTCTAATACCTGGTAGACATGAGTAGGTTCCCATGCACACGGTCAGACCAGGCCTTCCATGTTTACCATGAGGTGAGGAAATGTGCAGACTGTTGAAATGTGTGCCACCGCGAGTGTGAAGGTGTTTGAACGATTAAGACCGGTAATGTACCCGGCAGCCGACAGACGGGAAGCCGTCTGTTTTGATAACGTTCAGACGATGTTTGAAGTGGCGCGAACCGGACAGACATGAAAGGGCCCACCGCCGCTACCCTACAGGGCGATGTGACGGTGACGTCACGCGCAAAGTACGGTCAATACCATGGGAAGGGAAGCATATGTTTGTAATGGGTTCTACTTGACACCCTTTTCCACTAACATATGTGAAATGAATTTCTGGAGTTGCACTTGGTGTAGAGAAACATAGTAAATTTTGGAATGAAGTTTTTAGAAAACAACAGCAGCTTCGCCCTGTAATACTAATAATGACAGTTTATTATAACAGTGACCTAATGCGTTTTCTGGAATGACGTCAGATTTGTCCTTTGGACTTTAAAGTTTAAGTAGTTAAGGGGTGAAAAATGGGTCGTTTCAGGTCAGTGAACTCTTGTTATAAACTTAAAGCCCTATACAACCCTCTTGCTAAATGTAGTACTTGGGGTTGGTTCACAAGAGGAAAATCTTAATTCTCAAAATTTTCTGTTTCTGGTCGTAGGAAAATAACATGTCAAAAGTCGTTCCTCAGCTTGTGACATCCACGTCTTTGCAACATAGATATTCTTACCGGTCACGGAAAAAAAAGAACTTTGGGTAACGCGGAAGTCAAAAACACATTGCCTTGACAACGCGCATGCGTCACAGCCTTCTCTGCCCTGTGCGATCTTGTTTGAGCTCTGGATTACTTATAGCTCTCAGTTTTTCCCAGCGTGCTAAGAGATCCGTAAAATAGTATATGTAAGTTTTGTCTTTCGAAAAACAATAGAAATGCACTCTAAGGCCGCAAAGAAATATAGAAAACAAAAGCAAGAGGTATACATCTGGTTGGAAGTTACTAGAGTTGTTCGCTTTTCCTGCAACACATAGATGGTAGATACTAAATGGACATGTGAAATAGTCAATGCCCCAAATTACAGCTGGCAGGTCACCGACATTTGCCAATAAGGGAAATTTTTGCAATGCAGGATATTCGTCAGATATCGCAGTTGAGACGTTTTACATCGTCAATGCCCCCCCCCACACACACACATCCCTGTGACAGAGTGCGACGACCCCCACTCATTCCCTTGTCACCGTCACAAGCACGACCTGTCGGCGGGGGTGAGAAATGGCGCGGCATATGGACATGGCTAAGTGGTCGTCCGGCACGACGAGAGGCTATAAATGGACCGATCAAGTCTCAACTTTCAACATCACAAGTTTGTGTCACGGAAACTTCCATCACACCAGAGAACAGGTTGGACTCTTCAGGCGCATGCGCGGTTATGAAACTTTAGATGTGGAAAATTCCATCACGAATATGCGGATTGGTCAGTGTCCCCAAATGATGCACGATTCAAACGAATATGCCAGCATTTTATAAATTTCAATGTAAGCTTCACATTGGAAGAAAAATGTATATATTAAGGAACAATTGAAAAATATTGTGGAATATACTCCCAAGCAGAGAAACGAGTCGGTATAACTGCCCTTGTCGTAACACTCCAGCAGTTACGTATATTACACTGAAATACCTGTCACACCTGTCTGGCTGCGGCCATTCTTTAAAGCTATCTAGTGAAAAATTCCACTCTGCAAAACTTCTAGGAAAATATAAACTTTTTAACCAATATATTCTGGGGTGATAATTCTGGAAGGTTTTGAAGGCATGACTATTTCTTATACTTTTCTGAGCCGGTATTATAGGTGCTTAGTAGTTGGTAGGCCTACCGGTTTATTAGCCATTGTGTTCTCTTATCCTGTACATCCGATGGTAAATTCAATGTGACCCATAACCCAATAGCTTTACATCATGAACAGGCCTTCAAAACCTGTTAAGTCGCTAATAATCCCGCTCGGTGAAACATTAACTTTGCGTTTGATTCAGCGCTTTCTTTAGTACCAATACCCGTAAGTTATCGTCACCCCGGCGCAGCCATTCCACTATTGTTTGGTTACGAAGGCATTTACCTGCGTGTAAACGTGGAGTAATTGTGATGCAATCGTCCCCCACAAAAGGCGTAGACAGGATACAAATTTACACTCGTATCAACTTCGCAAACGTGACTTAAGATATCGTTATTTGCCTGGGTAAAATATGACTACAAACTATTCCGTCAAGTAATAAACGTTTGATAAATTTGTCAACGTGTATACAGAAATTTGATCGTAATACTTGATACAGAGAGATATTTACCATAAACTGTTAACTGTACAAATGTGTAAAAAGGCATATACAGCTTGTTCTTTTGCATGTATATGCATATTCGGACTTGAATATTAAATACCACGTGAGTACGATTCGTATCCAGTGATATTCTTAACGTTGATATTTTAGTGTTAAACGTTACAAACCATATAATGCACATGACAACCATATAATGCACATGACAACCATATAATGCATATGACAACACTTATTTATTTTGTTCACAAACAATAGCAATATTTACTCAGGATCGTTTTTCGAAGAAATTAGTTTATTAGACCTAGATTTTTTATGATTACAAGCCCTCGATATTTCTGGAGAAATATTACGCCTCATATAATACTTTTAATAGTTCCGTCTCTTTGTTATTCTGTTACAACATTTGGCACGGCTCTAACACATTATATTTTGGCAATTCACCACTCAAGTCTATTTTGGAATGTTGCAATCCCTAAATGTTTTGGAAAGATACAACGTCTGAAAATGTTGTAAGGTTGTGCAACCTCTGAATACTCTGAATAGGTACAACGCTTAGATATTCTGGCATGTTACAACCTTTGGCAAGTACCGCCGTATGCGCATATGCCTAGTTTGGAAGCGTTTACAATCTTTGAACCTTTTGGAAACTTAGTACTCGACCCCAAAATATAGATGTGAACGACCTTCAATTTTGGCAGGGCAACCCGCGTTTGGAGCCAAAGGATATACGTAATCTAGTAGTTCACAGGACGTAACTGGTGTCCCAGAGTAAAGTGATACTGCCGGTCTATTGTTGTTGTCTCTGTTCCAAGTGTTGGACGTGACCGCCAGGCAGCAGATATTGAACGACATATGCACAACTGATATGAAGAGAATGCCTTTAGGTTCATGATCAAACGACAAATGTGCCCGGTTATGTTTTCATTTGGTGTCCGCCATTGAACGTGATACCTTAATTGTGATCTTTGGTGTGTCGTACTAAGTTGAACGTATTGTCTAGTGAAAGAACTAATGTCCTTGACAGGGGACACATTTCGTGCCCTTGTATCTTCATAATCTGTCCTTGGTTCTCCAATCATAACAAAACACCCATCCTCGATGGAAATGCCTTTGATATCCGGAAGCTTGGAATAAAAGTTCTTTGACCGGAAGCACTTCCCCGGCTGTGTCCTGACACCGGAAGCACTTCCCGGTTGTGTGGCCTTATGGGATCAGCACGTGCCAGACGTCTGAAAAGATATAAGTTTTTTAGGTTAAAAATAGATTTAGCAAGCAAATTGTATACTTGTGTCGTTCGGCTATGAATGTTTATTGTTTGTTGTGTGTCACAATCATGACGACCTAAGTTGTCGATTTTAGCCATAATCATATGTGCATATGGAGTCTCTCAGCACCGCATTTAATTCTGGAACTTTAATCATATGTACACGTACTGTACTTAAAAAAAAACAAACATAATTTCTGGTAGGTATGTACAGATCGGCGCGTGATTTGCCAAACCGCAGCAAACCCTCAGATCAGGTCCGCTCGCTGGGACCTTGACATTATACAGAACCCAGCACTACTATCACCCTATTGATAACAACCTGGAAACGCCGACTAGCCACTTTGAGTAGAAGTTTTATAAGGGACAAAGGTATCAGCAATTAATGTTGCTGCCTTCACCTTTGTCAAGTGGGGTGGGGTTGGGGTACATACTAGATTTACGGTGTTTTGTACCTTATCTGAACTTATATATGACACTATGCAAATATAATTCATTAAGAAGTAATCGATATGATTTCCATTAACCCTTTCTATATATAGTTCATATTTATCCGCGAAATGATATATCCGTTGTTTTTAGAAGTAGAGTATTTAGGGATATCAATTCGACCGAATTTCTAATTGCTATATTTTCTATTTCAAAATGTTACAGTTTAATTCCACTAGGTTACCCCGTGGATAAAGATAAACTAGCGTTATATATATAGTGTTGTAGTTTTATTGTCGTTTAGTTTCCTTTGCGTAGAGTCATAGTCTATATAGACTGACTGACAGTAGTAGTAACGTTATATGGCATAGTGTAAAGATAATTGATCCTGTCACAATTGTCGTCGATCCCCATTGCATCTTTCCGTAAATGTGTGTTTTTATTTTCTTACAGGTGCGTTCCTTGTCCCGTACATCTTCATGCTGGCCTTTGCCGGGCTGCCTCTGTTCTACCTCGAGCTCGCCTTCGGACAGTTCTCCAGCCTGGGTCCTGTCAGTATATGGAGAATAAGCCCGATATTTAAAGGTACGGGATAGTTAAAATACACACTGCATACACAACAAACATATGAACTCGCACACATACGCACACACACACACACATGCGCACAAACAGACACACACGCGCGCACGCACACACAAAGACACGCGCACACATCTGTCTCACACTTGGCGGGAAGCAGTTACTCACTAGTTACAGTAGCTCGTGTCGTCTGAAATGTGCCTCATATTTGGCTGGAAATGGTAGCTAGCGCTAAAAATGACTTCACGAAAAATTTGCCGGGAAATGGAACTAGTCTCGTCTGAAATATGCGTCATATTTGGCGGGAAACAGTAGCTTGTGTCGTCTGAAAATTGCCTCACATTTGGCGGGAAGCAGTACTCACTAGTAGCTCGTGTCGTCCGAAAGTGCCTCATATTTGGCTGGAAATGGTAGCTAGCGCTAAAAATGACTTCACGACAAATTTGTCGGGAAATGGAACTCGTCTCGTCTGAAATATGCGTCATATTTGGCGGGAAACAGTAGCTTGTGTCGTCTGAAAATTGCCTCACATTTGGTGGGAAGCAGTACTCACTAGTAGCTCGTGTCGTCTGAAAGTGCCTCATATTTGGCGGGAAATGGTAGCTAAAAATGACTTTACGACAAATTTGTCAGGAAATGGAACTCGTCTCGTCTGAAATATGCGTCATATTTGGCGGGAAACAGTAGATTGTGTCGTTTGAAAATTGCCTCACATTTGGCGGGAAACAGTACTCACTGGTAGCTCGTGTCGTCTGAAGAGTGCCTCACATTTGGCGGGAAACAGTAGCTCTCCTGTCAGCGACCAGATGCGACCTGCAAAAAGGACGACCATCTCCCGGGCATTCCGTCCGGCATACCTGCTCTGTTTGTCATCAAGGGCACAAGAATGTTCCCCTGTTTCGGGGTCACCGTGGGGTCAAGCGGGGTATTTTTATGTCCCCGCTAATGACTTTCTGATGGGCAAGCAGATACAGTGTTTATGTACCCACCCGCATGCTATATTGCCTAACAGCTTTACAGCCTATGTATGACCATGCATGCTGTGTATAACACTTTTGAAGGAACATCATTTAAAACGGGACCGACACAACACGATATCCATTGGCATAATACCGGTCGGTTTACTGCAATTTCTCAAGCAATGCTAATTTGGCAAATGATCAACGCATCATTTTCTCCAGTTACATGTTGCTGTTACAGCTTACATTTTCCACTTCTTCTGTGTAAATTATTTTGTCTCTCTGGTCCTGCTAAAAACATAATATCGTAATTGGAACACACCGCGGAATTGCACGGAGAACGGGCGCGTGGTTGGAAGGGGGTGCACTATACCGGCCGAACGAAACACGGCACAATTAACTGCCGCTATGTACCTTTATACATCCTCTGTTGTTCCTTTCTTTCCTGTTAGTAGTTGCACAAAACAAAAATCTGCATGAGCATACAAAAAGTCATGAGAAAATGGGCGTATACTGACAAGAATTTTCATTTAATTTTGGTCCGTCACAACCGCTATGACGTAAAACTTTACTGCTGGCCGTAGCATTAAAAATGGCGGGAAAATGGCGGCGTACGTTCAATTTGACCCATTCAGCCGTAGATCCGGGCGATAATGCAACGGTTCCTCACACTTTTACACGAGTTGTAGGTCACCAAAAGAAATTCAAGATTGCTGTTGAATCATGCTCGTCTTGTGCCGTGAGCACATGTGATTATTATCTACAAATCTGGCGATGGACGTGACAGTGTGTTTGTCCCACGACGAGCTCGCCTGCCCCGAAAATGACCTGAAAACTTTTGGCCTTGTTGTCTTCGAATGCATTGTTATCGATGCTTTGTAAATTATGTATTGGATACCTAGATGTCTGAAGTGTGCATACCTCAGAAATAACTATTGTTGCATGTGTAGATCTCTTTAATTTCCACTATTTTTAATCGACCGGTATAAGGCTTATGACCGGTATTATGCCAATGCATGTTACTGTTTCTAGTCTGAGTACCATCCTCCGTAGTTGAACAACATCAATCGTGGTTGGCAAGAGAAAGTATTTAGCCAGCGGTCACTACGAAGGATGGTACTCAGGCTATGCTGTTTCCAGCCAATAAATGCGACACGCTTTTCCATAGATGACCATAGATAAAGAGAATATTTTGCAATAGCTGCGCTGTTGTACTAGCAGGCTCTTGTAATTGCTCTTCTCTCTCTTTCTATGTTTATATAGTAGTCAATCTTTTTCTGGCATAAGACTGCATCAGATCTTTAGTATTTCAGTACTTGGTAGTTTTCTCCGTTTTGCTTTTCCCTTAAACATTCTTTGAATTCTTTCACTCACTCACCATCCATTGTTTGATTATACTGCTGCTTGGATCCCTGACGCAGGGGTAGGCAACAGTCGGCTTCAGTTGCGCTTATTTTGAAAGGGGAACCAGACAGTTTGTTTTTCTAAGAACTGACCCATGAGTTAATGTTTGAGTTCACATTTTGTGTTTCATCATGAAAAGGCTGCGACTGGAAGGCCCTTGCCTCGTGTTGACAGGGTAAAAGGGAGAATGATAAACACATGTCACAGGGAACCATTTTTCACCACGCGACAACTCTGTTGAAGACAGCCATCCAAATTGGTTACCGCAAAATGACGAAGTCGTAAAATACCCATAGCCGCAAAAATGTGTAGCTAAACTTGTGTTTGTCGCGATTCTGAGTTGCGTTTGAAATCAGATATTTCTTACTTATCTCAATAAAGGTGCTCTGTTGACGTCTGAAAACAAAAAAAAAGTTCAGTGTTTCCTCGCACAAACTGTACCTAGCAGTTACTCCTACTAGTCCTAGTGCAGAATTGAGTATCGTAAAGAGATGGTTTACCGGCCATGTGATACGCGAATCTTGATCAGAAAACGGATGCGGACTTATACAAATTATAAAACACAAATACAATTGCCGATTCAAACATCGCAAGCTGGTACCACCACCCCACGGGCAAAGCTCTGGCACATGATCCAAGTTGGGTCGTTACCAAGTGCATCTGTTGTGGTGTCCAGATGCAGAAATCTCTTTGGTACCATAAAGTACGAATCTTGATGAACACACGGATACACATAAAAATACAATTGCAAATAAAGACATCGCAAGCTGGTACCTCCATCCCAAAGCCATTTGACATTTTTCAAGTTGGACCGTTTCCAAGTGCATCTGTTTAGGTGGCCAGAAAGCTCTTGATACAATTGAGTACGAATCTTGCTCAACATACGGACACACATACAGATACAACTGCAGAAAAGACATCGTAAGCTGGTACCACCATCCCAAGGGCAAAACTATGTGGCATGTTCCAAGTTGGGTCGTTACCAAGTGCATCTGTTACCAAGGTGACAAGAAAGCTCTTTCGTAGCATTGAGTACGAATCTTGATGAACATACGGACACACATACAGATACAATTGCCGATACAGACATAGGAAGCTGACACCACAATCTCACGGGCAAAGTCATAGGGCATGTCGATCCCAGGTTAAGTCTTTGCCAAGTTCATCTGTTTTGGTGTCCACAAAGCTCTCTGGTACCATTGCAATTGAGTACGAATCTTGATAAACATACGGACACACATAAAAATACAAATACAATTGCAAATAAAGACATCACAAGCTGGTACCACCAGCCCACTCGCACAGCCATGGGGCATGTACCAAGTTGAGCCTATGCCAAGTGCATCTGTTTTGGTGTTCAGAAAGCTTTTGGGAACCATTGAGTACAAATCTTGACCAACATACGGACACACATAAAGATACAAATACAATTGCAGATACAGACATCGCAAGCTGGTACCACCATCCCACGAGCAAAGCCATGTGACATGTTTCAAGTTGGGACGTTGCCAAGTTTATCTGTTTTGGTGTCCAGAAACCCCTTTGGTATGATTTATATTCGGTATGTGCATGGGACAGCCACGTGGTATCGTCTAACAGTCAGTAAGTTTCCACCATGCAGACGTTTTCGACATTTTTAGGCCAGTATCTGGTACACTCGGGTCCGTGCATGTCAGGAGATTTGCACACATGCGAAAGTCACGTCCCTGCACCGCATGATGTAACCGCATGAGGCGCTATTGATTTTCATGAAGGCTTTAGAAGTCTGGCAATTGTTAATACAAATACAAATTCGCAGATCTGCTGTGTTATTTATCGATACTTCCGTTGTCTTTTTGTTTCCAGCTTCTTCGTTAAGACTTACACTACGTTCTACGTAAAGACACAGAACAAAAGAAAGTCTTTCACTTCGTTAACCGTAGTTTACAGCCTGATCATTGTCAGTTATTGTCATATACTCGGCTACATTTATTTTTCATCGCCTTCATTCGTCTATTCGCTCATTCTTTCATTTCTCCCCACCTTTGTTTAGGAATGTAACATACCATGTTGGATATGTCCATCATGGATGGAACCTACTATAACGTGGTTATATCGTGACATGTGACATGTACCAAGTTGAGCCGGTGCCAAGTGCATCTGCACCCTTTGCTATCCGTTCATTCATCCATCCACCATTCATTCATTCGCTCAATCATTCACTCCTCTCTCCGTTCTGTAGGAGTGGGCTATGCCATGGTCGCCATCTCCATGATGGTAGGGATCTACTACAACGTGGTGATAGCCTACACCCTGTACTACGCGTTAAATTATTTCTCCACCATTCATTCATTCACTCATTCATTCATTCATTCATTCACTCGTTCTTTCATTCATTTCTCCGTTCTGTAGGTGTGGGCTATGCCATGGTCGCCATCTCCATGATGGTAGGAATCTACTACAACGTGGTGATAGCCTACACCCTGTACTACCTGTTCTTTCATTCCTCCACCATTCATTCATTCGCTCATTCACTCCTTTTTCGGTTCTGTAGGTGTGGGCTATGCCATGGTCGCCATCTCAATGATGGTAGGGATCTACTACAACGTGGTGATAGCCTACACCCTGTACTACCTGTTCTTTCATTCCTCCACCATTTATTTATTCGCTCATTCACTCCTTTTTCGGTTCTGTAGGTGTGGGCTATGCCATGGTCGCCATCTCTATGATGGTAGGGATCTACTACAACGTGGTGATAGCCTACACCTTGTACTACCTGTTCGCCTCCTTCACGGCCACGCTGCCGTGGTTGACCTGCAATAACCCCTGGAACACGGACGCGTGCATACAGGACAGGTCCGTCTTAGGCGCCAACACGACCAACTCTTCCCTCACCAACTCTTCCCTCATCAACGGTACAGCAGTCAACCACACGGGCGTCAGACCCGTCAGTGCTTCCGAGGAATACTGGAGGTAAGAAGACTGCGCCTTTCTCTTATATTTCGCAATCACGTGACTTTGACTGTGACGTAATGTAGCATCCTCCATCTTGGTGGTTTAAAGATGCATTGTTACGTTGCAGCTGTTTTTCCTCCACTTCAACATGTCTGCTTCTTGCCTCTACATTTAGTCAACAGTGGGTCAACTGGACGGAGGTGGAAACTTCCGGGCACATTTGATCCACTGTAACTTTTTTCATTTTCTGCTGAAAAGAATGTTTAAAGGTTGAATATCTGCCCCGGAGAGTCAGCATGGCTGTTGAGTCAGCATGGCAATTGTCGTGCTGCCCCTATGGCTGATTAATCAGCCTACGGCTGATTAAAAAGCTTTGGGACTACTACTACTACCTGTCGTTTGCTATCTTTTGCTTGCTGGACTAACTGATAGATTATCTGTCCGACTGTTTGTTTGTGTAGAAACGGCGTGCTGCAGCTATCCGAGGGGTTTGACTACCCGGGTGAGGTGGTGTGGTACCTGTGTCTGTGCCTACTGCTGGCCTGGCTACTGGTCTTCTTCTGTCTCATCAAAGGCGTGCAGAGCGCAGGGAAGGTAGGAACAGGCTCTAGATACATCCGTAAATAGTTTTGTTTCTATTTGCTTTTGGACAGACAAGGACAATGTGGCACTGCACTCAAGTGTTGTAACTTATATCAACAGTGCCACATACACGGTACCCATTTTTACACCTGGGTGAAGTGAGGAAGGTCGTGTAAAGTGCCTTTCCCAAGGGCACAACGTCGGGGGCATGGCGGGGATCAAACTCAGGACCTATAGATTCCGAGCCGAACGCTCTACCAGTTACGCCACACCCGAGGCCACGAAATAAATAGTTTCAATAGGTTGGTTGATCAATTCAACAAAGTCTACTTCGTTACGCTTCGTTACTTTCTTTTAATTCTTCCGTAAATGTTTCGGCGACCATCTGTCACCTTCATCAGTACAAAATGAACAAAATGCTATACAATCTAGTCTCAGTATCAGACTGGTTAGTTTACTGGGGCTCCAATACTCCCCCCTCACAATGTGAGTCTCGGTAAACTAACCAGGCTGATTCAGTCATGCTTTTTCGAACGAAATGGTGGTCCGACCTTACATTTACGTATGGGATAATGACATGAATGTTGTAATACAATTGCTTACCTCAACACCATGCAGTTTTGTGTTCCGTGATTGCGTAGTACTTGTCCACATTCTTACGTGTCAGTACTTATTTTTCAACCTTAACGACCAAACCCGTTCAACATTCATCGTGACCTACACGATGTATCGTCTGATTGGTGGCTCCTTACCTTTAATTCGCAAGTTGTCTTGTGTACTTCTTTGCTACTATCGTGCCATGTAATTGGTGACTTTAACCCTTTGCCCACAGGTCGTGTACTTCACCTCCACATTCCCCTACATCGTCCTGACCATCCTGCTGATCCGGTGTTCCATCATGGACGGCGCCATCGACGGCATCAAGTTCTACGTCACGCCGGACTTCAGCCGACTGCAAGACGCGGAGGTGGGTCTGTGCTCTGGGCGCACCATGCGGACGTTTCATAAACTGCAGCATTCCTGCCGTCACCATGTACAACAGTACCATGAGTTGTCGATGTGATGCCAGGAATCAAGCAGAACCAGCTGGAATTTTTTGTGCAAAGTATTTGCATTCCGAGTGGGAATTCCAAATGGACCTTATATCCCCTTCACGCGAGAAGGAATGAGCCAGAATGCCGTCAGTCTTTTCTATTCCTGGGAATTCGTAGTGTATTCTAGAAATTCTCACTGCATTCCAGATATTCTTTTGGCCACATTCAGGCAGGATTCGAAGTGGCCTGCCGTTTCGGTTCTCCATCGAATGAGATAAGAACGTTTCAAATAATGTTGGAATGCAGTAAAATGCGGTCATACTGCAGTTAGAATAGTTAGAATACACCTAGAATCCACCTTAAATGCCATTCGATATTTCTCCACTTCGAATACACCTCGAAAGGTTTTAACATGTCAAAAACTTTCGGGCCAGCCAAAAGAACGGGCACAAATAGCTGGAATGCAGTGAGAATTTCTGAAACACACTACGAATTGCCAGGAATTGACAGAAATAGAAAAGAACTTTAATTCCGACGGCATTCCGGCTTATTCTTGCTTTCGTGTGAAGGGGGCTTGAGTAACACGTGTCACTTGTGTTGTTCCGGCAGGTGTGGGGAGACGCCGGTATCCAGATCTTTTTCTCTCTGTCAGTAGCGTGGGGAGGGCTGATCAGTATGGCCAGCTACAACAGGTTCAGTCAGAACTGCTACAGGTACGTGTAACGAGTCAAGTGTGTGTGTGTGTGTGTGTGTGTGTGTGTGTGGGTGTGTCTGGGTGTGTGGGTTGGTGGTTGGTTGTGCGAGTGAGTGAGTGAGCGTGTGTGAGCACGCCATCTTCTTTTCGATTTTGTTTGGTCTGCTTTGCTTTAAGAAATTTAAGAGAAATTAAATCTAAATAGAAATGGAAAATAGAAATTAAATCTAATACGTCTATGACGTATGAAACAGGAGATTCGTGAAAATAAGTAAGAACAGACCCCGCCCCCCACCACCAAAAAAAAAGAAAGCATTAAAATAGATCCTGTTGCTCTCTTCGTAACACCTTGAGTCAAAGTTCATTTCCCGCCAATGTTTCTGCAGAGATTCCATAATCGTGTCCACAATTAACTGCGGTACCAGCATCTACGCCGGCTTCGTCATCTTCTCCATTCTGGGCTTCATGGCGAACGAGATGGGAGTGGACGTTAAGGATGTGGCAGATAAAGGTAATGATATACCATTTGGCTCGCCCCGGAGGCGTCGCCAAAAAGTATTGCTACCCTTGAAGCCACCACCATTGACACCTTTGTGTCAAGGACTTCTAAATAACAAGCCATTTTGTGCTGGTGACCTTGCCTTTCTCATTACAAGTGACAGAATGATCAACAAGATGAAAGTGGTCTCTTTAAAGGAAGAGGAAAGTCAGACTTCTTGGCCAAATTTTTTGCCCTCTTCAATCCCCCTACTCAAAACCGTGATCCAAGTCTGAATTTCATTGCGTTGAAAGAAAGCGAACTCTGCACAAAATATCCGGGTTCTATAAAAACATCCAAGTTTGCCTTTTTCAAGTACCCCAAAACAACGACTAGTTATTAATCTACCGTCTTTCTTTACTTGTAAAGTTTAAACTTTGTTCGAACACAAAAGAAGAAAAACTCACCATACATTTTTCGGTCAAGCACGTCGACCTTCTTTATATGTACGATTCGCTTCACTGATGTTCCGGAAGTCGGAAGTTGACGTCAGCAGCGAATCGTTTTTTTTTGTTGGAACGAAATTTAAACTTAACAGCTATGGATTCTACCAACAAAGATGAGCTTTCATTCGTCAATCCTTATGTTTGCTACTTCACTTTTCTTTGTTCTGTAGGATCTGGTCTTGCCTTCGTGACCTACCCAGAGGCCGTGGCCCGTCTGCCCATCTCTCCCCTGTGGTCTGCGCTCTTTTTCTTCATGCTGTTGTCTCTGGGGCTGGGTACGCAGGTGGGTGGTGCTTATAGTCTCCAAGCAGATGTGTCAGCTGGATGACAAAAGAGATGACAAAGAATTTGGCCAAATAGGGACAAATAAGTTGCCATGGGATTTCAGTCAGTCTTTTTCAGTTTATCCGCCGGCCGGTCGGTTCACTTCTAGGCCAATTAACTCCTACTGGACTTTTGTAACTTGCATTGGCCATAGTCACCTATTACTACTAGGGCAGGTCGGAGTCTGGTAGAGACTAGGTGCTTATAGCTGAGCAACGGTACAACAAGCTCGGGTCTCCTTTTGGTGCAAACTCTCGCGCAGTCTTGTTAGACAGACTGTGCTCTCGCGTGAACATAATCAAAATGGCGACCGAAATTGGAAATGAACCTATTGCATAGTTCACAGTGCACGAAACTAGTATACCAACTAGAGGAGTCGTTGCAAATGAAGTTTAATATGTTTTTTGTTTACTTAGTAATCTTCTAAAGATCTAAAGACCGATTACGATGATGATAATGAGTCGTCATTAAAAAACAACAACATTTTTTCCAGTTCGCCATCATTCAGACGATAGTGACGTCAATCATTGACGAGTTTCCGGAGAGACTCATGTCGAAAAGGATGCTGGTCACTGGATTGGTCTGCCTCGTCTTCTTCCTCCTGGGGCTTCCCTGCATTACACAGGTAAGACAGGTGTTAAATACCTATCATGGAGGTGAGACAGGTGTTAAACACCTATTATGCAGGTGAGACGTGTTGAATACCTATCATGCAGGTGAGACAAACGTTAAATAAGTATCACGCAGGTGAGAAAGGTGTTAAGTACCTATCACGTAGGTGAGGCAGATGTTAAATACCTATCATGCAGATGAGACAGGTATTAAATACCTTAGCATCGCGCAGACAAATGTTTAATATCACACAGGTGGTCTGGGTAGGTGTATTTTACTTTATAACACAGGTGAGACAATCGGTCGTTACACTATCATACAGGTGACAGGCGTCTCTATCACACAGGCGAGGTAGGTAATTATAATCTGGATAACAGGTGACACATGTGTTCATTTCTGTCACTCAGGTGTTTATTCACACGAATCAGAAGTGAGACAGTTGTTTATTACTAAGTTCTACAATCTAGGGCTGAATTTCATAGTGTTTAACATCAATGAGACCCATTGCGGTACGAAAGAAGGAAACACAGATGTTTTCGTGTAACCAAAGATGTACCGATTGACGGTAATGCACAAAGAATATACACCATGACCACCCCACCCAAATAAATGACAAATGAAGCTGCACTATCATCAAAGAGGCTTTTATAAAACGTCCTTGGTATGATACTAGCATTTGTCAGCAAACTTCGTATTTGTCTTACATTTTCGTGGTGCATGTACATGTTGTTTAAAGGGAATCTTTCCTAATTTTGTGATCCACTTTGATTTAAACCACTGCTTTTCTACAAATCCCTTTCCACAGGGAGGGAACTACATGGTGGAACTTATGAACGACTGGGCGGCGGGCTTTAGCCTCATGGTCATCGGGCTTATCGAGGTCATAGCCATTGGCTGGATCTACGGTAATAACCTTTAACCCCGCGCCGCCATTTTGTTTCAGGGCTTTGCTTTGCTGCGGAAACGGAAATGACGCGTGCATATTAGATCTTTGCTCTGATTGGATGTCATCATTAACCTATGTGTACCTGCAGTGACTGGCCATATGGTGTAGTCTTTCATTTTTCGTTCTGAATGATGCAATAGACTGAACTATTGAAATAGGGAAGACAAAAAATCTTGCTGTTTTGAAGAATTTTACAAACTCCAATTACCAAAGTCACCCATTGCAACAGAAAAATGTGCACGTCCCATCCGAGCAGGTTCTTGGCGCGAACATAGTCCGTGGCGCTTTGCGTAAATATCGTCTGATTTCCATGGTAACCGTACATCCTTTTCCCAGGGCGGGAATTACATGGTTGAGCTGATGAATGATTGGTCAGCCGGCTTCAGCCTGATGCTGATTGGTCTGGTCGAGTGTGTCGTCATCGCCTGGATCTACGGTAGTTCTAATTGGACATGACGGAGCACAGATCACTTTTTTTCGCCGTGAAACCGTTCATACTGTCTTGTTTGTGGTCGTATGTGTTTACGTTGCTATGACGAAGGAGGTTAACGTTCTGTCAAAATAAAGCCTCCTTAATACAACACAGGAGGAGAGTTAGGAAGGGAAGAAAAGTCTGGGCTGGGCAGGAAAAATAAAATGAAACTGTTGGAGTTAACGAATAGACTTTATTACTAAGTAATCTGATAATTTTCGAAGGTAGGCCTTTATTTGGGGAATGAAGATATATTGATGACGATGTTTTGTAGCTTAGAGAGAAACGCTGGCATATTTTGAAACATCAACTTTCAATAACTGTTAGATGCCGATAGCGGTTGTCGCTTCAAGGAACGCCATTTTACAGCAATGCACCATGGGGTGTAACGGGGGGTGCTGTAACTTCGGATGTGCTGTAACTTCGGATTAATTTTTGATTGTCCCTTTATGCAGAAATGAGGCATGTTTGTATTCATCAATAGTGCTGAATAAAATCGCGAAGAACCCAAGTTAATGCACACAGCTGTCGTCTGGATGAAACACGGTTTTGTGTACAATAATCGATTTTTGCGTAACCAAGGAATTTGAGCATTTAAAATGGCTACGTTCGAAACAAGGTCACTGTGTAGTGGCGCCTCTTACATTTAACTTACTCAACAATCACCTTGCAAATTTAGTTGTTTTAGACATGAGGCATAAAGCTATACAAAACACCAATAACTTGGGTACTGGGGAGTTTATCTGGCAATCAAACTGACCTGAAATTACGAAGTAATCGTGGCGTCGAACGCCCTCCCGAAGTTACGTCACGGACATATCTGTTGACCGCTGTTCGAAATGTACCTACAACAGTGCAGGTACCTCTGGTCGCGCTGTACATAAGTCAAGTAGGACTCGCAAATCGGTAAAATTGCATTTAATCTAGCTTATACACGTCGTATAAGTTTGAGTTTGAAAAATCTCAGTGACCGGCTGACGAAACACGACGCGACTGGATCATTGATGTAGCAAACTCATGTCTGCATGAAACCTTAGACTCACATAAAGTTCGCGACAGGCTTTGAAGTCAGCGCGCGGCCCGCCCATCTGACAATATGCAAATCGCTGAGTGCATCATAACACGAACATAATTGAAAGTGAATTTCTCATTGCATGCCCTAAAATAAACCAAGTAAAACACAGCTAGCGATCCCGCAAAAAATCGAGGATTTGGTTCAAATATATCAATGACTTTGCACTGAACTGATGGAGGGATTTGCCGCATACTTTGAGATCACATGCGGTGCCGTGCAGGGGTCAGCATATCTGTTTCCGGTGTTAACATGCCTGCCGACACTTTCGGCATTCTTGTAACAAATTTGTGGCATTTTGTGCGCTCATACTCAAGAGCCATGGGTGTGAAATGAAGTATTTACTCTCATCGCCAAACGAAGCAACAGATCGTCAGCGTTGAAGTGACTTGGAATGCAACAAGCGGCGTAAACAATCGCTAAGTTACAGCGGGCCTTGCATTGGCGGAAATTTACGCACGGTCCAAAAATACGAACCAGAGGGGAGCTGAAGTTAGTTGACACAAAATTCTTCTTTCTGTTTTCTTAAAATTGTTCCAATGAGTCAAAGAGAAACAGAGGTATTTGTAATCCGAAGTTAGGGTACCCTATTTAGAATGGAACAATGTGGAACGCAATATTTACAACAACAATTTTCTGTTTTACCGGCCGAGATTCATGGTGTAAATCGTGCACAGATGATGTAAAGTAAACTCCTGAACGGAAAATCCCCAAACACCACTACTCTCATTTATCATTAGTCAAAACGCAACAGTTTTTAGACAACTGACACTGATACAATACGATGTCGAACTCGTTAATTTACGTCCGAAGTTACAGCACCTTCCGTTAAACACCAAGTGGGCACCATTTTTACTTTGTTTTCTACTGGAAAATAAACTTATCTTCACAAATCCCAAAGAATACAACTGTCAGCATTTGTAACAGTAGTTTTTAAGGTCCTTGTGATTCGTTTGACGTGCGAAAAAATCTGTGCTCCGTTAAGCCAAATAAGACCACTGAAGAGCAAGTGACCACTTCCCATCACCTGCATGCATTTTCCTGTAGAGATGTCGCTTGTCATTCAGTGGTCTATTTCCCGAAATTAGAATTACCCCTCAATCCTGGTAGGTGTCAGTCGTCAACTTCTCCAATCCAGCTAACGTGCGCTGTGCTGTACCTACGCCCCCTCCCCCTCCTCCACCTCCATCTACGTTTAACCCCCCCCCCACCCCCCACCCGAATAAAGCATGTCAAGTTTAAGAGTCAATCCAATTCATTTATTCTCATCATATACAGTAGAAGCCAGTTAATTGCACAACGGATTACCACACACTTCTGTTTATTGCACGGGATACAAAACCGGTGCAGTCCAGGGGAAAACTTCGCGTTTTTGCACCAGCCGAATAATTGCACGACATACACTGAGAAATGGGGAGTGCAATTAAACTGCTTCTACTGTAATGTAATTGATATGTCGATGGATCACTTGAAAGTAATAACGATTTGACTAATTTCCAACAATTGTTGTAACAATCCCACTAATTTCTTCTTGTAATTTATTTCAATAATATGTACTTAACTAATAACAATATTCAAATACAATTCAATCTCTACAACTGGATAAAAACGGAGTTTTACTTCCGGAGGTTTTGAGTGACATCCATCACTCTTCTTCAGCGTCACTGGAATGACGCTTTCTAGTGACACTGAAGAAGAGTGATGGATGTCACTCAAAACCTCCGGAAGTAAAACGTTTTTATCCAGTTATGGAGATTAAATTGTATTTGAATATTGTTTGCCTGGATGTTTAATCTTCTTAAAAGTAACTAATAGTATATATAATAATATACTTACGCATATTTCCCTGACCTTGTGACTGTTTCCAGGAACGGATAACTTTTTCCGGGATATTGAGATGATGATCGGGTTCCGGCCGAACCGCTGGTGGTGGCTGTGCTGGAAATTCCTCACCCCTGCCGTCCTGTTGGTGAGTAAACAAGACCTCTTTTTACTTACTTGCTTATCCTCTTCATCCCATGTGGGACATAAGGCTGTGATAAGTTTCCTCCACTGTAGTCTGTTCTGTGCTAGGGGCTGAGCAGCATCCCGGGGGATCCCAAAGGCCGCTAGGAAGAGGCAAAAGATGAATGTTATGAACAGTTGCACCGGACAATCCCCAAAGTCCCACAGCATTGCCTTTGCCTTTGTCTGACCTCTCCCCTGTAACCTGCCCGGCATAGTTGAGCCTACCAGGGGCCTATATTTGACCCCCGCCGGTATAGCTCACAGGTTCCTAAAGGTACACAAGCCTCTCCATCACAACAAGGTAGCAGCACAGGGAGAAGAGGCCTCTTTCCTGTACGTACAATTTTGCAATCTAGCGAATGGCCGCCTCGTTGTAGTTGACGTCAAAGCCACGCACACCATGCTCATGTTACGATGACGCCTGTGGAGCACAAAAGATATGTTAATTTGTAATTTGATTTGCTGTTTAGATTATTAACTTGAAATCTAATCTTGGTAGGTATCAGACGTAGAATATCCTTATGTAAGCAAAAACAGCAATCACTCGTAGTACAAATAACTTTCTTTAACTCAAGAGTAGACACGGATAAAATTGTCAGCGACTACTGTCACCTTCAGGATCAATCACTTCAGAACGTAAACTCGCGAGAGTTACGGACACATGATCTTATTAACACGTGATCTTACGGATACGTGTCGTCAGCGATTGGTCAAACGTGCCAGGAAGTTTATAACGCTCACCGTCTCTGTTCAGTGATGGCTAGAGTGCCTTGCTGTTTATGGCCCCCTTTATAGTCTCCGAGCAAACCCTACGGTGCCGTTTACCCCTGTCACATTTGGCGAAAATCGATCGGACGACGATTCTGCGGCAATCGCCCGAGCCTCGTTTATAAGAATAACTTTATAGCACAACGATTGTACAAGATACAAAGTATGAATTATATATGACAGGGACGGTTTTCAAGTGAAAAGAACGCGCAACCCTCTGTCGATCTTAAATATGGCCGATCTTCCATCGATACGCCCGAAGATCGTGGATAATGTGACAGGGGTATTAGAGATGGCCAAGACGTATAGCCGACAAAAAGGAGTTAAACGGGTGCCGGCTATATTGCTTGGCCAACTTTGATACTATCTCTCAGGCACCGTAAGGTCTGCTCGGAGACTACTCCTTTATACCTCTTACAAAATAGTTCTGTTCAGTGTGCAGAATTCTGGAGCGATCGCTCGAATTAAATTTAAAGCCGCTCGATTTTTAAACTCGTGCCGTTTCGTTCCCAGGCGATCCTGCTGTTCTACCTGATCGGCATCAAGCCCGCGATCTACGGAGGCCGGCTGGAGTTCCCGACCTCCGGACAGGCGCTGGGCTGGCTCATGACGCTCACGTCTCTGGTCGTCATCCCCCTGCCGGGCATCTACTACATCTGCAAGGCCGAGGGGACCTTCATGGAGGTAAGGCGGTGTCTTTTCTGTTACAAGCTCTGTTGCAAGTTCGCACCGAAAGAGTGGTCAGGGCCTCCTCACTTTATCTCATCTTGTTTGTAATCCGAACCGCCTAGCAATCAAAATCAGGTAAAATTTAAAAAAAATCGACAGTAATTAAGAACCACAATGTAGTCTATGCTACTAGTACTAGTGTTTCTTTGTCATTCTGCAATGTTAGCAAAAGTATGGCAAACACATATGACTAGCTCGACGGGCAATGCCTTCGCTAGAATAGATTTTTTTTCTATTCTTTTCCTCAGCGCGTGCGGAAAGTTATGAAGCCGCTGCCGGAGTGGGGCCCGCATCTGGAGGAGAACAGGGAGCTGGACGAGCGGTACAGCAAGAAGGGCATCCCGCTGGCTGACTACAGGGACGCCGACAACACGCCTAACATCGCCTGAAGAGGCTACAAATAACAAAATAAACAAACAATCATCGAAGGCGTCGGCCATTTCAAGTCAGGAGAGCAGAAGGAAATAGATTTGAGTATTGAAGTTGACGTTAATCTGTGTTGGTAAATAGTGTCAAAGCTGGGTTTCTTCTAACACAGGGAACTTTGGCTCATACTTGCCGAAATTTCTATCAAACGTTACTCTTCAGCCTTATTGAAACCTCGTGACTCGTGACGTCATGGACTCATGACGTAAGTAATGAGTCAAGGCCTATGGTTGTTTGGAGTCGGTATCGCCACCGACCCTCAGAACTAAAGGGCTAGTACCGCGTCATAGAAGTAGATGACTTCCAAACGCGCCCAAATGTCGTCAGCAGTCTGACGTCGATCGACTTTAAAAACGGTCAATTAAGCAAACAATCGATCTGTCTTAATGAAAACGAGATTTGCAAAATATTATCATCTGCATCGACATTTTAAAACCATACGACAAGTGCTTTTAATCCGAGTATTTCAGAACCAACTTTTAGTTCTATGTTCAGTGCCATAACCTTCCTCCACACCCTGTCTGAATTGGTCTTCGCCTGTTGTACATAGGTTTACTGATAAAAACGAGATGTGACAAGTTCTCGAAATATGTTGTACTAATTTACAATCCATCAACCAAGCGCTGTAAATAAACTAGCTGTAGGAAGTGTTTTAATAGACGATGGTAGAGATGTTTCTTGTAAGTAATATGTAGTTTAAGTTATTGTGACTGGATATTGAATGTACGTATGTTTTATCGTAATATTGAGACTAATTTATTCTGTAGCGTTGCCTCTTGCCTGAAATGTATCAGTAATGTCTCGTTCACGTTCATTGTATGCCGTCGTACGATTTTGGTGCCGTAGAATTTTTCAGCTATGACAGAACCGACCACCTACGAGGATGTAATTATAAGGTAGCTGAATTGTGTACGACACATGCGTGACTATCACAAGGATGTCCTCAGTTTGTACGTCGATCGTATGGCGGTTGCACGACCTGTAACCTGGCCCTTAAGCATGTTAGAGAATGGAAGCTTTAGAAGCCCAAGCTGGACAGGGGACAGGTAGAAGCAAGAATTTGTGCTCTTTTTGTGGAAATGAGCTTCATTTCCATAGAATTGGTAATTTGCATAGAGCTCTGCTATTGTAGAAGCCCACCCAACTTTCAATTGTACTAGTTAACGTACCTCAGCTTTTAGACAAGGCACGTATCACTACCGTGAGAAATTCGCGATCGGTCAGACTAAACGTTTACACTTCTGAAAGATACCGGCTCTGCTGTTATTGTTGCACATGAACCATATATTGTGAAATCTGCTAGGTTAATCGTACAAAATATCCTCCGGAAATCATGGTTCCGTCACATCTGTTAAAGCGTTCGTTGTTGCAGTCGTTGATTGTGTGTGTAGAATTTGGTAGTGTAAACTGTCCGTATTTGACAACCGGTCAGCATCAAGAATCTGAGGCAGCCTTTCCCATATCAAGACAAGTGCATTTCTTACGACAGATGTGACCGGGTCCTTAATCGGGTGTTTCAATCTTACTGTTTCGGACGACTGTCTCTACAGAAAAAAAATGACGTATCTCCGTGCTTAAGGTAGTTAAAAAAAATACGATTCTCTCTGAATCTTGAAAGTGGAAAAGTTAAGAAAATTTATAGATTTGAGAAACTAATAATTAAGATTCAGAAGAGTTTCCTTCACTGTGCATCATATGCCAAAGTTGAACTTAAAGGTGCCAGTTGTGAATTTTAGCGACATGTTGTATTATAACTATAACTGTTTTCATGGGTACCGAGAATCAATGTTCGTAATTCGCGCGTTTCAGTTGTCTTGATTACCTGTAGTCCTAGCGGATTTTCTGCAAAATGCATGCTACTGTCTACGTGTAAAGTGACACTTTGTTCATGACGAAATGTTGTCTAACAGCGAAATAGATAATACATTCTTTTACTATCAATAAAATTTTGCCGACCAACTGGGTATAGTTTGGTCATTTTTCTGTCGAATGCACTGAATAGAGACTACAATGTTAATTTACCTGACTCTCTCTCTCTCCCTCTTTCAATCACTTAATCGCTTTCCCTCTATCTCTTTATAATGCATGTCTATCTATCTCTGCCTCTATCTGTCCCTTTGATCTCAGTAATTCTTTTGTGTACTTCGTAAATGTAGTGAATCAGTCAGAGCGGAGATTGTCTAAACGTTAATCGAGCACCTGCTACTTCCGGGTTCGGCGAACACTTTTTCGAAGGCGTTCTTTGTGTACCAACCACGACAGTATGGCAGTACAGGTATTGAATTTTTCTTGTGTTTATGCGCATACACACGTACATGTAACGTTATATGTAGAGAGAAGGGGTTTCCAAGTGACGTAACGGGAAGTCCCAACGTCATACATTCTTGTGGAAAGTCCGGTTACGTCGCAAGCAAGTTATGTCATAGGGACTTCCCCTTGGTTTCGATGACGTGACTTAATGGCGTTGCCTGATTGGTCGACTTGTGTGTGTCTATACTGACCGAAACCAGTCATGACTAGATTAATCTAGTCAGGTTTCGGTCTGTACAGTCACTGGTTAAAAATAATCATTAGCAGGTGCTCCGCACAGTGGAGGTCTACCTGTCGCTACCTGTAGACGGAGAGCCATTTCAGCTTCACAACTCTCAACTAAAGGTGCGTATTTTGTGTTAACGTTCCAGTAATCGTGGTTACTTGTGTTGATAGCCAGGTAGTGTTTACGCCGCGCCAAAATGTAGGTATACCAGCTAAATGACCCGCTCTGGTTGCCCCCCTTAAATCATTTTGACTTTTACATTTTTTTCTAAATACTATAAATCGACCCCGAACACCGATAGAAGACTCCGAAAATATGTCCAGGTACGGCGGAGGGGGGGGGGGGGTAACCTACATGCAAAAAGGTAAAGGAAAATGTAGCATTTTGTGGGCTTGTGTCTTTTAATTCGTAAAATGGAATGGGGGAAGTCGTGTTAAGTGTATGTTCAGGGCCAAAACAGCCTGTAATGATTGAACTCCTCAATACATTGTGTTTTTATCTGATACATGTACTCGGTCACAGAAAGCTTTTATACTGGAAAAGGTTACGCGTAGAAGAGGATTCGTGGTTTTAGATATGCAGGCCCGGTTACAGGTTGTTTCGCGACCAGTTTTGGTCCCCACCTTGATACATGTTCAGACTGGTCAGTCGGACGTTTGTGCCTCAGACGCCTTTACCTCTGACATATTTCTCACACTGCATTTCTTTGTGATTATGATAGTAGTTTTGCATGTCAAGTGAAAAGGATTATTTTTACAGAAACTGTTAGCTTTTACAAACAGTTTGCGACCCAGGTATATTCTGTATAATAGTATTTCGCCATTCGCACATTAAACAAGTAAATCATGTATACACGTAACGGGTCATTTAGCCTCTAGCCACTGAAGAAGCTGTACATATGTACATAGCGAAACTAGTTTGGACGACAGGCTGAATAAAAGTTCGTAACTTGAACTATGTGACTCCAGATGTCTTTCTGAGGGACGACTGCAGTGTGCAAGATGTCGGTAGCTTGAGGGATGAATCTACTCTACTAAATTTATATAATGTATACACATAACGTTAGCTTCCAGGGTGGGTAAGGGGGAAGCAACCACCTAGCGAGCTGAAAAGAGCTAGAATATTACTTTTAGTCTAAAGGTGCGATGCAAAAAAAATCAAACTTGAGACAACGACTCTATGAAGCTGATACATTGATTCAGTCATTGTTTTTGAATCGGGCTAGTTTTGTACCAAGGTAATTGGTGACGCCTCAGGGGCGAGCCTGATAGTATAGAATTGTTCTCTTCGCCAAGAAGAGTATGTTTTTGTCGACTTGGGACTGTATGTAGGTCAACATCATATAACTCGAGAAATTGTGGATGGAACTTTGTGATGTTTTTAAAATGGTCTGCTTTTGCAGAGGGGTCATTCAATTGAGCGCAGTTAGGAAATATCTAGATCTGTATTTGATCCTTGTTGAAATTTCTAACTTTCAATGATACATGTATGTACATTTTCACCTAGACTCCAACAACACAAGACAACGATGTGTCACTGCGTTCAGCCTTGTTGGCTAGTTCTCAGGACCCTGGCGGGGTTCGCGCTTTACATCGCGGACTTCGTCACAGATGTCATCTTAGCGGCGGAATATTACAACAACGGCGACTACTACTGGTTCGGCCTGACGCTGGGGTTCGCCTTGGTTCCTCAGCTGATTGTAAACTTCGTCCTGATCTACCTGGATCAGGATCGCTGCAAGTGGTACTACCTGGTAGTAGGCGTCCCGGCCAACTACTTCCAGGTACGTAATGCCTAGGTTACACATAGCCGACTTTGGCTCCCGAACACTAGCCGACTCTTAGCCGACACAAGTCGGCAGTAGTTCGGGAGTAGTCTGACCAGTTTAGGCCACGCCTATTTTTTTAGCGCCGAACATGTCCCGAACATCTCCCGACCAGAAAATGACTTACTCCCGACTGTGTCCCAAATGCTAACTACGAGGGGCGTGCAATAAGTAATGGTCCTGACCCACTTCCAGTTGTCTGATCTAAATGAAATTTTGTCTGTGTAATAATTCATATCTCTATGGGTTATGTTGCAAAAGACAGCTCTGAACTAATTGTGGTTTCTGATTTACTGGTGTTTGAACTTAGTCAGGTGCGAAATGGACCAGGTGTGAAATGGAACCAGTTGAGTGTCGCGCAGTGATCCGGTTTTTGTATTTGAAAGGACGCACACCAAAGAAGACTTTTGATGAAATAAATGAAACTTATGGTGATGATGCCCCATCATATGACCTTGTAAAACGCTGGCATCCTGAATTCAAACGTGGTTGGAAGTCTGTGGAAACAGCTCCCAGACCTGGTCGTCCCTCTTGTGCCATTGATGAGGCATCAGTTGGAGGACCAACCTGGGGTGTCCTACAAAATCGGTGTCCAGAGCTGCATCAAACGATGGGAGAAATGCATAACTCTGGGTGATTCCTATGAAGAGAAAGACTAATAACTGTGCCAAGTTTCATTAATCTCCTGCTATGGGAAATGGGTCAGGACCATTACTAATTGCACGCCCCTCGTAACCTATCCCCAACCATCCCGACCTCTAGCCGCAGACTGCCGAATCACTCCTGACTGATCCCCAACCGATTGCCGACCCTCTCTCGACTTGAAATAGACATAATCAGCGATTTTCAAAAGAGTGCTCATTTTCGTTTTTAATCAAGATTATCCTTTCTTCTATTTTGTAAACAACACCAAGAGATCAAATTTGGATCACATATAGCTCCAGTGCGGCATTTATCGTTCTTTTTGTTTCTGGCTGGATGTCGGTCGTGTGAAGTTCGGGGGTGATTCGTCTACGTCCTGGCAATAGTCTTTTTGCTTGGAAATGAGTTAGCAGAGATTTGTCTACGGTCTTGGGATGAATCATTGGTAAATTGGAAACAAGCTGGGAGTAAGTCAGCAGTGTTTATGGCGTGGTTAAGATTTAGTTTGACCGCTGACTAACTCCCGAGCACCAACCGAACACTAGCCGACCGTGCCGAACACCAGCCGATCACCAACCGACCCATTCCAGACCCGCCGTTCAGAGACGAATGTTTTGAACATTTCAAAACATTCGGATGGAGCAGCCAAACACCAGCCGACTCAGCCGAACGCCAGCCGAACGCTAGCCGATTGAGCTGAACGCCAGCCGACTACAGCCGACTAGCTCCCGAATCACTCCTAAACCATAGTCGGGAGAGAGTCGGGAGTCAAATTCGGCTATGTGTAACCTAGGCATAAGAAGGAGTAGCTCTAGTCAGCACTTTTGGCGACGCCATAAGGGCGGAGATTTGATAATATGGGTAGATTGTATTAGGTTTTCAAAAAATTAAAAAATTCGGACAGGAATGACAGGTTTTGCGCATACGTTGTTTACTATTTTCTGTATTAGATATTGTCTGTATCTATATAGCCGGTATAACCGCCGTTCGGCGTAACACACCAAGTTAGAAATTTCAACACAAAGGATCAAATACAGATATTTCACTGTTGTTTTTGTTTGTTTGTCCCCTTCGATGTTACCTGCAATTAGCCCTCGGGTAAGAATTTGCAATAAACTATTATTATTGTATTTATTGCACCGCTGTTGATGATACATCGCTGTTGATGATACATGTAATGATATTTCAATGTCATTGATAATGGATGAAATATTTGCACACCTCCAGGTTCTGTACGCTTTCTTCCGTTGCAAGCACAAACCCGAGGACGTCTTGGATGCCCGCGAGACAGAAGACCATGATGACCAGGAGCCTGTGGCTCGCGCCGTCAACCACCTGCTACCGCTGGCCAGACTCGTCGGCACCCTGCTGGAGTCCCTCCCGGAACTTTGTCTGCAGATCTACGTCCTACTCCAGACCGGTCAGCTGAGTAGCCTCGGAATACATCCCCTAGAGAACGTCACCATGGCGACCGTCACCATGACGGCCCTCCGGACGGGCCAGCTGAGTAACCTCGGAACACATCCCATGGAGAACGTCACCATGGCGACCGTCACCATGACGGCCCTCCGGACGGGCCAGCTCAGTAGCCTCGAGATACCGCCCCTGAAGGCCGTCACCATGGCGGTGTCCTTCCTAGCCTCGCTCTACTCTATCATTGAGTGGGAGACTCACTTCCCTAAGGTTGTGGCCTGCATTTGGGGCCCGCTTGTCTTCTTTTGGAAAATCATCGACTTGTCGGCTCGGATCTTAGCTCTCTGCCTGTTTGCTTCCATCTATAACGTTAGATACTGGGTGTTTGTTATGATAGGTGTACACTGGTTTGTCATGGCAGTGGTGGAGAATTACTTCTGTCTCTATTCGGGCAAAGGTAAAGGCTATATGGAGTCAGGAGCCGACGTGATTTCCGACAGTAACCGCTGTGTGCAGTTTATGTTTAACACGTTCGTGGTAGCGCCAGTGGATGTGTTTACCTGGGTCACGTTTGGGTCCAGACAGCGGAGAAAAGTACAGCCTATTGTTAACAATGTACTCATGTTGGCGGCAAACATAGTCATGGTATTAGCGTGGTATTTTGAAAAGGGCATTGAGTCTTGGTACGATGACTATGCTCTGGGGGTGGTATTTGGGGGGTCAGTGGCATCTGTAGTGTTCCAGAGTATGTACTTTGTGTGTTACAGACCATGTTGCCCATGTAGTCCCATAGAAGATGTATAGGAGATACGTTTATCATAAATATTAACCTGCCTTAAAGGATTGCATCATCTGTATGGCAATAAACTGAATAAGGTTATGATAAGAGAACAAAGATGGTCATTATGTGATTATTAATTTGTGTATCTTTTCTATTTAAACGCCAGGCTCAATCTTGTCATGTATTGTTTGATGTTAACCTTTATGCTTATTACGTGCATAGAATTTAACATAAATGATGGAGATACATGGGTTGTATTTCAATGTTTAAGTTTATTGTGCTATGTGCAAAAAGACTGTCGATGATCAAGATTAATATTATACTCAATGTTCTACAATTGAGTCAGAATGTACAATGTATGGCTTTATGTTACAAATCAATATTTAGCCTTTATCGAATTAAGTCAATTTATGTATTTAACATCACATAGTTCAACACATGTACACATGAGTATACATGAGTTAATCATCTGTATGTAAATATTTTTAGTATCATGTGCAAACATCTGAAAATTAAAAGTGATATATCATATTCATAGCACTTGTATCAATGAGTTGTGAATTTCAAGCAAGGAAGTAAGTGGAGAGGATTGTTGTCTTGATAGAGCATTAACTACAGTTTTATTTACAATTTAAAGACTACCGTATTTTGATACACCAAGAGGTCAACGTAACGATGTCTAACCCCATGTTTGTAAGACATAAAACGAAGTTTAAAAGTCACTTTGTTTTTTTGGTGTCGATCTCTCATCAATGAGTTGTGAATTTCAAGCAAGGCAGTAAGTGGAGAAGATTGTTGTCTTGATAGAACGTTAACTTAAGTTTTATCATAAGTTACAACTTGAAGACTACTGTATCTTTATACGCCAAGAGGTCAAAGTAACGATGCCTGACCCAATGTTTGTAAAAAAATCATACGAAGTTTAAAAGTCACTTTGTTTTTCTTGTGTCAATTTGTTACACTACGACCCCTTAGTTTGGTGGGATAAAAAAGTCTATCAGGTTCTTCCTTGTGACGTATGGGGAATTCCAGTGCCATAGCTTCTCATTATTATTTCTGGAAACTCCCGCTACGTCATACAGGATATCTCTTATGGACTTCCCAAGGTTTCGAACGCATCATGAAATGACGATGGTTGATTGGTCGCTTTTCAATGACGAAACCATATCGACCAAACCCAGACGTGACTAGATTTATATGAGCCTGGTTTCAGTCGACACAGTCACCGATTGTAAGTTATTATCAACAACCTTTTAGTACAGTGGGTTCTACTTATCCCAGAGACACGTGTACAGTGACGGAGTCACGGAGACCCAGTTCGTCGAGTGACTTTATGTCTCCTTAGATAAGTGCCTACTACAACTGCCACCACAGTTTGCCATCGGTTTGATGGCACACTGCATTTAACGGATTCAAGATTGGACGAATGCCGCCCATTATGGAATTGTTTGTGTCCGCTGGCGGAAAGAAAAATATGCTAATTATGTAATACGATCTACCTTCCACATGCACAAGTACACGTAGAACCACGCGGTACAAGGAAGTCAAATGTTAGCGGGCTATGTCCAACGGTCGCTCTAACTACTTGCTCGGACGTTTCGTAACCTGATTTCTGAGCGTATTGATTGGAAATTTCGATCGATATTCCCGCCAAACCATATCTCTTCTGTTGAAACTGTGTGAGGCTAGACATAATGTCTCTCAGAGGGAAACATAAAATGCTTTTTCGCAAGGCAAAAAAAAATATTTTGATGTCGTGTACACGTGAAGTCACAACTTCAATTGACCTGTCAGCTAAGATTTGTTAGCAAGCCTATTTTGTCCCTCGCCATGCTTCATATACAGTCTGAGGTTCGGCCGCCTTACAATCAGATAAAGGTCCGACCGTTCGACATGCTCTTGTGTAAGTAATAAAGTGAACAAACGTGGCAACAAACATATGACCTTTTCTGTACATTTTAATATGTCAAGGTTGTAACAAACAGACATGCAAGCCTCTGAGTAGCTAAATCTTCTTAACAGCTTCTTAGTGTGTCCACACACACAGCTATATCTGTGATTAACTAGATCTTATTTCTTGTCTTGAGTGACACTGTGTTTATATATATATATATAATTACATGACAATACCACCATGTAAAGCCAGTTTAGATTTAAGAGCAGCAGCGGTTCATTGCAAATAGCATCGCTTGTGCTAATCCTGGGATTGCAAATACGTCAGTACGTAAGACGCTTGTGTTAAATTCCTACATTCTAGAAGATTTTTCAGTATCATTGCAATTTGGGGATGGTCCATGTTGTCCTCATAGCAAACTTTCATAATCTTTAGTGACTCTTCGAAATACCTGATGGCTTTATTGTATTCACCGAGGTAAACTGAATAAATTCCAATGTTGTTTAGTGATTTTGCAATATTGGGGTGTGGTGTTGTTTCCCCATAGATATCATCTTTAGTGACTGTTCACTATACCTGATAGCTTTTCTCGTATTGCCAAGGTCATTCCAACATTTCCCAATGTTGTTTAGTGACGAAGCAATATCTGGATGTGCTGTTGTTTCCCCGTAGATAGCTATCTCCATCTTTAGTGACTGTTCGTAATACCTGATAGCTTTTCTCGTATAGCCAAGGTCATTCCAACATGTTGCAATGTTGTTTAGTGACGAAGCAATATGTGGATGTGCTGTTGTTTCCCCATAGATAATTTTCATCATATTTAGTGACTGTTCGTGATACCTGATAGCTTTTCTATTATTGCCAAGGACATTCCAACATGATCCAATGTTCGTTAGTGTTGAAGCAATATCCGGATGTGCTGTTGTTTCGCCATGGATAGCTTTCTCCATCTCCAATGACTGTTCGTAATACATGATTGCTTTCTTCTGATTGCCAAGGTCATTCCAACATTTTCCAATGTTGTTTAAAAGAGAAGCAATATTGGGATGTGCTGTTGTTTCTCCATAGATAGATTTCACCATCTTTAATGACTGTTCATAAAAGCTTAGAGCTTTCCTTTGATCGCCAATGTCACCCCAACATGATCCAATGTTTCCAAGCAAAAAGGCGATGTTAATATGAACTCTGTTTTCTCCATATACAGTATTTCCTACCCTGAGTCCCCGTCTATAGTAGCCTATCGCTTTCTGAAAATCACCGCGCCTTTGTAAGATCGTTCCTAATACGTTAAGAATTTCAATTTGCTTTTCCTCGTCGCTGTCCGCCTCTTTCAGAGCCGCTTCAAACTGACGTAACGATGCATCTAAATTGAACAGCCGTTGTGCAATTCGGCCCCTTGCTAGAGATGAATTGTCAAAGATTGATCTTTTAAATGTCTTTGTTCTTTGACGTTCGTTTGCAACTGTATCCATTATGCATGCTTGTAATGGAATGGCAGTATAGTAGTACCTGAGCAACATTTTTGAATCTGGTATGTAGAACACTGACTCAACGATAATATCATCTATGTCATGTTTATCTAGTTGGGTTTTCATCTCAGTGAGAGGAGACAGTCTGTCCTTCTGTCCTCCGTTGGCAATGTACGTTCTTAACCGCAGCTCCGCCGAGATGCTGATCAGTACAGTCAAGTGGTGGGCATCTTCAGGACTGATTCGTGTTGTCTTAAGCAATTCTTGTATCATTCTCCACACGCTTGGGGTCGTAATATTGCAGCAAATACTCAACACATCGACGGCTACACTAGGAAAACGGTATATTTCTTTCTTGACATCTAAAAGTTTTCCTGAGGACTCAATATTGACTATTTTCCGAATATTTTCCCACAGTGTTAGCATCGCTGACATCCGTGACAGCGCAGGTGAACGATCTACGATTTTAACCTTGTCCGTATACTCATCTACCAAATACTCGTCGCCTGTTAAGTATGTGACCCGTCTTAGGATGTCTGACAGGTGATAGCCTTCCGCCAGGGCGATGTGCTGATGCTGATACTCGGTTAACTTGGTAGCGGTCTGAATGAGACTTACAGGAGGTTTGGTTTTGGTTTTGTCTCTTCCAAAAGGAGTCTTAGAAGCCCATGGCATGAAGCCGTCGAAGGCGAAGCCTCGAGGTGTGACGGAGTCAAAGAACCAGTTTTTCTCCGGGTCTTCCGAGAGGAAGTCGTTGAGTGACGGGATGGCCATGGCTGGGAGGATGGTTTCCCCAAGGTTGATGACTTTTAGATGTAAGTAGTGTGTGAGGTTTAGGAAGTACATCCGTGTATCGTCATCATCCCTGCCTTCCTCAATCAGAATGGCGAACTCCAGGTCGGAGTACGGCGTGACCAGTTCTGTTGCCTGTGAGCCCAACCCGATGAAAGCGTACTTACATGGAGGAGGACCGAGTTTGGCAATACATTCATTAGTCAGCAATTGAACAAACTCTTGTCTTTCGACCGTAATACTTTTGAACAAGTTCTTGACTGCTTTAGCTCGTTTGATCTCTACTTCTATCACGACGGGATCATCTTCATCATACTGATAAGGGTTGTTTTCTTGATGGATTTTTTCAAGCCTAGATTTTACACTGCCGCGCATGTCGTGAACTTCCTCTCTGTGATCTAACGCGCTGCTGTACGGACACGGTTCACAGTCTAGGTTACAGGTGTTCCTAAGAAACTGCCTTTCTGTTTCTTGTAGCCTCGTTACCATGTTTTCTTTGTCTCCATTTGTCCGTGCCATGGAGGCATTATACAGAGCTGCTGCCTGTGTGAATTTCCTACCTTCACCTGTCCGCTTGCCTCGCTCGACGTAGACGTCACCTAATCTGCACAGACAGTCGGCTTCTCTAACCTTGTCGGGTTTACTTGGATCTGTAGGTGAATACGAACAAGTCAAACAATGATATATAAATCTGTTGCATAGATAACAGTGTCGCCTTGATGTCCATTATAAACATTATAAAACTTTGAAAATGCAATTATTAAGGTTTAACTCATGCGCATATGTAGTTTGCATATCTATAGACTTGAATAGACAACACACACACACACATACACACACATATAGTATATATATATATGTGTGTGTGTTTGTCTGTGTGTGTTTGTGCGTGTGACGGTGTGTATGTGTGTGACTGTGTGTGTGTGTGTGTGAGTGTGTGTGTGTGCGAGTGTGTAATAGTATATGAAATTGAAGACAAATGTAATATTTTTGATATTGTGACCTTGTCAAAGTTTGGACAAGGCTTATCATTATGAGATCCTGTATGCATAAAAAACCTTATAACGTGAAGTACATAACTCACCGTGAATAAGCTTCAGGGCAGCTGCTAGGTTCTGCTCTGCTGCGTCCAGGTCTCCTTTGCCCAAGTCCCGGTCTGCCGCCTTGATGTACCTGCGATAGGATCTGATCATGAAAACAAATGTTAACTTCCGTTGAAGCAAATTTAGTCCACTAATTAATAAGATGACAAATTCACAGCTCAAAACTGTCATTTCAAAGGAACTGTACTGTAAGCGTTCATTTATATTTTTACATCAATTTGTACAACCCGTTTGATCTTCAGAACTATATCAACCATCATTAGATATAAGTGACATGTGCATTACCGGGTATATTTCCATGACGTTGCCTGATTGATGTCATATGCCAATGCTGGATCCTTGTATGCCACATATGATGACACTTATCTGTTTGAAATACTGAATAGCTCAATGTGGTTAGCAGCACTTACATGTCTTCTTTAACTTGACTGGTGTTTCCAGCGCCGGCATTCCGTACATGCACACCTGTTTGAATTTCCGAAGACCTAGAGGAAATAATAAAACTTTTGCTATACTACAGTTACTACTGCGCGGAATATATCTGTTAACGTCAGATCTTTTTTACTTTTACTTTACTTGTTCATGCTATTTACCTTCAGTCTATCCCTCTGTCAAAGTGACTTTTATGTAATTTATACCCTCTGTTGAATAGCAAAAAAACAACTATTTTGAGCGTTTCAAGTAAAGGTGCAAAAAGTAAGAAAACCTGACGGTTTTTGTCAACGCCAGCAGCAGTCCATCGATTGTGAACTCCCAGTCGATTCGAATTGTCTTTCCATTCGGTCTCATGCATTTATGCAATTCCCCAGAATCTATGACTTTTTGCTAGGCCAAAGAATTACAAGGTGAGCACAAAATCAGAAGAATCAAGAACACACTTGTACGTACGTGTGTAGACGGCACATTTCGTCATTGATGACGCCGCTTGAGGGTACAATTGACAAGGAAGAGAAGTGGTCCTTCCGACATCTCGTGTCTTGTTGTCGTTGCAATCGTGTGGACCTCTACGTTAACCAATAAGAAGTCATGAATTATCACACTTTTTTGTTGATGTTTGTTTGAACCTTTATCTATTCATGAGAAGCTCAAATCGCCCTGCAGGCTGCTTTTCATTGAGGTCAGATCGAATAGAACAGATTATATCAATGACTGAAAACGTGGGCAATCGTATCATTTACCGCGCAAATAAAAACTTTGACGAATGGTCAAAAGTGAGGGACCCGACGTGCTCCGTTGAAGGCCAACTCAGTATATATACTTAATGTTGTGACTAAATATTGAATTGTCTTCATGGACGTAAAATGGCGCATTTCCTTCTTTGACCAACACGTATTTCTACACAGAGAACAAAATCATTTATAGTTACAGCTTCTTGAATGACTGTTCTGAAAGATACAGGATTAATTCCACAAACGTAACGCCATTTTTAGGATTAAGACTAAGACAGACCAATGAGCTCCATGGAATATATTTGTGTTGCTAGGTTAAAACGTCTTCGCTCACCTTAGTTTTAATTGCGGTGATGTCTTGCCTGATTTTTGCGGCATGCAGTAAGCGATGGAAAATGGCAGCTAATCCCGGAACGCTGTTACACCGTGCCAGTGCCGTGTTGTACAGGGCGGTAGCCTTAGTCAAACATGGCATGTCACTAGTTTCTGTTCCTCTTTTCAGGTACACGTCACCGATGCTTTTGATCGCTTCTGTTTCCAGCATGTTGTTGTCGTTTACTATCCCCTCTACCATCAACTGTGCGTATCCAACAAGCACAGAGTCTGTGTTACCACCGGCAGCCCGTTTTTTGTCAAGGTCTTGAAACTTTCCCGCCACCTTTGCAGGCGTACTCGTTTCCTTGTCTTCAGTTGACGGTTCCTTACCCTGTGATCCCTTTGACGAAACTCCTTGTAAAAGCTTCTCCGTGTATTCGTATCGGTGTTCTATGCCTTCTCCCTGCTCCCGATGGTCACACCGGACCACAGCAGCTATGTAAAGCGCCAAGGCCGTGTTGAACTTCTCTACGTCCTTCCCGAGTCTCCCCTTCTCCAAGTTGACGTCGCCCAGACTTTTGAGCAGCTCCACTTGAAGCAGCCTGTCCTTGTCAGCCGTGGCGTCCACCAGGGCACGGAGGTAGCCTGTCTCCGCACGGGCTAGTCCGTACCTCCTGCCCTTCGCGTCCGCCTTACGGAGTTTCTCACAGACCCTCAACATGGCGAAACTGCTCTAAGGAAACGCCCGTTAAAACCCCTTGGTTAAACTCCACGGACCCCGGACTCCGTGTTAGCTTTATTCACCTGACATAAACAAAATACAGGTGTCAGCATTACGTCATCTGTTAGTTCAAAGGTCACAATGCACCGTGGCCTCGATACTACTAGTACTCGTAAACACACCATTACGTTTTGGAGAGGGTGGGTAGAAAAAAATTGCATTTTTCTACCACGGTAATTGATGACACCTCGGGGGCGAGCCTGATGGTGTACTATTGTTTGCAAATGGTCTGGTTTTGCACTGGGGGTCATTTGATAGGGAAGGCAATTCTGCATTTGATCCTTTATGTTAGAATTGCAAATTTTTATTCATCATCATCATCGGTCGGCTATTTTCACATAGAGTCCACCAACACAAGACGACAATATGTCACTGTGTTCAGAGGTGTTCGGTAGTGTTCAGTAGCTCAATATGTGGCATTGCCAAAAATCTAGTTTAATTTGATTTGAATCGATTTAATTTAACTCGTCTCTGACTAAAATTGTATACATGCTTGTGCTGCGTAAAATCGATGAATCATTGTTTGATATTGGTTAAGTCTGTTACTATATGTTTAATTTTCGCAGCGTATAATATGATTGTATAATTGTAGCAACAATGTCTGAAAAAAGTTTTCGATCATGTTGTATGTTTTAGAATGCCTGCCTAGTTACATTTTGTATATTCTGTTGTGAACTTGGCAAGGAGTAGCCTGGGTACCATCCTATCGGGGCTCCTTAGGGGTAGCGAGTGTAAGGAGCCCCGGTAGAATACGGATGGTACTCAGGCTAGGCAAGGAGTGAATCAGGGGAAAAAGTTTCCGTAGGCTGCAGTTCGCATATATCCCGATAGACGGCGGTATCAACACGCGCATGGTTGCATTGACTGGCAACAAGCAAAATATACGCAAATGTATATTTCCTATTAAGTGGTATGTTTCTATCATATCTATTTTTGTAAAATGCATATATTTACATTATTGGTCTTGTTTAACTTCTGTTGAGTTAATCACAGTCAAGTTATTGATTACCCTTATGTTTGATTAGTTACGTTTTATGTTATACGATTATTGTTATGTTTATGTTGTTTGATTTGGGCTCCAGGTCCCTTGGAAATCAGTTTTTCAAAACTGTAGGGACTACCCTAAAAGATTAATAAATAAAGAAAAATCTTTTGATTGTCTATTTTAGACTACTATTAGTCATGTTTGAGTTATTCAGTATGCTGACTAATCTTTACCAAGGAGCTTTAAATGGACTAATGTAAATGTACATACTGATGCCGTCATGTCAAAAGAAATATTAAAGTATAATGATAATAAAAAAAATCATTAAATTATTAAATATTATTCAGTCTCGACAATCAGAAGATGTAATATCTAGCCGATTTAAAGTGATTAACTTTGAGGGGGCAAGGTTATAGACAGGGCGGAAAACAGACGCATTCGTTTGAATAAGGAGGCTGTCTGGATCAGAAATTCTGTATCTGTATCTGTACCTATATAGCCGGTTTAAACACCCTTCGACGTAACAAACCAGGCACGCGGCGCGGCAACAGCTGGTTATATTACACTGAACGACCCGTTTACAAGAAATTCTACACCGGTTAAGAACTTTGAAGAGGGGGGTAAAACTCAGTGACATCTATGAATGCGTTTTTGTACTGCATCAGCGATACCTATATGTAGCCGCAGTGAGAAGTAGAACCTGTCATCCGGCGGCCCACTGAAACGTCGACTGGGTATGACTTTTGACTGTTGAAAGAAACCCTATTACCCTATGATTTACCAACTTGATCAACCTAATACTGGTATTACAAATCTTTGAATTGCAAGTGGTTGAACTACAACCCAAACACTTTGTACGAGCTAAGGTCACAATGTCGCCACCTGCGAGTATCGAGTATAAACAGACTGCCCTGTTTGCACACTGTTTGTCACACAGTTGTCCCAGCTCGACCCTAACCTCACAAAGCCGACATTACCAACACATAATGCTGAAATAATGAGGTACGCTCGCTGGTGCAACGTCCGTAACCGGCGGGGTTTTGACAACACCGGGCGAAACTCCCGTACAAACACCGTGAGCGATGTCAGACCAAACATCGACCCAACCGGCGGTCGCACATCACCGCTCGCCCATAGAGTGGGGACACAGGGGCGCCCTTTTAACCGTGTTTTGTACATGGTGACAAAATATACAGGGGATTGTACCGAGCGATAAGGATTAACAGTGTTTTGTGTGGAGCCTTTCTCTGGCGTGTTTACACACGAGAAACGGTTCTGTGACCGCCAGGGCCAGTACACCTGTAGTGAAACACGTCGCGCAAGGAGACCGACTGAAAACTCTGGTATGCAGCAAGACTCTACGATCATCGCTGTGTTCCTATTTTGTTTCCTGATATGCTATAAAAGTACAACTATTGCAACCGATAGGAGACATGTTTAGTGTTCCAACCACACGTCGTGGTAGAAGAAGAACTCTGACAACCACGCGGGAGGCAGAGCCGAGTGAACCGCATCCACCGGGCGCTACGAGAAGCTCCGTCGGCAGGTTTCTTCGCCTCCGCCGAAAGATTAGGAGGAAGATGTCCGTAGAGAAAACCAGAAGGAAGACACAGGGGCTATCTGAGGGGATGTGGCCTAGGGGTGCGTACCTAGTGCTGCCGGCTTTACAAGAAGTTACCGAGGACGTTACGGAAAGGTAAGAACCCCATTATAATTAAGAACCCTCTATATACGGGTAGGGCATAGTGAATCAATCCTATACGTACTGTATAGCAAAAAGGTTCTGTCCACTGCCATTATTTCATTTTATTCCATCTTGTGCTATTTTGACAGGACAATTTCGGCATGTATATATGAATTCTCCACATTTCTATTACTATGAGTATTAGGCTATATATACTTATGCCTAGGGGCGACATTTTTGCAGACACTGATTTAAAGTTATAATAATATTTTCGTGCTAATAAAGAGAAAGCTGTGTTCAGCCATTTTGAACTAGCGAAAGAAAGCGATGTATAATCCACTGTGTACATTTAGGGCGTTCCTTGCTGAATCTAAGCCTTCATGGTTCATTCGACATGATTACAAGATTAAAAGTTACAGTTGAATTCCTATACACTACAAAACGCTAAACTAGTCTTCCTACTGATCATGGTCTTGTTGGCTTCTTTTCGCCAACGAAGATTCAAACCAAGTATCTGTACCAGGCAGTAAGTATAACTAAGTTGAAATGGTCCCTTGACAGTCTTCATCTCAGTAGTGGAAAGGGAGTATTAAAAAGAATAGATCTAAATGATAGTCAGTCGCTGTACATGAAGGAACAATTAAAGTTTAGAATTCTACAGTTACCGTTATGTCCGTTAGTAATTACAATCTTGCGATTTTTACAACGACAAAATGTCTAACCAGACATGAATGTCAATACTTCATGTTTTCTATCTGTTATGTATTATAGATTAAATGCTTTGAATATAATACAGTGAGCTCTTCCTCTTAATACGAAGATCCACTGTCCTGATACAACCAACTATACTCTTGCAAAAGTTACAATGATTGTTTTGGTTGTAAGACCTTATTCAGCGTTCTTTGGTAATAACAGTACGTTTTGGCACAACATACCCCAAACACACAGGATTCCAAAGAAGCTGGCAAAACAACATCGCCATGTTAGCATTGTCCCACAGACGGTCAAGGTCAACGGTGTTCTTTTCCAAGGTCACTTTGTTATCATCTTTACATCACGTGACCACTTCACGGCTAGGGGTGTTCAAAACAAACGATAGAAAAGAATGAAATCTCTTTTTCTCCGCACAATGGTTGTTTTTAAAGTCATTGAAACACTGTAGATTTTAGGAACAAAATACGCTTAATTCTCTGGCGTTTTGAAATTTGGCGTTCAACAAGTTCAACAGAAGACCATTGACAGAATGATGCCAGCGTTAGACCTACAATCACAGTTCCTTTAAGTGGGTTGTTCCTAAGACTTCTTTTAAGACGCACGTTTCTTAAAGTGGGTTGTTCATGAGACTTCTTTAAAGACGCACGTTCCGACGTGCCAAGACCTTACCCCAGCGGGAGTCTAACTGGCTTCATTCCTCACAAATGTGATACTGTAAAGACGCGTATGTTTCTTAAGATGAAAACTCACAATTCTCTCTCTGTGTAAAACCATTGTTGTCAAACCACTCGCGCTGTATATAGCACGCAGTAGGACTGTATATTGAGGATATGACCGCACGGCTTAAGTGTTTTATGTCTCTTTCAATTACCGTCATTTCGTCCATTTTCCTTGTCAAGTTGCACTTAACACTATGCCCCATTTTCTACATGATGAATAGTTTGATCATAATAGTACCTGTTGTAAACGTTGATTTGGTGTTTGCTTTTTACTGGTGCCTACGTCACCGCATGTTAGTCATTCTAACGGCTTGTTTGCCGAAATCGCAGGTTTAATTTAGTGCCTTTGACTTTGCACGTCGGCCGCAGGTTGGGCTATCAATATATCGAGGTAAAGAGCGCGTAGTCGTCATAAAAAGGACTACGGTTCAAGTGAGAATTAGGAATAGAATTGATGACTTGGTGAAATGTTCAGACAGCACTGGTGCACCGAATGCATTTCTTTTCACTTAGCTCATAACCTCTCCACAAACATGCATTTCTTTGCTGGCTATGCCTAAATTGAGCCTATACTATGCATATAAATATGATTTATTACGCTTCATTTCTCGGACACATGTTCTTTATTTATTCGCACATATTACTTCTTTGTTTATTCGCACATATTACATGAGTTAAAACCAAATTGATATACAAAACAGAAATACATTGCGTGGGGAGGGCAGAAGCCTGCGTGGTGTTTCGTGGGCCTCTCCCAGAAACTAGATTGCATGAGATAACTGATCATTAATTATACATAATGAAATAGAACGAAATTACAAAGAACATAACTTGAAATCATAACGTGAAGTATCCTAATGAAGCAGAAGTTATAATACAAATGATCAATGATGAATACAAAACATAATTTACAAATCATATAGAAATAGTTCGGAATTTTACACCAAAAAAAAAGGATCTATATGTCTTTTGAATTATTTGCTATCAAATACAACGAAATTACTGTGATAGAACCAACCACCGACTATAGTCTAAATCTAAGGGCACAATCCGCCGTACGTGCAAATACGTGCTGTCTACGTGCCAAAACATGGGCAATCTTTTGGGATCCGTAAGTAGTAAGTACCGCCTCCGTACGAACTCGTAGGGTATCCGACGGATTTTGAAGCACGCAGGCACGCCATAGAACTTTACGTGCAGGCATAACCTTGTGTGCCATCGGGCAGCGGATTCGCCCCCGTACGCGCGTGCCAGTGCGGGCGACGCGCCTGCCCTTCACAGCCTGAACGTTATTATAAATACGTGGCGGACGTGGCTCCCCCCCCCCTCCCAAAAAAAAACGTACGGACAAATTTATTATAAATACGTGGCGGACGTGGCTTCCCCCCCCTCCCAAAAAAAAACGTACGGACAAATTGCACGTACGGCGGGTTGTGCCCTTAGCTTAGATAGTACTAGTCCTTTACGTAGTATGACAGTTGAATTTTTACGACATGTGCACGGCTATCTCAAGAATGCCCTCGCGGTTTGTGACCATAAGACGATCGCGCGACGTATTTGACCGGGAACAGAAATCACGTAACTGAACTACGCTTATGACAACAAATCGAAAAGTAATACAGCTGTACCACCAAAGCCAGAACACGCACGTACACTGTATAGGGTTCGCGGGTAATCCTAACAATACGTGACAAATCCTGGCTCTACTGCGATCGTACAATGTCAACTGTCACGGTTGGTTTGAAGTCGTCACGTTCAAGTTCAAAGTGGTGTGATATAACGTTATTGCACGGGCAGCTGTGTTTTGACAAGGCACTTAAGTTCTTGAAATAGATTTAGACCGAGCCACGCTGTCAATCAAATCAGTTCAACTGGATAGTCAATCGAATAAGGTTGACATCTTTGCCTTCTGTGCATTAATTTCCCCGGTGAAAACTGAGGTATTAGCTATAGTTTTGGTGTGTCCGTGTGTCCATGCGTGTGTGTGTGCGTGCGTGCGTGTGTGTGCGTGTGTGTGTGTGTGTGTGTGTGTGTGTGTGTGTGTGTGTGTGTGTGTGTGTGTGTGTGTGTGTGTTTGTGCGTGTGTGTTCTTGGAATATTTGTGCTCAGCATACCTCTAGAACATCTGGATGGATTGTACTGATACTTGGTATGTGGATAAGGGTATAGAATACGAAGGCCAAGCTTGATTTTTGGCCCCCATGTGTGTGACCTTGGTACTGCAGCAGAACTTCTGACTTTCGTATCTTTGGTCCTGGTCTTGGATTTACTCTTCTTTGGGACGGCCTAGGTGTCGCTGTGGTCTCAAACGCGTGATTGACCAGAGATACCTCTCGCCGCTTGGTGGCTCAGTAGTGAAGAGAATGCGGTGCCAAACGTGACCAAACAGAGCGCTTCCCAGTGATCATGACAGATGTGGTTTACGAGGAAAAGCAATGGTAGAGTGATACAAGTTGTGAATCATGCGGGAAATAAATGGTTTCTTTTGTTTCTCTTAAACATGCAACACATCTTACTTCTATTATCAAAGCTGACAAAAGACGTTTGCTCAAGAGATCCCTCAGTTTTCATTCGATAACTCTACCTGTTGTTCGCCCGGTGAAAGCATTCGTCGGTAGTGTGATTAATAACAATAACTACGATAAATCCAATAATCTTACCCTATGGCGGCACAATATCCGGGTGAACTCACCACGCAACTTTTTGCCGGTAGCCATAGCAACGCCAGACTGACAGCAGAACATTTCTGATTTCATTTTTTTTTCTTATAGAAAACCCCCGAACAACTTTCTGTATACATGATTTGTAGCCTCCATAGCAGGCTCTCTGGGCCCTTTCCCGTCTTTTTTGGGGGCTCATGATACACATTTTCTGGCCATTTCTTTTTGTACTGGGTCGCTGACTGTCTACGGCGCCGGCAGTCAGCGACCCAGTACAAAAAGAAATGACCTTCAAAAGCGTATTTCTGCAAAAGTGCTCTACCCAAAAGAGCCGGATATGGAGGCTGTAACGTTAATTGGTTACTTGAATACTTTGTCCGTCACGTTACATACTTACAACGACTCGTTCACCTGTTTGACATCAACAGTGGAATTACCCATTAAAGTTTATCAAACTGGAGGTTTTTACTCCGTTCAGGTCTCCACTCTGTTTCTGACCAGTGAAGAAACTTATGAGATATAACTTAACGTCCCAACATTTAAAATCCTTAACTGATTGTAACCTTGATTTTACAAAACCAGCTTGCCCGTGATGTGGGGTTGTGGATCGAGGGCATAAAGAACAGTATGGGGGACAGAGATGTCTGGAAGGAGAGAGTAGACCTGGTCCTGGCAACCCGCCCTTGATAATGATGATGATGATTTTGTTTCTTTTTGGCTTGCTAACTTTCTCTTTGCTGTTGCTGCTTACATTGCGTTTAAGCCGGCGCCACACAGCAGAAAAAGCAGCTCCCCCTACGAGACTGCAAGCTCTGAAATTTTCGGAGGTAATACGGCTGGTGTCCTTTAGATCACTGCGCTACATTTAGGGACCTGCCGATGTTTGCAGGTTTACGAGCCACATCCAAATACATGTAAATGTCACAATGTATTGTTCTTGTTTCAACCTGAATAAACTCAAGTTAAAAGGAGGAAGAATATACGATCGACTCCCCGGCGTTTGTGAAATTCGCCAACCTTGTGGGAGGGTCTGCATGCTCTTTTCCGTAAGGCGTAGGCAGGCCTTTTTAATTCCCGTAATTCGTAGGGTAAGCTATTTTATTTCACGTAAGTCGTAGTGAGGATGGAAAATTTACCGTAAAGCGTAGCCAGTGTATTTCACGTAATGCGTAATCTAGCCTAAAAAATTCACGTAAAGCGTAATTAATCCTAAAAATTACCCGTAAATCGTAGCTGGCCTCCCAAATTTCGTAAGTCGATACGTAGTCTACCAGTAAATTTAGTCCTTCAAAACACAGGAAATTGCGTTTCAGAGGATCAAGATTTCAAAATTTCGCCGGACCTCACTTGCGACTCCTTTCACCTTCGGTCATCGACATGGTAAAAATATGGTATATACCCTAAAAAATCTTCTTTTTTTTGCAAATAGAAATGTCATTGAAGTTAGCTTAGCCTGCCAGCAAAATTTGCCCATCAGAATGCAGGAAATATCATTTTAGAGGGTCAAGATTTCAAAATTTCCATGGTCCTCCTTGTGCCGCCTCGCGCCTTTGGAACTCGAAATTCTGAAAATATGTTGGGGATGTGTGTCAACCTCAAAGATCTGTTTTGGTAATAGAAATTTGCCCATCAAAATGCACAAAATATCGTTTTACAGAGGTCAAGATTTCAAAATTTAGCCGGATCTCCTTTGCCACTCTATTCACCTTCGGTCATCGACTTCGTAAAAAATATGTATCATGGCTGGGGGATGTGACGTGTCAACCTCAAACACATTTTTTACTGATAGAAATGTAATTTCACTTAGTTTTCTATAATAGCAAAAAAACTGGCGTTTCAGGGGGGCAGGATTTCAAAATTTTCCCGGACTTTCCTTCGGCGCTCGACGTGGCAAAAATAAGTTGGCTGGCGTCACCCTCATAAGCTTACGCTGAACCCCTGGGACTCTTTAATTAGAAATGCCAATTAACTTAGCTTTGTTTGCCAGCGAAAATTTCCCTTCAAAATGCAGGAAATAGTGTTTCAGAGAGTCAAAATTTCAATCTTTCTTGCGGAGCACGACCCCACCTCTGTCGAGTGTTGGCAGCCCTCCAGAATTTAGCGTAAACCGTTGTCAGCCTGTCTGAATTTAGCGTAAAACGTTGCCTGCCTTCGTGAATTTAACGTAAAGCGTTGTCGACCGTCCCGAATTTAGCGTAAAGCGTTGTCAGGACCCCCCAAGCAGACCCTCTTGTGGCGATAAGGAAATTCTGTCGTAGGTGGGTCGACAGTCAGGGTGACGCCGACTTAACAAGAATGGTCTGATTTTAAGCGCCTTTCTGGCATGCCATTCTGGCTTTTTCTGTCTGACTTAATTTATCTTAATGTATGGGAGAAAAGTGTACGGCATTATGCCATGCCCCCCGTTGAGTAGATCAGCTATCAGAGAAAGTGAAGTAAATGATGCTTGTAGATTGTACAAAAGCTGGAACTCTTTTAGAACATCACCATTTTCCGATTACTTTCACTACATCAACATCTAGAAGGGGAAACATGGGACCCGACAGAAAACAAAGACGGCAAATGAAGCGAGAGAACCAGGAACATGAAAGTAATTTGCCCCAAAATACGATCCGTCCATTAGCTATCGTCTTTCCTAAATGGAGCGGCAACTATTGGGGCACGTTTGTGACAGTTTTTAACAGAAGAGACAAAGTAAGGGAAATGCAGTACTTAGAGGTCGAGAACGGTACAGGCGGAATAATCTATCTGTTGGGTCGTGTGGCGCTATCGGCAGTGTTCGATTCATAACCCAGAGGTTCTGGGTTTGAATTCGTTGATGTGCCAACGATCTTGTGCCGTTCGGAAAGGCACTTTACACGACTTTCCTTACTTCACTCAGGTGAAAATGAGTATCAGTCTTCAGTTAGGGTTGTCCTTGGATAGGACGTTAAATGGAGGCCCGTGTTTGAGGAGATAAAATTAAAAACGCTAAAAGCCCAAATAGACTGTTATGGATTTTGACATTTCCTAGTTACATCCAATCATCTAATCCTAACAAGCTTTGTGGTTCGTTCGGTCGGTTGTGGTAACACTATGTATGAGGGTTGAACGGCCGCCAGGTCACTTATTTCGGGGGAGAATGGTAACCTAATGTGTGGAAGACATTACCTTTCCAAACCAAGATTTCTTGACCACTATTTATCACAGTTGTGTTTTCCTGTGAACTATCTGTTTGAAATAACATCTACCTTGATGTCACAATCAGTCATGAAGTCAGGCAAAGCCTCGGGTGGAATGTTTTAGGGCGCGACTTTTCCACACACAATGCGATCCAATTATAGGTTATCTGGGCAGGTATTTCCACCTCTGTGCCCAGCGTACCGATAACACATTTCTAAAGAGGCTAGCTTTTAATAGTAACATGTCAGTGTGGGAAAAAGACATGCACGACATTAACACATGCTATTTACACCTTACTCTTACACTGATTTGAAAGGGGGTGGCAGAGCATTACTTATGTCACTCTTGTGACGTAGTTACAAATAAACGTAGCACCAGATACCAGCAGGGCTGCTGTTTTTTAGTCTCCAGGCAGACGTGTCAACTGGATAAAAAAGAGAAGAATTTGGCCAAATAGAGACAAATAAGTTAGTACTATGGGTTTTTAATTTGTCTTTTGTAGTCTATACAACTAGCACGAACAGACTCCCGCGGCCGCTCCGTTCACTTCTAGGCCAGCTAACTCCTACTAGACTGTTGTTCCTAACATGGCCAAATTCCCCTGTTACTATTTGGCCAGGCGGGAGTCTGGTAGAGACTTCTGTTTTTTTTGTACTCCTCGGTTTGACCACATGTGGTAATATTGAAGCACAAATATATACGGTACACATGAAGTCCACTTCAGTCCCCTTCATATCTCTCTAGATCAACCTTTGGGAACCACGTGGTTAATAATAGCTCCGTTCAGTTTTTCACAGGAATCGCCGTAGATTTTGCGGTTGATTAGCCGCAGTGCCCGGGCGGCCACATACTGAGAAATTGTTGTTGTTATTGTAAGTTGTTGTTCTTGTGTCACGGTAACGACGTGGTGGAAGCAGGCGGGACAGTCGCACGGTTCCCCGCCCACTCCGGTAGGGTCAGCCGGTACAATCGGGAGTTCGTCGAGATTTCTACGGTGCTGGGAGTGTAGCCAGCCCGCCCAGTTCGTCAGCGCAAGCCGGGGAATGTTTTACGGGGTTGGGTTACCTTGCTCCCAATTGAACTTCTACCGTGTGAGACTACTCCTACCGTGTAAACCTCAGGATTATCCCAGCTTTATTTGCCCCGAAGAGAACCTGGACAAGCCGCGATAGGCTGGATACCGTGCTTATCTTATCTTGTGGCGTCATCTCAGAGTCCAGAGTATGAAGTTCAGTACTGCACGCACAAACAGGTGTGTCTGCACCTGCTGATACGTACAGGTGTGTGCCCACCTGTCTGGCTGTGCAGGTGCCCGTCATGGCACACCTGCGGGAGGACGGCCAGGTGTGCTGCTGGGACGACAGGTGGGAGAAGCGGCGGCAGAAGTACAACCTCCCCCCGCTGTACATGTGAGTTATACTCGGTCACCTTATAGCACAACCACGTGCTCGTTGATTAAGTATATCTTATAACTCAATGTCTAAAATCTTGGGTGTTAAACATGTTTGATCTCCATATTTCTTGGATAGCTTCACTGCATTGACAAATTGTCAAACTGCAGGGAGTTGAGAACTTGCTGAAAATAGTCGACTAATAAAATTTGCGTTAGCTTGTGTCATAGGAATTCTATTTTGCACAAACGTAGCAAGTTGTTATACAGTTTCTTCCTAAAGGCCAATTTTGCTTGTAGCATAAGTCGTATTCTGTCTATTCTTTATCTTATTTAATCCTATTTCCAATAGAGCCATATGTATTGTGAAACGTTGTACTGTTTCCAGATTTAAAGTCCTAAGTGCTCGACGTACAAGGCCAAAGTGTGAGAGACTTGACACTTGCATTGGCTTTATCGACATGATTTTGGTAACACAACGATCACACGACGCAAAAATGTGCAAACATTAATATCAGCGCCCAGAAAAATGAACAAATTAAACTGTGACTTGTCACATAGTTCGCATAGCCGTCGGCCTGCCTAGAAACACGCGAGCATACTTGTGGGGTTGCCTGGATGTGGGGACTATAGCGATCATAATGGGGTTATAAACATGTGGTTGTTGCTTGTTGCTAGTCTCTACGATATACAGTATAATAATCGTATAGTAGCGGTATAGTAATAGGGGACTATGGCCAAGTTTGGAATAAATGCCTAGGCCGGCGATAGCTGGATAGACTGCAAAAGACTGACTGAAATTCTATTGTGTCTCCAGTACTGCCGGTATCCGCTCTGTCACTTTCAGGGATCGACCGATGTCCGCGTAGACTTCACAAGGCCTTCCTACGGGGGTGGAGGGATCGTAGAATTCGGCAAAAAAAAAAACATTGGGAAATTGGCCAGAGGAGTCAGTCCACGCTAAGTTTCATGTTTCCTCTTCGCGGCCGTCCAACTCCTCTGGTAGCAAAACTCACTCGGCAAATTATTCTCCCTATGATAGCCAGCGTAGTCAGTCTGGTAGAGACTAATGTTCGCGGGTCACCAAGCCCCATCGAGTAGAACAGTTGAGTAGGTAGTCAGGCACAAAGAATGATCTCGACTCTGACGATTGTGAGAGTCTTCGATCTCAGATCTTAGCAATCAACAAATGAGACCGAAGGAAGTTAACAACAACTGTGACAACAAATTGTGACAACAACTTAGGAACTTATGACACATGTTCGCAGTACAAAATCAGCGAAAAAGCTCAAACCCACATCGCAAAATTCACAGGCAGAGATAGCTGCATTCTTTTTCTGTTTGCTGAAGGCTAAAGACCACTTGCCTGTGCAAGCAAATAATGAGCGAATGAAAGACCTATAATGTACCGTTGTGGTCCCATAGGGTAAAGTACAGTATTCATAGATAAACATAAATAAATACATAGAGTGATAATAGACCTAAAATAGTGTACATAAACTCAGTGATGTGGTAGCGGTCTGATTTATCTAACTTTCAATTATAATTACCTTAATGAAACAAGAGGGCATTGCGTGCGTGCGTGCGCGCGCGCGTGTGTGTGTGTGTGTGTGTGCGTGTGTGCGTGTGTATGTGCGCGCGCGCATGTGTGCGTATTTGTGCCTCCATATATATATATTTGTGGTCAGCATAACTCGAGAACCCCTAGATGGATTGTGATTAAGTTGGTAACATCCATTGGCATAATACCGGTCGGTTTACTGCAATTTCTCAAGCAATGCTAATTTGGCAAATGATCAACGCATCATTTTCTCCAGTTACATGTTGCTGTTACAGCTTACCTTTGCCACTTCTTCTGTGTAAATTATTTTGTCTCTCTGGTCCTGCTAAAAACATAATATCGTAATTGGAACACACCGCGGAATTGCACGGAGAACGGGCGCGTGGTTGGAAGGGGGTGCACTATACCGGCCGAACGAAACACGGCACAATTAACTGCCGCTATGTACCTTTATACATCCTCTGTTGTTCCTTTCTTTCCTGTTAGTAGTTGCACAAAACAAAAATCTGCATGAGCATACAAAAAGTCATGAGAAAATGGGCGTATACTGACAAGAATTTTCATTTAATTTTGGTCCGTCACAACCGCTATGACGTAAAACTTTACTGCTGGCCGTAGCATTAAAAATGGCGGGAAAATGGCGGCGTACGTTCAATTTGACCCATTCAGCCGTAGACCTGGGCGATAATGCAACGGTTCCTCACACTTTTACACGAGTTGTTGGTCACCAAAAGAAATTCAAGATTGCTGTTGAATCATGCTCGTCTTGTGCCGTGAGCACATGTGATTATTATCTACAAATCTGGCGATGAACGTGACAGTGTGTTTGTCCCACGACGAGCTCGCCTGCCCCGAAAATGACCTGAAAACTTTTGGCCTTGTTGTCTTCGAATGCATTGTTATCGATGCTTTGTAAATTATGTATTGGATGTCTGAAGTGTGCATACCTCAGAAATAACTATTGTTGCATGTGTAGATCTCTTTAAGTTCCACTATTTTTAATCGACCGGTATAAGGCTTATGACCGGTATTATGCCAATGCATGTTATGTGGGGAGGCTTTAAAAATATAAAGGTCATGGTTAAATGTGAATCCCTTTCTGGTATCCTTGGTACTGCAGCAGAACTTCCTTTTTTTTGTACCTTTTGTCAATGACGTGGACATGCTTAGCTGAAACCGTATCTAACAGAATGTTTATTTACAATTATGTCAAAGAGCACTGCTTTCATCTCTATACATTGTACTTATATAGCCTTTTTTGTTTACCGGTCAGTAGCCCGTGGGTACACATTCTCGCCTAAAAAGTAAAAACCTAATTAATCATTGTTCAACAGAAAGCGATAAAGGGGACAACACAGGACCAGTGCTTCCAAGTGCTCTCCTAACAATCTGCTTCGAAAGTTGGAACGAAGGAGAGTTGTCTGTTTTCTCTAGTAAAAGAAAAGGAGGTTTTTTTCAACCTCCTTGTAGTTAGTAAAGGCACATACATTTAAAAGAATAGTTCAAACTGACTCATCTAACGAACCTATTACTCTTATAATCCTGTCGTCAGCTTACACAAAAGCTGAAAGATTACTAGTTAATGGACTCTTTTATATGTTTGTAGCACGACTCCGGTACATCAATAGTGTAGAGCTGTGCTTTCATTATGTAAACCTAGAATGAAATTACTTATTGAAACACAAGATAACATTGCTGGGTTCACATTTGTCTCATGACAGGTTTGAGAACTTGTGTAGCTTTCTTGGAATAGTTGTGGATGGACCTCACAGAAGCCAGCATCTTGTAACGAGAAAAGTTGTCGTAAATTCTTATCAAAGGTGGGTTGCGTCATCGAAACTAAAGTAAAACACAGAAATCGTGAGCCGAATGTAACAAGCATATCTCCTATGTTTTGTTAATTATTAAGATTCCTTCCCTTTCATTAAGGGATTAGCCTTTCAATGTTTTAGGTAAGGAAACACAACACTTTTCCTAGGCCTTGTCAAGGGCGGGTTGTGTCATAGCCTTAAAATCCTACAACGTTAACAGAAACCGTGAGACAACGTAAGAAGCATATCTCCAATGTTTTCTTAAGATTTCTTCCCTTTCATTAAGGGATTAGCAGCTAATGATAGCCCCATTTATTTCCGTATTGTTCGAAGGCGTCCTAAATCCTTACCAATGTTAGGTTGTGTCATAACCTTGTTAAAAATCCTACAACAAAAAAATCATGAGGCGAATGTAACAAGCTTTTTTAAGATTTCTTCCCCTTTCATTAAGGGATAAGCAGCTAATGATAGCCCCATTTATTTCCGTATTGTTCTAAGGCGTGACAGGCGAGGCTGTGAATGGGGGATTTGCGTGAAAAGAGGTGTTCTAATTACGTAATCCCCCTCCTCACTCATTATCTGATAACGTCCTGTCATCACAAGACAATGGCTAATCTCCAAGCAGATCCTACGGAGGCATGAGATTGTATCAAAAGTTGCCAGAGAAGTGAAGCCGACCTAGGGGTCCTATTGGCTGATGACTCCCTTTGGCCAGCTGTACTCCTAAGCCATGCCCAACTTTGATACTATCTGATACCACTGGTTAATCTGCCTGGAGATTCGACAATGTGCGCCATTTTTATGCGGGCTCTGCCATCTACAAAGATACGTACACACAGATCACAAACTGGCCTACACAAGGTAAGAAACGTAGGTAGGGAAACCGACAGATACGCGTGAAACATTACGCCTCTCCCTTTTGGGGTTTAGTGGTTTTAAGTTAAACGTGTATGTTTCCTCTCTATTTCTCCAACCAGGGAGAAGGTTCGGCGGCGGCTAGCGACGAGGTACGGGTACCGCCTTCGGGAGGACTCGGCCCAGGCCCCGCCGCAGCTCGAGCTCCCGCCCCTGCCCCCCAGCCGGCGGGCCCTGTCCGCAGTCAGCAGCCGGGCGGACCAGGATGCGGTACCCGCTGCGCAACAGGTGGTTGCTGAAGACGACGGCGACAAAGCGGAGGCTGAGGAGGTGAGCAGTTCTGTTCTATTCCGCTAGATGGCATCGCAACATGCACCTGCCGCTAGGGATGGGTACCGATACAGAAAATTCAATTACAGGTACGGTCCAGGTCCAGAGGATCAGGTCTAGGTCTGGACCTGAACTAGGACCTAATTATCTGTGAAAACTTGTGATTGACAACCCAGTGCCAGTTTCCACGCAATTTACAGCCTCGGGTAAAGCTGTTCTAGGAAGCCACCACCTTCCCACCTTTTCTAGCCAGTGTGTACGAATCCCCGGCCGACTGATTTTACATTCCCTCTGCGTTTCTTGGTCACCCCAGGTGCGCTCGTTTACCTATCACCTCCCAGGTCGTCTGATGACAGACGGCAGCGACGATGATGTCATTAATGATGCCCAAATATGTCCGACAGGGCACGTTCCATAGTCGTCATGGCGACACAATATACCTGGAACAGCCCGGGACAATGAGAGAGAGATAAGATAAAATATTACAGCATCATTGCGCAGTGATGCGATTCTTAACAACATGCTTAGGTCTTTACATAAGAAAACCTTTAGGCATATGTGGTAAAATGGTACTAGTATTGTCTCTTGGTTCTTGTCGCTTTTTCATCGTTCAAACTGTATTCCTATACGAAAGACGTAAAATGAAATATGATACCAAAAGAAATTGGTGATATGATAGGCGTAAGAACACGGCCAGGTTACCATACATGTACGATGTTAAGATCGAGTTCTACAACGGTCACTTCTATATGGGGCGTAGGTTCAAGCCTTAGATATTACTATGACCTCTTTCCTGTTTGCAGCCATCTTAACAATATTCTGCATAAATGTGTATCATTTTATAGTTAGTAACTTTTATTAATGGTCAAACTTTTAAAGCCTCACCAACGCACCACATGTCAGATTAGCCCAATATATCAACCATGTAAAACTGTCCATGTATAAATACACCCACCATCACAATGACTCATGATGTTGGATCAGCTAATTTGGGGCTTGTTTACCCTGTCAAGTTTGTGTGTTTGGTTCAGTTTATACATCAGGGTTGTATCAACTGGCTCGACATATACAATAGATAAGATCTCCTGCAAACTTCCTGAAAATTAGACTATTGTTGGAGTGTGATATCTAAAATAGAACTCCCACTTATGTCAAAATTGCTCTCCATGGTTTGATTGTTTCTCTTCAAACATATCAATAATAGATTTTCATCTCACTGCCAGTCAATTGTTTGACTTTCGAGGTGGAGCAGATTCAATTACATTGCCGTACGGACTCCGAATTCCGTTGCTATGCCAACTGTTTCCGCTAGTTGCCATCCCAACTACCACTTCCCGTTGCCATGTCGACTACACTGTAGACCGTTGCCATGCCGACTCCCGTGACCCGTTGCCATGCCTACCCCTTTTGCCCGTTGCCATGTCGACAACTCTGTAGATCATTGCCATGTCAACCCATGTTGACCATTACCATGCCGACAACTGTTGCCCGTTACCATGCCGACCCCTGTTACCCGATGCCATACCGACCCTTGTCACCCGTTACCGTATTTACAGATCCCTGTTGTCCGTTGTCATACAGATCTCAGTTGCCAGTTGCCATGTCAACCCCATCGTCCAATGCTAAACGAGCTGAGACGTTAGACGAAAGAAAGAATTTTCGTGCTTGATCTATATTGTTTCAATTTTTTTTAATTGAACCCAAAGAGCGCCCTGAGTTGCCAGTTGATTATACCACGGATATCTCAGGGAAAAGCGCTAACAGCTCGCACTTGAACTGTACTTTTCTGTGATGAAAACATTCTAAAATAAATGCAAAAGATTCCCCATAATTGTGTCACGTGAAACTGAATATATATCATGTATTCTTATAGCCTTGTATGTTCAGCGATTTGGTAAACGATGTATTCAGTGGTATTCTGGTAGCATAGCTTGTTATGTTTCGATAATTATTCATTTGCATTACAGTAGTATAACCACTGCATTTAGCCCATGTGGGTAAGTGCATGTAAATAAAGATGGTTAATACATAGATGCTATAGAATAGCACATACTAGTAGTGCAAATTGTACACAAACTCACTTCACTCTTTGCACTGAACAATTACGCGACCGTGTGACGTGAACAACATGTCAATGGTGGTTGGAAGTCTGTGTCGGCCCCCGTCTCTATTCAATGAAGATTCAAGAACTCGTCACAGATCTAGACTTTATATAGCTGTGCTCCCCACTGTGTCAAGTTACAAAGCTACACCTACAAATGCTGTGTACAGTCGACCCGTAGTTAAGTCGTGATTTATGATGTTTTACTCTCGGCTCTTGTGGTCGGAAGTCTATGTCGGCCCCCGTCTCTATTCACTGTAGATTCAAGAACACGTTACAGATCTAAACTTAACTTAAAAATAGCTGTGCCAAGTTACACTACTACACCTACAACTGCTGTGTACAGTCGACCCGTAGTTCCTTAGATCGTGATTTACGATGTTTCACTGCCGGCTCTTGTGCGCAAACATCCCCCGGGCGCTGTTGGCACAACAGTATGGCCGGCATGTCGAACAAGATCAGACTAAACAACTACACAGGAACATTTACAGACACGGCGCGCAGAGGACAGGTTCTCATGACTTTAACCCTCTGAGTGTCAATAACTCTCAGCTGTGAAATGTTTTAGAACACAATACATGTATAACGTTAACGTTAGTGACTTCTCAAGGTTGAATTTGCAAATATTTGCCTCTTCAAAACTATAAGGAAGCGGTACTTGTTACTGTCTTCATTAGAAATGACGTCAGCTCATTTCTAGGGTACTTTACAATTCAAGACAGTTTTTTGTTTCTTGTCATAGCCAGTCACTCTTTAAGTTTAAAAGATTCACCACTTAAGAAAATACGACGACGTTATTTGTTACTGTTTCAACTGAGGCGATGTTTACAAAATGACGTCAGCTCATTTTTAGGATATTTTGAAGACAGTTCTTTGTTTCTTGTGATAGTTTAAAAGATTCAACAGTTAAGAACTTATGCATATGACAACGTTAATTGTTACTGTTCCAAAGACGCGATGTTTACAAAATGACGTCAGCTCATTTTTAAGATATTTTAAGGACAGTTCTTTGTCTGTCACGTTCGGCCGGACGTGACACCGGGCCTGTTTGACTTAAGTCCGTGCACGTCAAGGTCTGATGGAATGTCGTGACATTTGCGGACAGTCACCACGTTTTTTCTTTACCTCTCACCTGGTCAATAGACCCCCCTCCCACCTGCACAATCCCACCTTTGTGGACCCGTATTAGCCCCCCTGTCGTCTCTTTGTGTGGAGTTTATTAAAACGTCGGCCGCGATTGTCAGGGCCTACTAAACGGTCCTCCCTGGTTCAATATTACCGGTCTATTTGCCGTCAAACGGGCGTGAAGTGGTCAAACAAGGCGGTAATTTGTTAGGGTTGTGTACGGGCGCTACGGTGCCCTCCCTTGTCCTGCAGGCCCTCCGTTGTGGCCCCGCCTAGCTCAGTGTTTAATTGGTTTGTGTGTGTGCTTGTGTGTGTATGTGACAAGACTAACGGAACACAAACACCGCCATTCGTGTGGAGTCCCGTGTTTGCCAACCCTGTGTATTGATCGGAATGGCGTCGCACGGAACGGTTCGCCCTGCTGGCCGGAGTCGTGTGCACAGCTGCCCGGGGTAAGCTCTACAGTCGTACGGTGGGATCTAACGAGCCATACTGATATCCCCCCACCCTCCTCATACTACCTAATGATGAGTGACTTAAAGAGAGTGTCTCAGGTCCTTGAGAGCCGAGCGGAGCGAAGCCCGCAGCCTGGCTTACCGGGCATCCAGAAGAGGGAGTCTACAGGGTCATCGCGGGCGGTCAGTTTCAGCTTGGGCCCACCTAGCTCGCGTAGGGGCACGCAGACCAGTCTACGATCCAGGCTACGCTCGTACGACGAATCCCGCGTCAACTTGGACTTGTCAACCCGTATTACAGCAGGCGGAGTCAGGAAATATTCCCAGGAACCTGTCAGAGCAAGCGCCGCGAAGGGTGCCGGTGGTGGCGCGGCGAAGAAGTACTCTGTCCCCGCGTCCTACCGAAGGTACACCGCACCGAGTCAACCGAAGACGCGGTTACCCTCCACCTCCATAGGATTACTACAACGGTACGGACACTACGATCTGTCGGACTATGTGGGTATGCTACGCTACTTAAGAATTAACAGCGCTAAAAGGAGGAAATTCTTAAAGAAACACCGTCTTCCCTCCGCCACGGAGTTCTATCCGGAAGGAGAAGCTCCTCCGGAGGAGTCCGGAGAATCGGAGGAGGAGGAGGAAGAAAGAGAAGTTTTACAGGTGGAAGACGTCAGAGTCAAGAAACCACAAGTCAGGAAAAGAAACAGACAAAAGGTACGACACTCTGAATGGTCGTTTAAATAACGTAGAAAAAAGCGTCATATACAAGCTAAACATCGATATCGATAACACTGGGAATCTTCTTTTTTCATACAAAAATAATTCTTCAGATTTTAAAGTATATACATTCAAAGTAACTGTTTCGCAGTTATTACACCTGCTGTTGTTGTCGTGAGTTGGCGGATAACTAGGATAAATCGGCCAGAAATATTTAGTTTCCTTTGTTCAGTGCTTATCTAATACAGTACCCATAGCAGCAGAAAACATTCAACAGGGTATTTTCTACCCCAGTGCATGTCCTCTTTAATTGCCTGTATCATACATAACAAGTTACAAGCAACATTATACAAAACACTACATTTTATAATCATTATGACGTTACCTGGAGATGACCAGGCGGAGAAGGAATCTACAAAGCAAAACAAGACTAGCTGTTTTCTAGTTTTTGATTAAACTTAATCGTGCGTTCAAGCAAGAGGGAAGATTCCAACAGCAGTCAACCGTTAAATCAACACCAACAACGGAAGTGCACATGGTAAAGCTTGGGTTCTCTCTGTCTGTTTTGTAGGGACCGCATTTTACAAGTATTTCTTACAATTGTTCAGACAGACGGTCGCGACATACGCCATTTAGGATCAGCTGGACACATTACACTAATACAACAGGCTTATTATGACAGCAAGTTATGACATTACGTCGTGGACTGTCGCGTACCTGTATAGTACAGTCGAGATTCAGATATCCTGTGACAGGAAAAGGTTGTTGTAGTCTGTACAGCCTTGTCGATGACAGGTTCTGTCATCGCCTTGTTGCATGAAAAACTTTGAATAGAATCGTGCTACGAATGTGACACTATTGCCTTTAGCACGGCTACATGCAGTGTTACGAAAAGAGCACAACAAAACTAAAGAAACTTGCAGTTCTCATAATTTCTTTGTGGGAATACATGGTCAGTAACAATGAGGTCACCTGACATTACATAGAGTAAGTGTCAAAACTACTCTTGTGTAATGTTTGTGTGAGTGTATTCTAACGCACTCTTAAATGAACTTTTCTCTGTGAATATTGTATCAGTACGTTGAAGTAATGTTTCGTAACGGTGCGGTGTGGGATGAGGTGTTTGATCTGTATTTGCTGACTTGTGTATTTTTCTCCATCCGGGGGATTTACCCATGTTTAACCATGTCATCACGGTCCGCTGATTGCTCCGCTGCGGTGTTAGATCAGAACCCCAAATCTCTAGTCTCTACCAGACTCCGGTCTGGCCGAATAGTACTAATAGCGACATTGGTTAAGTTTAGGAATAAAAACCTTGTAGGAGTTATTTGGCCTAGGAGCGAGCTTACCGACCGGGGGAGTCTGTGAGGTGTCGCCGAGTTAGAAGGTTATAAAACTGCAAAAGACTGACTGAGATCCCATGGCAGTTAAATTATTTGTCCTTATTTGGTCAAATCTTAAAAAAGAGATAAGAAGTAGAACTCAAGAGAGTCGGGAAAAGAAATAGTATGCTACTACTGACTGAAGAACGAAGCTCAGCGATCGATAAAAAGCTTAATGTTTTAAAAGGTTAAATGATAACGTCAATACTGTCATTATGTTCAGATACAGATAGAGTCAACTGTATCATTAACAATAACAGGACGGGTCTAGTACTGTAAGAGTACGCACTACCGCATCCACATAGCCATCCCATGAGTTACAATCCGTTAAACATCTCACCTAAACAGAGACAGGTGTTTTCCAAACAGCCACCTGTCGCCAGGTGAGGTTAACGCCAGGTCACTGCTGATACTTTAATCCACGTTAATCCCAACGTTAGCCAGTAATCCCGCTAATCCAACTTCTGACATTGTTAAAACCTTCAACTGGCAGATCTAGATTTAACAGGATCAATATGATTGATCCAGTACGTTCTGTTGTGCCGCTAAGTCCTGATCAAATGGGACAAGGCTTCTGCGAACGTCTGCTACAATTATAAGTCCGGATTAAAACCATTTTCTATGTAGAAATAGGCCAGAAGAGTCTGTTACAGAGCTGGTAGGTATGTTAAAAATAGATACATGTACCCGTTTATTTAAAGTCACATGGACAAGGCTGAGGTCGGGTCATGGTGTGCAGCTGTCGGTATCTCACGGTTACCGCCCGTCTATCTACATGTCGTTCATGTGTACGTTTGACTGAAAATCTAAATTTTTTGAAATAGCAAAGAATTCTAAAAATGCCTCTATCGGACCCACATCCATTGACTTAACTAATTCACAGAAGGGTTGTTAAAGTCTAAACTGCCGGATACAAAGTGGCACATGTTCTTAGCAAATCCTATTACCAGTTATTTTAGTAATAAATTCAGTTATTAGTATGAGAGGGACCATAAATTCGGACCGGTTGTCCCGCAGCTGTGTCTATAGTTCTGGTCATTTTCAATGCGGTAAATCATTGAAGCCTAATGTCCCAAAACCTTTCGAGTTATATTCGACATAAATACCTAATGTTGAGGGTGGTATGCTCTTTGATATCAACATATCGAAGATACTACAAGCAGATTCCTATAGCTTCTATAGTAAATGATCATGAAGTTTCGAAAGCCCACCAGCTATCCATCACAAGAGACGGGGGACGTCACAGGCTATCTATCCCTTTTGATTCACAGTTCACGTGTCACAGAGTGCTCAGAATCAGGGTCGTATTTTAAAGATTACATAATGTGACGATACAGATGACATCATTGGATCCAGTTATTTCGTATATGATTTAGGTTGCACAGTGAAAGATTGGTAGAAATTTCTTATGTGGGATTTTAAGATTTTGAATCTGCCTCTTAATGAAGAAATTCTGTCTTTCAATTAGATGTACACTATTTAGAACAACATGCAAGAAATTTGCGCCCGTTACGATCTAACCTTCTTGCCATTTGGCTAATGTTAAATTTATAACATCGCCCTTTGACCGCAAGAGTTCAACGGCTCAACAGTTCCCCCATATATCAGCGATCAGTAACAATATAACACCGGCTGATCACCCTTCAGAACGGCATTTACACCGTCGCTATGGCCACGTCAGACCATTGTGCCGCTATTTTTCAACGTTTGTTTGCGCGGGGTCAAAGGTTAGGGTCGAGTCAACAACATACCGAAGTGAAGAACATGTTCAAATACGCCAAGTGGGGGCTGCGCGGTCACTTGGCCCGGGAACTGTGGGTTAGAGTGGCGGGAACAACCGTAAACTCACACGGCTCTGTCACCATTTGGGGATTGAAAGATCGGGTTGGCGAATGAAATGGTATAAGTATGATGTTGGCATTCTTATCCCCTAGAATGAGGTTTCCCTCTGACGGCCGTAATTGTTTGGTTGTGGATACGTTTCGTATCTGAAGATTCTTTTGATGGATTTGCTTTTTTATCTTTACTTTGTATATGTACGTCGTCTTCAGTTTCTTTTACAAACGCAGAATGAAGGGTATGATAAGTAAAACTGTTTGAAAAGTGAAAAAGCCAAGTTTTGCGAACAAAGTTCTGAAATGCGCATACAAAGTGTGACAGGATTTAGCAAAGGTGTGAGTTTAAGCAGGTGTTCGCAGGTGAAACCTGATATTGAAGGCATGTACCGTCTGACAGAGGTGTACAGAGGTGACGCCTTGTGGGGTTGAGCAGGTGCTGTCAGAGTTGGGATGTAACAGGTGTTTCCAGACAGGTGTTTGCAGGTGAAGTCTAAAAGGGTAGGTCTAACAGGTGTCCTGACGTCTGGGTCACCACTTCTCTCCCCAAATTATGATGATTGGCCTTTTGAGGACCTTTAAATCGTTTGCGTAGTCATGGAAATGGATACCGTTGCCACGGCGACCCGTGGACCCCCCAGCATGTGTTTGATGTAGATAACCAGTCATAATGGAGCCGCCAGTTTTCATAATGGAAACATCATTAGCACTGTTTTAAGTAGGAAACAGCTACAGGACACATTATAATCGTCCTATTCGTTTGATAGCAGTGCAACCTTAAGGATTAAAATGGCCTCAGAACGGGTTCTATTCTTTCACTATTATAGTTGATATATAAGCTGATATATGGTTTGTTATCGAGTAGGTCAAAAGTCAGCTGACACATATGTTCGACAGGTTACTGATATGAGTCGTTTGACCTTTAATGTGCTTACCTGATATGATAACTGGTATGATAGATGTACATTCCATACAAAGGCATGGCAATAGAGAACTTCATTAAGTTCTCATTAATATCATTCCCCAACTTGCAGTGATATATAGCTGATGTCCGTAAAGAAAGTGACAGTTGACCCAATCATAAAGTAAAGACAGTGACTTATATCATCAGAAATGGAAAAAGGATGCGGTGAACTTATCCTATAGCATACTACTGGTAAAGGCTAGGTGATAAGATAAAAAAAAGATGATAAGATAATGATAAGATAATTGAATTATAATGACCCCTTCCAGTGTTCCCTCTGATGACCTTCATTGTCCTTGTCCAGATTGTATGGCGGCCGCCATTTTGGTCGTTTGCCAATGCTTGAAGAACCTATGTAGTCTAAGTCTGGATGGCAGGTATTTCGTAGGGCAGCTCCATGGCTCTAGGGTCAACATACTGTCATGTTGTCATGGCCCGCTGAGCTCAGAGTTTTATAGTCTGGCGTTCACTCTGATAAATTCTTGACCAGGTCGGCTTGAAAATGATCACTCTAGTTGTAATCTTGAAGTTATAAAAGTTATGATAAACAGTCCTGTTGACTGGAACAATGGTTTTAATTTATAGACTGTTTTGAAATAACCACCTGTTCAGAAATGGTTAAGGAAATGGGGGCAAACTGTTCCAGACAGACTCAGTTCTGTTTATAGGTTAAAGCTCAGGATAGGAGTTTTCTCTATTTACTGTTAACAAGACTTTAGCTAAGTCCTATTGTGAAGGTTCCTGTTGACTTGCAAGACCAACCTGTTGTGTAAGAAAAAAATCTCATTTGCGTGAAAGCTCAGAACATACGTAAGTGTCGCTATTTGTTAAACTGGTGACCCCAGGACTCACACAAAGTCTTATTGTAGTGGGTTTCTTTAAGACAAACTATTTCTTTAGTGGGTCGTGTTTGTGTTTGAGATCAGGATGTGCGTAAGTGTGTCTGTTTGTTAACTGGTGAACCTAGCACACTAGTGACGTCACGGTCGCGAACTCCTATAGTACACAGACTGGAGCCCGCATCTCCAAGCAGACGCGTGGTTCTAGCTCGTCTCTGAACACCTTTCCATTGTTTTGCGCGTTTACATGTTGAATTTTCAATTCTCTTATGCCTCAAATAATCGACCAAGCCAAAGAAAAATGGTTTTCCCGAGGTGAATCATTAAGTATTATTCAAGCACATTTTTAAGTCTCTCTTGGTATCAGAAAATCCTGACTGTTAGAAGACAAAATCCCCGAGCCCCACAAATATTAACAGCACAAAAGAAAAACGTTTTTTCCCCGTCAGTTTTCTCCAAGCAGATATTTCGGCTTCTCTGAAAATAGATTATGTTACTGAGAATCTTCGATGTTAGAAAAGGTTACAGTCTTCCACCCCAACATCTGCTTAGAGATGAAGCTGACGTCATCAGTTCTCACACAAAAAAGCTCAAACAGAAGACCAGCAGCGACAACAATGTGTCCACCTATATCAACACTTCTAAACAAACACTTCCCATCATCCATCAATTTGGTCACAGATCTGTTTTTGTTGGGTTTCAAGGGCTTTGGTTTTGCGTGTTTGTACATGTATCTGTAGTTTTGAGTCAGTTTGAATCTTGTGTGTTTGTGTCTGTATTTTTCTGTACAAGTATCTGTAGCTTTGTATCTGTAGTTTTGTTATTTGTATCACTACCGTTTTGTGTGTTTGCGTTGGTGTTTTTGTGTTTGTATCTGTAGTTTTGTGTGCTTGTGTATCTGTAGTTCTGTGTGTTTGTGTCTGTAGTTTTGTGTGTTTATATCCATAGTTATATGTGTTTGTACCAGTTGTATGTTGGGTATTACATACACACGGCTGCGGTACACCAAAAGGCCTTGCCCCACCTAAGTCCACTTCTAGGCTGTTTTGATCCCATGTTTGTGTTGTCCGTGATGCGGTGAGAGAGTACGTGTGTCCACACCAGCACAGATCCACTCAACTGTGGAGAAAATTGTCAGAGAAACACACAACTCTGTTTGTTTAACGCCGCTCGCAAGGGCTTTTCTGTGTTACCTTTAAAGGTCCTCGTAAAAAAATGTTATGATTTCGCCAGAAATGCCAGAAAACGTAGAAAAATGTGGAAGGCAACGTACCGGTACTGCAATTATAGCAAGTTTTTACTGATACATCGTAGGCATCAATAGAATTTTATACTTTGAGTCGGGGTCTTTGAAAAATAATAGAAAACCTTTAGAGACGAAATAGAGCTATGTTATGACGGGTTCAATTGCAGTTATTCAACCGTTGTAGCCCCCCGCAGGTCGTGCGCGCACGTATTCACCTGTTGTCAGGAGTAACAAATGTAACGTGCGCGCTCGAGTGGGCATACAGTCTGCTTCTGCGAAACCAGACGGACAGCTGCCTAGTTGTCGTTTGATCAACCTTAGCTTGCCAGCGCGATACTGGAAAGAGTTGCTGTCCTTAGGAGGCTCTTGTATTGTACTTCAGGACGAGAAAGTTTGGAGAATACCGCAAGTTGGATTTTTTTTTGGTGCGTTCATAGTTGAAAAGTGTACGGCAAGACTTTGCTCCGGGATCCCGACCGCACCACAACCAAGGCCCAGGACGGTGCTGGGTTGGGAGTAGCCCGGAATCCATTTTGCCTTGTCTCAAGTTCGCTCGTCTGATTGCATTCAAGCAGAACGTTCCCGATATTGATTTTACATAATTCATATACAGTCAGCTGGCAAATACAACATTGTAAAAAGGATTGCTTTCCTTAGAAACCCTTCTACGTCGATTTTGTGCTTCAAGAAGAGAGGGTCTGGAGAATACCGTAAGTAGGATTTTTCGGTGTGTTGAAAGTTGAAGTCTGCACGTATATTGCGCATTCAGGATCTTCCTCGACTTTGCTCCCGACTGCTGCCCAACCAAGGTTGGCTCTGGGTTGAGATTTGCCTTTTATTCTAGCTCCAGACCGCTTATCAGTCCATCAAAGCCAGGCATGACTTTCCCGACTTTGATTTTCATCTGCATCAACTTCGCCGCATGTCAGTTTTGGTCACTGAGGCGGGCCGTCATTGTTCGCCATGCGGCTCTGTCCGCCGCTATCCGCTGCAGTCCCTCCCATGTGCAACCCATCTCCACAAGGGCTCTCTCAACAGTTCTTGATTTTACAAAATTCATAGTTGGCTGGCGCATACATCATTCCAGGAATAACTAAAGCAACCTCGCCGACAAACTCCTAACCACCGATGATTTTACTCACCACCAACTCCTTACCATAGTCAGGACCGTTGAAGGTCGTGAGGCCATGGACGGCTATGTGTGATATGTCATAGGACAAATAGATTGAGTAGAATTCTGTAAGATTAAACTTGACCGAAGTACACGCGGCGCTGTAGCAGCTGTTTATATCACACTGAACGATCTATCACATCTAACCTTTGCACATCTAACTGTAAACGTTGTTTAAATATTTATCTGATTCATTGTGATTAAAGATCTCTTGTGAGGATGCTCTTTCATCACTTGGTAGCAAAGAATTTTGCACTGAAATAGTTCTTAGCATAAAGTAAAGGTGGACTCTCATTGCACTTGGGGCACCGGTGCGGCACTGCGGGGTTCGGTCACTGCGACACTGTTTTGTTATTTTCGAGATTTTCCATAATTTAGACATTGCGTGATACGTAAACTTAAAGTATGACTTAGAAGACAACGAAATACGCAAAACGCAATGATAGAATTCATTCTTCATCTCTGAAATTCATTGAGTCATCTACGAACCCCTTAGCTGGCCCATGTAGCACACACACGCAGGTACAGTTGGCAAAAACGGGATTTTTAACGCCATTTTTCTGTGGGGTGTCGCAAGTCGCGCAAAAGTTTTAACAATAGATTGAACAGCTCCTTGGCTGGCCCATATAGTACACACACACGCAGGTACAGGTACTGGTAAGTAGTTTGAAGTGGCCTGTGTGCGGGACAGGTGCGGGATGTGATCACAAACACAAACACTCACATTTGCCATGTCTCTCCCCTCTCCAAACTTAACCCAAACACAAGCACATTTCACAGTCATTTTAAAGCAATTATCTTGAGAAGGCTTGGAAGGTACAGCCCAAGTGTCGACAAGTACGATTGCTTTGACATGTCTTTCTTGTATGCAAGGGTCCGATCACATTAGCCTTACGACAAGCAGCACATGGTCATTATTGGGACAATCTTTGATGCACATTCGCCGTACAGACCTCAGCTGTCTTTTTCAAAGTAGGTTGCGGCAGGACCAACCGGCAACAAGGATCTAAGACAACGTTTTCCCTAACAAGACAGATAAATACATACACGATTATCACAGGAATGCCCTTGGGTGTACGATGATCGCACAATAAGTTTGACCAGAACATTAACGCAAACTCTAGCTATACAAGGTTGTACTTCTCCCTTTTATGCTGGCCGATCGCTCAGAGGGCCCTTGGGAGCAGCTACTAGTATTTGATACGTTTCTAAGCATACTGCGTTGTAAGGAATGTTTAGCATTTCCCTCGAATTCCCATTTAATATTTCCATGTCTTTCTTTTCTCCAGCCGCTGGCCCGGTTCAGAAGAATCACCAGAACAGTCGTCATGCTGTCTAAGGCTGTCACCACAGAAAGGTACGTCTATTTTTACATCTAGCTAGTTCTCCTTTGAGAAATATTAATGAAATGTGGTCATGTCAGTAAAGACCTCGTGCGTAGTTTGGGACAGAAAATTGGCGCATGATGAGGATAGCTATATATAGTTGTGCTTATGTCGCACACGTTTCCTGTGACGAAAGAAGTTAGTGGAGATTATTGTCGATCGTCGTTTCTGTCATAATCTCTCTACAGATTGGATAACAAAACAATCGCACCATTCGCACGACAACCATACGGCAAAATTGTATGACAAAAAATCGTATGACAAAATAACTTATGACAAATGTCACTGTATACGCGATGAAAATAAAACGTAACTTTGTTACACGTTGTAATGATTAAAACAGATGATAATGAACATTTGAGTCGATCCCTGATCTGTCCCCCCCCCATGTTTTGACACGACCATGTTGTGTAAGTTTGTTGTTAGATACTTTTTAACACGGAATGTTAATACAAACACCGGGTGTTATCTTATCTCAAAACACTTTGTCGCAATAATTGTTTGAGGAGAGTGGCAAAACAGAGGATTATTAATGATGGTGTTTGTCCATACACACTCACAAAGTACAATACGTGTGTAGCACATACATCTGTGTGGGTGGGCAATGTATTTTTTTTTTTTCAGAAAAAGTAAGAAAGGTGGAATATGACTTTACTAAGCATTTATCTAGTTTATGACGTGGCTGTGAGTAAGTTCTTCTAAGATGGTTGAGCAGCTAACAATACCACCTCTTGGTAATGGGGTCGAGAGTTTGTGTCCAGGGCCTAGCTATTAGCTGGGGCAGGGTTTCTTCATCTGGGTTTGCAACCGCACGAATCGGACGTAGGTCTCGGCAACTTTATTTTATCAGACAATAGGTTTCCGGTCATATAGGTTTGAGTACATTCTCGGGGAAGACATAGATATGTCACACAAAAGTCTGTGGTCTTGTAACGGAAAAGACCCAACCTAGTTTACGGTTGAAAATCTGTAATAATTACTAAAATCTCTAAGAAACAACGTCATGTACGTTCAACATGAGACCATCTACAAAGTGCAGTAGTTTTGTTAAACGCTGTGAGGCGCTTCACCGCAAACAATTTAAATGTCGTAAGACCAAACGTGTAGTGACGCACCTTACGTTGATGAATGAAGAAACAAATATTAGTTCTTCACGCTTGTCTTACCGCTAAGCCGACCTGCGTCACAGGTGGCCACAGGAGGTCTTTTATCCGGGCATGTTTGCTGCATTTCTTAGAAGTTGACTGAAACGCGATGCCCAACAAACTGTGTCAAATCGTCGTACAAAATCATTCTGATAGTCTGTTTGGCCCTATAACTTAGTACATTTTGTATAATAGTTATTTTGTTCCTTAATTGTTGTCATGAAGTACGCGCAGTACAACTTTATAGTGCACATCAGGGGGAAATGGCTTATTAGATCACACAAAATGATGTACATTGTTGTAGTGAACTACAACAATGTACATTATTCCCATCTCATCTCATCTCTCAACACAGAATTGAACAATGAAATTCCACAGAGTAACCACAATTAATTGATTTTACATAGGCATTAGGCTGCTTTCAGTTGTTAATCAGGGCGTGTATAACGCTGTATAATGTTGCTACTTCTTGCTGCATGCTGTCCATGTTGTAAGAAAAAATATTGCCCCAAACGTCGCTTTTCATAAAACGTTAACAAATCGTACTTTTGTTGTTTCCAGTGAAGAAGACGAGAAGCAGAAGAAGCCGAACATGAAATCGTTTGCCGAGTTCCAGTATGAGATAGAGAGCATGATGAACAAGTCTGGGCCGGCTTTCGACCCGAGCTACTACAAGGCTAGGAAGGAGGTGAGATAGCCTAGTTATTAAATTGATTTAGAGATAGCCTATAACTAGAGTTCAACTTGTTGGGAAGCTTATATTCTAGAGTTAGACATGGAATACGTAAGGATAGTTCAGGATAGCCTAGCGTCAGACTTGATAGGACAGTTCGACAGTAATATAGCCCAGAATCAGACTACATTGGGGCAGATCGAGATAGCCTGGAGTCAGACTTGTTCGGATGATACCTTAAAAACAAATGTTTCTGTAAATTCATACGTCATGCAGATATAAAAAGGTTTAATAATAGGGAGGGACGATTGTCCATTGAGCTAACATAAAACTTCACTATATATACACAGTAAACAAGTGTCCATTAGTGAAAACTTCAGAGTATAGAACTTCTTGCCTATTGACCTTAAAATTCAGAAGATAGCAAATGTCTTGTGTTAAAAAAAGTGTTACAATGCTCAAGAAAGAGCCTAATCTGTTACCTACGTCTGCAGGTGTTTGTGAGTGACGAGGCGAAGGCGATCTTGAGACTGGCGCCGGAGGACCGGACAGAGGAACAGATTCAGCTGGTAAGCAGGGCTCCTAATTATATAAACCTCAATATTGATTATGGCTCCTTTATTCAGATTGGTTCCTTCTGTTCCTACGTCTTGTGTTGCATGTTGATTGGTAAAAAAAAATGTCCAATCTCATTGGCCGATGCCTCAGTCTCAGAACATGTCCTCTATTCAGTTCAAGGTATTTATACTCTTATTAGTCGTACATATTTTGTTTGTTGTTGTAAGTTGTAGAACAGGTGCCATGCATGTGTTACGTCACCGTTTATTTTGTATATGTGAATTTAAAACATTGTGGGTCAGAGTTGTAGGGCAGTTCCCTGCCTTGTCCCATGGCAATCTGCATCTACTGTATTTTCGGATGTAGAAAAATTATTGTTTTTCTTGCAATTGTAGTTTTATTTATGCATGTTGGCTTGCCTATGAGAGAAAGCAAAAAAGAAACACGTTTTCTCCGACCAGGCGCTGAAGTCTGTCCGCAGCGCGGTGGACGTGTTCTCGGAGTTCCCCATCAAAATGCAGGAGTCTCTCATCAGGGTCGGCTGGTACGAATGGTGAGGAGGAACATTGCTTAGTTTTCTTTGTTAATGTCTGTGCTGTCTGCCTGTCGGTGTCTGCTTGTCTGTATTTACCCGAGTACGTCTGTGTATCAGTCCATGTGCCTGTGTATGTGTCTGTCATCCTGTCTATCTGTTGTGAACCTTTTTCTTGTGTGTACCTGTTTGTCAGTCTGTCTGCCTATATATATGTGTGCTACTGCGGATACAAATACAAAATGCATAGTACAGGCTGTTTAGGTAAATGTGTGAAGCCCGCCACTTCTGGGTGCCTTGTTTGTTTTTACTAATTTGTTTCCGTGAATAGTTTCATCGGGTTGGCACATTACTGAATGAAGAGGACTTTTTCACAATCATTGCTTTATTTCTATCGACGTTTACATGTAGGTGATCGTCTAGTACATCTGTCACCTTCCTCAGGTCACATTGTACTGCAGCTATAGGTGTCGCTGCTTACAAATGCGGTCACAAACGTTACTTATTTGTTTGTATCTGTGCAGTTTCGACCCGAAGCGCGTGATCATCCGCCAGGGTCACATCGCTGAGAACTTCTACTTCATCCTGTCCGGCACGGCCGTGGTGACGGTCATCTCAAGGGACGAGGACACGGGAGAACCCAGTCTCAAGACGGTGGCCTTTCTTAAGAAGGGAAACAGCTTTGGGGTAAGCCTGCAAGTTTCGTTAGTTTGTTTGTCGGTTTGTTCGTTACGGCGTGGCGACATTCGTCGTACGATTTTGATGTAGTAGAATTTTCAAGTAGGCTGTGACAGAACCAGCCACGCACAGACAATGATATAAGACATCATTTTCAGTAACACAGTTGGGTATTGTGGCGTATGTAACTGCAGGGTGTTTGGCCCAAAACCTAGCTGTTTAGAGATCTTGGGTTTAAATACTGTCATGCTGCTGATATCGTCCTTGTGCCCTTGGTTTAAGTCACTAAACACAACATTTCTTACCCCACCCTGGTGTAAAATGGGCACCTGACTTCGGTTGGGGAGTTGAAAGGCGTTGGAAAGTACCATGCCCTAGATAGAATACAGTCGATAAAAGGCTACTATTCCTACGCCTCGTAATGAGACAGTAAGATGGATTCTATATGGCACATGCACAGTTGAATTTGTCCCAATAACAGTTTGTGATCGTACGACGATAACACGACGAATAAGACTGCTATTAAACGAAAACCATTTCTTGTTGTCCCAAAGGAGCTGGCCCTGATGCACCAGTCTAAACGGAACGCCTCCGTCATCTGTAAGGACACCGTCTCACTACTGGCTGTGGGGAGGGAGGTGAGATATTTAGAGGTTCTCAATGTTCACATGGATCTCTATTTCACATTTATCCTGAAATACATTAATACGCTTGGACATATGTATGGCTGACATATCATCGATGCAAGCTATAATGCATTAGAGAAGCCATAGCCGCAGCATGTCCAGAACTCGAGATATCAAACACGGAAGTTCCGCTGCAGTATCGTAGCAGGCCACTAGGGGGTCCAAAATACCGTTTTCAGGTCTCATCAACCCACATACCGTATATCAATACAATCCATCCTGGTGTTCTCGAGTGATGGCGGTCTTCTACATACACACGCTACCGAAAATATAACCTTCTGGGCGAAGGTAACAAATCTTATAACGTCTGTGCCTTTTTCCTGCACATCACTCAGGATTTTGTCAGTATCTTCATGCACGGGACCGGCAAACCCGACGGCCGGGAGCCTGAACATGTGCGCTTCCTGCGGAAGGTACCCGAACTGCAGGGCTGGCCTGTGGACAAGCTGCCCCAGCACAACCCGGACGTGTGCCTGTACACTTTCTTCAGGCGCGGTCTCGTCATCTGCAAGGACAGCAGTATGGCGGACAAGATATACGTGGTAGTAACGGTGAGTCGATTAAGTTATGTTCATGATATATAGAAATATATTTTGTCGGTCATAACTCGGCCCGTGTGTCCTAGGGAAAAGACCGCTGTTTCACAAAGTAGCAATCATGTAAATGTTCCATTCCGTTGTTTTTCTACAGGGCCGTTGTCGAGTCCTGAAGTCCCTCCGACCGACCACACCACAGTTTTCATCCAGAAGGAGAAGAAACGTGCCGACAGACTTTTCAGGTTCGACTACAAATATTCGTATAATACCACATCTCTGTAACGTTAGTACTTGCTCATTAAAAAAAAAAACGAAACGAGGCATGATAGATTTTTAACGCTTCAATTCAGAACACGTGGACTGTACAGGTTTGTCTACCTGCCCAAGGCTTTCTTGAAATTGACTGGTACAGGCAACTTTTGAGCTTTGCCCCATTGGATTTACGTGTTCATAAGGTCACGTGACGAATAGTCAAAAATTCAGAACGTCAACACCAACAAAGCCATGCTTAGTACAAATTTTGCCGTCCCCTCCCCACAGGCCCTTCCCTCAGCCCGAGGTCCGTTGCATCTTCCGCATCAGACGACTCGGAGGAAACTGCGCCAGTCTCCTCACCGAGCCGCTCCAGCGACCCCCTACGGGCGTACACGTACCCTGGCCCCGCCCGGAGACGGCAGGCCCGCTCGGCTACCAGGCCCCGCACGGACAGCCCCGGCCTGCCGCCCATCTATATGAAAACTCCTATGACAGGTGAGTGACGATACAATAGAAGGGCCTACATTTTATTTGTTTGCCGGTTCCCGTCCTCAAGCTTTGTCGACTATGCCATACAATATGGAACTAGCTTCAGGTCGTTTGTACGAGCTTTCGATACTCGTAAGACCTTCAGATATCTGGAAGACTTCCAGAAATCTTTAACTAAACTATATAAATTCAACTTCTATTCAATCGAGAAATCATCAACTATGTAGATTTACAAAAATACCTTGGCCCACACAGAACTGCAAGAAGCAGAAAAAGTCGAGTCTGTCAAGGAAGGGGTTCTTTCTTAGGAGTTAAAACGCCCTGGTATGGTGATAGTGATGATGATATAAATCTAATATCTTCCATTAATTATTCTTTCGCAGGTCTACCCGAAGATGCTTCGTCGCACAAACAGCAGCTTGAAGAACTTTTTAATGAGAGATTAACGATTTCGGTAAGTTCTAACAATAAGCCAGTTCATAGTTCTAAGTGCACATGTTTAGTGTGATGCATTGTGGGTAATGTCAAAGTTAAATCTTTAGTCTTTGCCTATAAAACGTCCTGTGAGTATTCATGACTAACAACGAAAGTCAACAAGGTGTTTGTTTCTAGAGTTCAGAGATGAAAGTACGAAGTGCGAGTTTTATAGCGATAGAAGATAATTTCAAGATAATTAAATTCAAGATAATTCGGGTGTATTCTACTGAAACTCACGTTTTCCTTTGTTTCTCTCTCTCATTCTTGATCACCATGACGACAAAGCAAGCCAAGAGGCGATCCGTGCTTCCTGCGTCAGAACGGACGACCCCTGACCTCTCACACCAGGACGATACCATCTCCGACTCTTCGGGGGACAGTGAAGTGTTCATCCAAGTGCAAACACTAAAGGAAGGCGACGTCTTTGTAAGTTACTCATTTAAGAGCTACATGTGGTCTAGAGTAGAGTATAGTAGAGTAGAGTTTCTTCGGCCAGGTAGGAAACGGCTGGTTCCATTTTAGGCCGCTCTTCACTTTTTATGTCACAGTCATTTCCAGTTTGTGGGGATTGTCTAGAGCTCGGAAGTCAAAGTACACTTTGTGTTTCTGCATGAGCCTGTCCAGCCTCTCCTTGAAGCAGTTTATGCTGGGAGAAACCACTACTGTCTCGGGTAGGCTATTCCACCAGGGGATCACCCGGACGCTGAAGAAGTGTGCTCTTCTGTTGGATTTAGATGTTTTCCTCTTTATACGTAAACTGTGGCCTCTAGTTCTAGTTTCCTCGATCACGTCAAAAGGGCTTTCCAAGTCATACACTCCATGGATGAACTTGTATGTGTTGATCAAGTCTCCCCTAAGACGTCTGTAGACTAGAGTTGGTAAGTCCAACACTCTAAGTCTCTCCTCGTACGTCATATTCCTGAGACCAGGGACACGTTTTGTTGCCCTCTTTTGAACCTGTTCGAGCTCGAAAGCTAGTTTCCACGAGTATGGTGACCACACTGGTGCCCCATATTCCAAGTGTGGGCGGATTAGTGATTTGTACAAGAGTAAGAATACTTCTTTATCAACAAATTCAAAGGTTCTCCACATAAGGCCTGCAACTTGGTTGGCTTTGTTGGTTATTGCAGCTACGTGATTACTGAAGTTCAGATCCTTATCTACCATAATACCCAGGTCTTCCTCTAACTGTGTGAAGTTCAAAGATGTACTTGCTTCTTCGTCCGTCACAGTATATACAAAGTCAGGATGACCTTTTCCCAACCTAATAACAGTACATTTCATTGGATGAAAGTTCAGTTGCCAATCTTCTGCCCAGCTTTGTAGTTGATGTAGATCTTTCTGTATGACGGCACAGTCGTTTACCTGTGCTACTGAACGATAAATTTTCGTATCATCCGCGAAAAGCTTTAGTTCACTTTGCACAGTCTCAGGTAGATCGTTAACTAACATGGTGAACCGCACCGGACCCAGTACACTTCCTTGTGGCACGCCACTAGTTACTGCTGCCCAGTCCGATCTTGTGCCGTTTACCCGTACCCTCTGCCTTCTCCCTTGTAGGAAGGATTTAATCCACTTCAGAATGTTGCCCGTTAATCTAGGCCCGCTAGTCTAATCTGGGTACCTTTTATATATATATATATATAAAGTGCATATTGTCTTCAGCATGTGGTGTCTGTCTTATGCATCTTTAAAATAACGCAAGACGGATTCAACTCAAGTTAGGTGTCCTCTTGCCTTCAAAAGAATAATTCAATACCTATTGCTTATATCACGTGACCTTACGGAAGTGTGACGTGACAATGGGGTCAAAGGTAGTTGGAAGTCGGTATCATCTCCCGTCAGAGCACGTGACCACAACGTTACAAGAATACATCTACTATGATCTACATATCAACAGGGATGAGTTTCCATGCTAGAAATATCTTTTAACTTCCTAGCTAAATTTAGTAACATAAGCTATGGGTACCATTAAAATCAGTTGTTCAGTTTTTTAGTATAATTACATACGATTATGATTAATTGGTATACTTTTGTTCCAGGGCCTTGTAAACGTGGTGTTCAGCCCGGCAGAGGGCGGTACCGGGATGAGTCTGGTGTCAGACGGAGCGGAGTGCATCCTCATCTCAAGGAAGTTCTTCGAGAAACATCTTGACCTTGACATTCGCAGAAAGATTAGGAGCACAGTAAGTATCACTTTGTATGAGAGGTGTCATTAATTCACTTAGTAGAATATGATCCTAATGTTGGTTGACATTGTAAATATTCCATGTATTTGTCAACTATCATTTTGCTGCGACCTGTACTCATCCCAGTTGGTATATATGTACAATAAAGGTCGTCATTCATTAATCAATGAATACAAATTTATCCAAATCTATTAACCTTATTTCGCCATTTTGGTCTCGTGATAAATGACACGTGACAGCTATAGTTTCGCGTGGCTCAGCGTGTCTTCATTGATCAAATTTGCATCAAGCTGACTATCATGGTCAAACTCATCTGATCATTGAGCGGTTCACCTTCCGCAGATCCAGCCGTATCCTTCCGAGCGGAGCCTCCAGCAGAAGCTTCAGGACAAAGTCAACTGGGAGGAGTTCAAAACCCGGACGGTGCAGGATCTGGTCGCCAGTAAAGAGCTCGTGTCCTTCATGCAGAACCCCGTCCACTCATAGCAGCAGCACTGGTCTCACGGTTACACTGAACAACAACGCCCTCTAGCAGTCAAGTTCGTTATATTCAAGCAGATGGGTGGCGTCGGAATATTTGAACGCTTTTCTTTATTATTGACAGAAACCCGCTCAAAGATTCAAGAACATGAACCGGAACCATACAAGACTTGGAAAAAAAGGGGTTAAATTTGTCCTTACTATGATTTTGAGATAGATAAAACGTGTCTATTAAAAGGATGATACTATCAGCAGTGGAAAAAAAACACCTTTGATAGTATTTTTCCACTGTTGACAGGATGATCCTGTCAATAGCCTCAGGTTTAGTTAACCCGTCATTCCTTGTGATCAGTTTTTACGAACGTGGGTACTGTCGGCAAAACGTCGAAATGTTGTGAAACATCATGAGGGACCTGCAAGTTGTAGCTATTTCCGTTCTCCAAATAGTAATAACTCAAGCAACTGGATATGATTTTGAATAAGGTCAGACGTTTCAGACACCGTCCGTTATCTTTCATCAGTGACACTGAAGTCTTCATCTCTATTGCATATCAATTCATAGTTAGAATATAAAACCTGCTATCCAACAAGATCTCTTGACGTGTCACAGATCTCTTGACGTGTAACAGATAACGGTTTTTATCTGAAACATCATATCCAGTTGCTTGAGTAAATGCTATTTGGCTTATCTTAATACCTGAATTTCTAAACTTCATCGACGTACTTCCGTTCTGTTTATCTGTATATATGATCTTGAAATGTACATTTGTTGTCATACATGTATGTGTTCAGAGGATAGGAATATAAGACTGTACATAATAATTTCATATCCAAAAGAGTACACCTAAAACTTTGTGGCTGTATATAAAGTCGTACATGGATGACGATTAGAAGGTGTAAATACTAAAATATTGTTTAAACCAAATGTCAAATTTTGAATTTGTAAATATATATATCAATTTTTACTGAAAATTTGTATTGGTGTATATATCTTTCATGTAAATATACTTATGTAGTCCAAATGATGAAGTGGTCGCACTAAACATAACAATGTTGTTTTCATTTAAATCAAAGTATTTTTGTACTTGAAATTTCCAGTCAAATCATGATTAAACTGTAAAGCTAAATGGTTTAAAGCACCAAAGATTATCCAGTCATTGTTGTCTGCAAACGCTCTTGACTGTATACTTCACTTTACACACGAACGCACGCACATATACATACATTATGTACAGGGGTGACGTAAAAGTTGGCGCCTGCGCCTAGACCTCACAGTGAGCTCAAATAAAAACAAGGCTTTAATCCATTTAAAATCCTTTCTTGGTGAGATTATATGTTAGATCTGGTCAGCTTTGGAGTGGCTGAGGTTAAAAAGACCTTTTGCTTGTTGAATCTGTCGCAAAAAAAGACCTTTCTCCATCTCATTTGTTTTTGCACCCCCGTGAGAAAGTGGCACCATCGCCAGATAGACGACCAATCCAAAGGCTCTGATTAGGGGGAGGGGGACTATCTGTAGACTAGCCGTATAGAAATTTTTACAAATGCGATGAGAATGGACAGGCTAGCATTTGAGGGTATGTGTCTGTGTTCGTGTGTCTGTGTTTGTGTGTGTGTGTGTGTGTGTGTGTGTGTGTGTGTGTGTGTGTGTGTGTGTGTGTGTGCACCTTTTGGGGGTAAACCGCAACAGGGTCACAGAGGGGCTTGAATATTCGTTGGGGTCACAAAAGGGGTTCTAATATCAATCTTCGCTGAGGTTCACATAGGGGTTTAAATATGAACTTTCGTTGAAATTCACAAAGGACCTTCTCTCTTGTCATGTTCGTGATGGCTCACACGGAAAGTATCCCATATGAATAATTCGCACGAACGTATTTCGTGTTTCTACCTCGAGCTCCCAGCCCCGAAGGTTCGCGTCTTGTCCCAGAAAATTGGTCTGCCTCTGGCAGAACAACAACATGCGTCATACCGCGTCATCCCTCCAAATATGGTCATAAATACCCGCACTTCTTCAGACTAATCATGGCCTTATTGTCCATATTCACGAACCTTGTCCTTGGCTGCTGCACTGTTCCCCTGGTGTCTTGTACAGTACAGTCCAAATGTACGAGCAAGCCGAGCCGGTCCGGCCCCCTTTCTTACGCCCCAACAGCGGTCAAACCAGCAGGCAGCCGTCACAAACCCCTCATGTACATCAGAGTGGTTCACCCGGGCGTGTCAGCCATGGAGTTGGCGCTTCTGACAAGTTGAAAGAACAACAAGAAGCGTCTTCACACACGTACGAAAATGCCGAGGAGGAACGTTACGCAAAGCACACGTCTGCAGGTATCCGACTTTTTTTATAACTTACCTTCTTTTCAGTAATTTACTTGGGTAGTATCACAATAAGGAGACACAATATCCTGAAGAGGTCGCGAATAACCACTTAGGCCACAGCAAGTAAATTTTATGGATGAAATCCTCTGCAGACTGCAAAAATAGTGCAATAGGGCGAGAGAAAAAACAAGATGGGTAAGAAAAAACAAGATAGCTACATTTTCAAAATAGGCACGATAAAGTTGTGATAAACGTTGTAACAAGAATTAAAGGGACAAAACATGGTATCAGAGCCAACAAGGCATTCATTCCTGTGTTCAAGACATGTACTGATGTGGTAAAAGTGACACTAGTGTGGTAGACTGGCATCATAAACATTTTGGTAACCAAGTTGGTAACCACACTCATGGCTTCCATATTGGTGTCACTTTTACAACTATCCAACAATTAAGTTTAATTTCTACAACTATAGTCATGGGTACCTCGCAAGTGTCGCTTCTACAAGTACTAGTATTAGGCTACAACACAACATATTTGCTCATTTTGGTACTTTGTTTTGTTTGTTCATTTAATCGCACAACAAAATAATAAAAAAATACAGAAAAGAATGCATAAAAAACAGGTGCAGGATCAGGAGGAGGGAAAATCGTTAACAGCTTATACTATGCCTTCCTCCTTTACATTAAACAAAATGTATAGTAATCGGTAAATAACAAAGAAGAGTAACTCGTAGGATGTAATAATAATACAAAAGGATAATCAAATAATAATAATAATCGAAATTGAGATAATAACTGACAATATATATGAGACTACTATAAGGGACTAGGGTGGTTTATGAGATGGGTTTTCAGGGCAATTTTAAACGTAAGAAAAGAAGAAGTTTTTAGTATATTTGTATGCAGGCTGTTCCATATTGTGACACATCTGTAGTTTACGGAGAACTGCGCTAATGATGTGCGGCAGAGAGGAATAATTGATTTCTTTGCCCGGTATGATCGTTGTGTACAAGTGATTTAGGGTTTAGAAAATTTTCATATATATCGGGGTGTTTGTTGGAAAGGAAGCTAAACGTGAATATACTAATTTTTAATTAATTGATACCATGCATATTCAATATTTTTTAGAAATAGAAGGGCTGTATGGGAGAGAAAATCAGGGGCAGAGGCTATTCGTGTAAAATTCTTTTGCAGGGTTATAAGAGGGTGTAGGGTTGTGCTTTATTTACTTTATCGTCATGTTGACCATACCTGCAGAAGAATTTTTTTTTTTTCTGAAATCAGGCGAAAATTAATGTGCGCGCTGATGTCATCCATAAAATTACCTTGTTGTGGCCTTACTTATTATTACTTATTTTCCTACTCCAAAGCTGCTGATGACACAGACATATATTTCCCATAGACCGCACGTATCCGGTTGGAGCAAGCAGCCACCGTGTTATCTGTAGCTTCATCCGCTCCCACCAAAGTTGTTTGGCCGCCGTCATTGCCGTGCTGCTCAGCCTTGTCGCTGTGGGAATCGCCCCTCTGACGTTCATCAATAAAGAGGTAAACACAACATTTTCAAGCAATCTCTGTTTCTTCTTTTATTCTTAGGGGTTAATCAAGACATAACATGCTGCTGTTTTCCCTAAACGATTTTTTAACTTTTGTATTCTGACGTTCGTCTCAAGGAAATAACTCAACTGACCACCACTGTTGATGCCTTAAAGCGCAACCAAGACGACATGCGCAAACTGACCGCCACTGTTGACGTCTTGAAGTGCGACCAAGACAACTTGTGCAACCTTACCACCACTGTTGACGCCTTAAAGCGTGACCAAGGCAACATGTCTGCCACTGTTGACGTCTTGAAGTGCGACCAAGACGACATGCGCAAACTGGCCACCACTGTTGAAGCCTTGAAGCGCGACCAAGACGACTTGTGCAACCTTACCACCAATGTTGACGCCTTAAAGCGCGCCCAAGATGACATGTCCGCCACTGTTGACGCCCTGAAGCGTGATCTGGACAAGGAGCGAAGCCGAACCGCAGCATTGGAGCAGCGTCTTCACGGGATGAGCAAGTCCCCAGGCAAGTCTGATTTCAGTTGCTATGTGCACTATTTGTAATGTCATACTGAGCAGGTTCATAAGTATAAAACAAGTTATATATGCGACAATGCATCCCTTATCACATTGCATCCTTTATCATAGTCATTGTGTACTAGTATATACATATGTTGTTAATTTAACGTTTAGAAAGTTGTGTTTCTCTGACTCATTTCATTTACTCATTATTCTGGCATCAAATAAAACCACACAACCTAATGGGGACTGAGAGGTACGGTATTCTGATGAAGTATCTGGTGATTTCTTAGTGCATAAATTACGTATAATGCTGCTTTATCAATATGCCCCCTGTGTACACATTAGTCTGTTAATGATGTTTATGCAAAACGTGTTTAGCAGCATCCTGCCCTGAGGGATACACAATGTGGAGCGGAGTATGCTACAAGGTCTTCAACACAGAGAAGACCTTCAGCGATGCGGCCGCGACCTGTGGTGAAGACGGCGGCACACTCGCCATGCCCCGAGACGCTGAGACCAACGCCTTCCTGGTCTCCTTGAGCGGCAAGAGAGCCTTCTGGATCGGCCTGAACGATCAGCGCGAAGAGGGAAGCTTCGAGTGGGTGGATGGTTCTGCATTCGGGGTATACACCTCCTGGAGTCTGGGACAACCGGACAGCGGGAGGGGAGACGAAGATTGCGTTTACTACCCCGCACAGAAAGACACGTGGAATGACGCAAAATGCGACTGGACGTATCGCTTCATATGTCAGGCTTTTCCAGGTAATTTCTATAACGTTACATGGCACAGATAAAGTGACCATGTCACTAAGCACGGCCACCATTTGTGGTCTTATCATGAAAGTTCATCTGTGTTGGTAGAGTACATTATAGAAAAACTACTAAACTTTACTTCCAACACTGAATTAACTATAGGGACTTACCCCTCTAAATTTTCGGTCAATCTCCGTCGACCTTGAGATAGACAGGGTCATTCTGTGAACAAGGTCGACGGAGATAGACCGAACATTTAGAGGGGTAAGTCCCTATAGTTAATTCAGTGTTGGAAATAAAGTTTATAAATTTTTCTATAATCATTTCAGGTGTTGTGATTATAAACCATTTCAAAACACATCATTCCACATTCCATCCCTGCTATTCTGTTCATTTTCCAGGACGTCCATAGGCGACAGCGGGCAGGTGGAACCACCATGGCAGCGGCTCTCCGGCAATCCGCAGTAAAACTAACCAGCAGAGCGTAGAAATTGAAATTATAGCAACAGTTCGATCGAGTAACACCTACATCTGCATCGTTGTACATGTGTCTGTACAACGGCTCTCCGCTGTAAAACTAACCTGTAAACCTGGAATATTATAGCAATGCCAATGTGCCCAAATAGCAACTTGTTTTCCAAACATTATTTGGGCTTTGTGGAGTAGAAAACTAATACAAAGACCTAAAGGATGTAATGTAATGAATCAGTACTGCATGGACGCCAAAGTATACGTACGAAGTGAAGTGGTAGAAAGTAGTAGTCACACCTCAGTTTCATATAGAGAAAATTTACACATCACTTCTCATTATCAATCATTTCTTTTACATGACGAACATTCTAAAGAGGGTCCGAGGGAAAAGCTCCTGGTTTGGCCTCATCTCCTGCCTGCTGTAAAGCCCTTTAGGATGGTATTCAGACGTAAAAATGGTACAGTCCCTGTGTTTACAAACACAGCTGACGATGTGGACTCCCCAGCCAGTAGATTCAATTGGGAACGTGCGTCTAACGATGTTCTGTTGCAGTATCACACCTGTACTGAAAACCTTTTGTCTGAAGTTATGCTTCCAATTGAAGCAATCAGATGTGCTGACCCGAACTGCAGGGACGAACATCACAGGGAGTCTCTTGACAGTTTTTCATATGAGATAATTAAAAAACTACAGGAAGCTTCAAAAACTTCTCTTCCTGGTAGAAAACGCACTGTTTCCCACTTGATTCCTGGTTGGAACGAAGTAGTTAAGGAATATCATAGTGCTGCTCGAGATGCTTTCACTCTGTGGCGGGAAAATGGTCGGCCTAGACACGGAGCCATCTGGGAGCTTTTACGAAAATCAAGGGCGAAATTTAAATACTCCCTTAGGCAATGCCGCCGTTTCGAGGCTCAACACCGGGCCAACGCGTTGGCAACGTGTTTACATAAGGGGGATAGTAGGGCCTTCTGGTCGGCCCTTCGCTCCCAGAATGGCTCCAAATCTAGCATACCTTGTACAATTGATGGCCATTCGGGTGCATCCGATATTGCTAACATGTGGAAGAACCACTATAGCGCACTGTTAAACTCCGTCAATTCTACCGCATATAAGTCACATGTAAACAGCACTATTCAATCAGGTGTCTCGGACAATCCTGGAATGTCCGTTACTGTTGATGAAATATGTGACGCCATTAATGAGCTGTCCAATGGTAAAGCATGTGATGCTAATTGTATTTCTGCGGAGCACCTGAAGTACGCAGGTCCCCGGCTGCATGCGCTATTGTCATTGTTGTTTTCCGCTGTGCTCAGACATGGTTATGTTCCACCTAGGTTACTTAACACCGTTCTCATTCCGATCGTTAAGAAGAAAAATGGCAATGTGACTGACAAAGACAACTATCGCCCGATAGCGGTCTCCAGTCCGATATGCAAAGTTCTTGAAAGACTGCTTTTAAGGCGTCTAGATGAATTTTTACACTCTCCTGATAACCAGTTTGGTTTTAAAAAACAGCATGGCACAGACCTTTGTGTATTTGCCTTGAAGGAGGTAATCCGTTACTACCAGAAACGGGGCTCTCCTGTATTTGTGGCCTTCCTGGACGCCTCTAAGGCCTTCGATCGTGTAAATCACTGGCTGTTATTTAAGAAAATGATCGACAGAAATGTACCACTTTACTTGATACGTTTACTTGTAGCCTGGTATAATGTTTTAACCTTTAGAGTACGTTGGGGCAATGTCCTTTCTGACAACTTTACTGCCACTAACGGAGTGCCACAAGGTAGCCTGATATCTCCTTTTTTGTTCAACGTCTATGTCTCTGACCTGAGTGTTGAGCTGAATTGCTCTGGTGTTGGTTGCTACATCGGAAATGTCATTGTGAACCATCTGTTATACGCTGATGACATATGTATTATCTGCCCATCTGTTAAAGGTCTGCAAAAGCTAATGTCTTTATGTGAACGTTTTGGCTCTGAAAACCATATAGTGTTCAGCAAAAGCAAGAGCCAATGTGTATATTTTCCATGTGGTAGACTCAAATTGCACGGACCGCCTCCTTCAGTCACCCTTTATGGCACGGAATTGCAGTACGTTACATCTGTGAACTACCTGGGTAACCAGATTACCTCTGACCTGTCTGATGATGAGTCAATTCGTTATCATGTCAGAGGGTTCTATACCAAAGCCAATTCCTTGATACGAAAATTCCGATTCGCCTCTCCTGGAGTGAAGCGCGTCCTTTTTGATGCATATTGTTCCTCGATATATTGCGCTCAGCTATGGTGTCAGTATAACTTGGGTACGATTCGCAGGATACGCGTAGCCTATAACAATGCTCTTAGGATTGTGTTAGGTTATCGAACGAGAGATAGTGCCAGCCAAATGTTTGTGACACATGGGATTGACACTTTTGTAGCTAGAAGGAGAAAACTAACGCATGCATTTGTACAACGCATCGCCATATCTACAAACAACATTATCTCCCGGTTATACCACTCAGATGCCTTCTTCCATAGCAAATTCTGGACACACTATGTGAATCTTGTTTTCAAAAGCCCAGGCTAATTTAACTTTTTTATTGTATATAAAGTGTATGTGTATTGTTGTATTGTACGTTTTTATGTGATATGGGCCAAGAGCCTGCAATAAAGTTGAAATTGAAATTGAAAAAAAAAAAAATTGAAAAAGGTGGGTTCACATGTGCGTATATATCTAAGTCCGTATGAGGCACACATGGGAGTATTTGCCTCCACCAGGCCCCTACGGTCGGTGAGGCTATGGGACCGGTGAGGTGAGGCCCCACAGCTCGTTGGAAAAATACTAGAAATTGGACAAAACGTAAACAGGTAACATGTTAGACGAGTTAGCTGGGTCGCTAACCATACTTCTCAGTCAGCTAACTCATCTGGCATGTTATGTATCTATATTTGTCCAATTTGTACTATTTATCCCGCGACCTGTGGAGCCCGCTAGAGACTAAGAGCTTCATACGGCATGTGTGACCCCACCTTAAGAATGAGAGGGACTTTCATCCCATTTAATAAAATTGTGCTACTTCATCAACAAGCAAAAGAATTGGGTAGTTGCAATTGGAAGTGTCAGCTATAATAGCAACGGCTATGGGCTACATTAAAAGTTTAACAAAGTAAACTGATATTCTTCATGTTTCTACCGCGTACTCCTAGCCCCAAATATAGCTACTAAATTTAGCTACTATAGCTACTGGGGTATCCGTACTCTAAAACTGGCATCTATCGTAATCATCTATACAAGCGTGAACGTGAAAGAAGTAACTTTATTTCGAAAATATATCAACTGAACAAACTACTACACGTCTTCTACACATTTTATAACTAGCTCAAAGCTAAGACCATATATATAATAAAAGTGAACTGGTTCGTACAACCGACTAACAACTCTTGGACTATCAACCAAGGAAATGTGTGGTCCTAAATAGGTTAGCGAAGAAACGTTACCACAAACAATGCAAATATAAACATGATATCCAAATCAACAACTTTACTGAACTGTGCTTATATATCTCAACTTTTGGACCACTTCTATGTGCTAGTTTTCTAGTTCTACAATTTAAATCAAAACAATATACCTAAATTATTTAAAACACTATGATGTAGCTTGAGTTGTCAGGCTGTAAGTTCACTTGTCAAGGACAAACATTTCCCGTCGTTGACATTAATCATCAGTTGTCAGAGTTAATAACTCGTTTGCTACAAAAGGTATGATTTTTCATTATAGAATATACCAGGTAGGAAATCAACTTCTACTTGATACACTTACATGTACAACAAAACTAATATCTTCAAACCTAGTACCTACAAATGTAACTTATAGAACACCACAACAAACTGAACTACAGGTATCTAAGTGGAGTCAAAATAACTTGTATAACTGAAAAGGATGATGCTGACACAACATGGACTTTGTTGATTTGACTGCCATCATCCACATTTGTCTCCTAAGAAAACCCAGCTGACCAAATTGCCTACTGAACTCCTTGAAATTAAGGGGTTTCAATCTTAGGTAAGTTTTAGTTTCGTAAAAAACAATCCAACACAATGTACATAAATAATAAACAAGAAGTCAACTTGAACACATTATACAACAAAACTAGCATCTGGTAAACTACAAAATGTAACTTTTAGAATACTGCTTGAGTACTTTCATAACGGGAAAAAGAGGCTACCTCAACAAGAACTCATTTGACTCTACTAACAAACCATCAGTGTGTAGGTCATCAGGGTCAACAGCAACTTAAACTATCCGGTTCCCTTAGGCAAATTCAGGATTCTTTACATGTGCACGAGTTAGATCGCCATGCACTGAACTGCCTGCTGCACTCCTCACATCTGTAGCGCTTTCCTGTGACTCTTTATGTGTCTCTTCATATTACTCAGGTGACTGAACTGCCTGCTGCACTCCTCACATCTGTAAGGTTTCTCCCCCGTGTGGGTCCGCGTGTGAGTCTTCAGAGAAAAAAGGTGACTGAACTGCCTGCTACAGTCCTCACACTTGTATGGTTTCTCACCCATGTGAGTCCGCATATGGCTCATTAGTGTACCCAGCTCACTAAACTGCCTGCTGCACTCTTCACACGTGAAGGGTTTCTCCCCTGTATGAGTATTCATGTGCCTCTTCAGAGTATACCCAGATGACTGAACTGCCTGCTGCACTCCTCACACTTGTAGGGCTTCTCATCTGTGTGAGTCCTCATGTGTCTTTTCAGAGAGCCAAGCACACTGAACTGCCTGCTGCACTTCTCACACGTGTAGGGTTTCTCCCCTGTATGAGTACGCATGTGAGTCTTCAGATTACCCAGCTCACTGAACTGCCTGCTGCATTCCTCACACTTGTAGGGTTTCTCCCCTGTGTGGGTCCGCATGTGGCTCTTAAGATGACCCAGCTGACTGAACTGCCTGCTGCACTCATCACACTTGTAGGGTTTCTCCCGTGTGAGTCTGCATGTGAGTTTGTAGAGCAAAGAGGCAACTGAACTGCCTGCTACATTCCTCACACTTGTAGGGTTTCTCCCCTGTATGAGTACGTATGTGAGCCTTCAGATTACCAAACTGACTGAACTGCCTGCTGCACTCCTCACACCTGTAGGGTTTCTCCCCTGTATGAGCACGTATGTGAGCCTTCAGATTACCAAACTGCCTGAACTGCCTGCTGCACTCCTCACACCTGTAGGGTTTCTCCCCTGTGTGAGTCTGCATGTGTTTCTTCAGTTGACTCGGAAGACCGAACTGTCTGCTGCACTCCTCACAGCTGTAGGATTTCCCTCCTCTCTTAGATCTGACACAAGATGCCTTTTTTGCCTTTCTCCTGACGCCATACAAGCTCTTCGAGTCACTTGTTGATGCCATTTCCCTCGATCTGGTGCAACTTCTGTAAAAAAAAAAGGTGAACAATCATCAAAAGGCAAGAAAAGGTATCTTATGTCAGATCAAACAGAGAAGAGGAGCACTACAGCTGTGAGGAGTGCAGCAGTCAGCTGGGTAACCATGTGCGAACTCACACCGGGAAGAAACCCTACAGGTGTGAGGAGTGCATCAGGCAGTTCAATGAGCTGGGTAATCTGAAGAGACAGGAAAAACCCTACATTAATCTGCTGATATCTTTCTCCCTCAATCATTCCTTGATAAGACAGTGCTGTGTACCTAGTCTCAAGCTCAGGTTCAGATTCAGTATGCAGTCTGTAGTAGTAAATAGCCTTAACCAGGCTTCATATGTCGATTATATAATGGTAGAAATAGACCTCTTCCTTGACTAAGGTGCCATGTTGAGTATGCTCTTGTGAGAGAACAATCACTTTAAATCAGGTGGGAACGGGCTTATCTCCAAACTTCGGTGGGAAATGCTCATTCCATCGAAAGCTAGCTTATGATTCTATCTTATGATATCCCACCGTAGTCTGTGTAACACAAACTCCGCTGTCCAGGGCTCTAACTGGCCCCTCCCCGCGGAGTTTGTGCTCCACTAGCTATAACCTGGGGGAACTGTTGTTGAAAATACCAACACCAATGGCAAGCCAGGATTTTGGTCAAGCCCCCATTACCGTGGAAACCAGTATATTAGCATGTCTCCACCACCCAGACGGTGGGCGGGCTAGTTGCCTCTCCCATTGTCTGTGCCGGGCTGTGGTTCTCTGTGTGAAGGACCCATGGGAGCAGAGGCATGTTTGTGTTTAGTAGGAAAACAACGTCTTGTGCCAGTTGTGGGGATTTCAAGAAACTTGAAGGAATCTTGGAGCGCAGACTTTCCTGAAACTATTATTTTGCCTGGTGGTGAGATTTTATGTGGCCAGCAACGAAAGCTTGGCATAAAGTACATTTTTTAAAATCTATATAGGCAGAGAACTGCAGAAAAACAGTTGGTTCACAAAAATGCGCCATGTTGTTGTGACAGTTGAAGCCTGTCAACCTCCTTGGTCAAACTTCTCAGAACCATGATATGTCCCTCCTATAATGATTGGCACATCAAAAGTTATGCCACAGGCACATCTACCTAAATGAATGCTATTCTATGTATTGAAGGGTAATTTTCACATTAGTTCTTCGGTGTAGCGGTTGTTAAAAAAAGACATCATTTTATAATAGTAGAACTCTGTTCCCACCATCAGTACAAGTGGCACAGATCAGAGAGATCAACTACAGATAAGAGGTGTGATGCTGTCAATCACCACATAGCAACCCACCCCAGTCCATAGCAACCAAAAGCCAGGCTCTGGTGGGCTCCCGGCAATTACATACATTATCCATATATGGAAAACCCAGTTCCCTTGACTAAGGGCTATTCTCTATCAAGCTGATAGTGGGCCGGCAGATGTTTGGCGGGCTGCTATAAGCGAGATTTAATCAGGCTAATCCCACCGTAGGATCTGCTGAAGCGTGGAACAAATAGTTTCTTCTCTTTCTAATTTAATTCTTCTGTAGTTACAAATCATATGGCTGTTGATCTAACCGAATTTACGCATTCACTGGCAGAAAAGACAAGTAGTGAAACCTCCCTCAATCATGCCTGATGCAGTTGTACGCACAAGCATCAGTTAGTGAACCGCCCCGTAACTATGACACACGCCATAATGAACACCAGATGTGCGAATGGCGGGAAGTCTCCCGCCCGTGGGCGTACGGAGGGGCTTGACGTATACCTTACAATATAAACCGTGCCCTTCATACCAACATATTCGTTTCTTATTACACCGATTAACTTTACAACATTGACTCTACCATTGGAATACGTCGATTTGTTACACTTTTGTTTCCCCTCTAAATAAATAACCGCAAATGAATTTTCGATAGAACCCCTTTTAACCCCTCACAGACCCCCGTAGTTCACGTTCTCCTCTCCCATTCCTACATGTTTGAGGTTTTGCCCCCTTTTCGGTGCCGAAAACAGCAAAATTGCAAACGAAATTTCCTCCTCCAAGTCATGGTTTATTTGTCAGGGACTACACATGATACAATCATGCAATTTGACTTCACCAGCGTTGCAACATTCAAGTTATCACGTAACACTTCGCTTTTCCATCAAACCTACAAAGTTTCTAGTGTCAAAATAACTCAAACACCACATATCGTCGTACCTGAATAAACTCTTTCCTTGCACGAATACACCGGTCAGCTGTCTCTATAGCCCTGAAAGTCGTGGTCTTTGCCTTGGAAGAACGAGAAAACTTTTCAAGAACGCGCTCTCACCGGTACCGCTGCACACCAAACCGCGACTCCGGTAAACAGGAAATGTGATCAGATGACCCGGAAGTATTCTTTGTCATGGGTCAAACATCTCCTGGTTATACAATAGTTGTCGCGTTATTTTCGGTCAGTCAGGGTTTAGTCGGATTCATGCACTAATTAGTATAGCTGGGCGGTTGTCAGTAAAACGAAGGGCAGGTTCGATTATGAACGATCTGGCGTCTTCCTGGAATACTGCAGCAGCATTTTCGGTTTTTATATCTCAACATTCTATGGTCAGCTCTTGGGTTTATAAAACTTGATATACACTGTAAGTTTAGGCCCCCTAATAGCTATTGTGGAACTGCAGGGGCTGCTTTTGTTTGAAACTTTAAATGAGAGGAAAGCGAACATGAGTTGGCTGATGGCCGTGCGTCTTTGCTAATGCTAATAATGCAAGTCAGTAGCAAAGTTTCAAGGGTACTACATTACATCTTTACATTACTGTAACTCCTGATATGATGATGATGATAGCTACTATGATTCTTCATTCGTACTCTATAATTGGCATATATACAAGAGTGAACATAAAATAAGTAAATTTATTTCGAAAACAAGTGAATTACAAAAACTGCTAGCGGTCCTTTTCTAGACAATGTTAAGATGACATAGCTAAGTCAGACCATATATAATAAAAAGTGAGCTGCTTTGTACATCACTTCAAACGACTAACATCTCTTGAACTCTCTACCACGAAACATGTGTGGTCCTACATAGGTTAGCAAAGAAACTTTACCACAATGCTAGAGTTGGCATTTAATGAAAAACGGTAAAGCACAATGCACCATACTCAACATCTCAGTTTTTAAGTTACCTTACATAGGACAAACTTTTCCCATTGCGGACATTAACTTGCTACTAATCATCATTTGTCAATCTCGTTTGCTACAAAACAGTCAAACAAAATTTATCATTATAGAAGATACAAGGCAAGGTGTCAACTTGAACGTGATACACCTCCAACACAACTAACAAAGTGAAAACTACAAACGTATCTTTCATAACACCACAACTAGTTAACTAACTGAACTATTGATGTGGAGTTAGAATAACTTGAGTTACTGGAAATGATGCTGTCCCAACAACATTACCAGATCGACAACGTCATTTGCATGAAAATCAAGGTGACCAAACTGCCTATTTCACTCCTTACAAGTTGGGTTTTCAATGTTCATTAAGCTCTATGAACAGTAATATAGATTGTTACAAAACAACCCAGCACGATTTACATCTATAGAACATAGAAAGTCAACTAGAACATATTTCTAATAAAAGTAACTAACATCTTGGAAACGTGTACGTGTAACTTCTATAACAACACAGCTGACTAAAGTATTCATGTGGAGTCACATATATATTAAACAGAGCCACTTATATAACGGAGAAGGATGCTGCCTCAACAACACCAACAGACTTGACTTTACTGACAGCATTTCAGTGCATGTAGGTCATCAGGATCAACAGCAATCTAAACTATCGAATTCACTTCCGCACTTGCAGGATTTATTACGCACGAGTTCAATCACCCTGCTCACTGAACTGCCTTCTGCTCTCTTGCAAGGTTTCTGTCGGCGTTTCTTAAAGGGGGCCTAAACCTTTTACTGTAAATCATTCAAGCTGAGTGGTCTGTCTGTTATGTATTGTATTGTATCGTATATTATGTAATTGTATTTGAATTTGTTTATTGTAACTGTCGCGTTCTGGCGGCCCTTCTTCGGAGTAAACAACAACAACTCGACGTGCTCGAACGGGCGGTGGCCCCGTTCGGAGAAGGGTGTTCTAGAACCGCCAGAACGCGACCAGTAATGTGATTCAAAATAAAGTCTAGTCTTGATGTGATCGTCCTACAAGTGTGACGTTTGTGTTGTGTCTCTGTCTTTGGTCCTCCCATCCAACATGTCTACTGGACTCCTCAGACCTAGGGTTTCTGTAGGGTTTCCCCCTTTGTGAATCTGCATTTACGTCGCCCTGGTCACGGAAATGCCTGCTACACTCCTGAAGGACTTTCCCATGTGTCCGCATGTGTCTCTTCATATTACTCAGCTGACTGAATTTCAAACTGCCTGTTGCACTCCTCACATCTGTACGGTTTCTCGCCCGTATGAGTCCGCATATGTCTCTTAAGATTACCCAGCTCACTAAACTGTCTGCTGCATTCCTCACACTTGAAGGGCTTCTCACCGGTGTGAGTCCGCAAGTGAGTCTTTAGATTATCCATCTTACTGAACTGCCTGCTGCACTCATCACATTTGTAGGGTGTCTCACCTGTGTGAGTCCGCATGTGAGTCTTCAGATTATCCAGCTGAATGAACTGCCTGCTGCACTCCTCACACTTGTAGGGTTTCTCACCGGTGTGAGTCAGCATGTGAGTCTTCAGGTTATCCAGCTTACTGAACTGCCTGCTACACTTCTCACACTTGTACGGTTTCTCCCCTGTGTGATTCCGCATGTGTATCTTCAGATTACCCAGCATACTGAACTGCCTGCTGCATTCATCACAATTGTATGGTTTCTCCCCCGTGTGGGTCCGCCTGTGAGTCTTCAGAGCAAAAAGGTGACTGAACTGCCTGCTACACTTCTCACACTTGTACGGTTTCTCACCAGTGTGAGTCCGCATATGGCTTTTTAGTGTATCCAGCTCACTAAACTGCCTGCCGCACTCTTCACACTTGAAGGGTTTTTCCCCGGTGTGAGTCCGCATGTGTTTATTAAGATGTTCCTGCCGACTAAACTGCCTGCTGCACTCTTCGCACTTGTAGGGTTTCTCCCCTGTATGAGCTCGAATGTGAGCCTTCAGATTACACAGCTTGCTAAACTGCCTGCTGCACTCCTCACACTTGTAGGGTCTCTCCCCTGTGTGAGTACGCATGTGAGCCTTCAGATTTCCCAGCTGACTGAACTGTTTGCTGCATTCCTCACACTTGTAGGGTTTTTCCCCTGTGTGAATCTGCATGTGTCTCTTCAGAATACATAGCTGACTGTACTGCCTACTGCACTCCTCACACTTGTAGGGTTTCTCACCCGTGTGAGTCCGTATGTGCCTCTTCAGATTTCCCAGCTGACTGAACTGCCTTCGGCACTTCTCACACCTGTAGTGCTTCTCTCCTCTGTTAGATCTTACAATAGGTGCCTTTTTTGCCTCTCTCGTGACGTAATCCAAACCTTGTGAGGTACTTGATGATGCCATCCTCCTTGATGTGATACAACTTCTGTAGAGAAAAGGTCAATCATTAGAAAGAAATGGTGGATTTGTATAAGTAGAGTGGATTCATTCATCAGCTAACGCACATCTTTCCCACCTTAATTATCTTTTAGTAAGAAATAGTACAATGTAACTAAATGATTTTCAGGTCCAGGTCCAGGTACTAGCTATATGTACAGTGGTTTAGGTATTGGCCCGGACCTCTGCCTGTACCTAAATAATTATGGTCATTCAATTATCTGTAAGTTATACACGTACCCAACTGTCTATTTCTAGAGACAATGCATATCAGGAATGAAGATCAATTGCTTGGTATACCAAAGACGATACTTTGTTTAATACAAATGGCTTATTATTGTAATCTCAAAAATTGCCGCAAATCTATTATCAACACGTCCCACGGTTGCTAAGAATTCTGACACCAAAAACTGATAGGGCGACCTCTGCACACCACATGTGATCCTCGAAGTCTGCAGCAAACCTTCCATGATACCAGTCAATCCAGTGGAAAGTCAAGAAATATTTCGAACCGTAAGAATCAAGATCATTTTCTCTGAGGACGCCATTTGTGTTTTTATAAACTTCTTTCTTTAGGCAAGGAATAATAAAAACGTTTAACGCAGTTCGTCTTTATGCCTTCAGATTCCCCGTTAATCCTTGTTCTGATTGTCGGCCATGCCGCCCCGCACACTTCATACCTTCATGTCTCAGGTGTAAAACAATTACGTTTGCATGACAATTGTTGTATATCTTTTTATGTACGAGCAGCCAGTACACAGTGACCTTACGTCTAACGTAGTCATGGTTTATTCTTATGCCTTATGGTTCATGTTTCTTAAACAGCTGACGCAAAATTAGTTACCTATTTACCAATCCGTGTTTTCCACAGACAAAGCTCTATGCATTAACTTTACTCAACACTGTGAGTGAAAATGAATATGGCTCGCTTCTGCCTAATATGCCAGTTCCAAATACATCCGAAGACAAACACCCCACGTTATCACACACCGCAGTTGTCGGCCGGTCTGGCAAAATGCGATTCTTTCTGTCCACGTTATGCGTTTGTTAACAAATTAACGTGATCACCTGAGCACGCAACCTTAAGGTGGGTTCATACGTGCGTATATATTCAAGTCCGTATGAGGTCCGTGTGGAATTCTTAGCCTCTACCAGGCTCCACAGGTCACTGTTTAAATTGTAGAAATTGGACAAATATTGATGCATAACATGCCAAAGAAGTTAGATGGCCGAGGAGTGTAGTTTGCGACCCATCTAACTCCTTTGGCATGCTATCCGGCTATATTTGTCCAATTTCTACTATTTTTCCAGCGACCTGAGGAGCCTGGTCGAGGTTAAGACGTTCATACGGACCTCATACGGACTTAAATATATACACACGTGTGAACCCATCTTTAGACCTCGAAAAACACCGATTGAATCAATAGGGCTGGCGTACTGTTGAGTACGCGTCTTCGATTTGACGCACAAGTAACTTGAACACAATATACAATCTGATCAATGTTTGGATAAGGTAAGACTGGCTTGTGTAGGTTGCAAAACTTACACTAAATCAAGAAAAAATTCTGACAAATTGACTCGATATATTTCATACAAAGTGACCTCTCCACATTTAGATACTTTTGGGTTATCAAATTTCATCCTGCCGGCCCGCGTGGGCGCGCGGCGTGTTACATAGCTGCGGTCGTTGACCTCAATCGACCATCGTTCTGAAATTAAGCATGGGTTCTTATTTAAGTTCGATTTTTGGTTTCAAATGCAAGTTAAATTATGCATTTTTGCTACATAAAATCATTTTCTGTTACCTATATGGGACAAAATGACGAAGGTGTAGTGTCCTATGTACAGACCTGGCGTTACCAGCTTGCTGGGTTTAAAGTCATTCCCAGCTGTAGTTGTGGAGATGTTCATGTTTTGTTTTAAAATTGTTTGAAGAAGGCGAAGAGGAAGCGTAGCAAAAGCAATATGTTTCCCTTCTGTGAAGGTAAACATAATAACACACTTGTAAGCATATGCATTTGTCAGTGTTCCTCCACGTAAAATACGGAACACGCCATAATAAACAACAGATATTGGACTGGCGGGAACTTTCCAGACCATAGGCGGACAGAGGGACTTGGGGTATACCTTACAAATATCAACTGCGCCCTACACATCAGTATGTTATATTTTCTCACACATCAACTATATATAACGTTAACAGTGATTGCTATTATATTGGAATACGCCTAAGCACACTTTTCGTTTCCGTCGTCTTTGAATGAATAACCAAAAAAGGCTTTTCGATCGAATCCATGTAAACCCCTCACAGACCCCCGTAATTGTACGTTCTCCTCTTCAACATTCTTCCATGACCGGCTCATGTGGCCGACGTTTTCCTCCCTTTTGTGTCTTTTCGGTGCAGAAAACAGCAAAATCGTCAATGAAATGTCCTCCTCCAGGTCATGGTTTATTTCCCAACAGCTACAAACGACAAAAGCATGTGATTTGACTTCATCAGTGAACAGGTGCCCTACAACTTCAAGGCGTTGCAACAATCATTCACGAAACACTACGCTTTTCTATCAAATCTACGAAACTTTTAGTATAAAATACAACATGTCCAACATGAAGTCTTACCTGAATAAATCTGAACCCTTGCTTTGCACAAATACTCCGGTCGGCTGTCTCTAAAGCCCAGAAAGTTGTGGTTTTTGCTTTGGAAGGACAAAAACTGGAACGCTCTCCCGATGATCTCGCAACTTCCAGCAAACAGGAAGTCGCAGCGAGATGACCCGGAAGTATTGAGTGGTCCTGGGTCAAACATGATCTCCTGGTTATGACACAATTGTCGCGTTATTCTCGCTCAGTCGGGGTTTATTCGATTAATACAGGCATGGTGGATATCTTTATGCTAACACTATCCAGCTGTTTACTTTCCTGCGAAGCTTCTATTAGTAACATATTGCCTAAAACGATAACCAGCTTTGTCATCTCGTTGTAAACCTGATCAGAAAACGGTATTGTTTTGTTTTGTTTTCCTTTTAATCGTTGCAACCAAAATTGTATTCTTTGTAGCGTAGATGATCACAGTGCATTATATCAACAAATAACTGTGGTTATCTACATACTTTAACAAATCGGTTCCATCAACTGATAAATCAATGTGATCAACTTTATTGTAAAAACGTCTCAAACAAAATATAACAGAGATCATTACAATAAAGCCTCTACTAGTACCTATGTAAATGCTCTCGTAAAATGCACGACTCCTTTTAATACAACTATGACGGATAACGATTGAGTTTTATCTTGTTATTGATAGACTTATTCAAACCGAAAAAAATTATTTCATTATATAATATACACTGAATGCCAAACAAACGAATGCAATTATTAAAACGATGAAAGGAAAACGAGTCATCTACCTACATCTAGTCTAGTCAGGCATGAAATTGAAATGTACCTGAAGTTGGTAGAACTTTGACTACACATTGCAACAACTATCAGAATTAGGATACTTATACATGTCGTATTCGGAAATTGGCATCTGTACTGTTTCTTTAGAAATGAACTACTTGAACAAACTACACATACAAATGTATTCTTCTTCCCTTCCGGATCAAGTCTAGTAGCGTGGCCATGTACAAAACGAATTTATGTTGGTTTAATTGATCAGACATAACTAGAAAAGACTAAAAGGACTGAGAATTATACCAAGAAAAAACGACTTGTCCGACATGAATTAACAAGTAACCTGTATCTTACATTATCACCGATACTAAAAATTGCAAACAAGAGGTTAGATAGTTGACTTGAGTCACTTTACCAAACTGTAACTGTGACTTAGCTTTCATATAGTAAATACAAACGACAGAATACGAATACAAATGAAACTTACACGCTTACTAAACAGTAGGTAAGTAATCCATCGGTGGAGAAATAACCACTCGATAAGTAAAAAAAAAAGGAATTTTCCTCTGTCTAGGTACAATTAAAGGTCTAAATCAACAACTACCATCTGATCGATGACATCAGGACTGTCCTGTTGCAGTTTGCTGTGATTGTTTTTGGTCGGCACTTTGTAATGAACGTACGAATCCACCCCGATTCTGGCGCGATCTGTCGACGGTGTGTTCGTCGACCGTCGAGATTCGACAAACTGGGCCTCAGCAGAATATAAGTCAGAGTTGTCCTGACTTTCCTCCAGCCATTTGTTTTTGTGTAGAAACTTGTAGGGGGCGCCTTTTGTCGTCGAAATCTGGTCATGATCCGTTTCAGAATCGTCTGCCTGACCATTGGCTACATCTTTCCCTTCATTGGATTCCCTGCCATCTTCATCAGGCAGTTGGGAAGATTCAGCTTCTTTTGGATTACCTTTCTTGTGTTTAGGTCTGGACGGAACTTTGTAGTAAACGCACGTATCTGTCCCGATGTTGACTCGATCTGTCGAGTATCTCCCCGCGGACGTTTGAGGATCAACGAACTCTACCTCAACAGACGATGAGGTAGAGTTACCCTGACTTTCCTCTACCCATTTGTTTTTGAGTAGAAAGTTGTAGGGAACGCATCTGTTTGTTAAAATCTGGTCGCGAGCTGTCTCAGAATCTTCCGCAACAATGGCAACGTCTTCCGGTTCCTTGGATCCCAAGACCTCCTCAAATGGTTGAGTCTCAGCTCTGCAGCTTTCCTGAAGATGCTCTGATGACTCAGAAGTTTCCGAGGTGCGCTGGGTTTCCAGACTATGGTGGCAAGACGCGAGGCTGGCTGTGAAGATGTCCCCTGAACTCTTCTCCTTGCCGGAAGGAGCGGAAGAGAGCTTGAGGTAGCTGACGTCAGCGTTGGTCTCCACGAGCCGATCCAGCTCCAGGTACAGCTGCTGGAATTCAGGCCGGTTAAACTCTTCCCACTGCCAGCAGCTCAGCATCATGTTGTACCTGCCAATAATTAACATATTGAAGAGTTATATATTGAGTTAAAATGTTGCCTTTCCACATGTCGGTAAGAACGAGGTTATCGCTATATCACCTTAGAATGTGATGTTTCTATATAGTGATGAGGACCTACTGGTATATATAATATTTCATATTTATCTGTAACACTGACAAGTGTGGACAATACATTTAGCCGTTACGGCATGTGACAAGTGTTGACACTGTCACATTTCTGCTGTCACTTGTATTTAGTACTAGCCCAGAATCAGATCTATTCAGACCAATTGAAACTATCGTGGCATGCAAAGTCAACCGTTTATAATTAGGTCAACTTTTACCCTGAAATCTATTCTTATATTCATCAGCAAAATATACAGTTACCGTAAAAAGTGTTAAGGGGAGCAAATCGCCTTTCAGCAAATTTATACATATATAATATTGGTGACAGAAAATTTGTACATATAGAATATTGGTGACAGTCTCGTAAAACACGTGCCAATCGCTACCTACGTTTATGCAACATTTTTTGCAAGAACTCTAGATCTTAGTATCTGTGAGCATTTCTACAATAATCTGGAAGAGGTTCGTCGCCCATTTTCGTTTGTTACATGCAGTAAACGAAGGTCTGTACATACAGTTCCCAGGGACACCGCTGTGGGCGCTGCTCCCGCCGTCCTCTGCGGAGTTCCTCCAGCAGGGTGCTGCCCAGACTCGGGTAAGGAACGTCCCCTAGCGTCGCGATCTCGTACAACACCACTCCGAAGGACCAGCTGTGTAAGAAGATGTACAGTGTCATGTATTCTGTAATGCAGCTCAAATTACAGCACCACATGTACATGCACGGCATATCTCCTAAATGTTAGAGAAATAACTAGTACGTATGCCTATGCAAGACTGTTCAAGTCTGTACTACCTGCTGAGCAGTAACCTCGAGGCCAACTTTTTTTTTACCAAATCCCGTATTAGCCAATATTGAAGATTGTACAAACATAAGACCGTCTGAAGACGTCCTGTTGTAAAACAATTATAAACAGGGACACAATATGCTAGATAAGATAGACGACTAACAAACTGGATAGAATGAAGAGTCGGGAGTAACTTGTAATAAATGGTTCGTTTTTTTTCGAAAAGCGCCCCTTAGTTGTCCACCTAAGACGCCAAAGTCAAACCGAGGTACTCACACGTCGCTCTTGCTGGTGTACCTGCCCTCCCTCAGCAGCCTCTCCGGCGCCATCCACCTCACGGGGATCTTCTGCTCCGCGTCCTGCCGCTGGTAGCCTCGCTCGTAGACGTCTGTGGCCAGCCCGAAGTCTGCGATCTTCACCAGAAGGTCCTTCCCCACCAGCACGTTCCGGGCCGCGAGGTCTCCGTGTACGTACCCGGCATCGGATATAAAAACCTGGTACATGGTACAATGGAATATGTGAAAAAGATAAAGAGATCAACAAAGAAATTCGACGTTTCAAGAATATCTTTTCATTTCACTCTGACATCAACGAACATGATAACCAAAACAGATATCGTACCAAAAGGCCACCACAGTTAAAAAAAGGTTTGAATTGGCAAATGTGTTAAGTAGGCCTAAGAGAAGGTGAAAGCGTGCTTAGACCAGTTACAATTATGTATCTATAGATGCCTTTTGTGCAAACATTTCAACTTTAATCGCTTGTATACCATATTATAGCACTCACCATGCCGTTTGCTATCTGACGTCCGATCTGGTACATCTTCAGATCAGTCATGTGATACACGCTGTTCAGCTCATCAGCCTCTGACTTTGGGTGTATGAATTGCAGATCTCAGTACGCTATAGTCATTTCAGTACAAAACCTCAGATTTTTCAAACACAAAGTTGTGACTACATCTAATGTCTCCAATATATGATCTTAATTTCACAGAAATTATAACAGAAACGTTGCAAGAAAAAGTAATGAATAGTGCTAAAGATAAGTCTGATGTCGATAGTATTCAATTTAGGAAACTTGAACTTCACAATGATGTAATTTATTCAGTCCTCCGTGACCAAGTAGAGTGAGTTTTCTAGAGTGCAGCAGCCATCCAGATCAAATAAACACATAAACAAACAAACAAACAAACAAACCATCCGACACTTGAGCAGGAAGTTCTTGAGGTCTCCGTACGGCAGGTACTCCGTGACCAGGTAGGGCGGGTTCGCCAGCGTGCAGCAGCCGACCAGCCCCAGCAGGTTCTTGTGCCCCCCCAGGTTGATGGTCGTCTCGATCTCACGGACAAATGTCACCCTTTCCTCTACACCGGCGCCATCTGAACATACGTTATTAAAATGGTCAAGTCCATGTCCTTGCAGAAACACGTTTTACAATATCAAACATTGCATCAAACGCAATGTGGTATTTTCTATCTACACTAGCGTCATCTGCAGCATGTACAGTGAAAACTCCGAGGGTTAATCGACTGCTTAGGAGAACTGCATAAAATCCCCGGACAAATCAGCTATACAAAGAAGCGGATTCCACTGTATATACGTTTGGTATCAAAATAGCATAAACATCTCCCAAAAAGAATGTCAAAGTGGTGTATGACAAAAACGTGAATGGTATTATGTGGCATATGCCCTAGGTACCCCCGGGCCCGTTACAAATATCAAATCTTTTGTTTCAAACACCAGAGCATAGCGGAACGAGGTAATCATATTTGGTCTGAAAATAAAATTTTAAAAAAAGGTACAAACTAGATAGTAAGTCTTCGGACACCTTTGACTGGAGCCACGTGTGTGTCAGCTGGCCTAAAAGCGGCTGCAAAGCCTACACAAAATGTTGGGTTTAAATTGTTGTGTTGGATAAAACTGAGACTTACCTTGAACAGTCTTGACCACTACGGTCCTGTTTGTAGCCAGTCCGGCTGCAGTTCTCTTCAGAGTCGCCAGATAGACGACCCCGAAGGCGCCCCTGCCGATCTGCTCCCCCAGCTCCAGATCCTGCCGGTCCACTTCGTACTTCAGGAACTGTGGGCGGGCGGGTACCGGTGGAGGAGGCTGCTCTGCCAACGGGTAGACGCGATCTGTGGCAAACATGTAACAAGGTTGACTTATGGAAAGCTATCTATTTGCGATAAAACAATCGATATCCTACTAGTATATTGGTTTCACTGACGTGAATGGGCGCCACCATATTGACTTCACAGATACGTGACTTCAGTAATGAGACATCAGTGCCTGAAGTCTGTACCGTCCCCCCGGGCCCATTGGTGTCTAATGGGTTCTGCTGCACATCGCTCTTTCACTCGATATCGGTCTTTATATATTCATGTTATATCGTGTGTAGGACTAAATACGTTTTGCTCTATAGATATGATCCATTACATTATTCTATTAAACTTGGTTTATTCCCGACTCGATATCAGGAGAGACCTTCTATGCCTACCAGCGCCAGACATAGATAATCTCAGAGCAGTTTTGGAGGTAGTAAATAGTGTGTTTTAGAAATGTGACAAAAACGCGAGGCCATTACTAACCCATTGACTGAATCCTATGCTTGGAGAAGATATAAAGACGTACCTAAGATGAACGGATGGAAGTACCACCGTCCCCCATCCCTCCCTGCGCGCGCTCGTTTTTTCTTGACCCACCAGAACCTCAGCCCTCCCACCAGCAAAACCATGACGAGCAGCGTCAAGCCCAGCGCAATCAGCACAATCTCCAGGGTTGTCAACAGGCCCGTTGGGTTAACCGGACGCGGAGTGATATGCTGACCTTTAGAAAGGAAAGTGCATTAAATCTGGAATGGCATTTAATCAGACTATACTGACAAACTCACCAACATAGCCACATTGCTTCCGCCACCAGTCATACCCATGAGTACCGCAGCAGAGAAACTTCCGGAACGTTGGTGGACAGTAATAAGCTATTTCGCACTTCCGAATGCGCATGTGCAGGGACATGAATTGTGGGTAATATGTCAAAGGTGAAAGTCCCTGACCTCTTACCGACCATTGTCGATCTGCATAAGGATGTTTGGCATATTTTGTTTATGTCTCAGTGGCATTCAACTTTGATATATTATTACCCACAGTTCCTGCCGCTGCGCATGAGTACTCGAAAGTGTGCAAGAGCTTATACCAGACGGTGATTACTTAGCAGACAAAAGCTCATGTGCTCTTTTTTTCATTTTCGAAATCTGAACACGTGGCGTCGGCAATTGATTCTTATTGTGAAATAGAGCTGTTTACCAGCTATACATACCAACATCGTACATCCGGTTACGCGGCCGAAATAATGACAAGAAGCCATTAAGCCCACCTGTGCTTACAGCTGGTCCTCCACCATCAATAACTGCAGTCGAAGCTACAAAAGCTACTTCACCAATGATCGGGATAGGCCCTGTGAACAAATAGTGTCATTTTGAATCATATAAGGGGATTAGAAACCTTTATAATCAACTAGAAACTCAACAATTGCAAATACAGCATATTTCACTCATATTTCCCTTTAAAGAAGATTGGATCACCGCAGTCCAAAATCGCCCCTCCATGTATGAAAAGCAGGCCCACAGGCCAGGCAGCTTTCGCAAACGAAACATATAATATAAGACAACAAAAGAAACAGAACGTAAAACAACAGCCATGACCATGATTTGTTCATTTTCCTTAATCAACAATTTTATTTTATTTTCCGATAATGTCCCGGCCGCGCCTCGGTTTGGAAATGTGACCGTACAGTAATTGTTTTATATTGTTACGAGTATTGTTATTGGGTGGCCCAGCTACTCTCTCTTAGCAGCCAGGGGCTGAATTGCGAGGAGCTTACACAAGCTTTCTCGCAAGGGTCTGGAGCGGCTGCCATTAAGAAAGTGTACTTACCAACTTCAACCGTGATATTCTTGACAGACGAGTTGCCCAAGTAGTTCTCGGCAAACACTGCGTATACACCGGAGTCTTCCACAGTCGCTTCTGTGATTGTCAAGGTTCCCAGCGTGGTGTTCACCACAGCGTTGGTCGGGAGGGATCCGTCCAGCCTGTTCCACGTGAATGTGGCAGGGGGGACACAGTCGGCTGTTGCCTGAAGAATCATGGTGTCGCCTTCTGTTGAGATGAGGCCTGGCGTCACCTCGATTCGTGGTAACTTTGGAGCATCTTTAGAAAATGGAAGAGAAGTGGTTGTCTCAACATCTAAGAATATACACTAAATTTGGCAAAGACAATTTACAAATATAAAGGCAGAGACAAGCAAAAATCGGCGCGGTCGTTTTGGTATTTCCTGTCATTGCCAACAGGCAATAACAACAGATGCAGTCGAACACATATTAAATTTATTTTCACGTCATTGCCTGATTTGTTCCTTCGTTTCCTAGATCCTCAAGAAGATTTTCAACAACTTACACTGGATGATGAGTTGTCTCTCCGCTTCATGTTCAGAGACATCGCAGAGGTAAGCAGTTAAGGTGTAACTCCCTGCGTCTGCTGGGCCTGTTCCATTCAACAACAGACTGGAATCACCAATAAGAGACACTCGTCCCTATATAACACGGGAGAAGGCAATGTGTTACATTCTATGCAGCAAAAGTCTCTCATGATTCCATCGACGACCTTCGGAAGAATGCTTTCATTCATCGAATCGACGTCAGGCGGTGTTGATTTGATTATATATATGACATCCGCGCGTGCGACCGTTTCCAAAAAAATACATTTCGACCATACTGCAAATCGTTCAAAGCAGCTGTGAAATGAGCACATATATGCCGTAAATTGAATAAAAAATGAGAAAACGGACACTAATGTCATAGACCACCTACTTTGTACTCGTGGTTTTCAAAAACTATGCCCCCTATCCGGCGCATGATGTAGTTTCCGTCGGGATCCTTCCAGTCCTCGAGGAGAATGGCACTATCGACACGCAGGCTGTAGGTCCAGTTCAGCCGGGCATCTTCGCCCGTGACAACCTCGGTGATGCCGTCGTCAAGAAGGTAAATATCGTTCTCACCTGCAGGAATTTTGAAGAAAGCACAAAAATTCAGTCTCCTCTTTTAAGACATACAAATGCCAATGGTCTATCTTAAAATACCATATTATGACTTGTTTATGTCTTAAAATATCATACCACGACTTGTTCACAATGTATAGAAATTTAAATTCAATATAGGGCATAATAATCGATCTTTCCGTAATACTATATCTACATGTATATAGCGGAAATTATCACCCTTTCCTGTGTCACACACACCAGCTTTGCAGGCTTGGGGCACGGCACGTTCCTCTTGTTTCACATAAGGCCATGTTGATTTGATTATAAGTTTTCGACCACACAATAAATTGTGCAAAGCAGCTATAAAATGAGCACAAATATTCCGTAGATTGAAAAAAAAGTATCAGAAAACAGATAACTGATGCCATAGAATGCCAAAATAAATCTAAAGTCAAAGAATAAGATGTGAAAGGACAGAAAGAAAAAATCTATTGTTGGTAGGAGGAGGTACCAGTACAGAAAATTCAGGTATAGGTCCCGTTCAGGTCCAGAGGATCATTTCCAGGTCCGGACCTGAACCTGGACCTGATTGTCTGTGGAAACTTGATAACTGGCAATACTCAAAACAATGGTAATTGGTCAATATTGCCACAAAGGAATCGATCTGTTTGGTGAATTTTTGGACTCCCACTGGCATTTTAAAATCCCATCTCCATGTAATAAAGGCTAACTGTCTCTGTACCTTTGACTGTAGAAACTCGGTACAATTGACTATAAACTCTACTTGACTTCGCTCTTGTTGTCTTCTTGGCCCCCGGTAAGACCCCAAATGGCTGCCGACATAGTGTGTCCATTTTGTAATTGGCGAAACCTGCTCCTCTAATTTTTTTTTCAGGTCTGTTTTTTTTCGGATTGGTCCAAGAAGAAAAACATGTTTTGCACCCGTATGATGTACTGGACCCTACACCTAACTGTTGGTATACCATATTATGTGTTTTAAGTCCTATGTTAAACCTTCCTGACCACTTTCATTTCATACTGAAGTCAACTTTTTTTTTTGGCCAAACTTTTTTTTTATTCGCTCGCTCGCATCAGTTTTTGAGTTCCCAGAGGATGTCATCCATATAATCAAATCAACATGGCCTAATCGGTAAAACGCTCTGAGGTGTAACGCCAAGTTTTATACAGTATGTAGCTTACCGAAGCAAGGTTATCATTTTCGCCTGAGCCAACTGCAGCTGATGAAACAACATTGGGGCTTGCTACGGATTCGAACCCAGTAACTTTACTTTCTTAGCCAACAACCCCAGCCACAAGACCTACTTGTCATCAGTTTATGCTTGAAACATACCCGACTTTAGCTCGATTTGTTACACTGAACGTCCTGTCACATCTGATCTTAGTATATTAAAATTCAAGGGTTTATGAACACTATCTGATGACAATGGAAGATGGATTCTGAAACACTCAGCACCTAATAGTATAGTGCAGGGTGTCGGTGTCGTGGTAGCCAGGGCTGTTGTCGTTGCTTCTGTTGTTGTTGTGGGAACATCTGTGGTGGTAGCGAAAGTTGTTGTCGTTGCTTCTGTTGTTGTTGAATGCGTGGTAGCCAGTGTTGTTGTCGTTGGTGCTATTATTGTTGTTGTGACAAAATCTGTGGTAGACAGAGTTGTTGTTAGATGATTTCAGTAGGAAGATATCTTTTGTAGATTTCTTAACCTGGAAATGCTTATAGCGATTACGTAACATCCAATTATACCTTCTAGAGCGACAATGCTAAACCACAAAAAAACGTATTTCACATTAAACCGAGAAAAATTCTTAAAAGAAATTCTTTATCTATAGAGACATTACAGTATGAAATACGATACCACTAGCACTACAGACCGCACAATCCTTAATCTTTTTAAGCAGACTAATGTTACGATAATAGCCTGTAAATGCTTTTTGAATTGTTATTGCTCTTTGTAAGCATTGTCTGTCGAGTCCAGGCAGGAAAATTAGTGGTATGGTCTATCCTTGGGCAAACCACTAAAGGGTTTTTTAAATAAAATCTCAATGCCTCAAACAAAGACTAAAAGACGCTAACTATTGACGAAGGTAACAAAACAAGCATGCTCCCTAATAATCAAACTCCTTACATGTGGCTGATGAATAGAACTCGTAGCGCTAGTAATATTTCAACAACCGAGTAAAAGAACTGGTTTTAATGTTACAGTGTACAATATTGGATACAGAGACTCTTTTTACACAACCATTGCTTTATTCTCACCAACGTTTCGGTGACCGTCTGTCACCTTCAGGGCAATTCTGACTGGTTCACATTGTACAGATTTAAGCAAAATATTTACAATGCGGTCCCAAACGCAAAGGAATGTAAAACATACATAACAGTTGTCAATTAACGGTGAACATTATGTAGCAGTTTCATCTATGTAAGATAATTGTCTTACACGTGACTGAGTCTATACCACCCTCATCTCGTTTCATGACTGGAGCAGACTTGATAATCCACACAGCCTGCTTTATCCAGCGGGTGCATCTGTTGTATTTTCTGTCTATCACTTTGGTCCCGTCCAAGTCAATGACGCATTCATTTCTCTTGATTTAGTCTGTCACTGCTGAAGTTCTCTTCCTTCTCAGCTTCCTTCGTCTGTGCTCTAGAGTGCCGTCAACATCAAGCGGGGACGATCCCCTCCGATTTCCACAATTATATAATTTTCACCGTTAACTAACAACACTCTGTGCGTTTGGGACCGCATTGTAAATATTCTGCATAAAGCTGTCTGTACATATGTAAATACTTTACGTTTTGTAACCACATCTGAACTGTAAAAAGAGTCTCTTTATTCAGTGACGTACGGCCTGATGAAACTATTCACAAGTGTACAAGTTTTTATGAATGTAATGTTTTTGTGTTATTACTTTGTAAGAATTGTCTGTCGAGAAGCCCAAACAGGAAGATCAGTGGTGTACCATTGGGCAAATTAAACAAATGTTACAAAAACATTACGTCAACTATTGACAAAGTTAACAAAGCAAACGTGCTCCCTGTAATCAAACATCTTACCTGTAGCTGAGTAGGAGAACTCGAACCTATGACCCGTGACAGTATAGACAGATGTAAACTTCACAAACATCTCGTAAGCTGTACTGGTAATGGGGTCTGGTAGCGCGGAATCTCTTGTTAACCTGAAAATTAAGATAAATTGTTCAAGCCTCTGTTTATGTTACAAAGAATATGTATACAGAAGCTTTGAACTCTGAAGCTAGCAAATTATACTAGAACTCACTCGCAGTATCGCCCAAACTTCTCTAATTTGTAAGAAATTACCTCTTCAATTCTGGAGCTCTATCGCTGTCTCCATCGTATATGGTCAAAGATTCACGGTAGTTAAGAGTGAGGCTGTGGAACGTGAGAAGAACCACTTTTGACCAATTCACGATGATGGTCCACTCACAAGGCGCACGGTCGCCGTGTGTTACAGTCGACGTCCGTCCAGGGTATACCCACAGGGTACCCCCACATGGAGCCTCTGTTGTTGTTATGATAAGATCTGTGGTAGAAAGAATTATTGTTGAATGATTTCAGTAGGAAGATATTTTCTGTGGATTTCGTAACCTAGAATTGCTTGAAGAGATTACAAATATTTCGATCAGTAAAGACCTATAGAACTAACATTATAAGGCCACAGCTAGTAAATTTTATGGATAATATATCCAATGCAGAATGCGAAAATAATCAGGCAGCGCGAAAAAAATGGGTAAAAAAAACAAAATGGCTAATTTTTTTTGAAAATAGACACCTTAAACATCGTAAAAAGATTTGAAGTGACAAAACATGGAATCACAACTAACAAGGCATTCATTCCTGTATTAAAGAAGTGAACTAGTGTAGTAAAAGTGATACTAGTACATATAGTGTGGTGCACTGATATCACTTGTCAAGTGACAATTACATTCATGGCTTCCATTTTGGTTACACTTTCACAACTATCCAACAAGTTTCACTTCTGCAACTATAGTCATGGCTACCTCCCTAGTGCCACTTCTACAAGTATGATTATTAGGCTACAACACAACATGTTTGCCCATTTTGGTCTGTCTGACCATCCCCGAAGAGGAAAAAGAAGTTTTCTCTGAAATCAGGCGAAAATCAATAAGCGCGCTGATGTCATCCATAAACTTGTTGAGGCTTTAGATCCAAATCATACCAAGGGTGAGACTGCTTAACCACAAGCACCTTTAGAAACATCTCACTTTAGGTAAATCAAGTAGAAAATTTTCACTATTTTTTTTTAGTTATAGAGCCATTAAAGTATGAAAACGTTACCACTAGCAATACAGACCTCACAATCCTTGAAATCCTTTAAAAGCGAGCTCAGTGAGCTGTCCTCTGAATTGCTTTGAACTGCTTTAAACAACCGAGCAACAGAACTGATTTCAATGTTTAAGTGCACAATATTGTGTACATGTTTTTTTATGAATGTGATGTTTGTGTGGTATTGTTGTCTGTCGAGAAGCCCAAACAGAAAGGTAACAATATTGTAGTGTGCCCTTGGGCAAATTTATAATGGATTTTATCAACAAAATCTCAAAGCTTTAAGTAAACAAATCCTACGAAAATACATCAACTATTGACAAAGTTAACAAAGCAAACTTGCTCCCTGTATTTACCTTACCTGTAGCTGAGTAGGAGAACTGGAACGTGGTATAGGCCGCGACAGTATAGACAGATGTAAACTTTACGAACATCTGGTTATCTGTACCGGTCATGGGGTCTGGTATCACATTGTTCACGACACCTGTAAAGCTGAAAACCAAAATAAATCGTTCAAACCTCTGTTTATGTTACAAAGAATATGTATACAGAAGCTTTGAACTCTGAAGCTAGCATATTATACGAGAAATCACTCGCAGCGTCGACCAAACTTCTCTAATTTGTAAGAAATTACCTCTTCAATTCTGGAGCTCTATCGCTTCTTCCATCGTATATGGTCAAAGATTCACGGTAGTTAAGAAGGAGGGTGTGGAACGTGAGAAGAACCACTTTATTCCAATCCACGGTGATGGTCCACTCACAAGGCGCACGGTCGCGGTGGGTTACAGTCCCTGCAGGGGGAGCCGTCAGGGTACCCCCACATGGAGCAATGGTAGTTAAATGTAGTATTGTTGTCGTTGCCTCTGTTGTTGTGATAGAATCTGTGGTAGCCAGAATTTTTGTTGAATGATTTCAGTAGGGAGGTATTTTCTTCTGTGGATTTTGTAACGTAGAAATTCTTGTAGAGAGTATTTAGATCAGTAAAAGCCTAACAAATGTCTATAACATCCAAATTATACCTAATCTTCTCACTGAAGGTGAAGGTAACTATAACAAAGCAAACTTGTTACCTGTAATCTAACACCTTACCTGTGTAGGAGAACTGGAACCCCTTAGCCGTGACACTCCCGTCAGATGTAAACCTTACAAACATCTGGTTAGATGTGCTGCTGATGGGGTCTGGCATCGTGTCACCTGTTAACCTAGAATCAAAATAAATCGTTCTTGCCTCCTTTAATGTTTCACAGAAAATATCGAAACTTTGAATTTTGAAGCTAAAAATCATACCATTTGCTGTATTATCCAAACTTTTCCACTTTGTAACAAAATTACCATCGCAAAAGTGTAGCACTGCCTCCATAGTAGATGGCCAAATAGTCATAAAAGATATCAAGTTGGAAGCTGTCAAACGTGAGGAGAACCACGCTCCCTTCTGGCACGGTGATCTTCCACTCACAAATCTCATCAGTGTTGTAGTCATCGGGGTAGTTCGGTGATGTTACTGTACCTCCAGGGGGAGCCGTCAGGGTACCTCCACATGGAGCAATGGTAGTCAGAGCTGTTGTCGTTGCTTCTGTTGTTATCGGAAAATCTGTGGTACCCAGTGTTGTTGTCGTTGCTTCTGTTGTTTGAAAATCTGTGGTAGTCAGAGTTGTTGTCGTTAGTTCTGTTGTTTGAAAATCTGTGGTAGTCAGAGTTGTTGTCGTTGCTTCTATTGTTGTTGTTGTTGGAAAATCTGTGGTAGTCGGTGTTGTTGTCGTTGCTTCTGTTGTTGTTGTTGGAAAATCTGTGGTAGTTTGAGTCGATGTTTGTGTAGTTGATTGGGTTGTTGTCGTTGATTCTGGAGTTGTTACAGCTACGACTGCCACAACGAGAAAAAGTCACAGGACACTTTGGTGATAAAATAATCATGAAATATTATTCATGCATTACCATCTACTTATGTTTGATTATGAATGCTTCCCACCACGGCCACATTATCATAGCCCACATTCCATTGAATTCACCTTTCCTAAAGCTACATACATCTCCAAAAGGAAATGTCCACCATTTACCGCAAAAGAAATATGTAGTTTCTGAATTAATTATGCAAATGAGGTACTTATTAGTGTTATACACATTCTGTTGTATGCACCTTTTCTAAAGCTACCTTCACCTCCAATATGACATTGATAGCATTTACCGTAAGGAAAATAGTCCTACTGAGCATTAATTATGAAAATTAGGTCCTAATTAGCATAAGGCATATGTCACTGTATTTACTTTAACATAAGCGCCCTATGTTATGGGTATACGTTTTCTACTATGTACCATTAGGGAGAACCATTTACTTAAAGGAAACATGATACTTGGTCACCATGCAAAAAATCATTAACATATCTTTATTTTTCGATGAAGGTTAGTCATCCAAGTAATAAGAATAGCAATTACCCAGCAACTGTAACATGATCTGTCAGTGTCACTGTTTATTTGCTCTTAACTTGAAACTATGAAAAACGGAGTTCAAGCATGACAGAAGAAGAAGAAGAAGTAAAAAAAACAGACAGACAGACAAAAACGCTCAAAACATAACCTTCTGACGAAGGTAAAAAGAACGCACCCGCAAAAAACAGCATGTTTCCCCTATGCTATGTATAGAGGGAAACATAATCATCCACTAAAGAGTAGAGTAACGGTGTAGAAACTTAGCCAAGAATGTTAGTAGTTAATCCCATTGTCAGAGGCAAATAAGTGCACTGAATATTTCACACAACGAAGTCTTACTTGGGGGACTGAGAAATAACCTGATAGTCTAGTCGGTAACAGTGAGTAGCTTGTTGTCCCTTAACCGAGTCCGTTCAGGTTGAATGGGCATGAAGACCACCTTTGTGTGGGGCGTTACTATGCGACTTGTTAAATATTGTTTTAGCTTTCATGTCGCAGAAAGTATATCTAGCGAAATGACAACGTCTAACGTTATATATCTAAATGTATCATGGCGACTCTTGGTACAAAGTGTACGGGTAGACTTGCTGGTGTCGAGTTTTCCCCCACAATGCAAAATGTAACCTTTTTTCCGTATTCGGATTCTAAATAAAATGGCAGCGTCCCCTAAAAAGGTTGACTACAAAAATAAAGAATCATGGTTTTTCTCTCGAGATTTAAAGAGTAGGAATGCTAACCTTGAAGGGTCAACATCAAAGTCTGCGATGTTCCATCTGACGACACAATGTAGAGCTGGTAGATTCCGGAGTCAGCTGTTGTGACGTTTTTCAGCCGCATGCCTGACTCCCCAAATAGCTCTATTCGGCCCTAAAGAATTACATGATAAGATTCTTCCTTCACAACCCCATATCAACACGTTTATCTTTATCACGAAGACTAAGTCATCACAGGAAGGTTGAGCAAACGACTTAACACACAGAACATGATATGACAAACTGTAACTTTTTAAATTTAAACTTTTGAAGACTTTGCTCATTAGTACCTATTTTCGTCATTGTTTACAAATTTGCTCATCTTATAGCTTACATGGTATGCTTTAGAAATGTACGTATTGCCGGTCCTGCTGGCAATCCCTGTGTCAGGTAGCTTTCTCCATGTCTGGAACAGCGGTGTGATACCCGGTGGAAGTGTGTAGGTCCACAGTAGTTCGGCGTTAAAACCCTCTGTGACGTAAGCGATGCCGCCATTTTGGATGTCTGAAAAGTGCAGAAATTGACGCATGGGGCGTTGACTTATATTGATGATACATCCTTTTTATGGATGAAGTGCACCCAAGTTGATGATAATAAGAGAATAAACCAAGACACTGTTGTAAAATTGCAAGAAATTTGTTTAAAGTAGAGACTCTAATAATTAGCTTTCTATCAATATAGGGTTATCAAGGAGCAAAGTAACTAAAAAACATTAAGATCTCTCTAATTAAGATGGTCTAACAAGCCTATGTTGCGCCAAGTATCATTGATCTGTAAGCTAGAATGGAGCAAATCTAGAAGAGCTGGGAAACACTAAATATCAAATGAACAAGTTTTCTCAGCTGTTTCGTAGCTTGTTCTGTTTACCTCACCTGTCTGTCCAAGTCCATTCCTCACCAATGCAGCAGACATAAACATGGCGATCAAAGGCGTTTGTATCCACCAACACGTCCCTGCCATGGTGACCGGCCGTGTTCTGAGCGCAATTCCTCTAATTCTCGATTAAAAGACCAACAGTTCTAATTCCAGGTTACCTGTCTGAGTTCTGAACTTCGATATGTGCGCTCCTGTTGACTTTGGGGGTTGCGTTCTGTCGTTTCCTTGTTGGTCAAATATCCACTACCATGAGCGTCCTATGAACTGTACGCTTTGCGCCGCTTCGCACGAAAGCTTGAAATCTACCAGAGCTTGTCTTTCTCAACTCCTAGTGCAGAACTGGTATGTTGAGTATGTATGTTTAGACCATGGTTCGACGGTGCCACTGAGATGAGTCTTTGTTTTCCCACAACCATCGCGGTGACGTCATATCAGGAAGTTTTATTTTCTAAAAATACAATGACGTTGACATTCAACGATGAGCTTTTACAAAGATAGTCATTTGGCGTCATGTTGGAGTAATGGTTAAAGTGTTTATGCAAGATCCCAGAGGTCTGGGTTCGAATCCTCTGACGTCTGGACTCGACACCGACGGTGTGCCATTGGATAAGGCACTTAACACGACTTTCCTCATTTAACACAGGTGAAAATGAATACCGTGCTTCGGTCAGGGCCGCCCCTCGGATAGGACGTTAAACGGAGGTCCTGTGTTTGAGGGGAGTCACACCTAGAGCACGTAAAGGTACCGGTTTACCGCGCATGCAATACAGACACACACACAAAACTGGGTGAGGGCATCCGCATTTTCTGAAATTCTATTCGTTTTTGTTCATCCTGGAAATGTGATTGCTTATGAAAACACCAGTGAACTTGTCAGATACATGTATATGCACTTATTGTAGCGATTATCACTCTACAGACTCTCTATCTATCTATCTATCTCTATCTCTTTGTGGAGAACAATGACGGCCGGCCTCAGTTAACGCTGAAAGGCGGTGAAGTTCATGGATCTCGCCCTCTCGAGCTCTCCCACTCTCTGTCTCCCTCTCCCCCTCTCACTCTCCCTCCCCCCACTCTCTCCTTCTCTCTCCCTCCCTCTCTCTACAATATACATACCAAAGGAAGAATCGAGTCGCAGTTAAAAGAGCGATTACGATAAAATTGACAACACATTTGTTCTCAAGTATTGCTGCCATGCACATTTATTTAACGTTATATACATGACATAAGCGATATTCACAGCGTTCCATTCAAACTGTACAGCAGCGCCTCCTGGCGATCGATTTTACCTGTTGTAAGCGTCATGGAATGAAAGGTAGAAAATATTTACAATTTAGATTTTCACTGATATTCCTGTTCATTCAAAACACTGTACTTATATTTATATCTAGAGAAAGAGCTTTACATTCAAATGTCTGGAATGGATATCATATACAAAAGTTCTTAAATTCATTAATATTACATTACGAAACGGAGCTGTATCAGATCAAGGAGGTTTCATCTGATAAAACCTCCTAGATCAGATTGACATTGGAAGCTCTCGTGGAAGTATTGATACTGAAATACGCTGCCTTTTCCGGCATGCCTGTCGCTTAAATTGTACAATAATAAGTTAAAGCAGAACTCTATACATAAGTATAGTAGACGACAACGTCAGCTCATCAACATTTTGACCTGTATCTCTAGAGAACACGACAGCCTCCAATCAGAGTTTTACCTTTCTGCCCAGAATGCCATTGAAGTACTTTCTGCCTCTAATTGTACAGAACATGACCCCCTCCAGTCAAAACTGTGCCTTTCTGGTCAGAATTTACTTCGACCTCTAACTCTATAGTAAATTGCGGCCTCTGGTCGAGCGTTTCTGAATGTCAATTAGCACTTTGACCTCCAGGTCTATACAGAACATGGCGGCCTCAATGACTATTGGATGGTCAGAGTTGCAACTTTCTGCACCTTTCTGCTCAGAACGCCACTTAAAATCACATGGTGGCCCCATAAAACGCTCTGAACTGCGCTTTTTAATCCAGAATTGAATATTACTTTCGTCCGCTAACTCTAAAGAACAATGCGTCGTCATGGGCTATTAGCCAGTCAGAATTGCGCCTTTCTACCCAGAATATCATTGACGGTTTCGTCTTTGAAGTAGGCCCAGTTGGTGTAGTCCTGTAGGTTGCCCTGCAATGAATCATGGGAAGGATATGGGCGCATGTTTTTCCGAAGAAACGCCTTGACCTTCTCATTGGCGTGTTCCAGGAAGAACTTCTTGGAGATCATTATGCACTCCGCGCCTTTGCTGACCTGGAATGACATGCACAGAAAAGTTTTGTTGGATCTACCGAATTATAGGCTGCGGAAAAGCACATACATGTGGGTACACACGCTTGGTTCTGTGATAGAATGCTTACGTACATGTGATATTTATTCACTTCTGTGTCTGTGTATCCGTTTGTCTTTGTGTATTTCTGCAGTGTAGTTTCCAAATGTCAGAGTGGTTAGAAATCAATTGCCATCGTCTATTGTCTTGTTTTCTTTTGCTCTTTCGCTCTCGCTATGGTCACATTAATCTTTTTCTTTCATTACCATACCTCCTTGTTATTTCTCGTATACGTCCCCTAGTCGAAATGCTCTTAATCCTTTATACTTTTAATGATATTTCATTCTTACCAGTGAGACGCTCGGTTGTTTGACGTCGATTCCTGAGTCGAACTTTAACGTTGTCAGACCCTACAAAACAACAGAGGTTCATATGTTACATTTTCTAGTGGCTCTATGCTTGCTAACATGAGTGAAAATACGTAAAAACGTTGTCAAAATTCAGATGAAAATCTGTGCTTACGATGCATTCAGATTTGCATTTGCTGGCACTCTTTTCCAAATAGGAAAATATCTTTAAAAAATCAACAGGAAATAAAAAAACACCAATCTGCAGTTAAGCACCAAGGACAAACCTGTTGTTGTTACACACGTCCACAACAACAAAAAACGATTTGTTACGAAACTTACGAAGACGTCTTTCTCGTGCAGAAGGTCAATCTGTACGAATACTGGCGGGGGCTTGGGCTGCGGCTTTCTCCTCATGAAAGAGTGAGTCTGGGAAAACAAGAAAAATGTCCATTTACGCAAACACATCTGGCTACAGCGGTAAAAACAGAGCTTTTTAAAACGTTTGAGCAATGTCGTCGCAACCGCAAGTATTTAGTGTAATACGGTCGCATAAGGGCTACTGGAATGCATTTTTGCGCAAGTATTCTGGGAGAAGTTTAATCATTCTGGGACGACTAATCGGAGGTGTTGATTGATCAAACGAGCGATACATTTTCTATCAAATCAATGGATCAAACCAATGGATTGGATATTGATTTTTGCTTCACCGTCTTGAGATGAACCGTTCTTCCTTGCGCGGTTTTCTTCACCGGTGTTCCTGTGGACCTGGGCCTCTCCTTCTCCGCCTCGTCCCCAGGCTGGTCTGTCGTGCTGGGGCCGGTCTCTCCGGACGTGGCGCTAGCCGGGGTGACCTTTACCCCGGGCGTTTCTTCTTTTCTCTTGGCCATGAGCTTGGGAGAAAAATGTGACATTGGTGAGTTGGGTTAATATGATAAGAATGGTTGATAATCAACGACGAAAGCACAAGTGTACCACGTCTCCGAAACGATTGACTTTTAGACTGCTGGTGTCCTATTGGATGCTTTTTAAAAAAAGTCATGTGACGTCATTTTGACGGTAGCGGAAGGTACGCGAGCCTTGAACATTAGAGAACAAGTCTTTGTCGGCTTGTTTACCAACATTTCACATGGCAATATCAATCATATCAATCAGTAGATTTGACTTTGGCAGGGTCAGTTGAATTCTGAGACGATTGAGACAATGTTACTTGGTGAGAAAGATTAGTGGGCACTGAAATCATGTGTAACTTATTGCTCGTGGCCAATTGATCAGCATTTTCTGTATAGTGGCCACCTGTCTAGACTATGATGACCATATTTTTCAGTCCCTTGAGTGGTCGCTATAGACAGGTTTGGCTGTACTCACCTCTTCCCGCCAGTTGGTTCTCTTGGGTTCCGACAGGAACGTCATCCCTGGCGTGACGTCATCTGTCACCGGTCTGGTCACGTGAATTCCTCTGCCGGTGTCGATTTTTGGACCTGCGGAGTTCAAATTGTCATTTTTATTACCTGTTTCACGATTTTACTAAAAATTTTATTAAAACTTTGATTTTTATCGATTTTTTTGTTATTTGCACACGAAATAAGTAATAAAGTGTTGGAAAAACATTTAAAAGTATGCTCAGGACGTTTAAACGCCAATTGACTTATAGTTAACCTGCTTAGTAATACTACTTCATCCTTATTTTGTTATTGAAATGTCTCAGTACTGTTATTGTTATTGTGTTTTTAAATGTAAGTCCATGACTACCTAAAAAGCAGGTCTAGCTTCGATCAGAGTGTACACTCCTGGTTCAACAAATAAAGTGAAAGTGACGCTTCCCACCTAATGTTGGTAAGATGATGTCACCATCGAACACGAGCGGTTTTCCCCTCAGACACGGCCGCACCGGTCTCAGCTGCTTCAGAACCTGGCACGTCCCCTGGCGGGTGAGAGAGGAACAGCAGGCGAGATTATTCTCGCGCTAATTTTCGAAGTTGTACTTTACAATGACCAAATATTGAAACAGTCATTTGAAATAACATAAATACTTAATGAGGTCATTAATAGATATCGAATTGGGGTTCCAGTGGTCTTCTCGGTTTTCAAAAAAAGTTTCTGGTAGATGTACATTCTTCGCATATTGATATGTTGCCGTAAAGCTGAACATATAATCGGCAATTGCACAAAAATGAAGAATTTATTGACAAACACCTGTAACGTTACAAGAGTTTATTACACCATGACTAGCTAGATTAGTTTATAGTTAGCAAATTGCTTTTTTTCCTGTCTTTTACTCTGCACTCATGCTTATGATAATTTGTTGTTGGAAAATACAAGTATAGATTATTCAAAAACAAAAACAAATATATAGAAATACGCAAAACAAATACGTAACATGCATGTTGTTGTTGTTGCTATTTACTTACCGATTTGATGATGTAGATCCATTCTGATTGGCTGCTGTTCTTAACGATGACCTTCCCTCTCCTGGGACAGAGGTCATAATTCAGTTACGTCATTCATTTCCAAGGAATTGTTGAAAAAAAAGAGAAAACATCACATGTCATTCAAGCAAATACATTATTCTTCTTTCAATAGTGATATCATAGGGGTAGTGTTTACAGTATTGAACAGAAATAAGTATAACTTTTCGGTATTACTCACGTGAAGTATTGAAACATGCAGATGTCAGGATTTGCAATCAGGTTTTCCAGTGGCCAGTTTTCAAGAAACTCCACCTGTCTGTAGGGAGATGAATTGCATCTGTTAGTTTATTACTAATCAAGCGTTGTCTCGTGCATGGCAGCAGGTTTACGTTTCCTTGCCAACAGACATTGGTTTCTATGGCAACTGACCTTCCTGTAAATGTTAACAGATGTTGGTCCCCATGGCAACTAAACTTTGCTAAATGGCAACAGACATTGGTCTCTATGACAACAGACATCAGTCTCTATGGCAACAGACATTGGTCTCGATGGCAACAGACTTTAGTCTCTATGGCAACAGACGCTGGTTTCCATGGCAACTGACTTTAGTCTCTATGGCAACAGACGCTGGTTTCCATGGCAACTGACCTGAGAAACTTGACGTGTTCGGGTTCTTCCTCCCCCATCCGGTACGCTGGGAGGAACATCTCATAGAAGTCCTGGGGAGAGGAATGAGTAAACGATAAATACTTACTACCTACTCAACAGAAATAAAACCTGCGTAAAAAAATCGTAAAATCAACGAGTTATTAACGTGTTATCAGTTTCATACAGTTACAAAATGTCAAAGAAAACTCAAATTACGGTAAAAAAATCAATATGTTAAATGTAACCAATATGTTTCCCTTTATGTTATGAATGGATACATCGGTATTGAATGGTTAAAACCAAGTGACGTACGTTAGCGCTGATGACCAATAGCTGGACAGGAGTCTGGCTGATGACGGTGGCTGTCCGCCGCTTGTTCCGGAAAAACGCCATTTCCTACAAGATTGATAAAATTAGATCATATAAGTTGTTACATTTTATCAATAGTACATCATTCAACTTCCATTGTATCATTGTATATTGTACCTGTGACAATTGTCGCGCACGCAGCTCACGCAAAAAAAGTTCTTCCTTTGCCTCCCCTTAAAGATTGAACAAAATTGAACGTGTGTACTGGGGAGTCTGCCGAATGACTCTTTATTTGCTTTCTGCCACCAATGGGCCATAGCAACATAACATACATGTAGGTATAAACATATACTCAACAGGACAATGAAATCATAAATAATTAGACACAAGTTACAAATGAAATCAATAAAACAAGCGGCCAATTGTGCCTAAATTAAAATGAAATATGATCCATATAAGGGTAGAACCAAAATCATAGTTATAATATTGTACAACATCGATGAACAATAGTGAAATCATAAAACCTGATAAGGACATGAACTTATAAGGAACATACAACAATAACTCAATGATGCCATTTCATATCATAACCCAGACTTAGCTAGCAACTGAGTTGATACCAAAGAACAGAACTCACCCCGAAGCTGGTTCCCTTCCTCAGCACGGCCACGTGGCGGGTCTGGGCGTTGTCCTCCTCTGGGTCGAAATCCATGATGTCAACGATAACTGTGTGGGAACAAGAACGAGGGGGGCACAAGTTTAGACACGTTTGGACCATGCATATGTCCCTCACCTTTAATAGCGCCATCTCTTGGTTAGGCCTACAGTCAAATCTGTCTATAGCGGCCACTCAAGGGGCTGGCCAAATATGACCATCATAGCCAGGTGCCGCTTTAGAGACCATCTGTATAGGAAAAATCCAAAGGACTGACAAAAAGTGGCCGCGATGGCCAGGTGGCCGCTATGCAAAGATGGCCGCTACAGGTTTGACTGTACGTCACATTTCAAAACCAAGGCCCGGCCAGGCAGCTTTCGGGAAAGAAAAGTTTGATATAAAAGACATCAAGCTTCAAAAGACGTAAAGAGAATAGTCGTTGGCATTATTTGTGTATATTTTCACGTATTCATTTCTATTTTTCGTTTCCACAAACAGCCCAGCCGGGCCCCGGTCCGTAAATGTGACATCAGCCCTAGGAGTGTTGCCAAGAAAAATCGTTTTACTCGGCCATTCAGCCAACAACGGCCGGCCAACAAACGAAGATAAGATTGATAGTAGCTGACCTTTCTAGATCTATTTATTTGTTTGTTTGTTTGTTTGTTTATTTTCAAACGCCTGGGTGGCCTATTCAGTGTGACACAGTCGTACTTCTGTATTTGTCATAAAACGGTCATGAATTAGTGTCGTTAACATCTTACTGCAATAAGAATTCCTTTTTCTTGCTATTGTAGAATATATATATGTTTTTTCTTCTTACCGTTTCCGGTGATAAGAAAGTAGAAGTTCTCGGCGAAGTGCCCCTGTCGGATGATGACTCGCTTGGCGGGAATCCTGAAAAAGACAAGAAAAACGTTAGATTTTCATGAATTGTACAGTCGTAAAGTTAAAACTATACAATTACAACAATTGCGACATTTGTTGTTCAAAAAATTATTTGTAACCCCACAGGGCATTTCTCCCTCGCCGATAAACTCTCGTGAGACGCGCGAAAACGCGAGTGTTGTGTGATGAAAAATGCAGTTTGCTTTCCACAATCACCGCCGTTTATGGAAAGTTAAGTCTCTTTTATCAAATAAAAGAGAATATACAGAACTATGCAAAAAATTATATTTCAGATGCGTTGAATATTACTGTATTAGCCAAAACACATTAGTTACAAATGAAAGATGGAACACGTACTCTTCCAGCCAGGCCTCCTTGCATATCTTCTCCTGCATGTGCAGCGGGTACTCCGCGAAGGCCGGGATGGTCTGGAGCCCGTACAGGGCGGTCTGCAGGCCCTCCGGCGTCCTCTCGTCCCCACGCGACTTCAGCACACGTTTGGCTTCTGAGCTCAGAGTAACCTGGGAACGAGGGGTGACATTAGTCATCACGTGATCAATTGTGACGACAACGGCAGTAATAATGCTGTGACCTTGCGACGAAAAAGTTGATTCTGAAGAAAAATTTCTTGATGGTGCCATCTTCCATGACAGGAGTGCTATCACTGTTGTTGAATTATGAATATGAACGTAAAGGTAAAGTGGTCGAACCCCGGCCCAGACTGAGGACGAAGCATGTCGGTTTTTATAGCTTGTAGTACAATGCAGCTTTGCTACGACTCCTGTGTTTTACTAAGCTTGACGCCATACGCTGCTTCAAACACACGGCCCCCGGTCTTATGATCATGCGACACCTTTCCAGTCCTTCCCATACTCGGGCGCAAGCTTGGACCACTGTCTCCACGAAATTTAGCTTGAACAAACCACTGATACAATAATGATTTAAGTCTGTATAATGATATCAATGTACGTGTACATACCTCTTTCTTGGCCTTGTATATCTTGGGATCGAAGGAGAGCCCCGGGTCTGACGTGGTCTTGGTGTCCTCAGTTCCCACCGAGTCGGCGAACATGACGAACGGGGAGCCCGAACTCTCTCCCGGCTCGTCCTTGTGCCCTTTCTCCAGCTGCTTGATACTGTTTAGGGGGTACGGAAACGGTTTATCTATTATTTGTTGATTAATATATATAATGCATACAAACATTCAAACATACATGTAAAAAATACACACATCCCTCGTCTCTCATCCTTTCTTAGACAGAGGAGCCACAAGCTTCAGCGAATTAAAAAGGAGACCACAAAGATTTACGGTTAACTAATGTGATAAGCTTATAACTGTTGTTGATCACGTGACTCACCCCTCTGATACCTCCTTCGTAGACAGGATCCGTCTGAGCATGCGCACTGTCTGCACTGCTTTTCTGAAAAGTTCGACTCCCTAAAAAAAAACCAAAAGATTATCAAAAACTATAATAAAGGCTTAGCTTGGACGTATAGAGCAGTATGATACTTCTGAATCTTTTAAAGATCTATTCAGGTTTAGCTACTTTACAGATTCTGAAGGAATCTAAAACAATTTTGAGAGGAGCCTGCAACATAATCCGTGAGTAGTTCATCTGGAAGGCAGACTCCAAGATGGCTGTAGAAGACTGAGTTTCTATGAATTATGTACAGTATATCGCCAGGATGGGACGTTTAGAATAGTTCGTTTTTAACACACAAGTAGAACAGATGTAGTACGTGCTATAAGCATGGGATGCTTTCTGAAGTCTAAGGACACAACCTTGGTTTCACACAAACCTTAAGTCTCTCCTTTACTCCTTCTTCACGCATCTTCCTCGAGTCTTAGGCTCTGGGATATATCTTAAAGAATCTTATTGCCACGGACATAGGAAAAAAACAGCTTGTTTTGAACCGACTGTGAGGCAATGATGTCATAAATAAGACGAAACCATCTTGACTCACGATAAGGGGGTCACCTTGTTTGTGAAAAAAACTGCAAACATTCTTCCAAATTTTATGAAGTAATTATACCTTATTAATCAGAAGTTGCTGTTTTCTAGTACGACGGATTTTCTCAAATTGTCGTACCGAGTTATAATAACAGTGAAACGTACATATTAAATGTTTCCGTTCCAATTCGTTGATGTTATCACTACCCTTAAAATGCTTATAAATGCAATCATAGACCGGTCGGACGGTGGAGTGTGTATCTCCAGCCACGTAGTCAGGGTCAAATACTTTGACTGTTGTCCTGAATCCATTGTTTAACTCCGCCAAAAATTGGACACAAATGAGGCGGTAAACCCCCGAGTAACCACGGTGTGTGTTTAGAGCTTAGTCTCGGTAGCAGGCTTCTTAGGTAGCACTTTGATACATTTTGTTTACTGGTTACTGTTTCTAGACTTTTCTAAAAAGCTCCACTGTCAAAAAATAACAACTAAGCCAACTAAGAAAACTAGATATTCAATGCAGTCGAACATTCGAAATCAAGTATACTCAACTTTAATACGTTACATTCTTGGTAACCTATTGGTTGAAGAAATAACATTACATTACATTGCATCTCTACATGCCACAACTAAAAGTCAGTCCCTACAACAACATCTGTTCGTAGGATAAAGGATTCATTTGCACCATTTAATTACCCAAAAGGTTTTACACTTAAACACAAACCTATCTATGTCGGTATGATGAAAGTCGGATTTTTCTTCTTCCTCTGCTTCCAAAAAAGAAGTCAAGCCCTACCCGTTTAGAAATAGCCAACACTAGGATTCGACTAGCCTCTTTTCACAATTAATATTTTACAATAACTGTTCATTGTCACGTGTACCTCTCCACCATGTACTTGCAATTAGCCCCCGGGCATGAACTTTCAATTGTTGATAAAACGCCCGCCGCGAAGCCTGCTATCAAGGCTACCTCACCCCATCATTAACCCTAGTCACGGCAGGGTTGGTTCGTGTGCGGGGCCGGTCGCGCGTGACCCCGCCACATGTACCGTGAAACAGCGGCACAAACACGGACAAACACGGGCTAAAGCCGCCAAATCTCTCACGTCGTATATGGATATATGGGGATTATAACTTATTCATAAACTGCTAACACCTTCAGAAAATACCGTGCAGCGTTCAGGGTAAATATTGGACTCAACTAAGGACAAGGAACCTGGTAAATATTTGTGCTGAAGTTCAGTCGACTGTAGCAACATGAAGATAGAAGATCAATAAGCAAAGAAGCATTTCGAAGAAGCTCAAAAGTCTTAACTTTAATTGCAATACACTCATAATACTGTAGGCTAAATTTACGCGCAGTGACTGTGTAAAATAATTAATATCATTACAACAGTGATCTGATTTTCACCTAAGTGAAATGAAGAACTTCGTGTCAGTAAATTTCTTTTTTCAATTTCTCAGCTTCAAAGAATGTCATGGGTCTCAAACCCAGGACCTATGGTTATGGGCCCAAAATATTGCCATTACAACACAGCGACACCAAATGACGCTACGTGTGTGTATGTACAATTGATAAGCAGACCTCCTATTTGTATCAGTGGTTTGCATCAATTTGTAAATGGTGTGTCTTTAAACTCTTGTTTGACGATGATAAAGATGTATAGATTTTAGTTAACGATAGTTTGTTGTGCCACCCTTTCTGTTGGCATCTCTCCTGAAGGTAAACATGATATAAGTTCCAACTTAATGTCTCTCAAATAAAAGAGGGATGAAGATAGAATGTCAGCGAAGTGATTCGTGCTTTGTTTAACTGATCACCATCGTATAGACCCCGGGATCTCTGACGTCACGAGGGGTAAAGCCAACCAAAACAGGGGATTAGGAATGGGATTATGTTGGATTAAACAGAAAAAAAAAGAAGAGAAAAACGAGAAGAATCTTACACCACGGACTGGATACCCTGGGATGCGGTGGCCAACTATTCGGGGCAGCCAACTTTTGTAACAATCAGCTTCATCTAGTACTAATTATCTCACTCGTGTGTAGCTAACTTGTACCTGCAATTAGCCCTCTGGCAAGAATTTGCAATAAAGATATTATTATTGTTAATTAACTGCCTCTTGTATCATATCCTGTAGCAACCAGCCCAACTCATGTGTAGCGATTATCTAACTCTTGTAGCAATCAGCTAAGTCCTATTGTAACCAGATAACTTTTGTAGTTATCAGCTAACTCCTGTAGCGATACACACACTGCTATAGCGATCAGCCAACTGCCGGTACTAACTCTTGTATGATATCTTGTAGCAATCAACCACAATTTGGGAGGCCTCATCAAATATAAGTAAGTTAGTATAATTCAACTACCAAAGGAATCATATAGAGACTACAGAAGCGCATTGAAACTTCAGTTCTGATGCTGGAATTCAGAGTTTGGTGGTAGCTTCCCACAGGCCAGAATTCGTCGAAGGGAAGTAAGAGACTCTGAGTCCGTATTAAGGTTTCCCCATCTTGAGGTGACAAGCTATAACGTTACTCCTCTGGCCGGCGAACTCCGCTGGCAGGTCATTTGTTTCTTTGGCCAATATCTACTGTTTCCCCAGCGATTAATGAAGTTTGGTAGAGACTAGTTTAGTAGCCTCCATTGGCATACAGCGTGTCCATTTTGTGGGTTAAATTGTGGTTAATTGATTGCGGAACACAAAAGGGATTATCACTAATGACCCAGGTACGTCGTGCATGTTCTCTTCTGGATTATGATATATTACAATAGATTAAATATACACAAAAAGGTGGGAGTTTGGTTTATTTTGATCTCCATCAGTGATACCGGCCGCTGTTGTTTTCTTATCAATCTGAAACACTTTCCCTCAAATTGGGGCTAGAAAAGAGTACTGTAAGGTTACCTTACAGTACTCTTTTCTAGCCCCTAAAATTTGATTTCGAGGGAACAAAATTTTCCGCGAGAATATGAAATGACTTCTTTTGCAGTGTTTTACTTTCAAATTCGAGTTTGAAACAATATGTAGCTCAGTAGTAGTGGTACGAAACGCATATTTGCGGTTTGATGAATTTCGGTGATAGGTCACCGTAAAGAAAAAAAGCGCATCACGAACATCTTAGTATTTCAAGTTACTGCATTAGACAGTTGTATGTACATTGCTTGTCTAACTTTAAAGGAACAACACGGCAAACTCAGGGAAATTCTTATTTCTTGGGAACAATAACATTTTTTCACAAAATGTTTACTTTTGGCTAGCTTATTGGGTGCAACTTAGCGGGTACGATAAGAAAGATGATTGTAGTCCTCGACAAATTCTTGTATGCTTTGTGCAGGACACTCTATTTAATAATTCTGATGGCTTCTCTGACAAGCAATCACCCATCAACGTTAGTCGCCGGCTATCAGTTTTTTTTCAGCCAGGAAACATTGCAATCTCCCACCCCAACATCTGCTCGGAGATTAGAAGACACTATCAAACTTGTACTTATCTAGTAATAAGATTCCCAAGCATATAGGGAAGTGTTTATAATGATAAGGGTTCTCACGACATTTTGTTATCATCCATAGTCTTTCTAGTTTCTGTTCTCCAATTTTAGGTTTCAGTTTATTTGTTGTTACTCATGTGTTTTGTATGTTTTGACATGATTTTAGTTCTGTAAATTATGTTTTTCATCATCAATAAAAATAATGATTTAGAAAGAAAGAACTTGACCTGACCTTGAAGCCGGGTCTGATGTTCTTAAGACGTTCCTCCTCGGGATCGGGTTTGCTGAAGTTGAAGGCGCGGAACACGGAAGCTCTCCTGCCGCCGGCCACGAACACACTGCCCGAGCGCTGCCGGGGGCCGCGGTCCAGGGGGGACTTCTCTAGGCTGTTTACTCTGGGAAAATAATAAACAAATAAATAAACAAACAAATAGATGAATACACTTTCCCAGTGCTACCCCGGGCTGCGGTCTTATCCAGGCTGTTTACCCTAGGAAAATAGATAATAGTAGTAAACAGATAGATAACCAAATAGATAAACAAATTGTGGTCTAAGGGGCTCTTCTCCAGAATGTTCAACCTATTGAAATAAACAAATAGATAAAGAAACAAATGAATAGATAGATAAGCACACTCCCCAAACAATGCTGAGAGCCACTGTACCTAAGTACAAACATATAAACAAACAATCAGGTAGATAAACTGCCACTGCCACTTTTGGATCAATTTTCAGAAAGGGATCTGCTGGAGAAAACGAGTAAAAGAAAGGTTACAATAATCCCTCGGAATACCTGCTTGAAGATTATGTTGCTGTTGACGGATACTGAAAACGTTAGGATTGGTATAAAAACAACAATGACACAACTAGACAACAACAACGACATAGCATTCGGTCGTATGACTGGGTTCCTTGCAATGCAGGGTCGCGGTTCTGTGGTACGTGTATCCATATCAAATTTTCTAATACTTTATAGTCTAGAGAGGTTTCAAGCTAGTTTTCTTAAGTGGTCATATCCTGCGCTGGCGTAGTCTTAACTTTGAGGTGAAAAAAGTGAAAGTTGTCCAGTGAAAGTGGAAGTGTTACCGTGACCCGCTGTGCGCGCGTCTCTCGGAGCGTCTTGGAATGTTGGAGTTGTCGCTCCGTCTTCTTATGTCAAGACGTCTCCGTGGTTCATCGAGGACATTTGCTGCTTTTCTTCCCGTTGGAATAAGAACCTCGGAGAAGTCGCATACTGGGATCGTGTTACGTCTTGAGGCGGCCATTGAGGCGTTAGGGGGGTCTTCAGCAGGGCGAGGGGGTCTCAAGACATTGTCAGGGTGGGGAGGGGGGTCGGGACGGTTACATGGGCGACAGAGCTGGTCGTGTTGTCCCCTGAATGAAGACAAATCAGATATGATCTCAGTGTAATCCTTGCAAGAGACAGGTGAAACGTTTTTGATAAAGATGACCCGAGGACAGACGACATGTAGATGGTAAAAGAGACGCACCAGTCATGCGTGTCGGTCGCTAAGGCCGGACCTAAAGCCTATGGTGATACCAAGGAGTTTAAATCTTTCCTTGGTGATACTCTCCACTCAGACGTTCGTCTCCAACTGATTTCAAACGTGTTTTAGGCGTTTTTATTGGGGCTTTATACTTTGTACAGTTTCCTTTATGTCCTTAAACGCATTTTAGACGTTTTTTTTCTATCTTTCTATTTGTACCGTTTTTTTATACTTCTCGCGGCCAGAGCCGAACCTCTGCTTGGAGGGTACCCTGGTGACACATAGCCGACCATACCCCCCTCCCAATATGTCTTGAAATTACTTCCCTGGAAATGAAGACTATATGTACTATACATCAAACATTTTCACCCGACAGTTTGTCAATCGTGCCACGTCTCTTCTTACCTGAATAACAAGACTTACCCTAGTTTCTTCATGGTGATTTTTAAGGAAATCTTCAGGTAAGAGACCCCGTCTTGTTTCCATGAACATAAAATCCTCAGTTGTACATAACATCAATTTTTCAAACTGTATAAACTACGTGTAGCTGATTCAACATTTGCTCACCCTATTAACAAATTTGAAAAGCACACAGTAGTGCATGGAGGGGAGCGGCGTCAAAGAGGTTGCAATGAATTACCAAATCGTACGAGGGCGTTCGTTCTAAATTACAAAAGCATACTTTCCTATTGATAAGGTTTGTTTGCAGACAATATAGTGCGTTATTTACGTAGGTATAGATCGTTATGATGCTAGCATTTAGTATGGGGATGGGTCTCGGCAAAACCAAGGTCTAAGGTCCGATTTAGCGGTTATCGATATTACTGCAGCAAAATCGTCAGTTTTTGTATCTCATATTCTAAACTTGCAGTGGTCATGAATTTTTAGGTGGCAGATAGCTCTAGTTTCTTCGTTTTTGTAATTGGTAGCTTAACCCTTGTCCTGCTGAGTCCGTATATATACGGGATACAAATATATAACGACTGTATGTGGGTCCAGTATCTTTATGGGCTTAGGGCATTTATCGCTTAAATGCTACTCTCCAAGCAGAGGTTAGGCTCCGTCTGTTTTTTTAACGTTTTTTTAATTATTTTTATCGGGCTTTCTATTTTTTTTATATCTTGCTGTGTCAAAACCAAACCTAAGTTTGGCTGGCGTAAATGTTTAGAAAAACAGCCGGAGCCTAACCTCTGCTTGGAGAGTACTTAAATGCGGCATACCGCAACAAATCGCATTGGTTGGGGAAGTAAATCTGCAGCAGCAGCACAGAATAGGTTTATTGATGTGATTAATCAACTAGCTTAAGGGGGTTAAATTGGCGAAAAAATCATCAACAGAGACAAACAGGTATGGATTCCAATGCCATTTCTTCAAATGTTGACTGTAGCATTTAGGCCGTTACCACCCCCACCCCGCCCTTAACATCGGTTTGTCCCCAAAGAAGGCTATTCAAGGGAGTTACGGTATGACAATGTTAACACTTCGCGCCATCTGGATTTGACCGGTAGCAGGATTGATTGTAAGCAAAACAACAATGACCGGACCTGAGTTATATACAACACACCTGTTCTAACAACAAGACTGTATACACAGTCTGATATATATATAGTTCTTACATTGACATAGATTTAAAAGTTAAACCTAAAAGCTTTACGGCCAAAGACGTCAGGAACATGATTTAGACTGCAGATGCCAAACTCCTTTCGTACGGAACTCGTAGTGCCGAGATGTTGTTCACAAATGAATAGGTGAGGACCTTAGCTTCATCGTACATTTACCACATTGGGCTATGTACAGGTCATACGCATAAGAAAACATGTTGAAAGTTGGCACAATGGCCTTGTGGCTAGAGCTGATGACTCAGAACATGGACGTCGTAAGTTCAATAGATCTCTGGCAGGTCTCTATTTTGTGCCCTGGCTTGGGGACAGGTACTTTAAATCTTCACCCGGCTTCAGGTGTAAATGAGTACCTAGCTTCCGTCTGGTAGGGCGATAAACAAATCGTGTTTGAGGACAGCCACACCTCGAGCCACACTTATCGTAAAGAGTGCGGGTCCATCCTAGCGTTAACGTTAGTGCCGTGTCGTATGCTGGTGCCCAGTGAAGGGATTTAATAGGAGTGCTAACACTAAAGGCTGTCCGTACAGTATTAAAGACCTTAGATTGATTTAGTGTGGTGTAGGTAAGGTGCTAAGCCCAGCGATCACTCACGTCTCTATGTGTGCGCTGTACCAACAACGCGGGAATTCTAATTGTTTATGGCTCCATAGATGTCATGTTGTCGCGCAATATTAATGTTTGGCGAGACAGAGTATGTTCTAGCGAGCAAGTTTAAGGAACTTATAACAGAGGCGCTAAATCTCTCAGTACACACATGCATATATTAATCAAATAACATTACAACAAGGTAATCGAAGAAGGCAGATCCTCACCCATTTACGCAGAACACTCCACGGAAAAACACAAGCATAGACAAACAGATTGACAGACAAAGGCATTCCCAAAACAATTCTTTCCTTCCTTTGAGGTAGATTTGAGAAAGGGAGGAAATTTTGCTTGTGTTTGACTGAAAGGGTCCGGGGTGAACTTGTCCCAGCCCTCTGGTGGGTACGTGGTTCTAGTAAAATGCTTCGTCGGTGTCCGCTTATTCTATCTTTTTGCAAGTCTTCCCAATATACTAGTAATTGTTTCAAAGAGAAGCTATACTTCTTGAAGACTTGGCCAAAACATACAAATCTAACCAAAAATTACACATTCTGTACTTATAGACGGGTCACGCTCAGTGCACGATATAGGTTTACAACAGGACATTCAGGACACTCTAGGGAATGTCGTACATGTACATGTGTTGTACGAAATTCTTGTGAGGAAAAGGCCTTCAAGGTTTCAGGATCACAGTCGCGGTTTTGTTGTAATAGACTGGAAGAAAATCGTACGACAGAAATTATGATGAATCGTATGAAGAATGTGACCGCGGAGCAAGAGTTCACTTAACGTTTTCCCTGCTTCCTAACCTGATGATGACGAACACAAATGGTACCAAAATGGCTATCTTAACAGACTGTAGGTTAATTCTGACCCGGCCCACCTGCACATCCCGGAGGGGTCCAGAGACATCCTCCGTCCCCGCTTCTGGAACTTCTGCGTCATGATGTCGTCTGCAAATTTTGCGCGGGAAAACGAGAACGTAATCTAAAAATCCAGTTCTAGCTTCACAAAGACACGTTTTCCAACGGTTGTGACAGAAAAAAAGGCAGACGTAGTGAGCTGTATCTATAGGTTCCACGTAGGTAAGAATTTTCCTGCTCCTTGTTTACAGGTACACAGTCCGACGGCAGAACACAGTTGACATTATCCAAAGAACTTTTACACTCAATCCTAGGGTGGTGCCAGTCACGGTGACTACGTAGCAGTCGAACTCCGCGTTTCTTGGTCCACGTAGCAGGGGACTGTGAATCCACCAGGTGCAAGAAGCAAGACTTCAGATCGCACAGACGTCTTCTTGATCGCCTTCCCAGAGTCAGCTGTTTCTTCACAACGGTGTATCAAACGTCAATTTTTGTAAGACTCACTGGGGATTGTCCACTTGTGGTCGCAGGGCTGGTCGCAAACGTTCAGTGTAAGGTTTAGCCGCCGGCCGGAATAGGTATTTTGGCATAAAACCTGACAAAATCTTCACTAATACTGAAGTTATCATGTCCAATACCCTTTCAATTTTGGGCTACATCTATTGCAAAAACTACAGGTTAGTTAATACCATCGGCATAAAAGAAACGCGAGGTTCATTTGAAAAAAAAGAAGTTCGGCGCAACAGTTGCCACTAGAATATAATTAACACGCATCGTATTGGAGAGTGTTTGTGTATGCATGTTTTGTCCGGTTGACTTGTTATTGTGAAGTTAGTTTTCCGCGGTTTACAAACACTTTCATGTTTTAGAATGTAGGTCAAGAAGCCCACTTTTTGGCCAGCACAAAGAACCAGCTGTTTACATATTTCGCGATCGGGCCGTGTAGTTTAGAAGAAGAGGAAAAACAAGTAGAAAATTCCCACGTATGTGTCTAGGTAATCCTAATCGTCATGATCATTAGCATGCGAATGGTCTACTTCTTTTCTTTTTCTTTTACAAAGCAGTGACGTTTAATGTGAGTCACAATACGGATATCAAGGTTGTTCAAAGTTTCCCTGTTATACTAAGCCGAAAAGGTCTACAAGAGTCCTGATATTCGTACAGCGTTGACTGAAAATAAATGTAGTTTATTGTTATTCATCATCATTATTATTATTATCATCAGTATCATTAGTAGTATTTATCACAAAATGTACCAAGTGCAAAAGTAACAAAAAAGGAAATGAAATAGTACAGGGCTCTAATGTACCCAGCTTAAGAACATTTTACTTCGCAACAATGTTTTCGCGAAATCACCATGAAAAGATAATACTTTACGGTGACAAATTTAGTAACAATTTCCCAAGGATTTCAAACGACGTAACGCACCTGTTACTGCTTCGAACCTTGGTCAGAAAATCACTGAAAATGTCGGCAACTCGGTCCATGTTTGTAAGCTGTTCTTGTAAGTCCAATCTGTTGGCAGCGGTTGGATCCGTTTAAAACAGATGTCATACCAGTCTAGAAGATCTTTTCTAGCGCTTGTACCGTTCCGAATCCTGGCGGTGGTTAAATCCGTTCGAAGCCAGATTTCAAACCAGTTTTTAAACGTGATTGCTTGAACTCCAAGCTGTAAAGTTTTATACAACAACTGCGATCTCAGAAGACAGCCTGCTATAACTCCTCTCCAAGCAGAGAGTGAATCCGCTAAAGAAACAGGTGTTTGTGTCTTATCGAGATTTCGATCTATACGACATAAACGTCCCTGGTAAATTCTCCAGCAAGCACGTACGTGTGTATAGCAACAATGCGATGACAGAGGAATATGGTTGCTTACGAAGGTCATAGCACAAAAGGATGTTGTTTTGAAAAGTAATTGGCGTTCTTAAGACACAGAGCGCGGTGTTAGCTACCGATGTTGTTGGTAAGATTTGAAATACAAATTTCTCTTGAGTTACCGCAAAAACTGTTAGTTACTACATAAACTCAATAGTTGGTTTAGCTCTATATCTCTCGAGAGATAAAAACTAACCTCTAGCTACTTTGCAGTCCGTCACTTCAAATTATACGTTTCATAGAGTATTGCTGCATTATGGAGACAAGGTAAATATAAATATCTTACATATAGTTGGGAGTGACTTTTTTAAGATGTGCACGTGGATAAATAAAAGATGTTGCCTTTGCAATTGCATTGTGTTCAGGGAGGGGTCAGTATGATGAAGAAACAACGACGTCCAACTTCTCTAACATATGTTACTAGTCATTTGAAATCTTAAACATTACCAGCCGGAGTTTGGATTGACTGATTGACCCTTATCAATTAAAAGTAATAGTGGCCAGTTATATTCCCCGAACACCTATTTCTTCACATGAGAAAATGGTAATAAAGGATAACTGCGTTTATTCTGATAAGTCCGATGTTAATTCGTATTTCTAGAAACCACGGCTAAAAGTGTATCACATTTCTTCATAAACAGAAACACGCTAAACTAGGTTTGGGAACATATTCTTCGCAAGGCAAAGCCACATAGTGTGTGAAACATCTGTTAATTACGTACAAGAACAATGCCGAGGCCCAGAAGCACACTTTATCATATTACAATTCGTTGTACTTCTGGGCCACGGTACCAACATGATAAGTTTCTTCCACTGGTGCATGCACCAACTAGCAGTTACTCAAATAACTGCATATCATTTCGAGAAATTTCGGGTCGGATGTTTCAGGTGGCATACACTACCTTTTGTCTGTACCTGACACTGAACAAATCTGTCAAAGAGCAGGTTTTACACCCTAGATAGTATCCAATTTCTTCATTTTCCCGCTCAAACTATGATATCCAATGGAGACGGAGACGAATTTAAGATTGTCCAATAGGAAACAAAAGTGAAACAAAGCAAAGTCTGGTCGTTTAAAAAATCATATCCAGTTGCTTGAGTAACCGCTATTTGGTGTATCTTACGTATACAGCAGAAACCGTTTAATTGCTTACCGCACTTGCCAGCATATTTTGTGCAATAATGCAAAGTTATCTAGCTTCAGTAGCTTGACTGCACCGGTTTGGAATTTTGAAATTCAGTGCAATTAACGGAAGTGTGCAGTAATCCGTTGTGCAATTACCTGGCTTCTACTGTACCACCTGGATGTGTAACCTTCATGGACCCACCTGTATATAGTTCTCCCCTCCATGGGAGAGATGGACAGGCGTCTCCTCCCCCCACCCGGCTGCCCGGGGGCGGGGGAGATGTGGCGGAACAATCCCGCCTCGTTCACGGACGAGCGTCGTCTGGGAATGACGTCATCAGGCCAGGTGGGTGACGTCAGATCCGATTCACCAGTCAACGGACCCTGAATATGTGAAGGAATGAATGAAGGAAAGATGAATCAATTGATGGTTTATGATAGCTTCATTTTAGCTCGGCAAAATCTAGATGTGTATATGCTCGGAGACTCTTTTCGAAGAAATTTATGATATTACCTAACGAACAAACGAACGAAATTACCAACAGACTAATGCATGAACTAGCGGACGAAATAACTAGTGAACTAACCAACGGATAAACAAACAAACGAACTAATCGACTAATGAATGATCAACCGATTAATAAATACATGTAATTAAGAAACTGACCAACTAACTAAATGACTAGACAACTAACCAGATCACCAACGGACTCACTGACTAACTAACCAACCAACCTACCAACCAGCTCACTGACTAACCAACTAGCTAACCAGCTCAGCGACCAAATAACTGAACGACCGTCAAGACAAAGAACTAGATAGCCAAGTTACTGACCAATTAACCAGCCAACCAAGTCCCTAACCAACTATTTAACAAATTGACTGACTAAGGTTATCGTCACATTTTCATTTCAAACTTGGGCCTGGCCAGGCTTTTTGTGGAAACGAGAAATAGAAATGTATACGTTCTCTTTACGTCTTGTGTAGTTTGGTGTCTTTTATATCATACTTTTCGTTCCCAAAATCTGTTTGGAAATGTGAAGTAGGCCTAATAGCTAACCACTACCTGTTCGCTTCCGTCCTGACTCCTCTTGCTGATGTTGACCCGCAGCTGCGTCACGCTGGTCTCCACCAGATCGGAGATGCTCCTGCGGCCGCGCTTGGAGAAGGACCTGCGGAGTCTGGGCCGGAGCGCCGCCTCCTCCGCCTCCTCCTCACCCTCAGCGATCTCAGAGATGTGCGCTAGGGACAGAGGCTGCGGGCTCCTGATGGACAGCACAGTTAGTTTGTTTGAACCTTTGTTTCATGAGAACCGTCTATCTCACAAAGCCCCAAATCTGGCTTCCTTTTAGGACTCTTAAAGTTACAGAAACGACCAAAACGAGATGTGCGACAGGGACAGCGGCTGCGGGCTCCTGGCAGAAAAGTGTTGTTTGTTTAAATCTTTGTTTATTCATGAAAACAATATACTTGTATCTGGAAAAGTTAACCAACAGACGAAGTTCGCACAGCCTCAATTCTGGCTTCCTTTGAGAGACTCTTAAAGTAGCAGAAACGACCAAAACGGGATGGGTACCAGAGACCGTGGCTGCGGGCTCCTGACAGTAAAGTTTGGTTTGCTTAAATCTTTGTCAGTTCATGAAAACAGTCTATTACACACAGCCCGAACTCGGGCTCCTGACAGACGGCACAGTTTGGTTTGTTTGAGTCTTTGTTTACTTATGAGAGCAGTTTATCTGAAGAAAGTGTACTCTCCATGCGCTATATGCAGAGGTTAGGCATCGGCTTTTTTTTGCGTTTTATCGTATAAAATCGCCTAAAAAGGTTTAAAAAAAAAGAGCCAGAGCCTAACCCCTGCTTGGAGAGTAGGAAAAGTGTACCACTGGACATTCGCCCAGTCCCAACTCTGGCTTCCTTTAAAAGACTATTTAAGTAACAGAAACGAGCAAGAAGAACGGCCTAGACTCATGTATCTGCTCTAATGTATTTTGCACCTTATTTGGGTAAAAATTTTATTCTTATTAAGGCTAAGTACATGATGTAAATCATATCTCTGTTCAGTCTGTTGTGTATTTTCTGGCTCATCCCTCATGACCTCAATGAAAAGTGGTCTGTAGCTTGAGCTTCTCAAGTTCAAACATAAAACAGGTTTTGTTATCGCAAACCTATAAAAAAGTACATAGCATGTCATCCCCACCTGCGCGACCGGGACTGGTGAGTGAACTCGCCCAGTGACGTCCGCTGCAGCCCCCGCTGCAGTTCTATCGAACTCCGCCTGAGGCCCGGGAACTGGGTAGGGTGGATGGGGAGGGCCACCGCCATGTTGGGCAGGAGAGCGAACTTGACCTTGAATTTCTAATGACCTCTAGTAACCTTGTTGTTGTTTTCTCAGAGACCTGAGTAAGAGAAGGAAAACAATCGGTTAAGGAGGGATTGTTTAAGGAGGTATGCCGTTCAATGCCGTAAATTAATTAAATACAGCACATAACAGGTGTCATTGATATGTCATTCTATCATCATTAGTTGGACGGATCCTGATCGAACGCCATATCGAACAAATAAAACCAAGTAGAACCCCTTATTTCCTTTCGAACACCTCCGTCAAAATCAGCCCCAGTGGGACAGAAATAGAAAAATGCTATGCTATTCTTTGTGGAATACTACATCCACCGAGTATAGTTGTTTTGGGAGGGAAAGCCACTGCATAGCATTAACGTTACATTGATGTTGGGCAGGTTGCACGTGTAGAGCAGGGTATGTACAAGACACTGGACTCTGCACTAGCAGACATTGTAGAAGGGTCCTATTAGTTGGCGTGTAGTACAAGCTCCCTCTCCAAGAGTGTCTAAGCTGCTGCCGTGAGCATGCATGCAGCTGCTATGCATGCAACAAACGCAGTAGAAACCCTGTCACAGATATATGTACTGGTTTTCACATGCATCGAGCGCATGTCAGAAACCAACAAGGTAATGCTATGGAGCGCCTACCGCTTCCGCTTTGACTGAAATTATAACGCCCTCACCTCAACTATGTCCGCCCCTTCAAACGACTGTACCCATGGCCAGTGGAAGTAGCCTTCAACATAAAAGGCATTTTCGGCCCGTTCTGAGAGGATTTCAGGGCCAAAAGCTAAACCAAAGTCCGTTGTCATTATCAGCTAAATAGCGGCGGCGGCCAGTTCTGTCTGACAAGCGCTGTTTTTGACGGAGGTGTTCGAAGTAGAACATGATCGAACTTGTTTATACACATTTCATACACGTAACGTTAACCTGACAAAAATACACTACATCCTGAGATAGGGTGATCCTCATTCCTTTCTAACTTCTAAGGTATACTACATTAGACATGTACATACTCTTTATATTGACCCTGACGGGATTTCTAATATATGTTTCATCGGATGGCAAGTGGCTAAGTTAGCGGACACAAGATCAAGGATGACGGGTTAGATTCTTGACATTCCATTAGACACTGTGTCCTTGGGAAAGGCACTTTACACCACTCTAAGTGCCCCAGGTGTAAAAAAAAATGGGTACCTGACTTCAGAGTTGAAAGTTGCTGGACGGAAAAGGATGGGCTACGGAACTACATTTACCTTTACTAAGATTTTTTTACCTCTAATTTTTACCTTTACTTACACCCTTGTACAAACAGTACAAACTTATCTAATTAGCGTTCAGGTATAGGCATCAACAAAGTATTACAAAGTCTATAGTGATGATGAAGAACGAATAAAGGCATGGTCCGTGGTACTTGTATACAACTGTAACTCTTCATAATCGCAATCTTCCGTTGTTTACCTATAGTGACTAACTCCATATAATGTGTTTACGTACGGGGTCGGTTCGGTCACTTACCTATAGTAGCAGGACACCATCTTTACGACAGGCAACTTCTTAAGACGTTCCCTTGTTCTTGAAGACATCGTTTTAGGCACAATTGAAGCTAAGACGGAAGAGTGTATCCAGCCATGTTGGAGTAGGGGTAACAGTGTTATGGGGTATCCATTGGTTTCTATCTCTAGCGGAGTCACCACCACACGTAAGCCGGCTACAAACAGTAACTAAAGGAGGGAAACAGTAAGATAATCCCGGCTGTTTCGTCAATAACTCACGAAACACAATTGCGTCTTTAGGAAACTAACGCCGTGGTTTGTTATGGTAAACAATAGGAGTTAAAATTAATCGCTTCGGCTTATTATTGTATAGGGTAATTGGAGAATTGTGTAAGGACGCTGAGGTCAGATGTCGGTATGTTCCACGGTACCGGTATAAACATGCTTTAAACCTAGCGTGTTAATTAGACTTACTGTGGACTAAGCGTAGCGCTTTAAAGCAACCCGTTACGTTAAGTATCTAACGTTAACGTTTTGCAATGGAATCGCGGAAGTAGGAATCGGGTATACCGTTATGATGACAACGTTCTACATGAGTCGTAAAAAAGACTGTCGTCTGTGTCTCCACGGTTCAATACCTTTCTTAATTACCGTAAACCTAAACGTTATGTCTTTATGATCGGTTGTAATGTGAACAGAGGGACACCTATCTGTTGAAGCCGGCAGTACACAGCATGGGAATAGCACGCCCGACGATATTTTCGGCAGGCCCCCCTTGCATAGCCTCCTTCACAGACTTCTAGCAGCGATGACTTTAGGAGGGCTGCCACTGATTTGCGATTTTCAACATGGGCTAAGTTTTTCGGATGCCGGGAGAGGGAGTAATGACGGCTAGCTCATATAAAATTATGACTGCTAGCTAATATATAATAATGAATTTCCTAAAATTGCCAGTCTAATGTTATTCTTTTGAATTAGTAAACAGCTTTATTTTTTATTCTTATCAAATCTTTGATTATGTATGAAAGAATTCAATATACCATTTTCATATCTTGACCTTAGATATATCATTTTCATACATTTGATACCTTGACTTTTATCATCACAAATTGTACATAATAATAACATCATATCAATGAAAGCAAGGTAAGTACTCAATGTGAGTTAAAAAATATTCGTTCATGCAAAATATTTCATCATAGAAAGTGAAAAAAAGCTCAATGTTTTACATTTCAATTCAAGATTCTAACTCTTCTAACTATTTCTCTTGTTTTGTAATATTAAAAGAATTCTAAAGTAGTCTTGCTGGAAATCTTATGACCATTAAAAAACATGCCACGATATTACTATGTCTGAGAGTCAGAAGAATTTTAACCAGCCAAAATTGCTTGAGATTTACAGCTGCTGAGATTCAAAATGCAAATAGGGACACCAACATGGTGGTGACACAGTCAGACATGCTGTATGAAATGACATCCGATGATATTCCTGAGGCAACACCAGTAGGAGACCTGAGGTTATATATGGGTCATCCCTAGACATCAGGGGTAATCATTAAGGGATAAAGGGGTCAAAAGTCAGGGTTCATCACAAAGGAATGCAGGGGTCAGGGGTCATCATCAAGTGACACATGGGTCATTATCAGACATAAAGTGGTCAGGGGTCATTGTCCCTGAATCAAGTGGTCAGGAGTCATCACCAGGGGATACAGGGGTCATCATTAAGGGGTCAGGGGTCATTACAAGGGGATACAGGGGTCATCACCAGGGGATGCAGGGGTCAGGGCACTCCTGGATGTATGACTCAAGGTGACCTTCATCCACCTGCATCAGGGCTGTGTAGGTTGTCAGCTGGGGAGGGGAGAAAACAAACAAGTGAGAAACAGTTAAAGTCGCTAACAACAGAAATGCAAAGTGCAATACTTTCATTAATTTCTCTCCTTCACACACACAGTCATGCACACACACACACACACACACCTATACAAACACAAACACAGACATATATTCACACACACAAAAACACACACAAACACACACACAAATGAATGCACACCTATGCATATCCCTTCATAGTTACCTTGTTGAGGACAGGCTTGCTGGACAGCACATCAAAGATGTGAGGGAGATCGGTGTTCTGTAGAGTAGCAAATAAAGTCATCAAACATGTGCAACACAACAGGATACAAGAATAAAAGATGATGGTCAAACAACTAGACAATAATTTAATAGTGTTTGGACGTACAGCTGTTGTCATGTTGGCCATACAGTTGTCCCCAGGGGTGCGCCTGTCGTCGATGAACGGTGGGTTCTCCCAGTTGTCGTAGTTAGTCTGGAGCAGGAACCACCTGCCATTGGCTGGGTCAAGTCTGAAGGGGGGGAGACATGTTAATGTAGGTAGCTAATGGGCTGAATAAAGTGTCCAAAGTGATGCACTGACTTAAGCTATGAAAATGTAATCTGTACAAATCTATCTTGTCTACCTTCTAGAAAGGACAGATGCTACATAGAATGAGCGTTTTACAAAAGAATCTTATCTTACAATCAAGTCTCTTTACTCAAATGTTACATAGAAGAAATTTGTCAGACAGCATGAAAGAAATCTGCTCACATTTCCTACATATTTTGCACATAATAGTAAAAGATATTGAACCTGTTAAAAGTCCAACTAATACATTAATTACAACTTGTGAATTTCAGTAAAAAAACACAATAAGAAAGTGGTCATGTGTGTTTAACAGACCTCTTGACGTCCAGTGCACGTTCCCTAGACCTGGTGATGATGGCTCCCTGTAAACATGGGGAGACAGGAGAGGTGTGGTGAGGAATGCTCACAGATCTGACTTGGGGTTTTGTGTTGTCAAACTGGCTTGTTCATCCGGACTGCTACTGGTTACTTTGCCATATGTATTGCCTGCATGCCCTTATATGTCAAGCACAATCAATTACTCCATGTAATTTGTAGCTAGACTACAGCTTAGCATTAAGTGTAATCAGTGTATTACTCTATGTCTTTTTGGTGTATCTTATTACCTAGATGTCTAACCTACATCGACGTATTACTCTATAACTTATAGTATAAGTATAGCAAAATAGGTATCTGACTCAAGTTGGAAGCAATCTGTATCTGTATTTTTTTCTATATAGCCGGTATAACCGCCCTTCGGTGTAACACACCAGCTTCGCAAAGCCGGTCCCACAAGTTAGATGTAATATGTTGCTGCCATCGTGAGTTTAGCATAGAGCATTGACAGTTCTCCCTAAAAAAAATATCAACTAAGCCTTCTGATAGTCCAAGGCACTTTATCGACATACAGTATAATGAACATTAAAAGTGGCTGAACATATCTTGACATAAGCACGATTTGCACAAAATCCCAAATGATTTCCAACTTGTGTACCTCTCCAGACTTGGTCCCCCCCAGGATGAAGTAGGCGGGTGCCAGCATGGTCCTGTTGGCCAGCATCGTCTCCGCCTCCGTGAAGCTGGTGGCATTTTCCAGCACCTCTCGTGTCAGGAACCCCATCCACGAGCCGTCACGCTGGCCCAGGATCCACTCAATCAGGCCTGAAGTGTCACTCAAGCAATTAATCAATTCATCCATTTATCAATCAGTCAGTCAATGAACCAACAATTGATCTACCAGTCAATCAATTGATCAATTAACCAATTGATAAGCAACTTAAATATGGCAGAGGAATAGAAAGGATGATGTCCAATAAACACAATATCAAGCACACACAACTGAAATTTCCACCTGAAAACCATGTTGGAAACATCCTGGGTGAGAGCTTTTAGATATTGTGAAATAGTTAAAACAAAACAAAAAAGAAAATTCACCTTTTTCCTCTTACCCCATACAACTGTTTTTGCTGTCTCATTGATATTTCTGTAGAATTATAAATCAAACAACGACACAATGATGCTGTGCAAATTCAAATTTAAGACATACTCTGTTACTCACCGATGTACCCCCCGTCTGCAGAGAACCTCTCATTCATACTGTAGGTAAAGGTTTGCTGGGGGAGAAAAACAATTATCATGATTAAAAAGATTATTAATTGAATCATAAATGAACTTTATTGCTCGACAATCGTAAATGGCACAATGTATAATATTGCATAACAAAAACAGTGTAAAATTCAAAGATAACTCTTCATTTTTCCCTAACAGTAGATTCAAGTTCTGTGAACGTAAGTGAATTTAGAGTACTTTAGCCCTAATGTAGCCTTCGTAACTTACAGGTTTGACAGCCGTCAGTAGTCCCACATAGCCAGCAAAGTTGACGGACTTGAAAACCGTCTTCCCGCCGCGCTGCCAGTCCAGGTTCACCACGATTGGTCGAAGTTTCTCCGACAGTGCCCAGGTGTTATTCTTGATGTCCCACCTGTGCAAAAGTTTTGAAATAAATTTTCAGTCAATTTTTTTTATAAAACAGTTTCCTTTTGAAAAGTTCCTGTTACAAATTCAGAACCAGTCTAACCAACCACTCCCCAGTCAAGATTGTCACTGGGTTGGGAGAAGTCTTGAATTTGACTTTTTAATATCTATCTATGGGCTGTTGCAGATGACTTTCAAAGACGTAGGAAACAACTCCCAACCACAGATGACCCTGCTCATGACTACATTTCTGACTTCCAACCATGTTCTGGGGAAAGTTGGGGAATCACCTTTTTCAATTAAGTGTTTCTCAATAATATTCATATTAATTAAAAGCAGCTTGATATGCATAACTCTTAGTAAAAACTAACTTACCCAAGAAACAGCCCAAAATCCAGGTTCCTGGCATGAAACAACTTTCCTGAGGACACAAATGGGAAAGATGTCTTTGTTACAATGGTGATCAAGATGACTAAATTGGTTGTTTTAATTGCAATTTGCAATTTTTGCAACAACCTCTTCACCTAAAATAGACACTGAGAATAGACATGTCCAATGTACTTCAGTATTGTTGCAACCACAAATTTAAAACCACCAAAATCTAAAATTAAGTCCTTACAAAAATGTATGAATTTCTCAATCACAATACCTGAAGGATCCTCAGCGACTATGGATGTGCAGACGGTGAAAAACTCATAGAAAACATTGAAGAGGACAACCTCGCCTGACAGAAAAAATAAAACTACATCAATGATTAAGCAACTGTTTTAGTACTAACTTTCTGTTAGATACATGTATGCCAAAATACCACTAGCAGCATTTACAAAATGTGTACTTTTCAAACCAGGACTCACAGCACACACAAAAAAACTGCTTGATAATGTGCTAAGACTTTGTTAGTAACTACTTGTAGCCCACCTAGAGGGATGTCTGTGGCCTTGGCAATGCCTTTGAGCTCATCAGCGAACGGGTAAGGAAGGGTGTCGGCTAGGGGGGCCTGGATCAGAGAGAACAGGTAATAGATATTGCATTATTGTGTAATAATTCTAATGCACACATCTGTCTTAATATTAAGGTGGTATATAGACCTAGTTACATCAAGGAGGTTACATTATTTATAACCTACTTGGTTATGTATTTCATTGTCATTTTTTGGGTGCAGAAAGGTGGCACTAAAAGCTATTCAAGGAGATATGATCAGATGATACAAATGTATCAAGTTTCAGTACTTTTGCTGCAAGTTTATTCAAATACATATAATGTCACAATCCATCCAGTTTTTCATGATATTCTGACCAAGGTACTAGTAAACATGCATAAACACAAACAAACAGATCTACAATGTAGCGGACACACCAAAAAACAATACCTCTAAATCATACCTTCCACAGAGGACAGAGGTAACAAGACTAACTTACCAGGTACTTGTCCACCAGAGCGATGAGACTTCCATTACCGAACGCTCCGGCAAACGCCTTGATCTCTGCTATCATATCCCTTATCTGAAACCAAAATAGCAATGCATCATATTTCTTTGAGATTTATCTGAGCACAGAAACAAAGGTGATCTCAGCCCAGTGTAGCTCACTGAAGAGTATGGTATGTAGAATATTTACAGGTTTGTTACTCTATACAAATTACGTTTTTAATGCACGGTGGATAACATCTCATGTCCTAAGGACTGCGACTGCATTTCCAGTACTCAGCGTGCAAGTCAGGTGAGAAACAACAGATGATTCAAACTTTTGAACTCTTGATCCAAAGGCAGGATCTATGAACTGGACTATGCCCAATCAATAAGACAATACATATGTTACATTTTGTTTCCATATATAATGTAAAGAGGATGATGTGCATAGAGAACTTTAATTTTATGTTTGCATAAAAATATTATGTGCATTGTATCTCCAAACAGATGTAGGGATAAAGTCTGTCACAGGTAAAGGGCAGCTGGCAAAACATGAGCATTCTGCCCCCGACATCTGCTTGGAGATTAATGGATCCCAACCTGTGGTGCCATCTCCTTGGTCAGACTGGTCCATCTCTCAGCAGGGGGGAGGTCCAGGTTTATCACATAACTGGCAACCTTGGACCTGAAGACAAAAATAGGATCTTATAAAACACATTCAGGTACATTCAGTACATGTAGTACTACGTTAATTCCTACGGCTAGTTGGGTAGCCTTGGCTGTATTTCTTTTCAAACAGTAATAAAGCAAACAATTTTTTTTTCACTGGCATGCACAAAAATCGAAGCAGATACAAACAGATATTATAACGTTATAGCACATTGGGTTATCTTTAAGAAGTCTGCTGTAAGGTAAAGAGATTGTACTTGTAAGTTGTAGTCATATATAAATAAATGGAGGTAATTACTCACTCAGCCTTCGGTGGGTACATCCCATGTTCACATTTTTCTGTAAACTGAAAACAAAAACGTTATAACTTTGATAAGTGTTCTGATCCTTCATTGAAATTGCCTGATGCACGTCTTTCAAACATAACCGTTCTTGAGTTTCATTAATAAAATATAACAAAAATGCTGAACAGCGACTTGTACAATGTAACAAATATAGGTGAACAATGCAGCTAGTTTTCCACAATTTCCATAAAAAGTCTAGAAGTCACAGATTTATTATCAAATCATGAGGGTCTGCATGCTCTTTTCCGTAAGGCGTAGGCAGGCCTTTTAATTTCGCGTAAGGCCATGTTGATTTGATTATATGGATGACATCCTCCGGGAACTCCAAAACTGATGCGAGCGAGCGAATAAAAAAAAAAAGTTTGGCCAAAAAAAAAGTTGCCTTCAGTATGAAATCAAAGTGGCCAGGAAGGTTGAACATACTTCTAAGGACTGAACACACATAGTATGGTATACCAACAGTTAGGTGTAGGGACCAGTACATCATACGGGTGCAAAACATTTTTTTCTTCTTGGACCAATCCGAAAAAAACAGACCTGAAAAAAAACAACAACAGAGGAACAGGTTTCGCCAATTACAAGATGGACACAATATGTCGGCAGCCATTTGGGGTCCAACCGGGGGGCCAAGAAGACAACAAGAGCGAAGTCAAGTAGAGTTTATAGTCAATTGCACTAAGTTTCTACAGTCAAAGGTACAGAGACAGTTAGCCTTTATTTCATGGATATGGGATTTTAAAATGCAGTGGGAGTCCAATAATCCACCAAACAGATTCCTTTGTAGCAAAATTGACCAATTACCATTGTTTTGAGTATTGCCAGTTCTCAAGTTTCCACAGACAATCAGTGGCAGGTTCATGTCCGGACCTGGAAATGATCCTCTGGACCTGAATTTTCTGTACTGGTACCTCCCCCAACCAACAAGAGATTTTATTTCTTTCTGTCCTTTCACATCTTATTATTTGACTTTAGATTCATGTTGGCATTCTATGGCATTAGTTATCTGTTTTCTGATACTTTTTTTTTCAATCTATGGAATATTTGTGCTCATTTTACAGCTTCTTTGCACAATCTATTGTGTGGTCGAAAACTTTTTTTTTTTTTTGGAAATGGCCGAAAATTGGTGCGAGCGCGGATGTCATCCATATAATCAAATCAACGTGGCCTAATTCGTAGGGAAGCTATTTTATTTGACGTAATTCGTAGTGAGGATGGAAAATTGACTGTAAAGCATAGCCAGTGTATTTCACGTAAAGCGTAATCTAGCCTAAAAATTTCACATAAAGCGTAATCTATCCTAAAAATTACCCGTAAATCGTAGCCTGGTCTCCCAAATTTCATAAGTCGAAGGGTAGTCTACCAGTAAATTTAGCCCCTCAAAACACGGGAAATTGCGTTTCAGATGATCAAGATTTCAAAATTTCCCTTGCAAATCCTTTTACATTCGGTCATCGACAAGCCAAAATATGTATCGGAGGCCTCGCCCTCACCTTTTGCCGTTAATAGGAATGTTATTGAAGGTAGCTAGCTTAGTCTGGCAGCAAAATTTGCCAATCAAAATGCAGGAAATATCATCTTAGAGCTTCAAGATTTCAAAATTTCCATGGTCCTCCCGTTGCGCCGCCTCGTGCCTTTGGCGCTCGAAATGCTGAAAATATGTTGGGGATGTGTCAAAGTTCTCTCAAACTCAAAGACCTGTTTTGCTACTACATGTACAAACGTCATTGAAGTTAGCTTAGTCTGTTAGCAAATTTTTCCCGTCAAAATGCAGGAAATATCATTTTAGAGGGTCAAGATTTCAAAATTCCCTTGCGCCGCATGGCGCCTTTGGCGCTCGAAATGCTAAAAATATGTTGGGGATGTGACGTGTCAACCTCAAACACCTTTTTTGCTGATAGAAATGTCATTGATTTAGCTTTATATAATATCCATCAAATCAAAATTTTCTTAGAAAAACTCAGGATGCGGCATTTCAGGGGGTCAGGATTTCAAAATGTTCCCGGACTTCCCTTGCGACGCCTCACCCCTTCGGCGCTCGATATGGTAAAAATAAGTTGTGTGGCGTCACCCTCAAAAGCTTACGCTAAATCCCTGGGAATCTTTAATTAGATTTAAATTGAATTTAACTTTTGTCTGCCCGCGAAAATTTACCCTCAAAATGCAGGAAATAGTGTTTCAGAGAGTCAAAATTTAAATATTCCCAGCGGAACATGCCCCCGCCTCTGTCGACTGTTGCCAGCCTTCCAGAATTTTACAGTCAAAGGTGTTCCAGATGTTGCGGGTCCAATTATTGCAAAGTTGCAAGCGAAGATATAATGACATCGTGGCTCGACATTTTCTTACAACAGAATTCGTTTGGTTTGATGTAGTCGGTAGAGTTCTATCCCTTCACTGTTGCAGGAGGCGTACGTATACTTCCGAACTAATCTATTTGTACACAGTCGTCGTGACAGAGATGAGTCTGAACATGCAGGTAGTTTATGTGGTGGCGGTCATCTTCAGGCTGATGCTCAGTGTCAAACTCATCACCATGGGGATGGTGTAATCAGGTATAAACTATTATTTAGGTTTCTATACTAGTATTATTTTTGTGACATGGCCAAAGAATTGTTTCTAGAGTATTCGCCTTTTTATTATGTTAAGTAGTGTTCTATCCGCTCCCAGCCCTTCTAACAGAGTCTTTTATGCGATGGTCAGTTCGCAGTATCTTTCTGTAGCACTTCATCTCCAGGACCTGGATTCTGCGGCTGTCACTGGCGTGTAGCCATGACTCATAGTCATAGGTTACCACGTACACACAACACGGGCAGTGCTCCCAGGTTACATCTAGAGTTCGGACGGCTGCACGAGCTGGTAAAAGTGTTTCTAGGCGTATACTGACAGCTAAGCTGGCTATTTGTTCTATTGTGGGCATGAAGTACTTAGGTCCTGAGAATTGTAGTTGTTCTTCTCGTCAGGTGGCTGTTACTTTCAAATGGGTCTCTTGGTTACAGCAATTATATAAACATTCTTCGAAAATTGCCCCTAATTGTCGTGCCCCCCGTGACCAAATACTGGTAATTTACTTGCACAAAACACTGATCTGTGCATCGGGTGGTCACTTGCAGCCACAGTTTTCTCAATATCATAAATCAAAATACGCCTATCATTTCGGGTTTAACTTTCTGGTGGCCTGTGTAACGTCACTGTGTGACATGAAAACGTTCAACACGAGTACTATCCAGATACGTTAAGCTGTTGAAAATTCCCATCTAATTACGGACAGACTACTATAGTTACATATGCAAAAGGCTATTATCTCCTTCAGTCTGTTCATTCGTGATTCATAATCACCGGTCTAACCAGTTTTTAGGCATAAAGGCAGCTCCGAGTCCTACTTCCTACATACCAGACCATCTAAATCTACACGGGCTGTTCTCGGCACTGACAGGTAAAACTGCAGTCAAACGTTTATCTTCACTATTTGTTTGCATTGTAGTAGTTTCGTACTCTACAGAACGTTTAAATCGGTAACACCAATTCGGCATTTGTAACTTGTTAGAAGATTTATGCATCCGGATTTTCTTGTCCGGCTTAACTTGGTCACTCCCAATCCCTACATCCGAATGCCTGAGAATGCAGAGAATGAGTCAAAGCCTGTGTAGGCTTATGTGTGTTCATAACAACACCTACATGTATCTACTCGTTGATTTGTATTTGAGTCAGTAACAGAAACAGCAAGACAGAACATTCAGGCCGACTCTAGAATGTCACAGGTTCATCTTTACGCTTGACAGGAAAATTGGGCAACATCTTTATATTAAAATAGCGTAAACCGTTGTCAGCCTTTCTCAATTTAGCGTAAAACGTTGCCGGCCTGCGTGAATTTAACGTAAAGCGTTGTCGACCGTCCCGTATTTAGCGTAAAGCGTTGGCAGGACTACCCTGGTAATCCAGACAGGACGGGTAGCTAGCGAGATTTCTTCGCGAGTTTTGTTCGGGGAGCCATGGCAGCCTGCCCGCCGACCTCACATTAGCGCTCCGGGGACCAATGCGGTGTCGAATAAGCCCGCTCTCTATAGAGAGCGGGGGAGCTGACAGGCAGAGACGAGGCACCAGACGGGGAAAGGGCAGGTGGACCTAATCGGGCTTAAACTCCCCGGGGCGCTAATAGGAGCTCGGCGAGCATGACTGTCTTGGGCTACCGATAAACTGTCCAAGCTGCCCGACCCCGGATGGCTCCCAGGGTATGGCAGGACCCTCCATGCAGACCCTCAATCATCAAAAGTGAATATCTTAATCATTCTTATCAATTAGGACACCAGTGCGTCTCTAGGACACCCATGTATAATAAACACAATTCTACAAGTCTCATAGTTATACACGTAGTATTGTTATACTATAGAAAACTTGTAAAACTTGTATTAAAGAAACTTACAGGAGGAACTTGTGCTTGTACCACCACCAGAAGACACACCAGGATCGCAGCACACCTCAGTACTACCTCCATCCTGTCTTCCTGTTTTACCTTTAAGTTTACCTGTGACACCTGCAGCTTAACTTCACACCTGTCACATGTCTAAGGGACCAAGTCCACAACCTTTGGAGGAATCAAAGTCCCACAACAACAAGAACATTACACATGGTCATATGATACTGAAAGCTTGGAACATACCACTAGATAGAGAAACATAAGATTTTTATTTATATAGATTTTAAGAATTATCTACAACAATGTTGTAGAAATTTTGGAGATATTTTAAACGTAAAAACATATTTTAGAAGTAAAATGCCATATGACGTCACTGTCTTTGTGAAAAATCAAATTTGCGAAATATGTACCACCCCTATAAATCTAGTGTACTCTGCCATTCTCGTCAGATTTTGTTCACGCGAGATTACACGAGAGGTCCACCACCTGGAAATCAAGATGGCCACGCAGGTGAGAAATTTGATGTTTTTCGTTCGTTTTGACGCGTTTTTTTGTCCCAATCTGCTAATATTGTGTTTTGCTCCTGAAGCTAGTGGTCGCGGTGTTTCTTTTTCGATCAGAATATGAAATTCTAGTGGATATAAACAGTTTTAAAATTCGCAAAAACAGCAAAATGTCAGTAACGTTGTCGTCATCAAAAAACAAAGAGGGGGCGGTGCTACAGCTCACAACACATCATAACATATGCTGAGAATAATTACTGAGTACTGCATACCAAGCCTTAGTCTTGTCATCATCAAGATATTCAGGGTTCGAAATACCACATGCATATGCTTAGTTTGTGCAAGTATTGGTGTGATGCAAGTAAGTTTAAGATCAAACTTGCACCAGTGCAAGTTACTTTTGTCCTCTAACACCTGCCATTAGAAAAAGCTTACACACACTAAGAATATTGTCTGCCATTGAAAGGTTAAAAGAAAATAACACTGAATAAAAAAAGCCTAAATTTGACATATTTCTAAATTTGGTTAGACATCCAGGTAAACTATTTTTTGAGACAATTCCATCTCTACAATGCGAAATGATTCCTATGGTGTTGTCTTACCTTGATTTGCATATGAGGTACATTTGCATACAAATTAGTGACTTTAATATGTTCAACTGGTTTTTCCAGTTATGTGTATTGTATTGAGTTGTTCTACCACTTCATTCTGGAGATGCTTAAGGATAGTTACTGTGGGAACGGGTTTTCTGCGCGTTAAAAATCTGCGCGCGCGTTAAAAAATTAAGTTGTGCATTGAGAAATTCTTAGGCAGAAAAATGTGACCCCATAATATCATTTTACATCTGTTACCTGAATTTTTGGTTTGAAAAGCCCCTAATTTTAAGGTCCCTTGGGAATAGGCTAATTTGCATATCCAGAAGATTTTAAAATCACTTGAATTAGACACAAATACATGGAAAAATTACTAGTGTGAGGCTTTATATCATAAGATATAACTGCTTGAGGCTTTTGTCCATTCTACAAGCTTCATTTCATCTTTTCTCAAACAGATTGTTTCACAAATATCAACCTTTGTTACGCGTTAAAACTTAATGTTTAAAAATCACTTTAAAACTCCTGGAAAGGCATATTTGTACTCTAGAATGCAACAATATGATACTTAATTTCATTTTGTGTTATCTTCTTCAAGCTTTTAAGTTTAAAACTGCAAAAAAGTTTTCAAATCCCCATGGAATCAGCTAATTTGCATATTTTAACGCGCAGGTTTTTAACGCGCAAATTTTAGCGCGCACAAAACCCCAACCCGTTACTATGATGGATGTCACTCGAAGAGTCCAGAAGAAATCTATGGATCTTATCCTATAAGTTATTGAGTTGTAGACATTGAATTGTCTTTAATTGAGCCGTTTTTATAAAGCAGTTTGTACAATTTCAAACCAAAAATAAAATGCGCTACGGAAAAACAAATATCCAAACATGTGGTCTTTATGTATCCTTATTTACTCACGTACATTTGCAAATTTTCAGAAGAGGAGATAAGGGTTTAACAGCTCACTATTTTGGGTTGTGAAAGTAAGTTTCTTTTGGTGCAAGTTACCTTTGGCTTAACTTGCACAGGTGCAAGTTGACTGAAAAGTGTATTTCGAGCCCTGATATTATTATTACTCGATGCTGTAATACAGTAGCAAAAAATAATTATAAAAGTGGAGTGATATGAAAATAGCAATAGATTTTATCCGGGTTCTCCCCAGAATTTTTTAGTATAGTGGAGGGGCTGGCAAAAATAACCCGAACCAACGCGCTGCGCTTTCATGAAAATGGGTTCATTTTGCAATGACAGAGGGTGTCAAATACTACAAGTATAATATACTGTTGTGATTCCTTTGTTGTGAAGTGGCAAAACGACTATTGTTTTGATCATTGCTCATTCACAAGTTTTTGCAGACAATGCTGACTGGAAAAGTGATGCCACTTGGCACAAAAATCTGTGAATTGTCATTAATTCTAGCAAAACTAACAAAGAAAATAGGGAAGAAACACACTAAATTTGAAACATAGTATAGTGGAGCTGGCTGAGAGTATAGTGGAGGGCCTCCCTTATTCCACTCTCTGGGGAGAACCCTGATTTTATGGTGGTGACAAAAATTATGTAGGTGACAGCCAAAACAAAACAGCCGCAAACACTGAAATATTTGCAGTATAAAAATTTGCAATGTTGGCTTTGGTTTACTTAGTTGTGAATGTTTTTGCTGTTGTTGTTTGGAATGGATGTTGCAGGTAATCTCTACTCCCCCACATCTGCTTGTCATCACCACATGTACATGGATGTTATCACTCACTCACTCACTATCCGGTTTAGGGTCCGTTCTTTCCTGTTTTGCAGATGTTAGACGTGTCGCCAAGACGTTTTTGTTTAATTGCTGCCCTCCATCCATTATGTTAATACATGTACTGTTTCCCCTACTACAGACCCATGAGTTCACAGTGGAGATGACGTGTGAGGGGTGCTCTGGTGCCGTCACAAGGGTGCTGAGCAAAAAGGAGGGTGAGGGGTCATCTACTAGTATCGTTCGTCAAAAACAACTACTAAACCTGATTTAAGGACCTAAACTGTAGACGTTTAGTTTGGTTGGCAGCCTTTTATGCCAATCCCATGATGATAATGCCAACTATGAAGCTCAGTCATATGAAAATAAATATCAAAACACAGTACAAATCAACCAAAATCCAGCCTCCCAGGTCTGTTTAGAACTAGGTCTACTTTGCCATATGAGTCTATGTGTTGTGCATAGGTCGGAAGGCTGATCTTGCATTATGCATGGTTCTGGGTCTCATTCATCCTTCAGTCCTGTGTAAGAGGGTGGGTTGTGTCTCAGATCTCATTGAATAACCTGGATTGATCACCAGTAGAGTAGAGTATGAGTAATCTGTGGCACAGCCACACTCTCGGCCCAGGGGTGCCTAAGCATTTGCACGAACCCCTATGAAATTCGTACGAATATTATGTGATACACACGAATCACTATGCGAAAACGCACGAATATTATGAAATTCGCACGAATCACTATGCAAAATCGTACGAATTTTATGAAATTCGCACTAATCACTATGTGACACACACGAGCCTTATGTGATTTGCACGATCCTTATGCAAAAACGGCGGCCGGGAGGAAGCATGATTTTGAGCGTTTCTACCCGAGATATTTATATTTCAAGGCATGGAATGGACATTTACCGTCGCAAAGATGTATTTGATAGCCTGTGAGCTACTGTTTAGCTTCATTTCGGCGTGTTACATCGTTTTTTCAGTCGCCGAAGCGGCGAAGCCGCCATCTTGAAAATCCCGCTCCGTTTGTCACGTGACCCCGCCAGTGGTTGCGCAATTTCGCATAAGGATCGTGCAAATCACATAAGGCTCGTGTGTGTCACATAGTGATTCGTGCGAATTTCATAAAATTCGTACGATTTCGCATAGTGATTCGTGCGAATTTCATAATATTCGTGCGTTTTCGCATAGTGATTCGTGTGTATCACATAATATTCGTACGAATTTCATAGGGATCGTGCAAATGCTTAGGCACCCCTGCGGCTTTGCTTTGTAAACAAAGATCATCAAGGGTGTTGTGCACATTGTCCAGTGGTAATGACTAATGGCTGACAAATTTGGCTGCAGGGAAATGCAGCTGGGTCTTGGGATTACTGTTATTGATAAAGCTTTGTGCTTCCATTTGTCATACTTAAAGCTTTAATCTTTCTTGACAGCTTGGCACTGTAAGTTACCTATTTTGATACCTAGTGATATGATAGAGTCTTGCTGTCTATCACCTGTAAATCTTTTTTGTCCTGCTTCTCTCCGCAGGTGTGGATAATTTTGACATTGACCTCCCTGGTAAGAAGGTGTTTGTGACCTCCAGCCTGTCTTCAGATGAAATCCTGGAGACACTGAAGAAAACAGGGAAGGCCACCAACTACGTGGGGACCAAGAACTGAGGGGTGGGTGGGAAATTTATCTAAACCTGGATGTCTGAAAGGGAAAAGTGTATGTGAAAGTGTAGTTAATTTGTGTGTGTGTTTTGTATTTGAATTCAGTTCTAAAAAAATCTAGGTCAAAGAGAAGGCTACAGCACTTTAAGCCCCCTATTTAATGCTGTCTATATTTTATTTTCCCAGATTTGATTTCATATGATTTATAGAGAGCTGGCACATATTCTTTGTAACCTGTAAGTGTAACTTAGTGTAAGAACCCCTCCCTAAATTGAGCAGTATTTGTAGGTGGCTCTTCTGAATAAGGGACTATACTGAGTCTGACTATACATGTGTTTTCTTCTCTCCTCTTACAGTATGAAGATGTCTCGATGTCAAGAAGACCAGCTATGAGTAGATGCAAGCTTCAGGGAGTCACAGGGAAAATGGCCACATCACTAGTTAAAAAAATACTCAAGCATAGTTTGACGCATGCAATCTCCATGTTCTGCAGCCAAATCCGTATGTTTTCCTAGCTGTCCAATTTTGTCGCAAATTATCTCCTGTTTGTAACACGTTACAGAGAAAGGGCAACTAGGCAAACATAATAATTTCCAACATCTGGAGATAACAATATTATATACATGTTTGTGGTGATCATAAATATAGGTAAAAATGTGGTATAGGTGGATACTTAAGTGTGATGAATTCAGGGGTAGATATTTGAGTTAATCATGGTGATAATTTGCACTTGAATGTGATAAGGTTTGTGTTATTACAATGTCAAGCTGCTGATTTCCAGTAGTTTGGAGCTGAAAAGCTCAAATGTGCCTTTAATTTTGTTGCAATGATGTGAGCCCATGTCACAAATCTGAAGTGATATGCCAGAGAAAGTTAGTATAATTATAATTTTCAAGGAAAACGGAATAAACAAATTTTAAGTACATAAAACACAATGATTATTGCTGGATGATAATTTTTTGTTCAATGTTTGGCAAAATCAGACCACTAGTGCTTCTCTGATTCTTGCTAAATGCTAGCATAAAGTTATAAACTGGATATTGTGGACAGAAAAACAAAGAATGGTGGTGACATTGCTTAAAAGCATATGACAGGAAATTAAACTGGGTGTTCAACTTCATCAAAAGAGTGCATTTTTGTTGTGTTATTCTTATAGACATGTCCTGAAGACTCTTATTTTCTTTATTCCTTCATGTGTCTTCGTTCTTCTTTGTCCTTACACACAAGTTCTTGACCTGACAACATTCCCCTCTGACTGTGCACAAGGATTGGATGACCACGATTCTATTGAAAAATCCTGGTCATTTCATCATTTCTTTCAGAGCTTACTTTACAATCAGAAGTTGAGCATCAATCTACTTTAATGGTCCTCATATTGAAACACAACAACGTGTATTGAAACCTTAAGAGTTTTGACCAGATTTATTAGACTTGAATCAATCGTAACTAGTGGTGCGTACCTAAAGCCCGGACTTGGAATTGGACCTAAAAATGTTTAGGTCCAAGTCCAAAAAAAACCTAAATGTCCAGAGTCAAGTCCGGACTTGCAAAAAGCTATCTGTCACTTACATTCCCTTTTTTTGTTCTAAACCATCTAAAACCTTCCGTAGACAGTAAAATTAGCACTGGAAAAAGACAAAAAACATTTTGTGTTTACACTGGCTGTATATAATTTGCATGTATTTTTCACATTGCATTTCAATTCATGCTAACATGCAATTTTATATGCACCATCCCCCCTTCCCCTTAAAAAGAAAACTTTCTAGCACACATAATATGCAATGATGGGTTCAGGTCCGGACTTAAAGTCCGGACCTGAACCTGAACTGCTGGACCTGAATCTGGATCTGAACCTGAATATGAGTTTAGGTCTGCACCACTAATCGTAACATTAAAGTGGGTCTTCCTGATATATTTTCATGGATTATCAAATACGAATTAAAAGATAAAATAAATATTCTAATACATATCAACAAATCAACTGAGATGGTCGCCTTTATTATCATTCTTCTGAAAACATACTTGCACTGTCCCAGTGTTACAATTGATAGTGTCTATAAATGTTTGACCAAGAATTATCAATACCGCACACTTTTCTTTGAGCTGTCTACAATCATGTTTTATTCAATGACCTTTATATGCCAATGGTTAGAAAAACCAGATGTTACCCACCTTTCAAGTATCTTTGTAGTATGTACAGTCAAAACCAATGCAAGCGATGGTCCACATGGTTCCTTACTATAAATGATTTCTCATTGACACAAGCATTAAGAATCCTGTCTATTGTGACAACATGTCCACAAAGATCAGATTTTATCAGTCTTGGATTTGACATACTATTATACAAGGCAAAAACACTCAATCAAAAATATCACTTTAACCTAAAAATCATACAGTGTATTGAATCTCAGAGTACACTTTTTAAAAAGTCTAAAAAGACCAATCTAACAAGTTAAAATGTTCTGTGCCCATTGTGCGTCTGTCTTGTTACTTGCAGTATCGGTCAGCCTTCATCTTTTCTCTCCTGTAAACACAATGAAAAATATAAATATAAAAATCAACTTTGTAATTGACAATAAACTAAAGATGCACAATATCAATAGTACTCGATGAAGACCAACATGGTGCTAAACAGTTGAAAACAGTATTATCAAAAGCTTGGCTAAACCTACGGTGCAAATTTAGTATGTTTACTACTGTGACAGTCACTGTATTACAATGATTATTTTAAACGGAAAGTCCCTGAAATTTCACTCCTGATGCAAAATTAAATTCCTACAAAATAAACAAATTTATAGTAAACTCTGACATTGGGTCTGCTTAGGATCAAGATCTATTCCTAAAAATATGTAGTTAGCAGCAGATCAAACCTTTCTGAGGTCTGTAATCCCCTGTAATAAGTGTCTTAGTTATTTTACAGAATAAAGGTCTCACCTGTCTAACAGAGACTCGTGTAGAGTGCCCTTTTCTTTGGCCTTCTTAAGTTTGGACCTGTCATCTGGATTGATTCTTAACCTGCGATCTTGGAAACTTTGGAACTTCTTCCTGCACATGACAAGAGAGCAGTATATGGCATTCATGTCATAACAAGAAAGTTTTCAAAAGGGAAGGAATCATAACATATTTTAGGTTGATGAAGGTTACATCCAGGTGATAAGATAAGCCAAAAAGCAGTTAATCAAACAACTGGATTTGTTTTTGGAATCATCTTTTTCCCCAAATCACATCCAGTTGCTTGCCACTATGTGTGGGCCCCAGGGCTATGAAACGGAGATGGTCTGATGTATCTCACTGATGTATGGGCAACTTTAGCTTGAGTAACTCAGCTTTTTGGTGCATAACACATTTTGGGAAGCAAAGAAAATGACTTCAACCTACACATAGTTGACTTCTGCCTCCTTCAGCGACCCTTTCTCCTCGTCTGGTACATCCACCTTTTGTTTCTTGACTCGTTCTACGTTTGTTCTGATCTGTACGAGGAACACAACAACATACATACTTTTTTACAATTACACCACAATCTTGTAATCTGAAGGATTTTTGGTCAGTCTCAAGGGTAGAATCAACATTTTTAACAGTTTATCAGACATTTTTCCACAAGCAAATACTATGGCAATGTACTGTTATGTTAGTCATAAAATTAGCATAATGGTCTGCAAAAATTTTGCATGGTGGTCGCATATTATAGCATACTAACTGGAACCCTAATAAGTTGGGCTAAACTGACACAAAAGTCTGCAAAAAGAAGGACAGAAAGAAAGAAAGCACCCTACCTTGACCATCTCCCCCTCCCCTGCTGTTTTGGTGGTAGCGACGATGTCACCACTGTCGTTACACGATACAAAACAGCTGTTTCCTGCCAGCAGCGCCATTTTCCCCTGAAGACAACAAAACATGTTATCAAGGATCCTCGTTTATTTATTTACTTTTGGATGACACTGCAAAGACATACACGTACATTGGTGTTTCCGAACTGAATAATAAATGACCCTTATTTGCTGTAATACTCCCACAACTGCGATAAGCTACAGTATCTCACTATCTGGAGCTAGAAATGTATTCCTAGATGTATGTCTGCTTTTTTTAGAGGCAGTTTGTAACAGAAATGGGAATCTAAAAAAATTCTACCTCCCAATATCTGCTTGGAGATGGGACACAACAAAAGCAGAAAAACCAATACAATACCTTTACTCCCCTATAAGGTGAATTGATTTGAGGAAAAAATGACATTGGCATTCGTATCACCACATACTTCCTGAAACACTGGCTCCCACTGTTCCCGCGGTCCGATGGCGTCCGCCCGTCCGATCACCACGCCCTCGGAGTTCACGCCCAGGTACTTCCCGTACCCTGACTTCAGGGCGATCTTGGTTTCTGAGACGACGATGGCTGTGAGCTGCTCTGTAGGGTCTGGTCCTTCGCCATCTGTATTTACAAGGGAAAACAGGGAACATCAGACTGATTGTCTGATGAAGTCTTTATTTCTATTCATTGACCATGATATATATATATCACAATTGCAGAAGGACTAACCCTTATAAGTTAGATCCTCTTGTCCCAGGACCTCACCTTTATACTTGTGTATGGCAAGCAACAGCCCTGGCATACTGGCCTGCAATTCCACCTTCTCCCAACATTAGTGCTGGCCAGCTGTCAGCCAGCGTGAGTGGCCCAGTTGAGTGGTTTGAGTCCGTTGATGTTTGTTTTAATACCCTTATTAATCTAAGGGACAACTACTTCTGTATGGTCATTTATGATGGTCATAGCTACTGTAAATGCAGAAATGTTCGCGGTGGATTAATGATCGCGGTTTTCCCGGTGATCACTTCACCGCGAACTTAAAACCACCGCGAACATTTTTCTATTATGGTATTAGCCTGCAGTCTATGCTGTTACCGCGAACTTAAATCCACTGCGAAAAGTCCCTTTTCCCGCTACCGCGAAATTAAATCCCCGCGAACTTAAATACATTTACAGTAATTTTGAACTGTCCTTCTTCATCAAAAGAGAGATCAGCATCACCTGCATGTGGAGCCCCCAGTGTGAACAGTCCTGTGTCCGTCGCCATCACGTAGCTGCTATTCCCCAGCTCCACGGCGATGTTGTTCTTGATCTGGTCAAAATTCTCAACACTCCACCAGCCACCTAGCAGATACAGAGAAAACTGCAGGTCTCAGATTTGTCAACATCACAACTTATCAAATCATGTTAAAGTATTTAGCATCTTGGCTGTCATACACTCAGTGTTTGTATCTTCAACGATTGCCACAGTTGGTTCTTTGACAATTTTGCACAACAAACAACTACCTTTTTGGCATTGTGGCTAGGGAACGTTACAATATCGACATATAATCTAACCCTTCTGGTTTTGAAGCCATGAAATGCCCAAATTTTGTGCCCTTAGTTATTGACTTTGATGTGACACAAAGTCAGAGGTGCCATGTTTGAGAAACACCTAGAGCACATCTAACCGTCACAGTTACTATCGATATAACGTTATTATAAGAGTAAGGGTCCATCCCCGTGAGAGTAGATCAAACATTTTTCTTGTTACAGTTCTTTACAGTCTGGTTTGATGACCTTGACTTTGACTTGTCTTATGCAGTCTGTACTTCCTGTACGAAACTGTTGTGTTTTGCCTTGATGCTGTTACGTGGTTTAATGAAAGAAAAGAAGTAGAAACTAACCATGCAGTTCTTGGTCTTGCCGCTGCTCATCCAGCGATGGTCCAGCGGAGTCAGCATCTCTTTCTCTCTTCCTCTTCTTCTTCTTGTGTTTCTTGTGACTGCAGAAGAGTCCAACAACACAGTCTTAAAAATTCTGTCCACTGTAACGTTACTGGCCAGTACCTTAATTTTTTGACATCTTGGTTTCAGTCTGCGCAAAAAAAAAAAAAAAAATGACTGGGAAGGGAGTACATGTGCTACTGCCCCACACCCTGCCTTATTAATCTTCGGGTATATCTACTGGCTGTCTTCAAAGGTGAGAGCATACCGAACAAAACACTAACAGACAACGCTGATGTGGGGAGGGGGGCAAGGTAGCAACTAAAAACAGAGTTTCCCTAGCCTCCGAAACGGAATTGTGCTCTTACCTGCTCTTCTCTCCCTTAAGCTTAAGCTTGGTAGACTTAACGAAGTTGTACGAGTCCGCCATGTGCGAGGAAATAACTTAAATTCTGTGTTCTGAACCACAAACTACGTTTGGACGACTGCTGTCTCTGTGATGCTACTGCACTGCAGCGACATCTAGCAGTTTGGACCTGTCTTGCAGAATGGCAAAAAATTATTTCATTGCCGACTAAAATATCACCATGATCCCTTCGTCTCTATCTGATTACCTACAAAAGTAATCAAAATGATATGACAATAAAAGTTAGCAAAATAGCCTATTATTGTCATATCCATCAAATTCCACACCTCTCTGGGGAATTTTGGAACAATCCGGACACTATGAAGTAATACCGCAGCTGAAGAAATACTTCTATTTCATTGGTGCAACTGACGGAGTTGTACATTTCTAACCAATCAGGGAGGAGAAATCTGTGACATGCGGGAATACAGCAAAGGCGGAAGCTACGGTAATCATAGATAGACGTGTTGCTTTTTCGTCCTAAAAATTCGACCAAAAAATACAGAATTTCCCTTTGACAAGCTACACGGGAAGTATTCAGCCATCATGAAGAAGTTCTTTAACAAGGTCAAGGCCGAGGTGACCTTCAAGAAGGCGGGAGAAGGCCACAAACTGACGGAAGACACAAGAACCCAGGCCGTCCAGCCAAGGGCCCCCGCTGAAAGAGCCCACCCCTCCCAAGGCGCACAACAGGCCGGTGCTGCGGCCTTAGCCAGGCTCGAACAGAAAGACCAGAGTAAGAACAAGAGGACGTCGTCTGCTATCCGAGCCGTTGCACGAGCTGAAGCCGCGGAAAGAGAGAGAGAGGCTAGAAGTAACGCCAACACACAGAACGCACCCGCAGAACCTGAAGTACGCGACTGCGCGCCTGTGGTGTTGTCGGTGTCCGGGGTGAGGTTCGTCTGTCCCCTGTGTGCACAGTCTGTCCCTAAGGACGGGCTTGACGAGCACAAGCGGGAGTGTATCATGACCAGTCTGATCGACAGTCCCGTTAACATGTCTGTCACCATGATACAGAGCCTCAACAAGGGCAGGGACAAGGTGGGTAATTGCCCTTAATGCCTTGGGTAACACACAGACATGCTGTCAATAGTGAAAAATATTCTTATTGACAGGAACAGCCTGTCAATAGAGCAACAAAACTGTCATTGACAGGAACGTCCTATCAATGGTGCAAAAAGTCTTATTGGCAGGAACATCCTATCAATAGTGAAGAATTTGACATATTTATGGCAAATACGTGACCACAAAATTCATGAATTAACAAATGTTTCTTGCTTTACGGTAATAAGATCAGATCCCATGTTATGTAGCCTGGTTTAATACCAAACCCCAGCCCAATCTCAAGTACTAGTAGTATCTATCGTGCATGGGTCTGGCAGGATGACATAGGAACTCTTCTCAATTTTGCCCCTTGTAGTGGGCAAAAAACTCCACCAATAGAACAATAGCAGGATCAGCAGGAGGTAATTACACCCTACCATGATTGGTTAAAGGCCCCCAACTGTATTTTTTGAATCCATAACAGTGACCACTAAGTACCTGATTCGCTACTGTGATAGCCTGCTGACCAACTGTGGTGTGTTGTAGCTAGCTACCAGTGGTGTGAGTGGTCATCAATCCTAGGTTCTCCTCCCTCTGATCAAGGGCATTCCGAGAACCTTTCTACAGCCATCCTGCCAGACCCCAACACGAAAGATATTTGAGGTTGGGGTATGGTATCCAGGCTACATGTTATGATACATCTTATTCTTTTATCCTGTGTGTCAGCCAGACATTACCCCCACCCCCATTCTCCATAGGCATATTCTAGCTGATTTCATCCCTCGCAAGTGAAGTATGCTAATAATAATTTGTTCCCCTTTTCAAAAGGTCCAGGTCTGTGTGGACACCCTGCGGAAATATCTCGAGAACGTCTTGGCCAATCCCCAGGAGGAAAAGTTCCGCAAGATCCGCCTGAGCAACAAGGCATTCCAGGACCGCGTGGCGAGCATGGAGGGTCACGAGGAGTTCTTACAAGCTGCTGGGTTCTTTCTAAAGGAACTACCACACCAGGATACTGTGGAACCCTTTTGGGTCCTCAGTGAGGATAAGTGCAAGGATTTGGACAGTATCAAGTCCTCCGTAGAGGTTCTCACCACAACAGAGCCGCTCAAGTTCAAAGTGGATCGCATGATGCAAGTTCTTCAGCCAAGGGACCGCGTGGCAGACTTCCGCCTACCCGACGCGTTTTATAACCTTTCCGCTGATGAAGTAAAGCGTGAACAGCAGGAGCGGACTGACTCAGTGCAGAAGAGCTTCCAGCTGCGAACGAAAGCCATGCGGGAACGAGAGGAGCAGCAGAACCTGCGTAGGTACAACTTCACGCTCATCCGCGTACGTTTCCCGGACAACATGCTCCTCCAGGGCGTGTTCCGAGCACAGGAGAAGCTGTCTGCCCTGGTGCAGTTTGTCCGCGATGCGCTGGTCAGCGATTGGCTGCCGTTTGTCCTTAGTTCGGCCACAGGCCAGAGGTTGGAGGAAGAAGAGGTGTCCTTTGCGGAGCTGGGATTGGTGCCTGCTGCTGTGGTCAACTTCACGTGGGACCCTTCCATCATGGCAGACATCGCAGCACAGCAGGGGGCAGCCTCGAACAACCAGTACCTCAAACCCGAACTCCTGCTATAACCTGCAGTATAGAATCAACACGTACCCGTAATATCATATGCAGGATATCACATACACACTTTGCTCCAATGTTCCAATCAAAGTTTTAGAACAGCCTCAATGATAGGTGTCTCAATTGTATGTTTTACATTTTACCATTGAATGATAAAACATGCCATTGTCCTGACTACCACTGTGTTCTAATTGTTGTCATATTCTTGACATTCGTACCCACATAACAATGAGTAAAATCAGTATGTAGTCAGCAATGTTAAAATGCTGCCCACTGAGTCTGATGAAAACTGTAATAACCATACTGTAACAGTTCTTAAATATGAAAGTAGGAACTCGCAGTACATGCATAAATTGGGGCTTGTCTTGTATTTGCAGTAGTTAGGAAGGGATACTGTCCAAATATTAATCTTATATTTCCTTGGTCTGTCATCACTCATCATAGTCAAGAATAGATGTAATGCTGCATGTAAGTGTCACATCTGGGACTATGATATTGTTTAACAGTTTAATGTAATCATACACTTGTATAACTGACATGGGATATTGAAAATTCCTGGAAAATGACTTGCACATTGAGAGGACAAGCAAGAACAGATATTTTTGTCAATGCAGTACCTAACATCATATCTTCTGGTTAGAATCAAGTTTTGTACAGAAATGGTGTTGAGTTTATGGATATTTTGTGTAATACTATACCTATATCACACGGTTTACTGTGTTGCTTGTCAATCTTTGTAAATCTAAATACAAACAAGTTATACATGTGATATCAGATAGTAGAGAGGTAAGATTTCAGAAAGATTTAAGTTATAATCATTGTGTTGTAAAAAACATGAGTTTGACTTCAAAGTTCATCAGTCTTTTTCCTTTGAATTGACCAACATTACTTTTGAAGTATGGACCAGAAAAAATTGCAGGTTTGCAAAATGCAGGAAAAAGATACAGCATTGACTGCTCAATGGAGGGAATAAAAAGGTACAGAAATTTAAGAACTGTTGTTTTCTGTTGTAGGTATTTGATGTGTTGTACATTGTCATTGTGCGATTACAGTACATGTCTTTGGTGAATTGGTTGACAACAGAAGAGTATTATCACAGTATGAGGCTAATCTGTGATATTAGAAATAAAGTGTATGAAATACATACTTCTGTTGAAGCTGAATTGTTTTGTTATCCTTATTGTCATATTCATTTACAGAAATGTGGCACCTAAGCATTGTCTATCCATAAAATATTACTTATTTTCAAACTATTGGTAATAGAATTTTCAAGTCAAAGTTAGGAAAAAGTCCTTTGATTTTCACTTTTTTTGTCTTCTCCGTTTCCATCCCAGCGCACCAAGTTCCTTTCCCGTGTACACCAACCCGTTACTAATGTTATAACGGTTCAGCGGTTTTCTTGCACACTATATAGATAACAAAATCCCCGGTCACGATATAGAAAGGTCAGGGGTCACAAGTGTACTTTCACATGTGGTTTCTCCGCTCGTGCGGTAGATTTTGCCCCAAAAGAGCCCGATCCCTGTCCCGTGTGAGTTCCCTGATGCAGGTATTCCGTCAGACGCTGAACCCGACCACGGGCAGGGCCGAGTGGACCGCCATGGACGAGGACTACGACTATAATCAGGAGGTGGCCAGGTGAGAATGGGGGAGGGGGGCGATAAGCTGCGGTCTTGCGTTGGGCTCTTCCTCTATCATCTATGGGTTTGTAGAAACGGCGGACCAGTTTGGTCGGGTAAAAGAATTAAAGGTCCATCAAATGAAAAGGGTTTTCAGCGTGTGGCTGCACCTCTTGACAAAATATATTGAACCGTAACTGTCTAGTATCTCAAATAGTAAACCATGGTTTTATGTCCCATCATAGGGACAGCAACCCTTTCCTGTAGCATGCATGTCGAGTGAGCGAAACAGCTGATGCATGACTTCTAATGATCCTCTGAGAGGCAGAGCCGCAAACCACTGTCTAGTGGCACGACTATATTTGTGGAACCATGGATAGACATGAATGAAATAATTATGATAGTTAATAATGAAGAGGTCCCGATTGCAGTTATAATGTTTGATGTCTTGTTCCTATCCCCCACCCCCCAGGTCTTCCTACACGGACATGCTTCATGACGAAGAGAGGGTGAGTTATTGCACAATAATCACTGATGATGATGAATCGCTGGTTTTGTACACTATACAGGCTTTGCATTGTCATCATGATATAAAGAATTAGAATTTGAATCCCTGTATAAAGAATTATAAGAATAAAGAAAAAAAGTTTATTAAAAAACTAGAGCCCAGAAATTATTTACAATTTGGTCAATTATTATCAATTTGGTCAAAACAGATCGATAAGTCAAAAAGGCATCTGCAGTGACAGGAATTCCAGGTAATATGTCAAAGGGTAAGGCCCACAAAAAGTTAACAGTCCTTGTCTTGACCATTGTTTTGATTTGTATGACAACATCCAGACGAGTTTTGTTTACTTTTTCTGGGCCTTACCCTTTGACATATTATCTAGAATTTCTGTCACCACACATGCGTCCTGACCTCTGTGAAAGGGCTTATAGCACTTGGAGGTTAATTATTTTTAACCTCCTTGCTTATACAATGTAGTGTTCTTTTCTCCTTCACATAGAATAAGAAGTACAAGGCAGGTTTGGAGCTGGCGATCGGGCGTGTCCGTGGGCGTGGCCAGCGTGTGCATGTGCTGGACATTGGGACAGGCAGCGGACTGCTGTCCATGTTAGCTGTGCAGGCCGGGGCAGACAGGGTCACCGCTTGTGAGGTCAGCATTAAAAAAAATAGCCTGCATTACATCCCCTTTTTGAGTTATTACAGTACATTGAATTTACGTCGATGAAGATTAGACATCCAGGTAATAGGATATGGCAATGCCAGGATATAACAGTGTCACTGAGATAGTGGATACTATCTGAAACGTCTGACCGTTTCCAAAGTCATATCCAGTTGCTTGAGTAACTGCTTTTGGGCATACATTGAATTTATTCTAGGCAATACTGACTGGTACTATTCCTGTCAGGTACTGGACAATTGTATTTTACATTTGGGACTACATTATTATAATATTAGCAGCAACGTCTTAGCTGCAGTGTAGAATGGTACCAGTCAGATTAATTGCCATGAGGATGGTCACAAAAATGTAGGCTGAACATTGTTTATACATAGATCCTGGCTGTGAATAAGAAACCATGTTAACCATTTTAGTGTGTATGTATAGTATGTACATGTAGTCTTACATTTAACTTAAAGATAACAAAGGGTTCTTTCACAATTACTTAAAGTAAAGTTACCCTTCTCCTCCCCTCCCCTAGTGTTTTAAACCCATGGCAGGAGCAGCCCAGAAGATCGTCAAGACAAACGGCTTTTCTGACAAAATCACAGTCATTCCAAAACGCTCAACTGATCTGACTGCTGGCCCAGGTATGTTGTAGACATTACTTGTCGTAAGAGTTTAAATTTCCTATCTTTCCCTGATGACAGAAAGAAATTGCTGCATGGAAGATCCTAGCCTGGAGTCCAGCTTTGTTTACTTTAGTCCGCTCCTGAAGGTAGCTACAGGGTAATGATTTTTGGGAGTAGACTAAAGCGAACAAGGCTCGACTCCAGGCTAGGAAGATCCCTCCTTTCAAATTTTCTAGTACAGTCTACTTACTTTTGAATTTATTAAACAAAATTAATGTAGATGCATTTTTATGCAACTTCGGATCTTTCCTTGAAATTTTATGATAGATGCAATACATGTACATGTACTACTATTTTTGTTTCCAGGAGGTGACATGTCGGAAAGAGCGAACATTTTAGTGGCAGAACTTCTGGACACAGAGTTGATAGGAGAAGGATGTCTGTACACGTACCAACATGCACTCGAACATCTAGTCACTGTAAGTCTCACTTTGTGGGTCATTTCTCAGCAGTAGTGTTAGGGGTGGAACTTTTGAATGTCTGTTTGAAACCTGTCACTTTTGTTAGGACTGTGTGACTAAGAGCCTATCATCTCTCTTTGCTATATTTCATATTATTTGGAAAATAGGAAAGAAATCAAATGTCATTATCTTTCTATTCACTGGTGCTAGACTAGTCTACAGGGAAGGTATCGAAGTTCATTTTGTAATTTAATAATTGATTGTAATTCAGTGCCAATTTATGTCACTGCGAGGCTTCAATTTAGTCATTTATCTATCTATTAACCAGTTTCTTACAAATAAACTTCTAGTCCAGCATTACTTCTTACATGTTTTCAATCCAATACCCCTCCCCCCACAGCCAGACTGCATCTTTGTGCCCCACGCTGCCACAGTCTACGCACAGGTGGTGGAGTCTGACTTCATGTGGAACTGGCACAGGCTGAGGGACCTACCACTCACAGGTATATATTACCAGATATATAGCCTATAAGAGAACATGTTTTCTAAGTGATAAACAGACCAAGCAATCAATATGTTTGCAAAGTCGTTAAAAGTGAAGTCCTTCCCCCACCTTTCATTGTGTATAAGGGCAGTGCCTTTCTATAGCCCTTGGGTCTCACAGACCCTACCATACTGGGCTAGTCCGCTGGTAGCTCTTAGTGTTCAACTTTTAAAAAAAGTTTTAAAAAACTTTTTATTTGTCATTCTAGCGCTTAGTGCCATAAGCATATACATGTAATGCCATAAATCCAGAACTACACTCATTCTACACAAGTCATTTACATACCATGTTGAAGTCTTTGATGTGACTTAACTTTTAACCCACAACCTCCCAAATGGAAAAAGAGCACTGCATCCAATAGATTGCTTATATACAAATGCCATATGCAAAACCAAGTTTGCAATTGCTGGCTATTTATATATTCCTTAGCTCCATTTTGGATTCTGTGATCAAACATTTTGTTATTTTTCAGGTTGTGAGAAACCTTTGGTTCCCTCATCAGACATGGAGGCCTGCATGGGGGCTGCAGCAGTCCATGATATCCAGCTCAGCCAAGTCAAGCAGGAGCAGTTCAAACCCCTTACAGAGCCCATCAAAGTCTTTAGGTACAGTTACATGTGTATCCACATTGCAATGGTCAACAGTAGAAAACTTTTAGAAGAGTACAATATCATACAATATCAATGGCAATAGATATCAAAGTTTTGCCTTTGAAAACCTTCCATAAAGATGACTTTGAATAATAGATACCTGTGTTGTATGTTGTAGCCAGTCGTTTTTTGTTACTTGACAAAAAATCAAAAGTCGGACAATCTCCAGTGGGGGACAAAAGGTAATTGTGAAGTAGAGCACTCTTGACTTCAATAGGCCTTTCCTTGGACTTTTTTTGCTTAAAGTAGTAGTGCAGGTTAGGGCTGTATTATGCAAAAGATGAAAGAAAAAGGTAATCATTTAGAATTTTTTTTGCTGTATCAGCATGACTGTATAAATCTTTTCTTCATCAGATTTGAGTTTGACAAAAAGATGGAATGTCTGGAGCGCGGGACCAAACTAAGTGTGACGGTAACAAAAACCGGGCAGGCACAGGTGATCCTGATGTGGTGGGACATAGAGATGGACCCAGACAGCTCTGTTCTATTGTCTGTAGCACCGTCCTGGGCACATCCCACACCAAATAACATGCAGGTAAGGACAGCTGTACATTTAATGACCAGTGAGCAATAACCCTAGTAAACCAGAGAGACTGCAATGAGAATAATCATTAGATGGTTTCTGACCATGTTGCTTCTCCCTCACTGTGACACAAGACCTGACCACCGAGTGAGCAAAGTGAATGAGGTGGGTCATGTCCAGTGCTTCACCCTTTTTGTGTTTTGACCTAACCTCTTCCCAGGGACCTACAATCCCTGAATAGACCACAGAGTGAGTCAAGCAATTGATGTGGTTTAACTTGAAGTTCAAAGTATCTTGTCGAGGTAGAGTATCTCTTGTGTGTTTATTTGTTTCTTTATTTGTTCTTGCCCAGTGGAGAGACCATTGGATGCAGGCCGTGTACTTTAACCACAAGTCCGTCCCTGTGGAGAAAGGTACATTTCTTCTCGACTCTTAGCTGCAACCTGTTGTAATGACTTAACATAGATGTAGGAGGTTATGACACTATAGATTCTAGAGGAATTTTATTTTCTAATTGCATGTGAAACATATCATAACTTGACACATAGAACCAAGTTTAACTTAAGCCAGGGATAAACAAGTCCATTAGCCGATTGTCCCGGGCAAGTAAAAGTGCTGTTCGGGCAAGCAGAAGTGCTTCCCCACTTGCCCGTCGGGCAAGTAAGAATTTCCAGATATGACCCGCTCAAATTACCACCGAGAACCAGCAAATCATATTAGTATCAAGCCAAAGCAGCAGAAATAACTATGTCTGGGTCAATTTCTTCACAAGAGGTGGTCGGAAAAGCACAAACACTAATTCCTTTGAAGTAAATCAAGGTTATCGTACAGTTCTAGGAAGAGTTCCCAGATTTGCAGTCAGTGCCTCACCCCTGAGTCTGACTGTCAGAAAATTATGTGCACTTTATTCTCAGTGACCAGTTCATTTCAGTAAATATCTTCTGAAGTGAACCAGGCAGTCCAAACTGTTTCTGTTGTGTCTCACTAGTATGGTTAGCAGGACATTGTAATTTGAATGCTGTCTGATCAGTGCACGTGAAAGTCATTAAAATTTTGAAGTCAAGTGCACCAATATATTTGTTACCTTTTACTCTCATTGCATCAAGCATTGGTCAACACAGGAAAATATAGCCAATAACAAAAGTGAAAATTTCAAAGTGAAAACACATAGAAAAATGTAATTTCAATTTCGGGCAAGTGAAAATTTGGTTCGGGCAAGTAAATTTTTTATGTACTTGCCCGATAGGACAAGTGAATTTTTGAAAACTTGTCTAACCCTGCTTAAGCACTTCCAACATGTGGAGTTCCTTTTAAGATTTGCTTTCAACATTGACAGTAAACATTCTTGAAAGAAAAAAGTCCATCTTTAGATGCAATATAGATTTTAAAAATCCACCTTTATAGCATTTTCATAAAAGTCAAACCATCATGGAAGGCTTGACCTCAGTTGATTCCTGAGCAATTAATTTCGAAACGCTTACCGACGAAAACAAAACTATAAAGCTGTTGACGTCACATAACCCACTCATCATAGAAAAAGTGGGGTACTTCATCTTCCACTGCTTCCAGAAAAGAAGTCAAACCCCAAATGCGTAGATTGTAGCTCTCAGCAGTCAATATCATTGTTAGAATAGTCACTTGTTTACACTTGTCACCATTGTTATCTATACCAAATTACTTTATGTATGTTTACTATATCTTCTGTATGCTTCATGTTGCAATTAGCCCTCGGGCAAGAACTTGCAAATAAACTTCTTCTAATTAAAAAATGCCTGCTGTTCCTCTCCAGGTCAACAGGTGGCGCTGCATGGCAGACATGATGAGTACAGTTTATGGTTCCAGGTGCAGAAGCAGCAGGGGTCAACGACCGCCACAGGGTAGGCATAATCATATCTGCTTTTTTTTTTCTTGGAAACTTGGGTAGAAAATTGTATTTGTTAAAAAGAAACAAATGAATTGTTTTTTTAAACCTGATCTTTTTCTTCGGACGTCAAAATTACCATAGACCAAGTTTCATGACATTATCCTTCTGGTGCGCCAAATAGCGATTACTCAAACAACTGGTCATGATTTTCGAAACGGTCAGACATTTCAGTTAACATCTTTTATCTTTCGTCAGTGACACTGAAGAGACCTTGTTGGATAGCATGACAACCCTTCCCATGGCTTAATTGGGTTGTGTTTTTTATCCACAGAGCTATAAACAGGAACCATGCCACCAGCAATTTATTGTTCTTTATAACAGAGGTTGTTGTACATGTGACCCCAGGTCAGAGGTTAGCCTGGAGAGACCCGTGTGTCGCTGCGGGGGTCACATGGTGTGGAGCCGCCCGCGCCTGGGCATGCTGAACGACAGGGCTAGGTGGGGCACGTACGCAGCTGCACTGAAACAGGTGCTGGCACCTGGGCAGACGTGCGTGAGCGTGAGCGATGCATCATGGGTACCGCTTATGGCAGCGCGACTAGGAGCACAGGAGGTGGGTCTGCTTTATTCTTCTGGTGGCAAAAACGACAAAAAATGCCTCCACCGGTAGTCTGTGTAAAAACTTCGCTGTCCAGGGCTGTAAGTGGCCTAGGGGGCCGGTGGATGTTGGGCGGGCTGCTATAAGCGAGATTTAATCAGGCTACCTCCACCGGGTGTTACCAAATATATTACAATCTTCCTTTATTGCGATACCCTTTAGCCCTATTTAAGGCTAGTCTTCCAGGGTTCAAACAATAAAAACATACCTATGCAGACATATATATATATATACAGAGTACTTAACACATCATTACATATGGTGGATTGCCTTCCTAAAGTTTGAGATCTTGTTCTATGTTGTCAGTTGTTATATTTCCTAAAGTTGCTTGTTTATCAATTGGATGGATGAACATTTTACCTTTCACTTGCAGGTTTTTGCATTAGAAAGTTCAGACCTGGGCGCAAGAGTAACACATAAGGTAAGAAAATGAAAATTGACATTCTTGGTCAACATTGTTATGTAATAATTCTATAGTTATTTGTGATCTTACAGGCAGTGTGACATTTTGTTATGATTTTATTTTCTTTTTCATTAAGTAACTTCTAATATAAGAGTTTTTATTGTGATGTATAGTTGATGTATTGTTCCTGCTTTTTCCCAGTTGATTGAAGCCAACAATCTCCAGGACAAGGTTCACATAGTTCAGGGCTCAGAGGAACAGTTAGAAGCTGCACTTAAAGACAGGAAAGTGAGTATTTATAATTTTCACAGTAATTAAGCCCAAACTGACTTTATTTTATGGATGGCTAGCTGTGGTAAGTCTTGTTTGGAAGAAGCACTCAGTTTGCCTGTGAGGCATAAAATGGTTCAAGACAGAAAACCTGATTAAAATGCCTAAAAAAAGTTATAAAAAAACAGCTGGAGCTCCGGACCGAACCTCTACTTGGAGATTGCTTTTACAGTCTTACTAGCGCTGAACATAAGACAAACCAAGCCTGGGAAAGATTAGACTGGTTTTATGGTTTAGCAGCATTTTTTTGTGTTTTTTTGTTTTCTTTTGCCCTCTCCAGAGGATGTTATCAATTAAATAAAGTCAGTGGCCGAAGCTGAAAGACATGCCATCCATCCCAACAGGTACTAATCATTCAATTTCGATGATTACACACAAAAGAAAACATCGCAACCATTGACCATTCCGTTCCATCTCCAGGTTGCCATGGTGATAGCGGAACCGTACTACTCGTCCAGCCTCCTGCCGTGGCACAGCCTGTACTTCTGGTACGTCTGCACGCGACTCCGACACAAACTGCAAGGGGGCGCCGCTGTCCTGCCTGCACGGGCGGAGCTGGTTGCCGTAGCAATGGAGTTTGAGAACCTGTGGAGGTTGCGCGCTCCTGTGGGGACTGTGGAGGGGTTCGACATTAGTGTCATGGACCAGATGGTCAAGGTCAGTCCCAAGGTCAAATTCTACATTACTGCAAAAGCCTTCTTTCCCCTATTACTACGATATCGAATCCCAGACCAATGGCTGACGTCATGTATCCGCAAGATCACATGTTAATAAGATAACGTATCTGTAACTCTCAGTTTACGTAATGAAGTGGTTGGTCATCAGTGTTGATCCTGAAGAAGGCAACAGTGGTTGTTGAAAACTTTATCCATGTATTACAACTGTGTGCAGGAAGAAAGTTTAGCATTGTACTATGAATAGTATGATTACTACCAACACAGAGATGAGCTGCCATTATAAATCCCAGGCCTTTTCTCCTTTCCCCCAGGACCATTCTAACCAGACAGACGAGCGTGTGGAGCCCCACCCCCTGTGGGAGTACCCCGGGGTGGGGGTCAGCAACCCAGTCACTCTGATGAACTTTGACCTCACGCAGTCTGTTCCCACAGAAAACTTGGTGGCCACAGGAGAAATTCCCTTCACTTGGTATGAAGAGATGCTGATTGCCAATTTAAACTCCCTCAACATTTTGTACTAGTACCTAGTTTTAGCACAGTTTACATTAATTTTATAGCACCCAATGTAACCTCTGTCGACAATGTTACTTAGCACCTAACTGGACCTCCATACATGTTGTGTCCCCAGTTTTTGCACAGTTCTAACATCTGATTTGATCTCCCTTCGTATTTTGGTACAGTAACTCTTGTAGTATAAACTCTGGTTACATCAGGTTGTGTTCCCATTGTTTGCAGAGATGTAGTATTGAATTTTACCTCCCTCCACGTTTGTGTCCCCAGCTCTGGCTCCTGCAATGCAGTGGCGCTGTGGATGAACTATGACCTCTTGGGCGACGGCCGCCACACCGTGAGCACCGGGCCCCATGCCCCCTACACGAGCGGCAGTCCGCAGTGGGACCCCCACATCAGACAGGGGGTGTACTTCATGGATGAACCGGTTCAAGTTTCACCAGATTCCAGGCTGGTTTATCGTGTCACATTCTCTCCCAAAGATGGACAGATGGACTTCCAGTTTGACATTGAGAATTCTCAAGGGAAGAATTAATAAGTCACAGAGCTTAGGGACCAAGTGGACCTTTTAATTTCTTGCCTGTCACCAGTCTTCTTATGGAAAATGCAATGTTCGCAGATGGGCTCATGAACAGACACACAAACTTGTTTTAGTAATAAGGATGATAAATTTGTTTCTTCTTTTTTTTTTGCCATACATTGTACCGTGTACGATCGTTGCGCAATAAAGTTCTTCAAACACACACAGACAGATAGACACAGACACTCAAGGACACACAGGCACACACAAACACACATAAATGGACACACATTCACATGTATGCACACACACACACAAACACACACACACACACATATATTGCATTGTTATGTGTTACAAAATTCAACAATCTATTATTTGTTTAAAACTAAGTTGAACTAACCCACTACATTAGTATATCCTGGTTGTTAACCAAGGATTTCAATCATGGATTTCAAACCCAAGAATCCTCTCAAGTCTTTGAATATAAAGATTTTAAATAAAAGTGCTGATCTCTGTGCTACATGTATTCTGTATTGCTCTGTGTGACAATGGGTGTTTGGCTCAAAGCCCAGATAGTCCTGGGTTCCAGTCCTTTGATATCCTCCAATGTTGTGGCACTTGACACAAATTTTCTCACTTCAAACAAGGCGGTTTTATAAGATAAAACCTCCTTGCTTCAAATGAGTATACCTAACTGCAGTTTGGGACGTCCCTTGGATAGGACATTCCCCATCAGTAGCCACCTCATGGGCACCTCACAGAACATACATGTAAGAGAACCCACCACATTTGGTTCCATCCTGCGGTGTGAGTGGATCATACCAATCTGTCCGGATATGCAGCTTAAGCTTGTACTGATGTACTGACACAAACATGGTGTGTTTCACCATAAGGCGGTTTACCAGGTATGCAATACAGACAAACAAAATGTATACCAGACCGATCCCATAGCCTCACCCACTTCTGTCAAAATTAGAGATGCAAAATAAAATCATAAGAATGCAAACAAATTGACCGACTGGTGGCCACCTATATGATCCTATATGTTTCCAAACCGAGGCCAGCCTGGGCAGCTTTTGGTAACAAAAAGTATGATATAAAAAAACATCAAACTACACAAGATAGTAAAGTGAATAAAGTCGTGGGCATTATCTGTGTATATTTTACGTATACATTTCTAATTTTCTTTTCTACAAACAGCCCGGCCGGGCCCCGGTTTGGAAATGTGACATTAGCCTTAAGGCATTAATGAACCGATCCTGTCGAACGCCATATCGAACAGATAGAACCCCCTATTCTATTTCGAATACCTCAATCAAAAACAGCCCCAGTGGGACAGAAATGGCTATTTTTGACGGAGGTGTTCGAAATAGAACGATGATCGAACAGGGGGCGGGGTTTTGGGATCGGTCCATTGGTTGTACAGCTAAATGTGAAGGACCGTCAGGATAGGCCCCCCATCTAGCTTCTACAAACACAGCCTAACTCTCCAGAAGCTATCAGAGCACGGAGTCTCAAGAAATCTAACGCCCTTCCTTGAAGAAAATCTTTAAGAGTGCTTCTCGCTCTTCCAGCACGGGCTTAACTTAAGCCCCTGTGACACACCGGCAACCATGGGCTCTCGACCTTCTCCAGACCATGGTTGGGAGTTTGTCGTGAGCAAGCTTATCGGGAATCGCTCGGCTACTCGACGTAAATGGTCGCCATCGCCAGCGGACTATGAATTTTGAGCAAAGCCGGGAGGTCAATATATTGTGCTTGGATACGATCAATGGAGCAATCTGGAGCCAAGATAGGATGGACTCCAGGCTACTCCCGACCCAGAGCCGACCTTGGTTGGGGAGTCGTCTGGAGCAAAGTCGTTATACCCCCCTCACATTAGGCGAAAATCGATCGGACGACGAGTCTGCGACCTCTAAATTGCGAAGAGGCATGACCCTGATGCCGACGAAGAAATGGCAGAGTTCCCCTCTTTCCGTCAGGGTCATGCCTCCTCGTAATTTAGAGCTCGCAGACTCGTCCTCCTATCGATTTTCGCTACATGTGAGGGGGGTATAAGAAGGTCCTGAATACATGATAGGGAGAAGTGAGAACATGCCAAAGAAACGAAATTTAAAACTTTTTTTTTCCAACTGCCAAGACAAATCTAGAGATATGCGTTTAGGAAACCCTTGGGAATCCTTTGACGAAAACAACATTTGACTCATGAAAGATCCGATTTTAAGGTAATCCAAAGTAATGCTCTTACGGGTTCAAGGTTGAATTAAAGTACGCGGATCACGTCACTCAATTATACGCAGCTAGAAGTAAATAGCACCAAATACGGCTTAAGTGATAAATACCTGTTGATTTACGTTAGCTCGAGGCGCCGTAACTTCTTTGGTGGTCTTATATATACATAATGTTCTCTTCATACTGACTGACGGGTACAATAGCTAGCGAGTAAAAAGAGAAGTCAATACGCTCGAGTTAAATCACTTATTATAAATCACCATAAAGAAACTAAGTACAATGTGAAATTCATTAATACAAAAGCAAAGGGCATCGAGTATTAACTGTTTTCACATAGATTAAATCTAAGTAACATTGAGTGAGGTAACGTATTATGATGTGATGAATGATAGTGATTAAGACTACTACCCACGCCACAAAGAGCACGTAAAGGCCCCCTCTCACTTGACGTGCGGCACGCTTGCGGCATTGTTGCGTTCGTTCACTGTGGTACTGTTTTGTTATTTTCTCCGATTTATTATAATTCAGATATTGCGCAATACGTAAAAGTGTGACATAGAAGACCACAAAATACACAACAAGTAAGAAAATTCGTTCTTTATCTCTGAAATTCGTTGAGCATCTTCCGAACGCAGCAATGCCGCAAGCGTGCCGCACGTCAAGTGAGAGGGGGCCTTAAGCGTGTGCAATGAAGTGAAGAAGTGGTAGTCGACTACAAAGACTGTCAAGGTCGTTTAAGATTAAAGGTCTGAGCCGGAGGCAAAATGTAGTATACTGTGTGGAAAGTACAATATAAGAAATCCTTTGAGAAAAAAAGAACAAGGTCTAATCTTTCCATTGTAACAATGGTATATTTGGAGTATTAGGTATTGTTGATACTATCAAGGATGTTTTAAGCAGTGGCATGCTAGAGTCTGGGTCAGTCTGTGGTGACACTCGAATACACTGGGATATCCGCTGAGCAGGCTGGACAGTTGAAGCCTGACCAGTCGAACCCGAGACTGTAACTGTGAGTATTTTAGTAACACACAACGCAATGTCCGATTCTACGTAACTTTGTCACAAGCTGCTCATGATTCATAGTAGCCTCCGTTGCAGCCTTCGAGCGGGGCTGGCTTTCATTTTATTTTTGCCACGTCTCGCAAACTCCTTTCCACGGCAAACTTCCTTCCTCGGCCAACTCCCTTTCCCGGCAGAAGGGAACCTAGAATCCAACGTTGAAAATCGCAAACCAGCCCCCCTCCCCAATAAAAGATTGTCGTATTGTTCAATTAATTTACTTTGCCTAGATAAGAATCTAGTCTTTATTTCGTACCCGTAAGGGTCAGCGGTTACCTTACTTTTAGATAAACCATCAAATTGATAAGTTGTCCATCCAAAAAAAAATACACAAAATTTTGAAACTATCTCTTCTATCTATAACGTCTATCTGAAACATGTAACCATAGCTCCAAAGTAGCTGTGCGTTTTTTACGTCTTGTTATAATACGCCAGGGGATTAACTGATTTTATGGTGATCTTAAAGTCTTTAGATGGACGGTGGCGGTTTTTAGTCCCTGGTTACAGCCTAAACAAACAGTGTTAACATTGTTCGGACACGCCCAGTCCGCCATGTGATTTATGCCTGCAGCCTGGTCAGGGACAAAATGAGAGGTACCTAACCAGTAAGTGGACATGATTCAACAGTTAAGACCTGGATCGGAGATCAGGACATCGAATCACAACTTTAATACCTTCCGGCCACTCCGGCCACTCTACTCTGGGGCTGTCAACAAGCTTTTATTTGGTGGAATTTGTTGAATGCCAGAAGTTGGCTGGCTTCGATTTGAAAATCTACCTATCACATTTGAAGAGGCTCGTTGACGTACGTGTTTGGGGGAGAACCTGTCCAGTCTGAAAAGGGTCTGCATGGGGTATAAATCGTAAGCTATACGACGACTCTTTTATTTTCTTATGCACAGAAACAAGGACTTATAGTGTGGCGCAATGGCATACAAAAAAACTTAATCCATCATTGCTACTTCTGTGCAAATCAGATTAAAAGAAAAGGTGTGGTTCTATAGCTTACGACTTGTACCAAGGCTTGCTTGTAAAAAGGTTTAAAAAATGCATGCTCTCTGGGCTTTACTGTAGTGCATTTTCAAATACGTGTAACGTTATTCGATGAAGTCGTGTTGATGTCGAAAACTTTCTCATTGTCATTCTATTCTACCAAGGAGGTTGAAGAGCCTCCTCAACCTCTGATTCTACATAAATCAGGACCAGCTCTCAAAACACATGCTGCACACTAATCATATAAAGAAAACCCCTCAATTCCTGTCTTTGTAATGCAATGCCAATATCAACAGTCAGAAATTGACGGACAACAGGTGTAATTTTCTCCCCCTCATGTCCCACTAGATAAGTGTTAATTACCTACTTTACATTTGACAGACCTGACTTCGTGTGACTGACTGACCTCCTAATATCTACCTACGTAGGCCAATTCATATACAACTCCATGCAAAAATGGGACAATGCTATATTGACGTAATGTTCTGAAGTATTAGCTTGTAACATTAACTATATTGTCTATACTGTAAGATTATTAAGATTTGATAAGATTAGTTGTTAGATTCTAGCAATAACACATAGTTCAACTCCCATGTAGCTTTATTACGCGACAATTCTCGCACAATAAAGTTCTTCTCATTCACTTTTAGTTGCACCTTTGAGTCACTAATGATACTGCCAATGCTATATCATTAGTAATGTAATGCTAATAGTAATGTAAGCGTTGTAGCTTTAAGTATTGCCAGGGATCCCCATGCATACCCTCATTTCAGACTGGGCAGGCTTTTCCCCCAATTTTCCTGTCTAAACTGGACAGGGTTTTCCGAAAACCCCTGGTTGACCCGCGAACAGTGACCTATGTGCAAGAATCTTCTTGTGATCAAGAGGACACCGGGCGTTTTTTTGTCAATATGTCCTTCCAGAACTCACGAGTGACGCCTGATCAAACACAACATTTTACTCAAGACGACGGGTCGTCTTTTTCTGAGCAACGAACTGCCAGGTAAGTTTGATTTTCTTGGTGCTTTTTACCTGTGTGCGTAGTGGTAATTCTAAGGGCCCAGCGTACTAGTATGAGCCTCGGCGTTTCTATACTGTGTTTTATGTAGCAAGTGGAAGGCGTTGCTCTGTCAATTAGACATAATTAACCGTAAAATTAAACGTAAAAGAAGAACTCTAGAAGAATGCGGTCCCAAACATGACTAAAACAATTCATTAATTATTTGATTTTCCCCAGTTCCTCCTCCATGGCGAGCTGCTGCGGTGCTGACAGCGCGGAGCGGGAGTTCGCGGAGGAGACGTCTTTGCACGGGCTGGGGAAGATCGCCGGGGCGAGGCACGGGGGCGCCCGCCTGCTCTGGACTCTGCTGTTCCTCAGCATGTTCGGGCTCGCCGCCTGGCAGATCACAGAGAGGTGAGTATAAAGAAAATGGATGATAAAAAAAGAAGGCAAATACCCCAAAAATTGTATGCACGATTCGAAAGATTTTGTATTTATTGATTAGATGACAAATTGCAAAAGGAACAATGCGATGTGGACACAAGGCAGTTACCTAGCTGATAATATGACACATACATACTTTCACACATTTTAACACATTCACAACAGTAAGGGTCTGTAAGGCACAGCATACATGTACTGATACTGGTGGCCTCTGACCGAGCAAACTGAGGAGCAACAATTATCATGCATATGCTCTTCTTCTTACTACTGCCTTTATCTCGAGTTGTCTACAAAAATAAAAACACTGAATAGGACGAAACCTAGAAAGACAGAATGAAGGAAAGGAGAAAGAAAGAGAGAAGAGGAGGAATGAAGGAATGAGTTGAAACAAAGGTGGTTTAGTCTTGATTATTCAGAAGAAAATGAAACCGCGCGTCTCATCGCTTTCGACTTAACGACAACGTGCGTGTAAGAGTAATCTCCAAGCAGATCCTACGGTAGCATAATCTACTATCAAAAGCCGGCAGAGCAGTGAAGCCGGCCTCGGAGTGTGAACGCTCCGGTCCCCATCTGACGCCCTTTGGCCGGCTATACTCCTTGGCCAGCTTTGATATTATCTTATGGCCCCGCAGGATCTGTTTGGAGATTAATATCTGAGCCGGTTCCCGCTTGGTCCCCGCAGGTTTGTGGCGTATTTCCAGTTCGACACGGTGACGAACATGAAGGTGGAGTTCCGAGATGTGCTGGCCTTCCCCACCGTCACCATCTGCAACTTCAACAGGTGAGCAACGCGATAGCTACAGTTGAGCATTTCTTTCGCAAGGACTATCAGGAAGCTTTAAACTACAGTACCTGCAGCTGTTTAGAGTGTTCGCCTTGTATTCGGTAGGTCGTGAGTTCAATCCCCGGCCGAGTCATATCAAAGACAATGGTACATGCTGATTTCTCTGCTTAGCAACTCAGCACTAATGAGGAAGAGTATGGGAGTTAAACACACATCACTACCAGCGGACCAGCCCCCTGCTGTAGTGGCTTGCACTAATGTGTGGCCCAAGGGCTACAGAAATGGAGATGGGCGCCACGTCCCTAAGCATCTGTACAGATGTATGGGTAACTTCAACTAACTTTTAAGCTGCAGCTGTTCATGTCAGATTCAATTTTTTATTCATACCCCACCCCCACTCCCATAAGTAGTGGAGGGGAGGGAGCGGTAATTAAGAAAAGAGGCATACGAAATTCCGGCCACTACCATGAATATCCCGACTCAACCTCTGCTTGGAGAATAGATGATTTTTGCTAGCATAAATGAAAGTCCTTAGGTGCAGTACTGTTCCTTTCTGCTAGAGGCATTAGGATTAAAACTTGTGTGCCTGCGTTTGGCAGGTACCGCTTCTCCAAGATCACTGCACAGGAGCTGCAGTACGTTTCCACTCTGCTAGAGGGCTCTACAGGATTTAGCGACTACGACTACGACGGCGACTACTACGACGACGACGACGACGGCGCTTACCAGTACTACTACGACTGGAACAGCACCGGCATCCCTGACGAATTCAACCTAGCGGAGTTCACGCTAAGAGCAGGCTTCGACATACATACATCGCTGATGGACTGTCACTGGAGAGGCCAGAAGTGCTCTTCGGATGTGAGTTACCTAGATTTTTTTTGGCGACGCCTCAAAGGCGTTGCCGATTGATCTATTCTTTTCTCTGGAAAGGCATTGGTAGCTCTGTTCGCTACAGCAGCGACAACAAGTGTCAATTATGTTTAAAAGGACAGTTAGGTTGGCCCAATAATTGAAATGATTAAAAATAGGGTCAAGAATTGTCATTTTAAAAAATATTGTAAAATTTGAGATATTTACCTTTATTTTCAGAACTTCACGCACATTTTTACGTCTTTTGGAAACTGTTGGATGTTCAACGGAGGTGGGACGCTAAATCAGACCATCTCGGGAGTGGGCAACGGCCTGCAGGTGGCCATACATATCCAACAGGTGCGGTAAAAAGCTACGCCAAGAGGCGGTTACTCAAGCAAGTTGATATGATTGTGGAAACGGTCAGATAGCGACGTGCACTACCTTTTGGCCGTGAAACTGACGAAAGATAACGGATGTTGCGTTTGACCGTTTTCAAAATCATATCAACTTGCTTGAGTAATTGCTATTAGACGATTATGATCGGTCGATTGATTGATTGATTGATACCAAAGCAAGTTCTTTTTTATTCTTATATTTCTTTGTATTTACAATATAGTTATTTATAAGTATGCTGTCCTTGTCCAATTCCATTTGAACTGTCTATTTTTGTCAGCGGGGCTAGCCTTTTGTACAACGTACTGGAAAAGGTCTATAAATTTGTTTACACAAGTTTCAAAAAGAGACAAGAGACGCTGTAGATTTTAGATGATATCAAATGTAACATCTTTACACCTATACTTAAGTTATCTAACTCAATGCATTTAGCCCATGTTGGGCTAATATTCAATAAAGATCCAAGCCAATAATCAAATATATAAAAACCGCGGTTGTTGTGCCCTCAGGACGAATACACTGAGACCCCCCTGACGGGCAACCTGGACGCCGGGATCAGGTTCGTAGTCCACTCCCCCAGCGAGCCGGCCAAGGTGGACACCCAGGGCATCTCCGTCGGGCCCGGAACTCACGCCTACGCCAGCATCAGCAAGATTGAGGTAGGGACAGTTGTAGGGGCTGGATACATTTTGTCTTCCCTCCTTCTCTCCATCCATCGTGCCTTCCTTTCTTTCCTTCTTTCCATCGTGCCGTCCTTCCTTCCATCGTGCTTTCCTTCCTTCCATCGTACCTACCTTTCTTCCTTCCTTTCTTTCCTACCTTCATCGTGCCTTCCTTCCTTCGTGTCTTTCTCCATCGTGCCTTCCATCGTGCCTTCCATACTTCCTTCTTTCCTCCCTTCCATCGTGCCTTCCTTCCTTCCTTCCTTCCATCGTGACTTCAATACTTCCTTGAAGTTCCTTCCTTTCATCGTGCCTTCCATCGTGCCTTCGTTTCCTTTTGTGTTCCATTCTTCCCTCACTTAATTTTTGTTTCTATGAGGTTATGTGTCCTACGTAATTGGTCAATGAAACTTGACGCAGGCTGAAGTATCGACTGCCTTTAGATTTTGTTTGTTTGTTTGTTTGTTTGTTTTTATTGTCCGTTTTCCTTGTATTGTATTGTATTCAAATATCCACTAGTTTTCGTCAGTGACACTGACAATGACGTAATAATTTTTCTACCTGCAGTACACCAATGAGATCCCTCCGTGGGGGAAATGCGAGCCCGGGCGGACCCTGCGGCACTACTCCGGGTACACCAAGACGGGCTGCCTGCTGGAGTGCCGGGCTGATCACGTGGCCAGCGCGTGCGGCTGTAGGACCGTGAGCATGCCGGGAACGCTGGACTACTGCCAGCCTTCTGTCGTCACCGGCTGTGTCAAAACAACTATAGGTGAGCCTAGATTGTCATATTAAAAAAGAACGATTACAAAATATACAACCGAATAGAATTAGCCCAGCGGTTTGCTTGTACAAGTACTGACATGTACAACTATGTCCACAGACACGTTCTTGCCTGATTGTGTGCACATTTGTAGGAAGAAAGTCACACATTGACCTGGAGAAGAACTCACTCACTGCAAAGTAGTAGGGCACACTCAAGTTTATCATGCTAATATGAATAAGTTTCTAAGCCTTCTATAGCCAAGTTTAAGCACCCTATGTGTACCGTTAACCAGTTTTACAGGACTTGCCTCATGAATTTAGACGTTCTGCTGAATAGTTCAAACAAAGTTCCTGTTGGCCTGTTCCTTCAGCTGAGCTGAAGTCCGGGAAGCAGACCTGTGACTGCCCGACCCCCTGCAGCGCCACCGCCTATCCCGCCACCGTGTCCTACGGAGGCTGGCCCAGCTCCAGCACCAAGCTCTTCTACACAGAATTCCTCAACATGACAGAACAGGAAATAAAGTAAGTCCTGCAGTGTCATCATTTGACCCTATTTGTATTTGGCCTTTGACCTCTACCCTGTTGACTTTGAGTTTGACCTTTTCATTATGCTCGATGTTTTACTCCTTATATGCACCATGGCCTTTGCCCAGTTTTTTGCTCCATTGTTTCAAGATTCTTCAACAGGATTTTTCTTATGTTCAACCATGACCTTTGTCCCTAACTCTGAACTTTAAACTTTATTCAGCTTTATTCGGCAAAGCCGCGTGCGGGAAGTACAAATACATAATAAACACAGTTACTCAACAAATGTTAAGGATACAGATATAGATATGACCTTTGCCCTCCGAGTACTCATGACCTCTGACCCCACCAACCGTGCCCTTTAACCCTGCAGAGATAACATCGTGCTGCTGGATGTTTACTACCAGCAGCTGAACCTACAGACTGTGCAGCAGAGAAGAGCCATCAGCACCAACGCACTTCTTGGTTAGTTCCTATTTAATACCTTTGATCCATCTTGTAATTTCCTTGAAGTTAATACTTCCTAATTTTGTCATTTCGTTTCTCGTTTCTCACTTTTCTTCTGCTTAGCCCTTTTGTCCTTCTATTTCGACTAATGTTGCCGCTAGCACCTGATACATCGTCCTATGTCTTAATTATAAGTCGCCCGCCTAACCTTTACCTTAAACAAATTAAAGGCACTGCCGTCAAATAATTTATTTGACGGCAGTACCTTTAATTTGTCATTCGAGTTTTGCATTGATTCTGTACCAATTGGTCTGCAATTCGTGTTTTCGTGTTAGGTAAGATCTCCTTATTTTCTTCATCCCTACATTCGAGTGGATTTTGATGATGAACAATAGACCACAGTGGAGAATTAACTTTGTCAATGATACAATATAAATTGTGTATTTAGATTGTCAAGATGAACGACTATATACGCTGGCTAATAAAACGAGTAGGGGTCATCAAAGTACATTACATCAGAAAGTAAGTGCGTGTGGCCGTCCATCTATTGATAAATTGATTAGTTTATTTCTTCTTCATTCGTTCCCTCCATCCCCAGGTGACCTTGGCGGCCAGCTGGGGCTGTTCCTGGGCGCGAGCGTCATCACCATTATCGAGTTCCTTGAGTTTCTGCTGAAGAAGGGAACTTCGTGCTGCTGCAACAACCGAGTCAAGAAAGATACCAAAACTGAAATGGAAAAGTTATAAATCTGCAGCATTTTTAGTAATCACGCTTTCATTTTCATAATTGTTTCATGCATTTATACTATATGTACTTTGTAAGGAATATAAAGAGGCCATATACATCAGGGCATTTTATCACTGAACAGAGACGGTGGGCGTTATGAATCGTTGACGAGTTCCTGCTGAAGAAGACAACCTCGTGCTGCCGCAAAGATCGAGACAAGAAAAATATCAACACTAGTACTGAAATGGAAAAAGTTACAATACGAGTCAAGACAAATACCAACACTGAAGAGTTTTAAATCTGCCTTCAAAACATGCACGTGTCTTCTATCATAAGACCACTGATCTCCAAAAGAAATCCCCAGTTATGTCTTTATCGTATCAGCTATGGAAATGAAGGTCTGATTTGTATCTTCGAAATACCGTATTATCAATTATACCGCCATTTACCACCAAGGAATTGCAGCATTTTCATTAACCATGGTCTCATTTGCATAACTGTCTAATGCATTTATACTACTTTGTAACGAATATCATGATGCCGCCATATACATAAGGGCATTCCAGCCATCACTGAACAGAGACGGTGGGCGTCATGAACCATTATCGAGTTCTTGGAGTTCCTGCTGAAGAATGATAGGGAACGTCTTGTTGCCGAAGCAACCTACCTACCTACTACCTACCTAGTCCCTTGACCTCCAGGTCGTTGGGGGGACAACCAGCAGCAGCAACGTTAACCCAGACAGACAAATACCAGCACTGAAATGGGGCGGCCGCTAGGGGCGCGATTTTAGTCAGGCTAGTCCCCTTTCATGTTACATTGCACCTGCAATTAGCTGTCGGGCATGAATTTGCAATAAACTATTCATTTATTTACTTTCTTTGTAATATTCATCATTTATCGTCTTGCGTATGTACGTACTGGGCTTCCGAAAATCTATTTGAATGCGCCACCCGGTTGCCTGAAATTTAAATTGAAAATTAAATCAAATTGCATCTGATTCATCCCAATATTTGTTGTCCTTATATTTGACATGAAAGTATACATTATTACATCCAAGTCACTCAGTTGCCAAGTGCATATAAATTGCATAAATGTTCAAATATGCATACATATCGGAGCTGAATTTAGAGGACAAATCCATTCAGCGCTGAGGTCTCTGGGCACCAGCTAGAAGTAAAAGTGGGGCCCTGAAAGGGGGCACTATCTTAATCTCCAAGCAGATCCTACGGTGCCATAAGATAGTATCAAAGCTGTCCAAGGAGTATAACCGGCCAAATGGAGTCAGATGGGCACCGGTGATACTATATTACGCCACCGTGGATCTGCTTGGAGATTAGCACTATCTCAGCCCACTAGCTTAGCCCACCCCATCGATTTCGGAAACCCCTGAGCAGTCACACAATACAGTGATAAGCCAGTAATAAGCCATGTGTTTCTCTCGGAACATCACATATTTTAATCATGTTTGTATTATGTAATGATGTTGCAACTCACTTGAGCATTGGCATGCGGTGTTGAAGGTTAGATTAATCTACAGGGGGCATCTTTCCTTTGTGTCTGCCAAGTAGGTCTGTGACACCCGAGGTCAGATAATTACTAGCCTGGTATCCGGCCGTAATATAGCTCCCGAGTCTCTTCTCTTCTCTTTGCAATTACATAGCCTGGTATCCAGCCGTAATATAGCTCCCGAGTCTCTTCTCTCCTCTTTGCAATTAAGTAATTGCAAAAAGGAAAAGAGAGACTCTGGAGCTATATTACGGCTAAATACCAGGCTTGATAATTACAGGGCACCCTCGGCCTTGTGGGATCGATCCGATTTGCCAACTGGTTTCTCAGAAGAGATCTGTTCTGGACTGTCCCATTTTAGCTGCGTCCGTCACACGCACGTTTGAAGTCACCCAACACACAAGCTTGGTGCGCCACTAAATGAAGCATCGTGCTCTGCTTGGGTGGCGGTCGTGATCAGCCTCTGACGCGTCGTTGAGACGACCTTTGACGATTCGACCACTGCAAGACGGTATGGAATACATATGTATCATATCATACAACGTGATGTCACTGATGCCGACGGACGAACACATAATCATATCATAACGTTATGACTTATGTTTAAAACAATACTGTCAAATCTATCTATCAGTCCGCTAACATATCTTACGTACGGTCACATAGTCATTCGTGACTTTCAGATGCCGTGTGACGAAAAGAGAAGTATTATATAATCATTATCGGGCGTTCGGTTCCACCACGGTAATTCTATGGTACAAAATCGCACGACGGTCTGTCATGAAAGGCTTTCTGCACCGTATGTAGTGACTACACCGAAAATGGTCACCGTAGATAACCAATGTATTAGACCAAGGAGTTAATCTCACTGTTTAAATCAATCTCAATCTAAAATACTATTTTGCCGCAGTAAGCATCACTGATCTAGATATGTAAGAAGCTAACAGTAAAGGTACGCGGATGTGGGGTTTTTGTAAGGGCCACTTAACTTCAACCTATACCAGGAGCGGTTGATTGATTCTAAGCAGGAATAAGGGTATGTAATGTAAGGAATACCAAACGCCATAACAATGCATCTATGATAATAATCAAGAATAGCGCACACTGGAAAACTGGTTGAACTAGTGAATTGCTTACAGTCAGCGTGTGTTCACACAACTCAACAAGCGACCTGCTTTCTGCTTTTGAAGGACATAAATCTCATACTAGACAGGCAACATTTGCGAGCATACACAGCATATTTCAACCATCTCCCAACCCATGCAAAAATGGACTGTTCCAAAAGTGAATATCAAAAAAAGCCAACCCCAGTGCGAGAATGGACTATTCGTGAGGCACATCTACTAATAAAATGGACCACCTAAAAACACATCCACCAAAAAGCTGGACTTCCTACATAATCACCCGGTCCAAAAGTGAAGTTCGAAAAATTCTCCCCGCGAGAATGAACCACTTCAGTGATACCCACATGTAAAAAGTCCAAAATACGGTAAAAAAAATTGAATTCCGAATCACCACCCGAGTCCCAAATTGATTCATTAACACATTAATGAAAGAATGGACTTTCCCAGTGAAAGAATGGACTCTCCCAGTACATTCCTTATGTAAAGTGGAGCAGTCCCAAAACAGTCTTCATCTTATTACCCTGTCTGAAACACCTGTATCAAGGTGAGTTATCGCACCTCAGATATGACGTATGAAATACTGGACCCAAGAGAAGATCCGATTTGAAGTTAATCCAAAATAATGCTCTTATTGTTTCAAGGTTGAATCAAAGTACATATTACTCAAGTATGTGGAGCTAGAGGTCAATTACCCCAAATACGGTTTGATTTGATAAAGACAAAATTCATCTTACTCAAAGAGTCGTCGACGTCACTTTTTTGGTGTTACTATGCATGAAAAAATGTCTTCTTTTGATCCTGTCTTGTTGGCTCCAAATTTTCTGTATTCTCTTTGCGTCTTTGGTTAAGAACCGCCTAAAGATTTACTGGTTTTGTGTTTTTTTTAATGCACGGTGGCGGTTTTTAGTCCTTGGATACAGCCCAAACAATGTAAACATTGGTCGTACACGCCCAGTCGGCACCCGCCATGTGAATTATACCAGCTGCAGTCTGGGCAGAGACAAAAGGGGTACCTAACCAGTATGTGGACATGGTCCAACGGTTACTTAGAGGCCCAGAATTCGCATTACCTCCGTGAAAAAAGGAGGTTGTATGGTAGGGGGTGTTTTGTCTGTATGTGTGTTTGTCTCTATCTCTGTGTGTTGATTTAACCAACCGTCAACAAGGATGTAAGAGCACCCTTATACCACCCTCACATTAGTCACTCACGACGAGTCTGCGAGCTCTAATTTACGAGGAGGCATGACCCTGATGCCGGCGAAGAAATGGCAGAGTTCCCCCTTAGCTTCCCGTCAGGGTCATGCCTCCTCGTAATTTAGAGCTCGCAGACTCGTCGTCCGATCGAATCGCGCCTAATGTGAGGGGGGTATTATGACATGATTCATGCAGGTGTGCTGTGTTTGACCTATACGTTACTGTCATAACCAATACGTACAGTATCTCTCTCTCTCTCTCTCTCTCTCTCTCTCTCTCACTCTATATATATATATCTATATATATCTATATATCTATATATCTATATATATCTATCTGTCTATCTATATCTATATCTATCTATATCTATCTATCTATCTATATATATATATATATATATATATATATATATATATATATATATATATATATATATATGTAGTCGTGCCCTTTATTTTCTGTGCGTTCAAACAAACATGTTACTGTGTTGATTTTTTATGAATATTTGATTGTCTCATGTGTGCATTACCTTCAGTTCTGTTTTCACACAAAACAGCAACAGATCGACTGGTGGTGCAATCTTTCATGAATTATGACATTTGTAGTTAAAGTAAAAATGTGGAATGTTGTCATCATTTGCAACACAGATGACGCATAATCTTTTAAAGGCATCCTAAGCAATATTACAGCATTAAAAGTGGAAATATTCTGAATAAGGCAATCTGCATGATCTACTGTACTGTACTCTCACATTTACATCATCATGTCATACTTTGAGCGGTTGAAAACGGCCCAGAGACAAGTTGCACGAGGATACTCCTTATTATTGGACCCCCGCCCCCCCTCCCCAAATAAGGACTTGATCAAGAATCCTCGTGCGACTCGTTCATGCGCCGTTTTAATGGCTTAATTTATGAAATGATGATGTAAATGTGCTAAAATAGTGCATTAGATGTCAATATCATACAGACTGCCTTATTCAGGATATTTCCACTTTTAACCCTGTAATATTGCTTAAGCCCCCTTTACAAATCAAGAATTTAGCTCGGCCGAGTTGTCAACGAGCTCTAAATTACGAGGAGGCATGAACCTGATGCCTACAAACAAATGGCAGAGTTTCTTCGTCGGCATCAGGGTCATACCTCCTCGTAATTTAGAGCTCGCTGACAACTCGGCCGAGCTAAATTCTTGATTTGTAAAGGGGGCTTTAGGATGCCTTTCAACAAAAGTCATTTAATATGAAATAGATACTAGCGACATGTGGAGCCTTGTAGAGGCTACGATTTTGTACCAGCCTGTTTTGTCAACAGAACTCTGCTGCTCTATGCCACGGTGGTGGCGTTGCGGCAAGAAGAATGCGGTCCCAAACGTGAATAAAACACCGAATTATTTGCTCGAATTCAAGCCCATCTGTGACGGTAATCAAACATTATGTTACAATTCTAAACTTTATATCCGTACACAAAATACAGCGCTTACCACCAAGCTAGTCCTCTGATCCTTATCAAGTTGAAATTACCCAGAGCCTATGTCACATGAGAGCCCATCATCCTTCCCTCAACCGAGACGGGGGCCGATACCGACTTCCAAGCACTTTTGCCCCATTGCTGACGTCACACTTCCAGTCTGGATATAACATAGTTTTATTGCACAACAATTGTACGGGGTACAAAGTATGGCATCTACATAACTACAGTTCTATAAATTAACGCTTATCTAACTAATACAGAAGTTGTAGTATGGGATAAATTTCTGACAGTTATTGGAGGCTTTTACAATCATTGGAGGAATTTCTAATGTCTAAACCTTCTTTGATATATTTTCCTATATCTGTCATGCAGGGATTGTCACATGTCATGATGTATTTGAATTTGCACTTCAGGTCCATCGAGATGAACCCTTGTGTGTAAGATGACAGCCTTGTGTACAGAGAATTTCGTATATCAGAATATTTGGGACATACAACCATAAAGTGATATTCGTCTTCAATTAGCTCTGGACAGATATGTGACATAGGCTTTGGGTCATTTCAACTTGATAAGGATCAGAGGACTGATCAAAAGCTTGCTGGTAAGCCCTTTATTTTGTGTACGGATATGAAGTTTAGAATTATCATTTGATTTTTCCCCAGTCCATCCTCCATGGCGAGCTGCTGCGGTGCGGACAGCGCGGAGAGGGAGTACGCAGAGGGAACGTCGCTGCACGGGCTGGGGAAGATCGTCGGGGCGAGGCACGGGGGCGCCCGCCTGGCCTGGTCGCTGCTCTTCCTCACCATGTTCGGGGTCGCCGCCTGGCAGATCACTGAGAGGTGAGAAAAAAGGAGAAAAAAGTGATGATAAAAGATGACAAACACAAACATGTATACACCATAAAATCGTTAGGCCCGTAATTACATCGATTTGCATTTACAGATTATATGACTTTCACGCTATTGCATTAATGAAGACATTAGCACACATGCACATCAGTTAAGTAAAGCACAACATGCTGATGCTAGTGGCCTCTGACCGATCTACCTGAAGATATATCCTTATTATGTTCTTCTTATACTACATTACTAGTAAGTATCTCAATTTGTCCAAGAAAATAAAAACAACGAAGCTTGGAGAGAAAGACAGACTGAAAGAAGAATGGGAGTAAGGACGGAAAGGAATTGAGACGAAGACAAAGTATATTAAGAGCTGGTTCCCGCTTGGTCCCCTGCGTAGGTTTGTGGCGTACTTCCAGTTCGACACGGTGACGAACATGAAGGTGGAGTTCCGAGACGTGCTGGACTTCCCCACCGTCACCATCTGCAACTTCAACAGGTAAGGCCTACGTCACGTCTCCAAACCAACGTTCGGGGGCGAAAAGCATGATATAAAAAACACCAAACTACACAAGACGTAAAGAGAATAGTCGTGGACATGATTTGTGTCAATTTTTACGTGTTGTTTGTTTGTCTAGGCGGCCTACTGCCCTCCCTTTATTTTATTCAAACATGTAAACAATAACACAATGTGACAAAGAGGTGGCGCACTCAAGTACAAGACTTATTTTGACGCTACCCCTTACATAAAAAACATACATTTTTACAAAGAGAAATCAAGTACAAATGAAAAGCAAAGGAAAATCACGTCAAACAGAAAATAATACATTGTACATAGTATAACAAGAAAAGATAAACGCAAGTCCAGTTTCCCACCCAATGATGAAATAATTGGACACATTACAAAAAATGCCAGGACAACTCAACTTTGTTTTAAAATCGCTTGGGCATATGCCACAACTAGCTTGTTTGGGTGCTTGATGCCGGCCTCCTCTGTACATGTACTCATCGAAGTGTCTTTTTAAAAGCTTGGAACGAAAGACATTAGTATCAAAACTTGTTATCAAATGTATATCTGCGATTGGCAGATACCGCTTCTCCAAGATCACTGCACAGGAACTGCAGTACGTTTCCACCCTGCTAGAGGGCTCTACAGGCTTTAACGATTACGACTACGACAGCGACTACGAGGACGACGACCAGTACAACTTCGACTGGAACAGCACCGGCATCCCTGACGGATTTAACCTAGCGGAGTTCACGCTAAGAGCAGGCTTCGACATGGATGTCTCTCTGGTGGGCTGCAGCTGGAGGGGCCAGAGTTGCTCGAAGGATGTGAGTTACTTTTTTAGTACCTAGATTTTTTGGCGACGCCTTAGGGACGTTGCCGATTGGTGTATTCTTTACCCCTTAGAAAAGGATGGCTCATTCTGTTGGTTACAGCAGAAACAGCAACAGGTGTCATTTATGATAAAAAGATGGAGTCAATAATTGCAATGGACTGATCCCGAAACCCCGCCCCCTGTTCGATCATGGTTCTATTTCGAACACCTCCGTCAAAAATAGCCATTTCTGTCCTTTTGACAGAGGTGTTTGAAATAGAATTCTCGGCTTTCAGTCACGTGATCTGACCTTAGCAATAGAATAGAGGGTTCTATCTGTTCGACATGGCGTTGACAGGATCGGTCCATTGCGAAAATATGATTGCAAAAAAGTTATAAAATTTGAAATATTTGTCTTTATTTCCAGAACTTCACGCTCGTTTTTACGTCGTTTGGAATCTGTTGGGTGTTCAACGAAGGCGGGACGCTAAATCAGACCATCGCGGGGGTGGGGAACGGCCTGCGGGTGGCCATAAATATCCAACAGGTGCGGGAAATATCTCAGCATCTACACCAAAGCAGTAACTCAAGCAAATACATATGATTTTGGAAACGGATAGACGTTCCAGGTTGCATTCGCTACCGTTTGACAGTGACACTGAAACGTTTGACCGTTTTCAAAATCATAAAAAGATCCAGTAGCTTGAGTAATTGCTATTTGGTGATTGATTAATTCATTAATTGACTGATAGATCGATAGATTAATTGATTGATAGCAAAGCCGGTTGTTGTGGCCACAGGACGAGTACACTGAGAACGCCCAGACGGGTAACCTGGACGCCGGGATCAGGTTCGTAGTCCACTCCCCCAACGAGCCGCCCACTGTGGACACCCAGGGCATCTCCGTCGGGCCCGGAACTCACGCCTACGCCAGCATCAGCAAGATACAGGTAGGGACAGATGTTGGGGCTAGGTACCTTTTTTTCTTTCTTCGTGACTTCCTCCCTTTCCTTTTTCCTTCCTTCCTTCCTTCTTTCCTTCTTTCTTTCTTTCCTTCCTTCCTTCCTTCCTTCCTTCCTTCCTTCCTTCCTTCCTTCCTTCCTTCCTTCCTTCCTTCCTTCCTTCCTTCCTTCCTTCCCTCCTTCCTTCCTTCTATCGTTCCTTAACTCGTTTCTCCCTTCCTTCGCCTGTTCCTTCATTCTTCATTCTCTGTTAACTTCTCCTAGTCTTTCTTTTCTATGAGGTCACGTGTTCTTCGTAATTGGTCATTCAAACTTGACGCGGGCTGGAGTACCCACTGCCCTTAGATCAATCCGCTTTCCTTCCATTGCATCGTATTCAAATATATTTGTGAAGACGTGCTATTTTCTCTTTCTGCAGTACACAAACGAGGTCCCACCGTGGGGGAAGTGCGAGCCCGGGCGGACCCTAGGGTACTACTCCGGCTACTCCAAGACGGGGTGCCTGCTGGAGTGCCGGGCTGGTCACGTGGCCGACGCGTGTGGCTGTAGAACCGTGAGCATGCCGGGAACGCTGGACTACTGCCAACCGTCTGTCGTCACCGGGTGTGTCAAAACAACCATGGGTGAGGCTAGCCTCCTTCACAGACTTCTGGAAGGGAGATTGCATAGAATAGTAGTTTGCTGTAGAACGGAGCCCCGCCTTGAGACTAGCTTGTCATATTGCAAATGCAGCCATATTATATCGAATAGGTCCAGCATGTACAACTATGGCGACACAAAAGCTTTTTTTTTTCATTTTTGCCTGATGACGCATTTGTTAGAAGAAAGTCAAACCTTGAGCTTGAGAAGAACTCACCACAAAGTATTAGGATACACTTGAGTCTAGAGTCTTTTATAAGCTAAAACGTATATGTTTTTGGGCCTCGTAGAGCTAAGATTGAGCACCGTAAATGTACAACACGTTGTGTCACGGTTTATTAGCAGTTAGCTCTGAAATTTAGACGCTCTTCTCGATACTTTCTGTTGTGTTGGCCTGTTCTTCCAGCTGAGCTGAAGTCCGGGAAGCAGACCTGTGACTGCCCGACCCCCTGCAGCGCCACGGCCTATCCCGCCACCGTGTCGTACGGAGGCTGGCCCAGCTCCAGCACCAAGGAATTCTACACAGAATACTTCAACATGACAGAACAGCAAATAAAGTAAGTCCTGCAGGATGTGTTCTGCCCCTTTGACCTCTACCCTATTAACTTTGACCTCTCTTTATTCTCAATGTTTACCATACACCATGGTTTTTGTCCTGTTATAATATTTTTTGCTCCATAATTTCAGAATTGTGCAACATGATTTTCCTTGTATATCTCCATGACCCTTGTCCCACTTGTGACCCGTGACCTCTTACTCATGACCTTTGCCCCTGCAGAGATAACATCGTGCTGCTGGATATTTACTACCAGCAGCTGAACCTACAGACTGTGCAGCAGAGAAGAGCCATCAGCACGAATGCGCTTCTTGGTTAGTCCGTATTATATGCCGGGAGTTCAGCACTGGTAACGGAGTGCTGACGGCAGTTCAGCACTAGAAAACTAGTGCTCGCATTGGATTCAGCACTGGAACAAGGCCATTCAGCACTGGAAAACCAGTGCTGACGTTTCTTCAGCACTGGAAAACCAGTGCTGAGGCTGATTCGAACCATTGATTCAGCACTGAAACACCAGTGCGGAACCCGTTACTTTTGCATACTTGCTACTTTTGGTCCTTCTTTAATTTTCTTTTTTAATGCAATACTAGATGACATTTTGGCTAATACTTTTCGTCATTTAATTTCTCTCTTCTATGTACATTGTTCTCATGTCTCTCTATTTCGACTTAGGTTGTCGCTAGCGCCATGCATCGTTCTAACTCTAAATTTGTCATTACCTGATTTTGCCTCGATTCTTTCATATGCCCCTCTAGATCTATATGTGTTTTTGCATAAGTTAACTTAAACCGGCTGGTAAAACTATATAAACACCAGATAATGTAAACTATGGCCTTCAGTATGCTACAGGCACCCGTGCAGTTAACATCAGTGGTGGCCTGGCAGAGAAAGTACAAGTTACTCTTCAAATCATGTTTGAAATCAAGAGACAACAGATAAGAACTTGAAGTGATACTACACATAAAGAAGTTTGCTTGAAGAACACCAGAATGTGAAGTAATGACAACACCGGGTTGCTATTTAGTGTGAGACATCAGCTGGCAGTTATATGTACAGTTCTACAGAGCATAGGTCTGTACTGGTTTCTTACTATAAATCAAGTATTACAAGTCATGTTCCTACACACACAGCTCATGAGAGCTATAAGCTGCGAGGAAGACATTTTCAAGTTTGAAATGTAGATGCAAATAAATGCTTTGATATAATTTTGACAAGGCTGATTTGAAATTTGAAGAAAGTTGTTTTTCCAAGAACTGCAGATAGTATTATCTTATTATCACACGATCTTTTCTAATTGAAACCTTGCATTGTGTAACGTTATTTTTGTTACTTACTTTGGGTCATTCTGTTTGATTGATAATGTTCCTATAATTTATAAAAACCAGTACTTTGAACCAGTACAGTACATGTATTTGAATCAGTGACCAGTAATATGCTAATCTGTCTCTGAACATTGTTTCTAGCTGGTAGACAGTCTGGGATGTTTATAAATTATGAGTTTATGTGGTTATGGGGGTCAATCCACCATTCAAACTGCTGGACAAGCCACAGTGGGAGCACTTCCTTATTGTTCTTGCCCTGGGTAAGAAATCCGCCGGTTTAAGACATTTGTCTTAATTTCCTTCATCCTGCTTTCTTGTACGGATTAGATTGTCAAGATGAACAGCGTATTAAAGAAGTAAGGATCATCAGCATGATTACATAAAAGTAAAAAAAAAGTGCCTATAATCGTCTATAGATTAATTGACTTTTTCATGTCTCTTTCACTCGTTCCCCCCACCCCTAGGTGACCTTGGCGGCCAGCTGGGGCTGTTCCTGGGCGCGAGCGTCATCACCATTATCGAGTTCCTGGAGTTTTTGCTGAAGAAGGGAACTTCGTGCTGCTGCAACAACCGAGTCAAGGCATCAAATCCCAACACTGAAGAGTTCTAAACATGCCTTTAGAGCATGGACGTGTCGTTTATATACCATACACCATGGCTTTTGTCCTGTTATAATATCTTTTTGCTCCATAATTTCAGAATTGTGATTATATAAGACCTCCGATCTCCAAAAATATCCCCAGTCATTAAAATTTAGACCTGACTGGTAATAAACATGAATAAGGATTACGATTTGATTTCTAAATGTATTTTTGTTCTCTGTTTTCATTTTTTTTTCTTTTTGATATTGATGATTTTATCTTTTTGTGAACGAGGCGCTCGAAAATCCATTCGGCAAAATTGAATGCGCCACCCAGTTGTCCGAAAACCAGTTCCATGACCCCATACCATCAGTGAAGCGTCCTATTAACAATGGGTCTAAACGCCCTCCAAACAACTAGAATGGAACGTTCTAAAGCGATGTAACATGGTAAACATCAATAAAAATTCACTCAAGGCTTGTCACTGTGACCGCTTCGCAAGCTTCAGTGGATGTGTCAAAGTGCATACTTAGTACTTGGTAAACATGGCGACCAACGCAATCAGCGGTATATCAAAGACGAATTTCTCGTCTGCCGGGTGTGCTTTGGGGACTTCGAGCAGTTCGGGGTTCCCATGGACGTCGTCCATGTTAAGGTGGGGTCACACCTGTGTATATATTTGGGTCCGTATGAGGCGCGCATGGGAGTATTTGCCTCCACCACGCTCCACAGGTCGTTGTAAAAATAATAGAAATCGGACAAACGTAAACAGGTAACATGTCGGACGAGTTAGCTGGGTCGCTAACCATACTTCTCGGTCAGCTAACTCATCTGTCATGTTATGTATCTATATTTGTCCAATTTGTACTATTTTTCCCGCGACCTGTGGAGCCTGGTAGAGACTAAGAGCTTGATTCGCACCTCAAACGGACTTGAATATATACGCATGTGTGACCCCACCTTAAAGAAGTCAACACGGCCTAATATGGTAAACTACCTAATTAAAAGCGCGCTCCTAGCGGCCAACCCTACAGTTGCCAGGTAGGGGAGGGGGGCATTAACCCAAGGAGGTTGAAAAGGTTCATTCTCCTTGATTGACCCCAGTCAGCGTGGGATTGTGTAAACACCAGTGTTAAGTGGTCAACATTCAATACAAACGCTCAAAGCTTTTCACGGTGTCCACTTCTGAGGCTTTAATGGGTGTGTCAAAGTCCATCACGAGTACTTCAGGCACTGAACATGGTGTCCAACGTAATCAACGATATCAAAGACGAATTTCTCGTCTGCCATGTGTGTTTGGAAGACTTAAAGCAGCCTAAGATGCTGCCGTGTCTTCACACCTTCTGCCGGCCGTGTTTGGAGAGGCTCCTGGCCACAGAGCCGGTAGGGAAACTGGACTGTCCAACATGCCGACAGGACGTGCCCCTCACGGAGAATGGCGTCCATGGGCTGAAGTCCAACTTCCTCGTCGGCAAACTGCGCGACATTCTGCAACAACAGCCGAAGGGGGAGACGTCCGAGGCGAGGGAGGATGGAGTTCCCTATAGTAGCTGTACGGCTTGCGAGGCTGCGAACTTGGCCAGCTTTTACTGTGTGGAGTGTACCGACTACCTGTGTCAGACGTGTAACGACACCCACGGTCGGTTCAAGGCGACTAGGTCCCATATGGTTGTAAACATCGACTCGCAAGCCGACCAAGTTGCCATGGACGACAACCGGGTGAGAACATCTTTACGCTCATCCCAAATCAGGCAGGTGCGATCGAACGTACGGATTGCAGGTGCGAACCTAAAACACATCAAAACCGTTAGAGAGGGGTACAGTGGAGATGTACAGTTTAGCACCCCGGAGCCGCTTACTGTTACCGCCGAGGGAGACATTGTGGTGACTGAAATCAACAACTCGGCGCTAAAAATTCTTGACAAAGATGGTTCCTTCAGGAAGAAGGTGGATCTGGGGTTTAAGCCAGAGTGTGTGGCGGCACTGACAAACGGTGAGCTGTTGGTGACAGGAGACGGGCACAGGATTCACGTACTGGACAAACAGGGGAGGGAGTCACGTGTCATCCAGGTGACAGGGGCTACGGAGACAGATAAAACTACGAGAGGCATCGCTGTTGACGGTTTGGGACGCATCATCGTCACTATCGGGAGCCAAGTTTTCGTACTCAGTCGCAGTGGTGACGTCATGCTGAAGTTTGGGGACAAAAGTCAAGGTCAGCAGCAGCTGGGACCGTTCCTCCATGTCGTCGTTAACAGCAGTAACCAAATCATCGTCAGTGACCATGAAAACCATAACGTGAAGATATTTGATCCCGCCGGTCGTCATCTCTTCACATCCGGGTCATTTGGGTTCGAACCTGGTCAGCTGAACTACCCCTCCGGTGTAATCACGGACAGTGACGATAACATCATCGTGGCTGAAACCTACAACCATCGCGTTTCCATGTTCAGTCGGGACGGCGCGTTTATCAGGCACGTGCTGACACGGGACGAACACGGACTGATTCATCCAGGAGGCCTGGCGCTGTCTCACGACGGACATCTGGTCGTTTCTGAATGTGATCAGTCTGTCAAGTTCTTCCGCAGATGACAATGTTCTTTATACGTTTGTTTCATTGAGTTAGAAACTGTTTACAACCTGGTTTAAAGCAAGGGTGTAGTTTTAGCCTTCTTCATTTTGTTTACATAATGTATATGTGTTGCTAAGGCTGATGAGTTTTTTTTCAAACCTGTTGGTTAAAAGATTGTTTTAGGCGGTAACAAAGTGTTCTTTTATGTACTATATGGTAGTGTTTCATCAATTCCCTGTATTAGAAAAGCATTCTGAGCAGAAAATGGAACGTATTTAAATACTTCTTCCTCTGTAAACTGAAGCCTGGAATTGACAACACATTTGCGTCGTATCAGCATCACGATTAAGGCGTTTATGAAATTTGACCCAGAATCCAGAGGTCCTGGGTTCATATCCCCTGACATGCCATCGATGTTGTACCTTGGGAAAGGCAATTTACACAATTTTCCTCACTGGCGTAAATGCTAAAGGACTTCGGTTTGGGGGGGGGGGTAAAGGCCGCGGAAAGAGACGGAAATGCTGTGCGCAGTAGACACGTTTGACAACAGCCCACTGCCCACACAGCCTTAAAAGGTAGTAGCCTTAAGATTTCAATGCCAAAACATATTATAAGGCATCCTTGAATGGACCAGATAAGTAATAGAATGTACCACATTAGTTGAGATCACATTAGTTTCGCGGTTACGCCGCCACATTGCAAGGATTTCATGGCAACTGTAAGAAGGCTACCGAGAACAATTTAGTTCAAGAGAAGGGGATTTATTTGATCTTTTCTTTCCGCCATAGGTAACATGGACCTCCAAAATATATTTTACCCCGTGGAACCTAAAATCCATGTGCTTTCAGCCACTGGGCGCGCGCGACGACGTCATTGGCGTAGTCGTCGCCTGTGGTGTCCACGTCCATGCCGGCGTACGTCTGCACGTTACCGCACCCGGCGTTGTACCCGGAAATTCCGCCTGGAAATACGAAAGAGACATATTTGCAAATAGCTAAAAAGATAACAGTACTTGCAGTAATTCTGGAAAGAGTATCATAATGGAAGTTGAACACACACCACTACCAGTGGACTAGCCCCCTGCTGCAGTGATTGCACAAAATTGTGTGGTCCGTGGCTACTGAAACGGAGATGGGCGCCGCCCTATGCTTTATCAGGCACGGGAAGGGACTTTGACTTTGATTTGCAGTAATTCCTGTCATCGTAATCGGTTTTTCTCCATGTAATATGATCATAGCTACTCCCAGCTGAGCATTTTTGTCCTTTCGGCAAAGGTGTTTGACTGTCTTCTGTCGTAAGTACTAATTTCAATCAAATAAATCAGCGTTGGTCGATCTTTAAAACTTTGTAACATCGATATCTAAGCACGCTGTACAATGTTACAGCGTTATACGAGTCCTCTATGCAAATCAGACTATCGCTCGTGCTATTTCATTTTGAGAAAAACAAAACAAGTCAGGCGAACCCTTGAGGGCCATTTCAGCGGTCCAGCCAGGATGTCTCTGCCTCACGCAGTTGATGGTGTCGATGAGGATCTGAGTTCCCTGCATCATGTGCTCGGTACTGTACGGACCGCCTGCTGGGGTGTGGAAACGGTAGTCCACCTGAAAGCAGAGTAAAAACAAAACAAAAATAAGACAGGGGGTCGATGCCAACTCCGAACCACATTTGACCCGTTGCTCACATCACACGACGTAGCAATGGTCCACCTGGATGGGTAAGAGCAAAAATAAGACGGGGGTCGATGCCAACTTCCAGTCACCTTTGACCCATTGCTCACATCACAGGACTGTAAGGTCAGGTCACATGCTCTGAGCAAGCGGATCACCAGCTATCCGACAGTCAAGACTGTAGTCAAATATGCCAGTGAAAGGAGTCAGTATTCGGCCAATCAGATATGACGTGATGACGACTATATGACGTCATTTTACCGCCAGAGCCTAACTGTGTGTTCAACTACACAATTGCTGTGGATTTTGTCCTGTTATCTCCTCCAACTCATTGGTATAATCTGAGGTGAAACTACTCTCACAAAAAGGACTCAAAGTTAACACCCCCTTCCCCTCCCCACCTGCATGAGCCCGAATCCGTTCCCATGATCCCCTGTTCCGTCCGCGGCCAGTGCTGCGCCTGCGCGCGTCTCGCGGCTGATGATGGCGGCGATGACGGCGGGGTCCATAATCTTGGCGCTGGCGGCCTGAAGTATCTGCGACTTGTAGTTGTTTAGGCGGGACAGGTCCGTACTGGCCATCTGGTGAGAAGCAGCAACGCCTATAAACAAAGAAACAGATCATCGAACACAATTAATTACAAGGCAAATTACTTATTAAATAATTTTCCGATGACTTGTAATATCCAGGCAGATCCTACGATAGCATAAGACAGTATCAACAGCTGGCAGATAGAGGAGTGAAGCCGGTCTAGGAGTGTGTTTGGCTTCCCTAGCCCAGCTTCACTCCTCTGCCAGCTTTTGATATTATCTTATATGTAGGACCTGCCTCGAGATTAGATGACTTGATGGTCTTTAAGTTTTTAAATGTCAGCAAATTAAACATTTTTTCATGTAATGGCAAGAGTACATCAATGTTTCAGTGAAAAATCTTTTTTTGTATTATCTGTCAAGCCATCACGATGTTGCTCTTACCTGTATAGCCCAGTCCGTCTTGACTGGCGGTGTCCGCACTGGCTCCTGTAGTGTCCACCACCAGGATGTTTCCGTAGTTTCCTGTGGAGGTTAAAGGTCAATAGTGCAGATAGCAACAAGGCATTTTATCTATTTTGGTGGCTTGCATTGCAGGCAGCTAGGAGATGTGTTTCCATTAATTTAATACCGTGATATAATCAAATACTGTGGCCGTATTTACTTCAGCCGTCTTCGGGTACGCATGACCAATTGCCGATGTCCCCTGTTTTTATGGTCACGAGTTCTTGTTCAGTGGATTCTTAAGGAGGTCATAGTGATGGTTTAAACTTCGAATTTTTCTCCTTCGATTTGGAATGCAATCTACTTCTCTCTTACTGCTGGTTAGGAGGGTCATAGGAATTATTCACCCCCATGCTGTACTCATCCATTGTCATACATTTAGTGACACATTATTATTGTGTGTTACATTTACTTAGTTAATTTATCGAGAAGTTAAGAAGGATATGACTGATTTTGTTTTTAGGAATGCATGATAAGATATAGCATATAGTTACCACTTGTAGGTCTATTGGTGCTATGGGTGTGGGCAGTGCTTGCAGTGGTGGTCACTGTTGCTGCAAAGAGATACCCAACATCATTTCTCCTATAGATAATATCGGAACTGCGCTGTGGTAAACGTAGCGCACATATGACATGGCAAACTGTACTGAACGATTCTTAAAGTGCCATACTAATCTACGTTAAAGATTGAGGGCACTCAACAAGAAGAAGAAGAAGTTAAAACCTTCCTATTGCATAAACCTGTCAACTTTTCACCGTTTATCAGTGCTTTATAGTAGTTACTCAGTAGGGATCTTGAGTCATTGCTTCGTCTTCTTTTTCTGACGTCTTCTGTAATGTTGTTAGGGTGGGTTCACACGTGCGTATATATTCAAGTCCGTATGAGGTAAATGTGGAATTCTTACTTCTACCAGGCTCTACGGGCCGGGTACCTGGTAAAATAGTAGAAATTAGACAAATATAGACACATAACATTCTAGAAGAGGTAACTGGCAGAGGAGTGTGGTTTGCGACCAGCAAACTCCTCTGGCATGTTATCTGGATACATTTGTCTAATTTCTATTCGACCTTTGGAATTCCATACGGACCTCATACGTACTATATACGAACGTGCGAACTTATTTTTAGTTCATAGGCAACTAACAACCAAACAACGGAATGAAACCTGGGAGACCAGCCCTACCTGCCGACGTGCTACTGGGAGCGGACAGGGAACACCCGCCCAGGTGACAGTTGTAGCAGCACTTGATGTCGCTTCCGTAGTCGGGACACTTGTCGGTGACGTAGAAGCCGAAGGGACAGCTGTCCACGTGCGCGCACTGACCGGACTGACCATTAGCTCCCTGACTGGCCGCACAGTCGGGGTCTGCGATTGCCGGACAAATGGTTGAACGGGTAGTTTGAACTTGACTCGTACAGCAAACCATTAAATGTTTTATATCCAAATTTACAGTAAATACATTTTTGTGCATATCATTTACCTATACATAAGCTTAACAAACCACGTCAGATTTATAAGAGATCTGGGGCCATACTTACTATCTGTGGTAGTACTGGCGGTGCTGGCTGTAGAGGTTGTTGTCGGAGCTGTGCATAAAGGAACAATGATTTTTATTTCTGATGTCTTAGACTTTTATATGGTCTTACTTACCCTCTTTTAGGAGCATTCAGACGTTTAACTTTGGGAGAAGCGCTGATTCGCTATCTTCAACACGGGACAGGCACACTAATATCGGGGATTCTTTCATTCATCCATACTGTCAGGAACGGGAAAATACGGTCTCAGTACTGATTGAAAGATTCATGCTTGGTAAATAACACGGAGAAATGACGATAACCTAGACCAAATGTCAGAATTGAAAATATCAGAAAACTGATGATCCAAACATTAGAAACGAACACGGGAGACCCACTGACGTACTTTGAGTAGTGGTGGGAGCAGAGAGAGAACATCCGCCCAGGTGACAGTTGTAGCAACACTTGATGTCGCTTCCGTAGTCGGGACACTTGTTGGTGACGTAGAAGCCGAAGGGACAACTGTCCACGTGCGCGCACTGACCGGACTGACCGTTAGCCGCCTGGGTGTCCGCACAGTCGGGTTCACCTGAGAACGGACAAATGGTCAATTTTCGAAAGAGGACGGATCTATGTTAGTAGAATCCACAGTTGAAAAAGTTTGAGCTTTGTTTCCACACAAGGAAGACACTTGGATTTTCGGTCGATCTCTTCTACCTTCGTTAGATGTCTGATTCGCTGCGCTGACCTTTGATTTACTCCTGACGTCATCAAACTTCCGAATTCCGGCAAGTCAGCACAGCAAATCAGACATGTAACAAATCCAACTCACTCACTCACAAAAAGAAAAAAAAAAACTCATGATGAATTTTCGGTCGATCTCGTCAACCTTCTGTAAATTAATCCATTTCAACTTTCTCACTATATTGCACAAGAGAAACAGGATATTACATCCTTTCACTCGTCTCCTGCCCAAGTTGAAACAACATACTGTCAACAATAATACAAATTCATGATTAAGAAGGAAAATACATATTGATACAAAACAAATATAAATTAATCTCCATACATTTTTATACCATAAAACCTAAGAACTTGTCATGGTTTAGTGTAGTTTATCATGTACGGTGAAAGTACATTTCATTCAAGTTCTTGAGCCATACTTACTAGTTGTAGTAATGCTGTCGGTTGTGGTTGTTGGGGATGTGGTTGTTGTGGTTGTTTCAGGAGCTGTATGTAAAAAATAGGTACATCTGATACAAGTTTAGATTAGGTTGTCTTTTTGGCGGGGTATTATATACGTCATACTTTTCTTCTTCATTTTGTTCAGCCTCTGTATGTCGTTAGTTGTTATAAAGGAAGACAAATGACGATAATCAACAAAAATGGAACAGATAACAAAACTGATTCATCCAAACATCAGAAACGAACACGGAAGGCCAGTCCTACCCACTGACGTACTTAAGGTAGTGGTGGGAGCAGAGAGGGAACATCCTCCCAGGTGACAGTTGTAGCAACACTTGATGTCGTTTCCGTAGTCGGGACACTTGTTGGTGACGTAGAAGCCGAAGGGACAGCTGTCCACGTGCGCACACTGACCGGACTGACCGTTGGCTGCCTGGGTGTCCGCACAGTCGGGGTCTGCATATGCCGGACACGAGGTTGGACCAGTAGATATTAGACACACGGATGCATACAAATACAAACACACATACGCACATGGACACAAGACACGCACAAACAAGCACACATATGCAGTTGCAGGGACTGAAACACAGTAAAACAAAATATCAAAACGTTTTATTTTTCTTATCTAGCAATAAAACTTTGTCGCCCGTCCTCTAGACGGTAAACTGGACGTTTCGGAGCAAAACATGTCTTCCGTAAAAAAGTGAACAATTAATTCGCGAGTGCACGATGCAGTGTTTCTGTGCAACTCGCAGACTGGTCCCTCTCCTTAGAGGCCTTGACCTTTGACCTTGCTGGCGCGCATTTTGAAATGTGAACTAGCTTAGATCCAGGCCTTATTTGTTAATTTCTCACATCATTTATGATGAAGCTTCTTTCTAGTTGAAACGTAAAGAACATGTTGCATCCAGGCTTTCCGTGTTACAAGCTTATTAAAAAATGGAAATGTCGAAATGAAGCATCTGCCCAGTTACTTGTTCATTACGTTGAAAGTACATTTTATGATAGTTCTTGACCCATACTTACTAGCTGTAGTACTGATGTCGGTTGTGGTTGTCGGGGTTGTGGTTGTCGGGGTCGTGGTTGTGGTTGTAGGGATTGTGGTTGTCGGGGCCGTTGTTGTTGTGGTTGTTGTCGGAGCTGTGTGTAAAAATAGGAAATGATAAATGTGATATATTGCATTTAGATCAACTTATATATATATAAATCTGACTAAATAGAGATAAAACTCTATCTCTAACGTAAACAGCACACCAGCCTATTTCCGGAAACGGTTCAAGACAACTCTATTTTGAAATGTTTGTGATATGTGAATACGCAGGTCGGTATGACACTTATCAAATATTTATATAGGCACTGCAAACACTGTAATGCGCATGTCATTTTTGCTGTAGATGATACTGTAAATGCAGAAATGTTCGCTGTGGTTTTATGTTCATGGTTTTTGCGTTGCAAATTTCCCGCAAACTAAAAACCACCGCGTACATTTTTCCATGGCAGTAAGAGACTACAGTGCATGGTGCTCCCGCGAACTTAAACCCAACGCGAACCGTCCTTTTCCCGCTACCGTGAAATTAAATCCAGGCGAACTTAAATGCATTTACAGTATGCACCATATGCATAAGTACCTTCCTATTTTTAATGTGAGCTTATTAAAAAAACTAAGATGAAAAATTTATTCATTAATCAGAGGAAGCCACGCCCACCTTGTGACGTCGTTTCCGGTGTGACAGGAGGAGGAGGAGGGTAGGAACATCCGCCCAGGTGACAGTTGTAGCAGCACTTGACGGCATTTCCGTAGCTGGGGCACCTGTTTGTTTGTTTGTTTGTTTGTTTGAACTTTGTTTATTCACGAAAATCGGCCTGAAAGCCGCTTTTCATTGAGGTCATGAGGGAAGAGGCAAGCTTAAGCATATAACAGAGTATATAACAGAAATACAAAGTACATAACAGAGATACCGTATATGACAGAGATGCAGTATATAACAGAGATACAATGTATATGGCAGAGATAAAGTTTACATCATTTTAAGTCTTAGTGAGTCTTTTAAGTCAATAACTTAAGTTTATATGCACAAATTTTGTGGTACATTACACACCTGTGTGAGATGTAGTAGGTGTAGGGACAGCTGCTCGCGTACACGCACCGGCCGGACTGACCGTTAGCGGCGGTTGTACCCGTACACTCAGGGTCAGCTAAGGGAGGTCAGAACATGGGCAATCAGAGATGGCAGTCTTTATACATTTACCCGTTATGCTTTGCATCCAGTCTCACGGGAAAAGTAGCAGCACCGAGGATGACTTGCAATACTACATGTGTATATTGACACACACACATACACACACACGCACACACACACACACACACACACATTCGCGCACGCGCGCACACACACATACACACACACACAAACACACACACAAACAAACAGAGAGAAGTAATACTAGTATGTGTGCGCGTACACACACGCACACATTCGAGCTTCAAGCAAAATAGAATCTACTTACTAGCAAGGGCACCTCCTGTCAGAGCTAAAATCACCAGAAACATCATCTAAAAGAAAGAAAAAGATTTTAGCAACGGACTAAAGTAGAAGATTGTTTTAAAAAATTGTATGCTAATGTCAAAAAACATGATTCTAGATGCATGCAATTTCTTCTCGAAAGTTTAATTGTATTTGTCGCATGGTGCTTTCAGGAAGAACAAATTTCCTCTTGTATATATATATAGAGAGAGAGCAAAGTCACATTGAAGAACATTAGAATATAGTGGCGAATGCAATTGACTTATAATATGATACCCTCGTTATAAACAAGTAAAGATTGCAGAGAAACAATGTGTATGTAGGAAGTAATCACGCAATACTACTACAGCGAGTTAACGACGTGGTGGCTAGCCCTCTTATGGTAGCATGGCTGCATAACTACCTACAGTGCCGCTTTCAACGTGTGTCCGCCAATAGTAACCTCAGTAGCTGGAGAGAGCTTACATCAGGCGTACCTCAAGGTGGGGTGTTATCACCCTATCTTTTTCTCCTGTTCATGAGTTCACGCGCCACGGTCTACAGGGACACCCTAGACGTGGGGTATGCAGACGACGTGGGTTTGTCGAGATCAGTTACCTTGGCGAAACTCAGTACAGATAAAACTATGAAAGAGGAAGCGTCGCAACTTGACGATTGGGCCGATCGCAACGACATGCTCCTAAATGGAAAGAAAAGTCAGCAGTTGCTGATCTGCTTCAGCAGGAACATACCAGTTCCGCCACCGTTATCTCTAGGCGGCGAACTTGTGCCAGTCACCAGTGTGGCAAAGGGTCTCGGTTTTATATTTGACAACAGACTTTCATGGCGGGACCATGTGAGAGCAATGGTTTCAAAAGCATCGAGCAGGTTACACTACCTCCGTCTGCTTACAAAGCAGGGCATGAGTGTGCACGATCTCACACAGGTGTACCTCTCCCTCATCCGCCCCATTCTAGAATATGGCCACGTTCTGTTGGTGGGCTGCAGTGAGGAGCAGGCAGCTAGCATGGAGAGGGTTCAGAGGCGCGCCCTCCGGATTATCTCATGCGGCGGCAGGCGCTCCGTCCCAGAACTGCCTTCCCTGAAGGAGAGGAGGGAAGCAGCTGCTGTTTCCCTGTTCAAGGCAATGCTGCACCCTGAACACCCACTACATGACCTGGTGCCCGCCCAGAGACTGTCAGCTACTGGAAGAACACTAAGAAACAGTCAGAACATCTCAGTGCCATTTGCCAGAACGAAAAGACTGAAGCAGTCTTTCGTGCACTGCGCCCTCAGACTGTATAACAATGCTGCATAGCACATAGCGTGTATATAACTTTTTGACTATGATTGTTTAGCAAATTTATTGTACATATTGTACCCAATTCAGGGAGGCTTTGTATAGCTCCCCCTGCCTATGTACTTTTGAGGAATGATAATAAATGTTGAAGTAAAGTTACCTTGTAAGTTGCCTATCTGCTGGTCCTTTACTCTGTGGTGCTTGTAGGAGCCTTCATGTGAGGGCTAGTCCCGTGTTCACCTATACCGCATTATATATATATATATATAGCTTATAGAGATTAGAACTAGAGATTGTGGCGTTGCATGTGGCGTAATTGGTACTAGAACGTTAGAGGCCCCGAGTTTGACACCCGCCGTGCCCCCGACGTTGTGTCCTTGGGAAAGGCACTAACGACCTTCCTCACTTCACCCAGGTCTAAAATGGGTACCTGACTTCGGTCGGGAAGGTAAAAGAAAAGACCTTCTGTCTGTTTTGTGTATGTGGCACTGTTAATCTAAGTTACTAACTTGAGTGCAGTGCCACATTGTCCTCGTCTGTCAAAAAAAGCAAATAGATTAGAACTCAGTAACTCCGGGCTCTGAGTCAACGACCCTACCCACGTGCACAAGGCCACCAAGCCACCAGCACTGTTCGTTGTATAAATAGATAAGATAACATGTTTCCTTGACCAAACACAGAGAAGCAGAACTTAAACAGAACATCTGTCAATTTTGGAAACGTTCCACGGCAATTTTATTTTGGAGTGTTTGTGATGTTTGAATACGCAGCTCGTTATGCCAGTTATCAGATATGTATATAGACACTGCAAACACTGTAATATGCATGTCATTGTTTGCTGCGGATAATATACATTATCTTCATAATCATTTCATTACTGGTGGATTTTAAAAATAAGTCAAATTTCTAATCATTAAAATGGGATAAAAAGAACTTTCTTGACTTTCCTTCACAACTAATGCGACTATTTTCCGACCGTGTACCAAGCATCCCCGACATGCACGCAGTAGAAGCTATCACTGATTCTAACATTTTATCTCTCTGAATGAAGCCAAGAGAAATAAACACAGAAGCGCCTCGGAATATATCATTTATTTTATTCAAAGCTCATGTATCATCATCATTGATTTTGTCATCATTTCAAAAGACTTTTTTTTACGTTCTGCTTGTTCCCACAGAGACTAGATCTGGATACCACATCCCTTCAGCCACTGACGACAGCGACGACATTCCCGTTCTCATCTCCGTGCACGTGCATCCCTGATGATACAAGATACAAAAAAGAACGAAACATTTGCTAGCCTTGCAAGAGCATGCACAAACTGCAGGTATTCTCTCTGTAAGTTGGGTATAATTTCGGCTTATCCTTTCACTTACATTGATATTGGTGACAAAAGATGTTGTTGCTCTGTCTTAATGTAAATGCATTTAAGTTCGCGGGGATTTAATTTCGCGGTAGCGGGAAAATGGACTTTTCGCGGTAATAGCACTATGCACTGTAGTCTCTTACTGTTACTTATGGAAAAATGTTCGCGGTGGTTTTAAATTCGCGGTGAAGCGGCCGCCGCGAAAACCGTGAACATTAATCCACCGCGAACATATCTGCATTTACAGTATCTGGTTTTTCAATGCTTAGTATGATTGTTGAATTGAATACCATACCTATGAAGTAACTAACACTTCTTGAATCTTGTGAGTGAGGTAATGTTAATAAATATAATAAACTTACGACGTATGTTAGTTAATTAAGGGTGATCATACATGCATCACCATATATATAAAATCATAGATTCAGAAATTATTCCCACTATTAAAGAAAAATAGACAAATATGAATCTCTCGGTCATCAATACATTAAACAAAACCTCTAAACATCTCACGAAGTTTGAGGTCTTTCATGTCTTGTTGAATCTTGGCTTCGCTCTACATTGTACAACATGGTCCTGTTGGAAGAGGAAACCATTACACGTGTACATACCTATGTTTAAGTCCCATCGTTCTGCACTGTACGTGCCCGTGAATGACGAGACGGGCCCAAACAGTCCTCCGACGTACGTCAGCATCCCGACAGTGTTACACCCGCCGTCGTCAGTGCCGTACGCACACGCAGGAGCGCCCCCTGTGTGAACTGACAGGCGCTGCACGTTGTTCACCGAACCACTCCGCACAGTCACGTTACTCTGGTCGAGATGATAAGCAACCTGCCAACGATATCGTTTGCACACTCAGTTTTATTGTAATATTTCTTTTATGTATTGTGAGAAAAATATGTTGACTAAAGCGTCATTTGACCAGTGCTGTTTCGTTTTCAACAAGTTATTCAATGGACTATTAAAGTCTTATCTAGAACTAGAAAGGCCGACATTTGCTTGGGTGCAAATACAGCATATTTCAGCCATACCCATTCCCACGCAACATTGGACTGTTCCAAGTCACCCCTGCGCAAAAATGCAATATTTTAACTGTAAGTTATCCCCAAAAGAGAACTAATATTGTGAATTGATTCCAGGTCAAAACAGAGCTTGCCCAATATGCCCCGGGCCCATATGGAAGAATATAATCTTCCACAGGAGCGCCTATGCATAACTGATTGGTTTTTAGAATTGCGGCAGCTCCTATTTTTCCGAGAGTGAAAAAAAACGCATCTTCCATTAAGATTTTCATCATGAAATTACATGACGCCATTCAACAATTTCCACTTCGATAACTAGGTCTAAATACCGTAATAATCTCCTTGTGATGTGGGTACATTTATCATTGCAGTGAACTTTTTTTAAGCAAGTAGCTATAGGGCATACATTTTGATAATTGTCAAGCAGGTGCAGGTACTGTGTAGTAGGAGTGTTGTTTTTTTTCAAGCTAAAAACTTCAATCTTCTTCTTGTTTTGTATGAGCCATTATAAACGGAGACGTCTCGAATTTTTACAAGAATTTTACCACTCTGTCGCTTCATTTCTTTTCTGAAAAATCCCAGGACCAACAAGTTAATTTGATTTGGCTTTATCTGTATAACGTTATTTCATTTTCCTTCGAATTCTTTGTTAAGTATATGCCCCTGCATACCACTGTTAAATTGTTTTACTTTGTATGCAATCCGCTGAGCCATCGGACGTAATCTTGTCTGAGTGTTATAATTTCCTGCTCGTAGCGTGCGAGACCTGGAGGATAGGTGTTTCTACCTTGTTCGTGGGTTTCTTTTCGGAGGTCAGTGGTGATACTCTGGTACTGAGAGTGTTTTATTGGGCTCAAACTCTGGCAGTTTAAAGTTACTTACAATTTTAATGTACAAAGTTTACGTCAAAAAAGAACAACAACAATACTAGAAGTACCTACAATTGTTCGGGAAAAATACATCCATTCTCGCCACTGTCAAACTTACGTATCAAAACTAAACGCAAACTGTCCAATTTTCCCTGTCCAAATCTGCCGAAAATGATTGATAGTGCCATGCGGAATGTTGGTAAAGTCATCGCCACTAACGTTCAATGCACGCGTACCGTCCGCTACCGCTCAAATAACCCTGTCTGAACTCCAAATCCTCGCAAACTACAATTTCAAACCGGGCACAGGGCACCATATGACAACTGTAAGGCTGTAATGTGCATCTGTTTGTGTATATACGGGATTGGAAGGCCCCGCTTATGAATATTAACTAGCATTCGCCTTTCTCGTCGCTGATTGGCTGGCGTCCATAAAGTAATTAACTGTCGCTCTCCCCAGAACGCTGGCACCTGGCACGTGTGGGCTCTGGGGTCACTGGAGTTCACGGGAGAAGACCGAAAGAAAACCAATTTCCCCTCAGAAAAGTGCAGAAATTAATAATTTGAAATTGGTTTATACCAAAAATTTTACTTGGATCATTTTACCAACTATCTAATGCCTATCTACACCAAATCTAAGGTCATTCCATTGTAATTCAAGGGAACAGGGGGCCACAATATACAGTTTTGGTCAAAACATGACCTTTAAACTTCAATAAAATCATTTTAGAGGCAGATATGAATAAAATCAGAAAAACACACCTTGGTATTGACCCACTCTACCTTTGTGCTAAATTTCAGGTCATTCGGTCACGGAACGACGGAGATGAATCGCTTTGAAGATTTGACAGGAGAAAGAAAGAAAGAAAGAAACATTACGAATACAATATATTTCACCATACCATATATGGTATGGCTGAAATATAATAAAAATGTCTCAACTTATTAGTATTAGATACAAATGGCCCCTCCTGTTGAAAGAAAGCCACTCGCGCACCCAAACCTACACCACTTACCCTGTACCAAGAGCTACATAACACCATAAAATTACGAACATAGCATGTCCAGAACACGAGATATCAAAACCAGAAATTCTGCTGCATTACTTTACAAAGCCGCATGGGGGCATTGTGTGTGTATATACGTGTGTACATGTATGTATGTATACCATTGGCTTCGTGTATGGCGTTGGGATCGGAACCTAGAGAGTATGTATATATATATATATATATATATATATATATATATATATATATATATATATATATATATACTCTACGTACACCGATCTTACATGCTCAGCTATAGCAAGGAGACAAGCAACTGGTCCTCAAAATTCCCTTAAAAATTGTTTCCTACCAGAAGCACTTCCTGCACTTCCACGTCCTCCGGTAGGTGGAGCACCCAGTTGACCGGCTCGTACGAGCTCAACACCAGGACCAGAGGTTTGCCGGAGTCTTTCCCTGCGCTGACGTGAACGTCCATCTCAGCCGCCGCTACGGGGTCCTGTTGGAATGGCCTAGAATTTGACAAACATGTGGTTACTTTCCGATGTCAATGTCTAGTACGACGGTGACGCCATATTAGCTAAAAGACAACGGTACTACCTGTCTGTCTTTGGCCTTCGTCTGCTTCGTTATTGGTAACGCATGTTACAATTTTCATATGTCAGGTATTGGCAGTAGTTGAATTACAAAGGCTTCCGGTTGAAAAATAACCTAGGGTCGTTACTGTTTAAGATTTGCTAACTATTGGTTATTGGTTGTTTGGTTGGACCAACTAAGCATTGCCATTTGTCATGCAGTTTTGCTTTAGTCTTTGCCTTGGTTTTGACCAACTTGAGCTGAATTCCCTGTCTTTTTATGTCAGAATGTTTTCAACTGAACCTGGTCGATTTTAGTGATATTGAATAAAGCAAAGTTTTGAAAACAATGGCTACATATTTGCTCACTCTACTCTCTGCTTGTACCAAATTTGCACACACGACACAGAGTCGAATCCATGGTAGAATGAGAAAATGGGTCAGCCCAGGAAAATCGGAAAATATTTTGTTTCTCCCTACCATGTCTGCCCGACTCCCTCGTACACCCCCAGCACGTGTACGTCATACAGGCTGTTGTCATCGGCCACGCAGCTGTACGTCTCTCTGGGCAGGGAGCTCTGGTACGCCGCGGCTTGAGCTGTGGGAGAGCCGCGACGTATCGCACAGCTACCGACAACCGCTGTTTGTGAGAAACACGCACAATTAGTAACGGTAGTTCAGCTTTATTCACGGGGTAACCTATTTCCGTTGTTGCATGTATCAAACTGCAACATGTTCAAAATATTGTTGTGTAAAACCACCGTCCGTTGACTTGATATACCCAAATACCGTGTTAAGGTTACCCCGCGGATAAACGTGAACGTTGCAGGTAACTACTTGTGATAAATGTGGACCTGATTTTGTAAAGCCTACATTTGGTTGGGAAAGGCAGATTGGTACAAAACAAGCATTGATTCAAAGCGTGTAATAAAAGCCCAAATATGGATGTACAGTTTGTTGAATTAATGTAAAAGACTGACCTTTTTCTCAATCTGCGAATAATGCAATTGAAACTTTTGCCAATCCGGCATCGAGGTGATAACGTATCTTCAATTTTTATCATGCATTTTAAACTTTGTTCTTGGCGAATCTTACCAAATTCTCGGCTAGAATAGATTCCCCTTTGAAAAACTTTTGCATGGAATCATACAGGCATGATGTTTACTTACGCAGGCACGTGTACTGCTGGTAGTTCTCACTGCTGGAACACTCGCAGTACCCCTCCACACAGCTGGCCCCGGTGTAGTGAGACCCCGGGCAGTGCCCATTGCCGATGCAGGGGCTCCTGTCTACCGGCGGAGCGATATCGTCCACAGCGACGGGCACTGACAGGAACAAACACCGCATTCAAAGTAAATTTAACTTCGTGAAAGATTAAGTTTATTGCAAATTCTTGCCCGTGGGCTAATTGCAGGTAACGTAAAAGATCCAAAACAGTGTACAAAACAATATCACAAGTGTCTACTCTAGTCTAAATCTAGTAAAAGCTAACCCTAGATCCTGGGTTATTGGGTTTGACTCCTTTTTCGAAGACAGTGGGATACGAAAGATCCCACCTTTTTTATTATGTGTGGGTTTTGTGATGTTAGAAGGAGCACTGTTTTCTTTTTGTCAGTGAATGTGAGGAAGTTTGGGTGGAATTTGATGGTCTCTTAATCTTAGAACAGCTCTTTTCTTTCGTGATTATAGAGAGAGCAGTTTGACATAAAATGTGTTTCGTTATAAATTATTATAAATATAAGCAGCTATAGCCTGTTCGTTATCATATAAGTGAAAGAAGTAAAGTCAACATCGTGTGTTGTTACAGCGGCGGGCTGCTGACAACATATTGGCCAACACATAGGCAACATTACATACGGAAATCACAAAGTTCTTCACAACGATGAGTCAGACGCAGCCTGTCAAGATAGACGTTAACCATTTCTTCATCTGCTAGCGAATGAGCAAATATATCTACTGAAATAACGTTTTTTAGTTAAGTGTCCAAAATGTCTGCCCCCAATTTTACATTCAGGCTTTGTGCAACAGAGAACGGGTCCACTTACGGGCATAGGCGCCTCCGGCCAACACTAACATCACCAGAAACAGCATCTGGTGAAAGGGAAAAACGGTGAGTGATGAAAGAAAAATGAATGAATATAAATGCCTAGTTAGGCTTAGGTCACATTTCCAAACCGGGGCCCGACCGGGATGTGAATAAATGTGTATACCTTGAAATATACACAAATCATGCTCACGAATCTTATTTTGACATTTTGTGTATTTTGATGGTTTTTATATTATCCTTTTTGCCCCCCAAAGCTGAACGACGGGACCCCGGTTTGGAAATGTGACCTAAGCCTAACCACACTGTTACATGCAAAATTTCAGAATTAGTTCTCGACTATGTTGAAAGTAATTTTTTTTCTCCAGATATTTAGATCGTTTTGAAAAATAAAGTACTGTCGAGGGACGTACTCATTTTGTGTGAAATGAGAAAATTCTTGTAAAGTGCTTTTCTGCTGGACACAATATTAAGGCGTTCATGACTTGGACACAGAACTCTTGATTTTTAGGTAAATATTGTAATCATTACCCTGCAGCATACATGTTTCAATTACATTGATAATTTTGAAACAAGGAACGGGTAACATAAACCAGTACTCAGAACATTAGAGATATGTTACCTTGTAGATTGCCTATCGGTTACCTTGCTGCTTGCGCGAGTGTTAGGGGGCTTATTGTGTGTTCACGTTACATAACGTTATAAAATAGCTTTATCGATCAGTTGGCTACATCTGTTTGTTTCACACGATTATTGATTGCCCTATCACTTCTTCAATGTCTGAATTTAGAATTTGACCAAATAGGTACAAATAAGGTGCCATGGAATTTCAGTCGGTATTTTGCAGCTTATACAGATAGTAGTCACCGCCGGCCGGGCAGTTCACTCCTTGGCTGATGTACTCCTACTTTTCTTAACTTGACCAACGTCTCCTATTATCATTCGGCCAGGCGAGAGTCTGTTAGAGACAAGTCTGAAGTAGCGCCTTATCAGATAGGCAGTGGTGCATTTTTGTTGTTGTATTATATAAATAGATAAGAACGTACGAAGCACACAGATAAAATATTCTTGAAGGACATGCAGCCTCTCTCTCATTGGTCAAACCGGTAAATTCTCTACCGTCATTTGTTGACCAACTCGTGATTGACATCCAGGATCGATCTCAGTTGACATAAAAGCAGACCTTTGACCTCACACCTGTCCGTTTCCGGAAACGTCCCACGATATCTGTGTTTTGGAATGTTTCTGATATTTGAATATCCCAGCTATTAGACATGTGTACGTGTATTGCAAACACTGTAATACGCGTGTCATTGTTTGCTGAGGATGATAAACATCATCATCGACATTATTCTATTGCTATTACTCAGATAAACGTAACGAATAATACTGGAAAAAAACTTCATAATAGCCTACACAAACTTGGAAATTCCTTCATGACGCATAGATCACTTGATACTATACGTGTGAATTCCTTTGTAGAATTTCCAACAATTCACATTTGTTCTTTGGTACATAGGAAGATTACATATTGCATTTTGAATCCAAAATTTCCAAAAGATCCTACCCGTGGTCGAGCCGTAACGTTACTGGCGATACGGAATACCCCGTATTATATAAAAGACCCTTTAGGCATGACTGTTCCAATATGTAGGGTAGGACCCTTTTTGTTACCATTTGTAGTGCATTTCTTTTTCCAGAATTCGCTGTCGAATTAACATGAATCCTCTCAAAATATATGAAAAATGAATATTTCTTCATAACAAAATAAAACTAGTACCCATCTTGTCTTTTGCACTATCGATCCCATAGTAGATTGGGGGCAAGCAAAGTACGTCATCCACAAAATTTACTTACCGTGGCTTCTGCTTGACACGCGACTGTATGCCACCTGTGGCAGTGTCCTTGACACATTACATAGAATAGTTTTATTGCACAACAATTGTACGGGGTACAAAGTATGGCATCTGCATAACTACAGTTCTATAACTTAACGCTTATCTAACTAATACAGAAGTTGTAGTATGGGATAAATTTTTTACAGTTATTGGAGTCTTTTAAAATCAATGGAGGAATTTCTAATGTCTAAACCTTCTTTGATATATTTTCCTATATCTGTCATGCAGGGATTGTCACATGTCATGATGTATTACACCTACATGTAGGTTGAAGGTGACTGATACCAAAGGTCATTATAAAAATATGATGACAAGTATGATAATAACGCCAACGTGAAAAAGAAAAAAAGAGTGACCAAGGCATGAGATACAATACATGACTTGTCCAAAGTAGAAGTCTATTATGTCAAAATATTTCATAGCTCCTTTCCATGGGTCAAAATGTTTAGAGTTTTAATTAGAAGGATCTGCAATCTTGTTATTTGCGAAGCGGAGTATATCTTACGGGGCATCAGCAAATTCCGTGTTTATCGTGGGAAGTTTCCGGAGTTGTGCAGATGTCTGGTGGTTATAAGTAGTACCTGGTGACACGGGACGTCCAGTCAGTACCCCTCTCTACCTGAAGTATCACAGAACGCGAGCGAGACTACAGAGACAAGGTACCGTGCCACCCACGATCTTTTTTCTTTCTCAATAAATGGGCAGCCACATGCGTCGTACGATTGTGTCGTAAGAGTTCAAACTGGTTGCATTCTTCGCGCATGTGTCGTGCAAAACTAAGCTGTCTTGTTTTATTTAGCTTTGATCATGTCTCGCGGTATTTTTTTCTTCTTTAGATGCTGTTCGTTGTGCTCTCGGCCTTTGTGGCAGTCGCCGCCGCATCAGGTGAGAGACTTTCATACAATTTACTATTATTATAAGTATGAAACAATGTGCTTAATTGATCAATTTGCTGGCTGTTTGGTTGATTGGTTGGTTGGCTGTCAGTGCACTACCAGTTTATCAGCTAACACCGACTGTTCAGTCATCATGTGCACGTAAGCACCCCTTTCTGGAGTTTAGTGCTCATTCAAGGCTTGACAATAGGATAATTAGCCTCTACCAGGCTCCACCGATCGGTGGTCTAACAGTAGAAAGTGGACACAGAGTCAGTACGCTCGGGAATATAATCCTAGCCTGGTAGAGGCTAAGAGCCTGGTAGAGGCTAAGAGCCTGGTAGAGGCTAAGAGCCTGGTAGAAGCTAATAGTCTGATAGAGGCTAAGAGCCTGGTAGAAGCTAAGAACCTTGTAGAGGGTAAAAGCCTGGTAGAGGCTAAGAGCTTGGTAGGGGCTAAGAGCCTGGTAGAGGCTAAGACCCTGATAGAGGCTATTAAAGAGCCTGGTAGAAGCTAATAGTCTGATAGAGGCTAAGAGCCTGGTAGAGGCTAAGAGCTTGGTAGGGGCTAAGAGCCTGGTAGAGGCTAATAGTCTGATAGAGGCTAAGAGCTTGGTAAAGGCTAAGAGCCTGGTAGGGGCTAAGAGCCTGGTAGGGGCTAAGAGCCTGGTAGGGGCTAAAAGCCTGGTAGAGGCTAAGAGCTTGGTAGAGGCTAAGACCCTGGTAGAGGCTAAGAGCCTGGTAGAGGCTAAGACCCTGGTAGAGGCTAAGAGCCTGGTAGGGGCTTAGAGTCTGGCAGAGGCTAAGAGCTTGGTAGAGGCTAAGGGCCTGGTAGAGGCTAAGGGCCTGGTAGAGGCTAAGGGCCTGGTAGAGGCTAAGAGCCTGGTAGAGGCTAAGAGCCTGGTAGGGGCTAAGAGCCTGATAGAGGCTAAGAGCCTGGTAGAGGCTAAGAGCCTGGTAGGGGCTAAGAGCCTGGTAGGGGTTAAAAGCCTGGTAGAGGCTAAAAGCCTGGTAGGGGCTAAAAGCCTGGTAGGGGCTAAAAGCCTGGTAGGGGCTAAGAACTTGGTAGAGGCTAAGACCCTGGTAGAGGCTAAGAGCCTGGTAGGGGCTAAGAGCTTGGTAGAGGCTAAGAGCTTGCTAGAGGCTAAGAGCTTGGTAGAGGCTAAGAGCTTGCTAGAGGCTAAGAGCTTGGTAGAGGCTAAGAGCCTGGTAGAGGCTAAGAGCCTGGTAGAGGCTAAGAGCCTGGTAGGGGCTAAGAGCCTGGTAGAGGCTAAAAGCCTGGTAGAGGCTAAGAGCCTGGTAGGGGCTAAGAGCCTGGTAGAGGCTAAAAGCCTGGTAGGGGCTAAAAGCCTGGTAGGGGCTAAGAGCCTGATAGAGGCTAAGAAAAATATCTCTACATCACCTGAGTGCTGTTGCGCCACTTATTGCAGGAAACTACGGAAACATCATGGCGGTGGACACTACCGGTGCCAGCGCACAGACCGCCAGCCAGGACGGCATCGGCTACGGAGGTTAGAGTGATTTCTGCTCTAGACTAAATGTCTCAAATAAATGACTATGACAATAACAATGACACTGAATATTTTGCATAGTAAGAAGACAATGATAAAATCCAAGTCCCATAGAATTGTAGTATTCCCGTCTATCAACAACAGAAATGTATTTAAAGTACTGTATGACAAAATATACATTGTATTACTAGGTAAACTTTTAAAAAATAGTACATGTACCAGTGTGAGCTGTGGAAGATTGCTTTAAAACAGACAGCACGCAACAGACAAAACTTCAACACCAACGGGTTACAAGCTAATTGGTCAATAACAAATGAACCTGCCTGAGGTACCTAAGATAGGGTTGGCAGAATGGTTGAAATATTACTTGCAGTATCGTGTCAATCCTTTCTCATTATTCAGGCGTTGGGGCCTACCACAAGCTAGCCAGTAAGGACTGGCCAATCAGCATCTAGCTTACAGGAGAAGGCATTTCAAATTAGGGCAATCAGAGTAAGCACTTTCGCACTTCCGAGTACGCATGTGCGTCGACAGGAATTGTGGGTAATATGTCAAAGGTGAAGGCTTCAAAACAAACCACCAACACACCTTCACCTTTGACATATCCCCCACAATTCTTTTCGCTGCACATGCATACTCAAAACCGTGAATTTGCTTATGCCTGATGTCCTCCTCTGCTCATGCCTGGGCATGAGCAGAGGAGGACATTAGAAATTCTTACCATAGTTTCAAAAGCTGTTTTTCTTTGATCCTGATCCTATTCAGGTACCAGTGCCTCCCAACAGATGGCCAGAACGGACCTCAACCGCCTGAACACCTACAAATCGAAGATCTATAACGCCGCCAGCGCCAAGAACATGGACCCCGCCGTCATCGCCGCCATCATCAGCCGTGAGTCCCGCGCAGGCGCAGCACTGGCCTCGGACGGAACAGGGGATAATGGGAACGGATACGGGCTCATGCAGGTGTGTGTGTGTGTGTGTGTGTGTGTGTGTGTGTGTGTGTGTGTGTGTGTGTGTGTGTGTGTGTGTGTGTGTGTGTGTGTGTGTGTCTGTGTGTGTGTGTGTGTGTGTGTGTGAGTGTGTGTCTGTGTGTGTGGTGGGGGAGTGGCGGTGTGGCGGTTGTTTTTGAGACCGAAATTCATTTTGTAACTTTTCTTTTAGCCTAGAATAAAGAATAAAGTATTGTTAATGGCCTGTGTGTCTGTGTCTATTTTAAACCTCGTTGGTTTAGGTAACAGAGGAAACAGTGCAGTTCCTGCATGTTCTGCTAGAGCAAGGAGTGCAGCACGCTTGCTTGTGTGTGTGTGTGTGCATGTGTGTGTGTTTGTGAACTTGTGTGTGTGTGTGTGTGCTTGTGTGTGTACTTGTGTGTGTGAGTGTGTGTTTTATGTGTGTGCATGTGTGTGTTTTATCTGTGTGCATGTGTGTGTATTTCTCTGTGTGTGTGCGCGCGCTTGTGTATGTGTATGTGTGCGTCCGTGTGCTTGCGTGTGTGTGTATATTCAAGATACTTTATCATACCTCCCACTCAGTTGCAAAAGCAAGACAATAAGTAAACATCTGCCGACCTTCTTTTCTCCCCCCCCCCCCCCCCCCCCCCCCCCCTCTGTAGGTGGACATCCGTTACCACACCCCCCAGGGCGGCCCGTACACCACGACTCACATCAAGCAGGGAACCCAGATCCTCATCGATACCATCAACTGCGTCAAGCGCAACCACCCTGGCTGGAGCACCGAGATGGCCCTCAAAGGTTGGTCTAGATTCCACATTTACCGTGAAGAAATGCATAGTTGTTACTATACTAGCTTAGCTCACCTATTCATAAGTGATCCGACACATCATCAACCGACAAAGAAAAAGTTTTGGCGGGAACACACGCAGTTTTTAATGCACACGTATTTCCTGGTTTCTGGTTGGTCACCCTGCACGTGGCCCGCCCGTGATAGCGGCGTGGCAATGTTGTTGTTGCAGCATCCACGTCACCAGGGCCGAAATATCTTAAAAGCTCAGATTGTTCCTCGAGTCTAGCAAAGATTTAAATCAACACTTATAGGCGTATCCGTACTCAAAGCAAAGCGCTTACCAACAAGCTTTCGGACTTTCCTCTGTCTCTTCTCATGTTGAAATGACCGAGAGCTATGTCACGTGACCTGACCGGAAGCGACGGATCAAAAGTGTCCGGCAGTCGGTATCAGCCCCCGTCTCGGGATCTCACAAACCCCGTATATTCCTTGTCATTGGATTCTGGCACTCCCTTTTTAAATACTTATAAGCATTGACAAAAAAAACGTGTACTACGCATTTTAGTTCAAGATAAAATAGAATAATTGATTACCTTGTCAATTTTGGATCCTTGATTTTCTTAAAAATCTTCGCGAAAGTAAAAGAATAAGTCGAAACTACTAATTACTGAAAAAAATCATTCTGGTACTAGACTTTCAGACTTGGGCTCTTGATTGATAGTCAGTGGTAAATGCTCCGCACTTGTTTGTATTTCCAGGCGGAATCTCCGGGTACAACGCCGGCTGCGGTAACGTGCAGACCTACAATGGGATGGACATCGGTACTACCGGGGACGACTACGGGAATGACGTCGTCGCGCGCGCGCAGTGGCTGAAGAGGAACGGCTACAACTGAGCACTCTAGCTGCCAGTCAAGCATGACGAAAAGTCTGCTGAAAAAAATTGGATGATTGATTATGAGATTTGAATAAGATGATAAATATTGTTTCAAGTGTTTGGAGTCCTTTTTTTAATTTTAGAATAGCTTGACGCAATGACGGTAGACATTCTCCTGGTGCGACATATGTGTTCGTATCCGTATGTCGTGAAGATAGCTGCGCTACAGTGACCTTTCTGAACGTTAAGATCTCAAGTTAGGTTGACATTTGTAATTTCCAACATATCTGCGTCATTTCCTCACATTCCAAGCGTTGGAAAACAACGCCAAAGCAACCAAACATTATCAGAAATGCGATGTTGTGCTCAGCAGAATTGCATAATTTGCTAACCAGAATCCGGTGCCTCGTACGTCAGAGAGTCATTATTTCTCATTTCAAGTAATCAAGAGGCCTCTCTTAAGATTCAGCAAGGACTTCAACACATTTAACTTGGATTACCTTGAAATGAGCTGGTCAGATGTTTCAGGCCTCTGCACTGATTACATAAGGCAGAAATAGGTCGGTTGTTGGCAGCGATGATGTTAGTTTAGGCCCTCCTCATCCGGCGACATCTGTTCTATCCCCGGTAACAGCCCGCAAAATATTTTTCTTCTATTTTCCTTTCGATGTGGCACTGCCCTCAAACCAGTTACTTATATTAACAGTGTCCATACACAGTACAGACAGAAGGTAAAGGTAGACCTTTTATTTTACCTTCCCGACCGAAGTCAGGTACCCATTTTTACACCTGGGTGAAGTGAGAAAGGTCGTGTAAAGTACCTTTCCCATGGGCCCAACGCCGGGGGCACGGCGAGGATCGAACTCGGGACCTCTAGGTTCCGAGCCGAGCGCTGTAACAGTTACACCACACAAGACACCGGATGGAAAGATGATTGCAAATGCCAGAGTAGCAGGTGTTCAAAGGTGGCAGAACTAGTCGTTGATGTAAAAATCAAACGAGTTCGAATGAAAGCTCACCTGTGTTGGTAAATTCCATATTGAAAAAGTTTAAACTTTGTTCCAACACTAAAAGGGACTCACCATAAATTTTCGGCCGAACACTCCGACCTTCTTCAGATGAAATGACTCGCTGCACTAATCCGAAAGTCCGAAAGACGACATTAGAAATCAATAATCATACATTTTATTACATAATCAATCATGGTATATATGTACATCTGCAAAAATACAATCTCTTGCCAATCTTACAGTGTGCTCATTTCTATATTCTGTTGGCCCACGTGTACACGGTTTCTGCTGCGGTACACGTTGTACAGAGAGGAGGCGACAAACATCATTGTCTCAGCCATAGCATTGCGGAATGATTGCTGACACAGACTGTACACCACAACGTCCAGGAAGGTGTTGGCCGTTGATACCCACACGGACCAGAACAGGAAGGTTGGCAGATCATAACCCAACAAGCGTGCCAGCAAAGCGCAGAAGCACGGGAGGGTTATCGCAGCTTGCACTATGGTTAAGATCAGTACAATCTTAGCAAGCGAACGGTCGCTGCTGTAGTTTTGGGGTGCCGGTTGTTGTTGTTGGTGAGGGGTGTAGTTCTGAGATGCAACCCCGGGACCATTCACGCTGATGTAGAAAACTGCAGCAGCCGGCGGCTCGTGTAGAGCACACAGTGCTCGTAAGATTCGTACAACACAATACATTGTAACAACAAGAGGAATACACGATAGCACAATCGTGCCTGTAGTGAACCATACGTGGGCCTTTAGATCATATGTAGCCATGGCCATGACTGGATCGTAATACACGGGAACCCCATAGACTGTAGAGAAGATATACCAGGCGTATATCCCAACCCAGGCTGAGATCAGAAAGATCCACGCCTTCTTACGAGAGATGCCCTCCCCGCTGTTCATCAGAGCATAGTACCGGTCCAGGTTCAGACCTAATGACAACGACATTACAATAGATCATTTTAATATCTGGATAGTAAAATCTGAATACAAAGAAAGAAAGAGATCTATGGATGTATTTTGTATGACGGTGTCCAAATCAAAAACTATGAGAAAACGTTGTAGAATATGATGATAATGATCAATATGGAGATTACAGTACCATATTCTTTCCTTCCTGGTTAGGCCATGTTGACATGGATCAAATGTTACATCACTTTTGGGGTTCCCAGAGTGTGTCATTCATATAATCAAATCAGCCTAGCCTTTTTTTAATTAAAAAAAACAACAGCAATAGTACATTTGGCAACCATTAACCAAATCAGCATAGCCTTAATACAAATTATCATATAGCCAGATGGAGTTGGCCAATCAGAGGCCCCCATTTCCCATGGGTTATCAGGCAGTAACCTCAAAAGTGGTCGGTTATTCTAATAACCGACCACTTTTTGGACCGCACCATTATACAGGGGACAGTCATGAATTTTTTTGTACGTTGTTTGTGTGTAAACCATGCATAACTGTCAAAAATATTATGATTGATTGGTTATGTTAATTAGGGCTCCACATGGGGAATATAGGGATACTTGAAAAGGAATTATGCTGATTTTACACATTTTCATTATGGCTTTCTAACGTGATTAAGCCGGTACCTTCCTAAATCACTTCATATATACGTACTTTGTCGTGCCCAAGTGAAAAGGCTCTGCATGGGGGGTACCAGGACTCCACTTAATACATGTAGTTTGTATTGCAAATAAGCCACATGTTGATGCTGATATGCTATCTCACAAACAGATGATTAGTTAAAATTATTACTTAAATGATGATGATGAAATAGTTTAATGTTTGTATTATATATAGACACTATTGTACAATATATATATTGCAAATGTATTTTTATGTAATGTATTAAAGTGTTTATTTGTTATAAATGAATTTGTGTGAAATAACTGTCAGTTGGATAGGCTATATGATAATAACGTTAATGCCCCGCCTTATCCTCGGTGTATATGGTGAGATAATCCCTGGTCAGGTGCGATAACCACCTCATAAACCACCTCGTTCGCTACGCTCACTCGGTGGTTTATTCGGTGGTTATCGCACCTGACCAGGGATTATCTCACCATATACACCTCGGGCCGGGGCATTAACCCTTTATTGTTCACTATATGAAAGTTTTGTATAAGCAAAGAGGTTATTTTACCCTTTCCCCACATTGTAGATGGACGGTGGTTCACTTTTACTTAGCTACCCAATGCTACCCTCTAGAGCTCTAAGCAGAGGTTCAGCTCCGGCTGTTTTAGACGTGTTTGGGGTATTTTGGCCGCACGTTCTATCTTATGACGTTTTCTTTATACCCCTGTCACATTCTCCACGATCTTCGGGCGTATCGATGGAAGATCGGCCATATTTAAGATCGACAGAGGGTTGCGCGTATTTTTCACCTGAAAACCGTCCCAGTCACATAAAAGCCATACTTTGTACCTTGTACAATTGTTGTACAATAAAGTTATTATTATAAGCGGGGCTCGTGCGGTTGCCGCAGAATCGTCGTCCGATCGATTTTCTCCAAATGTGACAGGGGTATTATGACCACCAAATTAGAAAGACCAATAGATAAAATGCCTAAAAGCATGCCAAAGCAGTCGGAGTCAAATTTCTTCTAGGCGAAGTCCTAGTTGCTCTACTCTCTCTTAGGTGTTCTCAGTTAGATGTAAACGGAAATGTTACCTGCTAGGGCTGAGTACGTTATCCCCATGGATGACATCACGATCACGGCACTGGCCCGGGCGGCTGTGTCCGAGTACACCCACCGCCCGGCCTGGGCAGGGACCACCATCACCGGGAACGTCGAGCCAAGCAGCAGGTCCGAACAGGCCATGGAGGCGATAAAGAGCCGGCTGGCGGAGGGGAACGTCTGTCGTCTGGTGGTGGCCACCACAACGAGGAGGTTACCGGCAATAGCCAGCACGGCTACGGTGATGATGAAGGCCGGCTCCGCAGGAGACCGAGAGAGCACCGGAGCGGTCTCGTTGCTCGTGAAGGATTCGTTCCACATATCCATATCTCTGATCCGTAATATGTTTCCAGTTGAAGACCGCTTTACTGACAAGGTCCACACAAACAACACAAGTCCCTTCTTCAGTTTTAGATGATGAGGCTTACAATCTGGCCAATCTGTACCCAGACTCTTTATATAAGAGGAGGAGAAGTTAACATGCTGTTTTGATTTTTCCAGATTCCTCTGCGCAATACTGCAAGGAGAGGAGTGCTCTGGAGAGAGCTCCCGAGGCGCAGTAGAGTGTTTTATCAAGCGCAAATAAAGCTGAACCCAGCGGCTTGTAATGTCAAAAGACACCCTTTAATTGCATTAAAGCTCCTAGGCTACATCATGTACTTTTAAGTACATGAAATGAAGGCCAAAGCTTTCATCTTCTTCCGCCCACGTTGAAATGCCAATCCACGATGCACATGCACGGATTAAGTGAGACACGTGGGCCACAAAAGGAAAATGTAGTACAGAGCCGAGAAAAGGTTACATTTATCGTAAACTGATTTATCGTAGATAACTAAAATCAATGAAGTACTAATATGACATAATATTGTACAGTGAGAGTAGTAATTGAACCAGTGGGAATATCTATTTTGAAACCAAACTTCAAGCGTCATTACTTGATTTTTTCCATGACTTATTTTGCAAACAAATTGTAACATCGTGATATGTGACTTCAGGAAAGTGTGCTGAATTGATCAGCCAAATACCCAATTTCGTTTACAAAGTACGAATGCACAGAAGAGAGCTGAAGCGGAAAAGAGTGCATCTGAAGCCTCAAAGTGGCTATTAATGCCAAGTAATGACGCCATCTCCATTAACTTTGCAAGGCTTCATCCTCCTTTCTGTGCTTATGAGCTTCGGCGTTCAATTAACCTCATTCCACCCACGCCAAATATCCAATCCGCGGCCTGCACGAAAATGATTAAGTGGGGCATGTTGGCCACAAAAGGGTAACGTATAGTTAAGCTGAATTAAGGTTGCTTTACGTTTTCACTTGGTAAATATGTAAATATACCCCACATTTAATTTTTGCCTTATTAACCCCCGTTTACCGGGTTCGGATGTGTAGTACCGAGAAGTTCTTCACGTTTTGCAGACTTAGTGCTTTCTTATTACCTTGTAGTAGCTATAGAACATTACTCAACAATAACTTTGTGAAAACAATCCATGGCAAGACATCTTGAATCATCTTCAGATAATGAATTTATTTCATCATTCAATTATTTCCCTTTCAATTAACGCCGAAAAGCTAGAAGCCTTGTCCCTTCAGCCACTGGGCGCGCGCGACGACGTCGTTGGCGTAATCTTCTCCGGTGGTGCCACCGTCCATCCCGGCGTACGTCTGCACGTTACCGCACCCGGCGTTGTACCCGGAAATTCCACCTGAAAATACAACGAGGAAAAAAACAACTATGAAACAAGCCCTAAATGAGTAGTCTCTACCAGACTCCCGCCTGGTCCAATAAGAGACTTTGTCCAAGTTAGGAATAAAAGCCTAGTAGGAGTTAATTGGACTAGGAGTGTTGGCCGGCCCCAGGCGGAAACTTAGGTCCTTAGGTCGCCAACTATACTCTTCTGGCCATACTGGCAGACTGGAGTGTTTTCTGTCTTATTTGGCCAATTTCAATTATTTTCCATTGACCTGTGGAGCCTGGTAGAGGTTATAAATGGGCACCCTACGTGTCTATAACATTGAATCAGAGCCAAACCACTGACTGGAAACTCTCCAAGGTCATGTATCATATTGCTCCTTTTCTGCTTTTGGCTGCCACACACCAAGATGAATAAACTTAATATCACACCATCTGATTACAATACTAGTACCTCCCTTTATTTGTGCTTCTCTCGAAATGATGTCAATAAGTTCGACGATTAAACATTCCGTTCTTGATAAGATAATATTACCGGAGAAGACGATAATTATTACGATCATTTTCCTAAAAACGAAGCTTGAAAGACGGTTACCCTTGAGGGCCATGTTGAGAGTCCAGTCAGGGTGGTTGCGCTTGACACAGTTGATGGTATCGATGAGAATCTGGGTTCCCTGCTTCATGTGAGTCGTGCTGTAAGGACCGCCCTGAGGGGTGTGGTAACGGATGTCCACCTGGGAAAGTAGGAAATTTTGAACACATCAATCCCAGGCTAGTAACTTTGTACTTGAAGACATCTGTATCTGTATCTAGATAGCCGGTATAACCGCCCTTCGGCGTAACACACCAGCTTCGCAGGCACGCGGCGCGGCAGCAGCTGGTTATATTACACTGAACGACCTGACACACAAAGCTTTTGCACATCTATCTGCAAGCGTTCTTTACAACTACCCAGAGAGGATGCCCCTATTGTATTTGATGATAACAAATTCCACTCTACGGTAGTTCTGGGAACCTACCCAGGTAAGACAGGAGATAAGGTAGTACATATCACATCAAATGTTATAAGCCAGCAAAGTTGTTACTGTTTTGTGGTCTGGGGAGGAACTTTATCTAAAGAGTAGGCCGCCTTTCTTCAAAGACTCGGTAGGCTCTGTTTTTAGAGAAGAGCAGTCTGCGCTTTCCGATACCAGTAAATTGTAAACCCATGCTGCCACGATGGTGGCTGCCTGATTCCACAGAAGCCTCGTTTTCGAGTGGATCCTCGTTTTCGTGTGAATGATAGCGAGGTACAATTTTCCAAATGGCGGCAGGAGCGTGAAATTAGTTTATAACGGAAGGTTTTCTGACATTTCCTCGGGTTCTGCACCGAAAGAACACAGCACAGGTTATATTGTAAGGAATTTGCTAATTATACGATGCTAATGTAAGTTTTTCCCAACTTTTCTAACACAATCACGCCCCTTCCCCACCTGCATGAGCCCATATCCGTTCCCATGATCCCCTGTTCCGTCCGAGGCCAGTGCTGCGCCTGCGCGAGACTCGCGGCTGATGATGGCGGCGATGACGGCGGCGTCCATGTTCCTGGCGTTAGCGGCCTCAAAGATCTGGGTCTTGTAGTTGTTCAGGCGGGACAGGTCGTTACTGGCCAACTGGTGGGAGGCACTGGTACCTGGACACGGGATCAGGAAAAAAAAATCAGCTTTTAAACTTTTACGTCTTGTTTTCAGCTGATTTGACTGTATGAGGTAACATGTCTTCACGGTACATGTATGCAGATTACATGCATTTATTCTGAATGAGCTTTAGACATCCCTTCTCCTGTAAGCAAGGAGTTGAGTGGCCAGCAACTAGGTCGCTGCTAAGAAAGGTGATGATGATGATGATGATGATGATGATGCGTTGTTTAAAAGTGTGTTGTTTGAAAAAGCGATCGATTTCTCACATACTTGCACCTGCGTTACTCAAAAGTGTTTTGATTCAAATAAGGCGAAGTTGCACAACCGCGTCATCACAAAAGCAAGTTGTCGATTTAGTGTTAGAAGGGATCCTAGATGACTTACCGGAGTACCAGATGTTGTCCTGGCTGGCCGTCTGCGAGCTGGCTCCGGTAGTGTCTATTTCCATAACATTTCCGTAGCTTCCTGTAGCCAGAGGCACAATGACAATGGTTGGTTGACGAGTGTTTAGCCTAGCCTGAGTATCATCCTCCGTAGTGACCGCTGGCTCACGACTTTCGCTTGCTAACCACGGATTAGCAAGCGAAAGTCGTGAGCCAGCGGTCACTACGGAGGATGATACTCAGGCTATGTCTAGTCTTAGTCGCTACCAGACTCCCGCCTGGCGGAATAGTAATAGGGGACTTTGGCCAAGTTAGAAATAAAAGCCAAGTAGGAGTTACTAGTACTTGGCCTGGGTGTAAACTGGTCGGTCGGCGGAGGAGAAACATGAATCTAAGCGTGGACTGACTCCCTTGGCCAATTTCCCGTTTTTTTTTTGCCGAATTCTACAATCCCGTAGCCCCGTAGGTATTGTAAAAAAAGAAATGTCAGCGGTAGCTTTATGTTCACGGTTTTCGCTTTATTTACAAAGAAAATTGTTACTTACCGCTTCCAGTTCCAGAGGTACCTGTAGGGAAATGGCACAAAGAAAAATGTATGAGCGCCTCCTAGCAGACAGCCACAGCAATGTTACGGTTTACATCTGTTGACTATCAATTGTAACTTCCACCTAGCATTTGAAATATCTACTAGCTACAGTAGATGCAGTCTGTAGTTAAGGGAACTTAAATGTTACAGTGGGAGTTCAAAAGACCTGAATGATGTCCTGAAAGGATTGGAACTGGTTGGGAGGAGTCATTCTCCTACGCATGAGACAGGAGAGTCCAACGCCGTTGGACTCTGCGTATAGGAATGGGAGACGTAATAAGAATCGTGTTTCGAAATGCATAACAAATGTACTGACGTATTGACGCAAATTGACGCATTCGTCTATACCTGTTCTTGTGGCTAGTTATAGGTTACGGCGTCTATTTGTAGCCGCGTCCCCGGTTGATTTTAATTTGGGGCTAAAAGAAAAATCGTTCCCGGCCGAGCCCAAATGTAGCCCGTTAGCCGAGGAGTGACGCCCGAAAGTCTAAATTTACTAAAAAAAGCCCCAGAAATAGCCTGGTAACCAGCCATGCTATAGCTCCCGAATCCCTTCTGTACGTATTTGCGGAGAGGACAGAAGAGACACGGGAGCTATAATACGGCTGGATACAAGGCTATTTGCAGAGAGGACTGAGGAGAATTGGGAGCTATAATGCTGTATATCTGTATCAATATAGCCGGTATAACCGCACTTTGGTGTAACACACCAGCTTCGCAGGCACGCGGCGCGGCAGCAGCTGGCTATATTACACCGAAGCACCCGTCACACCTAACTTTTGCACGATACGGCTGGATACCAGGCTACCCCAGAAGCGTGTGTGACCTAGACATATATAAGAGCCACGCCCACCTCCTGTTGAACCGCCGCCGCCGGACGTAGAACATCCGCCCAGGTGACAGTTGTAGCAGCACTTGATGTCATTTCCGTAGCTGGGGCACTTGTTCGAGACGTAGTAGCTGTATGGACAGGTGTCCACGTGCGCACACTCACCGTGCTGTAGGTTACCCCCGAGGCTGGTAGTGCACTGCCAGTCATCTGTCAATCAACCAATCAATCACTTAACAATTCGAGTTTATTCGACTAATCAAACGGCTTTATTGATACTAAAGGTGGTATCTCACCGCACTTGGGACACCGGTGCGGCACTTCGGAGTTCGAAAGATTACTCAACGAATTTCAGAGATAAAGAACGCATTTTCTTACGTTTTGAGCATTTTGTTGTCTTCTAAGTCATACTTTTACGTATTACGCAATATTTTAATCATAAATCGGCGAAAATAGCACACCAGTGCCCTAGTGCACGAACCCCGCAGTGCCGCACCGGTGCCCCAAGTGCAGTGAGATACTACCTTAATAAACTTGCCAGAGACGACGTATGGACATCTGTCAACTTGTGTACACTGAATGAACTTCCCGTGAACTACAAGGCCTATCAAAGATATTGTCAATCAATCGATTGGTCAATCAGTTCACTAATTGACCAATCAAAAGCCCTGATTCACACCGCCATTCTTACTAAATTGAGAAATAAACTCTGAAGAAAAACAGTAGCAACAAAATTCACTCACCTGCAGTAGCGACTCCCGCAACGGCCAAAATGACGAGGAACAGCATCTGATTGATAAAAAATAAAAATGAAAACTTTAACCTATCAAAGCAAAGACAAAGAACACTGTATGAGCAAAGCATGATTCTATAGTTGAGGTTGACAAATACAACCGTAAACGTTATTGCCAGGGTGATTAATGAGGAAAAGCTGACAAGGACCTTTAGGATAAAATGAGATGTTAAAACAAGATCTAAAAGTCTGAAAATCTAGTGGCTAAAGGTAGATCCTTTGCTTGTTAAGGTATAGTAAGTTGGCCTTAATTAACCAAGTTGGCAAGGGAGAGTTAGACTCAAAAATAGTTCACAGTTTTCACTTCTTTCGGTCGAGTTTAATCTTAGCTACGGTTTGTCGTACGATTTTTGGTGCAGAATTTTAAAAATCAAAGCGATCTTTGACAGAACCAACCACCGACAAGAACCTATGAATGACGACTATCCAAAGAATACCGACACTTTGCACTCGATCGAGCGTGAGCAGCAAAAAGGTAATGACTGGTAAGGTACCTTGTCTCTGTAGACTAGTTCGCGTTCTCTGAGGCTTCAGGTAGAGAGGCTTACCGACTCCTGCAGGTCCCGTGATATCGTCAGTACTTATAACCGCGCGACATCTGCACAACTCCGGAAACTTCCCACGATAAACCTGGCTTTATCATCGGATATGCCGCTTCGCAAATAACAGAGTTGCAGATCCACACGTATACGTTATACCTTTGAACATTTTTATTCAATAACAAGAAGCGATGGAATCTTTCTGTGCTTTGTAAAGTAGGTTTGTATCGATATATATGGCATGAAAATAAACTTCAACTGGTGGTTTGTGTCATTCTTGCTTTCTTGTTGACTTTTCATACTGACGTCATCACGTTCTCACGTGAATGTTTTGTTATTTCCAGACGACCTTTCGCGGCAGTAACCTCCACCTCATGTTTAATGTTGGCCGGAGGACGCTGGCAAAAGTCGGATTTAGTCGCGTGTCAAGGTTGGGACGCCCTTATGTCACGCATATCAAAACGACAGCAAGAGCAGTGAGGTACTACCTTCCAGAGCCATATGTACGAGTACTAAGCCGATGACATTGACAGTCGCAGGCCGATAAATAACGACGAAGAGGAGGTGAAACCGGGGCCCTTACATTACTGTTAAGCTACCAGGGCAATGTATGTATAACACAATCCTCGTAACCATCAACCTGCAAAAGACCATCAGCTGATTTCCAATAACACACTTAAACATGTTTATTGTAAGTTCATGCCCGACGGCTGATTGCAAGTACAAACAACACATATGATAAAGTAAAGCACAACGGTGCTAAGAGCTACACTCTGTGTTTTGCTACTTAAGTGTACAGAATGCTAGTTTTGTTGGGTTTGACTTCTTCTTTTTGGGCGGTGGAACTACTGACACCGTCAGCTGTTTGTCCACACCGGTAATTTATCACCCTTTGATTAGCGCTCATTATCCAGGTGTCTATTTTGTAACTAACAGTAGTTTCCATGTATACGTAGTTGTTTATTATTACACTTGGTATAGTGACCAATGCAGTAAAGGATAGTCAAATCCTAACATCTGCTCGGAGTTTCATCTGGAGCAACAATAGTTTTATCAATCTGCCGCTAGGCATACCCCAACATCTGCTTGGAGATATTTCGCCCAAACCACGTGCACAGAACAGGGCGATATTTGTTTGAGCCTTTATTTATTAAAGTTAGCTGTTATCAACGTTACCATGTAGCAACAATGTGACATTATGAACAGACTATAAATCAGTATTTAAGAGCGTGGACAAACTTGGAAGAGGACTGTTTTTGTACCTATCATATCGTACAAAAAGTATGCTAAGGTCGAACCCTCTAAGGTCTCACATCACCCAACTACAATAATACTCCGTCAGAGGTTACCCTATGTCCCGGAGTAATGATACCAATACCGCAAATACGTGCTCTAGAATAGATTTATTCCTAGTACCTAGTTATTCTATGAATCGTAAAATTCAACACAACATTTCAAACTACATATTCAAACATTTAAAAATAGAGAAAACCCAAAAGGACATAGATTCATAAATATTAATTAAAAGAATTTCAAATGGTATGTACTATGCAATTTTCCATAATGTATTCTACCAACACAGATGAGCTTTTATGCTAATAATGGTATGTAGCTAAGAATCGCTCAGTGCCCTGTATGAACGTTTGGGTTATTGACCATGACCTTTGAATGGCAGCTCTCCATTTTGCGGTTTTTCGGCGCAACTTGGTCGGGGTGCCTTTTGACTGCCATGATTATCATGATATTATAAGTATAGACAGCCTAATACTGTAATGTGGCCTAATCCAAATGGTGTGGCTAATTAAAATAAGCCTCTGGCAGCCGCTTGGGTTATTGACCATGACCTTTGAGTGGCAGCTCTCCATTTTGCGGTTTTTCGGCGCAGGTTGGTTGGGGTGCCTTCCCGTTCTCGGGTTTCCGGCCGCGCCGCCGCGGGAGGATGTGTCTTCCCAGCTCAGAGAACGGAACCTCGACCCCGACGGAAATCACGAAGGCTCCGAAGAATATCCAGACGGAGAGTCCAGCGAAGAGTATGAACTGTTAGAGGCAATGATGCGAAATGAGAGGTCATTGAGGAGATACGTGAGTACTTAATGATTAAGCCTGCCGACAACACTGGCATGAAATGTCGAAAACTTCTACTTGGAGACCTGTACTCACCCATGTAAATCCAGAGTAGAAAAGTGGGCCAATTTGCATGTAGTGACCATAAAAGGCATAAAGGACCAACGGGTGTATTAGGTAGGCAACGTAGGACAGGCGGCTTAGCGGAAGCCAGATGTTCCAGGATAGGAACTCCGAGATGATACCTAGTATGCAGGGTTGATAGATAAAGCAATGTACTCACATGATTACAACGTTAACGTAAGTTTTGTCAGTCATGCTGGATGATTAGACATTGTCATTGAAGAGCCAGACCTAGGAATATGCAAATGTGACATTACGTATAAAAATTTATGCACCGGTTTGTATTGCTTTTTTTTACATAGATACAGAACCAAGGTACTGAGCTTAACGAATACTTGAATATTCCGATAACTCTTACCTCCGTATCCAACGCAGCCCGCGAATATAATCCAACATATTGTCGCGGAGAAAAGGAGCCTTTCGACGGGCATGCGTTGCCAAGCTGGGCCATCAGGATTAGATATAAAGGCCCTTATCCCACCGGGTGTCAGGACAAGGAGACGGACCAATGATGCCGCAATCGCCCATCCGACTAACATCAACACCTTAGGAGAAAAGAAATCATGTAATTTTCGTGCCTCGCCAAGGTTGTAAGGAAATTGACTAATGTTCCTTTCTCAGTCGACCCCAGTATCTACCTAGCCTGGGTACCATCCGGATAGTAGTTCACTCCTATGGTTGCTTCTGGAAACACAGAGAAGCGATATATACAGTGTATAATGAATGTCAGAGCTAGAAGCGACTGTTTATAGTATATAATGAACACCGGAGCGAACTACTCTTCGGATGGTACCCAGGCTAGTATCTACCTGCAAGTGCATGTGAAAAATATCTTTTTAAACATTTCTTTTCTTTGGTTTAAAGGTCTTCTTTCTGTAGAACACATCTTTCTTTACAATTCGCATCTCAAGACGTTAGAATGTTGAGGGTAATTCTGCAGTCATAATAATTCTAAGCGCCCAATAAAATGTGACGCACGGTTGAACGGCATGAGTGACTTGTAACGTTACCTTTGTAGCTCTGGTGCCGGGCACCTGGCTGTTGGTCCTGAAGAGCAGGTACGCCAGCAGTATACCCATGACGTAAGAGCCCATTCTGGCAGGCGTCCAGAAATAACGGCTCTCGCATCCCATGGTTTCTGCACTGATCGTCACGGAATAATAGATTTCAAAAGAAACGACATGGTCCTATATACATCATGAACACACAGTGAAGCTTATAAGAAGATAGCACCAGTTTTTTCAAATCAAATCAAATCAAATCAAAGAATTTATTCAGCGTAGCAGATTTCATGTACATATGCATGTAAACATGATCTGAATAGGTCGCTAATTTACAGTGTTTAAAAGTGCATTGCGTTTATTTGAATTAATGACGTCTGTCATTCTTTTCTGGAATTCATGAGAACAATGATTGCTTTCATATTCAAGCGAGACGAACTTACATGGTATTTAGAGGCCACAGACTGCACGCACAGCTCAGCACAAGAAGGGATGTAGTAATAATGATTCCCATGTCGGGTTTCCTGGAAAATTAGAAAGAAGAAATGAACTATAGTATTCAGGCTGAAGGTTTTATCTTTTACTCTGAAACCATGTGTTGCGCCCCGAACCGTGCCTTGCCACAAATCGTGCCTAGGCACGGTTTGGAGCAGTCTCCGCGTGCCCCAAACCGTGCCTGGGGCAAAAGCACGGTTTGTGACACGCGGGGACTGCCCCGAACCGTGCCCAATCGCGCACAGTTCTGGGCACACAGGGGACCGTGTCCCATACTGTGCTTTGGGGCGGAGCTTAGTGTTTTTAGGGGAGGAGTCTGTCCAACGTGCTTTTTTTTCCCTGCAGCCCCGCCATCTTTGTTTTTCGGGGCGCTGTGATGAGGAAGAATTAACGTAATTCACGCTCTTCTTGGAGCAGTTACAGACTTAGAGTTGATGTGGCAAAGACAGACGGATGTCATAGCACTAATTTCTACAACAATGATATATACATTATATATATTAATATATATCCAAGACTGTAGATTTAACCACAAGGCACGGTTTGGGGCAGTCCCCGCGTGCCCCAAACCGTGCCTGGGCACAGTTCGGGGCAGTCCCCGCGTGTCCCAAACCGTGCTTTTGCCCCAGGCACGGTTTGGAGCACGCTGGGACTGCCCCAAACTGTGCCCAGGCACGGTTTGGGGCACGCGGGGACTGCCCCAAACCGTGCCTAAGCATGGTTTCGGGCAAAGCACGTTTCGGGGCACAAACTGTGCCTCAGATAATTTTGCACTGAGGTCTGACACAACGAACTGAATCATTATTAAAGGCTTGGAGACTTGATCAAGGTGCAGCTGAACGTTGTCATGTTTAGATGTGGTATGTTTTAATGTAATATAAATGGGATGCACGATAGACGTGCTAAATTCTGCGGTCTGCACGTCTGGATACTTTGCACACAAAAGGTTCGCCAAACTGCCAAACTTTTCAAAGTCTCGAAACAAAATCTCGCAAGATCTCGCAAGATGAAGCCTTATTTGGAAACATGGGCGTGAATAATTAGTTATCACTACCCCGTCAGTCATAGTGATTGACAGCGCTTCTGGGCACAGACCGGGGCAGTCGGGCAGTGCCACGTTCCGTGCCTGAATGGGCACGGAATGGGGCAGGCACGGTTTGGGGCATGACACATGCATATATATTTTATGTATGTATCCATCTCCCCCCCCCCCTCTCTCTCTTATTTCTGGTTTCTCCAAATTATAAATATATAATGCTTTATTATATATTGATCAGTAAAACTGAAAGTGAGACATATCTAGAGGGAGTGAGAGAAAACAAGTGTGTACTAACTGAACATCGTGGGGTACAAACCACGTCATGAATATGGCGATGTACTTACTTGTACAGTGCCAGGATAAGGGCTGGGGCTATGATGTACATCTGCATGTCCACACCAAGATACCACGATGAACCTGTGCACTGAAACCAATAGCATCAACAGTCGTTTTAGTTGTCTCAGGTAATATCTTGTGCTCTTCAGAATACCCCGGTTGCCCGAATATGTACAGTTAAATTTGTTGTAAAACAAAGGTCAAATTGTACAACGGTATCTTGAATATATACAGTAGAATCCGTTTAATTGCACTCCCCATTTACCAACGTATCTCGCGCAATCAACAGGGTGGTGCAACAAGGCGAAGTTATCCAGCTAGACCGCACCGGTTTGGGATTCCGTGCAATTAATAGATATAAGTGTGCAGTTGTCCCTTGTGCAATTAACCAGCTTTTACTGTACCAAATCTGCACCTGTTTTTCTGGCTCCATGAAATGATTGTTGATGTCGAGCAGGTTTGTCCACCAGTAACTTCGGCAACCTTTGTCAAACGGTAGATAAACCAGTAGAACGAAGAGGTAGACTGGGGTCAGTCTGAAAAGGAGAAAAGAACATCATCAACACAAAAATGTCACTTCCTTTGTTAAATCAACATGTACACCCTATGTTTCCATGGCATTCTCATCAATGACTGTACCCCTTAAAAGACCTAATACATTTGCTTGGGTCATAACAATGTAATGAAATGTGTATATGCCCTTGTTAGCTGTAGTAGTAAATGTCTTCAAAAATATTACATTACACAGTCGTACAAGAAAGATCTTGCCACTATGTTTCTCCTTCACCCTGCTCCTATAGCACCCAGCCATCTCGTCAATCTGTTAAGGCCGTATACCCTCCAACAAAACACATATATTACTGTAGGGATATATCTGCATAAAGATGATCATAGAGTCCTACCTCCAGTAGCGGTGTAGATAGTGAAGACCAAGGTCCTGCCAGGTGTACTCACCGCCTCTTTTCTTCAGCTTCTCCAGGAAAACGTGTGACGCTAAGAAACCACTGGTCAAGAAACGCAGTTTTAGACAGTAAATTTGTCTAAATTACCTGTTAAGGTAAAGTTTTCTACCGTATCCACAGTATAACTCTCAGATGAGCAGTTGGGGTTTTAAATGAAAGATCAGTGTCTTCGCCTGTACAGAAATTAGAACGTTAACAAACTTTTCGTTGTATCGAAGATCTTTATCGTCATTAATGCACTAGAGCCTTAAAGGTCCCCTTATACCCGGCGCACTTCATGCAGCGGTCAGGGCGTGGTCTTGGTGAGATATCAGCGAGCATTCAAATACACCCCGTCCTACTGTTGGTATAGTAGAATCAGTTTGATTGCACACCCCATTTACCAACGCATTTCGTGCAATAATCTGGGTGGTGCAATGATGCGAAGTTATCCAGCTGGGCCGCACTGGTTTGGTTTCTAGGGATCCCGTGCAATTGATAGAAGTGTGGGTAATCGCTGAGCAATTAACTGACTTCTACTGTAGGACAAAGTTATCAACCCTCTTGGTCGTACGCTGCTACGTAATCGGCTGATAGCTTCCAACTAGAAAGGCCGGTATTTGCTTAGGAGCAAATTCAGCTATTTTCACTCCGCTCTCCCCTTTATGCAAAAATGGACTTTTCCAAAATTGAACTTGAAAAATCCAATGTGAGTACTGTACGGTAATCAAACTTTTATTTCTTTATTACAACACGCACACAGCATGCTAATGTTTCACACATTAACAAAGCAAGCACCGTTTTACTTCAAGAAAAAAAAAATTATGTCACAAACGGAAATTTTCTACAGATGCAACACGTTATGCGACCCTAAACGTTGGTATTACGTACCCACAGCAGACAATAGCGTGGTTATGATTAAAGTTTTCCTGCTTATTTACACAAGGCAAGGGCAATTACTGCACTTATTCAAGGTTGTCACAAGCATAACTAATCTTCATACAAGCAGACATCTCCAAACAAACTGTACTACACTTGTAACTCTTTACCAAGATATGCTTATTAGCCGTTTTTAGCGAAGTGCAATTTTAAAAAAAATCCAATTGGATATCATGGCTGCACTGCAATTACATTATCATTACAAATACATATAAATGTATGCACATTGTATTCAGACAAAAAGGATCGCATTCTGTTTTTATACTTAGAGTTAATCAGCTAATACATTATATTGATGAACAAAGCTAATTAGCGACTGTATGTTTGCACGGAGTCTGTTTTGCATATCTAAATTTTTGCATGCTTTTTGTCTGAAAAAAGGATGCAGCAATTGCAGTCATTATACGTCTGTTATAAACTTAACGTCCCATTTATTTTCCACATAAACTAATCAGTTTATGATTATCTAATTATTCTGGTTAACTGTAGTACAGTGCATTACTAAATTACACAGCATATACCATGACGTGGTGTCTGAAAAGTCATAAAAACTTATTCATGTCTGTCATGAAATACAATGTTTGAACTCATGGTTGGTATAATGATATCTCTAATTGTCACTTAGTTTAATAGTTACAATATTGTCCCAAATAGCCTAATCATACATAAAGCTGGTGTTTCTGTCACAGTAACACTTCTTGTACGTGACTTTGCTATCCTCTCCTTGGTGTCTGTTGATGCCACCTTTGTAGCCAGTTGACTATTGTGTTCTCTGACAGGCCAGACTTTGTGGAATTAGTTGAGTTCGAGCACCCGACCAATAATGAATTTAGCACTGTCAAATTGACACCCTCTATCAAGGCACAACCCCACCTGTCTGCACAACAGTCCTGGTGGTGTATCCTCTTCCTCCAGTAGAAAATAGAATAGAATACAATAATTAGTATTTCCTTTGTGTAATTTCATGTACTGCCACCCAGAGTAAAAGGAAGATCCTTTTTGTTTGTTGATTAGAAAAAAAGCCACACCTGATTACATATATTCTTGTACAACCAACCTGAATGGACAATTCACAACATAGTGTAACGTTTGTACTAGTAGATTTGCCCTTGAAAATCTGTACTATCATATAAAGTTACTATGGAAGAGAACTACTGTACACTTTTCACCGATAATTAGTAGAATCATATCATAATGTTTAATTAGTAGAGTTGTAAGATATACTCTGTATTCTTTCTTTTTTCGTTGCAGTTTAAAGTTGGCCATACAAAATTGACTGTACTTTTTGTCGTGTCAATAAAGCTTGATGATACAATACTAGTACTGTCTCATCAGTCACTGCAAAGCGCAACAATATTCCATGCATGCGCTCCCACTTACCGCGGCATTCTGACGCTACGGTATCGCTTATCCAGACACTCTAAACGTGGGTAAATCAAACAAAAACTACACAATAACGACGACAAGTTACCCAAATTTGTTACTGCGTTTGTGTATTGTTGCCAATTTTAAGATAAACAGTACAATTTTTCACTTACTTTTAACGGACTTCTTCCCGGCGACATATATGTACTCCCAGCCGCTAAGTTGAAAAACCCTTCCTCATTGGCTGTACCCGAGCTGACCAATCAGGTCATCGCTTCCACTAAGTGTCGGGCGCATATTGGTTCCCTTCTAAATTCAATTAGCCACAATGCACAGCTGCAGGTAAACAGCTTACGTCACGCGCGGAAACGTCCATAACCATATATGGTGCAACGGACGCACGTGCAAACGTGACCATATATGGTTACACGCGCGAAACGCGAGCTCGGTGAAAATATGCGTAGATACCCCGCCAAATTGGCTTTTAAATGATTTTGAAGTGACGTTTGGCCAAAAATAATACCGGGGTCCTTTTAATAAGTATCTCACGCAGTATCATACCAACTTTCAAGTCATCTGGACGTAATACCTGGGCACGGGAGACATGAATATACAGCCGGGCCAGAAAATGACCTTAAAACATCCCTAAAATCATTGTAAAGGTATCTATCAAAAAAATGAGAAAAACGGGTCTGGGTATTGGCCCACTGTACCCTTGTGCCAAATTTCAGGCCATTTGGTCCAGGAACGACGGAGAGGAATCACTTTAAAGGTCGCGACAGGAGAAAGAAAGAAAGAAAGAAAGAAGAAACCGTATGAAAACAATATTTTCACTCGAAGCGTACCTACGGTACGCGGAGTGAAAATAACAAGAGGAGGGGGTGGATCTGATTCGGTGACAGATTGCCATCGCTACTCTCCAAGCAGAGGTTAGGCTCCCACTGTTTACTCTTTCTCAATGTCTTGCTAGACATCAATAAAGAGTACAAAAGAGAAAGCCCGATAAAAACGACTAAAAAACGTCAAAAAACTAGAAAGGCCGGTATTTGCTTAGGAGCAAATTCAGCTATTTTCACTCCGCTCTCCCTCTTTATGCAAACATGGACTCTTCCAAAATTGAATTTGAAAAAAAATGAATAACATGAGAGAATGACCCGGAACTACGATGCTACTATACTATTAGTACGTAGTACTGTATGGTAATCAAACTTTTATTTCGTGAACACAACACGCACACAACATGCTAGTGTTTCACACATTAATAAAGAAGGCACCGTGTTACTTCAAGAAAAAAAGTTTTTATTTCACAAACGGAAATTGTGTTGTATTTTTTTCTACAGATGCAACACGTTATGCGACCCCAAACGTTGGTATTACGTATCCACAGCAGACAATAGCGTGGCTTACCTGCTTATTTACACAAGGCAAGGGCAGCTTAGTTACTGCACTTATTCAAGGTTGTCACAAGCATAACTAATCTTCATACAAGCAGACCTCTCCAAACAAACTGTACTACACTTTTAACTCTTTATCAAGATATGCTTATTAGCCGTTTTTAGCGAAGCGCATTAAAACAAAATCCAATTGGATATGATGCAATATGGCAGCCCTGCAATGACATTATCAGTACAAATACACATAAAGTTAATGCACATTGTATTTAGACAAAAGGATCACATTCTATCTTTATACTTAGAGGTAATCAGCTAATACATAATATTGATGAACAAAGCTAATTAGCCACTGTATGTTTGCACGACGTCTGTTTTATATATCTCAATGTTTTATATGCTTTTTGTCTAAAAAAGGATGCAGCAATTGCAGTAATTATACGTCTGTTATAACCTTAAAGTCCCATTTATTTTCCACATAAACTTATCAGTTTATGACTATTTAATTGTTCTGATAAACTGTTTTTAGTACAGTACAGTACATTATTAAATTACACAGCATATACCATGGTGTGGTGTCTCAAATAACCTAATCATACATCAAGCTGGTAGATATATGTGGAGAAGGAGACCTCAGCCAACCGTTCACACTTACGCCACATCTTCAGAAAAGACGCTGGAGCCGCATGTTCCCCGTTTAGGAACTTTATTCGAACCGACACACAACAGACATGTTTCGCCGTGTGGCTTCCTCAGTGTTTAATATGGGCTCATACATCAAGCTGGTGTTTCTGTCACAGTTTCATTATGTATGTGGGAACACTTCTTGCACTTGACTTTGCTATCCTCTCCTTTGTGTCTGTTGGTGCCACCTTTGTAGCCAGTTGACTATTGTGTTCTCTGACAGGCCAGACTTCGTGGAATTAGTCGAGTTCGAGCACCCGACCAATACTGAATTTAGCACTGTCAAATTGACACCTTCTATCAAGGCACAACCTCACCGGTCTGCACAACAGTTGGTGTTTCATCTTCCTCCAGTAGAATACAATAATTAGTATTTCCTTTGTGTAATTTCATGTTCTGCCACCCAGAGTAAAAGGAAGATCCTTTTTGTTTGTTGATTAGGAAAAAAAGCCACACCTGATTACATATATTCTTGTAAAACCAACATCAATGCACAATTCACAACATAGTGTAACGTTAGTACTTGTAGATTTGCCCCTGAAGATCTGTACTATTATATACTATGGAAAAGAACTACTGTACACTTTTCACAGATAATAAACAACAGTACTGTCTCAGTCACTGCAAAGCGCAACAATATTCCATGCGTGCGCCTGCTCCTCTCCCACCGCGGCATTCTGCACGCCTAGTATCGCTTAACCCGACACTCTAAACGTGGGTAAATCAAACAAAAACTACACAATATCGACGACAAGCTACCCAAATTTGTTACTGCGTTTGTGTATTGTTGCCAATTTATAAACAGTACAAATTTTCACGTACTTTCAACGGACTTCTTCCCGGCGACATGTACATGTATGTACTCCCAGCCGCTAAGTAGATGAAAGACCCTTCCCCATTGGCTGTATCCGAGCTGACCAATCAGGTCATCGCTTCTGCTAAGTGTCGGGCGCATATTGGTTCCCCTCCTAAATTCAATTAGCCACGATGCAAAGCTGCGTCACGCGCGCGGGAACGTCAATGACCATATATGGTGCAACGGATGCACGGGGGAACGTGACCATATATGGCGACACGCGCGAAATCCGGAGAACCTCGGTGAAAATATACGTAGATACCCCGCCAAATTGGCTTTTAAATCATTTTGAAGTGACTTTTGGCCAAAAATAATACCGGGGTCCTTTTGATAAGTATCTCACACAGTATCATACCAAATTTCAGGCCATCCGGACTTAATACCTGGGCACGGGAGGCAGGAATGTGCAGTATGGTCAGAAAATAACCTAAAAACATCGGATTCCATAAAATCATTGTAAAGGTATCTATCAAAAAACTTTGATTTGGTGACAATAGTGCTGAGAACAATGCCCTCACACCGTGTCATTATTCGTCGTTCATGAATTTGATAACAGCAGATATTCGAACAACACCCGCATTCGCCGGACGACGTTTGCGACGCGTGTTCATGAATATTAATTATTAGAGCAAGCAGGGGTGACCACTTGCACGGCCGCCACCTGGTCCTACAGGTGGCGGGAAGGTAATTACGTCATTTACCATATATGGTGAGACGCTCAGAGGCGGTGAAGACGAAAACGCAGATGAAAAAACCCGCCAACTTGGCTTATAAATCATTTTGAAGTGATTTTTAGCCAAAAATGATAACGGGGTCCTTTTAGCAAATATCTCATGCACTACCATACCAAATTTCGGGTCCCTAGGACTTAATACCTGGTCACGGGAGGCACAAGTATAAAGTTTGGTCAAATTATCACCTAAAAACATCCATAAAATCATTTTAAAAGTATCTATCAAAAAACAGAAAAAAACGTCCGAGGGTATTGGCCCAAAGTACACTTGTGCCAAATTTCAGGTCATTCGGTCCAAGAACGACGGAGAGGAATCACTTTAAAGGTCGTGACAGGAGAAAGAAAGAAAGAAAGAAGAAACGGTACGAAAACAATATTTTCACTCGAAGCGTACCTACGGTACGCGGAGTGAAAATAATAACCGGAGCCTAACCTCTGCTTGGAGAGTATGCCATCGCAGCCAGAAGGACAGATCACATACCAGTTCACCGTGTGTCGGGCCTTGTGTGAGAGAATGGAGACCCTATAGCTAGCTGTACATACCCGAGAACGAGAAAGGCATCTACAGACAGATCGTAGGCTTCCAGGACAGCGAACCACCGCTCCCGGCCACGAACGTCAAATTCGGATCTGTTGCCTGTGGAAAACATTATTGTAATATTTAAAACAACTTGCTATCCTCTCCTAATCAGAGACTCACGAACACATATCTTCGTCAAATAAATTATGGGGTTATTACGAAGAGTGTCCGTTTTGTGACCTTATAAATCGCTGATGTTGTGATACTAGTGTTCTATTGTAGATTTAAATGGATTAAAGAGTCATCTACTTTGTTTTTATTATGCAAATCAAGCATGATTTATGTACTTCAAAACACGACCAAAGTGAAGGTGACACGAGTATACAGTTGGTATACATAAATGTGTTGAACACTTTATCTTACATTATATATCAATCTATTTGATATATAACTAATTAAGGGTTAATAACCCGCTTTCCTTCGGTGTATACGGTGCCATAATTCATTGGACACCTTACGACATTGTCGATATCGATGGGGAATGCTGAAGCAAAACCAACCACCTATAAGAACAAATCAGGAAAATCGATCTCTTAACCAAATCTGCACATACTCTAAGCCAGCTCCATGCAGCAAGTTGTGAAACAAATTACCTATGTTGGCTGCTGCGTCAGCGTACAAATCCATATGCCCGAAAATGATCCAAAGAGCGCTCAACACTCGAAGACCGTCAAGCATGTAGAGTTGGCCGGGCAGCTGATGAGTGTCAAGCACTTTCTTTGTGTTGGAGTATGCCGAAAAACACTGAAGCAAACGACCGATCTTGGCTATAGGGAGAACAAAAGATCATGAATAGTTTGTAAAGAAGAAAATACAACGACATCAACTGTGGCATGTTAAGAGTTAATTATACATGTCAGATACTGGCCAGTCGCCCTGTTGCTCAACGAGGGGAATAATAATATAGTATACAGCTAACGTTGGTACTTCTTATTCCTAGTCATTGTATATGCACAAAAGTATCGACTCTAGGTATATAGAAAATAGTATTTGTCTGCATTTTCGCACACCTATGCATGTCGTGCCTATGTATGCTGCTGAAGGAACTGAAAGGAGTACGTTTACATACAGGCAGAGAAAGAGTTCTTCCTCTCCGATGTGAAGCACGTGTTGACGATGAGCTCATAAAGTGTACCAGCACTGACAAACAGACAGACAAGAGAAGCTGCTACCCTACAAAGGAAACACACAGGCGTTACAGATATACTTCCTAACTAAAGTGCTTACAACAAAGAGATTGTCTGTTGTTCTAAATTTTTCCAGTTTCAAAAACCGAGAAGTCGAGACTATCCGACGATATCTGAATCTTCTCCTGTACTTATATATAACAGAATCTAAGATTGATAAGAAAAAATAATCAAATTACATTCTAATGATTTTCTTGATTAGTTGTCCAGTAAGAATAAGACTTCATTCTAGTGTTTAAATACATGCATTTCCTTATGTTTGATGTATTTCATTTGTAAACTTACGCTGGAACGATGTACAAGTCTGGCGATATCCATTCGTACATCCCCATTTCACAGTCCATTTCTCCTGGCGTCATTGGTGATATTGCAGCTAAAAAAAACAAGACTATTGAGAAAGGTCTGCATTTTTGCACAATCATACATTTATCAATAAGTAAGTTTCCTGTCATGTGAAATGGAATTATCTACGATTCACCCTAGCCTGTCTCTACGTGTGTGTATGAGTGTGTACGTGTATCATACTAGTAGCTATAGGAATGTCCTTATGTGTGTATTCGTGTATCTGCATGCGTTTGCATGTGTGTGTGTGTGTATTTAATTAATATGTGTGTGTACGCGGCAAGTACGCACCGTGTGTGTATGTGTGCGTCTGTGTATGTGTGCGTGCATGTTACAGTGCTGCATCTGTTGCTGTGTATGTGTGTGTGTGTGTGTGTGTATGTGTGTGTGTGTCTGTGTTTGTAGGTGGGTTTGTACGTAAGTATGACGTGTGTGATAGCTTGATTAAAAGAGGTGCTTTAAGAAGACAGCGTAATAATTTGTATTGAAAGAAGGTTCAATAGAGACTGATTAAAGTGCAAATTATTTCTAAAATGAGACAATCATATCCATTCTACACATTATGTGAGGTCTATGTCGTGTTTATCATACCGGTTTAAAACAGATCATTGAGACATGGACAAAGCAGACGGAGAGAAATGTTGGCCTCATGTTTCATGTGGTTTTCCGAAAGGCTCGGAGTAAGCCAAAATACGACATAGCTGCACTGTGGTATATATATATATATATATATATGCACTGTTATATATAAATATATATATATATATAGCATACTCCTTTAATTCATACCTCACATTGACTCGTACATTTTAGCAACTTTCGAGCGTATTGCCATTTCGAAAACCAGAAGAATTCCCCGATGGCAAAATACTGGTCGTTTTATGTACAGTACAATTAAGAGAAAACACAAGTACATGCTTTGTAAAATGATAGCTACTTGTACGTGCAATAACTTGTTATGTAGATTTTCAAACCCTGTTCACAGTGACAGAAAACAGCTTCAATCCTTCACCTAGAATCTGTAGTAATCTAAATACATGTACTCCTACCTGTCAGACAACATTCAAGCTTGCACTGCTGACCTGTTCGAGTCACAGTATGTACCTGTTGTCTAACCGGTTAACCTGTCTTCATATTGCTTGAGGCAAAATGACTTCACGTAAATTCATCCACTCATCTGACATAGAAAACGTCGATGCTCATTGTTCAAATCGGGATATTTCTTTCATATTGTGAATGTAAATGCATCACATTGCATGAAAGGTCCTCCCAAATATGTGGCACCTGTAACTTAAAAAAAGAGAGATGTTATAATTGTTAGATATCAATTATACCGCCATTTCTGTGGAAACGTGCATTGCAGAAGTTTTGACTTTTTACAGACACTTTATCTAGAGACTGTGGTATTGATTTTGAGAACTTAGAAAAAGCAATGTTAGACAGGGCTCTAAGGAGTGAAATATCTACCAGCCTGGTCCCCACCTCCGGGTGATAATGTATGTATATATCAGTTACACACTACAATGGATTACTGACTTGCATAATTATTAAGGAAATACTAAAAAGGATAAAAAAAAACCTCATCTGTTTGTCAACTATTGATCGAGTAGTCTATAATTATTACTAAAGCTAGTGTAAATTGATTGTTGTATAGTAAAATTCCTGGAGTTCAAAGTTAGCATGGCCAAATTGAAACGTTGCTTCACATTTCGCTATTACAATAGCATTGTTTATTATTTCGCACATATAAAAAATCAATAACAATAAAGTATAGAAAGTAATTAAAAGTGCTGGAGGAGGGAAGAAGCCTACTTGGCTTGTACAGTGCCCTCCTCCACTTAACTAAACATAAACTAATCTATATACAAAACACAAATTAAAGTATACTAAAGATTGGAAAATGTCAACAATCAGAGCCCCAACCTTCACCTGCCTAGTAAAGGGTGACATGTGGGACATATCAACATTCTGTGGCATTCCAACATTATTCGAAACATTCTTATCTCATTCGATGGAGAACTAAAACGGCAAGCCACTTCAAATCCTGCCCGAATGTGGCCCAAAGAATACTAGTATCTGGAATGCAGTACGAATTTCTCGAATACGGTACGAATTCCCAGATATAGAAAAGACGTTTCATTCTGACGGCATTTTGGTTCATTCCTTCTCGTGTGGAGGGGATATAAGGTCCATTTGGAATGCCCACATAGAATGGCCCCGAATGTGGCACGAATTTTGCAAACAGTTAATTCCGGCTGGTTCTGCTCAATTCCTGCTTATTCGGTTTCAGTGTGAAGGTCCAATAAAGGGTGACATGTGGGACATATCAACATAAACAGTCTTCATAACTCAGCTTAACATAATAAGGTGGCTATTACCTGAGGACTATGTCTGTGGTTGTGCATTTGAGGCCTAAACTTCTCTACATGGGACGTTTCTTTTTTGGGTGCATTGATTGTTTGTTTGAACCTTTATTTATTCATGAGAAGCTCAAATTGGCCTGCAGACCGCTTTTCCCTGTTGTCATGAGGAAGGCAAGGGTCAGATAGGAGTATAACGGTACAGATTACATTGAGTCCTGTAGAATTCAATTTGGCTAGAGACTGACGAGTGTGTCGTTTGAACATGTCACACACTGTGAGGCATTTTATGTTCTCTTGAGATATGGTAAGTACATTCGTGTCACAGGGCACCATGGACTATATTGTGTATAATCTTCAGCAGGCAGGGTGGCCTGCAAGTCTCTCCAGGCATCAGCACACCTGTCATACACATATACCAGATACTCTGTTGAGTCTTCTATGTCAAAATCATCAGTTTTTAACAAAATGTGCAGCTGGTTCTCCAGTACAAAAAGCTGGGCAGAAATGCAAATATTATAAAAATTTTCTGGATCTGGCAAGCCTTGCAGTTCCTGCCAGCTGTCTGACACTGTATTGTACACCATCGTCTGGGTGACGCGCATACCTGCGCAGAAAATCTCTGTTCCCATGGCAACAGCTGTCCAGAAGTCAGTCTGTACCATCGGTGGGGTGCAACTGATCCAACAATCCTGACTTGGGTCATAGCGATGCACTTCAGTGTCTGAGAGGAAATACAGGTGTGGACCACAAGGTAGTGCCACGATTCTGTATAGAGCTTTGTCAAGTATTAGCCGTGAACACTCCTGCCACTGGTCTGCACGCTGGTTGTACTTTGTCATCCGCAGCAAGGTCCTGTCGTCTCTCCTGCCTTCCAAGGCAAGGTAGTACAAAATCAGACCAACTCCAACAAGGTGCTGATTGACAGTAACCCCATTCCTTGTATGTGGGTCCAACATAGACATGTTAGCACGTTCCCACACATTCTCTGCGTGGTTGTACCGAGTAAGGTACAACTGCTCGTAATCCCCAGGCTCACGAGAGAGGATGTAGATGTTGTTATCACTGGTTATTGTGGTGGCTATGGGGTCGGGAAGCGTCCCAGGCCGGAACCTACAGCTGATGTACTTCCCTTGCTGAGGGTTCATGAACAGGAGCCGATCTCGCCTGAAAAAGACAACATAGATCACAAAATGTCAATCAAACATCGAGTACTTACTGAATAGTTCCAAAACGTGACAGTACATGTTGCTGGGACACTTGTACATGTACTAGTACACTATTGAGTTGGTGAAACACTATCAGAAGACAATCTTATTTCAGATTTTCTGATAATGTCTGAGAGTTTGTTTGAACCAATTATGTACTACGAGCTAAATTTCAATAATATTTCTTTTAGTACAAATTGTAATAACATAATTTTGTATACTAGTGGGTAATCCAGGCAACCAGGAGGGTCCTGCAGCACAAGGTCTTTGTTTAATCAATGTTGTTCAACACTGAATAAACCAGTCATCACAACATGTCCTTATGTTATCTATCAAACCTGATCTTGTAGCTGCTTCAGAACAAGTTAGAAATTAGGTGCAGAGTACAAATACTTCTATATCTGTACATGACTGTGACTGGAGAAATGTGTTTTGCAAGAGCACAAATGCTAGAATTGTGCCCGTCAAAGTCAAATGACTGTGCATACTTTGAACAGTGCACCAGAGCCATGTCCATGGTCACCATTCCAAGCCTTGGCTTCGGATCAGGGTACCCTTTCTGTACCGCATTCCTGATGACTTCAGAACTCCCAGGATCCTCCCTGACCAGGGGGTGTTCCAAGATGGCTGTCGTGTAGTCTGAGGTCAGCAGGTTGAAGCGGATGTGAGGGAGGATGCTGGGTAGGTGATGCAGTCTGTAGGTACAGGGTAGGGGTGGGTTCAGATGATTTCCTGTATCACAGCAGCTTCTTCATGAATTACCAACCACAATATGACAAGAACAGACCACACTAAGCCTTGGTTATGTCAGCTGGACCCACAGAACGCAGACACCCACCTGTCCTCCCTGCTGTGCTGCACCCATCTCACCACAGCCTCCCACACTGTTGTCTCCTCTTTAACATCCAGCTCATCGTGGCTGATGATCTCAGTCAGCTGATTCACACTCAGGCTGCAAAACTCCTCACTGGAGGCAACCTGTGGAGGTGCAGTGTACAGGTACATGTTGGTCACTGTAGAAATGTTTTTCACATACCAATTTTTGCTTTTATCATGGTTATAACGAAGTTTGACATACACTTGTACACTAGTTTGTGTATGCTTTTAATGAAATCATTAAAACTTGGAAAACATCTGCAGCAAATGAGACACAATTATCTTTTTTATTAACGAATACTATGACATCATTCTGGCTTTACAGTACAAGCAATCTCAATACAAACCTTCACAAAATGAATGTGGATAGTCTGCATACTTCGCCTCAGGACACTGTCCACAGAGAAGGCATCAGCAAACTTGTACAGGTCCACACAGGTGGAGCGCTCCACGTTCATGGCCATGTAGCTGCTGCAGGTGTCTCTCACATAGTCCAGTTGGAGGAGGTCGGCTGCCTGGTACAGGGGCTGCACTTTGTCCAGGGACAGTTGGAGGGTTCCCGAGTAGATGTAACTCAGGATCTCCTCAAACATGTCTGCATCCAAACCCTGCAGAACAACACAACAATGTTCAGACTTCTATCTTATAGCAGCTAGCACAAAAACATGAAACAAAATGAATTACAATTTTTGAATCCCATTCTGCTATCTTATCTACATTTTACATGCAATTGTAATGATGTTACCATAATTGTTTGCAAAACCAAGCTGAGACTATAACTGCAATCTAAATATACAACAGTTTTTAAAATGCTTAATAAGCACATTCATGGTTCTGTGTATGCATGTGCAGCAACAGGAATATGGGTAATATGTCAGAGGTGAAGGCTCCTGACTTGTAAACAGTTCTGTCTCAACCATTGTCTCGATTTGCATAATGACATGACGTGATTTGTTTACGTCTAAGGGGCCTTCACCTTTGACCCACAATTCCTGTGGCTCACAACTCGCTGCACATGCGTACTCGCAATGGTGAACGTGCTGAGATAGCAAAGTCCAGAAATTTGACACCAAATAGACCACTTGACCAATTGACATGCTTTAACCAAGAAGGCATCAGGTGAGGGTAATAAGAGCTAGGGGTCAAGAATCGGAACAACAAAAGTGTGGTTCATTTACACTTCGCCTAAATGCTTCTAGTATTTGATACATGTCCCCTTAGTATTGAATGCTTTTTTTTCTAATTTGACCTCACACATGTCCCGCCCCCTACCTGTAAAACAACCGTCTTCTGTCGACTTTCCGCCATGTCATTTGTAAACATGGCCCTGAAGTAGGGGCTGGCCGCGGACAGAACAAGCCGATGGCAGGGAAACCGGCGGTCCTCGACTTCAAGAACGACATCCTGCAGTACCCCAGCCTTTTGTAGGTCGCCCACAGTTCCAAGAAACCCGCGCAGATAGCTCTCGTCTTGGTAGGAACGAGGATGAACTACAGCGTCGCCTGGTTCCTGATCTACGGCAGCCATGTTGATGATGATTACATACTGTGTAGTACTGAAGCGCCATCTGGCGACTCATGATCATAGGGTAGTCGGACTTGAGGAGCCTACTACAGGTGGAATCGAGTGCATCTGTTTCCCATATACTAGTACATGGCATGTACTTAAAGTCAATTCAGTAACTTTTGCTGTCATTACAGGTTTGCGATAGAAAATCTGTATTGATTTCACTCATGTCCAAGGGCGGAGCCATTTTGTCTCATTGGATGCATTTGAGCGCAGATCAAACTAGAGTGTAATATTAGCTGTTCCAGCAAATACGAGAACAGGTTTGCGCGTGAGTAACTCATGTTAGGGAATTAACATAAAAATTAAAATCGACGTTCAAAAACACTTCTAAAGACCTGCCAAAGAAAATACTCTTGCACTATCATGTTAGGTTGTTAGGGTTTGACGTTTGGCAAAATTATTCCATCATTGTTCTTATATATCTACCTATGGTAAACAGTGAGATCCAAAACTACACCTTCTTGTAACCTCACCATTGCATTTTTATTTCCTACTGTTACACCTGCACCTGGCACATATCCCCAATGTGTATACTAGTGTATTGGTTCATTCCATACAGAGGTGACAGGGATGGTCACAGTTCCTCTTTCTCCTAGTTGTGGATCTGTGCAGCCACTGGCTTCATATCCCTAATGTGTACATAGTGATTCACCCCTGCACACAGTGGTGCCTAATTGACCAGCTTGACAGGGGTATTTATTGCCCAGCTGGTTTGCTCTAGAATTACCAGATAAACTAGGACCACTCTACTCCTGTCAAAAAGGGGTGTAAATATTTTTTTTAAACAAGCCACAAAACTGCTGCTAACTTCTAATGCGCGCTGTAGCACAATGACTCACAATATCTATCCCCATAGCAAACGTGATCGCAAACGGTCCGGAAACACAAACATCCCTACCAGAATCAAGACCTGCTTTTTCAAACAGGTAATAGGAATGAAAAGAAATACAATAATACATGTTTTTTGAAGTTATCAAATTGGAATTATATCTGTTTTAGAATAGGATATACCCGTACCTTCTAATGTTACACACAAAGTCCTAAATCTGGGGCGCAATCCTCTGGAGACAACCCAAACACTTTTTCCAGACACTGCATACGACAAGATATATTCCATTTTCAAATTATCTGTACGATCGTTGTGACAGTGTTTCTGCTTCGTACAGAAATAATTCTTTGGTAGCGCAAACTTTGACATTTGATTCAACTAGAAGCGTCCGTGATGATGAAATTGTTTTTTTTTTACTGCAAGCCTTAGTTGCAATGATTTTTTTGAATATCATTATGATAAGACCCTTTAACAACCCGGCCAAAAAGGACAGGTAAAGAGCATTTACCTATCGCTTCATCTCATATATCCGCTCCTCTTCGTCCCTTCTTCATGATCATCCTGCTCCTGACAGCGTCCTACTGCCCTGACCTCGTTTCTGCCAAGTTGACAAAAAAATGTAAAAAAAAAATTACACCAACCTCGAAAGCTTGGACATATTCTACAAACATTCCTTAGGCTGTGGTGGGGACTGGCGCATGATATACTAAATCTATCAGCCACAACTACATAACATGTATAAAACATACGTGGAAAACACGTATTGCATGACAAGTCCGTTTTTGTAAATATCTCGACAAACTTAGAAAATGTTGAATCAGGGTTTAGTCAGTTGATTTTGTGGTCGCTTTTTTTCACAATTGAAACAAGGAGGCAGAGGAAAGAAAGTTCCACGTCACAAACACGGACAACTTTAGTGAGGGTTGACAAATGTCACTTTGTCAGAAAAACCATGTCAGAAACAGACAAGTTCAGCGAGGTTTCACAAATGTAGAATATCCATGTTACAAAGTTTACTACTATACAGACAGACTATATCTGTGAAGGTTGACAAATATAGAAAGTCCATGTGACAAACGGACAATTTCCATGCGGTTAAGATCACATCTTATATATGTATTAGCTTATTGATTATTTGACATTTCCTATGATGTTGTGATATGAGCTGTTTCAAAAGTCCTAAGTATACCAGCAAGCCCAAAGACAACGAAAAGCCAACGAAAGTCTTCTTACCTTCCTTTGTTTCGAATGACATCTTTCCATTTATATGCATCATGCAATTTCAAAACGTTTTTCTAAAGGTCAAGTAACTGTTGGTGATGGCCGTAATTTCATTCAAACCTTTGACTAGATCTATTTCCTTAAATATAACTTGATGGCTGTTATGTACATATACTTCTGTAAGTTGTGTCCAAGTTTCGTTGTAGTAGGATGAAAAATGCCTACGTTACAGGGTTGAAAAGATAGTAACCCCTACGTGCCCCCAGACCCGCGCCGGGTCTCTCTGGGGGCACCTAAAGCTTAATCCGGGCAATATCGAGTAAGTCACGACCTGTCATTCAAATGTCAATCAACTGTTTCTTCGGATTGCACCTGGTGGCTTTCTCACGGTGTGGATTAGGGCAAGTAACTGTTAGTGATCGTGCAGGATGTTTTCTACTTATTTTTTAAAATCTTTTTACTTGGTTTCGACTTACTTTTTAAAATCTTTTTACTATAAAAACACTTTCGACTTATTTTTTAAAATCTTTTTACTTGGTTTCGACTTATTTTCTAAAATCTTTTTACTATAAAAAAATTCGACTTATTTTTAAAAATGTTTTTACTTGGTTTCGACTTATTTTTAAAAATGTTTTTACTTGGTTTCGAGTTATTTTTAAAAATGTTTTTACTTACTAATTGGTTTCGACTTATTTTTAAAAATCTTTTTACTATAAAAAAACTTTCGACTTATTTTTTAAAATCTTTTTACTATAAAAACTTTTGACTTATTTTTAAAAATCTTTTTACTTGGTTTCGACTCATTATCTAAAATCTTTTTACTAACTTTCGACTTATTTTTCAAAATCTTTTTACTTGGTTTCGACTAATTTTCTAAAATATTTTTACTTGGTTTCGACTTATTTTTTTAAATCCTTTTACTCGGTTTCGACTTATTTTCAAAAATCTTTTTACTTGGTTTCGACATATTTTAAAAAAAATCTTTTAACTTGGTTTCGACTTATTTTTACAAATCTTTTTACTTGGTTTCGACTTATTTTTTAAAATCTTTTCACTATAAAAAAAACTTTCGACTTATTTTTTAAAATCTTTTTACTTGGTTTCGACTAATTTTCTGAAATATTTTTAATTGGCTTCGACATATTTTTTAAAATCTTTTTACTTGGTTTCGACTTATTTTTTAAAATCTTTTTACAAAAAAAAAACTTTCGACTTATTTTTTAAAATCTTTTTACTTGGTTTCGACTTATTTTTAAAAATCTTTTTACTATAAAAAACTTTTGACTTATTTTTAAAGATCTTTTTACCATAAATAGAACTTTCGACTTATTTTTAGAAATCTTTTTACTTGGTTCCGATTTATTTTAAAAATGTTTTTACTTGGTTTCGACTTATTTTTTAAAATCTTTTTACTTGGTTTCGACTTATTTTCTAAAATCTTTTTACTATAAAAAAATTCGACTTATTTTTAAAAATGTTTTTACTTGATTTCGACTTATTTTTAAAAATGTTTTTACTTGGTTTCGACTTATTTTTTTAAATATTTTTACTTGGTTTCCACTTATTTTTAAAATTCTTTTTACTATAAAAAACTTTCGACTTATTTTTTTAAATCTTTTTACTATAAAAACTTTTGACTTATTTTTTAAAATCTTTTTACTTGGTTTCGACTTATTTGCTAAAATCTTTTTACTAACTTTCGACTTATTTTTTAAAATCTTTTTACTTGGTTTCGACTAATTTTCTAAAATATTTTTAATTGGTTTCGACTTATTTTTAAAAATCTTTTTACTATAAAAAATCTTTCGACTTATTTTTTAAAATCTTTTTACTTGGTTTCGACTTATTTTTTAAAATTCTTTTTACTTGGTTTCGACTTATTTTTAAAAATCTTTTTACTTGGTTTCGACTTATTCTTTAAAATTATTTTACTATAAAAAACTTTCGACTTATTTTTAAAATTTTTTTTTATTGTTGTTTTCAATCGTACCTTTTGATAAAGGGTGATTGGTCTAGTCAACATATGAGAAAGAGATATGCTATCGATTTATGCCTCTTTTCCTAGTGTGTCATAGGCTACACCTGCCTTGGGGTGCTTGATTGACGGGACATGTGCGTGACCGGTGCATGAACCCCAGAGTTGACCCGGGGTCGTCACGCTGAGGACTGCGTTCAGGCGAAGTAATCTTGCAATAACATCTTAGGCACGTAATGTGTCATTCAACCGGTCACTGTAGTTTTCCGCCTTGACAAATAAAATTTTGCATAGTCATTAATATTAATTGTATTTACATCGTTTTTACCGAATCATGGCCGAGAAATTTGCATATACTAGCCAAATTTCTGTGTGTAGGCGGGACTCAAACAGTTACAGAATAACGCAGACCAACTCCTCGGTTCCAGGGGGCGACCTGCCCGAAGAAAACTCTACAACAGACCTGGGAACCCCCTGAGTTAGAGTCTCCGCGCGATGAAATTTATAGAGATCAGGGTAGCATCCAGGCTACCAGTCTCTGGGAGTTCTTCCACTTTTATTTTGGGAATTGTACCGCTGAGGAGTCCGCTGTAGCTCCTAGACTTTTTCATAGAGTCTAGAGACGTGTTGCCGCCCGTCGGATCACCACAATATGTTTTGTGCCGGAAGTAAACAAGGCAAGGACAGTACTTCTAAAAATTTGGGCAGAAAACGAGGTAGGTGTTTTTTTTAATGTGACTGTGTTCGACTAACGCCGGCGGCATATGTCCATAAAAGGACCCAGTCGGACAGTTTGGGGGGAACGAAAAGTACGTTACAAATGATAACAAGAACAAAAAACGAGCAAACTCCAATTCCCTTGTAAAAAAAAAAACTTAAGGTATGTATGGGTATGATCAACGTTAATAGGTACGTTTTCATTATGGTGGCCATCATGCCGATGCAACATTCGTAATTTCTCTTCTTTTGGGCTGTTTAATTTTTTTTAATTTGTGGGTTCGACATCTCTCACGCACCCCGGCCATCAAGCACTAATCTGAAGGGGCTATTGTTTCTTGTCCGTAATCTGGAACGTTGTACGTAATCTGGGACGCAGTGTAACCATATCCACATTCCAGATGTTTCACGTCGAGTTTGCGTGGGGTTGTGCAATATACAGATCAGATTGTGTTAGAACTATGGTGTTTTTCTATGTTTCGAGAATATGTTCACGCTTTCAAGTTTGGTGCAATTCCTTTTTTTTTGTACATGTCAACTCAGCAGACACGAGGTTGGGGCAGGTGGGTTAAAACCAGGTGCAGGATGATGGGACGACGAGGAGCGGAGATCAGATTAAGCTACCGGTGGTCGACAAGGCTAGTCCGAGGAACCGGTCGCCGACGTAGCCAGGAAGCCATAGTTCCAACAGCCTCTACACAATTCCCCAACTCCAGAGCTGACGCCACCCCAAGGAAAGCATGAAGGTGGGTTTCACCCGTATCATTGTTAGCTTAATGCAAATTTTAAGACCTGCTTCCAATACCATATTCTGCACGCCCCACGTAGTGAACAATCGTAGAAACCCTGAGGCAGACGCTTCGGTAAATTTTAAAGTTTTTCTCGTTGTATTTTAGGTACCGCTTTTATTGCCACATTTTGTCCGCTCCACATGGTGAACGTCATAATTCCATTCGTCGAAAATCCCTATAAAGGCAGGTCTGACATTCTTTGCCAACTTTTTAAAAACAATAAAACACAATGGGGTCACAGGGCATATATATATATATAACTTTGTTGGTAGCGTCACTATTTACCCGTAATTTTGCTATTCAAAACAACGATTTACTTTCTCAAATTACGTCTTTTTCAAACATCAGACACACTTGCGCGAGTTAGCATCGGCAGTCACATTCCATCTGTGCACTATCGGTAGCTGCGATCAAAATATGGTTGGGCCTAGGGTTCTAGACAAATATACTCAGAATTGCATGCAATAAATACTTGTTCAAATGACTTCAAACGTGGTGAAAATTACACGCGGCCAGGAAAGTGTTCATTTTCTGACCATTGAAGGTACCTGGTGTGCTTGTATGACAACCGTCGAAAAGGAAAGGCCTATACTAGTTTTATACAGCTAGTAATTTCTAAGTATGTAAGATTCATTCATTAACGGATCATCGGGGTTTTAACCAGTAGATAAAAAGGTAGCAGGTGCAAGTTAAAAGACTGGCTCGTTAAAAATGATAATGTACACAAAATATGTTTAAACGTTTCCAGTACACCAAGAGTTCTGATCGAACGTGTCCGTGACTCACCGTGATTCACCGTTAACGCGTTAATTTGACGTTCTGGTCAGGTCTAATTATCGCAAGTGTTCTGATACGTGTATGTAAAGGGTTAGTGTGTGACCACAATCGTTTCCCTCTCATAGCAAAGAAAATGGAATGTAAATAATATAACGAACTGTCCCTTAAAATGTTTGAGTTGTCAGAAGAGCGCAGTTGGTAGTTTCAATTACAGAGAATCACGTCGCAGCTTACTACGGGTCACTAAGTCGTCACCCACCTGTCAGTTAGCCGCACAGCTGCATCGGGATTATGTTTCTCACATCACAGGGAAGGTTAATAACAGTGACATTAAGGGCGTGTGAACAGCTCAGGTCAGCTAGTGTAGTTTATAAACAATCAACTTGCATGCCACACTGTACAGTAGAGTTACGTGAAATTTGTTAGTATTTACAGTTACGCTGCCCTGTCATATCACATGTCAACGCACTAGAATACCCTCAAAAACGTATTACTATAACGCCTGTACACATGTGTATTTTTTCACTCATGTTATTATGCGTAGCTTTGTCTGCTAGCCAAATTTTCTCACCACAATGCAGGAAATAGCGTTTCAAGGGGTCAATAGTTCAAACTGTTCCCGGGGAGAATACCCTCAGTCCCACTTGTCACGCCTTCCATGCTGCACATGCTGAAAATTCGGCCAATAATATTTCGCCCAAACCTTAAAAGTAAGAAATTCACTGCCGCCGCCTCTAAAAAATGTTCGTCGTCACTTCCAAACAACATAAAATTAATACTTTGATGCAGAACTAGCTAACTTAAGATAGTTGAATCCAACTCTAAGTGTTGAAGTAAGCCTCACGAGGTAACGTAATTCGTAATACATTAGTATCATTCGCGTGCAATACCCTGTACAGGGAAACTAATATAGTATGTTACACAAAATCGCGCAATCACGTGAATGGAATGTTTGGAGAATATGTCTTGTGTGATTCTTTTATTTTTTTCTTGTCAGATTGGCAGACTTGAGGTCAGGGCTGCTATGTAGGATGGGTTGAAACCAGAAGTAGGATGATCATGAAAAAAGGGACGACTAAGAGCGGAGATGAGATGAAGCGACAGGTGGTTGACAAGTCACGCCTGGCCGAGGAACTGGTCATTCAAACATGCAGGAATATTCTTGAGAGACATTTCAATGTTTTAAAAGCCTAACGAAGCACTTTTGTATGGAACAGTTAGGTTTCCGTAGAAATCAAGAATAAATTTTGCTTCTCCAACGTTCTTTGCGGATAAGCCTCAACACGATATTTTCGCGAACAGAACATCTGGGTAAACAATCAACAGTAGTTCCAAATCGGTAATAATGATCTGGGTGAAACCCACCTTCATATTTTCGCTGGCACGATGTTGGTCCTGGAGTTGTTCTGTGACTTCCTCTGGTTAGCTATTAGGTCGGCGGTTTGTTCAAAGCGACCAGTTCCTCGGCCAGGCGTGACTTGTCAACCACCTGTCGCTTCATCTCATCTCCGCTCTTCGTCGTCCCTTTTTTTCATGATCATCCTACTCCTGGTTTCAACAAATCCTACAGCCCTGACCTCACGTCTGCCGTTTTTGTCGGGAAAGTCGGAAAATAAGAGTCCGGTCCAGTTTCGATGATTTCGACAGGGATTTGAATATCGTTTATCGAATATCGTCCCTTTCCCTCGTCTCCACTATGGAATAACCCATGGTTGCTGAGCAATGACATTCACTGCCTAGTGTTCATATTGCGTAATGCAGATGAAAGGCCAAGCCAAGCTGACTCCCAGCCAAGCAGTCATTTCGCTGCCAGACAGATCTAGAGGAAAAAAGCCACGCCACGGGTCTTGAGCTGGTCTCTGATGATCAATAACACCTGCTACCACGAAGTCAACACACTCCCTTTCACTTTGGTAAGTAACTCAGCTTCCACTTCTGCGTACCGAAGAGGATCTTAGAAAAGTTCCTTTGTCTGGTTTGATCAGAGCCAGGTATACAAATTAGTAGTTTATCAAAGATTATCAAATTGTTAGCTTCGTACTTTTTTTTAATTTGTACGTAAATGCACTTGACCTGTTCTTTTTGTCAGTAAAGATTATCAAATTGTTAGCTTCGTACTTTTTTTAATTTGTACGTAAATGCACTTGACCTGTTCTTTTTGTCAGTATATATATATATTTGTTTTAAAAATGAGATATATCTTGTGGTATGCAGTGTCCGGAAAACAACGTCGTTTGGATTGTCTCCCGAGGATTCCGTCCCAGATTTCGGACATTGTGTGTAACAGTAGAACACAATAGGGCTACGGAACTGCTAAACTGTAATGATATATCTCATTTTCAAAACAGATATGTATTCAATTTGATTCCTTCTAAAGGGATATATTATTACATTTCTTATTATTCTTACTCTATTTCTTATAATTCTTATTCTTTTTCAAAAGCGAAGTATCATTTTGAAATAGCTTGGATATTTCAATCGGCTAGAGCGTTCAAGTTGATATACGTGTGCATGTTCTCTCTCAATCTCTTCACAGGTCGGGCAAGAGAGATAAACACGGGCAAGACCGACTCCTCCCGCCGCAACGGACGTCGCTGATGGCTTGCGCTGGAAGACGAGCTGTATCACTGTGGGGAAGGACGCCCGTATGCAAATTGCAACAACTGGCGGGACCAAGGCTGGGAGCCATGCAAAATCCGGAACAACGGCGCCCTAAGGAGCAAGGCCATGAGAGGAAAATGCCAGACCGGAGCAGAGCCGCGTACAGCCAAGATTGCGCTGCTACAACTATGGAAATACTGACGCCAGTTTATGGACTGATGTACACGTATTGTCTGCATTACTAGTATTTGACTTTACAGACACAAATACGTATTGTCTAGTCTATTATGTGTATCAAAGAATATTCAAGTAATGTAATTGACTCAGACGACGACGGTCCAAATCAAACCATGTGCGGATTTACGAATGGTGGAAATCCCATACAGACGCACGTAAGGTCTCATTGATGAGTTTTTAACTGCATTGGGAGTAATGGCATGCAAAAATACGTGTTTCACATGGGCGCATACAAAATGAACGCACTTGAAATATGTTTATTCTATTTATTATTTGTTGCTCTCATTTACGTTTTATCTTGTAAAAAATTTACGACAACAGCTAAACATTCAGTCTTATATGACAATTAGAACATGCATGAAGTTAGTACACACCGCAACGGGGACTGCACAACTCAGAACTGTGTGCCTCCGACCCAGACCGCAGCTACCGAACATTGCCTGCTAATTTCTTGAAGTAGAAAGAAACTTTCACCAATCTAACGTTAGAGATCAGTTGGGCTGGATAAAAGGAAAATTCTCATCGCTAAAAAAACACCTCCGTGCAGCCGCTTACTTTTTTGGGCCGTAATTTGGAGTAATACATCAACGGGACCTTACAAATATTATGTATGCAAGCTGATGTTGCATTTCAGTCCGTCACTTGCAACAAGCTAGATACAACGCAATGGTTGCTGTATGTACCGGCATGTATTAGTCTATATTGTGCCATGATTATTATTCTCAGACGGTTTCCGGTAATTCGTTAAATTTGATAATGTGAACTGCAACAGACCGAGATAAAGTACTAGTAACAATGTTGTGTGATGTGAGCGGACAGCTGTTAACTGTCTGTCAGGTAAGACAGAATATAAAGACGAGAGATTTATTTCTAAGGCAATTCAGGAGAGCAACAGACCGAGTGACATAGCATTATGACGTCGCAGTTAGTATACGTTCAAAGTCTCCCGTGCCCAGTGTACGGAAATCCCTATCTCTGTGTCATTTCTTTATCGTTAACGTGGTCGTCTTCAAATCAGAATCCAAAAGAATTAGTTACATGTCCAAGAATACCATTGTTTATCAGAGGAAGAAAATCGTTGTCAGAATCATCGGTAAACATTTATTTTAATTCTGAATCATTTACCATATCAAATTCTACTTTGTTGAATTCCAAAACCGCCCTGTCAAGGCATATCATTACATATTGTAAGAAGCAAAACTTAATATACAAAAATGAACAGCTATGACTCATATAACATTTTAATCTCATGCAAAACCACTACCTCACCACAACACTGACTGACCATCATTGTTGTGCGGCTGTCGTCGCTACTATGGAATGTCTTTCCGACAAGTCCACAAGTCCACAAAGCTCACAACATTAAACAGCATCGTTAACACATCAAGATCGCATATAAAACCACCATCCCATTGTTGTTGTTTTGTTGTCTTTGTTTAAAACAGACTAATCATCTGTTGTGCGGCTGTCGTCCCTACATGTCTTTCCGACAAGTCCGTCACAACAAGTTCACAACGTTCCACAGCATCGTTACCACCATCCCATTGTTGTTGTTTTGTTGTCCTTGTTTAAAACAGACTAATCATCTGTTGTGCGGCTGTCGTCCCTACTGGTCTTTCCGACAAGTCCGTCACAACAAGTTCACAACGTTCCACAGCATCGTTACCACCATCCCATTGTTGTTGTTTTGTTGTCCTTGTTTAAAACAGACTAATCATCTGTTGTGCGGCTGTCGTCCCTACATGTCTTTCCGACAAGTCCGTCACAGCAAGTTCACATATTCCACAGCATCGTTAACACATCAAAATCGCATATAAAACCACCATCCCATGGCCATTGTTGTTGTTCTTTTGTTGTCCTTCCTTAAAACCGACTAATCATCTGTTGTGCGGCTGTCGTCCCTACATGTCTTTCCGACAAGTCCGTCACAGCAAGTTCACATATTCCACAGCATCGTTAACACATCAAAATCGCATATAAAGCCACCATCCCATGGCCATTGTTGTTGTTGTTTTGTTGTCCTTGTTTAATACAGACTAATCATCTGTTGTGCGGCTGTCGTCCCTACATGTCTTTCCGACAAGTCCGTCACAACAAGTTCACATATTCCACAGCATCGTTAACACATCAAAATCGCATATAAAACCACCATCCCATGGCCATTGTTGTTGTTCTTTTGTTGTCCTTCCTTAAAACCGACTAATCATCTGTTGTGCGGCTGTCGTCCCTACATGTCTTTCCGACAAGTCCGTCACAGCAAGTTCACATATTCCACAGCATCGTTAACACATCAAAATCGCATATAAAGCCACCATCCCATGGCCATTGTTGTTGTTGTTTTGTTGTCCTTGTTTAATACAGACTAATCATCTGTTGTGCGGCTGTCGTCCCTACATGTCTTTCCGACAAGTCCGTCACAACAAGTTCACAATATACCACAGCAACGTTAACACATCAAAATCGCATAATAAACAACCATCTCATTGTTGTTGTTTTGTTGTCCTTGTTACAAACAAACCGTGAAACTGTGGTGCCTATATCTTCCGACAAGCCCGCAACAACAAGCTCAAAACATAACCACAACTTCCCCAAGATGCCTCAATCCCAGCATGCCCCACACCAAACATGACGACACATTTCCCAACATGCCTCACACAACATGGCACCAACTTTCCCGGCATGCCTCACTCCCAGCATGCCTCACTCCCGGCATGCCTCACTCCCTTGACATCATCCAACATGGCGGCGCCCTATAATACAACATGGCGGCGCCCTACTCCGCTAACGAAAACAAAACAGGTTGTGCTATCGCAAACCTGTAATTACGTAATAAGCTGCCTGGAACCCCGACCACATGTGCACACGTGGCTTAGGTTAGGAGCCTTCGCTGGCACTGCGAAGTCAGCAACGCTCGACACAGGGTGCGTTTCTCAGTCGTTCCCTTAAACATCAGAGACTTTCGCTAGCTAGACTATTTCAACCATGAGCCCGAGAAAAAAGAAGTCGAGAAAGTGCACTGGGTGTGGAGAACCTGTGGCTCTACACCCGCCAGGCACAAACGGCCGCTCCTGCCAGGGTATACCCCTAAACCTCGAGGATCAACTCTCCGGCGGAGACGGCAAGGAGACACCATCAGACTCTCCGAAGACGCTAGAGGACCTGGAAGCCAGGAAGGCTGCCTTGTTTTAACAGCTGAAGGTAGCTGAACTCAGCAAAGAAAACCAAGCCCACTACTTCTCCGTCTCTTTCGATCCGGCATGTAGTGTGAGAGAGCAGATAATTGGAGTGATGTTTCAGCGATATATAATAAGTCTAATAAGGAGGGCGTCACGACTTTGATGTGGTAATTATGGAATATAATGAACGTGATGTTGAGGTCTTGTCAGAACTTATAATATGGGGATGACAGTTGCACCAAAATGATTGATTGATTTCCCCCCAAAAAAGCAAACTATTTCAGACTAACCTCAGTTATCGATACATCTAAGTTTGCATGTTTGGACGTATCTGAAATACTAGTCCATACTTCTCAACTTCTTCCTTCAGTAGATTTAATTTTGTTTCAATAATCTTTATTCAAATAACCTCGTCACGTTTCACGTATTTCCACCGTAATTTCCCCTGCCTCTTCCTCACCTCTGCTTGCCTGCCCAGTTGGTGGCCGCAGCAAGGTAATTCCCCGGGACTCGCTGACTACCTCAACTTCTTTGTGGATGGCATTTCCCCACCTGTCTCTGTTGACTAACAGGCTGTAAAGGTCCTCTGTTGGTCTGAAGTACACAGGATCATTTGAAGGCATCATGCTGTCATTCAGTCCCTTATTCCAAGGTGTGTCTCCAGGCTGGAACTGTCCACTGTGTCTAGGTTTTCCTTTACTCCTCCCCATGATGAAAAAGACAAAGCAAAAGTATATGAACAGGTGTTTTTTGAAGTCCAGAGAGATGCTAGCAACCCACCTCAAGAAATCAAAACAGAAAGAAAGAAATAAAGAAAGAACAAAAAGAAGAATTCTTAGAACTGTCAGTTACCTTTTTGTTGTTCTCCTTGACAATAGTTTCCATAGGTGTTCCAGGCAGGCAGGTGTCATGGAAACCTAGCTCCATAGTGTTTAGGAGTCTTGGACTTTGGAAATGCTTAGGGCATGCTTCCCAATATCATAAGGCACATGAAGAAAACAAATAAAGAAATGTCCCTGTCCTTGTGTGTGGTGTGTGTGTGTGTGTGTGTGTTTCTGTCTGTCTGTCTGTCTGTCTGTCTGTCTGTCTGTTTGTTTGTTTGTTTGTTTGTTTGTTTATGTGTGTGTGTGTGTGGGGGGGTAAATGGGGGGGTAGTGGTAGGGCTAGGGGGGTTAGGGGGGGCACAGCGAGTGGGGTCTGCCAGGAAACAGGCTTTTATTATTTCAAGTTTCCGTTCAAGTTCCGGAGTGGTAGCCAGGGTTTGTGGCCCCTATGACACCTGTTGGATAACCTCCTCTAGCTAGATAACTGATCATCAGAAATCTTTCATACTCTGCACACTGCTTCATAACACTTTCACCTCTGGCGGGATGATATTTTCATCTGTTTATTTCCAAGTTGTGACAAATAGAAGGGCAGGGATTTCTATTGGCGCATGCGTGCAAGGTGCCCGGTGAGTGTGTTGGAATGTAGTACAGGGTATATAACAATAAAACTTCTTTTTCTTTGAAGATGTGGTGCCTTTTTTGTCATTTTTGAGGTTAATGTTATAGGTTAGGATTACTAGTCAATAATTTTGGCCCAAAACTGTGTTTTGAAAGGGTTTGGAGACCACTAGGAGAAGTAGTCCCAAGAGGTGTGATCAGGTTAATTCTTGGATGCTTGAGGTCAAAGGTCAGGTTTCCCTCTGTTTATGGAGGTTTAAATTTTAAAGAGCAGTGTGGAAATTGTCAGAAACTGGCTTTTAGACACTTCAGGAGGTGGGCTATCCTGTCGAGGTGAGTTTTCATGGACTTTTAGTCATAGAGGTGAGATTTTGGCACCCTCTTTCTGTGGTTATTTGAATAGAGTACCATACTAGAACATATTTGGTAAAGCATGCCCAACGCCCTGACGCCTATCGAAACGATGTGGAACGGCCTGAAGTCTATTAGAACGGTGTCACACCCTGACGCCTATCAGAACGGTGTGAAACGCCCTGACGCCTATCAGAACGGTGTGGAACGCCCTGATGCTTATAAGAACAGTGTAACGCCCTGACGTCTATCGAAACGGTCTGGAACGCCCTGACGCTTATAAGAACGGTGTGGAACGCCCTGACGCCTATCAGAACGGTGTGGAACGCCCTGACGCCTATCAGAACGGCGTGGAACACCCTGACGCCTATCAGAACGGCGTGGAACACCTTGACGCCTATCAGAACAATGTAGAACACCATGACGCCTATCAGAACGGTGTAGAACACCTTGGCGCCTATCAGAACGGTGTGGAACGCCCTGACGCCTACCGAACAGTGTGGAACGCCCTGACGCCTATCGGAACAGTGTAGAACGCGTTGACGCCTATCAGAACGGCGTGGAACGCCCTGACGCCTATCAGAACGGCGTGGAACGCCCTGACGCCTATCGGAACGGCGTGGAACGCCTTGACGCCTATCCGAACGGTGTGGAACGCCTTGACGCCTATCCGAACGGTGTGGAACGTCCTGACGCCTATCAGAACAGTGTGGAACGCCCTGACGCCTATCAGAACGGTGTGGATCGCCTTGACGCCTATCGGAACGGCGTGGAACGCCCTGACGCCTATCAGAACAGTGTGGAACGCCTTGACGCCTGTCAGAACGGTGTGGAACGCCCCGACTCCTATCAGAACAGTGTGGAACGCCCTGAAGCCTATCAGAACAGTGTGGAACGCCCTGACGCCTATCAGAACGGTGTGGATCGCCTTGACGCCTATCGGAACGGCGTGGAACGCCCTGACGCCTATCAGAACAGTGTGGAACGCCTTGACGCCAGTCAGAACGGTGTGGAACGCCTTGACGCCAGTCAGAACGGTGTGGAACGCCCTGACGCCTATCAGAACGGCGTGGAACGCCCTGACGCCTATCCTAACGGTGTGGAACGCCCTGACGCTTTTCGGAACGCTGTGGAACGCCCTGACGCCTATCCTAACGGTGTGGAACGCCCTGGCGCCTATCCGAACGGTGTGGAACGCCCTGGCGCCTATCCGAACGGTGTGGAACGCCATGACGCCTATACGTTGAACGGTGTGAAACGCCCTGACGCCTATCAGAACGGTGTGGAACGCCCTGACGCCTATCAGAACGGTGTGGAACGCCCTGACGCCTATCGGAACGGTGTGGAATGCCCTGACGCCTATCAGAACGGTGTGGAATGCCCTGACGCCTATCAGAACGGTGTGGAACGCCCTGACGCCTATCCGAACGGTGTGGAATGCCCTGACGCCTATCCGAACGGTCTGGAACGCCCTGACGCCTATCGGAACGGTCTGGAACGCCCTGACGCCTATCGGAACGGTGTGGAACGCCCTGACGCCTATCGGAACGGTGTGGAACGCCCTGACGCCTATCGGAACGGTGTGGAACGCCCTGACGCCTATCCGAACGGTGTGGAACGCCCTGACGCCTATCCGAACGGTCTGGAACGCCCTGACGCCTATCAGAACGGTGTGGAATGCCCTGACGCCTATCAGAACGGTGTGGAAAGCCCTGACGCCTATCGGAACGGTGTGGAACGCCCTGACGCCTATCCGAACGGTCTGGAACGCCCTGACGCCTATCAGAACGGTGTGGAATGCCCTGACGCCTATCAGAACGGTGTGGAACGCCCTGACGCCTATCGGAACAGTGTGGAACGCCCTGACGCCTATCAGAACGGTGTGGAACGCCCTAGCGCCTATCGGAACTGTGTGGGAACGCCCTGGCGCCTATCAGAACGATGTGGATCGCCCTGTCGCCTATCAGAACGGTGTGAAACGCCCTGACGCCTATCAGAACGGTGTGGAACGCCCTGACGCCTATCGGAACAGTGTGGAACGCCCTGACGCCTATCAGAACGGTGTGGAACGCCCTGACGCATATCAGAACTATGTGGAACGCCCTAACACCGGTACCTATCGGACGATGTGGAAAGCCCTGACGCCTATCAAAACGGCGTGGAACGCCCTGATGCCTATCAGAACGGTGTGGAACGCCCTAGCGCCTATCGGAACTGTGTGGGAACGCCCTGGCGCCTATCAGAACGATGTGGATCGCCCTGTCGCCTATCAGAACGGTGTGAACGCCCTGACGCCTATCAGAACGGTGTGGAACGCCCTGACGCCTATCAGAACGGTGTGGAACGCCCTGACGCCTATCAGAACGGTGTGGAACGCCCTGACGCCTATCAGAACGGTGTGGAACGCCCTGACGCCTATCGAAACGGTGTGGAACGCCCTGACGCCTATCAGAACAGTGTGGAACGCCCTGACGCCTATCAGGACGGTGTGGAACGCCCTGACGCCTTTCTGAACGGTGTGGAACGCCCTACTGACGCTTATTTGAACGGTGTGGAACGCCCTGTCACCTTCCGGAACAGTGTGGAACGCCCTGACACCTATCAGGACGGTGTAGAACGCCCTGACGTGTATCAGAACGGTGTGGAACGCCCTGACGCCAATCAGAACGGTGTGGAACGCCCTGACGCCTATCGGAACGGTGTTGAACGCCCTGACACCTATGTGAACGCTGTTGAACGCCCTGACGTGTATCAGAACGGTGTGGAACGCCCTGACGCCAATCAGAACGGTGTGGAACGCCCTGACGCCAATCAGAACGGTGTGGAACGCCCTGACGCATATCAGAACGGTGTGGAACGCCCTGACGCCTATCGGAACGGTGTGGAACGCCTTGGCTTCCATCTGAACGGTGCGGAACGCCCTGTATCCAGTTAAGTTCAGCATTATTTGTTTTCCTTTTTCAAATCCAGTAGCCAAACATTTAATTCGATATAGCTTATCTTTATTTCTTTGGGTCCAAGATCTGACCGATGCTTCAAAAGGAATCTCACATCAAGTGATTATGGGGGTGGGGTGGGAGGTCTTAGGCCATTCCGAGGGTGGTGGAAGTAGTTTGCCTATTCTTAATCAAAATATAAGAGGGTGGAAGGCGTGGGTCTTTTGGGAAGTTAAATAATATGTAATTATCTAGAATGTATTAATTGTAGCATGTACTATGTATAAACGGATTTTAGGTTGGACGCATGAAGGGACATTATGGGTTTGTTTATGCCCGCGGGCAAAAATATGCTAATTATGTAATACAATCTACCTTCCAGTGGGCACGTGGACACGTAGAACCACGCACGCAGCTCAATCGAATGTTAGCGGGCTTTTCAGAAGGTCGCCCTATAGGCTCGGACGTTCGTAACCTGATTTCTGAGCGTAAATTTTTACTCGCAAATACTTCTTGGATTTTCTCCTCTGATTTTTATCGGCGCTGGATTTGAATGCTGCACTGCTGCGGTAAGTTATATGCCCACCTTTGTCTTTTTGGTAACGTTAACGTTCGATCATTGCTTGTCTGGCATAACCACATTATGGGATTGGAAACTTCCTTGGCCGGACGTACACTGACGCCTCTGAGCTCAGTAATTCTTTGTTAATATATACAATGTATATACGTCACCGAGTATATTATAAGCCAGTGATCATTCATAGTTTGTCTTATAAGTCTACCGATAGCAAGACAGAAGGACTTGAATCGATGTGTCCCTGGATTACGAAACGGCATGTAGCCGATCCCAAGACCGAGTATTACAGAATCGCTTGACTGAAAAATGTTAAGTCAAGAGTGGTATAATCGCGATTCGGTGCTGAATTAATCGTTTCTAGTCAGATCGACGGAATTATATACAGGCGCTATCACAGAGGGTTGACTTCAACCATTTTCCAAAAACGTTCTAATGCAGACGTAACGTTACTAACGTCAGAATCGCCACATGGTCGATTCAGAAATTTTACATAGACGTTATAATAGTACTGGTGAGCCAATGATAGTAACGTTACTGGTGAGTCAAATGGGATTCACAACTTAGTTACATGCAAGCAATACCATAGATGGTTGCTGTGATTCACGTAACGCAACTTTTTAGACTATGAGGTCGGCGTTGATACCCACAGAGTTGATTCCTAAACTCTGACGATATTCATGACTGAAACCTAGAAGAAAAAAGAGGGGTGCTTTCACTATTCGGCGTTTAACGATGTTTCTTGTCAGGATGACGCCTTTCCACCCCGGTTCGTCGGTTTGGCGGGTTTTTCATCGCTAATAGCTCCCTTGGGGGGTTTCCTTCTAAGTGTGCACCCAGATTCCGTAGTGATATTTCTCAGTCGGTGTTTTGGCTGTTGTTTTCGCTAGTCGCTCCTTGGGGGGTTTCGAAGCAGAATTTGCATTCTGATTCTGTAGGTTTAATGTATGGAAAATGTCCGAAAATGTCTAGAAGAAGTCCCTCATTATGTGTTTGATAGAATATGCACGCTTATTGTTACTTCTATCATCAAGCGTGTTATTGAGCATGTTCAACGATTCTCATTCACGGTAACGTGTTAAGAGGTGGGATGCCGATCTTTTCGTCAGTCACATTGATTAAAACTTATATGATATTACCGCCAAACCATATTTTGTCTGTTGTTACTGCGTGAGATACTGTGTGAGGCTACCTTAGACATAATGGCCTTCAGAGGGAAACATAAAATACTTTTCGTGAAGCGAAAAAACGGATTTTAGGTTGGACGCATGAAGGGACATTATGGGTTTGTTTATGCCCGCGGGCAAAAATATGCTAATTATGTAATACAATCTAACGTTACCTTCCAGTGGGCACGTGGACACGTAGAACCACGCACGCAGCTCAATCGAATGTTAGCGGGCTTTTCAGAAGGTCGCCCTATAGGCTCGGACGTTCGTAACCTGATTTCTGAGCGTAAATTTTTACTCGCAAATACTTCTTGGATTTTCTCCTCTGATTTTCCCTCCCACCCTGTCCCCATTTTATTTATATGAACCATTGATGGTTGGATTGGTTCCCTACAATCTAAAAGTAAATAGATAAAATGTTATGACTTCAATCATGACCTTTACGACTTTGTTGATCTTTGTTGGTGTCGGGCATTACGTCATGAGACCGAAAGGTCAGCCAAAGACAGGAACAACGCCGTCATAGGCGGGTTTAACTGTTTAGAGTATCGCTTTTATGGACATAGAGAAAAGTACTTTCCAAACAGGGTCAGGGTCAGGAATCAAGCAGATATATAAGGTGAAATGGCAAACGTTAAGGTAAATATTCATGTCATACAAGACGGAGGTGGGATGCCTAGGCTTGTCGGGCTTGCTAACTTTGTCAGATAAGACTGGACCTTTTGTATTCTAAATTTATCTAATTGCTAAATTTGTCAGACAACGAATATTGGATGCCTGGGCTGTCAGGTTTGATTCGCAGTTTGGTTACAATTTGAGTATAGCTTGCTTGGGGTAAGAAAAGCTCAGAAAACTAAGAAATAGTGGGACAAGGGACGTGTATTACTATTAGAGTTTATTGTGGCCGTCAGGTTGGATGCCAAAGACGGCAATTTTTGTCATCACGAACAGGCGTGTGCCGAATCGTGTTTATCCCAGTTGTGCCACTATAGTATAGGACTGGCGGGTGCCAATCCGTGTTTATCCCAGTTGTTACCATGTGACTGGTGTGTGTCAATTTGTGTTTATCTCGGTTGTGATACTATAGGACTGGCGGGTGCCAATCCGTGTTTATCCCAGTTGTTACCACGTGACTTGTGTGTGTCAATTTGTGTTTATCTCGGTTGTGATACTATAGGACTGGCGGGTGCCAATCCGTGTTTATCCCAGTTGTTACCACGTGACTTGTGTGTGTCAATTTGTGTTTATCTCGGTTGTGATACTATAGGACTGGCGGGTGCCAATCCGTGTTTATCCCAGTTGTTACCATGTGACTGGTGTGTGCCAATTTGTGTTTATCTCGGTTGTGATACTATAGGACTGGCGGGTGCCAATCCGTGTTTATCCCAGTTGTTACCATGTGACTGGTGTGTGCCAATTTGTGTTTATCTCGGTTGTGATACTATAGGACTGGCGGGTGCCAATCCGTGTTTATCCCAGTTGTTACCATGTGACTGGTGTGTGCCAATTTGTGTTTATCTCGGTTGTGATACTATAGGACTGGCGGGTGCCAATCCGTGTTTATCCCAGTTGTTACCATGTGACTGGTGTGTGCCAATTTGTGTTTATCTCGTCGGTTGTGATACTATAGGACTGGCGGGTGCCAATCCGTGTTTATCCCAGTTGTTACCATGTGACTGGCGTGTGCCAATTTGTGTTTATCTCGTCGGTTGTGATACTATAGGACTGGCGGGTGCCAATCCGTGTTTATCCCAGTTGTTACCATGTGACTGGTGTGTGCCAATTTGTGTTTATCTCGTCGGTTGTGATACTATAGGACTGGCGGGTGCCAATCCGTGTTTATCCCAGTTGTTACCATGTGACTGGCGTGTGCCAATTTGTGTTTATCTCGTCGGTTGGGATACTATAGGACTGGCGGGTGCCAATCCGTGTTTATCATCTGTATGCCGTCCATTGCGTCGGTTCATAAGCGGCAATGTGACGTGCTATTATCATGTGTGTCGAACATTGCGTCGGTTCATAAGCGGCAATGTGACGGGCAATTATCATGTGTGTCAAACATTGCGTCGGTTCATAAGCGGCAATGTGACGTGCTATTATCATGTGTGTCAAACATTGCGTCGGTTCGTTAGCGGCAATGTGGCACTCTTATCATCTGTATGCCGCCCATTGCGTCGGTTCATAAGCGGCAATGTGACGGGCTATTATCATGTGTGTCAAACATTGCGTCGGTTCATAAGCGGCAATGTGACGTGCTATTATCATGTGTGTCAAACATTGCGTCGGTTCATAAGCGGCAATGTGACGTGCTATTATCATGTGTGTCAAACATTGCGTCGGTTCATAAGCGGCAATGTGACGTGCTATTATCATTATTTGTGAGTCAAACACTGCGTCGGTTCGTTAGCGGCAATCCGGTTATGGGTGTGCCGTCCATTAATGCTTATTACCAATCTGAGGCAAAAGGCAGCGGTTGTCTCATCAAACTCGGATGGAAAACTCCTGTAGTTAGATTTAGAACAAAAAATTAATTTTCTTGAAGGACACTGTAAGGCACTTTTACCGATATTCTAATTGTGTTATTTTTGTATCCAATGTACATTTCTCGGGACCTGTGCACCAAACCTTGGATTCGGTGTAGAGGCTTAGTTGATTCAAAAATCAAGAATCTCGTGCGGTTAATTGTATAGCGGTGGTCAACGACAGGAAATACTTGAATTCCTTTATGTGTATACAGTTACATGTGTAGACAAGCATTATTGTGTTGTATGCCTATATCACTAGGCTATCAGAAATGATTTAATGTCAAGAATAATGCCAAGCCAGTACGTCATCTGTAAATACAAGGTGTTTTATGCCTAACATGTCTAGGCTATCAAAATGATTTATAAATGCCTTTACCTATATACATTTACCATCACAAGTTTGTTTTTATTTACTAGACCTTTCACAAGTATGGTTTTTATATCTGTATGTTTTAGTGGGCACGCAGATGCCTAGCGTTATCACCGGGAGGTTAATCCCAAGAAAAGTAAAGCTGTGGAAATTGCCATACTTGCGTACACTTAATTTGTTCATCTCTTTCCGAGCTCTGGTTGTGCTGATATGGTGCTGCAGTACGGAGACCATCAGCTGGTTGGTTTGACGCGGAGCTCCTCGTCGAACGTCCAGCCACAAGACGTCGACGGCCTTTGTTCGCCAGCGATGAGGACAACCTATTGTTCCTGCGGCTGCTATGGATTCGCCGCTTGGATACACTATTGTGAAACCTTGATGTGGTCAGGTTTTCATCAAACTTCCAGATTGAACTGTATGAACTTTAGAGGACTTTCAAATTGAGGATAGCGGCGACTCGAGGAGAAGGGAGTCGAACACCTGAGACTTTCTTGACGAAATGATGGCGATCGGTCGATCCGTTCGATTTCCATGCTGTTGACTGGATCCTAATTCATCAGTTTCGTGATGTTGAAAACCACTTTGGACACACGTGCACTCCATCTGAATTTCTTACTAGCATTACATTTAACCTCAATATTATCTAGAAGTTTGTCCTGACATTCTAGCGCACATCCATATTATGCAGCAGTCACATTAGTACGCTAGTGGTCGTTTCAAACTGCCCAGACGATATTATCTCATTTGTTCTCAACGCTACGATTGTCTAGGACGTACCCATATTCATGTAACAAAGCAATGACTTAGGAAGCCTCTATTGATGATTGGAACGAGGTATTTCCATGTTCTAGTTTTAACAAGTGAAGTGCCAGTAATAGTATTTAAGCAGACTCACTACTAGATACGCCTGCATTTGACTACTTACAAATAGACCATTCTATGCAAATATACTCAGATTCAATTTTTGCTCGATGTACACGTAGGACTACGTGAATCTTAAGTTAGGTGAGTAAACACCATTTTGCTGGTCAGAGCATGGGTAAATCCTACCCCCCCCCCCCCCCCCCTTCCTGCAAGGTCAGGGAGTTAGGGTTGGGGTAGCCGGCTCGCAGCTCTGTGTACATAATATTAGTCCTAAAGACCCTAGCTTCAGTCACTTACCTTTACTGGTTGTTGGATTGATTTTTCTACACTAGCAAACTTCGGGATTTACGAAATAGCTACTTTGACATGATTTCATGAAGTCACAGTTGTGCATTCAATATGTCTTATGTGATAATGACTCCAGATGAAGCGTACATGCGGTTGTACTTCTTAAGGAGGAGGGGGTTTCGAAGCAGAATTTGCATTCTGATTCTGTAGGTTTAATGTATGGAAAATGTCCGAAAATGTCTAGAAGAAGTCCCTCATTATGTGTTTGATAGAATATGCACGCTTATTGTTACTTCTATCATCAAGCGTGTTATTGAGCATGTTCAACGATTCTCATTCACGGTAACGTGTTAAGAGGTGGGATGCCGATCTTTTCGTCAGTCACATTGATTAAAACTTATATGATATTACCGCCAAACCATATTTTGTCTGTTGTTACTGCGTGAGATACTGTGTGAGGCTACCTTAGACATAATGGCCTTCAGAGGGAAACATAAAATACTTTTCGTGAAGCGAAAAATCATATAAGATATTGAGCTAAATTATCTTAATCTATCTTACCCCTAAAATAACTATAGAAATGTCAGAAACAGCTTTTTTTGCTCAAGAACATTTTATTTTCCACATCCCCACATTCTCTGTTCCATCTCTTTAGTCGTACAGTTCCTTTTTTTCTCATCATGATCTTAAGAGCACTTCAACCTGCACATGCTTCCTTATGCCATGCTGACACAATGCCTATTTGTTTCTTCCATAACATTCTCCATTTCACAATGTACCACATCTTTCTTAATCTTCCCTGTTGAGCTTTTATATGCCAAGATAGTGAATAACATAGTGACAGAGCAAGAAGCTGGGAACAGTTAAGTATATTAGTTATTTCAAGCTATTATCTATTAGAAAATAACAATGATAAAAGTTGATTTAAAATAGCAAAACAACTCAGCTTCTCTCCCCTCACTGACAAGACAAAGCTCTTCTATCCCATAGCTCAAACCACTTCCATAAAACTGCTACAGTAAAATAAGGCATAAAAATGCGAATATATAATGGCCTTGGAGCCACTCTTTCATTGGTCGAACTGTTAATTACTATTCTGTGATTGATGGAACTGCTAATTGTGATTGACAGCTTAGGAATGGCTGATGTGCAGGTTGTTGTATGACCTTTCTACATGTGACCTTGGTTGTCACACAGCGTAACAAAGACTGTTTGGATACCTCATAATGTTATATCATATCATAAGTCATAATCTCCTCTACTAATATTTTTGAGACAAGTGCAAGAATTGCTTATACTAGTATTTTCCTGTATATTCTATTAGACACTATTCTGCTTGAGTGCAAAAATTGCTTATAGTAGTATAATTCTGTGTATAAGCTATTAGAAGCTGTTCTGCTTGTCGTCACTTGTCGCGAGGGTGAGTCAGAGAGGCCGCCATCTTACACGTACGGCGGGAGGCTGTCCGGCTTGCGCCCGGTGGGGTAGAGCGAGTCCAGCACCTGCGCGATGTCGTAGTTCTTGGCAACAAGCAGGGAGGACAGCCAGCCGTTGTCGTCACGGAAACCCATGGCCTCCATCTGTGCGATTGCCTCAGCCAGCTGTTTGTCTGTGTAAACAACAATAACACATCAGGCTACTTATTTCTGCTGGTCTAAAAACAAAGAAAGGAAATAAAAGACTTTGACAAATTGAATTGGTGTGGACTTATCTACTTCAAGGCAATATAACTGTAAATCTTGAATTGTTTGATAGTATGGTACATTTATTTTGAATTCATGGCTTTTGCTGTGACCTCTGACTGCAAAGTCATGAAATTGCCAATACGTCTCTTGTATAATTACTGTAATTCCTGATTTTTCAATGTACTGTTATGTTCAGGGTTTTCATGGTGACAACTGTAACGTGAACTTATCATTACTGATAACAAATAATTCACAGCCTTTTTTATGTGCAATTGCTGCGACAGTGAACATTCAGTTACGAGAACAAGTTAAATTTTCTCAGACTGTGAAAGTACAGTACCGGAGAAGACAAAGTGAATTACAGTACTGTACTACAAAATTGTTTCTAACAGTGAAAACCAAGCACCCACTAGAATAACCAAGTCTACAGTATGAAGTAAGCATAATAAAGCCAGCAGGAGGAATGAAGAAACAAGGATGGTGTGTTACACAGAAGGGCAGTAATATACCGGCTATATAAATACAGATACAGAAACGTTCCGTACCGAACTCCGCAGCCGCAGTGACTGGGGGAGGGGCGGTCGGGCGAGAGGGTGACGGTTGGGTGGTGACAGGAGCGCCCCCTGTGCCTGCAGTTCCTGCAGCAGGTGGTTGGGCCGTCACCACAGTTTCTAACAGACAATAAGAAGAGAGGGTGTCAGTAAGACAGGACACCACAAGAACAGAAAAGAGATAAAATAAGGCATTCTGGTTGTTATGTAGGCCCTCTGGTAATTGGTACTCTTTTTTTGTATATGTTTTTTGTGTGGTTGCAAATAAACAAGTGAAATATTGAAATTTGGGAAAAAAACACAAATAATTGAATGAATGAACAGGATAAAATTAGACTCTTCAATTTCAAATTAGAACATTCCATCTCCTTGGTGCTAAAAAACCTTCCCTTGACAAAGAATGTACCAAAGGGCCTAAATAGCAGTAGAATCAAAGCTGGCAAAGTGTCCTTGCTTCCTTTTTCCTATTAATCAATACCAGCTACCTCCCTCCTATAATGCTGATTCATTGGGAGACAACTGTATATCTAGGACTATACCACACCATGCAGCACCTGAAAATGCTGCTATGGGGAGCCAAAATGTCAAGTCTTCCTAGGTCTTGAATAACTACCCACATTCCAAAATTTACAAATCCACAAAAAGGATCTTGAGTTACACATAATCACAGTCAAGCCCGGTACCCCTGTCCGAGTGACTCTCCTTCCCAGAGGCAAGAAAAGCTTTGTCATGATCAAGCTTACCTTGTCCTTGCTCCTTGGCCTTGCGCTTCTGTTTAGCGGCCTCTGCCCCCTCCCCTGTCTCATGATCGTTAGTGAACTCTCCCTCCTTTGGGCTGAGGTGGGTCCAGCCGTCAGCATCACTGCTGCTGCTGTCATCCTTCGTCACCTCCTGAGTAAACATAAACAACAAACATCAGCAACCAAAATTTATTACTACGATAATATGATAAAGTATGGAGAATTTCGTGTGATCTCTAATATTTCTAGACATGCAATAATGAAATGTGAGGTAAAAATCTATTTGTTGACTCAGAGTTATTATCTATGTCTTAGGATTGCTCTCAATCTCAGAGTATAGACTATAAAATGGACAAAAGCAACAAGCATCAGCAACCAAAATTTATTGCAAATGACTTCATATTAGTGTCCCCTACATTTCTTAACATGCAATCGTGATGAAATGTGAGGTCAAAATCTATGTTGTCGACTTAGAAATCTATGTAGGATTGCTCAATATCCCAGACTCTAGACTTAAATGGACAAAAGCAACAAATTCTATGTCAAACAGACTGACCATGACCTCCTGCTCTGCTTGTTTCTCAGCCTGCTGTCCCTCCTGTGTTTCCATGGTAACAGGTACCTCCCTCTCCTCCTCCTCCTCAGCTCCCTTCCCCTCTGTCGACATCTTTCCCTGCTTCTTCTGCATTTTCTTCTGCATCTTCATGGCCTTCTTCATGCCCTTCCGGCCGCATCTTCCGCCCTTCCCGCCGGGCCAGTTCCAGGGCCCGCACTCAGGCCCCTGCTGTCCCCACGCGCCCTCAAACTCCGCCCAGCGACGGGGGCACTTCCTGCGCTGGCCCTGGTGCTCCACGTCAATGTCAACATCAATGCCTGTGGATGAACATAAAACAGACACATGTCACAGATTGGAATATATTTCAGTTAAATTTGAATTGAATATATTCAAATATAAACAAACAAACAAAACAGTGAAAGTACATGCATATCTGGGGTTCAATTATAATTTTGTTTGGTTACAAGGATGGACCAATGCAATGAGCTTCAACAGTTTCTCTACTCAGATAAGTTTTTTTTTATCCAGAATGTAAATGTAATTCAATTTTTACCATCAGACTAGCTGGCTCACAACTAATATACACTTAACGTTCATTGGTTGTAACTTGTAAGGATGGACTAATGAGCTTGTTTCTACATTAAATTTAGCATTTTAATTGTTCTGGCAAAGCAAAGCACTGCAGGGGAAAGTTTTAGAAGCAAAAGGAGCAAATGTTTGTGAAGCTTTTGTGCCCATTGGTGTGGCCAAAATTGACAGAGAAGCTTCTGAATCAAGCTTTACTAACCAAGCATATTGTATGAAAAGTACATTAACTCATTAGCCAAAGCACCACTAACTCTACTAACCCAGGGGATCCAGCATGCTTGCCACCGCCTGTCCTACGTGCTGCAGGTAATCAAAGGCCGGCGGAGCCTCACCGCCATCCTCACGTGGTCCCGCCGCGCCGCCTGCCTCCTGGGTACCGTCCTCCTGCGCTCCTGCCTCCTGATTGGTGGGTTCCTGGGGCTGTTCCCCGTCGGTGGGAGCCTGCTTTGCCTCCTCGGCAGCCTCGGTTTCGGGATCGCCTTCTTCGTCATGGCAACGGCGCCTGCCGCGTTGTGCGTTGGCTCCGAACATCCCACGGGCCCAATGGCGCCACCAGCGGCGAGGCATGAACCAGCCAGGCTAAAGGTGACAAACAATCAACACATAAACAGTTGAATATCCCTCATGAAATAAGATTTAGCTATACAGATGTGTGGTTTCCACAACATTGTCTTTTTCTTCTGATTCACATGTAATTAGTAGTTCACTAAGTTCCTTTCCCATCACTGAGATACTTCATTGGGAATTAAGTGAAAAATACACATGATACACCTGATGGTACCACAGGTGTGTATTAATGCAAAGGGTAAACGGGCTAAATTTCCTACTAATGTAAACAATGATTTTCAATAGAAATAAAAGCTGATGAATAGAAAGTTTACAGAAAATAACACTAGTAGTAAGAGTTACTTCTTACCCCTCCTGGTCCGTATCCCTGCTGTCCAGGGAAGTGAGGGGGACCACCATGGGGGTGTCCAGGGGGTGGGGGGTGTCCAGGGGGACACCCAGGGGGTGGAGGGGGTCCGAACATCCCACCGCAGAACGGGGGGTGTCCGGGCGCGGTCGGGTTGCGCATGCGGAGCAGCTCGTGCTCCGGGTGCAGGCCGAGCCCCTCGCAAGTTCCGCACAGGTCAAAGTCGGGGCACACGGTGCACTTGAACCTTGACCCCATGACGGGGCCGTTACATCCGTCACACACCACGTTGGGGTGGAAGATTCCATCTGGCTGGGAGGTGCCTCCTCCAGACACTAGAAAAATTTGGTTAGAATGATTTGTCAATAATCCTGTAACCAAAACTTCCCATTGCAATACACCATATAGTATACAAACAAGCATCATGATTAAACAGGTGTCAACCTATTTCAATTCAACGTCAATCCTAGCCGGCCTGCTCTAATTCAATCTGAAGCGTGTAAGCACGCTTCTGTTTTCTTGAATTCAACATTACATTATTCAGACATTGTGCAATTTGCAAATGTTTCATATTGCAAAATCAAACGACATATTCCTTAATTAAAAGTCAGGCTGTCATGTTTACTACTTTTGCCAGACATCACTGATGATGAATACATTATCATATGGAATACCGGGTAATCCCAAATCTTTTTGCAAAAAAAAAGTATAATATTATGATCATAATTTTTGACAATAAACATGAGAGCTGGTCCTCCTGATGATTTACGTTTAAATGTTGCCAGGGGAAAAATAAATGTTGGTACAACTTCTTTGATACAATTACATACTACGTAATACATGTCGTAATTGTAAGCACATCTCTTCAGTTATAGATCTATGAACTGTCCTACCTTTCACATAGATGCGGAAGATGCCGTCATTGACGAATCCCAGGGCTTCCAGCAGCTCCTCATCACTGGAAAACGACACAAGGTCACCCTCACCATCTGCAAGGTCATGAAGAGTATCTTGTTAATGAAATTCCAGTTTTTGGAGATGACTCATTAACGATTTAAACCACGCCAAGTCATTGACATTCAATTTAACATGTCACCAAACTATCTCTAGTTATCTCATAACTTAACTTTAACAGAGGTTAAGTTTTTTTTTTCGTGATGACCCTAGGCCTCTTGCACTCAATTTTTAATCTCGAAGCAGATAATGATGTAAGGATCCAGATTCTCAATGTTTTATGTCTCACCAGTTATATTTTTTAATAACATACTCTCTTTTCAATTATTGTTTTGTATTGTCGCTATAGGACAGGAGGCAAAACATGAGTACAATACATTGTTAAAACAGGACTGGTGCTTATATTAAAACCCGGATCCTTACATCTGATTGTAGAATCCTCAGATTTAAAAAAAAGAATTCTTCTTTCCAAAACCTTTTAAGTTACATTGTTAGTCTGGTATCCAGACATATCATATCTCTTAAGTTGCTTCTGTCCTCTCCACAAATAGAGTCAAGAGCAGAGTACAATACGTCAGGATACCAGGCTTTCATGATGACGTCACACTTTTTTTTTCACCTTTATCATGTGACAGACTGCGTCATATCTATTTATACACCATTATATCCCGACATGTGACTGCCTGTTCCTGTTTTTCATGTTGACAGTAAGCGGTTCTACAAAAAGGTCAATTCTTCTGCATAATTTAACCAGGGTGGGGTGGAATTACCTTATCGCAAAGCTTTAAAATATAATATAAGTCATAGTCTTGCATGGGGATTTCTGCTATCATTTCTGGCCACTCTCAAATGACTGACAAATGTGACAATTTTTCAACATTTTCTTGTAAAAAACCATTGCAATCAAAATGTAAAACTGATACAAAATATCATTAGCTAATTATGGGGAATGGTCTTCTATGATTATGCTTTGAATTCAAAGTAATACAAAAGTCAACATTCTGATTAAGTAATCTCATAACAGGCTTCTAGATTCACTTGCAAAATAGGATGTTGCATCTAGTCTGGGATTGCATAATGAAGTGAGGCATTGCATCATGCTGCAATATTAATGTCACAAGGCTATGAGTCATTCCAAAACAGGAGTTGCAAAACAGGATCTTGCATGATCAGATTTCACAATCCTGGGGCAGATTGCATCATGCTGCAAAAACATTTTCTGTCAATTAAAAGTTGCAAAACGGGTGCACAACAACCAGGATTGCACAATCATCAGGCTGATTGCATCATGCTGTGATGAAATCCAGCTGTCCCTCTTTAGAACTTGCAAAACAGGATTTGCATGACTGGATTGCACAACACTGAGGCATATTGCATCATGCTGTTCATGCTGTTATGCACAACCCCAGCTGTCACATGATGATTTATCACCCCCATTTAGAAGTTGCAAAACAGGGCATTGCATGCCTAGGTGCAATTATGTCTGCACTCCCTGTCTGCAGCATTACCTTATAAGGCAATCTCGCATTGCAATGAGGTGCTCTAGCTGTGCATGACTCATGCAAAAAGAATGTTCAGTATTGCACAATACATGTGCAACACAGTAGAGTTTGCATATACATGCAGCATTGTGCATTTCTAAAATTTTTCAGTATCACAATAAAATAAATAGAATAAAAAAAAATCAACACTATTTCCTTTACTTGTTGAATTGTAAGCTAACACTTATAAGGCACTGCATAGTTTAGAGACAGTGACAAGAAGCATTATTAGTACACTTTCTAACACTGTAAAAACACTGTAAATAAAGACTGCATTGCTTGAGATCTTATGGCTCATTTAGAATTGGATATACAAAAACTATTGATAGCAGTGCATTACAAGTTTATACTGTCGAATTCCTTTCCCTGACCATTACTAGGCCCAGATGTGTTATGGCGACATCCAATTTTGCCATGTCATCACCAACCATTGTTAAGAAACGTCATGGCATCGTCCAACTTTGTTGTGTAACCCACCTTAGACAATATGGCGGCTCCCCAAATTTGCACTGTCACAAACTTCATTTTTCCCCTTTTCAAATATTTGCAAGCCTTTGAGTATTATGTTTGTTTCATTTCAAACATCTTTTTTTACAAAATGAAAGAGTTGGTGGGCCTAGATCAATTTGACAACATGAAAATGGCAATCAAAATCAAAAGAAGCAAAAGGGGTACAGTCACTTGAAGTCTTTACCTGAGATAATCATTTAAGTGTCATTTAAGTCAAGCACAGAATGTATGACTATTCATTGCTATAAAAAAAGTATAAAATACAGTTTCAAAGTCTAAAAATGTAAAAAAAAAAGTCATCATTTGTGACAGTAAATCCAAAGTTCGCAACAATAAATTAAGATATCTTTTCTCCAAGACATACCAATTAAAATTTTGACCTACAAAAAGTTATTATAAATCAGAATTGCAAATATTTTGGAAGTCATTTTTGTGTGTTCTGTCACTTGAAGTCTTCACCTAGGATTATTAAATGGCATGCTATAAGAATTTAATGTCTAAAAAGTAAAATCAAACAGGAAAAACAGTAGCTCACCTTTCCAGAAGAGCTTGAAGTCTCCGGGGTCGGACAGGGATGGGAAGACCTGGGCCACCTTACGGGACAGGTAGTCGAAGTTGGACGACACGTCGGGGTCCATCGCGAAGCGGCGGATCTCTTGGGCGGGCTGGTCGGCCGACCCTCCCGAGCGCTCTAGGTAGGCTTTCACGGTAAGCGACATCGTCGATTCTCGGTTGGCGTTCGCTGGGAAAATCTCACTGCTTTCAAAACACAAGTAACGTAAATATAATGTGCCTTCACAAGGTGTGCCAGAGATATAGTGAAGTATACGTTGCAACTCAGGGCGTTTTTATACCGAGAATGTGCAATCTAGAATGTTGGAGAACGTTCTATATGAGTAATGAAGGCGCAAAATAGCAAGGATGACTCACCTAAGCGTCGCTGCAACGATGACAATGCAAGTTTTGCACCTCTACGTGTACTGTTGTGCAACGAGTGGTCCCGTGACTGTTGCGCAGCACGTAAATAGACGTGATCATTGAGTTGCAGTGACCCGCAAACCAAAATATTTAGCAATGACGTAATGCTTGGGTTATACTAAGACTACAAGGTATGACTTCTTAGGCCTACAATTAAAGTATGGTAGCAATGTACTTTAAAGTATATGTAATGGTAAAATAAAAAATAAATACAATTTATCATAGTCAATATTTGTTTCTAACAAAGATCAATATTGTTGTAAAAGATACATAAACATGTAAATCAATAGAAGTGACCCTCCTTTTGGTCCATAATGGACTATTCTTAAGAAGATACTACGAGACATCACATGGAGGGGCCGTGAGCTGTCAAACTGATTCCTACAAACCAGTAATACACCGTAAATGGAATTAGAATTAACATATATCGATCATTGATAAAATGCATCTAATATCTAAACATTCTCCCTGGAATTTGTATAGGAAATGTAAATTCAAAGTTAAAATCAATGTTACTCGTTGTTACTTATTCCCCATCTGGGTACGCATTTTTAGCTCTTCCACTTGGATTTTCGTAAGACAGCATCCAACATGTTAGACGCAAAATATTGTTCAGAATATAAAAGCATCTAAACAGCGTCATCGTATAATCTAGTAAGCTTAAAATTGTAAAACATATCTAATAAACGTATTACATGTATTACAAATATACTTTATACAAGACGTACAGAAAAGTTTGTTACTTTTCTGCATTTTTGTTAGCGTTTGCATGTGTGCGGATGGCTTGCTCCAAAAATTATGCTAATTGCTCATGACGTAAAATCATCCGATGTTTTCCTGCGCGTTGATTGGTCCGATTCTCGTGGTCTGTGGGCTGGTATTTTCAACACTCGGACAGAACATGGCGGCGGATCAGCAGTGGACGGGTGCGGACCCAGGTTTCCCGGACCTACCGCCCGACTTTAGCGGCAACACTGGCTTCGAAGATGGGTTGCTGGACGACATTGACGGTGAGTAACATTTTGCTCAAATTTTGATGTGAATTTCTGCGTTTTTCGGACGAAAAATACCGATAAAAGTGGCGATGGTGGGTGGGCGATTTGGATCGTGTGGCAGACGACGCTAGGCGATTTCATATGAGTTGAGTTGAGTTGCTGGTCATTTTCTCCTATTTTAATCATACTTAAGTTATTAAATGGTATATTAGAGATATTGTCATGGGCCGTGTCTGGTGGATGGATGTAAGAAAAACTTAAAAAGGTTCGCGTTCATATAAGGAATTTTGAAAGAGTCTTGATGAGTCGCGAAATCATTATTTTAGTGTGGAAAGATGACACTACTTTATACAGATTCCCAAACGCGAGGAAAAAGTTGTTGGTTGCATTTTCAAGAACTATTGATATGTCACTCTTTTGGCATTCATTTTTTATGGGTTTGAAATGGGTTATTTGTATAAAACGATCAGAAATATGCACGCCAAAACTTGTGTATGTGAAGTGAGAAAGGGCATAGCTGTCCGTCTAGCGGCTATTCACAGGAAACGCTCACGTTTTGAATCATTTAAGTCCTCAATTTTCATCAGAGTTATTCTGGATGAAGAGTGAAAGTTATTTTCCAAACACAAAAGACGCATTGGCAGCACTTTTCCCTCTTGTTTTGATTTTTCAAAAACACCAGCTTTCTGGAGAACTGGTGACTCCCATATTTGGAATGATGATCTAATCAGGAAACATCAGGCTACCCGTCCTGACCAATCAGCATGCAGGACTCCCCTGCTGACTCCTTATTGACCAATCAGCGCTCGGGATTTCCCCAAATGTTATTCGTATTGACCCAGCCCTGACCTCTCCCCATGTTTTCTCCTCCTCCTGAGATGTTTACATCAGTGATCAGACCATGTGGGTCCACCAATAGGCAGTCAGGCTAGCACTGGAGGGAAATCACCTGTTCTTTTGGAATGAAGCCCAGATGTAGTCAGAGCTGTGGTGTAAAGGGAACAGGGTCTTGGACTTCGTGTGATCTGGTAGCTTTGGGGGTTTAACTTTCTGCAGTCTGCAAGAGCTTTGTCACTTTGCTTTGTAATCTGGAATTCGGATTTCCTTGTTGACATCAGCTATGGTCCATGCAGGTAACATTTTTCCTTTCCATTAAATTGATTTGTCAGTTGTGAGGTTGTTCATGCAGGGCTATAACTTTTATGATATCTTGGATTATTATTTTAAGTACCATTGCATTGAGACTTTGATTGAATGTGACATTTTTTTCTGGAGGCTTTCTTATTGAACTTCCAATATTCAATCAATTGCAGTTGGATTTATTAGACTTTTCAAAGAAAAGAGGTTGATTTGATTTTGTGGCAAGGGAATTGAATGACATAAAGTTCACTCTTGTACTATAAGACAGATCACAAGGTGTGTATAAAGGTAGAGTATTGAAGTTCCAGCACTACATGTTTTTGACAAGGTGTCAAGCAAAAAAAGATAGTTTCTTGCTGTTGTGTTGTAATGTAAGACATAGTTTAAGTATATGCTTTTTTTGCATTCTTCAGACATGCTGCAGCAGTTTGGAGATGGAAATGGAGACTTCCTTCTCAACGCAGCTCTCGACCCTCTGGTGGGCGGACAGGACACGTCCAGCCTCCTGTCTCCCCCCATCTCACCCCCCAGGGACCAGTTCAACTTCACCTCCAACATGAACCCGACATTACCACAGCAGCAACAACAGCCCCAACCCCAGCAGGCCACCGCCACACTACAGCATTACGGGAACGCCCAGAACGTCTCGCTTCAGAACCTCCTCAACTCACAGAGGAGCGGGAGCTTCAGTCCCAACAACGGCGTGCAGGTGACACAGCAGCAGCTGTACCAGCCGCAGCAGTCTCCAGTACAGCAGGTGCAGAGGCAACCGCAGCTGTCTCCTGCCAGCCAGGCGCCTTCTCCACAACCGGTACAGCAACAGGGACAGATTCACCAGGTGGGTTGGAACTTTCCAAAATTGTTCTCATTTCTCAGATGATACCAGGTGTGAATGATGCTGTGATTGCTCCACTCTTCTCCTAGTCCTACCACAAAATTTTGTCTGCCCAAATAAATTCAGTGTGTGTGGCTGGTGTGAGTTAAAAATTAGGTGCAGCAAACTAAAATAAAATATGGAAATGCTTGCAGTGACCTCTCAACTGTAAAGTCTTGTTTGGCGAGTATGCTTTCCAATTGAATTCCTACAGAGCTACAAAATTGTTTCAACTGTGAGTGTTGTACTGGATAAGTTAATAATGCTGTGAATGCCCCATTCCTCTCCTACCACAAAATGTTGTCTCTGCCAAAATAGATTCAATGTATGGCTGGTGACAAGGGAGAAACATGCGAAAGACATAATAGTATGTTTATAGTATGTTGAAGTTATGATATTGAATGTAAAAGATCATGCCATATCTAGTTGCACAGTCAGTGTTATATATTGTTATACTAAAATACATATCCTTGTTTTCCCAGGTGGTTATCCAGCCCCAGGTACTATCAATCATCAAAACTGACTCATCAACGTGCTCCACAGCCACGACAGCCACAGTGTCCACTCCGCTACAAACGGCCGTTGTCAACGGCAACACCATCCTAACAACCACCATTCCGATGATCATTGACGCGGAGAAGCTGCCCATCAATCGACTCACGGTGGCGAAACCGGCATCTCCGGTTCAGAAGGTGGAAAAGCGATCCTCCCACAATGCTATCGAGAAGCGCTACCGCAGCAGCATCAACGACAAGATCATCGAGCTGAAAAACCTGGTCGTTGGAGAAGAGGCAAAGGTTTGTAAAACTTACATCTGTTTTTAGCTGCATGACAAAATTTCAGGGAGTATTTAATTGTAAATCCGGAAAAAATAAATTGCAATTGTTTTATTTTGATTGTAATATTTGTATTTCAGTTATGCAGAAATATTAAATCTTGATATGAAATAATGAACTTACATTATGTTGCCATGGAAGGGATGGTTTTAACGCCCTAGTTGTTGATATGAAGGGTTTGCTAACAATGATTTATGCTTGTCACACTACAGATGAACAAAGCTGGAGTCCTAAGGAAAGCCATTGACCACATCCACCACCAAGAGAAGATCATCAACAAACTCAAACAGGAGAACCTACAACTCAAGATGGCACTTCAGAAGAGAGGTAGGCTTTTCTCCAGTCCTTGCATGTTTTCCCCTTTTTTTGCTCACTTTGTTGCCATTTTTGTTTTTATTATGATGATGTAAGCTTATCTTATGTATTGTTTATGATCTAGCCTCCTTGTCAGAGTTGGTAGTAGGAGGAGGACAGACTGAAGCGAAGGTGGAGACTCTAGACATGCTGACGCCTCCATCATCTGAAACTGGCTCTCCCAGAAGATACCTGTCAGAGTGCAGCAGTGACTCTGAGCCTGGCAGCCCGGAGAGCGTGAAGGTAGGGATGTTGACATTTTTGTTGTATAGGCCCTTTCAATGTTTACATGCTGATTTTTTCTGGTCCAAGGGTAAAAGTCCCCAATGATTATTATCTTCATGAAAATAAATGAATTAACAGTAACGCTTTTTTTATTTTATTTCGACCAGGTGAAAAAGGAGGAAGATGCCTTCAATCCCTGCGGCTTGCTTGACCGCACCAGGGTTGCCCTCTGTGTCTTCATGTTCGCCTGTCTGGCCTTCAACCCATTCGGCACTCTGTTTGGTGGGGTCGGCAGTGGTGCCGGTATAGGTGCTGACTACATGCAAGCACACACAGGAGGTCGTACTCTACAGGGCGACACGTCAGGTAAGAACAGTACAAAAGTCGATATCTTTCCAACATTTCTGTCAAGTTTCTCCCCAACCCTGTCATACTGTAAGTCGCTTCTTTCACAAGACATAACTGAATATAATTTTTGAATGCAGCCTGTTGTGCAGCATTAGATCTGTCATGAAAGTTTTCTAATTTTCCTCGTTTTTCAACAGCTGTAGAACTGAGCTGGCAGGAGTGGCTGTTCCCCACGCTGTGGTTGTGGCTGCTCAACACGGTGGTGGTGTTGGGGGTGTTGACGCGGATCCTCGTGTATGGCGAACCGGTGACTGTCCCCCGCACCAAGGCCTCCACCACGTTCTGGAGGCACCACAAGCAGGCCGAGGTGGACATCTCCAGGGTAAGGATCCCCTTTTGTTTCTTTGAAGATGTATTTGCTGATGAACATTCACCCCACCTACATGTACATTGTAGCTGAAAGCAAGACAACTGCTTACAACTAGTTCCGTGTTTTTATTTGGTATGGGTAATATCATCTTTTGAAAAAAGTAACTGATTCACTGGAAAAAAATGCCAGTATTTTGCGTCATGATTTTTTGCTGAAGTTGAGTTTTTGAGAATGAAATGTCAATCTTTTGTTTCCAGGGTGACTACGCCTCAGCCACGCAGCATCTCCGGACCAGTCTGACCGCCATCAGCCGCCCGCTCCCTACGTCTAAGTTCGACCTGGCCTCCAGCCTGTTCTGGAACATGCTGCGGCAGGGTCTCCAGCGGATGTGGATTGGGCGCTGGCTGGCGGGCTGGGCCGGGCGTGGCATCGGGAAGGAGCATGGGAAGACGTCGGCGCGAGACGCGGCACTGGTGTACCACAAACTGCACCAGATGCACATGACAGGTAAGAAGAACAAACAAATTCCATCAAAAATGCTGTACATGTTTCTTTTGTTGCCTCAACGTTTTAAGTACTTTGTAAAATGCAAGGTATCTTCTGCTGCATTTGAGATAAAGATGATTTATATTTACTCTCCACACAGAGGTTTGGCTCTGGCTTGATCTGGTTATCTTTTTAGGAGCTTGTGTTCGGCTCTATTTTGTCAGATTTTCTTCGTGTATACTGGGCAAACGTCTGTCAGCAGTTGCAAGCATCAATGCCCTGTATTAAACCTAATAGCGTTTTTTTGTTGTTGTAGATCACCTCCCATGTGGTCGTCTGGCTGCCATTCACATGGCTCTCTGTGCCGTGAACCTGGCAGAGTGTGCTGAGGAGAAGCTGAGCTGCGAGTCTGTGGCTGAGATCTACATCACTGCTGCCCTCTGCGTGAGGAAGAACTTCCCAGTGAGGATGCACTTCCTCGCTGTAAGTTTAACCCCCAAAATGTTATCCAAGAACATTGTCTTTGTCTAAATAGTGTTTTTTTTAATCAACAAAAGCCAACTACACACAAAATTACTGGTTGTAGGAGTCCGTAGTTTTAGAAAACAGATATCAACCATTTTTAGCACATTTTCTTTACCGTGAATATGTGTTTTGTATTGCCAATGTACTACAGAATTGTTCACTTCAAGCAAAAAATTCAAACATTTGAAAAAAATTTCCTTTCCCTCCTAAGGCAAAACTAAATCCTTATGAGAAAAAGTCTCAAAGGCTCAAAATAAGTGAATTTATGGTCTATCCCATTGTCTTTTCCAGCGTTACTTCCTGAGCCTGGCGCGACAGGTGTGCAGCTCACGCGGAGAGGAGACCCCTGCGTCTCTCCAGTGGCTCTTCCACCCGCTGGGACACCGCTTCTTCGTGGACGGAGACTGGAGCTTCCAGGAGAAGGACAGCATGTTCAGCTCCACTGGAAACCCAGGTAACAAGAGGAACACTTACTGTAAATCTTAGACTATTTGCAGTGGTTTTCTTTGCATGTAAAAACTTAAAAGTCAAAGTCTATTACAATCCAGTTATAGTAATCCAAATCGTATATGTGGTTCCTTGATCCTTGTTTTGTGGTGAACCCTAAGTATATGTTTGAAAAATCGTCATTGTATTACTACTGTACTACAAAATCGTTTCAAAATTCAAATGCAAACTTAACGCACCTCCAAGGAAAACATCCTTTCAGCCCCGACTAAGAAACTCTAAAAAGAAATAAATGAAAAGTCATGCTTTGGCAGGTGGATAGCTGAAAGCTTCATACTCTATTAAAGCACATCTGTTTACCATGTATTACACATTTCAACTTTTGTTTATCTAAGTATTTTGAAATAAAACGAAGAGTTTGAATTCATGGGAATGTTTCTGTTGTTTTCCAGTTGATCCTCTGTCCCACCTGAGCCAAGCGTTCCGGGAGCACATGTTGGAGAAGGCCCTGTACTCGTTGGTCACACCTTCCAACACTAACAACAACAACCCCTCCATCACAACAGCAGACAGCGAAGACAAACCTGTCAGGTAAGCAGGAAAAACTTTGTTCATTTCAATAAAAAGTTCTGTGCTCTACCTTTGAAGTCTGCAACACACTGTTATCTGCTCAATGTAAAATTTGATAATTGTCCAGACGTAGTTATTGACTTTTATTTGAGATTGTTGATCACCAGGAGGTCGCTGAACTTTAGAATGACAGGGAATCAAGCTTACTTTTCGCTAGAACTTTAAGTGAAAAACATAACATTTTATTTGTATCTGTGACCTGTGAAGATTGGTCCACTCGAGGACATCAGTGTCATTCCAATTGAAAGTCTCCTTTTGGGTTATGGCGAGCTATCTTCCTGTTCCTGTTTTTTTTTTTATGTAGCATCACCATACTTACTTTTGTCTACTAAGATTTGTGGCAATTCTATAGAAAATTGATATGATGCTAAACATGTTTCCTTTCTCACAGTTGCACCCAGCTGACAGACACCCAGGAGTACCTGCAGCTCCTGAGCGAGTGTGCGGACTCCGCAGGATCCTCCAAGAACGTCACCTTCACCATATCCTCCAGCATGGCGACCATGCCCGGTGTCGATGCCGTGGGAAAGTGGTGGTACTCTGTCCTGAGCGTGGCCTGCTATTGGCTGGTCGGGGAAGATGAGGCGGCTGAGAGACACTACGCGGTGGTGGACAGTCTGCCCAAACAACTGGACCATTCTGAGTAAGCATTACTTTCTTTATAATCATTTCCAAGACTTTTACTTCATTGAGAGTTTACATCCTTTCCAAGACTTAACTTCATTGAGATTATCTCAAACTCACTCATCATTGAGATTATCTAGAATCATGAAATTGAGTTTAAGTTTTGGTTTGGTTTTTGCAATTGCTTCTTCAGACCCTTTTCTCAAAAAATTTAAATCCCTTTCTATTTTGCAAATTTTTGGTAAACGTCCTTGCAACTGCTTCATTCTAATACTTTGAAGAAAATTCCTGTCCTTTATGTCCTAAGACTTAAAGTTAAATCTGTTCCTATTTTTTAAAATCCCTTAGGGATATGCTGCCAAAAGCCGTGCTGTCTGCCTTCCGCGCTCGTCGGCTGCTGTTGAACGGAGGAGAGGACAACAGTCACAGCTGTCTGCTGTACTGTGACAAGGCTGGGGCACTGCTCCGGCACAGCATCGGCATGGCAACCACCAATGAACAACAGGCTTCCAAACAGGTAGGAATAAAGTTGTCTATTTGAATACTGGGAAGTAAACTGGTCTTCAAAATGTGTTTTGAGCAGATTTATGTTACATGTAGTACCGATAGTTGTAGTTTGAAAGATGTCTCTATTCTGTGTACATGGTTGATAAATGGGAAAGGCTTTTCCATCTTTATTTTTTTATGAAAAGGATGGTAGCAGTCTTGATTGACGACATACAAATGTACTTATTTTATCTTGTGCACGGTAACTTACAGATTCACTTGTTGTGATGAAAAAAGTAAACTCCTGGTTTCTTTTAACTCTAAAGGATGGGTGTAATTTTATAAGTAGAAAGCTAGTTCTAATGTATATACAGTGAGTACTGTGTGTGCAGTGAGAGAGAGAAAACACCTGTTGCTAGGGTGCATTGTAGTTGCATTGCATGTGCAACACAGAAGTGCAATGTAACTGCAGTGCAGCCCAGAGGCAGGAACAGACCACTATGTACTTAGGGTAGAACAGAGGACAATAAGAAGGGTTCCTAGGATAAAATTAGAATAAAAGGTTCTTAGGATAAAATTAAGATAAAAGATAAAATTGAACTTAATTATGGCAGTCCCTATTTTGCAGTGCACTAGTTGTCTACAATGAACCTATGGTGGTGTTACTTTTGCACTGGCTGTCATGCCAAAGTGCACCACTTTTCTGAATTGCAGCAGATGACACCAGTTTTATTGCAGTGCACCTGTAACATGCAGCTGCACAAGTTCCGCCAGATGTCAGCGGCTGACTTGTCTCCAGGTGTATGCAGTGCACATCACCTTTTCTGTGGCTGAGGTGCATTGTAGTTGCATTGCATGTGCACAATGGAAGTGCAATGTAACAGCAGTGCAGCTCAGACATAGTTCCAATGCAAGGACAATGCAAGTAGCCTCTAAGACTTAATTGTATGAAAAATACAGTGTAGGAAGAACCTATAACTTAATTATTTTAAGATAAATACAGCCAGTAGCATTTCTGGGTCAATACAGCCAGTAGCATTTCTGGGTCAGAGTTTAAGTGTATTTCCAACAGGCAACACAAATATTGGACTTACCAATAGTACAGGTCAGCTTTAAGTTTAATAGAGAATGACATCAGGTGAAGTTTCAATTTAGGAATGAAATAAGTTTCTACTTACTACAGGTATCTTGTTGATTAGAATTGTTGGTAGCTAAAAAGTGGCAAGCATGTTTTGTACATTTTTGTATTCATGAGGAGGATGAAACAAATTTAGAAAATGGATAACTAACAGAAGAAGCAAATGTACAGAAATCTCACAATGCCACCCCTTTGATGTTCTACAGGCGGTTCAGTTGCTGGTCTGTGATTGGTTGCTGTCGACACGGACGGCGGTGTGGCAGGTGGCGTGTAACAGCGGTCCCATTGGTGCCAGCTGCGCCCGACCGACCGAGCTTCACGGCTTCCAGGAGGACCTGGCCAGTCTGAGGAAGATTGCACAGGGACTCAAGCCTGCACTGTCACGGGTAGGTAAACGGTTCCCTGCTTTTGAGCAAGCACTGTCATGCAAAGTTACATTTTCTTTACTACTGTTAATCTTGAAATGTTAGCGGTACTGTGAAATCATTACACTGCAAGTATGCATTTCCATTGTAAACTGCAAATTTAAAACACTGAAAAAAAAAAGAACTTTCCCCTCCAACCAAGAAATAAATTCTTAGCAAAAGAAAGGAATTTACCGTGCTACAAAACTTTGTGCAACAGTTACATCGATTGTCAACTGGTGATTGATAAACAATAGAAAGTCACTGTTGACTTAAAGGGAAAATGTTTAGTTTACATGAAGAATCATGTCTGTGCATAAACTCTGATTAGTTCTTAGTTACAGTGAAGTGTTTACCTGTATTAAGTGTTTTGTCTTTTTCTCATATTTACAGGTGTTCCTTCATGAAGCCACAGCACGTCTCATGGCAGGTGCCAGCCCCGCCCGCACCCAGCAGCTTCTGGACCGCAGTCTTAGAAGACGAAACATCTCACAGAAAGGTCAGTGTTCTGGAATAACACCTATACATGTCATAAGGACCATCTGGCCAGTTTGAGCACTTTTAGGAAGCCCCTTATATTAAATAATAGACCAGATTTTATCGGTCCCGGAGTGGTCTTTTTCAGCAATTTTGACTGAAGACCTCTTGTAATATTTTTTGTGCCCCCTAAATACTTTTTTAAATTGAATTGAATTTGTTGCTATATACTTTCTGAACATGTGCAAAAAAACTTCTAGTAGTACTGAAAGTCCTGAAATAAAATTTGTTGTTAGTTAAGGAAAAAACTTACCCAAATTCTGTATTTTCCACAGGTGACACCACGTCCTTCCAGATTGGGGAGCGTGAGCGTGCGTCTGCGCTGATGATGGCGTGTAAACACCTTCCCGCGCCCGTTCTCTCGTCCCCCGGCCTCCGTGCAAGCATGCTCAGCGAGGCGGCGCAGACGTTAGAACACCTCGGCGATCGCCGGGCGCTACAAGACTGCCAGCAGATGATCCTACAGCTGAACGTGTCGCCAGTCTCCAGCTGAGACAACGTTCCAAAATGAGCCATGGACCAAACCTGGGCTGTGTTCAGGACAGAAAGTTGCTTATTGAGATGGACAAAAATTTGTGTCCTATGTAGTCCAAAATTCCTGACATCATTGATGAAAAAACAACAACATGGGCCGCCAAACATGAAGTGGGATGGAATAAAATTGAAAGCTGGGGATAGCCCTGGTCTGAACTCAGTGGATAGTTAAGTTAAATAAAAAGTTCAGAAATAGTATGTATCAAGTTTTGTGTTAACTTATTGTGAAAGAATATTTGTGCAAAACGTGCAAGTACTTATATCATGAGTCAGAATTTTTCAGTTGCAATTTTGATAGCAATAAGTATCAATGGATGGAATTATAAAGCTAAATCAAGCATTCTTGAAGTGAAATTTATTTTCTTGGCGAGTACTGATCTGAGTCAGTATTTAATCTGTGATAAAAGTATGTGACATGACATGTTGATCTAGTTTGTATATCTTGGTTTGTACCTCAGAATGAATCACACTGGATGTGTGCAAGTACATGTCAGTAAAACATGAAAAGTTGACCTGGTTGCATGTGTATTGCCTTGCTTGTCTGTTTCGATACTAGTAGTTTGTAGCCCAGCAAGAGTTAATAGGAATTACAGAATTCCCGTATATAATATACTGTCAAAGTGAGGTAAAAGAGATACTTAAGACAAATTTTTCATTAGTTTTCCACAAACAAGTTAAGAAAACTCACTAAAGGAAAGGAAGAAAACTCAGAATACTGGAAATGTCTATTCACACAATGCTGATCAGAACAACCTTCAATTTTAGCAGTTTCACAGTTCTGTAAATATTAAGTACAGTAAACAGCATAATATGCATGAACTAAATTATCGACTAAAGATGCCTAAATTCTTTGTAGCCAGACGTACAGTCGAACCATGTTCCAATCACGACCTGTCGAAGTAAAATTGAAGATCCAAACGTCAGATAGATCCTGGATATTGATCGGATTTATTAACCTCCTTGAAGAAACACACAGGCACACTAGAGGATAGTGATGAGACAAAATTCTTGCCCAGAAGGCTTGGATAAATCATGCTTTGGGAAAGTAAGAAATACTACTTCTCTCAAAGCAGATACGTGATAACTTCTTCTAATTGGGACTGCCCTTAAAAAGAAAACACCTGAAAGCGATTTTTTTTTAAATCAACATCTGCTTGATGGGCCAGGTAACACCGGGAACGCGCGCCACCTGGCGAAGCCTTTGAAAATTACAGCCCTAGAACATGTTTCATTCCGCAAACTTCGGAGTTCTATTCACAAATTATGCAGGAAATGAATGTTTTTTGCCTACGCACGCCTTGCTTGAGAAAAATTGCTATGTAAAACACAGTTTCCGTCAAAAATTAAATTCGTCAGCGTTTATATCACGTGACAAAATATAGAGGCAATATATACGCATGCGTACGCCCTCCGCCAGAAAGCCCGGTTAGCTCAGTCGGTAGAGCATGGGACTCTTAATCCCAGGGTCGTGGGTTCGAGCCCCACATCGGGCGACTTCTCTTTTCATTTTTTTCTTCTTACCTGTGAAATCATTCCACAATTTGCCTTACAGCCAGAAAAAAATCTTATTTATATTCATTTTTTTTTCCATTTCATTTCTTTTATCAACAAACCACCGGTCATAACCTCACGGCCCTATAACGTTAAAAGTACAACTCTTGTGTAACGGCGACTACTAGCAAATACGCATACCAGTATGCAAAGTTTGTAGTATCTACATCATTGACAGACTTGCTTGTAATTTACGTTGAATAAAACTTTAAGCCATGAAAGCTAGCCTCAAGAGACCACAAAACGGAGGAGTGAGAAGTTATAACTTTCTGACCCGGGTACCCGGCCGGAGTTTCATCTTTCATATGAAAAGCCCGACCAAATCTGTCCAGACATGGAGACAGGACATATCCATATACGCCAGGCTACGTTCCTTCATCTGTTACGGGTTCTTCCGGTTAATATCCTTCACTAGTAAAACAGATATTCCCGAAAATACTCACTGATACACGCACATACACGCCTTGCACACAACAACTTGCCGCCAATTTTGCAAATCTATTTCGGGTCCTGATTGGCCCATGTCCCCCTACTTCCAACCAATGGCGTCCAAATGTTCCAAATGTTCCATTTGTTCCAAATGTTTCATTTGTTCCAAATGTTCCAAAATGCATTTGGAGACACACGGGGGGAAGTAGAGTCAAACCTGCCCAAGCGACCAACTCTTCAAACCGACCACCTGGTCATTACGACCACTTTTTTCTCGGTCCCGATAATTTTCCCAATTGACGTAAGTATAAGTGACCTTTTCAAGACGACCACCTGGCCAACACGACCGCCAAAAATTAGGACCACAAAAGGCTAAATCCCTGCCCATAACGACCGCGTCGTCATTTTGAGGCTTGAGCTGTCATGGATTTTCGATAACAAGCGTGATTTTGTGCCAAAATAGGCCAGTTTGCGTCGGATTTTGACTGCCATACGATGTTATGTTCAAAATAAAAGTGGCGGTGGATGCGCGTGTCTGGGTTGTTTTGGGTCATTTATACTATGCCTCGGGCATGTTTTTGGTTATAGTCTTCAAACCGACCACCTGTCCAAGCCGACCGTTTGTATACAGTGCAGTTATAAGGCCTATGAAAAAAAAATTCCCCTTACGCCATGTGGATTCGATTATGTGGATGACATCCCTGCGCGCAGCGATTTTCGGCCGTTTCCAAAGTAAATTAAAAAAGTTTTCAACAATACATTAATTTTTACGAAGCAGCCTCAGCTCTAGAATAAGCAAATGTATGCCGTGGAATGCAAAAAATAAATGTCGGAAAACGTATACAGATGTCATAGAACATTACAATAATTTTTTTAAGAAATGGGTCTTGGTTACCACAATACCCAATTTTGAGACATTTGGCCCCAAAAGTACGGCGTTTTTAGGTAATTATGAAGACAATGACTCCCTAAGATACTCATTGCCAAGCAAAAAAGGTTGCCTAGCAACCGTTGCCATGTAAAAGCAGGTTTCTTTTGGCACCACCCCTAGAATTGTTTCTATTGTTGTATAGAACACTTGTGCCAAGTTTCATGCTTTTACCACATTTTGCACAATTTTTGCACCAATCGCCTAGACTACAAGGTCAAAGAAGATGTGAAAGGACAAAACTGAAGAATCTATTGTTTGGTATACTATATTCAGTCATTTGTTCAACCTTCCAGGCCACTTAGATTTCATAATGCAGGCAGCTTTTTTTTTTGTCAAACCTTTTTTTTTATTGGCACGCTCAAAGCAGTTTTTGAATTCACCCAGAGGATGTCACCCATATGATCAAATCAACATGGCCTTACAGTTACATTACAGTCCTGAAAAAATTAGGGTCAGTAGGTAGGGATTCTCTTCTTTATTCAAAAATGTCATTTCTAGATTTTGGTCCAATACTACAATTTTAAGAAAAAGAAACACAGGAACAATACATACAGACTTGTCATGATTTATTCATGTTGAGATATCCTCTGATATCTTTTCTATGGTATTTACTTATGTATGACTGAGGCCTGATCTAACACGAATTCTAATGCTGTCACAAGCAACTGTCAATAATGACTTAAATATGTATACATTCTGATACAGATTCACAAAGGCAAGCAGTATACTGGATTTGTAAAAGGTGCAGTGGCCGATTGAGTAGAGTGTTTGCCTTGCATTTGGTAGGTCAAGTCATACCAAAGACACTTTTTTTCAAAACGGTACATTCTGCTTTTTTCTGGCTTAGTACTTGCTTGTGTGGTTCAAGGGCTACAGAAATGAAGATGACCACTGCCCTGTATGTCACCTGGTGTGGAACACTTGTCAGAAGCATTGTAACAGGGATCAAACTTTCACATGTTTGTTTCAACCCACTTACTAATACTATGCTATTATGAGACCTGTGTGACTCAGAGCCAATCAGGTCACTTGCCTTTCCTGTATTGAAATATTTAAATTCCAATTATTTCTCTACTAAGAGGTGCCAAACTTTTCAGCCAAGGAGATGATTGAAGTATAGTAGCAAACCGGAGCTAGAGTAGGATGAATTCTAGGCTTATTCTATACAAACTTCATCTAGATTCAGCGCTATGACATTTTGAAGATCTCCCCCTCATCACTTCTTCTCTCCTCTGCTAATGTACTGTAGTCCCCGAGTTTGACTTCGTATGTGTGTCCATGGCCATCTCGGGGCCGACCAATCATTTGCTTCGTCTTGTGAATTTCTTCTGTCTCTCCCTCCGAGAGTTGCGGGAGCTCGACCAGCGGCTCCAGCCTCTTTCTGATGACCAGCTCGCCGTTGGACTTGAGGTAGCAGCCGTCATATTCCTCCGGTCGGGGCACACCGTTTTTCAGGTTGACGGGAACGATGCGTATGAGGTGCTTGATCTGCCACAGCTTGTTGTTGACGCTGGGTGTGTTTCTGAACACGTACATCTTCCTCATCTGGGGGAGGAAGGAATGGAAGAATGGTCAGCAGGGCTCAAAATACACAATGATGCATCAATTTTGCTCTTTTGTGCACCCAAAATTGACCTGTGCACCTAATTGTTGAGTGTGGTGAATCAGTGCACCTAGATACCTGTGAAGAGTTACGTATGCAAATTATGTAAGAACTATTGTACAGCAATAATACAATAAATCTTTTTTAACATTCAAGAGTCAGAAAAAACAGCAAAACCTTGTTGTATTACTTAGCATTACAATTTGGATTCATCACAATTTTTTGACCCACAAAACAGTAGATTGCTGAAATTCTACGTTTTTAATCTACGATAGATCAGTAAGCATAAGCAGTGAACAGAAATGGTTGAACAATATGTCTAGGGAACAGATGAAGTAATAATCTCCAGGCAGATTTACCAGTGGCATAAGATAGTATCAAAGCTGACCAAGGAGTACAGTTGGCCAAAGGGAGTTATGAGCCACTCTTACGCCTGCTTCACTCTTGGCAGCCTTTGATACTATCTTATTCTACCGTAGGATCTGTTTGGAGACTATTATTGTCAGAAGTTTCCCACCTGGTCAAGTTTCATCTCTTTGACGAGATCTTTAATCCAATACGGCTGTCGTATGACAGATTTGACCCTCCAGACGGCGTGAAGCGGCGGGGCGCGTTCAGTCATATGGTCCGGGGACTCCGGGAACTCCGGCCAGACCTGGTGCGGTGGCGGCGGTGTCTCGTTCTTGTAGAGCTTCGTCCGCACTGACGTTTGCAGGACCTGGGTGACGTTCCTCAGCAGGGAACCCTGGGATAGAGTGAACAGTGTTTGTAAACAGCAGTAACAACTTTCATGTAGCAGGGCTTTTTCTAAAGAGGGGAAGAAAAGCATTTTGCCCCCAAAAACATGTACATGCAGCCAAAGTGAGCAGTGTTCTTGTTGCCTCCCGTTCGTAGCGCGTGTGAGTGTCAATTTTTCTTCTTTCTATAATGTGCTAAGCCTCATTAGATTGGGGGCCATAAGCTGTACACCTACACCAGACTGGAAGGTTTGAAGGGGTCCTTCTCACACGGGGAAGGACCCCTTCTCTTTAATAACGATAAGTGTGGTGGTGGGTTTGTTAACATACAACATGTGAATCTCCTCAAAACTTCCATTTCCTAATAATATCCTAGCCATGGGAAGTCCCTAACCGAAACTAGGTTATGATATTTAAATGAGTGGAGTGCGAAAATCCGTGTAAAATGTCTTTCCCAAGGGCACAACATCTGGGGACATCTCAGTCTTGGCCAAATTCTCGGTTGCACGATATACGAATAAACAAAATGCTGGGGTTGGCATACATCCTTAATGCTGCTATTATTTTTTTAGAAGACTGGACACCAAAGGTGACACTGCAAAGCAGTGTGGGCAATGGGGTTAATATAATGGGGTTAAATACTCGACTGCTGTCATAAAAGGGTCGTTTCACCCCACCATCTGCTTGGAGTTTAGAGCATGCCAAGTTTTTTCGCACGATATTCACATATAAAGGCATTCTCAAAGCCTAACATAGCGTTAAAAAAGCCTTTAAGTATTGATTAATAAGCATACTAATGAAAACCCCATGTATTTCAACTAATGAACGAAATATTAGCGAAAATTTGAAGGGCAAAATACGAGAAAATACCTTCGTGAGCGCCGCCATCTTGGACTTGTTCCCAGGTCTGTTCGGCCTTCTCGTTCCCAGATACCATCCGTCAACATCTGCTGACACATATGACGTTATTAAGGCGGGAAATTCAATTCAAGATGGCGTCGTCTGCAGCTGAGAGGGTCTGTTTATTTGTGTTTCTCACGCGTATTTTGATTTTGGAGCATCCATTCGTTCATTTGTAGCACAAACATATAACGAGGTGCTCATGTGGACATTTTAGCGACACGTTTGTGTATATGTGGGTACAAGTAAGGAGGTTATATAACCTCCTTGGTACAAGTGACAAAACTGTGACCGGGGGGAATTCAACGTTCAGGGAAATTTACGAAGGCCATCCACTGCGCAACAAAAGTATGCCGCCTGCCTTCCTGTACATGAACATAAATTATTCAGCTCATCAGCTATCATACATTAGTTTGTAGGAAGCTAGTCTTCTTGGACTTTATGAGTAGATTAAATGATCAATGACAGCAGGCAAGCCGGATTAGTGATAATGTACAATACCCTAAAATACGTAATCCTATCGTATCATGGAATCTGAAATGCACCTGTCCATTAATCATGTCATTACTGTTAGTCTTCCTGTTTATTTCCTATGAGTTTTAGTAGGTTGGATTAGCACCAGTGCGCAATACTCTTGAAAGAGGCAATTTCACTTGTTTCGAATTCGAAAGTAGAAAAAAATGTAATGTTGCATGAACTGCAGCAATGTTAACTAACACGTCATGCAGCAGTCATGATTCTTTCTTTCTTTCTTTGTTTTTTTTTGTATTGCGTACTTGGGACGGTTTGATACGTTCTGTATAACATTAGGTAAGTTTAGATAACGACTGAAGTTAGTTCGGTTCTGTACAACGTTAGGTTAGTTTTATCAAGGATGCAGAATTACAAATATCTAGCCTCCGATGATACTACAGTCAGTGGTATAAGGTATATTTTCACGAAAAAGGAGGCACCATTATGCTTGCCTAAAGATTGGATTTCGTGCAGTGGGCGCGAGAACTTTGTGGATTGAGCCCCGGTTCTAATGGGCTAACGTCAGTATCTAACGACATTTTAAATGTTGGCTGAAAACGTCCACCATTTCAGATATAGGAATTAACTTTCTACCACGTTGACTTTTGAGATACCATAGGTATTCAGGATAGGTCCAACAAAAGATTAAATTACATTAGTTTCTTCAAATTCTTTATGTATATGTGTGTTCAATCCCAGTGATGAGAGACTGATTCAACAAAGATACCATAGTAAGAAGGTTAGCCTCAGACTCAAAGTATTCGGGTCACAAAGGTACAAAGCTTCTAAATATGGTAGAGTAGAAGCTAACACAAATCAACAATCAATCTCAAATTCACATTTTACTATATTCATTTTCAGCCATTTTTCGGCGCAGGTGCTCAGCTCAGTGTCACTGTCTGCAGTGGGGCCCAACGTCAGAAATAGATTCAATGAGTGTTCATTCAACAATTGTTAGGCTTCCCTTAAGTACGCATTCACGACAATTCGTTGTATTCACTTTACGCTGACCAGGGGAATACGTTTTCTTAAAAATGTACTGATTTAGACACTTTCACAGAGCGGTGATACGACAGGAATAAATGGCCAAAAATTGTACATGCAGTAGGATTCTCAAATGTGTTGAAACGGCACACACATAGCTGGTTTCATTACCTCAAAACATACATTAATACATTATTAAAACACTTTGAGTAGTAGTATAAAGTAATCAATGAAGTGCGTAAAGGACACATTTCTTACTTGCACAGTTGCGCTTGTCCATGTCTGCAAAACTGATTCCCTTTCCACAGTGGTTACTGACAAATCTCTCGTCTCGAGCTCTTATTAAATCTTACACTTTGCAGCTGCGACGCAACGTATACGCATATACACAATTCCTTTCAGCACACATGAATTATGTAGTCATATTTAGTCCCTCAGCTTATTGTGTTCAAACCCCCTCCGGGAGGAGGCTGTATTTGGTCTGGTTGTTCCCGCCCAAATTTCGACAAACAGTTGGAACATCCACGGTAAGGACCAGTGAGTTGCTGCCAGACTGCACTTCGTAGGTCAGCCATGCGGATAATGTTTGCCAAAGGGTTGAGCGCAGAGTTCAACGTCACCAGGAAAGGCAACCAGCTCGCAAAACTGCCTAAAGTCCACATTCAAATTGGGCATACATCTCTGTTCGTGAAGCAAAGTCGAAAAACCAGAAGAGTCGAAAAACCCAGTATCCAGAAAACGAACGCCAGCGCCACAAGGATCATCACCGTTCTTGCCTTCCTTGCGCTGGAGTCGAATTTTCTCTGGGTTTCGTCTTGTGCTTGTGCATCGCGGTCTTTCCTTCCTCCAGTCGTCCCAGGGTTCTCTCTAGCTTCGGCCCATCGGGCCCCACCTCCTCGGAACTGTCGAAGTCTTTTCTTCTGGCGCCGTTTGATGCTTACAAAAACGCTGATGTTCGTGTATATTAGGACGACATTTAGGAACACCATTATAGAAGTCACAAAAATGACATAGCCCCAGGGGAGCAATAAGCAGCCTACCGTGGACGAAGAGCGATTATATAAACAATTCCAACCCATAGAAGATGAAAAGACGCACAGCGACAATGTGACCCATAAAAACACAATTGCTACACTTGCATTACGCTTGGCTGTAAAAGCGTTGTTGTGGAACAAAATAGGGTGTCTCACAGCTATGTAACAATCTATTGATAGCAATGATAGAGCTGATGCCGACATTATCTGGGTAAAAGACAAACATGCACTAATGTGTAACGAAGTAATCACTCCGTACTGTTCCAACTGACCAAAAGCCAAGCAAATCAGTAGTACCCCTGGTAGAAGGTCTGCCATAGCGAGGTTGGCTATGTACAGATACAAGGCCTTGTGGAGCTTCCGGGTTCTGATGATGCTAAACAGAACCAAAACATTGGCTAAGATTATGAAGACCCCCATGGCCCCGAAAATGTTCCCAAGCCACCTATTATCCCTAGTGCTAAACGGAGCGTAATAAGAGGCACAGTTCACACTGGCCTGTAGAAAGGACATGTTCGTATGTTCGAGGTGCCAATAGTAACAGTGAAAAACGCTGTCAAATGTAGGTGCTTCAGGAAATTGTAGAGGGTCTGATCTGTTGTTGAACATGTCGGGAAACTGTAGAGGGTCCGAGCTGTTGTTGAACACGTCAGGAAACTGCAGAGGGACCGAGCTGCTGTTGTTGAGCACGTCAGGAAACTGTAGAGGATTCGAACTGTTGTTGCTGAACACGTCGGGACACAGCACGAAAACGAATATTTAAGCATACTTTCCGAGATACTTAAATGTAGCCTAAAGGTGGGAAAATATTTCCGCAGAGTTTACGGTATCGTAAAGACCACGGAAACCATGGTTTTACATTTCCGTAACCTTTCCGTATTCGTTAAGGCAGATTAAATACATGTCATATCTTTACATAACCTTTAAGCATCCTTATATGCGCCGTATATGAAACGGGTATTGCTTATGTACAGAAAACATCTACAGGCTTTGAACCGACCATACGTTCACATACAATCAGTTAACCTTCGCCTTTTTTTAATTTTCGTGGTTCTCTAAGGTGGAAATTACCAATAGGAGATGATATATTTTCATTGCCCTTCCGTTACAATTGATCTCATTTTACATACTCTTATCAGTATAGGTCTATGGAGACCTCCCCCTTTTATGTATAGGTATGGTAGCGTTTATTTCTAAGAAGAGGCATTGCTTTTACCAAATTAAGAGTATTTTCCGCTCAATATACCACATGCGCCGTTCAATAAAGCAGCGGCTTCAAATGAATAGCTCCTGCTGTGTTTGCGTGTTTAGTTTAACCAAGAAAAGTAAATATCCTGTGTGAAAGCTACATATAACAGATACAATCTTTCCGATATCTTTCCGTTACATTTGAGCTGACTTTACATAAAAGGGGGGAGGTTTAAGCAAACCTCCCCCCTTTTATGTATAGGCGGAAAAAAGATGTAGGAAAGGTAGCGTTAATCATTACTTGAAGAAGAGGCATTGCTTTTACCAAATTAAGAGTATTTTCCGCTCAATATACCACATGCGCCGTTCACTTAAGCAGCGGCTTCAAATGAATAGTGTTTGCGTGTTAAGTTTAACCAAGAAAAGCAAATCTCCTTTGTGAAAGTTACATATAACAGATACAATCTTTCCGATGTCTTTCCGTTACATTTGAGCTGACTTTACATAAAAGGGGGGAGGTTTAAGCAAACCTCCCCCCTTTTATGTATAGGTGGAAAAAAGGTGTCGGAAAAGTAGCGTTAATCATTACTTGAAGAAGAGGCATTACTTTTACTAAATTAAGAGTATTTTCCGCTCAATATACCACATGCGTCGCTTACTAAAGCAGCGGCTTCAAATGAATAGCTCCTGCTGTGTTTGCGTGTTAAGTTTAACAAAGAAAAGCAAATCTCGTCCTGTGTGAAAGCTACATATAAAAGATACAATCTTTCCGATGTCTTTCCGTTACATTTGAGCTGACTTTACATAAAAGGGGGGAGGTTTAAGCAAACCTCCCCTCTTTTATGTATAGGTGGAAAAAAGATGTCGGAAAGGTAGCGTTAATCATTATTTGAAGAAGAGGCATTATTTTCTGCTCAATATACCACATGCGCCCTCACTAACGCAGCAGCTTCGCCTGAATAGCCCCTGCTGTGTTAACGTGTTGAGTTTAACCAAGATAAGCAACATTTGCTCCTGGTTAAAACTTACATATAGCAGATATAATTTTTGGAATGTATAGGTGCAAACGGAAAGGTAGCGTTAATTATTATTCTTAAAAGAGGCATTGCTTTTACCAAATTACGAGTATTTTCCACTCAATATACCACATGCGCCTCTCACTAAAGTAGCGACCTCGCCTGAATAACTCATTCTGTGTTAGCGTGTTTGACGAAACCAGGAAAATCAAAATATCCTCATGGAACATATGGTATCTTTCCAATGTCTTTACGTTACCATTGAGCTCACTTTACACAAAAAGATGCTATGTACAGGTGCAAGAAAGATGTCGGAAAGGTAGCGTTTACTTTTTCCAGTAGTAGATCTATCGTATGTTACCGATATCGTTCCGTTACCTTTGCCTTTGAGCTTACTTTTCAGAAAACTCTCTGAACTTTCTTTACAGAGGTGGAGATTGATAGTTACAGAAAAAGATGTTGGAGAGGTAGCGTTGAAAGCAAGGAAATTAAATATTTAACCTCCTTGTTGAAAGGAAACAACAGTCGCCGGGAGGACTGGGTACATGCCCCCGAAGATTGGTGGTCATAATTACGGCATGTTCCCGTTCAGGGTAAGAGGACTAGTACTGGGCGGCCTGTGCAGTATGTCGCTCGCGGGTGGCTGTGCCTTGCAGCTTGGCATCCCGACGACATAGCGTCCTCACTACGCGGTAACGTATCATGGGAATATAGCGGGTTTGCTGTTTATATAATTGTACAAAAAAACTTTCTTATCATCTGGAAGAACATTTATTATCTACAAGCAATAATCACGTTCTCCCATTTTCTAGTGTGGTAACAGTTGTGTTTAGCTTAACATTGGCTAAACAGCGTACAAAGGGGATGGTGTTTTTCAAATTCAAATTTATTCGCCGTCAACTATGAATAACGAACAACGCGGCATTGAATTTCTAATTAGCAGCTCCCAGAAGAGGCCAGTCATGTGATAGGGCGTTATCCAATGACAGACAAAGGTGGGTTTTTTAAACCTAACGAATATACCATAATTCATAGAAGAAACCAGTTTGCAGGGCGTCTGTTTCGGGACAAGTCAAGAAGGAGCCTTGGATCCGTTTCAACACACGGATTATCGGCGTGGCTTTGCCGCAAATGGATTCGAACGGAACTACAGGACGGAACGGACATAACCATAGGACACTCAAGGCTTGCCAGAAACGGAGTATGTTGGAGAGTCTTCAAAGGGGCACAACTCAGGGTGAATTCAAGACTGTGTCATCTTGACCAGCATAAGCTGGCGGAGATATGGAGAGCACGGCCTGTTCATCACAAAACAGTACCCGTCTTCGGGAATCTCAGCGGATTTTTCCTAATGTGATGGCCAGATGGAACTATGCTGCTTGAAATGATGTCTTTCCAGGCGTATCGCCCGACACTGGACTCCAAATTGTGGACTTAAATGTAGCGGAGATTCGTGCATGGATATTGTACACCGATTGTTCCCTCGGTCGACCAATCCAAGTCCACAATTGGACTCACAAGATAGTTTAGACGGCAAAGCCATAGATACCGGTGTAGGTATGATTCACACCAAATAAGACACGCATACCCGATGCAAAAGTTCCAATTTAAGCCACACAAAACACATAAAGCCTACCTAAAGATGCGCAAAGGTTTAAACTTACGCCGCCTTTACTAAAAATAAATGACAACTATAGTCCAAGGAAAGATCACGGAAAGCGTTCGGATAAGTACGTTTCTGCACTTCTTCGCGTGCCTTTCAGGGTGTGTAAACGACACATAAACGTGGGGAAATCGTGACGGAAATCGACTGTAAATGTGGTCAAAAGATCACGGAAAGGTCTTAAGAAACGCGTGCTTTCCGCCCGTATAGGTTACGAAAATCTGTCATTAACGACGCCTTTAAGCGTCTAATAGTTGCGGAAAGGCACGTGAAGGAGTGCCGAAACGTACATATAAGTGCATTAAAGGGAATCTTTACGTTCACGGATAGATGTCGTTAAGTTGCGGAAAGGGTGCAGAAAGGTCTTAATAAACGCATACTTTCCTCCCGTATAGGTTACGAAAAACTGTCATTAACGACGCCTTTAAGCGTCTAATAGTTGCGGAAAGGCACGTGAGGAGTGCATATAAGTACATATAAGTGCCAACGTAAAGGTAACATTAAAGGGGATCTTTACGTTCGCGGATAGATGTCGTTAAGTTGCGGAAAGGGTGCAGAAACGTCGCGTTTACGTTGAGTTTAAGCTTGCTTAAATACCAGATTTCGTGCTGTGCGGGAAACTGTAGAGGGTCCGAGCTGTTCTTGAACACGTCGGGAAACTGTAGAGGATCCGAACTGTTGTTGAACATGTCGGGAAACTGTAGTGGGTCCGAGCTGTTGTTGTTGAGCACGTCAGGAAACTGTAGAGGGTCCGAGCTGATGTTGCTGAACACGTCGGGAAACTGTAGAGGGTCCGAGCTGTTGTTGAACACGTCGGGAAACTGTAGAGGATCCGAACTGTTGTTGAACATGTCGGGGAACTGTAGTGGGTCCGAGCTGTTGTTGAACACGTCGGGAAACTGTAGAGGGTCCGAGCTGTTGTTGAACATGTCGGGAAACTGTAGAGGGTCCGCGTTGCTGTTATTGAACACGTCAGGAAACTGTAGAGGGTCCGAACTGTTCTTGAACACGTCGGGAAACTGTAGAGGATCCGAGCTGTTGTTGAACTTGCGGATTCTGTACTTGGTGGTCAAAGTACTGACAGTCGTTGGAGGTCTGTGCCGATGGACTCTGTCTGATGAGGCTCCCGGTTGAACAGATCTATGTTGAGAAAGGCTGTATAATTTTATAGTGATAGTCACCTGTCTTTGAAATCTCTGCTTTAGCTACGTTGATACTTCATGTATTGTCCACGAGCTGGTTAAACCGATAATGTTAAACGGACTGCAACTGTCTTCGCAATTGTCACGATATCATAATCTCGCCGATTTATAGGGATTCGTCGTGCTGAGCATACAATGACAGGAGGCAAGTCACACAGGCTTTAATTTCAACTCACTCAAAAAGAGCGACCAAATGTCCTTCAAAGTAGATAATCATAACTAATCTACAGCTGTCTTTGAAGCACTTACTGCTTTAACACTCAAGTCTTCCACACTTCCATTAGTTTTAATCTTGAATGCTAATTACGACAGGTGACAAGTCTGAAAGACGACAATGATACAAAATTCCTACAAAAGAGGAAATCCAATACATTTTGAATACAAAATCGTACTAGGTAACGTTACCAAACCTGAACTGAGCTGTCTATATAATCTCTTCCTTCCTCACGTCCTGTGCTGAAATGAAAGCTTTCGATGGACACAGGGCAGTGTTAAAACAAGGCTTAAGGATAACGAAAGTATTACCCAAATTCGGATCTGTCCACGTCCTTACGCCACAAAACTGGTGAACTGAACATATTTTTTATTTCATCTAACTGGGAAAGCTTGGATCCCACATGTTCCTTGTAACACAACAATGTCTCCAATTTGTCCAATGTAACCCAGAAGAAAGATGAGGGCGTACACTACGAAACCATGACGTCTGCTCTCTATGAGTAGATTAAACAGGCCATGGCAGCTGGCAAGTCGGATTAGTGATAATCTACAATACACTCACAAGTAATATCTGGCTGTCGTGACATTTATGTCAGAATCTTCCCATTTCCTAGTTTAATCGGATAATGTCAGGTTGGAATTGCGACATTGTACGTGCGATACTCTTTAAAGAGGAAATCTTCTACGTGTTTCGGAAGCATCTAAAATGTTGCAAAGTGTAGCGGTGTTAACAAGCAATGCATCAGTCATGGTGTTGATATGACGCAGGGCTGCACACGGAAGAGTAGTTGGTCAATGCCAATGGTCACTTTGATGCACTTCACTAACTTAAAGGAGGCAATTTTCAGAGCGGATTTTTGGTAAAACAAGACTATTCCGAGGCAAGTCCAAATTTCTGTGATCCGTTAATTATGAAAAGAAAATCTAGTTGAAAGATAACGTTTGCCTACCATAAACTCTATCAAACATACAGGTGGTATTGCTTCGCAATGGTTAATACAAGATGGCGTTTACGTAAGTACTTCGAGCTCACATGCTTGAGCTTGAAGGGATCATAAGTGGACTTACTCAGAGGCGGAGGGTACACTTGTATCTATTACCCAAAATGGTCGAGAATTGAATATGTCATATGAATAGATACGGCTGTCATAATACAGCTAGGTGAAGTCATAGACATGGTGTGTACTTCAGCAGTCCAGGGCTAGGCGGCGCAGCATACACACAGCGCTAAGCCATGTACAGGTAGTCTTTCAGTGTTACTATTCTTGTAGTACCTGTGTGTGCGTTTTGTTCCGCTTTCACCTTTATGAATGTTTTTGAATGTGTTCGTAGACGTTGCCACATTTCAACAGTGGTCTTTACCATATTGCCTTCTTACGCGTTTTCTTATAAACGATCATGAAATAAAGGGAACAAAAAATCAGGCCTTTGTTACCAAGCGACGTCCAAGCAAGATAGTCATACCTCCTTCCCGCTCACTATACCGTCTTTGAGAGCCGTCCATATCCCAACATCTGCTCGGAAAAAGCTGAAACTACGGGTGTGTAATGTGTACCCAATACTGGTACGTACAGTACCGCAAAAATCATAAAGATACCGGTCAGAAACATTTGAAAGTATGTGCCGGTACTGTACCTGGATAGACGTACATACAAACATTTGCACGGGAAAGGGATGAGAACATGGCACATCTTTAATGTGAGGTCCTTTAAGGCCCCCTCACACTACACTCGCGTCACGCTTGCGTCGCTGCGGGGTTCATTCACTGTGTCACTGTTGTGTTATTTTCGCCGATTTTCTGTTGCGCTTACACTTACTTGCGTCACTGTTGCGTTTCTAGACTAAATGAACAGGTTATCGGAAGTCGCAGCGTTTCTTGAACTGCAGGAGACGGTTTAGTTTCCTACTTTGAAAGAGAATAAGTCAAGAAGGGATGAAAGGATCATCATGATTTTTGGTATGCTGACAGCTTAAGTGATGCTTGATACAATTTAATATTAGTATGTAAATAGGGATCTAATTTGTATAAGCAATGGCAAAATGTTATGAACCAACTCCAGGCATATAGAATAAAATATAATGAGTAACACATTTATGTCTACAGACATCCTTCTACGTAACAAACCTGGTATATTTGGCAAAGGTATGTGTTCGTGGAACTCTAGTTGTAGGCTTATGAGTAGCTTAAACAAACAATGGCCGCTGGCAAACTGGATTAGTGATAATGTACAACACACTAAGATACGTAATCCTATCGTATCATGGAATCTGAAATGCACCTGTCCATTAATCATGTCATTACTGTTAGCCTTCCTGTTTCCTATGAGTTTTAGTAGGTTGGATTAGCACCAGTGCGCAATATTCTTGAAAGAGGCAATTTCATTTGTTTCGAATTCGAAAGTAGAAAAAAAATGTAATGTTGCATGAACTGCAGCAATGTTAACTAACACGTCATGCAGCAGTCATGATTCTTTCTTTCTTTCTTTGTTTTTTTTGTATTGCGTACTTGGGACGGTTTGATACGTTCTGTATAACATTAGGTAAGTTTAGATAACGACTGAAGTTAGTTCGGTTCTGTACAACGTTAGGTTAGTTTTATCAAGGATGCAGAATTACAAATATCTAGCCTCCGATGATACTACAGTCAGTGGTATAAGGTATATTTTCACGAAAAAGGAGGCACCATTATGCTTGCCTAAAGATTGGATTTCGTGCAGTGGGCGCGAGAACTTTGTGGATTGAGCCCCGGTTCTAATGGGCTAACGTCAGTATCTAACGACATTTTAAATGTTGGCTGAAAACGTCCACCATTTCAGATATAGGAATTAACTTTCTACCACCTTGACTTTTGAGATACCATAGGTATTCAGGAGAGGTCCAACAAAAGATTAAATTACATTAGTTTCTTCAAATTCTTCATGTATATGTGTGTTCAATCCCAGTGATGAGAGACTGATTCAACAAAGATACCATAGTAAGAAGGTTAGCCTCAGACTCAAAGTATTCGGGTCACAAAGGTACAAAGCTTCTAAATGTGGTAGAGTAGAAGCTAACACAAATCAACAATCAATCTCAAATTCACATTTTACTATATTCATTTTCAGCCATTTTTCGGCGCAGGTGCTCGGCTCAGTGTCACTGTCTGCAGTGGGGCCCAACGTCAGAAATAGATTCAATGAGTGTTCATTCAACAATTGTTAGGCTTCCCTTACGTACGCATTCACGACAATTCGTTGTATTCACTTTACGCTGACCAGGGGAATACGTTTTCTTAAAAATGTACTGATTTAGACACTTTCACAGAGCGGTGATACGACAGGAATAAATGGCCAAAAATTGTACATGCAGTAGGATTCTCAAATGTGTTGAAACGGCACACACATAGCTGGTTTCATTACCTCAAAACATACATTAATACATTATTAAAACACTTTGAGTAGTAGTATAATGTAATCAATGAAGTGCGTAAAGGACACATTTCTTACTTGCACAGTTGCGCTTGTCCATGTCTGCAAAACTTATTTCCTTTCCACAGTGGTTGCTGACAAATATCTAGTCTCGAGCTCTTGATCTTACACGTGCACGTGTGTCTGCGACGTAACGTACACGTATACATTCAATTCCCTTACGCATAAATTATCTAGTCATGTTTAGTCCCTCAGCTTATTGTGTTCAAACCGCCTCCGGGAGGAGGCTGTATTTGGCCTTGTTGTTCCCTCCCAAATTTTGCCAAACAGTTGAAACATCCACGGTAAGGACCAGTGAGTTGCTGCCAGACTGCACTTCGTAGGTCAGCCATGCGGATAATGTTTGCCAAAGGGTTGAGCGCGGAGTTCAACGTCACCAGGAAAGGCAACCAGCTCGCAAAAGTCGACATTGAAATGGAGCATACATCTCTGTTCTTGAAGCAATGTCGAACAACCAAAACAGCCGAACAACCCAGTAGCCAGAAAACGAACGCCAGCGCCACAAGGATCATCACCGTTCTTGCCTTCCTTGCGCTGGAGTCGAATTTTCTTTGGGTTTCGTCTTGTGCTTGTGCATCGCGGTCTTCCCTTCCTCCAGTCGTCCCAGGGTCCTCTCTAGCTTCGGCCCATCGGGCCCCACCTCCTCGGAACTGTCGAAGTCTTTTCTTTTGACGCCGTTTGATGCTTACAAAAACACTGATGTTCGTGTACATTAGGACGACATTTAGGGACAGCATTATAGAAAGGATAAAAATGACATACCCCAAGGGGACCATAAAGCAGTCTACTGTGGAGAAAGAGCGATTATACAAACAATTCCAACCCATAGAAGATGAAAAGACGCACAGCGACAATGTGACCCATGAACACACAATTGCTACACTTGCATTACGCTTGGCTCTGAAAACGTTGTTGTGGAACAAAATAGGGTGTCTCACAGCTACGTAACAATCTATTGATAGCAAGGATAGAGCTGATGCCGATATCATCTGGGTAAACAACATACAGGCATAAATGTGTAACGAAGTAATCACTCCGTACTGTTCCAACTGACCAAAAGCCAAGCAAATCAGTAGTACCCCTGGTAGTAGATCAGCCATAGCGAGGTTGGCTATGTACAGATACAAGGCCTTGTGGAGCTTCCGGGTTCTGATGATGCTAAACAGAACCAAAACATTGGCTAAGATCATAAAGACCCCCATGGCCCCAAAAAAGTTCCCAAGCCACCTATTACCACTAGTGCTAAACGGAGCGTCATAAGAGGCACAGTTCATCCTGGCCTGTAGAAAGGACATGTTCGTATGTTCGAGGTTCCAATAGTAACAGTGAAAAACGCTGTCAAATGTAGGTGCTTCAGGAAATTGCACAGGGTCCGAGCTGTTCTTGAACATATCGGGAAACTGTAGAGGGTCCGAGCTGCTGTTGAACACATCGGGAAACTGTAGAGGGTCCGAGCTGCTGTTGAATATATCGGGAAACTGTAGAGAGTCCGAGCTTGTGTTGTTGAACATGTCGGGAAACTGTAGAGGGTCCGAGCTTCTGTTGAACGCGTCAGGAAACTGTAGAGGATCCGAGCTGTTCCTGAACATATCGGGAAACTGTAGAGAGTCCGAGCCGGTGCTGTTGAACATATCGGGAAACTGTAGAGAGTCCGAGCCGGTGTTGTTGAACATGTCGGGAAATTGTAGAGGGTCCGAGCTTCTGTTGAACGCGTCAGGAAACTGTAGAGGATCCGAGCTGTTCCTGAACATATCGGGAAACTGTAGAGAGTCCGAGCCGGTGCTGTTGAACATATCGGGAAACTGTAGAGAGTCCGAGCTGCTGTTGAACGCGTCAGGAAACTGTAGAGGATCCGAGCTGTTCCTGAACATGTCGGGAAACTGTAGAGGGTCCGAGCTTCTGTTGAACGCGTCAGGAAACTGTAGAGGATCCGAGCTGTTCCTGAACATGTCGGGAAACTGTAGAGGGTCCGAGCTTCTGTTGAACGCGTCAGGAAACTGTAGAGGATCCGAGCTGTTCCTGAACATGTCGGGAAACTGTAGAGGGTCCGAGCTGTTGTTGAACACACCGGGAAACTGTAGAGAGTCCGAGCTGCTGTTGAACATGGACTTGGTGATCAACTTTAGTACTGACAGTCGTTGGAGGTCTGTGCTGATGGACTCTATCCGTCTGAGGCTCCCGGTTGAACAGAGCTCTGTTGAGAAAGGCTGTCTGATTTAAAGGGACAGTCAATGGATGTGCACCTGTCTTTGAAATCTGTGCTTTAGCTACGTTGATACCTCACCTATTGTCAACGATTCGGATTAAGCCAATAATGTTAAACGAACTGCTACTGTCTCCGCAATCGTCACGATATCATAATCTTGCTGGTTTATATGGATTCGTCGTGCTAAGCATACAATAGCAGGAGGCAAGTCACGCTGGTCTTAGTTTGAACTCACTCGAAAAGAGAGATCCAATGTCCTTCAAAGTAGACAATTCTACCTAATCTACAGCTGTTTTTAAACCACTTTAACATTTAAGTCTTCCATACTTCTCATTTGTATTAATGTTGAATACCTATAACGACAGGTGGTAAGTTTGAAAGACGACAATGATACAAAATTCCTACAAAAGAGGAAATCCAATACATTTTGAATACAAAATCGTACTAGGTAACGTTACCAAACCTGAACTGAGCTGTCTATATAATCTCTTCCTTCCTCACGTCCTGTGCTGAAATCAAAGCTTTCGATGGACACAGGGCAGTGTTAAAACAAGGCTTAAGGATCACGAAAGTATTACCCAAATTCGGATCTGTCCACGTCCTTACGCCACAAAACTGGTGAACGGAACATATTTTCATCTAACTGGGAAAGCTTGCATGTTCCTTGTAACACAACAATGTCTCCAATGTAACCCAGAAGAAAGATGAGGGCGTACACTACGAAACCATGACGTCAGCTCTCTATGAGTAGATTAAACAGGCCATGGCAGCTGGCAAGTTGGATTAGTGATAATGTACGATACACTCACAAGTAATATCTCGCTGTCATGACATTTATGTCTAATAATGTCAGAATCTTCCCATTTCCTAGTTTAATCAGAAAATGGCAGGTTGGATTTGCGGCATTGTACATGCGATACTCTTTTAAGAGGAAATCTTAGGTGTTTCGGAAGCATCGAAATAGGCAATGTTGCAAAGGCTGTAGCGATGTTAACACGCCATGCACCAATCATGGTGCCGAGGCCAGGCAGGGCTGCACACGGAAGAGTGATTGGTCAATGCCAATGGTCCCTTTGATGCACTTCACTAACCTAAGGTTAGGAAGCAATTTTCAGCGGATTTTGGGTAAAACAAGACTATTTCGAGGCAAGTCCAAATTTCTGTGATCCGTTAATTATGAAAAGAAAATCTAGTTGAAAGATAACGTTTGCCTACCATAAACTCTATCAAACATACAGGTGGTATTGCTTCGCAATGGTTAATACAAGATGGCGTATACGTATACTAAGTACTTCGAGCTCACATGCTTGAGGGGATCTGCACCATAAGTAGACTTACTCAGAAGCGAGCGGAGGGTATACGTACACTTGTATCTATTACCCAAAATGGCCGAGAATTGAATATGTCATATGAATAGATACGGCTGTCATAATACAGCGAGGTGAAGTCATAGATATAGTGTGTTCTTCAGCAGTCCAGGGATAGGCGGCGCACCGTACATACTGTACAGCGCAAAGCCACATACAGGCAGTCTTTCAGTGTTACTATTCTTGTAGTACCTGTGTGTGCGTTTTGTTCCGCTTTCACCTTTATGAATGTTTTTGAATGTGTTCGTAGACGTTGCCACATTTCGACAGTGGTCTTTACCATATTGACTTCTTACGCGTTTTCTTATAAACGATCATGAAATAAAGGGAACAAAAAATCAGGCCTTTGTTACCAAGCGACGTCCAAGCAAGATAGTCATACCCCCTTCCCGCTCACTATACCGTCTTTGAGAGCCGTCCATATCCCAACATCTGCTCGGAAAAAGCTGAAACTACGGGTGTGTAATGTGTACCCAATACTGGTACGTACAGTACCGCAAAAATCATAAAGATACCGGTCAGAAACATTTGAAAGTATGTGCCGGTACTGTACCTGGATAGACGTACATACAAACATTTGCACGGGAAAGGGATGAGAACATGGCACATCTTTAATGTGAGGTCCTTTAAGGCCCCCTCTCACTACACTCGCGTCACGCTTGCGTCGCTGCGGGGTTCATTCACTGTGTCACTGTTGTGTTATTTTCGCCGATTTTCTGTTGCGCTCACACTTACTTGCGTCACTGTTGCGTTTCTGGACTAAATGAACAGGTTATCGGAAGTCGCAGCGTTGTCAATGTATGAAAATCACTGTAAAATGATGAAAATGCCTCAAAATGAGATTTATAACGAAATAATTACCCTTGTGATGATGCATAATATGTTACTTATGTTATATGATAACCTTGAAAGACGTTTATAGTAAAAGAAGTGACCCAAATGAATGGACACGAACCATATACCAGATTTGAGTCCATCGCTTATGTGTTTTGCAACAAGAATGTGTAATGGTGTGTGTTTATAGGTTTATTGAACAATTTTCAAATTTCACAAATAAAAAATCTTGATATTTCCTACGTTTTAATAAGAAATAGACAAAATATAACCTTGACACTGTTGAAGGCATGTTGGCGTCACTGTTGTGTCACTGTTGTGTTACTCTTGGGTCACTGTTATAACTGAATCAAAAACCGCTGTAAAATGATATCTAAAATGTATCCAAAATAGCTTTCAATAATAAAAGGATGTTTACTTTTGATACTTGGTGCCAAAGAAACAAAATATAACCTTGATACTGTTGAAGGCATGTTGGCGTCACTATTGTGTCACTGTTGTGTTACTCTTGGGTCACTGTTGTGTCACTCTTGGGTCACTGTTGGGGTATCTTGCCACTTGCGTTATTTTTTAACTTCCAAAAAAACGTCGCGCTTGCTTGTGTCACCTCTAGGTTCGCTTGTGTCACCTCTAGGTTCGCTCGCGTCACCTCTAAGTGCCGCGGGGTCACGTCTGCGTTGTCGAACCCCGAAGCGACGCAAGCGTGACGCGAGTTTAGTGAGAGTGGACCTTTACTCTTCTAGAGCATAATGGGTTTTCTGTCTGTATAAAATATTGTTTATTGTTTCTTCGTGCTACTGTCATCAAGTAAGATCACGGGCAACTTAGCTAAACCATTCAGGTGTAGGTACCATGTGTCCATCCAGCGACACATCAGAATGAGCTCCTGAAGCTGTAACAAGTTACCTGCAGGCGTCACACATGACGTATTTGATATGTAATTCGACACCACGTATTTCATCAGTTTTTTTTGTAATTCAAGCTCGCACGATAACTAATATCTTTTAAATGTAGCTGACCCAAATTGGACGTTACAAGATCTTTATTGACACAACAAAAGTACAGCAACTTTCAGGAGGTCTGCTACAACTATATATTATGTAAACGAACAAGTGTATACAATGAGTGTCTATGAATAAGTATCCATATATCAACATGTTGAGTCTAGAGTATCATTTATACCATTGGTTCCAAGGTCTAAACATTCTTTAATACATTTATCTATTTGAACACTGTATGTGTTATCACCTCCTAGGATATAATTGTATTTATCTAGCGAACATATCAAATTCTTTCGAGCAGACAGAAAGACATGTGAAAAGCTTTGAGCGTTTGTCTGCATATCGTGAACAATTCATAATAAAGTGATGCTCATCTTTAATTTCATTGTGGCAGAATGAATCTAACCACGGTAGGACGCGGTCACATAGGTCGTGCGATCGTCGTACGATGGCTAATGTCGGGCAATTTGGAGGACAAAAACGAACGTCTTCTGCAAAGTTCAACTGTATTAGTACACAAAATGCTGTTTTGGATCCCTATCGGTGGTTCGTTCTGTCACGGTCTGCTTAAAAATCGTATGGGATCAAAATCGTACCACGATCGCACGACCCCTGTCACATTTGGCGAAAATCATTACATTCATTTTCAGCCATTTTTCGGCGCAGGTGCGACAGTGTCACTGTCTGCAGTGGGGCCCAACGTCAGAAATAGATTCAATGAGTGTTCATTCAACAATTGTTAGGCTTCCCTTACGTACGCATTCACGACAATTCGTTGTATTCACTTTACGCTGACCAGAGGAATACGTTTTCTTAAAATGTACTGATTTAGACACTTTCACAGAGCGGTGATACGACAGGAATAAATGGCCAAAAATTGTACATGCAGTAGGATTCTCAAATGTGTTGAAACGGCACACACATAGCTGGTTTCATTACCTCAAAACATACATTAATACATTATTAAAACACTTTGAGTAGTAGTATAAAGTAATCAATGAAGTGCGTAAAGGACACATTTCTTACTTGCACAGTTGCGCTTGTCCATGTCTGCAAAACTTATTTCCTTTCCACAGTGGTTGCTGACAAATATCTAGTCTCGAGCTCTTGATCTTACATGTGCAGGTGTGTCTGCGACGTAACGTACACGTATACATTCAATTCCCTTACGCATAAATTATCTAGTCATGTTTAGTCCCTCAGCTTATTGTGTTTAAACCACCTCCGGGAGGAGGCTGTATTTGGCCTTGTTGTTCCCTCCCAAATTTTGCCAAACAGTTGAAACATCCACGGTAAGGACCAGTGAGTTGCTGCCAGACTGCACTTCGTAGGTCAGCCATGCGGATAATGTTTGCCAAAGGGTTGAGCGCGGAATTCAACGTCACCAGGAAAGGCAACCAGCTCGCAAAAGTCGACATTGAAATGGAACATACATCTCTGTTCTTGAAGCAATGTCGAACAACCAAAACAGCCGAACAACCCAGTAGCCAGAAAACGAACGCCAGCGCCACAAGGATCATCACCGTTCTTGCCTTCCTTGCGCTGGAGTCGAATTTTCTTTGGGTTTCGTCTTGTGCTTGTGCATCGCGGTCTTCCCTTCCTCCAGTCGTCCCAGGGTTCTCTCTAGCTTCGGCCCATCTGGTCCCACCTCCTCGGAACTGTCGAAGTCTTTTCTTTTGACGCCGTTTGATGCTTACAAAAACGCTAATGTTCGTGTACATTAGGACGACATTTAGGGACAGCATTATAGAAAGGATAAAAATGACATAGCCCAAGGGGACCATAAAGCAGTCTACTGTGGAGAAAGAGCGATTATACAAACAATTCCAACCCATAGAAGATGAAAAGACGCACAGCGACAATGTGACCCATGAACACACAATTCCTACACTTGCATTAGCTTGGCTCTGAAAACGTTGTTGTGGAACAAAATAGGGTGTCTCACAGCTATGTAACAATCTATTGATAGCAAGGATAGAGCTGATGCCGATATCATCTGGGTAAACAACATACAGGCATAAATGTGTAACGAAGTAATCACTCCGTACTGGTCCAACTGACCAAAAGCCAAGCAAATCAGTAGTACCCCTGGTAGTAGATCAGCCATAGCGAGGTTGGCTATGTACAGATACAAGGCCTTGTGGAGCTTCCGGGTTCTGATGATGCTAAACAGAACCAAAACATTGGCTAAGCTCATAAAGACCCCCATGGCCCCAAAAAAGTTCCCAAGCCACCTATTACCACTAGTGCTAAACGGAGCGTCATAAGAGGCACAGTTCATCCTGGCCTGTAGAAAGGACATGTTCGTATGTTCGTGGTTCCAATAGTAACAGTGAAAAACGCTGTCAAATGTAGGTGCTTCAGGAAATTGCACAGGGTCCGAGCTGTTCTTGAACATATCGGGAAACTGTAGAGGGTCCGAGCTGCTGTTGAACACATCGGGAAACTGTAGAGGGTCCGAGCTGCTGTTGAATATATCGGGAAACTGTAGAGAGTCCGAGCCGGTGTTGTTGAACATGTCGGGAAACTGTAGAGGGTCAGAGCTTCTGTTGAACGCGTCAGGAAACTGTAGAGGATCCGAGCTGTTCCTGAACATATCGGGAAACTGTAGAGAGTCCGAGCCGGTGCTGTTGAACATATCGGGAAACTGTAGAGAGTCCGAGCCGGTGTTGTTGAACATGTCGGGAAACTGTAGAGGGTCCGAGCTGCTGTTGAACGCGTCAGGAAACTGTAGAGGATCCGAGCTGTTCCTGAACATGTCGGGAAACTGTAGAGGGTCTGAGCTGCTGTTGAACGCGTCAGGAAACTGTAGAGGGTCCGAGCTGCTGTTGAACGCGTCAGGAAACTGTAGAGGGTCCGAGCTGTTGTTGAACACACCGGGAAACTGTAGAGGGTCCGAGCTGCTGTTGAACATGGACTTGGTGATCAACTTTAGTACTGACAGTCGTTGGAGGTCTGTGCTGATGGACTCTGTCCGTCTGAGGCTCCCGGTTGAACAGAGCTCTGTTGAGAAAGGCTGTCTGATTTAAAGGGACAGTCAATGGATGTGCACCTGTCTTTGAAATCTGTGCTTTAGCTACGTTGATACCTCACCTATTGTCAACGATTCGGATTATTATTAAGCCAATAATGTTAAACGAACTGCAACTGTCTCCGCAATCGTCACGATATCATAATCTTGCTGGTTTATATGGATTCGTCGTGCTAAGCATACAGTAGCAGGAGGCAAGTCACGCTGGTCTTAGTTTGAACTCACTCGAAAAGAGAGATCCAATGTCCTTCAAAGTAGACAATTCTACCTAATCTACAGCTGTCTTTAAACCACTTTAACATTTAAGTCTTCCATACTTCTCATTTGTATTAATGTTGAATACCTATAACGACAGGTGGTAAGTTTGAAAGACGACAATGATACAAAATTCCTACAAAAGAGGAAATCCAATACATTTTGAATACAAAATCGTACTAGGTAACGTTACCAAACCTGAACTGAGCTGTCTATATAATCTCTTCCTTCCTCACGTCCTGTGCTGAAATCAAAGCTTTCGATGGACACAGGGCAAGGATTAAGGATCACGAAAGTACTACTCTAATTCGGATCTGTCCACGTCCTTACGCCACAAAACTGGTGAACTGAACATATTTTCATCTTAACTAGGAAAGCTTGGATCCCACATGTTCCTTGTAACACAACAATGTCTCCAATGTAACCCAGAAGAAAGATGAGGGCGTACACGAAACCATGACGTCAGCTCTCTATGAGTAGATTAAACAGGCCATGGCAGCTGGCAAGTTGGATTAGTGATAATGTACGATACACTCACAAGTAATATCTCGCTGTCATGACATTTATGTCTAATAATGTCAGAATCTTCCCATTTCCTAGTTTAATCAGAAAATGGCAGGTTGGATTTGCGGCATTGTACATGCGATACTCTTTGAAGAGGAAATCTTAGGTGTTTCGGAAGCATCGAAATAGGCAATGTTGCAAAGGCTGTAGCGATGTTAACACGCCATGCACCAATCATGGTGCCGAGGCCAGGCAGGGCTGCACACGGAAGAGTGATTGGTCAATGCCAATGGTCCCTTTGATGCACTTCACTAACCTAAGGTTAGGAAGCAATTTTCAGCGGATTTTGGGTAAAACAAGACTATTCCGAGGCAAGTCCAAATTTCTGTGATCCCTTAATTATGAAAAGAAAATCTAGTTGAAAGATAACGTTTGCCTACCATAAACTCTATCAAACATACCTATGTTATTGCTTCGCAATGATTAACGAAATGGCGTATACGTAGGTACTTCGAGCTCACATGCTTGAGGGGAGCTGCACCTTACTCATAGACAAGCGGAGGGTATACGCACACTTGTATTTATTACCCAAAATGGCCAAGAATTGAATATACAATATATAGATAGATACGGCTGTCATAATACAACGAGGTGAAGTCATAGATATGGTGTGCACTTCAGCAGTCCAGGGCTAGGCGGCGCATCATAGACACAGCGTTAAGCCATATACAGACATTCTTTCAGTATTTACCGTGACTCTTGTAGTATACTTGTGTGTGTATGTACGTGTGTTGTTCCGCTGTCAATATTATGAATATGCCACAATTCAACAGTGGTCTTTACCATATTACCTCCTTACACGTTTTCTTCAGCCTTTTGTTACCAAACGGTGTCCAAGCAAGATAGTCACACCCCCTCCCCGTTCACTATACCGTCTTTGAGAGCCGTCCATATGCCAACATCTGCTCGGAGATGAACTGAAACTACGGGTGTGTAATATGTACCCAGTACTTTTACGTACACTTACAGTACTGCAAAAATCAAAGAGATAGGTTAAAAATACATACTGGAATATCTAAAAGTACGTACACGCACTGCACCTGGATAGACGTACATGCAAAAATTTGCACTGGAAAGGGATGAAACATTGCACATCTTTGACGTAAGGTACCTTCCAGAGCATAATGAGTTTTTGTCTATATAAAACATGCTACTGCCATCAAATAAAATCACATTTAAACCATTGACGTATAGATACCATATATATTTGCATATCCGGCGACATAACAGAATGAGCTCCTCAAGCCGTAAAAACAAGTTTCCTGCAGGCGTCACACATGACGTATTTCATATGTAATTCGACACCGCGTATTTCATCAACTCTTTTCGTGTAACTAATATACATGTAACTTTTAGGTGTATCCTAACCAACAGTGTACGATACTGGGTATTACACGTTAATGGGTTACAATACGTTACAAAATCTTTATTGACACAACAAAGGTACAGCAACTTTCGTAAGGTCTGCCACAACTATATATTATGTGAACGAACAAGTGTATACAATGAATGTCTATGAATAAGTATCATAATACATCAGCATGATGAGTCTAGAGCACCATTTACACCATTGGTTCTGATGAGGTCTAAACATTCTTTGATATATTTACCTATTAATTGTACACTGTAAGGTGTGTCTCCTCCAAGCATACTTGAATTTATCTAGCGGACATAACAGAACGTATCAAATCCTTTCGAGCACGGACGGAAAGAAATGAGAACAGCTTTGAGCGTTGTCTGCATATCGCGAACAATCCATAATAAAGTAATGCTCACCCTCAATCACATTTTCGCAAAATGGACCAAACCTCTGGTATACCCCTGTCACATTTGGCGAAAATCGATCGGACGACGATTCTGCGGCAATCGCCCTGGGCTCGCTTATAATAATAACTTTATTGCACAACAATTGTACAAGGTACAAAGTATGGCTTATATGTGACAGGGACGGTTTTCAGGTGAAAAATACGCGCAACCCTCTGTCGATCTTAGATATGGCCGATCTTCCATCGATACGCCCGAAGATCGTGGATAATGTGAAAGGGGTATTAGGACGCGGTCACATAGGTCGTGCGATCGTTGTACGATGACTAACATCGGGCATTTTTGAGGACAAAAATGTATGTCTCCTGCAAAGTTCGACTGTCTTGATACACAAGATGCTGTTTTGGATCCATGCCGGTGATTCATTCTGTCACGGTCTGCTTGAAAATCGTATAGGATCAAAATCGTACGACAGTCATCACACGACCTGTGTGACCGCGCCCGTAACTAAAACGCGCCTTATACCAACCGGTGGAGTCGGCGCTACATGGTTCACATTCCTCATGCCGTCCCGCGGAGGGGATTAATTCCTGACTGCTGAATATTTCATACCGGGGAAACGCGCAGCAACCTGGCGTGTGGGGGCCCGGGGGAGTTATTCCGCTGTTTGGAATGGACAACGCCATGCCAGGGAAGGAAAAATAAATAATTTGGTGAAAGAAGAAATTACTGAAATTAATGGAGGTCACCCCCTGGATGCCCAATGATGGATAGGAAAATTGTACATAGTATAGTATGAAAGCATAGCCTAGTTTTTTTTATTTGCGTGTGTACATAAATTGAACCTGTGTATGCGCAGACGTGTGCGTGCGCATGTGTGTGCTTGCGTATTGTGTACGTGTGCGCTACTCTCCAAGCAGAGGTTAAGCTCCGGCTGTTTTTTTAACGTTTTTTTTTTGGTCATTTTTATCGGGCTTTCTATTTTGATTTGTACCTTGCTGTGTCAAAACCAAGGCACAGCAAGATACAATACAAAATAGAAAGCCCGATAAGAACGATAAAAAAAACGTTAAAAAACAACCGGAGCCTAACCTCTGCTTGGAGAGTACGTGTGCGCGTGTTTTTTTGTTTTTGTTTTTTTGTTTGTTATGTGATCGCGCGCACAAACCCGTACCACTTGTTCCCGTGCACAAGTGCTATTTTTTTTAATCTTCAGATCAAAATGTATCAAAGGTGATGAATTCTACTGCAGTACCATAACAAACCGCTGAGGACCTAGAATATGATCATTTTGAGGTCCCATCAAGACATCAAGGCCAAATATGAAGATAATCCTTTCTGTTTGTAGTGTTGACAGACCCTTTCTATTTTTTCTTATTGACAGACACACAAACAGCTGATGCACACGAATGCTGCCAAAAAGTTACCTTTTAGCAAATGTCATAAGTTACAGAATGATGTATACAATAATTCATCCCATTATGCATACTTCACTTCCTGTAAGGATCCTCACTTGCTCTTGGATTACCTTTTAGCCACGTCATATCCTATCCTATGACGTCACAGCGTGCTCCTTTCGTCATTTCCGGTATGTTGAAAGCTCTTGTACCTTAACGTTGAAAGTTCTTGAGCCTTTACGTTTGTGGTTACGAGTAAGATCTCTCATATATCTTATTTTACCTAAACTTGTTTTGTTTCCTTTGCAATCAGCTGATTTTTAAAATGACCCAATCAATATTTGCCGTCACATCAGTGGTGATTGAAGCCAGAAAACGGTAAAAACGACATTGCCAGTGTCCCCATCTGCAGAAATGGCATAGCCCAGCGAGCGGACCTACCTTGTGATCTCAAGCACCGGAAGTGATGAGTAATCATTCAGGTATCAAATTCGTACTTTGCATGTCACCTTCTATTCTCTGGTTACATTTTCTTTCCTCTGACGCATCATCTCGAAATTGTACCACTCCTCCATTCAGCTTTCCTAACCTAAGCCGAACCAGTGTGCCCAAGCTCCCCTAACATACCCTCCAGCTGCCAGAAGCCGGGAAGCCAGTGTCAGACCGCTCACGCGTACGGTTCGTTCGCGCGCGCTTTCTCTTCTTTGTCGGGCGGAATACCTGCCGACCAACCTGGATATAACGCTACGGCTGATACCTAACCTCGGATGAGACCCTAAGGAAATTTACTCCAAGGAGCTTGGCGTCTTAGCCGTCTTACGCTGGCGTAAGAAGATGTAAGAAGACTCGGGGATTTGCGTGAGGTGTGAGAGAAGAACGCGCGCCTGTGGAGTCGGGGATAGCCGTGTGTTTGTGACGCCGTGAGAAAGACAGGGGGCATCAAGCCGTGATCATCTAACCGCTCAGCTTATCTAGGTCAGTACCATTCTGGATCATTCTAAGCTATTTAACCTAACGCTCTTTTCCCGACAGGTAAAATATATCATCCGTTACGGGGAATATATGAACGGGATCATTTGATGGCCAGACTTTTTTTGTTTGTTCCTTGCAAACTGCTGTAAGGTAAACTATAAACGGGCTGGCTCGTATGTACATGTATACATATATAGATATTAGCGGTCGAAATAAAAAGAGGCAAAGCATTCAAATAGAAGTGGCTGAGAAAAGAAAGACGGTATAGTTTCAAAATATCTAAATGGGATTCAAAGAGATTCAACATGTTATAGCATCAAGTGTCTTTTAACGCGAGTGTTTGACGCGTTAGTTTGGGTTTGTGGACGATCCCCGCCCGTGAGATGGTTTTTACGGGATAACCTGTTGGATGATATCAAATCTGCTCCCAGCACGAACCCGTACCTGCCGGGGACCGACCCGAACGTCCGCTCGGACCGTCGTTACGTTGGCGCGCGTGTCTTTCACTTAGGTCTTACAATTTCAGAATGACAATTTTTTCAGCGGTGTGTGTATGTTGAGGATAACCCGATACGTTGTTTTTACGAAGTTTCCGCGATTGGGGTGTGGGTGGGGAGTGTTGAACCTTGGTGTAGGATTTGCCGCACGGAGAAATTGAGAACATTTTTGAGTGGATCACGGTGATTAATAATTGATTTGTTCCGTTAGAAGTGAGAATCGTAAGGACCGTTTGGGAGTCGTGTTGTCAAGACCCTATTGCATTAGGATATATTCGAATCTTTTATAATTCTTACCATTTTATTTGACGTTGTGGCAAATTTTAAAAAATGTTTTCAGGACAATGCTGTTTTCACGCAGCTGGTTAATTATTAGGATTCCATTACCTTCATTTATTGATTTATTCATTTATTTTTCCATCAGGCACTCATATCAGTAACTATAAGAATTGCATCTGCGGCGAAGTAAGGCATAAAGTGATAAAACAAATGCATCATTTTACGTTATACTCGAAGGAGATGGGTTGGGCTGAAATCGATACTTTTTACTTCAGAAAATACGCACACACAACTGTAGAGTATAAGCGTAAACAAGATACGGACTTGCCATGAAAAGACTGGCGACTTGGAAATAGTATCCCTGATCATGGTGAGTCACCTGCATGGTATAGATATGAAAGGAATGTTTGGGTCAATAGAACATCTGATTTTGAGTTGAGTCATGGTTCAAGGCATGTTCCAGAAAACGTAAGCGTGACATTCTAACTGAAAGTACGCAACTTAGTGCGCAAAATTTAGTCCTCCAAAAGATAGTGTTATTTTGACTCATTTACGTTTTTTTTATCTTGCTGTTGTTGTACGTCGTAAATTGAAGCTCATTTTTGGCGTTCATTTATTGGCTACTCCACTAAATCAGTAAGAAAGAAGTACAACCTAGTGCAAAGATGCAATACAAATGTTGACACCATACCTCTGCTTGGAGACTGCATGCAATCTGCCGTGTTCGTGAGTTTATTTCAATAGAATCTGGCGGTCACGTGGTGTTTACTAACTTCATCAGTTTAATGGACCAGCCGGCGCCCTCAAATAAATTGATTTATTTGGCAATAACAAACACACGAAACTACATGTGTATTTGGGTCAATGTGTTCACGAAGTTATAGGAGCAAGGCAACAAGAAGGGGCGGTCTTTTTCTTCCTCTAATTCGCGGGTATGCCAATGGCTAATGGACTATAATCAAAAATACTGTTTTTGTTACGTCGATGAAGGTTAGACTTCCAGTTCCAGGTAATAAGATACGTTACTGACGAAAGACGACGGATGTTGTCTGGAATATCTGGCCGTTTCCAAAATCATTTCCAGTTGCCTGAGTGACTGCCTTTTGGCGTATAGTACGGTATACTTTTTTATTTTTCGATATGTCTAACGTTACCCATGGCGTGCTTCAACATTCCGTCGGCGAAAACCTAAGCAAAATCTAAAGAGAAAAATCAATAATTGCGTGAAGATAATTTCTATAATGCTTCATTTAGATTTCTCGTACTTTGTGGGGAAATGTATTAGACTTCATCTTTCAAAAGTCGTATACCACAGGTTGCAGGAATTCAGCGTAAATTTTAGTCAATTTTAGTCAACATTTTTAAACTTAGCGTGAGGCGTATTTGACCCCTCCTCCCTGCAATTCATTATATAATATTGTACGGGAAAGGGGGCTTTGTATGCTGTTAAGTGCTCCCTAGCACATCTATGCCCCAACCCCCACCCCCATCCCACCAAAAGCTTAGCACACGCTGACAAATAGATGGTGTATACTGTGGTGAAAAAAAAACAGTGAGGTGAGGTCTGTGTATACGTAAACCTTTCTGAATTGGTATCTGTTCCTGTAATGATGTTGTTGTTCTTTCTTTTTTTTTTGTAACACGAACCATGGACTATTCATCCAATAATCAGACTAATGAATATGATATGCAAACTGTACTTTATCGGCAATATTAGTTCATCATATATATGAAAACCGTACCGATCACTTTACTTGGATCCTCGCCGCTCTGTTCTGTTACCCACGGCTGAATTGCAATGGTTATAGTGCCGACGATGTCAATCCGATACTGTCAGATGTAGACTAATTTTCCACTCAATCCACGGTACTCAGTCACCTGCCTCTTCCAGGGCTGCGGGCTGGGTTTCGTCGGCCCTGAAAGCTTCTAACCCCGGTTGGACAATCTAGCTCAACCCAGTGACTTTAGTTCTACCTGCCTGAATTTAATTACTAGTAACCATTTGTAGACGGGGGGTAGAGGTGGTTGCTAAAAGTGTCTGAGCCAACTTTGACGTCGTATAACTGCCGAACGACGTGTGCTAGGACAAGTAAACTTGGTGACTTGTCCTAAAATATTGTTTCTGACCAAATTTTACCAAATTTACTAAATTACTGGTTTAAAACATGAGGTTTCAAGGTTTTCTTACTAGACCACACTTGTTTTCCTATATCATTAACATCGTATGTAATGTTATGTTACTTTTATGATCAAATCTTCATAATTTATGTTTATTTAATGACGTCATTATTCAAAATCCAAGATGGCGGCCCATGTCATTTGGTACAGTAAAATAAACTTATTTTTTTCTCAAATTCCGCCAACATCTTTTATTTTTATGCAATACACATTCACATGAAGGTTTTTCTGTTCATGTTTCTGTTATCAATGCAGCGCAAGCTATGTTGTCAAATGATTAAGGTACAGGCACTGGTCCGAACCTGTACCTAAACCCCTGTACTGTACCTGTACCTGACGTTACGTTTAAGTGCACATCGCTAGTTTGCGAGCAGCCACACGGGCGCGCGGGGGTGAAATAATAGATGAGGAGAGGGGGCAGCGGGACAAGCCGTGTTCCACACAGCAGTGATTAACTCTCGTGTCATCAAATTTCAATAACAGAGACTCAGCAACCGTGAAATTACTTCATTTCGACACGGAAATGAACAACGATTCTCCCTGAAACATGTATTACTGTGGATAACATCAATCTAGCAAGTTTATCCTTTTCTTATTTTGCGTTTCGTATTTCCTTTCTTTTATCATGTTTTTGTACCAGGTTTATGTGATGATATATGTTGATAGGTTTATTGGTACTCACCGTAATTTGTATGTTATATTTTATTTGACCCTTATATTCCTCGTGACCTCAATGAAAAGCGGCCGGCATATCAATTTGAGCTTCTCGTGAAAAGTTCAAACAAACAAATAATCATCATAATTGATTTCGAGGTTATGTCTGGGGAAGAGTTTGTTTGCTTGTTAGCCACCGAGGTATCTTAAGAACGGTTAGATGGATTGGTTGTTTGGTTATTTGGTGTGTTTTTAGGTTGAGACAAAATTATATTAGTAGGATTGCATTTTGGGCCCTCTAGTGGCGCTGCAATACATTGCAGCAGAACGTCCAGCTTAGCTATCTCGTGTTCTGGACAAGGTATAGTCACACGATTTTAGGTGGTGGACAGCCGGAGACGGAGACATACACGTTAGACATAACTTGTGCATATAAGGACAATACATGTAGCGTTAACATACTAATTTATGGCAGATGAAACGGATACCAACACGCACTTCAGGAGCTAGCCCCAACCACTGACCAACAAAGAGCCGTCCCTGTTGCCCACCCTCTCAGTAACGCACTGTCCCCGATCCCAAGCGTGTCCTACATCACCATAGCTGTGAAACCGTGCGCGGAATTGATTGTATTAAATCTGTAAGTTTTCCTCGACAGCTTTTGAGCTTAGCACACGGCTCGACATTTCCATATATCTATCATTATTAATGATGTTCGGATAATTGCTGTCATAGAATCAAACTTGACAGACACGCTACAATCTTCTACGTAACACCTGCTTGGAGCTGAATGAACCACTGTAGCGTATGTTTGACACACAATTCAGTTAAGACCTAGCCTGGATATCAGACCCCAGCCCGATCTCAAAAATATAGATAGGTGTTTTTGAGATCTGGCTGGGGTCTGGTATCCAGGCTACTAAAGACTGAATGAGACCGGAGTGCAATATTTAATGATTTTATCATTTAAACAACAATTACATTAGAAAAACATTTTTAAAAATTCCTCACTATATCGTATTTTATCTGGCCCTCACATCTTCTTCCCTCATGACTTTCATGAAAAGCGGCCTGCAGGCCGATTTGAGCTTCTCATGAATAAGCAAAGTTCAAACAAAGACATTAACATGCGCGTACGCGTTTGCGCCAAATATACATCACTCTCTTGTTACTGAGTATCCCAGCATCAGAAATAAAGTTCAGACAGACTTGAGGATTTTGTCGCAACGGATTCCAATTAGGATTACCGATTATGTCTCCGGTAGTAGATCCGACCTGTAATCATGTCTGTTGTGGATTGGCCAGGCTGTCTTTTAGGGGCCGAAGGAGCTTGTCGCCCTGTTTAACTTTGGCACCCGGTAATAGTCTTACCTGGTAGTATTGCGGATGACCAATTAAGTCGTAAAAATACTACCGAGGGCCTAGCCTCCATAGTAGGCTCTCTGTGTCTTTTTTTAGGGGGGGAAGGCTTATAGTACGCTTTTGCTGGCCATTTCTTTTATGTACTCGGTCGCTTGTGCCGCTGACCCGTACTACGTATTACCACCAGCAAAAGTGTATCATGAGCCCCCAAAAACGAAAAAAAAACAGGCTGAGGGCCAAAGTTTATCCGGGCGGCAAAATTCTTCCTCTGCCCCGAGGACATTCTGGCCAATCCACGATAGACTGTTCTACCAGTAACGAACCAGCCCTGTCCCCCGCACGCCCACCCTCAGCACTGTTTAATCTGTTGTTTTACAACCTGTGCCTGCGGGGTTAGCGCTAACAGGGCGGGAATATGCTATCCGTCAGGAATCAGATTGAAATTGAATGGACCTGCGGTATGTCACACTACCCGCTGTGAAGTGGGGATCCGGAGGAGGGGGCACTGCACCAGCGCGCGTGTGTGCATGGCGCGTGGGGAGTTCTATCTATTTCTTTGTATATATATAGTAGAAGCCGTTTAATTGCACTCTCAATTTGCCAGCACATTTTGTGCAATTTTTCGGATGGTGCAACAAAGCAAAGTTATTCAGCTGGACCGCATCACTACGGGGCTTTGAGATTTCGTGCAATTAAGAGAAAACAATTTTTGTACGTATCGATATTTTTTTCATTTTTCTTTTAGATCTGCGTAGCTGCGACGGCATATAGACATTATACCAATGACAGAGATATACATGTTGTATATGATGCCTTCATCACCATCATCATTATCCCATAGCTTTTTAGTCAGCCTACCGTAGGCTGATTAATCATCCATAGGCAGCACAGCTTGTTATGTTGCCTCTGTAGGCATTATGATGCCTTCAGTCACACTTAGGTGTTATAGTTTCCTAACTGCTATCTATTCGGTGCCAGTAACAACGCGCTTAAATTTGTCGTAAGCCGTCATACGAGGCTGTGACAGAACCTACTGTCAACGAGTGTCTAAGCCTTTTCCAAGAATGTCCTTGGTTTGCAATCCTAGAACAAAGTAAGACAAATGTGACCCGGGTCTTCTACTAGACTAAATGCGTGCTACATGCATGCTGTTGTACTATTTACAAATCTGTACAGAAATAAATAGAACCAATTGCCGACAAGAATCCACATGTGACACAGCCTTTTCCGAAGCAAGACAGCTGAATTTTCGACCATTTTCAGATGGCAAACCTTTTCCCTTGATATCCGTTGCATGGTCGAGACTTGTCTTCCATGGATTTATCCCTCCTTATGCATTGAATTATTCCTTCAACCATCAACAAACTCCCTTGACCCCGCGAAAAAGCACGTACCCATGGTAACGTGTCCGGCTGCCATGGTAACGCCACGTTCTCGTTCCCCGAGCGCGTAGGACAGAAAACGACTATTCTATTCTGAGGAAGGTACCGACGTCAGCACGAGTCTCCTGTGACAGATTAGGGCTCTTGATTACACAGTGGAAACGGCGATTGAGCGGATAGGATGATGTTTGTGATTAGTAAGTCCGGATCACTGCACGTTTGTAAGGGTGGGGTGGGTAGATTTTGGGAATAATCCTTGATTGTTTTTAGATACTGATATCAACTGGATATAAGACTTATCATGATCATGATGATTTTGATGATGATGATCCCGATTATCACAATGATCACAATGATGATTTTGATGATTTTGGTGATAATGATTCTGATGATTTTGATGATGATACATGATGATGATAGCATTCACCTAGAAAAAGGTTGAATTGCGCGCGAGAGGCTTCATAACATGTAAGGGTAACAACTAACATCCCGATAGCAGTTTGCTCCTACGTTTACTATGGTGATATGGTCCTTTCTCGATTCGACTTTGATTTTATTGTACAGTACATACATTCGCCTCTCTGCTATTCCGTCTGGCAACCTTGACATCTCTAACGTCTGGAATCGTAAAAAATTCGAACGAGGGCGCTGATGGGTCCCTGCACATGAGCGAATTAATGAATTGGTTCAAGCGCTCGTTCAAACAGGCGTTCCAACGCCACCGTTCACTTGCAGGAGGGCCTAGTTGTCATCGAACGAGACGGGTAGCAGAAGCGAAAATAGGAGGTAACTAATACCTGGATGGTACCCAGGCTAATGTTGTGCGTGTTGTGTGCACGATGATACAGCTAGACAAACATTCCACGGGAGCGCCCCAGCATTATAGTATATTCACGGGGTAATTTGATCTTCCAGACGGTCGATATAAAAAGCCAAATGCAGCTTTTATTGCGGAAAGGTAATTTCTGTCGTAAAAGCCCTTAAATTCCGCGGAAGGTTTCCGCATTAATGGAATAACTGGATTGGCTCCAGAATGAGGTGAGCCCGGCCGACATCAATGGGCAAATCACGTTATGTACCAAGATGTATTGAATCATGATGGGTGCATCTCGTTGTGAAGGTGGACAAAATATGTCAATTTACGTACGTAACGCCTTATAAAGGCTGATGTTGTCCAAATACAGACACAAGGCATGAAGACAGAATATGAATTCATTGAATTAAGCTAAATAAAAAGCATTTTCATTTCTTTTCTGCTTTTTTTTTAAATTTCTGATGACATAAGACATGAAAACCGAATATGAATTCATTGAATGAAGCTAAATAAAAAACATTTTTCACCTTTTTTTCTGCTTTTTTTCATTATTGATGACAAAAGACATTAAAACAGAATATGAATTCATTGAATAAAGCTAAAAAAAGGCATTTTTGGACTTTTTTCTGCTTCTAATTTTTGATGAAACCAGCTGCTTGTGCACGAAGTCAATTATTCATCGTAAAACTACTTTTAGTTCTTGTGCCTTTTGTGTTTTAAAGGGATCATGCTTGAGATGATCATCTCGCCACTAACATCTCACCACTAACATTTCTGTCATAGTTGCTTCAAATTTCTCCTCCTTTTTTCGTCTTCAAAACTCTGGGAAGAATTTGTGCCGTTATAGGAAGTCAGAGCAAAACTCCCGATATCTCGTCCTAAATTAATCAATGAATGCATGACGTTTGTGCTCATTACATTATTGCCAAGGATAGATGTATAGAGCTGACATGACAGCAGCGTTTACTGTCTATTCAGCCTCATACTGCCTAGCAAGGAACAAATAATAAGACTTGATGAATGAACAGAAAGTACGCCGTAAGTTTAAAATCTACATATGAACGTGCGTACGTGTACACACACATGTGCATATACCTACACACCACTCGTGCATGTACATGCACACACACATGCGTATATTCAAGTCCTTATCATTTGCGTATTTGAATTTGATTCTATTCGAATTATGTATACATGTATAGATATGTATTATTCAACTTTGGTCAAGTATGAGGTCGCAGAAGTAGCTTTTCGGTTAAGCTTATAAGATAACCAGGCTGGCATGTACAATGGCTTAGCAGCTCAAAGTCGAAAAAAAAACTATTTCCCCTCAAACTTTATCTAATTATAAAAACTTAGCATGCAACTCACACGGACTTGAACATGCCCACAAGTATGAAGGGATTCTAAGCAGACGCAAGGTGGCATCCTTGTGTGTTAGTTAGTTAGTTAGTCCCATAGCCTTTTAATCAGCCGTAGGGGCAGCACAACTGTCATGCTGACTCAACAGGCTTTTAGTCCCCTGGCGGCGCCTATCTCCTCTCCGGGGCATGGTGAATGATGTAAATCACCGTATGGCTGATACGACACGAAGGTTCGCTAGGCCTCCGTCCGGGTGATTTGTAGTGACTCACCAACTCCAGACAGAATGGTTTGCTCCATTCACACCGCACCACCGCACGTGTGGGGGTTCTTTAACGTGCATGGGGTGTGACTCTCCCCATACACGGGACCTCCATTTAACGTCCTATCCGAGGGACGTCCATAGCCGAAGCTAGGTACTCATTTTCACCTGAGTAAAGTGAAGAAAGTTGTGTTAAGTGCCTTTCCCAAGGGCACAAGCCGGATTTGAACCCGCAACCTCTCGGTGCAGATCAGGACATGCTGCCACTGCGCCACGCGGTCCCATCCTTGTGTGTAAGAAGTGATAAATTTGCCAGTCGTAAACCTGCGTAACGAACACATAGACCAACTTGGAAGGTCAAACGTTGTGACGACGATCGTAAGCCCCGAAGGTCAGCAGGCCCTTGTGTTTGCCCTACGTTTACATGGCCGTGACGTCATGGCTACTTGGCAACCTTCCGACAGCAGGATCCGGAAAGACGTCGTCTGGGGCTCGACTCAGATGTTCTGGCTACATCCGTATAAATATTGAAATGTCATGGTCACATTGCTGGGTAGAAATAGAGCTGTAATTTCCACCACAAATTTTCGACTGTCCAGGTCCAGTCTTTGTAAAGGAATGGGCAATCTACTGCTATTTTGACGTCATGTGATGCAGATAGATCACCTACGTGACGCGGTGAGCCGTGGATCATACGTTGCAGAAAGTCTGTTGTGTCCCCCGTCTCTACCTGTGAATTAGCGCATACTGTAGAGATTTTACGACTGTAGTGTGGCCCAAGGGCTTTAGAAATGGAAATGGTATATATTTGTCTTTGCTGTGACCTAGTACATAGCTCGGTTGGGCAAAAATGTACAAGAAAGGTCTTTATTTATTCATCTCTCTCTCTCTCTCCCTCTCTCTCTTTCTCTCTCTCCACTATATATATATATGTGTGTATAATAATAATTAAGCTGGTAGAATGTAAGGGTACATTAGTGCAGCCGTTGTTATACGGCAGCTGAAAGCATTTTGATTGCCGCATTCAGAATTTTGATCGCTGAATTTAGAATTAGATAATTCCTCAACAAATGCAGGTGTTTCCTTTCGCAAACCTATCAAAATGAAGGGCTATTGACAATGCTCGCAGGTGCTTCCTCCACGTTGAACAAGATGCGTTACTAAGTTGAGCTCATGGAAGGCTACTCTGATATAAATGCATGGAAAACACCAATAATTTCCCGGAAGACGGTAAAAAGAAATAGGTGTCTCAAGTTCTACCCTAAAGAAATTCATTGTAAGAATATAGCACTTTGGAACAGCAATAGAATAGCTTTCCTGGGGCCAAAGTACAAATTGGAATGAAAGTCATATTTAACATTTCTCAGGCATGTATTCGATTGGCGCCCTGTTTCAAAGTAACCAACAAAAACACCTGTAGTTCCAACAAATAAGCTGCCGTAGGTCCAAAATCTACCCAGTCCTTTCTATGATTTAGACTTAACCACAATTTTATGTCAAGTATCACAATAATCCGCTTGTAGCTTCTTGGGTTAGTTACACTGTTAACATGTTGTAGTGTCCAAGCAGACGTGTCAACTGGATGACAAAATAGAACGATTTGGCCAATTAGGGAGAAACAAGTTGTCATTTGATCTCAGTCGGTCTTTTAAAGTCTATCCAGCTATCCGTCGCCCGGTCAGTTCACTCCTAGGCCAATTAACTCCTATAAGACTTTATTCCTAACTAGGCCAAAGTCGCCTAGTACTATTATATTAGGCCAGGCCGGAGTCTGGTAGAGATCCGGTTTGGCCGGTTTGGCTGCCTTGCCCTAATCCGCAAGCCAACCCCCCCCCCCTCCTCAGCGACACCCCAGTGGGGTTTTTTAGAGGGTATCCAAGACGAAGACGAAGATCAACAACGCTGAACTCGGAAAACCGCATACAGGCCCCCGCTACCTAAATCCTAGCCTTCCAGGCGAAGGTAACCACTCCCCAGTGTCCTGTTACAGAGTCACACCGGAGGTAATTAGACCTGACTGCGTCACGGCGGGTCCAAAATAATGAAACTCAATCTAATTATAGACTTCTGTGTCCTATTTGGCCGCCCACGTTACGATCGGAATGAAAACGACTGATTAAAAACATCGCATGACGAACATTAGTCGGTAGATAGATTTACGAACCGGCAGCCTTGTGGTTGTTGATTCAGAACCTAAGGGTATGAGTTTCAATGTCTGGCAGGTCCCGATATTGTGTCATGGAAAAAGACACTTTTAATAGCATGTTGTTAACAATTAGTAGGACTCAGAGCTTTGACCATATGCATCTATGAATCTGTTTGTTTGTTTGTTTGTTTGTTTGTTTGTTTATTTGTTTGTTTGTTGCAAATTATTCCAATTTGTGCCAATATCCTAAGTTCAGTTTTATTTGAGTCCAACTTGCACGTGCACTGTACAAACAGGCACATGAAATCTGTTGGCCCACATGGGCGCTGCACATTAAGACCGTATAATGCAAGATAATACACAAGTAGGATTAAAATCACTTAAAATACAATTTTCAATAAAATAAAATCACTCGACTCATGCTAAACGAGTAAGAGATCTTTATTTGCATGTTCCTGCCCACATGGGCTAAATGCAGTGATTCAATAGTATTGCATGGGATACTAAAGACTAGATACTATTACAGGTAGTGGTACAATCAAACAATTGGATAAAAAAATATCTAGAGCTATGCTATTACTAAAACTATTGTAAAAAATGAGTATCTAACTTAGCAACATCCATCGGACAGGGCGTTAAACGGACGCTCCGTGTTTGAGGAGAGCCACACCTTGAGCACGTAAAAGAAACCACAACGAAAAGAAAAGAGTTCCTTCCCAATATGTGAGGAGATCAGATAAATCAGCCTGGATATGCAGTTAGTCGCCATAAGTTGCTCAACAGAGAAAGCAGTATGGAACATTTTCAAAAGGGTTTGGTATCCCTCTTCCAGGGTTTTTGAACCCACAACCTTCCGAATGCAAGGCGAACGACCTTTCGAACGTTACCTCCTAGGCCAATGCTACCAATGCTATTATTCAGATATTCCATTGTTTTGTGAACTCTCTCACGTAATCCGACCCCAGGGTGCTGAAGCGGAGAGATGTGTGGATTTGACCGTGACTTTGAAGTATTAACCACGTGTATGATCCCCCTTCTGGGCTGCCAGCGGCTTATAGTCCTGTTCTTCCCGCTCCACTGATTGGAACAACGCTGTTGATAGAAAAGCGTCCGTTATCCTCCCAGCTCGCGCCTTGTGTAATAAGCGTCTTCCACTATCTTGGTGATAAGCGAGATGCTAGCGCATCTATATGTATATCTGTCTCTGTGTAACCGGCATACCCGCCCTCCGGCGTACCACACCAGATTCTGTATCTGGATAAGATCCAAAACAGGCTAACGTATTTGACATCAGATTAAAGATGATGTTAGATGTAAATATATGTGGTAAACTTTGTCAAGTTTGTTAATGCACTTGCTCTGGCACAATGTATAACTGTATCAATACATGAACAATACGATGTGGAAAGTACCAGTGCCTGGTTCAAGTACATTGTATGATGCTTAACTTTCTTCCAACACAAAGGTATACACGGATCAAAATAGCATTGTACTATGATTACTACCAACACAGATGATGCATTTCATGAATGAATAAATGTTTACGTATTAGCATTAATCATCTATTCTGCAAAAATCATTCTGCGAAAATGAAAAAAAAAAGAAACGCAGAGAATTGCTACCTACGGATCCCTAATTTCGTAATAGACCGTAATCAGTGATAGCATCTTTCCTAGCCCAATACCACAATACCGGTGCAGTTTAATTGCAGGGTATAATAGTTCGCTAAGCCTTGGTGCACCTGCCCACTCCCCATGCTGCACACCATCTATTTTACTCGCCCACTAGATGTACGGTTATTACGACTGTAAGGGTGATTTTGAGGATTTACATCGGCGGGTATATATAGGTCCATATGTTCCATAATCCCTGAATCAACCTTTCCTTTGATTCATGGTAATTTTCGGACATAAAGCAGGTGTTTTTTGGCCGAAGATCCTTACGAAGTTTCTGACGGTACTGATACAATACCTGAGTACCATTGGGGTTGGTCCATGTTGAATTAGGCCTTCTTCATTGTAACTGACCCAGATGGGTTGGATACGTGAACATATGAAACATCATGTACATATGAAACGATTGGCCAAAGTCAACATTGGTCTGAATGTACTTGCATTAAAAGAAACTAATGCATACATATATATTAAATCCGTGCAAACGGGATTGTCGGTTTGCGTGTGTTTTTTTATGGGGTAGGGGGGTGGTGTGTCCGTAGTTATTTGAATACAATGTAGAGAGGCAGGAAGGGAATCGGAAAGGGCAGGCTTACTGGAGTGACAGGACGCAGAGTTCAGAGTTGGCAGAACTAGTCGTTTATCAGACAGAACAGACTTTCCAGGCCATTGTATCCTTTAATATAGTCGTAGTTATATAATTTCCATATGCTAATCACTTTTATGGATTTGCAGAAAGTTAGGAAAGCAATGCAATGCAATCTTAATCGAAACATTATTTGCATGATCCATGAACAATTCATCAGCAAAAACAGATGTGTCAAACTTCAACCTCTTAATGCTTGAAATACACACCACGTTCTTTGCGTTTCGAGTGTAATGCCAGGCGTCCTTGACAAAATGAAAATATAATTTTCGCCTAACATCTGAAGCTCCCATGGTAACGCAGACACACACAACTTCCAGCTGCTGCAGTTTGTTATGTCTTCACCATGGCAACCTAACTTCCTGTTTCTGTCTTAGCTTTTGCCGTCTGATACCGGGGTCACTTCAAGTAGATTCTATTAGTATTACAACCACATGTACATTGAATTCTTCATAATCACGACAACAAAAATTCGTTCCTATCGGCGATGTTTTTTCTAATTTGCTTTCAGACAGACAATGGCAATGCACATCACTCAAGTTAGTAACATGTTGTAACAGTGCCACATCAAAGGAGATAAAGGAGGCTGTAGGGGAAATGACTTGTTATCTATCGTGTCGGGCACGGTATTGGCAGGAGAATCCCATCCCTCTTCCTCCAACTTCGTCAGAAAGTCATGAGTGTAGTAACTGTTGTATAAGTGGGTCGGTAGTTGTTGTATCCAACTTTCGTCAGTATCTAACTTTCGTAATATGCCGAATCCTGGATATCCAGGAATCGTCCTGAGCAGAAGGACGATTCATGGATATCCAGAAATCGTCGCAAACAGGACGTTTCCTGGATAGACGACGGTGTTTATCCAGAACGTGTACGTGGGGGTGGAGCTTCCTGTTTTCGAGGGAGGAGACTATGCGGAGGGCGGGGGCATGTTGTTTTCGTCAGAAAGCCGCTATCTTTGTATCTCCCGGCAAGAAGATCGTGTAGTTTATTCTGTTGATCCTGGTGTTACAGAACTTAAACGAATGTTGATAATGATACTTTGATGTTTACATGTTACTTACGTATCAGGCCCAAAATGCTTTTTGCGTAATGAATTAACAAATAGCAGTCAAGATGGGATAAAGTTACTGTTGTTTTCCGTATAGCGACACATTCACGGTAACGTGTTAATAGCATCCAGATGGCGTCACTTTGTCACACAAGGCCTGGTCCCCATCCTGGATATCCAGGAAACGGCTTGAACAGGAGGACGCTTCCTGGATATCCAGAAAACGGCTTGAACAGGCTCAGGACGAATCTTGGATATCCAGAAAACGGCTTGAACAGACTCAGGACGAATCCTGGATATCTAGAAAACGGCCTGAACAGGAGGACGATTCCTGGATATCCAGAAAACGGCCTGAACGGCTGACGAAAATAAGGAATTCTCCCGCCATTTTTTATTTGCGAGCAAGCGGTCACTGTGGGTCACGCACGCACCGCAATGGTATCCTGCACCGCGGGTGCCCCGTATTACTCTGAACGCATGTCTAAAGACAACCGTCGTCCACAACGATAGACAATAACAGTCGCACGACTATATTATGTTGTTGTTGTGTGTTTGAAGTTTTTTTTCGTGTAGCGTCACATTCTATTTGTAAACGTGTTTAGTAGCATTCAGATGACGTCCTATCATGGGGAGGGCAGCGGTCAGTTCCGGGTTTTAATCTCTCGCAACTTGAGTCTGTCGAGGTCTCACGAGGTCGACCCATATATGGAAACATGGGCGTGCATAATAATGTTTTCTGTACTGTCAATCACCATGATTGACGGCACCGGAAGTACGAATCCTGGATATCTAGTTTTCGTAAGGTTTTTGGACGATTCCTGGAGCCGCCGAAAAGTAGATGCAACAGCAGTTGTAGCGTCATTAGTGTGGCTTGATCGTAGTTGTAGAATTGACACCAGTGGAAAATTATTGTCGTTTGTTACAGGCGCCTGGCTTTCTGTACCTCTTGAATTAACCTGTTGACAGCGACACCTTGTTTTGTCGTTTCAATTCATGTTGCAACAACAACGGTCTCTCGTTTGAAAATTTAGGCATCTTGTGCTTTGTCCCTTTTCTTTTCGCGCTTCACGCATTAGATTTGGAGTCTACAAAGAATGACATTTTTTTTTTGAGCCATAGAATTTGCTTGCCGTAGTCTAATCTCCTTGAGTAAATACCCAGTGACAGGTGGTGCACGGAAAATGTGCCTTCTGATCATTATTTATGGAGACTTCGCCCGGAGGTTCGGAAAGAGACGGGCTGTGATAAAGTCTCTGGATCAAAATCAAGTCAGGCTTCAGTCGCCGCCTCGGGGGGAACGTTAAAGAACATAGAACTACAGGAAGTTGGGTAATCAGGTCACGAATGTTACACCTAGAAAATTGATAACGGTCCGTAGGGCGCAAGCATGGATAAGAAATTGTTATATACTTCCGAGAACAATTTCATCAGGTTGGTAGAATATAGGATATAGGAAAATTCCTGTCGTTGCCTCGGGGGGGGGGGGGGAGTTGAAGAACAGAGAACTACAGGAAGTTGGGCAATCAGGTTCCGTGTCATGAATGTTACACCTAGAAACTTGATAACGGCCCGTAGGGCGAACGCATAGATAAGAAAGTCATTCATACTTTTGTTTACACATACTACTTTCAACCGGTGCAATGGCCGAGTGGGTAAAGTATTCGCTTTGCATTCGGTAGGTCGTGAGTTCGATCATACCAAAGCCTTTTTTTAAATGGTACATGAAGTCATGCTGCTTTCTCTACTTAGCACTCAGCACTAGAATAGGAGTATGGGAGTAAACACACGTTATTACCAGTGGACTAGTCCCCTGCTGTAGTGGCTTGCACAAATGTGTGGCCCAAGGGCTACAGAATTGGAGATGGGCGCCACCCCTGAGCATTTGTTACAGATTTACGGGCAACTTTAACTTTTCTTAACTGTAAGTATCATTAATCAGCATCTCAGGGCAAACCAGCTGTCTATGGATAATACCACATTACGTTTAAGAAAGGGGTTTCGTAATGTAATGCTGCAATACCTACATGAACTACCGATCATGTAACATTCATACAAATCCATCAGAAGGCTCTTGAGTTACACATGTAGGTACGAAAGTACAACTTTCTCACTTAACTCAGGGGTGAAAATTGGTACCCAACTTCGGTTGGGCAGGTACAAGGCGCTGAAATGTGACGGATGGGCTGTGCCCTAAACATAGTGAATGACAACCCATTGCCGACCCACGACCTGAAGAAAAGACTTCTTGACTACATGAGGATTTTGGATTAATGACATAATTATAAGCACCCAGCTGCAGGGGATGGTGAAAAACTGTTTTCGTTTGTTTCCATCAATGTGAAAACAAAACGCTTCGTATCATGCTTATTTCTTTAAATCACATAAACCTCGTCTGAAAGTGGAAGAAGACAGTGTCTCAGCTTTCAAGAAACGTTTGGGTATCATTAGGTCACGTATTCTCGTACCCAGGGCACGTCGGTGCGGATAACCTCCTCTCGGTCCCAGATTACAGGGGAAGATTGCCTGTCGGGACTGAGGAAGATTACTTATCAAACCATCCCCTGCAGCATTCTAAACAATCCCGGCGCGACGCTGGCTATAAATAACTGATTACAACTGTTTGGGTCACTGGGAAAGGCAAATCTACGACAGGGTAGGAAGTGAAATACTTTGAAAGTTCATCTGTGTTGCTGGAAGTCATTATGACAACTGATTTGAACTGTGATTTCGAACGTATAAGAAGTTGCGCTTATCCCAACAAAATATATTGAAACGTTGCTACCCCATCGCTGCAATACCGTTACTTATAAAAGACACGTCTTTAATCCAAGCTGAATTTATACAGACTAAAACTTATTGTGAATCCTCAAACAAGTTGATAAGTAGAGTTCGTAATGCAAGTCAGAAATTTTGACAACTCAACGTTTAGAATTTACAGTAGCAGAAAAAGACTAGCATCCATTACTCGTATTGATTGATTTGCTTGGAGTTGGGTTAGCCGTGTCCAAAACCTTTATCTCTAAACCTAGATGTTGCAAGGTGTGTGTGCAATTACAGTGAAGTAATTAACATATATTTCACATGGAAATCAGGTATCGGATTTCTCTCCGAGCAGAGGGTCGGCTTTAGCTGGCGGACATGGGGAAAACAGTACAAAATAGAAAGCCTGACAAAAACACATAAAACGTGTCAAAAGAAGCCTGACTGAACCTCTGCTTGGAGTGTAAGGTTTAACTCTTTCACGTGTTACGTCACAGTTAGAGAACTGAGGTGGTGTTACCATGAATTGAATCATTCATTCGAGTTCTGTACACCGACTTGTTTGTTAATCATGCCGACACGCCTGAGTTTAAAGGCTTTTAGCGGAGAGAGAGAAAGCATGCAGTGAGCTGATCTACACTAAATACGCCTCGTTAACTCTGGGTTAGCAAAGATTGTTTCCATCATTTCGCTGTTAATGGTAATCCGTGAGCCTGTTCACTGCACAAGCTTGCATTTACCCAATACTTCAGCTCAATTTTTACTTCACGCCAAGCAGGCGTTGCGCTTCGCTACTGCATATAATACAACGTTGTCAATAAGTTGTCATACATCCTTAAGTAGTGCTTTATCTATGCGACTGGACCGGTCTCAATGCAGTTTCATGAGGGATGAATTTTGCCTTGTCAACTCTGGGATGAAATCGTCTTTGTACTGGATAATTAAGGCGACGTAGTTTGGTGATGTTGTTTTTTGACGTCGTTTGTGTTTTCTGAACACGGAACCCATCAACACGTGCACGTGTTGATGGGTTCAACTTCAGGCCGTTGTCTTTTGATCTGAATCTGGATTGGCAACATTCTGGTATTTGAAGTCGTTCAGCGTAGACATCTTAAGCCGGAGATACCATGACCCGTGTTTGAGGACTACAATGAGAGCACATTGAGGAGCGCGCGAAACTCATCCTCGCATGTCACCACTAGCCAATCATGATGCCCTTTACGGTGAAGAGGCAACGTCATTGGCTAGTAACTTTTCTTCTAAGAACACGAGGAAGGTATCTTATTGGTCGGGCATCCATCTATCGATCCATCCCTCCATCCATCCATCGATTAGTATATTCACGGAAGGTAAACATATTGTTTTTGCTCTGTTTCCTCTTCTTGTCTAAACAAATAAGGTCAACGACCTGGACCAGAAGACTGTCACCATGGTTACCGGTAAAGTAGCAGGCACCCTGTGGTGTTCAGTTACATAATGTAGCAAATAGCATAGTACAGAGCTGGAGAGGCTCAGGCTACTAAATTTAGAAATGTGTTGAAATAAGGATAAACGTAACTGTTACAGTAGCCGTTTTTAGACTACAACATGTGAAGGTAAACATTATATATTTGCTTGCAAATGTCACCTTTCTAGTTGTTTCTGTGTTCTTTATTTAGCCAGGGTACCTCACGCAGTGAAAGTTCACTCCTTTGGGCCCCGCCGATTTCATAATATGGATGACATCCGCATCAATTTTTTTTCGGCTGTTTCCAAAAATAAAAATAAGTTTTGAACCACACTGTAAGTCGTAAAAAGCAGTGGTAAAATGAGCATGTCACCACTTTAAATTGCTGAAATTGATACTATTGTCATAGAATGACAAAGTAAATTGCAAGATGTGAAAGAACAAAAAATGAAACTCTAGTGTTTGGTATACCATACTCTATGTGATCAGTCATTTGTTCAACCTTTCTGACTACTCAGATTTCATAATAAAGGCAGCTTTTGTTCCATCAATTTTGGGGTTCCCAGAGGATGTCATGTATATAAATCAAATCAACATAGCCTTACAGTCATGTCCTGGGGGATAGTGCGGGTACAAAGAGTTACAAACGTCAACATTAGAAAGAGAGAAAAGGGCAATCAATCCACAAAAACATCTCCCAATTCAAACTTAACCTTTCCCTATATCATTCCCGGTCCGTCCTTTTGTAGGCGCTTTCCTGGAATCGAAAGACGAAACAGATTCAATGGTTCTATTCTGCACTAATGGTTGCCATGGTAACGGGATCACAGGTTAAGATAGAGAGTAACTGAAGATGAAAGCGTGCCGCGGCGGTATGTCTGATTACATCCGTATCAAACAGCAGTGCGATGCATGCAAAGCGTGGGGTGGGAAGGAAAGTGATTACCTTTTAAAATGAAGTTGTTAGGGTTGGTTGATGCATTGACTTAATTGTCTAAGAGGAAACCTACGGCTACATCTTTGTAATCTTTTATTTGTGGGCCAACAAATATCATGTTCCAGGAATTGATAAAATTGAATTTGGACCACTTTCGTCTTCGTTTAAACTTCATTCGGCCAAAGAAAGAGGTGATTAAATTTTTGGCCGATCATCTTTTTAAACTACTAACAGCTCTACCTCGAATTGTATATGAATCTTCACCGGTGACTTCATAATCGAGGCTGGTTTGAAGTAACACCATCTAATATTTCGGACAGTCATAATTACGTGAGTGCAAACAGCCAACAAAGTCTAGCATTGCATGCGCGTTTAAGAATCCACTTGGAGCACTAGTACACTAGGAGTCAACTCAGTTGGAGCCTGACTTGGGAGCATTCTGTAGTACACACGGAAATAACATGTGGCTTAAATTTCAGAATGAATTGAAGTTGCACACTTGCTTAAGCTTTGGATTTCCCAGAGGATGTCGTCCACATAATCGACTCAAGATGGTTCATGCAATTGCAAACCTCAAATCTGATGAGCCATTAACTAAAGATTATTTAGCCAACCTCTACCTCAAGTCTCCAAAGCTGCTGCGTTTTGCTGGCAGTATGCGTCCACTCTCAACGGGAAGGACCCCTACTCTTTTCGTGTGTTGGGTTCTCTTACGTGCTCGAGGTGTACCCCTGTTCAAACATGGGACCTCCATTTAACTTCCTATCCGAGGGAATCCCCTAGCCGAAGCTAGGTACTCGTTTTTGCCTGAGTGAAGTGAGGAAATTCCAGTGACGCAACGTCTATCTGAGCATATGCGGGGACTAGAACCCAGGACCCCTGTGATTTGAAACAAAACCCTACCTTTATTGTACGTCTACGCGACGCCACCAGTGAAACGTCTAATGTCTATAAGTTCATCTTTGTGTTTTCTTTAGAATCCAGAAAATGTTAGGGCTCAAAACACTTTATCCACTGACGTATGTTTCTAGGGCATCATCATGGCGACTAAGTATCCCGGATGAGAGCATCACCATGGTAACTGAGTGCCCCGGATGTAGCCAAATGATGTTGAGAGCTAACAGAAATTTATAGATCTAGGCAAAGCACAATTTCTAGTTGGCGACGAGTTAGCCGGGTGTGCATTTGTGACAAGAATGAATCGATAATAAATTTTATTAAAGTGCCTATTTACTTTACACTAAGCAGATACCTTGTCCTCCCTAACTAGCGGGACAAAAATTACGTGATATTTTTATAAAGTGTTAATAAAGTGTTTATAAAGCTATTATTTCATGCATTTATCGTAAAAGCGACAATAGTGAAGTGTATGTATATTAGGTCTAGTAAGTCAGGCGAGTGGCACAAATAGAATTCTTATTAGGTCAAGCCGAAAACACTCTAACATGAAAATTACATTTGAGATTTTGTATTGATACTCGAGGGTGCTCCAAACCACAATCTTCCCCCACGCAGCCGTGGAGTACCGTTACAGGAGCGCCTGCTACATGTCAGTTTAATCAGCTGTCACTTCTTTGTTAGGCCGACCTTACTTGATGCGGCGGTTGTCGAGTCACCGTCCAATTTTACCTGAAATTAGAATAAAAATGTAATCATCAGGGCATACTTTGACCCACCCATGCAACCTACCTAACATAATTTCGTATTCCAAGGTTGATATGTTCATGTCAGCTGTTGTTGTGCTAAAACCATAAGTATTTTTACACTAAAGGCTTTGTAAAATATAAAGGGAAAATGTTGTGCTTCAAAATATGGTCCTGAAAAATATATGGTCGGTACTTAATAATTAATAAAGATTCTTTTCGTTTTCACTTATCTTTTGTGGTGGTTTCACACGTGCGTAATGTAAGTCCATATGAGGTCCGTATGGAATTCTTAGCCTCTACCAGGTTCCAAAGGTCGCTGGAAAAATGGTAAAGATTAGACAAATATAGACAAATGACATGCCAAAGGGGTTAGTTGGCCGAGGAGTACGGTTTGAGACCAGCTAACTCCGCTAGCATGTTGTTATCTGGCTAAATCCAGTTTCTATTATGTTCTAGCGACCTGTGGAGCCTGGTAGCGACAAAAAACTCCACACGGATTTCACACTGACTTGAATACATAGTTTACGCACGTGTGAACCCACCTTTACATTATGGCCCAAGTGATCCATCGGATGCAGTTACGAATACGCAATATACAGGATTTCTTGGTTTCTTGGATATGTTTTCTATTCACTTTTTTTAACAAAACGAGGCATACATGTTGAAAAACGATTTTACTTCATCACAAAGATGTCAGATCGAATATTGCATACCTCTTGCCATCGGTGGTCCTCCAAAACAGGCTAGAGTCGGCAGGTGTTTTTGTTAGGGTAACTGGAAACACATCGTCTCTTTCCAAACGCCTAACGAAATTGGTTTGTTTATGGTGTATGGCAGCCTGCCTCCCCGTATCAAAGTACATACCATTGTTCCTTTCTCTGTTTATTACCGCCGCTGCTTGCCTACAAAGCTAACGTGAAGAGATTAACGCTATAACGTTACAGCCTATTTGATGCAGATACTCAGGCTGTGTTGAATCGATTATATGGATGACACCCACTGGAAACTGATGCTAGACTGCGTCAAAAAAAGGTTGTCAGGAAAGTTGTTTTCAGTATGAAATTGGTCAGGAAGGTTTACAAATGAGTATAGTATACTGAACAATGTTTTTTAATTGTTGTTTTCTTCTTAAGTTGTATTCAATATGAAATATGTCATGAAGGTTTAAAAATGAGTATAGTATACTGAACAATGTTTGTTTTTTATTGTTGTTTTCTTCTTAAGTTGTATTCAATATGAAATTGGTCAGGAAGGTTTAAAAATGAGTATAGTATACTGAACAATGTTTTATTTTTATTTTTGTTGTTCTTCTTTGACATCAGATGTCATATCGTTCTCCAACTTTGCCTCTGATAGGGTTATCTAGGGGTAGTGTGATGAAGATGTAGATGTAGATGTAGATGTGACTATGTCATTTTATGACATTATTACCCGTTTTCATGTATCATCATCATTTTGCAGCAGCTTTGTCAACTCGCTTTGTGCGGTTATGGTCGAACTGTTTTTGTTGTTTTTTTGGAAACGGACAAAATTGATGCGCGCGCGTATACGTATGTTATTCATATAAATGAATCAAATGGCCGTAAATGCATTTATCAGGATAATGTATCAGTTCTAACGTCAAGACCGATGGATTCTTGATGTCCCTGGTGACCTCTAAACAACTCCCAAGGACGCCCAAACCCTATCGTGCTTTTCTTGCCATTAGAAACCAATTAATCAGACGTTTTGCAGAGGGCTGAGTTATTAGATTGTCTCGACCATAAAAGGCTTTGTTGGACGGTATCTCGGTAATGAATATAAATGGTAGGCGCGTGCTGTACGGCGGTTCGTAGCAGGGGCTGTGGATACACAGGGTTGGCTAGCGCGGGGACTGGGGAATTTTCAAAGGACGTGCCAGTTTAGGGACAAACTGTCCGATAAGGGGGCATGTCAGAAGTTCTAATCGCATTCAAATAGATATATATTTTTAGCCAAATCTGGATGTGCCTCTTGGGGGGTTGGGGCAGTTGGACAAATGTGCTCTAAATACTTGGGTGTCAAAATGTGACATCGCTTATCAATACCGTCAGTCTTTCATTTGATGGCATAGTCAGAAAATACGCAGACGGTACCAAAGATACGGTCACGAGGTAACATAAATTTATAAAGCTTAGCACCCAAATTTTTGTATGATTTAGTAAATATATATTTTCAATGTGTTCTAGGTAATCTCTGCATATTCAGAATTTTGTTCATATTGCAACTAATAAATGCAATTTCGTTTTGAAGTCACACACGTACGTCTGAGACGATCCTGTCCATATTTTATTACCCTACAGAAGAAGCGTCCCTTAACTGCCCCTAACCGTTGCTCCCAGCCCTCACTTTAAAATCCTTTCAATTCGGAGTAAGCCCTGTTGGGCTGAATGCTACTCGCGGGGTTTCGCCGTTCTTGTCTGTCATGTGGGTTTTTCACGGGCTAAAAACCCTTTCAGTCGCTGGAAGCAGCCTATGGGGGATTACGGGCGTACGTAATTCAGCTCCTAATGCACAAGCCGGGGCCTGATCTCTGCCTTATGTCGCCGTAAATTTGCAACGCAAACACTTCCGTGTTGTCGCCGGCGCTGGAGTGTGTGCGACACATTTCCTGCCGTGATTTGCGCGCCGTATATGGTAAAGTAGCCCCGGCTTCCTGGTGTCTGTGCGCTCAAAGCTCGCTCCGTCAATATTTATGGTCCAAAGCCATCATCTCTGGTGTTAAATTGTCGTGGAAAATTTATGGGTTGGTATTGACCTGGCCTTTTGACTTGTTGAATGTCACATTGAGCAGAGGGACGGATTATGCAATAGGTGACGCAAGCAAGGGACGTGAAAGGTTAGGTTTTGATCGTCGCGTGTCGACAAAAAATTACAAATGGAGGTGTTGTGTAAAGTGTGTGTTTATCCGGATATTTGTAGTCACAATGACTGAAGGAGGTCCAAATGTATTGTAAAGATGTCTGTTATATTGGTTGGTCCAGGGAAGACAAAAGGTCAATATTGATTGTGCCGGGCGGCTTTCCTTGGTACTGCAGCAGAACTTTTGCCTTGGACATGCTAGGTTCTCATATTTTTACAAATACCTTTGATGAAGGAAAGATTGGGATACGTCTAGAAGTTTGTTTTGTTCAAAGCAAATGTACAGCTATATCTTGCCGCGCGGTTGTGTATTAATGTGCACAGTTGTGAATAAGAAAGGTATATGTGAGGAGAGCAGTGGCATCTTTTAAATCACATTTCGTGAATGTAAATGTGGTTAGAAACCTTAATAACTGGTTAAAACTATTTATGCCAGTCTATAGCCGGCAATTTGCAAGCAAAGAAGGGTACGGTTGTGTAAAGCTAAGGGCACAACCCGCCGTACGTGCAAATTATGCGTGCTGCCTAAGTGCCAAAACGTGGACAATCTTTTGGGATCCGTTTACAGTGGTAAGTACCGCCTCCGTACGAACTCGTAGGGAATCCGACGGATTTTGGAGCACGCAAACACGCCGTAGAACTTTACGTGCAGGCAAAACTTTGTGTGTCATCGGGCTGCGGATTGGCCCCCGTACGTGCAAATCCGGCGACGCGCCTGCCTTGTACATCCTGAACGTTTTCAGAAATACGTGGCGGACGTGGCCTCCAAGAAAAAACTTACTGACAAATTGCACGTACTGCGGGTTGTGCCCTTAGCCGAAGTCGTTATGAAAGATTGTTATTTTCTTTCGCGTGGCAACGACTGACATAACAGGTCTCTCCTTGGTGCTGAATGGACAGGTGCCCTGCTTCTCTTGTTGCCGAATGGATGCAAGGCTTTACAATTACGCACAAGCAGTTTAGTTTCTCAGTATTGCAGGGATTTACTTGACTTACATTTAAATCTCTAGGTATACCCTGTAATGTGTTGGATACTGTGGAGTCGTTAGTTGAAATACCATATTTGCCCACGCGGATCTAGTTGAATGTAAAACGACGCCCTGCATATATAACTGCGACTATAGTGATCAATGTCAGGCATGCATTACAAAACTGAACATTGGTGGTAGATAACTGTGTAATGTAATCTGTGTCTCTGTTATATCTATCTGACCCTTGTCTCCTTCACGACCTCAATGAAAACCGGCCTGTAGGCCGATTTGAGCTCCTCGTGAATAAGTAAAGAAAGGTTCAAACAAACTTGGCCTTGGGGTACCGCAACAAAAATTCCCAAGCAGTCGCTATTGACCCCTTTGTCACGGGTATAACGTACGTGATGCGCACGAGTGTGGCTATAGCAGTTCGTTGTCCAAAACCCCACTCAGTCTTTACTTACTGCTTAGGACCTTTGAACACCTACGCCCAGATCAAGTCAGATCGCACAGGTTGAAAGCTTGAGGCTCTTCCATGTGTGTTCAAGATGATACCCGCAACAGTTGGCTTGTCATAAACTATTGCTCTTACCGTTGACTGGCTCCAAGTCACGGGTTAAATCACACTGGCCACAAAACACAAGTCCTTGGAGTCATATCGTACGCCGTAGCTGTCTAATGGCAATGGTGAACCGTGAAATATAAAATGTCGCTTGGGCTATATATCGTAATTTTCCCATCCCTGTCTATAGAGACACGTTACGCAATATTTCTAATGGCAATTGTGAACCGTGAACTGTAAGCTGTCTCATATTTAAATGTCACTGGGGCTACAATGTAATACCATAGAGACATACTACGCAATCTTATACAGCAACAATATTGCAACACTAAGTATGGCACTCAGTCAGTCATATAGTTGCCACTGAAACTGACCTTGAAATAGCAGAACATCATCTCCATCCATAAAAACTTGACATCTAACGCAACTGTTTTTACTTCTAGCCGTACCCTGCGACCCGCCAATGCCTGAAGTCACCCCTGATGTTTATGGACAGATTGTATCAGGCCTGCCCACTATCCTGATGTGCCACACGTCTGGGATAATGGCCGTACTCTTCCTCCCGGCGGTCCCAGGGGGTGGCTACATCAGAAAGCTTTTTTCCAGCGTGGTACCGGAAACCTGGCCGGTGAATCGTAATTTTCCCAGGCGTGCAGGAAGCAGTGTTGATGGTTACAATCGTTCACTTCCGTCACACGTCGTTTCTTTGAAGTTGTTTCTTGTCGCATTTTGCATCAGTGTATTTTACATCATACAGTAACCCGTGGTACACAATCCCGCGCTGTCAGTGCTCAGGCTTATTGCCCCCCCCCCCTGCCATCTAAGCCACGAGACTTATATTATTTTAGTGGAAACTACCAATAGGAACTAGGATTCTTTATCACTGTAATAATCAGCGCAAGAGAAATTCTGTTACCATGGCAACAGGTCATCCCAGCCTTCAACGCCATGATAACAGACAATTCTCAGCTAAGAGGAAATCTTAATAAAGTCAACAGTGATTGGTCCATGTTAGGATATACGAGTACGCATAAATCAACAGGATCGGGAAAACTCGGGATGCACCTAAGTATTTTGACTAGGCTATGGGGTGTTGGCCGTCAAGCCTCTTGGTACCATACCAGTGGAAGGGATGCTAGAAGCGCGATTTAGTCAGACTAGCGTTTGTCACCATTTTACCCTGCCTTGTTTACCCGAGTGACCTTTGACACCAACCTATATTTTGCCATCTTCTCTACGTTTATGTGTAGCATTTTCCCTCGCTTGTTCTCTTACTTTTTTGTCGACAATACACCGCCTTCTCTATGCCTTTGATGGCGAGATTCAAACAACGATAGCTCATTTACACCGCCCACGTTGTTTATGTACCTTCACAATGTGCCAGTACCAGCTGATATTTACACCAACCCCTACTGCGGACGTAGATGCCAAAACTCCATTGATTATCAACCGGTAGGGTGCTGACCGGACATATTTTTGATAGTAAATGTCAAACAGTTTGAAACGTCATAGTTGCCTTACGTTAGTGACTTCTGTAACTGTACCCAGTGTTTCATGTTTCTTATAACCAATAAACAGCCATACAGTAAGAAATAAGGACATGTCGGATAATACTTAACTGTAAGGGTTAATCCGCCCAATCAAGGACCACTTACTCTTTACTATAAATGTGAAAGGCTCTTTAACGTGCTCCAAATGTAGGACCTCCGGCTTTACATCTCTCTGAGAGGTCACTCCTAGCCAAAGCTAGGCATCCATTTTCTACCTTGCTCGATCCGTCGATTGAGGGCATATCCGTTAAGAACCTACCCGAATGTCACAGCTTTGAATGCTGCCCCGGCCGGATTCGAACACAGAACCTTAAGAAAATTACTCCGACGTACCACTTTGTCGCATTTGACATACCAGCAGCACACTGTCTGCGGGGAGATTCGTTCTACAGTATCTATTTCACTAATCTACATGAGTGACACTTTAGTGGCCATTATTGTACCATGAATGAACAAAACTCATGGCTACATGCGTCTGGCGTTGTGCCCGAAAAATCGCAATCGCGGAGGGTTAAAACCATTAACTTCGACAGGTGCGGCGTTATAAGTCTGACGAATTTGACACAGTACGGTGAAAAATGTGGCGGAACAACTGTGAGCAAAGGCGATGTTATATCTGCGACAAACAAAGCATTGTGACTGTAACAAAGATTGCACTATAACTGTGACAAATATGGCGTTATTACTGTGGCATCGATTGTCTAATATAAAACATCATAACTGTGACACATGTAGCGGTATGAATGTGACTAATGCCCCGTTATAGTTGTGACAAATGTGATGTCATAACTATGATTAAGAACACATCATGATTATGACAATGATTGGAGGTGAATGTGTTAGTGTAAGTAAACTGTGACAAAGATGGCGGCATTGTTGGCTTATGCCATGAAACACCGCAAAAAGGATGGCGATGGAAAATCGTATTACGGCACAGACCCACTGATCATGAGTATGACTAGTCACATTGTCCTTTATTTGGTATATTTTTTCTTAAATTGAAACCTAAAACAGAATGTGGTATACGGAACAAGAGATTCTTCTTTTTGTTCTTTCTGTTCTTTGGTTCATTTTGTTTTTTGACTTTGGAATATTCTATGACATTATAAGTTTTCAATATTTGTCTTTGCAATCCAAGGCAAACATTTGCATATTTTGAGAATGCTTTGTACGATTTACATCATGGTTGAAAACTTTTTTAAATTTGGAACAGGCTGAAAATTGATGCACGTGTGGATGTCATCCATATGATCAAATTAACATTGCAACCATGGCAGATCAGTGGGCGAGATGTATTAAAGAAGCACGGTCTGATCAAGCCAGCAAACATACAGCTACTCTTTGAAGGGCGATGGTCTATTGAAGTAAAAGGGCAAACTTGCAAAACATGAGTCCACGCAACCAATCTGTGTCTGCGAGGTATGGGTGACTAAACAATTGCCTCAGTTAAAGCTCACAGAAAAGCTACCCACTGTTCAGGGCAAACAGAGGATTCAACAGGGCATATCTATGTTATGCACATTTCGCCATGCACACTGAAAAGTGGACTGCAACCTGACGTCCATTTCTAAGGGTTGCCTGTATTTTCACAATTTCGGGCGAGAAACAACACCAGAAATACCGACCCTCGTGAAGCACCGAGTTGCTGACTTGTTAATGGATCGCATTAGTGCTACAGTAAGTACATGCATTTAGATTGGAGGATTATGGCGTGGTCGCATATATATATAGTGACTAGGTTGGAGCCTTGTAATGTTTTAAGAATTGGTAGAACAATGTTGCTCGTGTGTGAGAGGGGATGTGGTGTATGACGTCTAACATGTAAAACCGTTCTTCTCCGTTCCATACGCTTTTCTCCTCTAAATTTGTATTGAAAAACTCTGTTGCCATTTTTAGGTGGAAATAAGGATAAACGTGAATGTCTTCGTTTTATGTCTTGGGCAACAAGCTAAGATTCAAAGTGAATTCTTATTATAATTGCTAAGAGATATTCCCGTCCTTCGTTCAATGTCTGAAACCAAAGCACACCGGGGTGTACCCCATATTTGTACGTGTTAAGGGTCCAACTGGGCGTACTGATATTCCTGTAGGTGTTGTAGGGATGTTGTAACTACGGCACACCTGGACGAACTACTACTCCTGTATCAAAGTGCCGTAGGAATGGTTTAACCAGGTGCACCGGGTCGTACCCATATTCACACAAGTACCTGTAGTAATGGTCCTGCCCAGAGAGCATCTAGGCGTACCTGTAAGTGCTGTAGGAATGTTTTAACCAGTGCAATGGTCGAGTGGGCAGAGCTTTCGCCTTACATTCGGTAGGTCGTCAGTTCGATCCCCGGTCGAGTCATACCAAAGACATTAAAAATGATACATGCTGCGTTCTCTGCTTAGCACTCAGCATTAATGAAAAAGAGTATGGAAGTTAAATACACATACCTACCATCGGACTAGCCCCCTGCTAAAGTGGTTTGCACAAATGTGTGGCCCAAGGGCTACAGATAAAGAGATGAGTGCCACCCCTAAGCATTCGTTACATGCAGACATACGGGCAACGTTTTTAAAGGGGCATTCCACTCCACACGGGAGTGTTATTTTCCGATAGGTGTTAATTTTAAGAAGTAATAAATGCATGCTACTTTACATTATGCGATAAATTACCCAGCTGCGCCACGTGCTTCAAAAGCATTCAGTCTTCTACTAAACTCCCCAAGTACCCTCAAATTTAATTAATCCTATGGCTGAATACGATGCAACACTTTTAGGTAAGGTTACAAAAATGATTTCAGGATCGCTAAGAAATCGCGTTTGGTTATGTGTTCTTTGCTATCTTATGAGCAATTTGCCTTTTTGGTGTGCTTAGCGATCCTCATTTATTCCGAAAATGTGCACGATAAACAGTGTCTGTGCGTATAGGGAATGCATGGGTAGGGTCTGCATGGGTTTAGTGAGTGTCATATTGTTTTACAAAACACACATCGCGCAATTCATCACAAGGTGAATTCCACAAAATTCGACTGATTATGTATTCACTGACACTTTATCTATTGGAAAACACCAACCCCTTCTGGATTGGAATGCCCCTTTAACTTAAACGGGAACCTGGACTATATATTCTATCGAACATAGTACAACGTAAAAGAGCGCGCCGGTTCCGGGTCCGCTCAGTTGTGCTCGGGACGCCGTGAGAGACGGACGCACGGCAAATGCGCTCCCGCAAATCCGTTGTCATTCTCCTGCATTGCTATATATTGCATATCCTACACTTTGGGGCAGTATTTTATAATGTAATCATTATGATCAGTGCTAAATAAAGGGAGTCATTTTCCCATTTCATACGACTCTTACGTGCCGTATCCTATCCGCGGTACTAGTACCTGGCATAGACTATAGTAACGTTATATGGAGTAGATTTACGACGCAAATTGCGTCGTCGAAGGTGATGGGTTATCATACATGCAAAAGTACGACCCATGAGTTTGTGAGAAAGATAAGACGGACACTTTACCCGGCATTGCATTGTTTCAACTGATATGGTAAAGGAGGCAATCTTACAATGCTCAGCGGACTACAGTCAAACTGAGACCGCACTCCACAGACGCGAAATTCAACGCATCGGTAAGTTTCTCTGCTTGTTTTAATAGTAAGCGTGCTTATGAACAAAGGTGTCTGACATTAGTTGTGAATGTCTACAAGTAAGTAAAGTAACTAACCGGGCGAATGATATAGGTGTAACTAAAAACTTTGAAATTAACTCTGAGGTCTTGGAGAGTGTCTGAATCAGTGTGGTGTCGCACTTTTGGGGTGAAGGTGCAAGGGTCACAGTGCACGTCCCTGAACAGCTGACGGCGACTTCGAAGGGCGCCAATATTTTTGCGTGCTGGAAGATAAGACTACTGCATTTCAATTGTCAGTGTCAGCAATGTTTCAAAGGAAATCAGCATCGTCATAACTGACCTGTTTCACTCAAATTTCACAGCATTCTCAGTCTTTCTGTCGAACTCAGTATGTCAGCAAACGCGGAAGGGGTATTTCAACGCATTTCCAAGTACACTGTGCGACCGCAGCTGACCATTGGAATCGCAAGTCCGCCATCACGGCATCAGTGATTGAGGTAATAATTAATTAGTTAATACTAACGTTAATAGTAAAGTTTTGCTAAAGTGCAATTCATGACTCTATCAAGACTATAGCAAGCAAAGTGTAATGCGGCTGCAGTTTGTATACAGTTGACTTCATGACTGACAGCGCAGCCGGACTGAAGGCCCGGTTACGTACACGTAAGTGGCTGTGAATGGTTCAACACCATCAGGCTGCTGTACCGTACCGTCATTTGCTTCAGACTTATTACGATCTTGATGTGTAAGGATGGACATCTTTACAAGACTTCTTGTGCCTTTTTAAATAAGAAGTTGGATGTGGCAAACCGAGTGCACATGTAGACATAGGCAACCAAACTTCTGAAATCTTTGTAACAATCTGAGATTTTCACATAACGCTTTATCCCATCATGTTACATACATTTCTAACATGGACAACATTAACGTTACATTTATAAGTTTCTAAACGGCTTCAGCATGGATTCACCAGTAAATAGGTTGGTTAGCTGGGAACATTCGTGGAAAGTATGTCCCGGTATCATGCACAGGCGGCTCACCACAAAATATCCACCATCTCCAGCTGTGTAATATAATAATGTACTAGAACCTGACAATACTACATACTTTTATGGGGATACAACCCAAATATACAAATTTGAAAATTATGCTGACGTTTGAAAATTGTTCCAAATATAGAGATATTTGTGTAGTATATGTTTAAACATGTTCAAACTTTCATTTACAATTATTTGAATGATTTAGAAATATGGTGACTGAAATATGGATTAATCTGAAATATTTCAAAATTATCACAAATATCATGTGAAACCCTCTCTGTGAGTTGAAATTGACTCTTAGTTTAAAAAAAGACAAATGCTAGAAAAATGCCAATATTAGAAAAAGGAATTATGTGCAACAGTGCAGATAAAACTCACTTATTTGAACACATATGGCCACAAGGAGCAACTGTAGCTACTGTAAGTGCAAAGACACTTCACAAGTTCATGTTACACTCTGGATACACATGATGCCAGAAGTTAAAACTTCTAGCAGATGATTAAATTCCAATAACAAATTTACACTAAAACCACCTAGTTATCATGTTGTCATATACATACTAAACTGCAATACTTGTCAAGTAGAGTTAAAAAGAATCTAAGCCAACTTTGCTGTCAGGACAGTTTTCATACCTGTATACTGAGTGGACATGTTGAGAGACATGACCATCTAGATATGCTATCTCTTCATGTATAGTAACTGTTTTGTAGAGTTTTTTAAACTTACAAGTATCATCATGATAAGAATTTACCATAAATTTGGCTATAAACTCACACCCTGCATAACTGGATGAAAACTGCAGGTATGGGCAGTGAGTGGATCTACCGCCCAAAACTACCCATGCAGGGACTTGAATGAAAGAGGACTAAATACACATTTGTGATGATTTGTGCCTTTACATTGTTTCTACTGGTGCAATAGTTATTTCTTTATCCCATATCCTCACACTATTGTTGATACCATTTCTTCAGTGTATCATTGTTGTAGATTGCATAGAGTGGGGACACAAAGCCCCACTGTCAAAAGCATTTTACTCAAGACAAATCACCAATTTCACTGTATATTTCTTTCTCCATACAGAACACAAATGCCATGTCTTGATGACATACAACTGCTGGAAACTCTACCAAAACATCCTGAGGGACAAGAAAATTTACTGTATCAATCAAGTAATGCCTACATGTATATATAACCTCCACACTTTGCATAACACACCTTTACTATATCTAGTTATAGACAGTGACAAACAAAGAAAATATTGATTATCAAGGTCAACAATTAGATATGTTGATGCCTGTAGTATCTGTATGCTGGCATGTCCACTCCTGTTCTTCCAGTCCTTACAAGCTGAACATAATTAAAATGAGTCATGTTAGGGCTTTTAGGTGCAGTGTATTATATTTAGAAAGTAACTAAGTATTGTAACAATCATAGTGTCAACAAAATGGTTTAGGGTTAATTTTTTTGGCACATGATGTAATGTACTGAAAATAAAACAAGTTCATTGTCAATTGGCTATGTTGTATTTTGATGTGGAAATGTTATTTTTGTCAAAAGTTAGCAACTTGAAATGTCAAAGTTTTAGAGAATACTTCCCTTTGTAATATATCTAATAAAGATATAAAAGTTAGAGGCAATGATTTGAATATTGTCATTTGTGTGTACGAATAATAATCCGTTTACTGGTAAAAGTCCCCTCAAAGGCATATTAGTTTGTCAAAAATTGTAACTGTTCATAAAGACAATACGTTACATGATCACTCATATATCTGACATAACGTTGTCTCGCCTCTGATTTTCACTTAGGCCCGCGACTTCCCGCTACGTTATTGTGTCCATTGTGGTGTCAAATTTTGCTACAAGTGTCACTGTACGGCATAACAGGGGATTACGTTACCGACCTCTGTTGTTGTATTCAAGAAAAATGTGGTAACATGTTAACGTTATATCGTGACGGCAAAATACGTTGTGTAGTTGACATCAGCATAGGGTCCTTGGTACGTTGTAATGAGACTATTGTTATGAGTTCAATAATGACTGGGATTTGTCCTACCTTTCTTGTTGACTCCTTGGTGTAACGTTACCGATATCAGCGCTCCGTGTAAATTTGTTTTGTAGCGTAACAAATTCAAATACCGTTCACCCCCCTCCCCAATACTCTACTTGCGAACTCTCAATTTTCTTCTGTTTGCTTGGGTTTAGCAAGAAACATCAGATGATCAGGGTACACTATACACGGTGTCCTTGTTTCTTGTTGTGTCCATGTCCCTTAGTTATTCGCTTCAGGTTTTGCCTGACATCGATGCCTGTCCCTTTCCTGACCTTGTCAGTGTTGAGTGAATTTTGTTCTAGTCACAACTGTAACATTATATATTTGCGATATCATGTCGGACGAAGCAAAATTACCAGCAACTTAATAAAATATATTTTCTAAACGAAGGGGCAAGTCTCTCGTTCAACAAGTCTGACAAATGTTAACATTGACGTTACATATTATCCAAGGATAAGATTGTGTTGTCGGCAACTAACGATAGTTTGTTTTAAAATTGTCCTGTTATAAAGTTGTACCTACTTACGTGGGAGGTAGTACGGCTTGTACTCAGGGAAATGTACAGTGCGTACGGACTACAGATGACTGAAGGGCTATAGTCAGATGTGGTGTTGTGTACTGCTACATGGGCTTTGTTGTCCGTACATAGAAAGCACGTAGTACTGTAAGTATTGCACAGACAACAGGGAAGTGACGCCGGGCCGACCGACTTTACGTAAATTACCATGATTGTAGTAAGATTATTGTGGGGTACATCTATTCATTAGACTTTATTGTTACCATTTTTCAAACCTAAAACGCCTGGCAGGGCTGCGGCTTGTACAACGGGAGCATCTCGATTGTGCGTCCGCACGCCGTGGTGGCCAGTGTTGAAAAGAGTGGTTCGCCTCTGGCACCGTAGGTGACCCATACTTATAGTCAGTTCGAAACCGCGCTCGGAACGCGCCGAGCGTAACCGGCACCTTCGGTGCCGCCTTCTATAGAACAGTTTTACGTTTAACACCGAGCCGTATTCCTATTCCTACAATCACCTCTAGTAATGGTCCTGACCAGAGCGCATCCGGGCGTACCTTTACTCCTACATGCGCTTTGGGGGCTTTACTGTGCTCAATGCTCCACTCAGGCACAGTACCGGGCGGCTCAAACAGACTCCTACGTTCGTTGATAGAGTATTAGGTACAAAGCGCGCCTGCTCTTCAGAGAATGATTGAAGTATGGCACGATGGCTTTTGACATGTTTTATAAGAAGAGACCGCCACCTTGTGTGTGCGATGAAGGACATTTAGATTACACACAGATCGTTACACAAACCAGATCGCGCAGACCTCAATTACGTCTGTAAATTGGACCTGCAACGAGCTTATCTGAGAGGAGATCGCTTTAGCGCTGGTTGTAGGTAATTTCTACATGCTGCAGGCTCGGTGTGGGTGGAGATTATTGAGTCTACTCCGGTTATCGTAGCGAGTCATCTCGGTTTCCATCATCTACGGCTTTTAACTACCGGATGGGTGCACAGCATCGTTCCCGACTGTTTATCTTGTCATCTCCGCCCTAACGCGCCTGTTTATTGCCAATCTGTGCAGCTGTGCGGCAGGCGTCACCTGCAATAACGGACTGCCGTGTCTCCTTATAACTACTGATCACCGGCGCTTTGCCAACATGGCGGCTCGGCTGACCCCTCGTGACACTTCCCAGCATGCATCTGTTCACTTTTTTTTTACTTCTGTGAAATAAGTATTGTGTTTGCATTTGATTATTTGCATGATTATTTGCCTGGCTGTGTGGGGTTTTTTTTGTTGCATATTTCACTGGATGGATTGTGATGATGATAGTATGTCAGTAGGTCTTGGAAGTCACCTTGCAAGTGGCAGATCCAGCTGGAGATGCACACTGTCCTGGCACCTAAAATCAGGAGAACCCAGACTGATGCACATGGCAGAAGAAAAGCGAATCCTATGAAAAAAACTTTGCAAAAGCTTACAGATGTGCCCTATGTAGCAGAGACTGCAATTCTCGTATAGGACTGTTTAGTCTAAGTCGAAGCTGCAGTGCTGACATCAATTTTTACCAAAGTCAATATTGACCGAAGGAGGCCATTTAAAAGGTCTTAGGGAGGCAAAGGTCAAAGTCGATATTGGGCACACCAAGGACTGTCGGAAGTTAAGTTCACGGATGTATTCAGGATTAAAACTGATAAGCGATTAGGCTCCTCGTATCCTAATAAGACAGAGAAAACATGCTTTAGACTATTCTTACACGTTTTTACAGGGTTTCTGATTACCTACTGCCCTTGGCGCGTTTGAAGAACTATCTCAATGTCAAACGGTCTGAGTTACCATATATTATTTTCTCCCTTTTAGTTTCATTACAAACACGATGAACAGCCACTTATACTGGAAGACAATCCTTGTTCTGACTCAGTTGACCGTCCTTCACAAAAAATACATTTTTGCACGATCCCTTTTACCTTGATAAAAGCTCCTTGCTCTTACTGGTCTCAGTTCAGCAGGTTAAATGATCAATCTACAGCTCCAAATGTCAAAGCTCTGCTCGATCGAACGACAGCATAGATTTTGGCAAACAGCAAATATCAGCCGGTAACTCCATAATCCGGGATTTGCGCCATCCTTGTCATCACTGGCAGTGGAGCGATGGGAGGAGGTGTGGTGAGGGAATGGGATCTTCAATAGACTGTATCCATATCGCACAGCCTGTAAAATAGCAAATGGCATACCACAATTATTACCTCCGAAAAAGATGTTTGCCTTCAATGGGGGTACTGGTTTTGGTATACATTTTTGTGTTCGCACAAAATCATCTTTTGGCAGGGGCTTTCAACTCAATATCCTTTTGATAGAATATTCGTATGAATTTTGGTTTGTTACAGAGTTATATGTACGTGTTGTTGGCAATTATAGAGATCCCAAGCAGTATATTTATACCAAGAAAATCAATACGCGCGCGGATCTCATCCATATTATCAAGCCAATGTAGGCTAAAGATAGATTCACCGCTAGCACAGGTAACACTCCAAGCTTGCACCTTGAATCTGCCCCCCTCCCCCTTGCCTCATGATGGAAACTCTGACTAACGAAAGACGGCAGATCATCATGGCTGTCTGCCCTGTTGCAGGGTCTATTAATTATACTCCGCGGAGTTGGGGAGGGGCCATGCATCACGTATTAATGGAGGACGTGTCAGGACTGCCTGCCATCGCGCGCTGCTACAAGTCTGACTCCGACAGGTGGGATTAGACATGGTGTTTGAGGTGTCATTACCGTTCAATGTCGTTCGAGGGCGCACGTATAATAGGCACAAGATTATCACAGAAGCGTAGGAAATATAATGGTATACACTCAATATGGAAGCCTTGGGTTTACGCTTCATTTTTGAAGTACAAAGTACAAAGGACACAGCCTGAAAGTGGAACGAGACTTGCCAATAAGCAGTTACTCAAGCAACTGCCAGAACTAAATATGACTTTGGAGAAACGGAGAGACGTTTCAGATAGATTCCACTTTCTTTCGTCAGTGACACTGAAGAGTTCTGGGGGAAACTGGTCTTTTATAACCTAACTATGAAGCGTCTGACCGTTTCCAAAATCATATCCAGTTGCTTGAATAACTGCTTTTTGGCGTATCTTATTACCTGTATGTCTAACCTTCATAGGTGTAACGAGGTTTGCTTTTTACACTCTGCGACAGAACAACATATTGCATAAATAGACATCTTTATATGTTACTACCAGTTACAGCATCTTTAGTCGTTCCTTTTTTACATGCTTGAAAAAAGCATGTACTGTTTCTGGTAGGGATCTTTGTGATTCCGGACCGATATCTCTAGAATCTCTGGATGGATTGCGATTTCCTTTGCTATGAGGATAGAGTGTGTGACCTATTGTGCTATTAAATAGATTGGAAGTTTGCTGTTGTTTTGTGGTTCGTTTTTAAAAAAATATTTACACCCCTTTTCCTGATATGGAGTGATCTGGCCTCATTCCCTCTGTCTCAACCTCCTTGGGGGACAGCTAGCGGCTGAAACATGTGTTTTGAGTTTTCAGTATCATGGGAGTGTGTGGAAGGGTCGTTTCCAGTGCTATATCTCCAGAACAGAACGTGTGATTTACCTCCATGAAAAATGGAGGTATAGTTTTTGGTGTGTCTGTGTGTGTGTCTGTTTGTGTTTCCACATATTTGTGGTCAGCATAACTTTAGAACCTGTTGATGGATTGTAATGATATTTGGTATTTGGGTAGGTGTTTGGAAGACGAAGGTCAAAGTCAATTTTGGATCCCCTGGTGTGTGACCTTGGTACTGCAACAGAACTTGGATTTTTGTATCTTTTGACATGGATATGCTATGGTCTTGATTTTTGGTGGCACGTAGCTTGTGTTGTAAGGAAGAAGTGTTGTATGTTTGGGCCCTCTAGCAGCTTGCTCTAGAACTGCTGGGGCATTCTGGTCAAAATCTTCCAAGGAGCAAAAAAGAGCAACTGTGACCATCGCTGTCACCTCTGTATGGTGTGAACCATTATATACACATTGAGATACAATGTATGTGCCAGGTGCAGGTGTAACAATAGGAAATAAAAATGAAATGGTGAGGACACCAGAAAGGTGTAGTTTTGGATCTCACTGTTTACCATAGGTAGATATATAACTTAAGAACAATGATGGAATAATTTTGCCAAACGTCAAACCATATCAACCCCCACAACACACCATACGCACCATCACAAAACAAAATATTTCAAGCAGGTTTGAGTTTTCAGACTCTTGTTACTTCCTGTATTTAATTACCCGCCTTATTTTCGCCGATACTAGTAAGCACATGCTAGGAGGGGTCTATGGACTTTTAAGCAAGCTATATCAGACAATTGCCCGTTTGAAGATCACAGTTTTCTACACGTTTGTACGGCGTATAGAGCGTCGCGTATTCTCTGCTTGGATATCATCATGCAATGCATGTGACCGGTACCGGTCTAGACTGTCTTGATTTTAAGTCAAAATCTGAAGACCTTATTGTTATACAAAGAAGGACATAGATAAACTGGAAATGGTACAGAACCAAGCTGCCCGATTCTGTACGAACAACTACAACAGGGATTTTAGTGTTACCAAAATGAAAACAGATTTGCAGTGGAAGTCACTTGAAGACAGAAGGAAAATGTCCAGTCTTTCCATGATATACAAAATGACCAATAAACTGGTGGACGTACCAACTGATAAGTATCTAATACCAGCTCAAAAAAAAGTTACACACTGTCAGTGGGCGAGTGCTGTGCAGGCCTACATGTAGTCCCCAGGGCTCAAGGTTTAACCCATTGAAACGCCTTTCTTGGGATCAAATCTCCTTCGGGGGCGATAATGGCAAGATAAAACGTCTTGAATGGCGTGAAGTTGCTATAAGTCATTTTTCTTCATACGGGGATTTGATTTTCGGCACCTAGATGGAGCAATAATGATTGTCATCTGGTTGTTTGAAGCCCAACGTACCAGTAAAACTGGGGTGGTATTTGCATAATAACCGTACAGAAGCTCTTCGAAATGCGTTGTATGGCAGTTGACCATGAGTTGACAGAATAAGTTAGCATTTGAGGATAAGCTTTCATGGCCTGACGTTTCCATTCCTGAGGTAATGGTACCTTTTTAGCCACTTCCCCGTACCGTGGCATGCATTACTAGCATATATACCGGTGCAGTTGGCTGCTTTGTGCACCACCCCCCCCCCTCCCCAGTATGCACTGGTGAATGGGACCGACATATCCCGTAGGACCCGTACATTGAAGAAGCACACCCTGCTGTAGCTCAATAATACATGTGGTACATACTGGTGACATGATGTGTAACATTCCTCCCCATGTGTCTGTACCTTGAAATATGAATAAAACATTACTGGCTGGTCTAATCATTACTTCCATACAGAGCTAGAGGTGAACTCAGGTCGCATAAATACACTCATCTCTCAACCATCTGAGGCTGTTTCAGGGGGTTTTGTATATAATTGTATGTGGTGATTAATTTCATAATTAAGTAGATATAGATTGATATGTATTGGATAACAATTTCGCACAAAGCTTGGTTTATATATTTGATATCTAAATCTTGACCTTATCTTGCCACCCTAAAAGTTAATGTCAAAGTACAATATGCCTAAAAGCCTTTTCACAGTGCACGGCTGGGACTGCACGTGGCTGGCCTATAATCTCCAAGCAGATACTACGATGGCATAAGATAGTACTAAACTGACCAAGGAGTGTAGACAGCTAAGAGGTGAACACTCCTAAGCTAGCTTCACTCCTCTATCACCTTTTATACTATCTTATGCTATCGTAGGATCTGTTTGGAGATTAGCTGGCCTTTACCTTAACTGTGCATGTCACTCTGATATATAGATATTGACTACTTCTAACTTAACGGTGCACACCCCAATTCTTCGACGATAGGGGTCCGCTGTACTGTACGGCAAAAAGATGACAGAAAGCTTTCGAGGGTGCAAATTTTTATTTGAGCTCAAATTTCTCATAATCTGCTGTAAAAGATAATAACATGGCTGAAAAGCGTAGGAAATCGTGTGTTTTCGGTGAAAATTGATTTGCGCTCGAGCGTTACTTTCAGCACTCAAACACAGCCAAACACAGTAGCTCCGTCGGTGGTGGGCCACCCTTCCGGAAGTAACACTCTTCATACAGGACTCTAAGTAATGATGAGAGAAGGACATGTAATCAAAACAACATTTCATAATTATGTCGGACGCATGGAATAACAACACGAGACAGCTACTATTATGTTTGAAGTCCTTTTTGATGACGTGGCTGTTGCCATGGCTACGCACTAATAAACGTCATTACCTGTAACTCAATGGCTGCAATGACGCCATCGTCCAACACTTGACGCCTGTTTTGATGACATCCCGGGTTGCTTCATGGTGTTTGATGTCAACGAGTTTACTGCAGTCCATCTATTTAACTACAGGCTAGAGTTACTGTGTCATGTATGCTAAAACAACACAGACGATGGACTTAAGTAATGTAGTTTACAATAAAGCAAGCGAATGTCAGTAAAGCACTACTAAAATATGAAAACACAAAACGTAGCCTTGAAGTTAATCTTGAAGTTTTTCGAGAGGCATTTAAGGACGCAGTCTTGAAGGAGGATGTCTGGTATCTGTTCTTGCTAATGAGGTTCTCGAGTCGTTGTGAAGTGTTCGATTCGATCATAGAAAGCCACAATCATGTTTTGTCGACGGAGTACAGTAAGTCTCGAGCTCGGGAAAAACAACACTTTCTACCTGTACGTTCCAAGACTCTATGTAAAGAAATTATATTTCCCAAACAGCACTAGACATGACATATTTTGATCTATAAAACAAAACGGTTTTTAGAAACCTATTTTCCAAGCTGTCATTTTAGTAAGAATCGATTTTTAGAAACCTATTTTCCAAGCTGTCATTTTAGTAAGAACGTGCAAGCAATTTACGTCCGTTATGATGCAACATACGTTCTCCTTATTTCTTCGGTCACGCTGAGACTGTCAGATCTTTTAAAAAGGTGTTTTTGATATCGCTCTAAATATCGGTCAGCGTCACATGTACCAACCACCGTCACGTGTATCGGTCAGCATGTATTGATCTGCACATGTCAGATGAGCAAAAAGACACAATTGAAGTCACGACATCTAGCAAGGATCTTGTCGAATGAAAATATCGAATCTATTCTCTGATTAGCTGCACTTTGACAAAATCACCGCTGTGCAGTCCCGTCATTAGGATTGCTTAGAATTAACACCGATCAATTAAAGCAACTTCCGTCGATTAGTTATAAGTGCTCTACAGGGGCATGACGTTAAAGGTCATTATCCCTGGTTAGGGCCAATTATCTCTCATCACGTTCCATTTATGGAGCTTTCAGTTCTTCACAACTTTGCTTACGAAGGATGATCAATAAGTTCTCGGCCTCATCCAGAAATAATGAGCACAACTCAGATTTCGAGGCAGAACTTCGTAGTATGAAGTTTTATCAATTTTCTCCAAATTTCAAATCACTGCAGTCATTACCTTCAAGGCAACGTCTTTTTGAAATCAGTAGGTAAGTTGCGAGAAAAACAAAGTTGAATTGTGTTCAGACATGTGTGGGTCGAGTTCATTAAAGCCTTCAAATTCTACTTGACTTGAATCTATACTTCGAAATCTAAGCTATGCTTATTATTTCTAGGTGAGGCCGAGAAATTATTGATTGCGGTGACGACCCTGTGAAGTTTGTAGACCGATGTTGAAATACTCCTGGCTTACCGGACTCACAGTGTGTAGCCACTCAAAGGTCCTGCCAAACCCGATACCAAGGCAAATAGTCCTGACCAACTTATGCAGAGTGGTCGGCAAATCTTGAAAACACTTCGGCAAACTGAAGTGAGATGCGGTATAGAGTGCTCTATATATTGTCCATGTTGCTAAAGAGATTGTTATTTCCTGTCATGGGCTACACAGTATTGGTCTTATGATGCTCATGAATAGATGTATGTTTGTTTGCTTGCTTGTTTGTTTGTTTGTTTTATTGTTTGACGTAACATGCCATCTTTGTACAACTCAACTGTATAACAAATATTAGCTGGATACAAGGTTTGATCCATGCATATTGGGATGGATTTCTAATCGATAAATGCAGTGGGTTCTTTAAGGTACTAAAGGTGTGGCTCTCCTCAAACATTTCCTCACTTTCGTAGATATATGTGGAGAAGGAGACCTCAAGCCAACCGTTCATACTTACGCCACATCTTCAGAAAAGACACTGGAGCCGCATGTTCCCCGTTTAGGAACTTTATTCGAACCGACACACAACAAACATGTTTCGCCGTGTGGCTTCCTCAGTGTTATGGGCTCGAATGAGCATAGTACAGCATGTCCTCGCTTTTATAGGCCTAGTGCATAGTGAACTGACCAAGTGCAAGGTGCCCTAGGTGGCTTAACCAATCACAGTACAGCAAGGTAGTGCAGTCTGCTCTAGGACTGGTGGCTTGAGGTCTCCTTCTCCACATATATCTATTTCCTCACTTTCCTGTTTCTCGCAGTAGAAGTCCAGGAACTGATACCCATCAAAGGGAAACTTGTTAAGTCATGGTGCGTTTGATTTTCCTTCAGATATTTTCCTCCCCTCCAGCAAAGGTCATGAATGATAGATGGGGCCATGTCGTGGTTTATTTTGATATCGTCTCTACTGTTCACTGATACTCCTCTTTTATTTCAGAGCTAAAATGGAAATTACAGTAACGTTAATGAATACCTGTTTAGAACACAAAGGCTCATTTCACGTTTTTTGTTGTAAATCTATCATAACATTACGCTAAGATTTTATACGATTAAGTTTTTACACTAGACGTTTAGAGCTGTACTGTGTATTGTAGCTTGTTAAAGTCAAAATGTCCTAGAAATATGTTTAAACCAAAGTACTCAGTGCTGTGTAAATCGGATATTTCTTGCAGAAAGTCTTTTTTCGTGAAAGTGATGCTGACAATAATGGCGTTAGTGAAATTAGTTTTGAATACCTTTGTCCGTTGAAAAAGAAATTAAAGTACGACTTTGTTTCCTTTTTCTCGTAGTGTACATCTCTTCAGTCGAACGGCCATGGAAACCAACCAACCCATGGAGTTCCTCCGATAGCCACGGTTAGAGGAAGAGCCCGGATGTAGCCGAGACAAAGTGAGTAGATACAACTGTGCTTCTTTTACAAAGAATTTTCACTCTGGTTGCAACTAGTCGGTAAAGTTGTGTTGGGGGACTCTTGTGACCTTTGGACTTTCTCACAGAATTCGAACACCAGCATTACTGCCTGGTATGCCATCTGTGTTGCCTTGTTGCAATAGAGAAAACATACATCCGCCGGTTATCACCAAAACATTTATCATGTAGTCCTTTTCCTGTTTGATCCGGCGTCACAGAACATGGCGAAAGCTCACCCGGCGTGTCTTCGTATATACCAGCCCTACGTGATTAGCATTTCCAGCAACAGTACGACCATTGTCCTCTAAATCACTGCGCGATGCGAAGGGATCAACCGATTTTTGCAGGACACAATGCTCTGTTAAGTGTAACAGGGGAGATTTTCAGGCGCAAAGAACACTCCACTCCTATGCTAGCGATTTTTATATTTTGTCTCATTCTGGCGATCAACGCAAATTTGACACAGGCCATACCAGAAGATCAAATATATCTAATTTGCGTTTCATGTAAAGAACCAATCTGAATCAATTCATATGACATTTCGTCAAGTGATTCTTTACTTTTGGGATTTTGGTACTGGGCAATATTGTCGATAAAGTGGCGTCTTTTACGAGAAATCAATGAACACGGTAATTGTGGGACGGCGTGTGGTTCAGCTGAAAGCCACCGTGGGGATCCAAACACTTGAGTCGAGGGCAATCACCGAGTAGGAGTAGGAAGATGGATCAGTATTGACCGGTACTTTTGTTTGTGCTTCCAAACAATATGAGATTCTCTAACAGATACTAGAGGCTTGGTGAAAGTATGTTCGATTGTGTGTTTTTTAAAGGGGGCAAGTGTAAAATATTGCCGGCGCCTCAGTAGCGGATCTATGTGGGAATGTTGGCGTATGTGAAGTTTATGACTGTACCTGTTGGCATCCCCTTGTCGGAACATTTTCTGCCATAATATTTTGGCAATACATCAGTGACGAAGCCTGTTGTATAGTCTCCATTGGTTGGCGTTTGGATAGAAGATAAAGAAAAACGGCAAGGTTGTGGTCTTTTAAAAGATAAGGGCTTCTTGACCGGACAGGCAGATCCGACCGCTGATGAAGTTTTATGCTAATTCTTTTACGACTGTTTCTTAGACCTGTCCTCTGTCAACCGCCTTGCCATGGCAGTTTACGTACATTATAGCCTGACAGGCTTGCAGCAGCCCCACTCGTAGAAGGCTGGTGACCAATGTAAATACCTCTAATTCAAGAGATTAGGGGCCGATTTCTGCAAATGCATTAGTGCAAATGTGAATTTTTTTTGTTTTTTTGTTTTTTTTGTTTTCTTCAGATCTACATTAGTGTAACGATGTAAGTTATTCTTCGTGAAGTCTACTTGAGTATAAATCATTATTTTTAAACTAGTAAAAGGAAAAGGAAAAATGCCAGGAAAGGAATATTTGCCGGGAGCTTGTAGTCCCGGAGGTCCCCAGTGAAACAAAAGCAGCCCCCCCCCCCTCCAACAACAACTTAAAAACAATGCCCCCAGAGAGGCCTGTGAAGGAGGCTATGTCCCTGAAGGTGCTTCAGGTTGCCTCACACACCACCTGATGCCTTGAATCTCTGCGGGTCAGTGGACGGCATTCCGGTCACGCCTGGCCCAGAAATGCGCCGACCCGGAACCGTGGTCAGTACGCTCCACCGACAGGACGGTCGATCCCCACCACGTTATAAATGTATGATATCGAAATCACCAGGCCAAGATCGATACCAGTTCTTATGTTTGGAATGGGACGGTCTTTGGCGGCAAATTTGATGAGTTTGGACTTCCCGAGTAAGCATCGATTGTTTGTGGGAAACGATTAAGGATCAATGCGACCGTTTTGGAATGTCCGGATTTCATAGATCTTTGTGAACGTTTCAAACGATTGTTATGACTTTCTGCGCCATTTCTGCTGTCAGGTTCCTTAACCATATTGATTGTAGTAGAGCTACTACAATGGTACTTGTCAAATGCGAGCTTTGACCCACTTCGACTGGTTGTTTAAAGTGTCAACGTTGGATTCAGTTCTGATGGTTTATGCGAATGATTCTATTGATCGTTTTCCTGGTAAAATTGCCCCTGACTATGATAGTGTAGTCAAGGTGTAGTTTATTTTCTTTGATATCCAAGGGTATTGCGTTATAATGGCAAATGGCAAATTGGCAAATTCACTTGATATGTGGTGAACACGTGGTCTTCTAAAAAATCTTGTACTTTTTCTCTACTCGTTGATTGTTTTTACCTTTTATCTATTGCCTTTATGGTGTCTATGACTAAAATGACAGTTTCATTTTAGAACCAATGACAAAAACAAAGAAAAGTAAGAAACTCATATTCCCCATGGTGAGCCTTTCCTAATAACACATTAATTGTAGTACAACAGGGAAGCGGACGTGCTTGGCCTGATGATGGCCTCATTAGTCTTTTTCCCGTGCACCTTGGGGGCCTTTTCTCTTGGCCTTTGTCTTCCCTCTGGTCAGACGACTCCTCATGTGAAGCGTGTCTCTTGAAGCGTCTAGGCGTCATTCAATCCGATTCAACTGAATGCATGCAGGCAGCTATAATATGTTTCCTCTCCTGTGATTGTAACCTTGATCAAGTTCCTGTTAGGGAAAGTATGCAAATTAAGTCCTCAATGCGTACATGATATCAGTTAGTCATGTTCTACATCCAAATAAAAATTTTCAACACCAGGGATGAGAATCCAATGTCTTCCATAAAATCTTCTTTCAGAATGTTGGTAGCTGAATTGAGTCCGATTATCCTAGCGTTATAAACTAAACAAATGTAATAAAGCTATACCCAGGAAGGCGTCGTCCCACAATACCCCCCCCCCCCTTTCAGGTTTTCCTGGCCCTCAACATTAGTATTTGGCTAAAAAGTGAGCAGGATTTCGTCACATATGCCTCGGCGGACGTCTGCCATTTTTGTATGTAAATCTTCTGCTATAGACATCCACTACTCCAAAGTTTTAATAGTATTGGTCCTCTGCATGATTCGATATACTACTATGGCTGTCTAGTGTATTAGTGTATTTTATTTTTGAGATCAGGGCGTTCCAGCCATCACTAAACTGGGGTCGTTATATACTCCTGGCACATTTGACCAATTTCTGACGTCACGTATCCGTAAGATCACGTGATCAAGTGATATCAAGATCATGTGTCTCGCGAGTTGACTCCCGAAAGTGATTCATCATGTAAAAGACAACAGTGGTCGTTATGATTTGATCCGTGTACACCTCAGTCTTGGAAAAAGTGTAGCATTGTACTACGATTACTTCCAACGCAGATGAACTTCCATGATAACAATCCTACTGTGTGTTTCCTGCTCAATCCTACTGTGTGTTTCTTACTCAATACCGTTATCGCGACGTTACATACGTGCCACCCGTGACGATGTCATCTTTTTCTTTAGATTTGTGATTGCCGCCTCTCGTGGAGATCATGGTTGTAGCAACAAGCTCACGTGTGGTATGCTGGGGGAGGAGGTGGCGTTTATTTTCTTTGTGCAGAATTTTCTGGATGGTTTTTATGACCTTCACCTCCAGAAGCTGGAAATATTGTAAATAGGTTAGGTGGGATCCTTTGTCTTCCACTGTCTCAGAAAAAGAAGTCGAACCCAACAAGTTACAGTTTAGTGTTAGCTTTTAAACATCACATGTACACTATTTGTTTGTCTCATTTCAGGTTAGCTACAATTAGCCCTCGGGCAAGAATTTGCAATTAACTATTAATTGATATTTTATGGAATTAGTAATAGTACTTGATATGTGACAGCTAGATCATATATACACACAAGTGTTATCAAATGCTTTCAAACTTAATCATATTTACTGCTGTCTTTCGACCATTTGGTACTCAAATATGATCTATTCATTTGATCTATTTTGTATCAACGTATAAAAGATGGTTCAGCAGTCTCGTTTGTTCTCGCGAGAGTACATGGGAAACGTTTTTACTCTTCGCTGAGATAGGGTTTTCCTTAAACGTGACATGGCTTGTTGTACTCACGGTATGCTGTTCGTGTGGGATGAGCTACTTGAATGCCAAAAGCCATTCGTTTTATCAATGCACGAGGTTTCTTCCTGAAGTATAGCGTATTCATTTGGCGCCATCACTGTATCTACGGCCATATTGGTGACCGTATTTGAATATCGATGTTTTCTGAATGTCTTTCTGAACCTTTGAATATATCTTAATCATTTTTAATAGCCAGAACTGAATGTCGGCACCTCAAAGAACAATATGCCTGAACATACCCCAAAATTGAAAAATACTAAAAAAAATTATCTACGGGCCACCATTGAAAAGTAAAGATGTAAACCAAAATGGTGTCATCACCTGCCTGCTTTATTGATATGGAATAAGAACTTGACTAAAAGCGGTCTAATCGATAGATTATCACAAAATGCCATTTAGAGCTAGCGAGCGAGAGACGTCCTAAAAGGGTTCTTGGTGCGGTTGGTCAGTGTCCTTCATGCTAGATGAAGTATTCACTCCAACCTGCCTCTTAAAACAGACAGCAGCATTAAAAAGTCGCCCGGGGCCCTCGCCGACATGCTCGACCACATTCCACGCATGAAAACCTGCAGATTCAAAAGCATTCCCATCGACCGGAGGGTTTTCCCATTCTGTCTAGAGCTAATTGAAGACGAATACAGTATCACGTTTTGATTGTATGCCCCCAAGTATTCTGTTATACACAATTCACTTTACACAAGGCTATCATCTTACATGCCGGGATTCACCTCAACGGACTTAGATAGTAAATGTAAATACATTATGACATGTGACAACCCCTGTGTGGTATACATATATTGAATTATGTCTAGACGCTAGAAATCCCTCCAAAGAAAAGAAAGACCATTGTAAAAGATCATTTCGTCCCATACTATGCACCTTTGTATTAAGTAGATTAGCCTTATAGAATTGTAGTTATGTATCAATAGATGTCATGCTTTGTACCTTGTACAATTGTATATTGTAACCAGTACGTTGCTTCTATGGCGTCACTTTGTGCAGATAATGTACATGTGACTCATTCAACGGACTGAAATTTAGTAGATAGCCTATGGCGTTCCCCGTCTCTTCTTATGAAATTGCAAAGCAGCAATAATTGTACGCACACCACATTATTGTATTCAATATTGTATAAAAACAACATGGAGACTTTTAAACTAGTCTTAGTTGTCATGGTTATTATGGGTTTCATGTTTTACCATTGTGTCATTTTGCGAAGGCTCGTTCGAAATAAAAACTAGAATAAAATATCAACTGGGTATACATCACCCGTGGACAGAAGGGCACTTTCAGGTGGCGCCACGCTATTAGTAACAGATTGTGGTTCGACCTAGTTCAGATCGACTAATCTATCATAAAAAATCAATGCACGAAATTTGATTTGTGTCATTGGAGGAATGATTCAACAGCTCCACTAGGCGTGGGATGCAATAATTGCAACCATTGGTCATAGCTCTGATGCAAACACACGCGCACACACACACTCATACACACACACACACACACACACACACTCACTCACTCACTCACTCACACACACACACACACACATATACATCTATATATGCGTGAAAACACATACACATATATTGTAGTGAACAGACGCTTTAGCACCTAAGGTGTTCTTCTTACAGCAAGTGAGAGCGCCACATCATAAACGGTAGAACTTGATTAGTCGACCTCCATTATTTTCCGATATCTGGCTTCAGTTAGAGGAGCCATCCGACAGAATCGGACCAATCTTTAACCGATTGGTCGGCACCAGATTTGATTAGGAGCGGATTTTCTCTGCTCTGTCACCATCGAATTTTTATTAAGGCCACGGCTGACGTTATTGTTTACCCGTACAGGTTCGATTCTTGACACTCATGGCAAATCGTTGTATCATGTTCTCGAGTAACGCATGATGAGATGATGTTGTCCCTGTTTGACTCCGGTGACATTGACGTCATTGTACCGAAAAGTGGTACTATAATCCAGTTTTAGGTATTGAAGGACATCCTGGGCAGATTACATAAAGTACTAATACCATGTTGACTTTAAATAAACTGAAGCACGGTTTCATAAAAGTACTTAACGAGTTTCAATGCTAAATTGCTAAACAATTGCTCCCTTGAAACGTTACATGGATCTGGTTCGTGGAAAGAAGAAGGGGGCTGCCCAGGTCAAACTTGTAAAACAGCTGAAAGTCAAACTCGTGAAACAGCTGAAAGTCAAACTCGTGAAACAGCTGAAAGTCAAACTCGTGAAACAGCTGAAATTCAAACTCGTGAAACAGCTGAAAGTCAAACTCGTGAAACAACTGAAAGTCAAACTCGTGAAACAGCTGAAAGTCAAACTCGTGAAACAGCTGAAAGTCAAACTCGTGAAACAGCTGAAAGTCAAACTCGTGAAACAGCTGAAAGTCAAACTCGTGAAACAGCTGAAAGTCAAACTCGTAGAACAGCTGAAAGTCAAACTCGTGAAACAGCTGAAAGTCAAACTCGTGAAACAGCTGAAAGTCAAACTCGTGAAACAGCTGAAAGTCAAACTCGTGAAACAGCTGAAAGTCAAACTCGTGAAACAGCTGAAAGTCAAACTCGTGAAACAGCTGAAAGTCAAACTCGTGAAACAGCTGAAAGTCAAACTCGTGAAACAGCTGAAAGTCATACTCGTAGAACAGCTGAAAGTCATACTAGTAAAAAAGCTGAAAGTTCTCCACGAAAGTTGCCTTCGACCCCTGCCATATCCATTCGTGCTGTGAATGCCAGCAGATTTCTGTCTAGGCTGGCGGTAGTCTTGTCCAGACCTTGCGGCATAAGACAATGGCCACCACCATCTCTGACGTATGACACGAATGTGTCTTGCCATACACTTGTTGTTGACCTTGACTTCTGTTGACCTTGTTCCATTATAACATAGCCACCACCATCCTAACATCGTATGCTAGCCGAAATAGCAGAAGAAATTAGACGTACCCAAATTTTGGCACCAGTCAAAATATGAAACTATTAAGCGTTGGTGCCATAGCGTCACACAGATAACGTGCGCGTACTCGGAAAGGCTGTCCAGCCGACTATACTTTATTGAATTTATACGATCGTTCGCTGTTGTTGTTTATGTCCGGGGTATTTGATGGTTGGTGCCAACCAGGACGTCGGTAGATTGAATCAAAAATTCATTTTGAATTAGCAGATCAAATTACTGGTGAATATGTCAATCAAACATCTGCTTTTTGCCTGTCACTGCGTCACCGCGACATCAACTCGTATTGTGATGCCATTGTTAAGTAATTAAACAGGTATATACCTATTTAGTACATAGCGGGTCCTTACTACATGAAGTGAGAGAGTCACATCATAAAGCTAGAACTGGATTAGGCGACCTCCATTATTTTCGGATATCCGGTCATCAGGCTACAGTCAGAGCCATCCGACGGAATCGGACCAATCTTCGTCCCGATGACCGATTGGTCGACACCTGATTTAATTAGGGGCAGATTTTCCCTACCCTGTCACCATCGGATTTTTATTGGGGTCACAGCTGACATTAGTGTTCAACCTCAGGTCGCCATGATTGAACGGGGGTCACGAGTAGACTCGTTAAATGTCCGAGGTCATAAGTGCCGTCGAATGTTTCTGGTGAAAGGTCACCATTAGAGACACGCGCAGTTGGTGGATTCCCATGCCATCCAATATAGCCTAGTGAAATGAGTGTATGAAGCACTTTTCTTGGGAAATGTTTGCTGAAAATTACAGGTAAGGGTTCGAGCTATTTTAGTTGGTAAGAAGAAATAGGCTTTTACTTTAGTCATGTTTGAAGTGTCATGGACAGTTTAGAAGAAGTGTAGTTTGGATATTTTCATGCCTTGTCTGGAGAGGTTAAAGGTTACCAGAGTTAGACTTGTTGCCATGGTAACACTTTGCGCCGTAACAAATTATTTCATAATCTCTAGATGATCTTTAGAGGGGTCATAATACGCTGCCAATGTGATTTGTCATGGGCTTAACCTCAGGAGGGTCACTTTTGACACCTTTTTCTAATATGTTTTCTATAGAATTGAATAGAAGACTGTATTAGTGGACTGTACCCTGCTAGCGGACGTGAGAGGGAACGTGTTCAATTCCTTACACTCATTGTTAGACGTTGTGTCATATTCTTGAGAAAGGCACTTAACACGAATTTCCCCACTGTACCCAGATGTAGAAATGTACCTAACTTCGGTTGGGGAGGTGCAACGTGGTGAAAGCTTAAGGAGAGGGATGGGCTCCGTTACCGTGCCCCAGTCTAGACATTAGATAACAACCCACTGCTCCTAGAAAAGGCTATGGGACTACCTGTGCATTTACCCTACAATAAAAGTATGGATTATGATGTGGTGATGTTGCCCCTGCTTGACTGGGATGACATTGACATTCTCAATCAAGTTTTATTTAAATAAAGGGCATCCTGTACAAATTACTCGGTCAGTAAAACAATGGCCACCACCATCCCTGGCGTGTGTCTTGCTAGCTGACCTGTTGATGTATAGTTCCACCAGAACACTCATATGATCTTGTTAACCTTGACATGCCTCTGTAAAACATGACGTTCAAAGATAGCGTTGACCTTTCCTTGACCTTGTGCAATCTTTCAACATCACACAACTTCTCTGATGTGTCTGTCTCTTTTCAACCCTCTTTTGTGTTGACCTTGATTCCTGTTGACCTTGTTCCATTAGAACATGGCGGCCAACGTTCAAGACATATATGTCTCTTCTCAAACTATTTTGTTGACCTTGACTTCTGTTGACATTCTCCTTTCAGAACATGACAGCCACCATCCCAGAAATTTATGTCTCTTCTCAAACTTCTTTGTTGACCTTGGTCCCTGTTGACCTTCCATCAGAACATGGCGGCCACCATCTCAGACATGTATGTCAGCCACATATGAACCTTACTAGTTAAACTATAGAAATGTAATTATGTAGATCCCATACTTTTTACCTTGAACAGTTGTTGTGCAATAAAGTTATTATTATAATTATGTATCTCTCTCTTCAACCTTCTTGTTTCCTGGCGTTGACTCCCACCAGAACATGACAGCCACCATCCCAGACGTGTATCTATTTCCTCAATCTTGTTTGCTGACCTTGACCCCTGTTGACCTTGCCCCACCAGAACATGGCGACCACCATCCCTGACATGTATTTGCTGACCTTGACCCCTGTTGACCTTGCCCCAACAGAACATGGCGGCCACCATCCCTGACATGTATTTGCTGACCTTGACCCCTGTTGACCTTGTCCCCCCCAGAACATGGCGGCCACCATCCCCGATGAGGTTCTGCAGGAGGAGGACGCAGACAGGATCCCGCTGCGGGTGGTGCACCACGAGTCGGACCTGTCGGAGGCGGAGAAGCGCTTCCTGGTGTCCGTGGAGCGGGGAGACTACGCCACGGTGCGCAAGATCCTGGAGGACTACGGGCCGGGTGAGCGGGCTGTTCTAGTCTGAGTGTTTGTTTGTTTGTTTGTTTGTACCTTTGTTCGTGAAAGCTCAAATGGGCCTCAGGCAACTTTTCATTGAGGCCATGAGGGTCAGACAAAATATATGGCAGAAGTACCGTGAGTTTACATCATCTAAAGTCCTAATTTCTATACACATATTTAACACATACATGGTACAAAAAACATCCTAGTCAGTTTACCTGGGCCCCATACCCCCTGCCCTCTTAACCATCTAGTCAGGAGATTCTGTCTGGTATTTGATAACACCCAGGCGACGGCAATTCTTCTTGGACATCAAATCATTCTCTTTCAAATTACAACATCTCATTATTTGTTTGCTTAGGTGGGTAGGCATTGGGAAAGTAAATGTCTTTTAAATTTTCAATTTACATATTTGACTTGTTATACACAAAACGACCCATTTTGACACATTATATTCTGTGATGACGGCAAGGCAGACAAGATTGATGTACGGTAAGCCTGCTAACAGTTATAACTTAACTGTTAAGACAGTTACCACTTAAACTTTATTCCACAGAGATGGACATCAACTGCACGGACCCGCTGAGCCGGACAGCTCTGCTCATCGCTATAGAGAACGAGAATCTGGAGCTGGTGGGGTTACTGGTGTCCTACAACGTCAGGGTGAGGCTACTACTAGATTCATTTGATAGATGATTAGCAAAACAATAGAACGGTATTCTTGTAGACAGAGTCTTATTTTTATCACTATTGACATTGTCAATACTCATTCTGGAAAAGTTAAACATTAATTTCCAACGCAAAAATTGGACTTACCCCACCCAAATTTTCGACTTTCTCTGTCAAGGAATGGACGATATCCAAGGACATAGGAATTTCCTTTTACACAACCAGTCTTTCTCACCTGCTGACGTTTCGATGTCTGACAGACATCGAAACGTCAGCAGGTGAGAAAAAAAAACTGGTTGTGTAAAAGAAAATTCCTATGTCCTATGATCTACCAACCTGATGAAATTATTTTCGGACGATATCCTACTTCCCACATTTTGCAAATAGTACACGTGACTCAATTGGTAGTGGATCATAAGTTGGAGGAAGTCCGAATTTGTAATGAACCACTTTTCATTGAAAATTCTTACCCAAAGGCTAATTACGACCAACGCAGTACTGTGGCGTACAACGCGAATATACTTCGCAGAGAGAGAAAAAAACAGAAATAATATATATAAATACATCAAGCTATAAAGTAAAGCAGCACGAAAACTCTGGTAAAGCCCTTGAATTCTGCCACAGCACATAGTAACACTGAGGGACACACAGAAGTTTAAGACAAGAGTCAATAACCACTTCAGCGACCTACGTCAGCGTCCTTAAGGACAGCTGATAAAGCTGAAGTTTGACGTCAGACTACATAGATAAAAAGAGTAGTACATTATGACTGTTTCTCTCCATATCTTGTAGGTGGGTGACGCTCTGCTTCACGCCATTAAGCGGGAGTTTGTTGGAGCCGTGGAGCTGCTGCTCAACTGTACTGAAGACAAAACACAAAACGTGAGTAGAAAGTAGTAGTCACTGACTGGAACTGTGTATATGTGTATATGTATGTTGTGGTCAACCGGCATGATCTAACTACATGTACATAACCTGGTCAGGGTCAGTGTCCCTGGCGGGGATGGTCGCCTTTGGGCGCCGAAACCTGAAGGCCGAGTCGCGGTACTTTGAGAAACATTGCAGGGCACTTCATGGGCACAGGCAAAAAAGGTGCATCTTCTATCAGTTCACTCAACTTGTCAATCCTAAGCTTTGCATATTCAACCGTATGCTTTTGACCATTTCCATTCAATACCCGTGGAACATAACAACATGTCAACCGTTTAGCACCTAACTCAACGAGGCATGGTAGCCTTCATGACAATGACACATTAGTTTGTCCTTAGACCCAAAGCTATAGCACTGTGTGTTTATCACATTTTTTTAGTTTTAAAAAGTGATTCTGTCGAAAACCGTGTTAACTACTTTCACATGTGATAATGGTTGACACAATTATATCACATTATTTAAACAGTAGCTATATTTTTCTTACTAGTAGAATAATGTGATAAAGAGTTGCTTGAGAAAAAATGGGATAGCAACCTTCTGTCACATTAATTCACTAGCATATAGAAAATTATTGAAATAACCGCTAAAAAAACAAATCATCACAAATTTTCCAACTATCACGTTTTCTGTCCTAAAATACTATTCGGGGCTAAATAAATGTGATAAATAATCAAGTCTAAAGCTACATAGTTCGACAACTTTTCTGCAATTACATTTGGGTACAGTTGGGTTGGCTGAGGCCATTCAACTTCCCCGGACGGCACTGGAATAGACTATGAATCACAACCTACGTGCATCCTTCTTTGTAAATCGATAGATTAAGTTACCGTGTCACGTTTCCACCTGAATTGTTTATCGAACACGCCATGGTTGAGCTGTAAGGACCCTACATTGATTTTCAATTAGCCTATTAAATCAAGCCATTTAATACACACTGTTGGATACACAAAGATATAAAACGTCAATGGAAAATTTATAGTGACTTAGATCCAACTCATTCAACTGGAACTCATCATTTTTTTTGCTTTATAGTTGAAGGCATTTTTTAGAAGTTACGGCATTTGTATAGAATGCGTTTTTGAGCAAGCGTTCATTTTAAGTTCATACAAGAGTTGGATTGTTTCTGAGTTCACATGTACTAAACAAGGTTGAAATATCCTGCGTTAACTGAAGTGGTTTGTTTATCTGCATTTCTCTTCACACTTCAGTCATCTCAGAAATACCAACGACCTGAGCTGGAGGTCATAGCGTCATCCATAGAACAATAATCGATTGTTCCATTCCAACTGTTTGTGGACACAGGAGTTCATTATAAAGTGCAACTGCAAGCAATGTTTCTGTGTAAGCCAATATCTAAAGCATCGCTTGGAGACTTCCTCTTGCTCTCTGTAGGGCACTATCGACACGTAATGTGCGTCATTTTGTCGTAATTCTTCCGGGTTTACTGACCTCTACAGAAAAAGTAGAGCATCCTTCGCCATTTATGGCTTGCCACGTTGATTAAGGAAGAACATCGGGTCGATATCGGTTTGCATGGTACGTATATGTGATGGTTACTTGTATTGCGGCCCATCCATAAGCCTATTACATCAACATTGCTAGTCCAGCTGGCACCTCATAAAGATGCCAGAGGAATTGGGGGGGGGGGGGGCATTACTCTCCAAACAGACACACAATCAGGTTCTATCAGGGTCAGGTTCTTGGCAATGACTGAGAGGATGAATATCTTCTCAATGTCGTTTAATGTTAGATTTTCACTGATTAGGGAAAGTGGATACTGCCTAAAGGGCCTAACGCTTTATAGATGATTTATTCAGTTGCTTGCTTTTTGCAAAAGTACTCTGTAATGTTCTACTCAGACCTTCATAAAAAATACTTTCTTTTACTAGTATTTTGTGTTTTACTAGTGTCTTGAAATACGGTAGGACGCTATCAATATATACTATGTTAATTAAGGTTATCACTTTGGATTGATTGATTGATTGATTGATTGATCATAGTTTGAGGGAAGGGCATTTTGATACCTGTCCAACTGCTAACACTAGCAATATATACTATGTTGATTAGGTTATCATAGTCCGAGGGAAGGGCAGGTGATATATGTCCAACTGCTAGCATCGTAGTCCCAAACGTGATAAACATGTATTGTCACATACAAAGATACTGCTAAGAAGTATCAAAAGGCTTATTACTGCTTGACATCATGTAAACTCTCTATGTGTAAAAACTTTACGTTTGGGAATGCATTGCTAGCAGCGACACCTAGCTGCAGTGCAAGGTGAACCAGTCACTATTGCTCTGATGAAGGTCACAGATACAGTCTCCATACAGCCTACGTTATAAAAACGTAGACTGTATGGAGATCCTCGTTTGCGAAGAAAGAGCTTTGTCGGTGAAGGTTAGAAATCCAGGTAATGACTTTTAAGATTATACAGCTAATAGCAGTTACATAAGCAACTGGATATGGGTTTGATGTAGTGTCGCTGACGTCATCCACCTAAGAAGCTGGTCTCCGTGAGATCCAAAAGTTTGGCGCGCTGTGATAAAAACAGCCCCGGGATGGGGACCGCGGTGCCTATAGCTGTTGACTACCACCGACAGTACTTACCCGACAGTCTTACAAAGCAAGAAAATACTGTAAATGCAGAAACTTTCGCAGTGGTTTAAAGGCAACCTAAGCAGTATTACAGCGTCAAAGTGGAAATATTCTGAATAAGGCAATCTGCATGATATTGAGATCTACTGTACTGTATTCTCACATTTGCATCATAATTTTATACTTTGAGCGGTTAAAAACAGCCCAGAGACAAGTTGCACGAGGATATTCCATATTATCATATAGCCAGGCGCCGCGGACCAATCAGAAGGCCCCGTTCCACGTTGGTTATGACGCCGTAACACGTAGATTCAGGCCAGGCAGGTGGGTATCGCTCCCCTGATTGGTCAGAATAAATCGACACCGGCACCGGTGTCGATTTGCATCGACACTGGCACCAGTGTCGATGCAAATCGACACCGGTGCCGGTGTCGATTCATTCTGACCAATCAGGGGAGCGATACCCACCTGCCTGGCCTGAATCTACGTGTTACGGCATCATGCGTCAGCAGAAAGGAATGCTTTGTACAGTGTGCAGTCCATGTTAGAGTTAATCCAAACATTATTACTGTTCACATTCCTTCAAATTTATTGAATATGTACAACTATAACTTAGGATTGAATAGCAACACACTTGTCCCAGCAGAAGCGAATTTGTCATTATGTCAAGCCTTGGAAGTCTTGAATAAAGGATGTATGTATTATAAAGGATTTGTTGCTTAAATGGGTCAGTTTGTGTAGGCTATATGATAATAACGTTAATGCCCCGCCTTATCCTCGGTGTATATGGTGAGATAATCCCTGGTCAGGTGCGATAACCACCGAATAAACCACCGAGTGAGCGTAGCGAACTCGGTGGTTTATTCGGTGGTTATCGCACCTGACCAGGGATTATCTCGCCATATACACCTCGGGCCGGGGCATTAACCCTTTATTATTGTACCCCCCCCCCCCCCCCCAAAAAAAATAAGGACTTGATCTGGAATCCTTGTGCAACTCATTCCCGCGCTGTTTTTAACGGTTCAATTTATGAAATAATGATGTAAATGTGCTAAAATAGTGCATTAGATGTCAATATTATACAAACTGCCTTATTCAGAATATTTCCACTTTTAACAATGTGATATTGCTTAGGTTGCCTTTAATGTTCGCGGTTTTCGCGGTGACCGTTTCACCGCGAACTTAAAACCACCGCGAACATTTTTCTATGGCAGTAAGAGACTATAGTGCACGGTGCTACCGGAACTTAAAACCACCGCGAAATGTCCCTTTTCCCGCTACCGCGAAATTGAATCCCCGCGAATTTAAATGCATTTACAGTAATACCTTTAAACCCCGTTGCACTGGGGCTTTAAGTAATTACTACTTGGAGTAAAGATGTTTGTTGTTTGACTCTTCGAATAAAATGCTGCAGTAGATGTGAAGATACGGAGGACGATTCATGCTTCTATGGTGATCCTTGTATCTCATGAAATGTTAAAGCACTCTAATTAGCTAAATACTCATCCAGATCAAGGATAACGCGCTCCGGGTAAGAACAGGAGCCTCTAAAAGTCTTCTTAGAACCCATGGACTGTTCCTAGAACGCTAATCCAGAAGGCATAGCACTGAATAATGAAACAAACACTCGAGTTAGTGTAGACGTACTGTAATATTCACGTCAAGGACGTCAAGCATGACTCTCGCTTCGCTGAACGTCTGGGTTTATGATTGGAATAACTGTTACTTCATTATGGGTTGTATCAGACGCTGGGATAAATGTACCGAGTTAATCGCATTTCTTTCCACTTACTCTTCATAGTTGGACCAGTCTGTAGATCACCTCAATTGTAGATTATTTTGCGGGTGAACAATCCTAACAGAATGCAAATACGAGAGTAAATACGTTGAGAGAATATTAACATTTCATGTAGTGTAAGCGGCACTTAAAGCCATGTTGACATACTGTATTTTACTAAGTAAAAATCATTGTGTGTGCGTGTGTGTTTGTGTGTTTGTGCGAGAGAGAGAGAGTTTATATGTGTGTTTGTGTGTGAGTGTGAGTGTGTGTGTGTGTGCGTGTGTATGTGTGTGTCTGTATGTATGTACATGTTGGTATCTATAGGTGTAGAAGATCCCACGAAAGTACCCTGTACTTTTTCATTCAAATGTTCGTCTTCATGTGCTTGGAAGTTTCCCTCGGTATGCATACATATGTAGATTTATAGTCATATGTTATCTTATAATTATAAAGAGGTAATGATAGAAAAATAAGACTGGGGTAGTTGAAGTTAGACCCCGTATTTAAACAAATAGCAGCTAGTCAAGTTAGGATTTGACGAACAAGAGGCGAGTTTCCTTGTTCGATTCTCATCTTCTTTGAACATGGTGTCTCTCAGCCCGCCATCACTTGTTCCAAAACATTTAACACCTGACAAGGTATGCACGAAAGATCTCATAAAGATATGTAATACATGGATTGGGGGATCTATTTCATATTAGACGGATATACGTTGATACATGTCTTTTTTTATTGCTGGCGGAGTAATACACGAAGGGGATCTGTTAAGGTTATGAGTCTGCACTTCAGAAACGAATCAGTTTATATCATAGTTGCCGAATGAGTTAGCCGGTGATGAAATTGGAGATAACACGGCGTCTCTCCGGGCTGTGTAGTTTCAAACATCCCTCTCCACGGTAACAGCGGATGTGCCAGATGTTGGACGCGCGCTTACCTAGAGCGTTCAGGGATGCTCGCCACGTTTCCCACGGCCGGAGGCTCCACCGACAATTACGGACAGAGTGATTTTTTTATGCACCTGATCAGTGTGAGATGCATCAAAGACACCCCCGCACGGCACGGTGTGCGCGGAATAACGCCGCTTGTCTCCGGACGACCTTTCCGGCGCTTCCTCCCGGCGGACAGCGGCAGTAGGCGCGCAGGGTGCCGGCACTGGTGCGAGCTGATGGACACGATGTGAGTTATTCCATCTGGTGCAACCTGTACCGGTGAGACAGGCGCACAGGTGGTACAAAATATGTCGCAGACAAGGGTAAGATGTCACCATTTGTCGTTATGGCTTAGTCTGTCGTTTGCAGTGCAACAGCCTAGTTCGCCAACCACGCCATGTCCTTATCTCTTGTCTTCTTTAGTATCCCATGTCCCTCGCTAGCGGCCAAGTGGCGTGACATTTAGGTCGTCTGTCGTATTGTCTCCTTTATCGTAACTCTTTATCATTAGCAAACGGCAAAGGTTTTACAAAATATGGTTCTCAGTCCTTGTCATTTCGTGCTCTTGAGCCCCTGCTAATCTCGGCCCAGACGTGACCAGAATTCCCCCCGTGTGTATGAGAGGGAGAAGCGTACTTATGAGCGCATTAGCAGCTTCTTAAAATGAGCCACTGTATCGATGAAATGAACGGTCTCAACAGTCTGCGCAGTAAAACCTGTTACGCATGTAGTTATAGGGTCATTATGGTTGCAGCTTTTGCGTCTCCTGACAGCCAGTCTGTGTAGATCTTATGTCCTAATGGCGTACTGTGCAATCTTGTACAGCGATCTGGCTGAGACGTGATTTCCTCATGATTATCGCCTCTGTCTGCGTAGTTTTACACAAACTGTTATTTCCTGCAACATTGGCGCTTGTTCAAGTATCTGCCACACAATCTAACATGGGCAGATCTAAAATATATAAGCTTGACGCACAATCTGGGTTCTACGAATTTTTCTGTCCACTGGCGGTTTCACATGTGCAACTTACACACTTTTGATAGTATAAAGCACTCACCGAAAATCGTTCGGTCAGTCCTCTGGCCATTCTCAAGTTGGAATGACCCGAAGCCTATGTCACGTGACCTGAACGGAAGTTTGATTTCCAGGTACCCAGCTAGCAGTCGGTATAAGTTTATAACCCTCCCCTCTCGTCTCTATTGATGGACGATTGATGGGCTATGCCTATCATGTAGATGTCCTGTCTGTAACTCATTTTTAGCTATTAATAGTTTCATACAGACTCAGGGGTCTTGTTCTATTTCCAGTTTGCCATTTTCTTTGCTTTTGCATTCCCATTACCCCCTGGTGTTCCTATCAGCGTGTGTCTAACAGACCCGATCCACGAACCATGTATTCATTGATGAGCGCTAAGTTTGGATTACGGACACGTCTGGGGCGGCTCCGGGCCTGATCTCTGAACTCCGCCGTCTCGAGGTAGGATGGGTATGGCCAGTCACGTAGCTTGCATGAAGCAATGGCAACCCGGAGATTTTGAATGTAGACTCTTACGAGTGGTCCTCATCAAACTTGTTCCGATTGTGTCTCCATAGCGACCGCTTGTAGCTAAATAGTCAGGATGGTGCATGTGTTATGTCGATGTTCTGTTCACATCTAGAATGAGGACAAGACAGCATACAATACGTGGAGTCAAAAAGGCCCCCAGACGCCAATCTTTTGACATTTGAGTCCATAACTTTGACATCTGAATGAATACAGAAAATACGTCTGGCTCTTTAGACAATATGACTGGGAGAGGTCGACTTTTCATGATAAATGTATTATGTTCGAGCTGCCATGTAAAGGTTTCGTGATCATCGTCTGGCTGTTTCTTCAAGGTTAATGGTTTTACTGTGCTGTTCTGATAACTCCAGCGTAGCCATCAGAAATGTATGATACAAATCACACATAAAATACAACTGATCACAAATGTCTAACTACCGATCAAACTATTGATCAATCGAAGAAATTTATTATTTGTAAAATCATGAAAAACGTTTACCAGAGGCCGAATTAAATCTCCTGGTGCAAAGCGTAACTGGATTTAGAATATCTAATTTCAAATCGTTGATTACACATTATGAACTAAATTGAAATATTTGTCATTGAGCACGAAGGTAAAATGCAAACAAATAAAGCACATATAAAACTATGAATGTGGATCAATTACATCAGAATATCACAGGACATGGTTTGAAGTGGATAGAAACACCATCGCTATCATCCAACTAAACTTATCTCAAGAAAAAGGAAAAAAAATATGGGGATCTAAAGCGGAATATAGCAAGTGTCATTGCTTCTGTGTAAGACATAGATACTGGCGATTATTGCAGCAGTTGACGCTGGTTGAAAGAGGAACGTTATCTTTTCCCCCAGCACATGTAATCTGTAACACACCCATCTTAACCTGCATCAGTGATGAGGATGGGTGTTTGTAAATCTCTCCGGCCTGCGGCGAAGTCAGTTTCCCTTTGTCGTGGGGAATTGGATCCGCGGAAGGATTAGGCACAGATAGACGAAATGTAATGAAATCGCACAGCTTTGGGCTACAGCATTATGTCTTCACGTCAAAGGCAATCAAAAAGTGAAAACCACAATGGAGGATAGGCACACAGTGCTTGATAAATGCGCCTGCAGACACAGGGAACTGCGATTTTCTCTGAGCGCGCGGCCTTGTGGTTATATCCAGGGGGCACGCTTGAGCGGCGATAGACACATAAATTGTTCTTATTTTTGGCAGGTCGATTTCCAAACTGCCGAGAAATCATATCAATCTTGCACATTTCAATCCGTGCCATGAAGTTAAGGTCCTAACGCTTGGCTGCTGAACCTATATATGAGATGGTGAGAGGCTTATTCTATGACTACTACGTTGTATAAATGATGCTAGGGGAGTAACCATTTGTGATGCTTACCTTAAGAGTTTGGCTATCCCATTTGTCTTACGGTATTATCTGTAAGCGCATCTTTAGCCGTTTGCAGGATTGGATTGTTGCCATCGCATCATTACTAGGGCCTCTCTGAAAGTCTTAGACAATGGCTGTTAACCTTGGATAAACTACTTTTTGGCCTTGCTGTTCTCACGTACCTACTTAATATGAAACAAAGATTTTTGACATTAATTTTCTCTCCTAATTTCCTGCGGCTGTCTCGAACGCCTGTTTATGGGTCTTTACGTACAGCCTCTACCAATGTGCTGTCTTATCTGTAATTGTCAGGTATGCCGGTATAGCGCAAATGTTGACAAATTGCTCTCCACTTCTACGAGGCTGCTTCGAGCTTTACACCTCCATTGTGAGGGGACTTACATTAGAAATATTATGACGTAGTCATAATATTTTTGCATTGTTGCATATGAAATAAAAACTTGGAGCATAATGACTTTATGAAATAAAATGTGTCTGAAGACAAAGGTAATGACAGACATGACGGTTGAACAGTCAGTGAACAAGTAGAATGTGGTAGGGAATATAATAAATAAGCATAATGCCTTCAGAATAGGAAGATAAGCGGACAGTGTTGAAGCAGGCCACTACCAATTCCACGGCCGTGAAAGTCAGCAATCCACTGCTTCTGATAAATCAACAAAGATTGCACAAAAGTCAAACCAGATACAATTCATGGCAAACTACAAGGCGATTATACAATATGGCAATATTAGCTCCACTGATTGAGCATTTCAAACGCGCTCAGAAAACTCACTCACCAATCAGCGCACGCGTCAGCGCAATGACGAGCTACATGATATCATCAGGGTATCCACGTTCCAAACCTATATACATGTATCAAGTTTAACTTATGTTCTACTCAATACGGTTTGTCTTCACGCTTAATCTTATTGCTTTACTTGAAGTATACGTTGACCATTTGAGTTTATTATGTGTATTTTATGAGAAGTGTAAATGTGTATATGCGTTGGTACCCAATATCAGCTAATTTGCCTTGGTTTGCGATGCATTGCATTGTTTGCAATTTCAATAAATCTAAACAATAAATCTAAATCAGAGTGCCACAACATTAAAAAAATATCCAAATCTCAACACTGTAAGATAACTGATACAGACCATGATGTTAACGCCGTGTGAACTGTGACTAAGTACTATAAAATCAGTCTAAAGCCTATAATACTCAACACGGTGCGTAAATCAGTGCAAACAAGAGCTACATAAATCATCAGATTGCACCAACGTCAAATATGTTTATAACACGCACTGGCAAGCCTGCAAATGCGTGTCCCAAATGACTAATGAGATTGAGCTATAGCTTCGGAGTACTTGTGCATATAGCCCGGTCCCTGTAGACCATCACGCAGTCAGGACACGACTGGAGCACAATGGAGAGCTCACTATCAGACTAATCATGAGGCGGCGTTACGTCGGTCCTGCACTCATCAAAGGGAAGCTTCAAGTATCCATTCTGTAGCAATCTGAATGCTAAGTCTCCCACAAGCTGAGCCACACACACACATGTATTAGTGGTGATATGTCGTACACAATGCCTTCCCACCACTCCATCAACAATAATGAATGGTTTTCTGTGGCAACATTTAATTGCTCTGCCTGGTTTCTATTAAGGAGGCGGCAGACGATAGTAATAAATGACAGCAAAGCACATCTATCAGAAGGCAACCTCTTCCAGATATTATTATGGTACAGGCCAGACGTATTCTTGATATTCCCTTAGATGTATTCTCTTAGATGTTGTAATGCTCTCAAGCAAAGTTAATATTCTATTTCTTTTATGTCTTTTGTTATTACTATTTATTTTCCTTTTAACGCCTGATTTTAAATTCTATTGAAATTTTACAAAGAAAAAAGTCTTTGGCTAAAGATTATCTCAATGAATTTAAATTTAGTCCCAAAGCCTTTCTGGCGCCAATGGGGCACTGGGGGTGTTATACATCGTGCCTAGGGCACGGTATCCTAACCGAGGTCAGGTACCCATTTGTACACCTGTGTGGAGTGAGAAAACTCTTGTTAAGTACCTTTCGCAAGGGCTTAACATCGGTGACATGTCTTGGGTTTCGGCCCAGGACGTCTACTTTCTGAGCCAAACACCCTTATCTGTCACGTTGGCAGAATCCACGAGGTAAACACACGAAAATGGAAAATATTCAAAAGCTTAACGCCTAAGCGCAGGTGGCCTGCACGTTTTGCCTGCTGTGTCTGCATGTCAGATGAGTGGAGAGCATTAACATGACACATGCGTCATCATAACTGCATTAGGTCTGCTTCGGTAGGGATGTGGATGAATTACGAATCGTGAGCGCGAATGCTGTCTTGAACAGAGATCGCTTCGAGTTAAACACTGAATTTGGAGGTATTTTCACTGTACGGAATCGAGACGATGGTTTCTGAGGACAGCTTTGGAGATACTGGTCAAAGGAAAAGCCTTAATGTGGGAAAATAACATCGTTGAAAAGGCCGTGGCGTTTTTGTAACTACAGTACGTACATGGAGACCATATGTTAGGGGGAGCATCCATGAAGGTAGGGTCTTACTTACTTACTGACTTTTTATTGCAGTGAATTCCACTAATCTGTGTGTCTAGATTTGACAAAGGAAAATTAAACAAAATTTGTGCTAAATATTTTTCTAAGGTTTAACACAAAAACAGTTGATAGTAGATGGGATGTTACATATGCACGGATGTACGCCCACGGATTTGCTCATGTGCCGGAGGCAAAACACACATCGGTGCCGTGTTACTTGTTTAGTTAGATTGAAATGATTCCCGTACTTGTAAAATTGTAGACCTCGTTTTTTCTACTTCATTAGAAAGACAGCTGTGGACAGAATTCGGGCACTATAGTAGACAATAAGGACTAATACAACTGTCTATGACACTGTATAACAAACTTGTTTGATACGCAACCAGGTGTTTCTGTAATCGACGCTTCAGTGAAGGTCTGTCACGTTTCTCTGGGCACTACTGACTAGTTCACATTGCATTGCAGCCTACATGTATTTGTCGCTGTTTACGTACAAATGCATTCCCAAAATATTTACATATATACATAAATTTCTTACTTGTTATTCGATAAGGTCTCATCATCACTTTGAGTGGCCTGTATCCTCTTGGGAACCATCCTCCGCCATTCCAGGCGGTTCTGGGCCATCGTTTCTACGTCACACAGCTTCAGATTGCTGTTTGCTGTGATCATTCTGGCAATGTTGGTCCATGTCTTGCTGGGTCTTCCAATAGTTCGGATTCCAGTCCAGAAGGAATCTTGGATGTCTGTATTTAGGCATCCTTAAGACGTGGCCGGGCCATCTGAATCTGCCGGCCGCTACAATAGCTTCAATGCTCGTTGTATACATCGATAGGTGATCAATCAATTTAGTTGATTAGTCACTGTATTGCTCTTTATTGTTCTCTATTTATTCGCACATATCACATGGATTAAAAACAAGTTGATATACAGAATCGAAATACATGTGGGGTGGGCAGAAGCCTACGCAGCTTTTCTTGTATACCAATGGAATAGAAGTTATGTTAGAAATAACCAAAAGAAATGATAAATACAAAACATAATTTACAAATCATATAGAAGTATGTCGGAATTTGACAAAAAAAGGAATGATCTATATGTCTTTTCATTGCATTAGTTAAAACTTTTTAATAGTAGCTTAACCCTTAGAAAAGTTAAATCTACATTTTTACCAGGTAGTGAATGTATGTATCCACTCTTGGTAGGTTTGTCCCGAAATACAGACCAGCATTTCATTAGTATAACAGACTCTTCCCGCGGGGCTCTGTCTTATCTGTGGCAAATGAAATCATGAGCCCAAATGAACTTTGTGTGTATGATTTATCTCGGTTGATAGCGATGATTAAAAGTTCTAATAATGGAGTATGAATGCATGTATACATGTATGTAGGACATTGCGGTTGTATCTAGGGTACCAGGTCAATTGCCTGTTTCGTCTTGCTTTTCTGTACCTAAGCACACAATCAAGCGTATGATGCTGTGCGTTTGTACTTGTGTGTGTTAAGCCGAGTTTACATGTGCGTATATATTTTAGTCTGTGTGAGGTCCGTGTAGAATTCTTAGCCTCTATCAGGCTCCACAGGTCACTGGAAGAATTATTGTTGTAGAAATTGGACAAATATAGACACATAACATGCCAGGAGGAGTTAGTTGGCAGAGGAGTATAGTATGCGATTAGGTAACTCCTCTGGTATGATATCCGACTATATTTGTCCAATTTCTGCTATTTTTCTAGAGGCTGGCAGAGAATAAAACGTCCATACGGACCACATGCGGACTTGGACCTCTGACCCCACCTTAACATCCAGGAATATGTCACGTACTGGTTTTATGCAGTTTTATACATACCTACGAGAAGACAATCAAAATGGCAGACTTCCCAACCTTTTATAGACCCTTCTAGTACCACAGACAAAACAACATCAGTCAGGATGTAACACAACGCCGCAATCTGTACAATTGCAACCCGCCAGAAATATACTTTCAGATGTACCTAAAACTGCCCTGATTTGAGTTGATGACATTTACATCGTCTTCACTGCCTGTTGCTCTAAATATTCTTTATGTCTTACTGTGCCCATTACACTTCAGATATACAATATGGCAGGAGTATTAGAGCAGATGTGTCTTAATGTTTATTCAATTGTCAAATTCACTACGCAGCAACGTGTAAAAAAACAATTGCATGTTTACTGGTCTTAAACAACAGATGGGACGTAGTTCAAACATTTGTGCAGTAATTCTTTATCTGTAGTATCTGTATGATTAGTATAACCGCCCTTCAGCGTAACACATCAGTTTAATTTTTTAATCAATTATTAAATCAAATAACTAATCATTGGCGGCCATCTCCGAATGGCAACAGCAGGGAATCATTTTTAAATATCATTTGCTTATTAAAATACACAGCTCATGATAAATATAATAAACTATGCAGGCAGGGCCTTTTTATACAGAGAACTTAAGTGTTATAGTTGTACTTTTAAAATAATATGTAGATGCATAGTTAACAAAAGAAACAATCCAGTTTCATATGAATCTCTCGAATATGTTCATGTACCGTTTGATTAACTTTCTATCTTATAGATACATGTACATATAGGTAGGTTTTACAAATTTCTTGTAGATGATACCCCTGTACTCACAGTTCTTTCCTATTCAGACCGTTAGATTCAAGCAGTTATTGTACCAAAAAAAGTCGTAACGACCTTTATTGCGACAAAAGCAGCTTTACATCTCCCAGACACATGACAATAATAATGGACCTTTGTTATCCCTAAACTGATATCTTGATCCTCAGGCTTTATCTATATACCTATATTTAGCAGAGCGCTATTGAGATCATTTCGGTCCGACCCAACATAGCATAGCATCTTGTCCATTAAGGCCCCTTCCCACTAGACGGCAATCGTGATGCACTCCCACTGCGACCTAAATAGGATATGTGTAACCTGCGCTTTCACACTGGGTATATCATACAAAATCTAAAAGTGTGAACGAGAAGACAACAAAACACACAAAGTGTAAAAAATATTCTATTCTTTTATGTACAATTCGTTGAGCGATATATCAAATTTCAGGTCGCAGAGAAAGCGCTGCGAGAGCGCCGTCCTCGTGGAAAGGGGGTATTATACCCCTGTCACATTATTCACGACCTTCGGGCGTATCGATGAAAGATCGGCCGTATTTAAGATCGACAGAGGGTTGCGCGTATTTTTCACCTGAAAACCGTCCCTGTCACATATAAACCATACTTTGTGCATTGTACCTTGTAAAATTGTTGTGCAATAAAGTTATTATCATAAGCGAGGCTCGGGCGATTGCCGCAGAATCGTCGACCGATTAATTTTCGCCAAAGGTGATATAAGTAGCGTTGAGCGATATGTCAAGTTTTAGGTCACAGAGAGAGCGCAGCGAGAGCGCCGTCCTTGTGGAAAGGGGGTATAAGGAATGCTAATGCCGGGCCGTCTGTCGGCATTTCACCTTTCCCCGGCACCGATCCACCTTTCCGCGCCACCGATCAGCAGCCATCAGCGGCAGGGCTGATCCCTCGCCCCGTGTTCACCCCGGGCTTACAGCGGGTAAACAGGTCTGACCTGCTGTCGACATCATCAGTTCCAGCGCCTTCATGATTTCCCTGCACACTACACGGTTCCACAAGGGGGCGGCCATGTAGCACAGGCTTCCTTCAAAACGAAATAGTCAAGGAAAATTATTGCCTATTTCACGCCAGAGAGCAGTTACTAAAGCAACTAGATATGATACTGGAAACGGTCAGTTGAAGCCGTACGTAATCTTGTAACCTGGATGAATTTGATGTTTGAAACAGCCATTGTATAAATCAATAACATCAATGCCAAGGACTCCACTGCCTACGTAGGGTGGATCCGAACTAGAACCGAACTAGAAGTAATAAGAGAGGCAACCAAGCGGTAACTTGGAGGAGGACAGAGGAGCGGGACATTGTAGAGTTGGTCGCGGGTGGAATGGGATAATACACCCACTTGTAGCAGCTAACGAATGATACCAGAGAACAATGGCGGCCTGCCTCAGTGCATTGACATAATCACACCATCATCGTCATCATTATCATTGCACTGACTTGCGGCAAAAATGGGGATACTGATAATGGTAATGATGACGATGATGATGTGATTATGTGACGATGATGATGATGATGATGAAGATAATGGAGATAATGATGATGAAGATCATGATGATAATGATCATCACTATCATGATTTATTTATTATTTATTTCTGTTTTCTTTATACAGGGTGGACACACTCAGTACTTTGCTTTCTGCTTTTCAGGTGTGCCCTGTACAATGATGATTATGATGATGATTATGATGATGGTGGTGGTTGTAATGATGATGATGTAATGATGATGATGATGATGATGATGATAAAGATGATTATGATGATGATTATTACATAGAGCCGCTAACAAACAGTATACTACCAACGGAGAAATGTTAGTGGTTTTATGTTCTCGGTTTAAGACCACCGCAGTCTTCTTCATTGTTTCAGTCGCGAACCTAATACCCCCGCGCGGTTTGATCTATTTACACCTACCAGGAAATTAATTCTTACAAACCTTTAAACCCTTTAACAGATAGAACGTAATCTTTATTGCAAATTCATACCCAAAGGCTAATTACAGGTATACATGGAAATACAGTGATAGTATACAAAAATGACATGAACACAGAATAAAATGAAAGTCGTCAAATAACGCTACTTCTAATCTAAAACGAATGCTATTGGGTTTGATTTATTTTCTGTATGTAGTGATATATGTGATTATTTTTGACGCGTGAAAACGCGTCACAGCTGGAGTTTCAACCGAGAACTTAAAAACGTCGCGCGGTTTCCTCAATTTTCACCTGCCAAGAAATTAATTCTTACAAAGCCTTTTGAAAAGATGTGCTTAACTTTGACGCGTAAAAACGAGTCACAGCTGGAGTGCACGCGTGACGCATTCCACGCTGTTCCTCCGCGCTTTTTATTGATCAACACAGTACAGGATAGGACAGGACAGAGAGGTGATGAACTCTAGCAAAATGCTAATATTAACATCACATCTAAAAAAAATAAGAACTTACAAAGACAAATAAAATAACACTATCAATATAAAAACAATTCACAGCAAATTACAAATGGTTTACAAATGGTTTGGGTAGTCTGAGATACATATAGAGGTTATTGTTAGAAGGGTTATTACTAGGTCTGGGTTAAATGTAAAAAAATGCTTTTTATATGACTTAACAAGATCAAGATCAAGATCAAGAAGGGCTGATTCATGAAGACTGTTGAAATCAAGAGTGTTACCTAATATGTTCTAAAGATTGTCCCAGTAAATTCTACGCGCTTGCTCACATAGATGATGATGCATGGCAGCATCCCGTGTGAGCCTCGGGCAATCTCTCTGGTAAAACTACTCCGCCTTCTCTATAACAGCTAAAGGTGACCCGATTCCTTCCAGCAGATTGTCGATAGTCCGCGAAACGTGCTGAGGGAATATTGCATAGATCGCTGCACCTGAGAGTCTGCGGAGTTCGATCCTCCCCCGCTGCGATCCTGATAGGGTTACAGATGCTGTTATTAGGTCACAGCGAGTAGATGTTATAGATGGCATCAGCGCCCGCATTGAGTTTCGCTTGGTTGCAAAAAAGACTTTTCGTTTTCCTCTAGAGATGGCCATCATGACAAGAGAATTCCGATAATTACAAAATATATCATGTGGCAGTCTGTAGATGTGTAGACACGACACTAGCGTGGTTGCCTTGACAGTAATAGCCAACTTGATGAGTGATAGTAGGCTATTTGCCACTCTGTGCACTTACTTCTAGAGCACAGGGATAAAAGACATGGTGGCTGTGATACGATATGTTTTGTCGCTTTAATTCTTGTTTCAGCGTTGAGTTGAGTTTATTTTGATCCACATTTAGCCTCAGCAGAGGCTATTCTTCCTGTGGTTTCCAGTTTGAAAAAGTGGGCACCTTGTTTTTCTTACCTATGTTTTTGTTATTGTTCTTTGCTCGGTCGCATGAAATTCTAATTCTGTCTGCAGAGGATGTCTGTAACATGCTACCCCCCGCCCTCTAATGGCTATAGAATTGACATGCTATTTTGACCAATGACATCATCAAATTAGCATGAATTGTAGATTTTTAATAATGAAAGTAGCATCGAATTTCATAATATGTAATTGATGTAAGAAAACAAGAGAAGTTTAACAATAAAGCCTGGTTTAAATTGAAATTCGCAAATTTTCTGAGACGTTTGGTAGCCTACGTAGTTCGGCAGTTATACGACGTCAAAGTTGGCGCAGGCACTTTTATCCCCCCGCCCCGGTCTAGACAGGGTTAAGGGTTAAATGCCTTGGTGTCTTGATAATCCTTTCATCTTGAACGATGTTATTTTAGTGTGTTTCGACCTTTTGCAACCTTTTGTCAAACCGTAGATCAACTCTCTTTGAAATTGGGCGACCTTCAGGCGAACTGCAAAGTCCGCCAAAGGTCAAAATGTGATTCCAACTTGGAAAAGAAAATTTCAAATCGAGTACACATATCAGTAGGAGTTAAGGGTACCCCGGGATATCAGTGGATTAAGACTCGGTGCAGCGCCACGGGTAATTACTGTCTTATGGAATCCGCTTGAGTAGGTGCCAACTGGCAGCCTCTCCAAATCCGCGCGCTTTACTCCCATCAGTTGCGAGCTCTCGAACCTTCCCGAATCATTATCATTATGCACGGGGAGTAGTTGGGTCGTGCATGTTTATTACAGCAAAGTGTGCTTTGTAACGTGTCGCACAATTGCTAGGGTTTTTACCATAGGGGTTTTTACCCCATCGAGTTTACCAATCTAGGAGGATCTAAGGTCTAAGGCAAGGTTATGTACGGACGTTCAGGGTTCGAGCCCCCTAGCTGATGGGCCCGAATTTTGTGCCCTTTGGAAAGACACTTGACACGACTTTCCTCACTTCACTCTGGTAAAATGACTACCTAGCGTCTGTTTGGACCGTCCCTCAGATATGACGTTTGATGGATGTTCCGTGCTTCAGGAAAGCCACACCTCAAGCACGTTATAGAACCTACTGCACTTAGCGAAAAGGGGTCCTCGGTGTGAGAGGGTCACATCCATACACTATGATACAGTACAATTTTCTGTGGCAGTCCCTGTCGTGTTGAGGTCTCTGGGCGTTAATTGCAGGCTGCCATTGCAGACCCTTGAGAGTTTTGTTTTCTATTTGCTTGAGGACAGACGAGGACAATGTGGCACTGCACTCAAGTTTTGTACCTTATATCAACAGTGCCACATACACGGTACAGACAAATGGTAATGGTAGTCTTTTACCTCCCCGACCGAAGTCAGGTACCCATTTTTACACCTGGGTGAAGTGAGGAAGGTCGTGTCAAGTGCCTTTCCCAAGGGCACAACGTCGGGGGTACGGCAGGGATCGAACTCAGAACCTCTAGATTCCGAGCCGAAGGCTCTACCAGTTACGCCACGCCCGAGCCTTGAGATTTAGCCCGGCCGACTGATCGTATCGCTCTTGTTGCAGATGAAGTACGTCCAAAAAGAGTCCGACTTCACGGAAGACATGACGCCCATCATCCTAGCCGCGCATAAGAACAACTACGAGATCCTCAAGCTGCTTCTACAGAAGGGACATCCCATCCCCAAACCTCACGACGTCAGGTGCACGTGCAACGTAAGTAGGCATGAATCAGTGACGTGTAGTGTAACCACAGTCTGATGACGTCGGGTGCGAGTGTAACTTACTACTAAGTATGTAACCTTTAAGCGACTAAGCTCTAAATGTCTGAAGTCAAAACAAGCACAAAGAAGTACATTTCTGTAGCTGTACCTTACAATTTGAACGTTGAGTATTGCCAGAGAAAAAGGGACATGAAAAAAGGGCCCACTATGGTCAGGTGGTCCGTGGTGGTCAATAGTCAGGCTTGACTGTGTACTATTTCGTTCTTACAAAACTGTCCATTGACGAGAGAACATGTAAATTCTGAGCATTTTATACGTCAATGTTTTCAATACAGTTCTGCAAGGAGTAAATTATTCCCAGAAATTTTCCCACGCTTTTCACGCCTTAACGGCCGACAAAAACATCTTCAAGTCGTCCAAACTGTATATTTCCAACTGCCCACGGACAAAATGCCCCCCCCCCCGATTGTCCAGGTAGAAATATATTTTTAACTTTTGTTATTTTCCGTTTAATTTATCTATACATTTCGATTTTAATCTGTGAAGTATACAATGCTATTGTTTTACTTTGAAATTAGCTTCTTGCATAATCTTGCAATTAAAAAGAAACATTTGATATTTGGTTCCTACAGGAGTGCGCCGAGGGTTACCGTACTGACGCCCTGAGACATTCGCGGCAGAGGCTGAACGTGTACCGCGCGCTGGCCAGCCCCAGCCTCATCATGCTGTCCAGTGACGACCCCATCCTCACGGCGTTTCAACTCAGCTGGGAGCTCAGGGGGTCGGTAACAACACGGTTGTTCAACTCTTTTCATCATCAGTTTCTTGCGAAGACGTTTCTTTTAACGTATAACATTTTGCAGATAGCATTTAATAATGGTGGTATGGCCTAAATTACTTGTCAGTAAAGACAAGGACATTACATGATGGTGAAGATAATTAACTTGAAGTTTCTTTCTTTTTTGGACGTTGATATGGTGTATGATATACAAAATATCGGTGATAAAAGTATCCCCGTTATGTAACTAAAACAACAGAACAATACAAACAAGCTTGAAATATTTAAGCCTCCTTTATCTAGTACTGCAAAGGATTGTGGATTATGAAAGGTCAAGGCCCCTGAGAAGAAAAATATCTCCAGTATGGCTAGACGAAGAATTGTTAGGGGCATTGCAACGGAGTTTTGACCACAATGCTTAACAGCGTCTGCACATGCGCACTCAAAATTGTGGGTTGGCTTTTTGCATGTAGATAATGGCCAACATGCGAGTTCAAGTCAGGCTACGAGTTGAATGCACCACAACAAGCAGCAATCTCTTAAAAATTAAAACTGACTTTTGATCACAGTTCGTAATGACGTCTGTGCATACGCATTAAGACTTCTGAGTTGGCTTATTAGATAATGACCAACAAACGAGTTCAAGTCAGGTTAAAAGTTGAATGCACCACAACAAGTGGCAATCACTTCTTTACTCGACTTGAACGTATGTTTTAAGTACACTCCGTACTGACCTATACAACCTCTTCACGCAGGTTGTCGACCTTAGAGAACGAGTTCAAGTCTGAGTACGAGCAGCTGTCCAAGCAGTGCAAGAAGTTCGCGTCGGACCTGCTGAGCCACACGCGGGGCACGAGGGAACTGCAGGTCATTCTCAACCACTCGGACGACATGGTGGAGTCCGCCACCAGCAGCAACTCACTGGCCAGGCTCAAACTCGCCATCAAGTACCACCAGAAAGAGGTAAGGGTGCAAGAGTTATGGTCATGTTTAGACTCATATTTTCTTTTGATAAAATCCATCAATTAGTTCTCTGTTTTGACCTGTTTTAATTTGTAAATGAAAAAAATTAACGATTTTTTTATGATATCTAAGATGTGGAAACTTCGTTTGGCGCTGCTACGCACTGGATTAGTTTTTTCTCCCTTTTATTTAGTCTCCTGCCGTGCTGTTTGTATCATCTGTTGTTAGCACGTAGCACACAGATAGGGTATCTGGATGTGTTGAATTTAGGTTCTCTAGTACTTCCAATTGGACAAGGTCTTTCACCTAAAGTGTTCTAAATAAATTTACATTCAATATTCTTCATGACCTGTGTGCATTTCCGCATTTATATCTATTTTTCACATTCGGAGCACGTTTTACAGCAGACTGACAGGAAGTGGAGGAAGTGGGTTGGAAATTTCCAGACTCAGTAATTAACTCGTTACCTCCATCAGAAGTGGAGGCATTGTTTTTGGCGTATCATTCTGTCTGTTTTATGTCTGTATGTGTGTTTGTGTTTCCGGATATTCATAGTCAGCGTAACTTAAGAACCTTTTAGATAGATTGTAATTATATTTGTTATGTTAGTAGAGGTTGTAAATACGAAGGGCCACGTGGTGTGACCATGGTACTGTAGCATAACCTCGAGTTTTGTATCTTTTGTCCTAGACATGCTATGGTCTTGTTAACCCTGCCCCTCTTCTTACCCAGTTCGTGTCTCAGCCGAACTGCCAGCAGCTGCTGTCGTCCATGTGGTACGAGGGTTTCCCGTCATGGCGGCGGAAGCACTGGGCCGTCAAGGTCCTGATCTGCGCCTCCATCGCCCTGGCCTTCCCGCTGCTCGGCATCTGCTACCTCTGCGCACCCAAGAGCTCCCTGGGCAAGCTTATACGGAAGGTAAGGGTCTGGTAGAACTCGCTAGGACTCGCAAGTGAACTCACTCTGTGGAAACACATGGGTATACATATGCGGGACGATACCGACAGACGTATAGACCAACTTGCATGCTGTGGACGTCTGTCAGGCGATCTATCCTCTAACCTTTCTCCCTCTCCCGCAGCCGTTCCTGAAGTTCATCTGCCACACGACGTCGTACCTGTTCTTCCTTTTCCTCACGATTACAATGGCATAGGTATACAGTGTAGCCTTTAACTTTCTTCCCCCACCCCAGCCTTTCCTGAAGTTCATCTGCCACACGACGTCGTACCTGTTCTTCCTTTTCCTCACGATTACAATGGCATAGGTATACAGTGTAGCCTTTAACTTTCTTCCCCCCACCCCAGCCTTTCCTGAAGTTCATCTGCCACACGACGTCGTACCTGTTCTTCCTTTTCCTCACGATTACAATGGCATAGGTATACAGTGTAGCCTTTAACTTTCTTCCCCCCACCCCAGCCTTTCCTGAAGTTCATCTGCCACACGACGTCGTACCTGTTCTTCCTTTTCCTCACGATTACAATGGCATAGGTATACAGTGTAGCCTTTAACTTTCTTCCCCCCACCCCAGCCTTTCCTGAAGTTCATCTGCCACACGACGTCGTACCTGTTCTTCCTTTTCCTCACGATTACAATGGCATAGGTATACAGTGTAGCCTTTAACTTTCTTCCCCCCAGCCGTTCCTGAAGTTCATCTGCCACACGACGTCGTACCTGTTCTTCCTAGCGCTGTTGTACCTGGCCTCCAACCCCAGCCTGGTGGGGGACGAGGCGGACGACAGGCCAGACCAGCAGGGGCCCGTACCCAACACCGTGGAGTGGATGATCTTCGTCTGGGTCCTGGGTACGTACGTACAGACTAGGCTGATTCATTCACGTTTCTATCAGTTAGACCTTTTTCCATCAGTACTGTTTATATCACTAGTAGTTTTACGGCCATTACCTCTAAGTCAGGAGAATTGGGACAAACCCTACAATATAGATGTAGGTTTATTGGTGCTGACAAGGACCAATTATTGTCAGACTTAGAGCTGTCTGCTACTATACTATGTTGACAGGTACATGAAGTTGTAGTGACAGAGAATCTATGCTCCTAGCAGATTTTTGTAGACAGAATGAATCATGAGCACTTGTCGTTCCTCAAATTCGACCGTGTTAAAGTTTGTAGTGTCTGTTGTGCCAAAGATCCTTCATCACCTTTTCGTTAAAATCAGCTTTGAATAGATAAACAAACAATGACCTACACCATTTTGTTTGCTGCAGGAATGATCTGGGGAGAGATTAAACAGTTATGGGAAGCGGGACTGAAAGAATACATCAGCGACCAGTGGAACGTCATGGACTTCATCATGAACTCTCTCTACGTGGCCACCATCGCGCTGAGAGTCGTCTCTTACATCAAGGTGAGCGTTTGTCTTTTCGTTTGCTTTTCATCGTTTGTTTGTTTGTTTGTTTGTTTAGACTTAATAATAAACTTACTCCACCAAGCTACCATCGCCCTGAGAGAAGCTCCTTAAGATAAAGGGGGATTATTGCGCTAGGTTTACAAGATAAGCAATTGGGCCATTTTTCATAATTTTGACTTCACCGATAACTGCACCTGATACTTATGATTGACTGTGGGTAGGGAACTTTTAAGAGAACTTCAATATCATATGATCTAAACAAAGAAAATGGCTGACTATATTGATAAACTAAATTGTAACTAACCAGCACTACAAATACGTTCGGACTTACCCCAAATTTTCAGCTGACTCCGTCAGTCTTGTTCACTGAATGGACCCGTCTACTGCATTAGCTTCTCGAACGTGACGTCAGAGACACGTGACTGCAGAAGAGGGTCGTAAATACCAGATGTACCTGTATCACCCCCCGTCTATGTCCAGCGGCCAGTGGAACCTTCACGCTAAAACTGGCTGACTATTAACATAAATTTTTACACGTTTTCCAGTTTAAAGACGAGACGAAGACCGGTATCCATCCGCGGTCCACGTGGCAGGCTGATCACCCCACCCTCGTGGCGGAAGGTCTCTTCGCTACAGCAAACATCTTCAGTTCGCTCAGGGTCATCTTTCTATTCACCTCCAACTCCCACCTAGGACCACTACAGGTACCAATTGTTCTTATGGTTTTCTACCTTACAGGGTTTCGGCTTGTTGGCCGAAAAATACTACAATTACATACCCCATATTTCGTGCAGTCTAGCAGTGAAAGTATGTTCTAAACAAAGCTAGATTTTACAGAATCATCAGCGACAAGAAGTTTTAGCACAAAGGAACGTCATGTCATGACATGTGCTTATCTATTATATTTGCACAATGCTGTTTTGAGTCACTGCATGTTGTACAACACGGTGCAAGCTTTATGGCTTTGGAAGGCCATTACTTAAGTTATTGTACATTCACTGTTAAAGTGATGCGTATTATGATATTTAAATCTTTGGTTTACAGTATTCTGTTCAACTACATCCTTTTCACTTCTTACTACAGATATCCTTAGGAAGAATGGGGTTCGACATAGTCAAGGTCCTGTTTATCTACTTCCTGGTGCTGTTTGCCTTCGCGAACGGGCTGAACCAGCTGTACTTCCCGTACAACAACATGAACGGGTCCCTGCAGACGGACGGCAACGACTACTACTGCTACGGCGTGCGCTGTCACGACCAGAACAACGCCTTCTCAAGGTAACCATATTATCACGCAATGGCTAGCCAACAGCCAATAAGGGCAGACTTTTGGAGTTAGAAAGATTGAACATATAGTGAGGTTCTTAAGGCACAACCAGGGAGTACTTACTTCAAACGTTTCGATGTCTATCAGACACCATCATCAGGGTGGAGTGAATGGAAACTACTTCTTGCTGCTACTTTTAGCCGATGTAGGTGGCGCTGCAGCAGCAAGAATATCGCCCCAAACGTGGCTCAGCTTGTGTCCCCCCTCATCTCTGTTGATGACTGGAGCTGATTTTCTGCTCTAGACTGCCTCCTTAATCCAGCTTGTTCCTCAGTTTCCCTCTCTGTCGATGATTCTAACCCCAGTCTATTATGCACAGTTGTTTATGTTGATATGGTCGGTGACCGCTGTATTTTATGCTTACTGATTTTACCGCCGTTGCTTTGCCCATGGTTTATAAAAAGCATTTCCATGACACTCAATGCAAAGAGTATAGTGGAAAATGCAATATCTTTGATCTATCGATGTGATACTTTTGTCTACCAAAACATGATTTTGTTTGTCTAACCAGAAGTAATACATAGTTTACTCTTCCTTGCCTGAGAGACATGGAAACGAAAGCAGTGAGTACAAACTGGTTGCGTAAGATCATCATCATTATTGAAATAGTAAAATAACCCTCATATATCCTAGGATTTAGCTTATCTAAACCATAACTAATACATGATTTACTTTTTCCCTCCCTGCACAGTCTATGGGAAACCCTACAAGCCCTGTTCTGGTCCCTGTTCGGCCTGGTCAACCTGTACGTGACTAAAGTGGAGAACGCGCAGGGATACAAGCACGCTTTCACGGAGTTCGTGGGCACCTGGATGTTCGGGGCCTACAACGTCATCGCTTTGATCGTGCTGCTAAACATGCTCATAGCCATGATGAACAACTCCTATCAACACATAGCGGTGAGACACGTTCTCATTACTCTCCAACTAGCCAAAAGGCTTCTAGAAGCTTTGTTTCCTGCTAACCCTGATTTATGCACATGTACTGACTTGATGTCATGACATGGACTCCTTATAGTCAGACTGACAACAATATGTTACTTTGGTGGTAGATAATAATAACTTTGTTGCACAACAATTCTACGAGGTACAAAGTATCGCATCTACATAACTACAGTTCTATAGCTTAACTTAAGGCAAATCTAAATAATACAGGAGTAGTAGTATGGGATAAGTTTAAAAGTGTGACAGTCGGTTTTAATAGTGGCACATAGCGGTTACACAGTTTTCATTAACCTCCGAGCTTCACGTAAGCTAACCAGATGTCAAGGGTGTGTCGTGCCTAGGGTTGTTAACCTTGAATCTGTTGCCTCTGTGCTCGAATCCTTATTAGACCTTAATGGTGTGCCCTAAAACCTAGTGCAACTACGCAGGATGAAAAGGATTTTGAAAACTCCTTCAAATGAGTTGTTTTCTTAAAGTAACATTAGTCGTAGGGTGTTGTACCATTTGCATGATGTGTAATGTCCAAGCAGGCTGTGATTGAAGAAACCTATTTCGTAAATAGATATCTGAACAGCAAATGCACGACTACCAAAAACACTCCTCATTTAGCAGTCATTTGACGATTGCAAGACTAGCTAGTCACTGACAATGTATACGTATACAATGCGATAATTAGTACCTCTACATGTAAATGCTCACAGGACCACGCGGACACGGAATGGAAGTTCGCACGAACCAAGCTGTGGCTGAGTTACTTTGAGGAAGGCGGGACTCTCCCCCCTCCCTTTAACATCGTCCCCAGCCCCAAGTTCTTCTGGTACACCATCATGTGGGTCAAGAACAGCTGCTCAGAGATCTGCAACTTCAGGAAGAAACAGCTTAACAGGATGAGATCTATAGGGGTGAGAGCATTCTTCATATCATCATTAGCTAAGGTTTCGATGTAGAATTAAGCTCTTTCATAGTAATTTCCAACAACTCTTTCATTATGATTTTGACGTATCGTTCACTAACATCTATATATCACATATTATACTGCAGAAAATGACGGCTGTCAAGCTCAGAAAAGACATGGCATACAAGGTGAGTGCTGTGTTTTCCCTAAGTCTGAGTTAAGGTTCTAGGGGTAACATAGACGTTGAAAGTAAGGTACAGGTCTGTGAACTAAAATGTGGATTCAAACGACTACGATATAATCATACGTAGCTAATCTGAAAATAATGTGACTATGGTCACTAATTCAAATTGCTAAACATCTAAAACCTGGTATGAACCTGCTGTTGTTTTTGTGATAGTTTTTTTTAATACCTGTGGTATGATATTGTATTGTAGTATAAGTGCTGGCCTCAGTTCACAGTGCTGTTCTTGTATCGTATCCCACAGGACGTCATACAGAACCTGGTGCGGAGATACATCGCAAACGAGATCAGGGACAGGGAAAGCTCAGAAGGTACGACAGCTTTCAATAAACTCTTTGTTTGGTTCGACAATAAAGCCACATTCATATTCTTGCAGTGACAAACATAAATAAACTGGGAACGGATATCGTTACTGAAAGTTGTCCTCTTTTTCTTACTGCCATCCAATACAATAGAATGACGAATCACATCTTTACTCGTCTTCATGAGAAATTTGACTCACTGTTCTATCACGCACTGATCGTTAATATATATGACGTTAGTAGTGAATCAAACATGCCTGGAAGTCGATACCGGCCGTCGGTCCTGTGTGTTGATTGGCCATGGTGTAAATGAAGACCACGTTGAACTGGGATGTCGCCTGGTATCAAAGAATGCACCGTATACAGATACGCTTTAATCCTAACCAATAAGAAACGTCAACATATATCTGTTCCTCCTTCAGGTCTGTGCGAAGACGACATCAACGAGCTGAAGCAGGACATCTCTAGTTTCCGGTACGAGATGCTGGCCCTGCTGAAGTCGGACGGCGGGGAGGGTGGCCCGGACTCGCTGCAGGACGAGCGGCCGTCCCGAAGGAAGCGGCGGACGGGCAAGTACAGCCTGGAGGCGCTATCTCAGCCGCGCTCCCGGTCCATGAACAACCTGGACCGCCTGGAGGAGCACCCGGCGGTTGATGAAACGGACTCCGCGAAGGCGTGTCTGTCCCGGCCGCTGGCCGCCGCCGCCGTCAGGTCAGTGTTTCCCGTGCTGGAGCAGCGGCAGAGGAACGTGATGAACGGGCAGGTTGCCGGGGCGGCGGACCGGACCTGGTCCCGCGGCAACCCCGGCGGCGGCCTGCAGGACGGCAACCCGCTGCTGCTACAGACCGAGCGGGTGTCCAGCATGGGCAGGATTAGTAGGACATTTGTCACGCTGGCGTCTCCCGTGCTCGGGCGGAGAAGACGGCAGCAGAGGAAGGGTTTAGACGAGGAGGAGGACACGGAGCTGGGCGCCATGTCGCGCACGAACAGGAACTTTGCCAACGAAAACGACATGGTAACTCGTTTGTGACGCATTGCTAAGCTCTGGAACGGAGGATGATAACTCGTCTATGACGAATTTGGGGAAAGTCCTGCATGCTCTGACGCTCTCACACAGACGTTTCCTGTGGCGTCACCCCCTTTGTGGCACCCGCTTTGCCACGTCATCAGATCTTGCATGCTTGTGGTCTCTCACCGCAGTAAATGAGGAGTCGATTCAGGTTTCCCTGCATGTTGGCAAACCACCTCTCTCTCAGGACCCATCCATTGTAAAGAGAGACGGTTGTAATGAAACGAAGGGAGAGTTTATGTTAATGCTTCAATGGGACGTTTTCTCTTTCTCACGCAGGGGAGCGTCTTCACGTGTGCGCCGATCACGGAAATCGACGACTCTGCAGAAGAGGAAGCTTCTCATGATGAGGAAAACAGCTCGTCCGAATCTGCATCTCGACACGAGGTCGTTTGACGGAGAAAAAGACACACACACCTTTTGCCAAGCACCTGTTGAAAGTTGTGTTTTGGCAGATATAGACATTACAGACTGTCCCATAGGATCCACGCGAATGTTTGGATTTCCAGTAGCGAGGATTTTTGCATACTGGAAACGGATTTTACAAAGTTCCTAGGATTTACCTCAGGAAGCCAGCCGAGTGCGACGGAGTAACGTCTGACCAGGGTGCTGAACGCGGTGCTTTAAGACACACTGTGTGGAGACCTGTTCACTTAAGGACTTATTTCTCAACGTGCGGGCGCACTGGAGATGATAGCATCACAGAATGGTTAGCAGAGAGCTGCAGAAGGGTTGAGGAGGGAGACTCTTTACCAGTCTTCTTCACTTCCTCATTGTTAACGATCGTCATGTGTTCTGTGACATTCTTGAAGCCATTTCAGATCGAGAGTTCTAAAGAAATATGCTTACTAGCCTTTTGGGCTGCCCTACACTGATGGAATTCATATTCCGAGGAACGCTCCGGGCAAGAGGATAGAACGAATCCGGGCCTCAATGTCTCTTACAGAAACGGAAGTGAGGACGCCATCATCACCATTTTCTCATACACAAGGATTTAAAACTGAAGTCATATTCGTGGAAAATATTTTAAACGTCCTAGGTAGGTTAGAATTTTAAACAAGGGTTTTCTTAGCTTTTACTTCTATATGCCAGTGCACGACTGATAACATCATATGACGATGCCGTACAACTCGGAACGTGGAGATGACGACAGCGAAATCTGTTGTCGTTGTGGTAACGTGCGGATGACGTCATCAGAATGTGTTGTGATGACAGTCATGTTGATGACGGACAGTGACGTCATCTGCGTGACTTGATGACATTATCAATTCTGCCTCCAAATTGGAGTTTATTTTAGAGCATGATGGGATTAGGATAGTTTGACCCTTGACCTGCCAAGTTGACCTTTGACCAGCCAACTGTAGTGCCTTTCACGAGTCTGTGCAAAGTGCGTGTTGCTTTCTTACTGTAAATAGTGAAATTTGTACTACAAGCTGCTAATATATAGATGTAACTGTGCTGCGACGCGTTTACTGCGGAGAAAACAACATACTGACACTTATCACTTTTTGTCGGAGTAGAAAATTTTTCTGGAAAGCGCACATACAACGTTGAACTTTCACATGTGATAAAAAGAGCACTCTATATCATCATTAGTCTTGAGTAGTTTTAGAGCGTTTTTCTGTGACATCACGAGGGCATCAACATGGAGGCGGCACAGCCGTTTGTATTTCAGTGAATCTTGGCTCAAGCTTTATGGACACCTAATATCTTCTATTCCTCCCAAATACCATCTATCTGGGATGTATTTCTCCCAGAAAAGAACGTCAGACAGGCTCCAGTTTTATTCCAAACGAATTGCAATTTACAAAGAGTACTGAATATGTAATTCGATGTCTCCAGGCTAGGGTTCTCAGAATTGTGGATCAGTTTCCCAGAATTCTCCAGAATTCTGACCATGGTACTGGTAGAATTCTAAAAATTGATTTGTCCCTGACTCCCTGGGTACATCTAATTGTAAAACACTGATCTATTACCTCTCCATATATCTTAATACTTATTTTATCCTCAAATTCAGTTGGTTTACCTTGTTATTAATGTTTCCAAGAATAAATTCGGACTTCCGGACTTATACTGGAGCCTGTTATCGGAAAAAGAACTTGCCAATATAATGGAAAAGGTTTAGTAAGCTTGAGCTACGGTCCATTAAAATGCAAATTAAGGACAAGAACATGGCGGCCAGGATTTGATTGCTTTCTTGATAGATAACAAAGTAACTTAAACGCTCAATGGCAATGTGTTCAGAGATTATTCAGTCCTAGTGTGTAATATCTAGCGGTAAATTGGCCAGTATTATATCCTTACTTGCTTACAGGTTGGCAAGAACCATGAATCCACATGCAGAAAGCACTAATGTCACCTACGCAAACAAAAAAAAACTTTTCTGTGGCAAACTCATCAAGTAATGTTGGAAATACACAAACAAAAGCACAATACTTATAAGTACATGGTAACAATTTATCATCGCACACACGCACTCAAAGCACACACTGCATGTAGACTGTGTACATGTAAACAACAATTACTTACACACTCGCATTGTCATCTACTTTGATTGTTTTCCTACCATTCACACATGCGTATTTATTCAAGTCCGTATGAGTTGCGTATGGAATTTCTAGCTTCTATTGGGCTCCACAGGTCGCTGGAAAAATAGTAGAAATTGGAGAAATATTGACACATAACACGCCAGAGGAGTTCGCTATCCAATGAGTATGGTTTGCGACCAGCATGTTATCTGGTTATGTTTGTCCAATTTCTATCATTTTTTCCAGCAACCTGTGGAGCCTGGTAGAGGATACGACGTTCAAACGGACCCGGCATACGATGTGAACCCACGTACACGTGCTAATCCAAACACCCCATTTACAACTTTCTTGTGTCACGTGACATGTAACCTTTAACCCCAGGTCACGTGTTAATCCATTCAGAGCTGAAGAAAGATGTCGGATGCCATCTGAAAGCTTTATTTTCTAGCAACTTCTAGTCGCATGTAAGAGCACACAATCATGTATGTTCAATCCTAATCATGCTTGGGAAAGTGACGCATTTATCACAATGGAACTGTTTGGGGATACATATTGAGTTGTGAATTTATGCAGACTAGAGATCATTTTAATTTGAAAGTTCATCTGTGTTGGTAGAAGTCATTCTTGAAATAGTTGAACTGTAATTTCCAACACAAAACTTGAGATCATTTTATTGATTTTGTCTGGCTATCTATGAGGATGAACGAATGTGTTAAGAACTAGTCAGAGGACTGAGTCATATTGTAGCCTGAACCCTTCCCTATTATCGACATGTAGCGTTAAACGTTCTTTACACATGCATTAGCTTAAATGTCTTCTCGCTCGGTCATACGACTAACAAATACGGCTAAAAGTATTCGTTGCAAGCTTAGATATGTGTTAAGGTCTACCGCTAACTGCAATCTGCACTAAAACAACAACTTAATACAATCATGGCTGTCATTTTTGCTTTAGCTCCAACGGATGTAATTGTTGCTCTTGAAATAGCCCTTTGTCAACAAATTTGATTGGCTACTGCAACTTTATATTGCAAGAAGATATGTATGAGCAATTATAAATCTATTTATCTTTTATTATCAAGCCACTGTTGCATGAATGGGCTCATGAAATTCAATTTATTTATTTCAGATAAGGCACATTTGTCACATTTCATGTTTTTGATTAACTTAAACCAGTTGCTGCTGCACTCTGAGAAATATTCGGAGTTACTACATAATGAATTGTCTACAGATCCATTTATAGACACTATGTTTTAAATTCATGACTTACAGTATCACAAGTAAGCGTTGACTATTCCCCATTGTTGACTGTAACAAAGTTCTAAGCTGAGGCTATTTTAAGTAAATACAAGTTTTACTTGTCAAATTGTGTATAGTATTATTCGCAATCTTTGGCCGTGTTACTTATGGCAGAAAGATAACAGTATGTTGCAAATGTTTTGAAATTTCCTCTAATGTATTAACATGTATATTGAGGTGTAGATATAGAATTGGAAAGTAATAATTAAAAGTCCCCCAAGCCTAAATGGTAGGCTCTAGAATCATTTCATCTACTGGCTGGTACAGGAAATACGTCATCGCTACGTCATCACTCGTGTTGTTTACGTCAACAGCTTCATAGCTGCAATTTATTTGCTCTTTAAAAGAAGCTGATTCAAGCTTATGTTGATCAGACCTTCAGAAATATGCTTTGACACATGGTTAAATCTTGCTGTACATAAGATATAGATACAGATATAGACTGTATGATATTTCAGAGCAGACATACCGTTTTCTTATACGTATGCCTGTCTGGGTTTTCAGACATCAAACAGTTTCATCAGATGAATAAATTGAGATGTTATATCAATTGTCGGGCCGTTCTTTTCTATTCGTCACCAAGTACAAAGTTGAACTTTCTTCCAACACAACAATATACACGGATCAAATTTTCAACGATCACTGTCGTCTTCTTCAGGATCAATACTGATGACCAATCACTTCAGAACGTAAACTCGCGAGAGTTACAAACACGTGATCAGACAATTGCTGACGTCACGTGCTTTTGAGAATACATGAAGTCACACACACAAAAGAACACACAAAAATGTAATATGTAAAAAAAGGCAAAAAAATGAATCACTGTTCTATATCGATTGAACACTAATTTCTATAGATTTATCTCAGATTGCCCCCATACGAGCGATCGCTGTGGTTGTTTATATCCGGGGCATTCGACGACTGGTGCCTACAGGGACGTCAGTAGATTGAATTGAAAATTGATATCTAAATTACCAGATGAGATTACTGGTTGATAATATGTAAACAATCTTTTACCAAACACCTGCTTTTGCCTACCTCTTGGTTACCGTGACGTCATCGCGATCGATCGTATAGAAGCCGTCGCTTTTGACGCCCTGGGAACGAGTGACCCCTGCGCCAGCTGTGAAGTCAACACTAGCGGATAGATTAAGCACATTTTCATAACAACCAATCAATGATCTTTACGGAGAGTTTGAATGGTAACGAACAAAAGTGGATTTTAGGCGCTGCTCGAGCCATTTGCGAACCTTCGTATAATCATTAATATTTTATGGTAAATAGTGTATTTAAATGTATTTTTGGAAGTCTTGAAATTAATGACCCTTTTTTGGACGGTACCATCACGTGGTTTTATCTTGCGTAGCCGAAGGTATTATTTCAGTGTATTTCTGGTTGTGAACTAGAGACTGTGAACATCAATTAAAATGCAACATACAAATGTACATGATTAGCAATGTACCCAAAAAAATACATTGCTTTCGAACGATAAACCTTCTTTGTTTAATTTAATTTCTAAATATACATGTAGCTTGATAACGGTTACCAAATTATTGCAACATTTTATTGGATAACATCCAAATCAGTTTGTCTTGTTGATAACGTCATGTCTTTCACAGATTCTCTGCCGTTTGTTTGTACTTCAGATTAACCCAGAAACAAGGGACATTGAAACGAAGTCTGGCATTTCAAAAATCAATGCTTGGTTGTAGGAGGGGGATACACCTTGATGCTTTCTTCATCATCTTCGCGGGCTGCTTTATGTTATCTTGAAACAACACAAGTGGCATTCAATCCCAAGGATGAACTTCATTCAATGCCATTAAACGTGATATAAAACTGAGTATGTAAGATTTCCAATACCTACCGCCAATTATTGACATTGCATCACATATTTTTCCACGTTAAATGATATGTTGAAAAGTTTACTTATGCTGCACATGCACATGTTTCGTATTTGTCTCAAATACTAACGTCAGCATCAACACCCAACATGTGATATCATTCGATCTATTTCATAGCCATCTAGTTTAAAATCTTCAGACGACTTTCCCACCTCCGAAATGTTCATCACACCTTTCTCGGCATATGATATGTTCAAGAATATTGTTTGTTTGAACCTTTATCTATTCATGAGAAGTAGAGATACAGATTACATCGAGACCTAATAAACCTATTAACATAGATTACTACATGTACATGGTACAAAAACGTTAGGAGAGTGAAAAGATCAGCGTTCATAGTCTGTGTATGTTGGTTTTGGTCATTTCTTTTACTCCAAGCGTCTCTTAATATTTGGAACCTTACGTGTGTCTGGTGGTAGCTTGTTCCAGACATTGGGTCCAAGGTAGGCTATCGATCTTCTTGATATTTCTCGTTTAGGTTTTGGGACAACCAGCTGACTACTTTGTGAATATGATAGTTCAAAAAAATATTTCTGGAATTCAAATAAAAAATCAGTTACTGTAATCGGTTCCTGATGACCTACTACATTTCATCCCTAAAAATAACCATCGCTTCCTGCATCGCGACCAGAGTACACAAGTGAAGGCTCCATTATGATGAAAGGTTATGGGTCCTTTGTTGTAAAGGCTGCGGCCTTTAGCGCCGCTCTCCAGTCCAAACAGGCGGCAGGACCCATTGTGTTGGGCGGCGTGGTGTGTTTGGGTTGCTCCAAAAAGCGCCGGGCAGGGAAAAAGGACACGTAGCAACATCTGGCGATTTTCTAGCCTCATGTGACATCGCTAGAATAGGAACGTGCGTCAAAATACGTATAGAAACGTAACAAATCACAGAGGACAAGTTCTGAGAGTTCGGACCCCTTGCTGAAAGTATGGAGTAACGAAGTGGTAGAAGAAGGTAAGTCGGACCCCATGCTCATACATTCCGGCGCTTTGCCCTCTGTAGACAGTGAAATTAGACTGCTAACACATAGATTATTCATTCTAGCAGTTCCTACTTATTGCTAACGTATGTACAGGTAATACAAATTACACAGAAAAACAGAAAAAAACTGTTTAGAAGATAGATTTAGCATCATGTTAAAAAATAGACCGTACATGACGTCAGAGTTATATCCAGGTCCTCTTGACCTTCATGTGACGTCATGAAGGTCAATGTCCCCAACTGTTACATTCTCCTCTTAGCAAATCACAGTTTGAAATATACCATTGGCGTCTGGATCAAGAGTGGAGATTGAATTTAGTTCGATGTTGAAGGTTATATATATAAAATTATTAAAAACGGGAACTTGTTTTTGTTAGGGCTCAGATAATGTGAAAAAGACCATCCCCGCCCCTTTAATTTTAAACCATGCATAGCATTAATAATTATCATAATAGTAAAAGCATTCATTGAATCATTCATTCATGATCATCCAGTCATTCATTTTTTTTTTTCTTTTGTTCCATTTTTGATTCATAGATTCGTTTATTATATTTTCAATTCATCCTTGTCATATTTGTTACATAGAGTTGAGCTATGCTGGAAGCATTTCGGCGGCTTGAAGAGTCTACCTGAAAGGCGTTGAACTTTTTCGTGGTCTGTGAGGGAGGGAACGAGGCCACACCATGGGGTCACCAGAGGTCACGGACACGGATATACCTGGGGACGAGGTTCCGAGGCACATCAGGTGAGAAAATCCAACATGGCGACTTTACAAGCAAATGTTAATTGGTTCCTGCCCCATTCTTTTGTAAATTGTGTGCACAAAAATTCGAGTATGTACATGTATAACTCTTACAGTTATACCATCCCGCCAATCATATGGAGCGTTAACTCACGAGAGACGAACTGAAATACTTTGTAACCTTCCCAACATTCAGGCATATCAAATAGCCTATAGATTTGACTTAAATGGACGATAATGTCTCGCATGGATGTTTTCGAATGAAGGGATGTATTCATTGATCTACGGAGGGGCCGTTATCTACAGGAAACATCTGTTGCACACGTCGCCATTGTTTCATAACAAAGGAGAATCGATTTGAGAGAAAGTCGTGAACGATGGAATTTCACTTTTAAAACACAACATTTGTCGTTGTTTTTCTACGTTGACGGTCTTCAATTCAGCTCACGTTTTAATGATGTACTGGTATACTGTTGGGCTTTCTGCCTTTTGGACGATCCTGCAAGGTTTTATTGTTGTATCAGGTATGTTTTTGAATACATGGACTTTATAGGGCACCACAAAAGGACACGTTCGTGTGGTCATTGCACGTTTTGTGGAGACCGGAAAGTAAATGGTCAAAATCTTACTGTAAAAGGAATATTATTCGCCATCCACTGGAATATTATTCGCCATCCATTTGACATTTCCAAAATATTGTGCTTCTTTGTTTTCTGTATGATTCAACAAATTTCATAAGGATTAACTACGAACGAAAGAGTGAGTGAGTGGGGTTGGTTAAGTGACTTTGATACCATCCTAGTTAGCTTTCCACTCGATCGCTCCCCTGGCTTTGTTGCTTGCTTCCGAACTAAATTTACTTCAATCATCTCTTAGTTCATATCAATTAATTTCAATGACTTAGTATTAAGGATATGGAATTTGGTATCGAGCTTGCTGGGAAATTTTGATATCAGCCCCATGTATGCAACTCTGACAACCGTGGCCAACTTATGCAGTTAGAATAAAGGAGAAACGTCGGTCTTTCTAGTAGTCAGGAAGGATTTAAAGCTACTTTTATTTCATTTGTACCATGGAATATCCAGCTCGCTAAGGTAGCTATTTGGTAACACATTTTGTATGTTATAGGTTTAGGCAGGATAGAGAAGGTTGGATAGAAAATGAATACATTAAATATACAAAATTAGTGCATTATCGATTTAGTTGTACTAATTACTATCCTTTTATTCTACTTAAACAGATCTGCGGATGAATTGATGTGTCACGTGAATGACGTATGGCACAGCTGCAGTCGCCTGGCCAATCAAAACGTCGAGCTCCGCTTGGAACTAGCTGAAGTGACCTGGGAACGAGACCGTCGAAAAGGGAAAATGGCGACGTAGGTTGAATTTTTTTTAATTCCTCGGCCAAAAGGGACATTTTTGTCCCTCAATTTGTGCCACGTCACATTTACCGAGACCGTCTGATGTCTTATAGAAAAGTTTTCATATTATAATAACTTAAAGACTTAACGATGCTTGCAGTCACGTGATTGGGACGCAATCGTATGTCCGCCATTTTGATGGTTAAAAGCGAGTATCGTTATTTAAGAAATAGCTTCACTCATAATTCATACCTAGCAAAGTCTATTACGAGTGTGAAATATATCTGCTGTTAAATGTAAGTGTTTTGTCTCTGTACATTAAAAAGATGCATCTATTCTTACATATGAATATTGCCACTATAACAACAGACACCCTGTATACACACTGATCCTTTATGTCAACTCAGGTTACACACTGATGAGTTTCCAGGAAAGATCGTCCTCTGGCGGAAGATGATGAAACTGCAAGCTGAGCTGGACGAGTCCAGGTCAAGATGTGGGGACCTGGAGAGGCGGAAACTTTTTCTGGTACGAGACAAAAAAATCAGAAAAGCGTGTAAGACGTAAATTTCTGGTAGAGTCAATGTCCCATTATTCAGAGAGAAGGTTCGAAAAAGTGCTTAACTTATAGAAAATGACGTGTGGCTTAATATGTATGCATGGAAGAGTCGAGCGTGTGAGTGAGTGAACCAGTGAGCGAATGAGCCAATGAGCCAGTGAATTAGTCCGGCCACAGGTCTTTACTAAATTTAATATTTAGCAAAAAAAACAATTTATAAAATTCATAAAATTATTGCCATTTTAAGATTAGCATTCCGAAGCGTGATACAGTACGAGTAAATCAGTGCTTAACGTCCGTCATGGTTACATTTTTCATCACTTTCTCAACCACAGGAACTCAACATTGATGATCTGGAGAGAATGGTGGCCAAACTACAGTTCGATGTGAGACATCCACTTAAGTTTCTTCGCCAGAATGTCAAACTAGTTTGTTTTCCTGGGTCTGACATATTCTCCCGCCCATACTCTCTCCTCGCTAGGGATTCAAGTTAAGTGACACGTCGATTGAATAGTGACAAAGTCAGGCTGACCTTAAGGCAACTAGCATGCTTTGTGAGAAAAAAAGATGGCCGCCAGAACAATAAAGACACTAGCAAGGTTAGGCATATAGCTCAAATTGCACAGAAATATCTATTGAAGTGTCATATAATTCGTACACGGTTGAAATACTTTACAGTCATACCTAGCAGATGATTTTCATATCTCATTAATATCAAATTACACACAAATCATGATGATGAAATCGGATGATGATCAAACAAAAATCATAGCTCGTTTAAAATTTTGCAGCTTCAGACGTCCGAGCTCCGTTTGTCAGAAACATTGGAGGAGGCGCGTGCCATGGCGCATGCGCTAAATCTGGAGATGCAAGCAAGAAAAAGGGCAGAGGTCATGATGTAAGTAGTCGTCATAAATCTATTTGTTGAGCTACGAACATTAACGTTACTGTATTACTTCATAACTCAGACTTAGCTAATTCGGTGAGAACTAAAAGTTGTCTTTCGACGACCGACTGGTAGGCAATTGGTGTGAAAAAGAAATACTGAGAAAACGTGATTCAGTGTCACACTGTGAGACATGTGAAGGCCGACTACCTTACAGCTAAATCACTTTATGTGGCTGGGTATTAACCTGCACAGATAACGTTAAGTACATTTGTCTGATTCTTACCTCCGGAAATGAGGTTTACAGGGGTACTGTTTTTGGTTGTGTTTGTGTGTTCTCACATATGATATTTTATTATGAACTTGTTCGAATCTGAGTGTTTGTAGTTATTCAAGTCACATTTCAACGATTTTGGGTCCCTGGTAGTCTTTTGTTTCTTCCGTTTGTACATGAATCCTGCGATCCAGACATTTAAAACTATTCTTCATTCGACTGTTCCCACCTCTTAATTCACTGGAATGAACTCGCCCGTTCTCCCATGCCCGGGTCAGCGCGGGGGGAATGTAATCAACATGTGTCGGTAATGGCTGGCCGTGTGAGCCGACCCACCTGTTCCGCTGTAAGGCCACACTATCTTAATGCTATGGATGACATCCGCGCGCGCATTGATTTTCGCCTGTTTTCAAAAAAAACTGTGGCCCCATGTTACACAATAGCATGCCTGATGAATCAGGATTTAATGCTTGCCATCGGGCTACAGCGCCCTTGTTCCTGCTTTAAATGATAATCTTTTGCATATTCATGCCCGAGGGCTAAATGCACAAAAGGACGACATGTGGTCTTATGGATGCAGAGGAAAAACTAAACTTATACCATGATTTTAAACTAGGCTAAATGGAAAGGGAACTAAGACACTATGTGTTACAATCGCTAGTGGCTGCATTTAACATGTTATTCTCTCTTTTTTTAAACAAGAATTGCAATATAAACATGATTGAACTGGCATCGATTGTCTCTTAAGGTCTTACCGGAGGTGAACATAAGACAAACCAAGCCTAGGGAAGAACGGTCTGGATGTTTAGTCTTGTGGTGTCCTGTGGTTTAGCAGCATTTTTTTCCAAGATTTTTCTTTTTTTCGGCCGTGCGCATTAGTTTTGGTGTCTCCAGAGGATGTCATCCACAAAATCACGTCAGTGTGGCCTTCCCTACCGCTGGCACGGCGGGACTGTGTATGTAAGACCTGCGCGTGTGTACTTAGCTCCGTACACACTGGGTAAAAGGTGTCATCAATTTTTCACAAATGGTCAGCCATGGAGTTTGTGGTGAAACAGTGGCAACGCGCCCGGTCCCTCGTATTTGAAACTCTCGCCTTTGAACAAAATCAGAACTGCACTGAACATTTCGTGTGTATTGTACTGAGCGCGGATTTTTTTAGAAGCTCATTGGTCTCAGACGTTTAGATGAATTTTGCGTTTTTTTAGACTTAGAAGTTGGAACCGTGGCCAAATTAGTGGCCAAAAGCCATGCTATATCTGTTATACGGGATGAATTGGTTTTGATGTCAACGAAAACTTTTATTAGGTACTTTCCTTTAAATTTGTTGGACAGACAAGCTCCGCCTTATCACTTCATTATAATTAGGCGATATCAAGCTGTAATTGCACAGAAACGTACCCAAAGTGGGTTGGAAGTCAGTGTAGACTGCGGAAGCTCGCCTGTCAGGCCGGCTGAAATGATTATCCCAACCTTTCTCCACTCCGCAGCGCTGTCGAAATTAATGTGACAGCGGGGCAGGGGTTACCGGGGTGTACGGAGCGCAGACCCGGCGGTAATACACTTGTAACGCCGCCCAGAAAACAGACAGGCTGCGGTATCAAAACTAGGCCTGTCAACGGCCATATCGGGTGCGAGCATCGCTATGCGGAAAAGGTTTAGGACGTGTTTAGATGGACACGTCTGTCACTGGTACTTGAGCACTCTAAGGGCATAGGAGTGTGAGTGTGGGAAGACTCTGACCTCCTTTAAATTGTTCCTTGAAGTCGCTGATGTTATAAGATTGTGTCAAGACGACAACCGCAGCGGAATAGGAATATTACGTTCTTCCTCTCATTTGTTTGCAGGGAACAACTCAAGAAGAACAGAGCGGAAAGTTCTGGTAAGTGATAACATGATTTCCACTTTATAGAGTCGTACCTAAACTGTATACATACCTGTCATACCAGTACTGTGTCCAACATAACAAGAACAGGGTTCGCCATAAGGAGGTTTTTGCAGTTCAGGGACACCAGAATACTTGTCCTATATACAGGTGCATCGTTAAGCATTGTAAGTAATGACATGTTTTCCACTGTGTAAAGTCGTAACTAAACTGTATACATACCTGTCATACCACTACCGTATCCGACATAACAAGAACAGGTTAGCCATTTCAGAGATTTTTGCAGTTGGACACCAGAATAGTTGTCCTATATACAGTACAGGTGCATCGCTAAGTGCTGTACATAGGTCTGCTTTGTATCTTGTTAACCTACAGTGTAACTACAAGTGTACATGTGTTAGATCTGTATATGTCTGAGAGCAAGGGGGGTAAGTGCGTGTTTATTAACGTGAAAGTCTACAGATAAATAAAAGTACTGGGCATGAGGATAACTTGGATTGAGAATCTAAGATGTGCAACAAAGTTTTCATTGGAATAATTCTTAGGGGTTAGAGAGTTAAGGTGTAAATGCTTTCCCATTTTAATTCTGTGTGGCATTTAGGCAATGGGAAAACTTCAGCGTTTCCTGGTATCCAGCCAACACTAGCATTTGTTTTAGGCCGACTGCTGGCAAGACAAATAAATTGTAAATTTTTGCTCGGTTCGACATCTGAGTGATGACATTCAAAAGCGGTTTCCTGTATTTCACAAAGTTAGAGGTCATGGCTTTAAATAGTTGATTTGAAACAATATACCTGTTTGTAAAATGTATATTGAAAACACCAGTGTCCGGATGCATTTCAGTTTGACATGGTACATTGCTTTTTCATTCAAAGGTAAGTACATGACGTAGTACATGATGCGTTCTGGCGACCAGCTAATATCGACATCACATCACATTAAGAAAAATGATTACTCTTGACAAAGACAAAAACAGTAACAATAAAATCACAGCAAATGGTTTGGGTAGTCCAAGGTGGTATAACAAGGTATTAATTGAGTGTTTTCAATATACATAAGCAGGTAATTGTTTTCTATTGCAAAACCCAAATTGTATTTCTTGTACTGCTTCAACCAAAATCTTAAAATAAAGTACTCCCTATTTACCTACCGATCCTAATTCTTTTACAGTAGTAATCGGACATACAGCTGCATTAACTTCCCCATCCCCAACATGACTTTTTAAGTGAACTGTGCATGTCACCACTTGGTGGGTGTACGTCAACAGTGTTCCAAAATAGTGTCGGATGTTTTATTACATACCAGACGTATTACGCAAACCCCGAACTGAAAAGAAAGGCATGGTTTCTTGAAGGCTTTGTAACGTTCAGCTGGGAATAACGAGCTAAGTTAGTCACATGTAAACATAACCTATCGCGATACCAGCGTCCTGTGCCAGGAAATTCCGATCCAGCAAAGATCAAGAATTCAAGATCTCTTCCATACTTTAAATTTTTTATCACAGAATCAAGAGATAAATACACAAGTAGAAACGAAGCTCGTAAAAGGTCACGTCTTATCTCTTGGTAGGTCGAGAGAATTGTTTTTTCTTTGCTGCCCCTCCCCTTCCATACACATTCTAGTTCTGTCCTGAGATTTGTTGTTGGCATCCATCTGTCTCGAAAGACAATGGTAGGCAGACAGAATGGGTAAGACGCCCCGTCTGCCTGGCCTGCACGTGACGTTTTAAGGTGAAGGTGGGCTGTGCACTTCCTTCTCCACCCTCTCGTCTACTGCCATGGCGCACTAAGTCCTACAGGGACAAGAACTGCGTGTAACGTGTAAGACGGCCCCAGCAGATGCAGGTTTGTTGTTTGGAGTCGGAGTGTCCTGAGATTGATTTGACAGGAATGACACTTGTGTACAAACATACAGCCTGTGGTGTCTCACCAGCAGGGGAAACGTGTTCATACGTAGAAGTCTCCAAGCAGACGTGTCAGCTGGATACAAAAAGAGAACAATTTGGCCAATTGGGACAAATTAGTTACATTGGGGTTTCAGTATTTTGCAGTCTATCGCCGGCTGGTCAGTTCACTCCTAGGCCAATTAACTCCTACTAGACTTTTATCTTAAACTTGGCCAGTCCTCTATTACTATTCGACCAGGTCGGAATCTCGTTGACACTACAGGCATAGCGGGCGGACGGATACAGTATAATCCACAGTGAAGTTTCGTAACGAAGTAGGTCCATTTTACTTTATAATTGTTTTCATGGCATTTAGGTCCTGAATTGTTGTTTGTATAAAGTGACATGATTATTTTTCTAGGTCAGTGTCACTGCCAAGAGGCCGGTTTCAAGTTCAATGACCGCAAGGCCGTTGCACCCAGCTTGTACATCTCCCAGGTGTCGCTGACCCTGACCGACCTCTCGGACGCATGCGTACAAACGGACACCTATCAGCGTCACCAAACTTCAATCCCAACACAAACAGATTTTGAATACGAGAGTGCAACAAGGGATCAAGTCGACGCATGCGTGCAAGTTTCAAACGATGTTGAAACTGCCGACGCATGCGTACAAACGTTTGTTGGATTGACTACTTTGGACCACCCAACTCGTCCTTGTGATACCATTAGCTTACGTCATTATAAAGACAGCCAGACTCAAGTAGACTTCCGGGATAGTCAAGGACACGGAGGACCCAGTGGTACCGTATGCGCATGTACGCAAACGTTTTACGACTGTAGTGACGCCTCCACACAAACAGAGTGTCCATCACGACAACCCGTCCCAACGGTTCGTGCATATGTTGCAAATCTAGTAGCAAATGCAGTGGCGGAAGTAAGCGCTGAATCACAACCCTGTAACAACTTGGATGCCTCAGGTCAACAACTCGGCAACGGAGTATGTGATAGATTGCCACAGGACCTAGATGAAGGTCATGAAAAGCAAATAAACAGCCAAGATGAGAAGCAACAAACTGTCTTCACTCTGCCCGTAAGTAAACAGGACCTGATCCTTGAGGAGATTTACTATAAGGAAAATTTACAGGAACTTTCACCGGGTCAAAACATCTTACAAGATAAGGAACAAGATAAGGCGCCATGTTGCAGCGACGCAGAGGCTGACACAGTTTTCTCAACGCCTGATGAGACTATTGAAAACCATGAAAACAGACTCTTAAAGGTAAAGCACCATTCTGTAGACCAAGACAAGTTAGTTTATGATTATACAGACGCGGGGGTACCAACTCTCAAGAATCAATTAGCTTCTACTACACTTGATGACGCGATGGACAATGTCCTGATACCTAACATATCTGATGTTACTCCACAGATAAGGGATCGTTCTGATATGTCCGTTTCACTAACGGACAGTAGCACTGAAGTCGCTTTAGACTGTGGCAACTCGGTTGCTACTCCTGAGAACGGACTGGATCCCGTAACCACGCGTGGTACAGAAAATTCAGAAGCACGGCAAGAAAAGGACTCGAAACTTGAGAAGGAAAATTCTTCTGCTGAGAACCCAGGAAGGATGTCGTACCTGTACGATCCAGTTCTTGATATCTACTACAAGTCACCTGAAGACGATCAGCAAGGCGAGAATGATGTCGTTTCGGATGTTGACCATGGAAAAGATCAACCCAAGGCGCCAGCATCTACTTCAGAGGCTTGTAGCCTAGGATCCCGACCGTCAGACACTAATAGTCTCGCTCCTAGCCTTTTAGGTTGCAGTACAGAGAGCCAAGGCTTTAGGCCTCCTGACTCCAGTAGTCTCGTCTCCAAGCTTCCAGACTCGAACTCTTTAAGAGTCGGTTTCAGTCCCCCAGACTCAAGGGCTCTGGACTCCAAAACAAATAGTCTAGACCCCAGGCCGACCGAGGGCACGCTAAGTAGCCTCGGCTGCCGGACGTCGCTGCAGGAACGGTTAGGGTTGATGAATAAGATGAGGATGACCAACAGCTTCGCCATTCAGGAGGAGGAAGAGGAGGAGGATGGATGTGAAGATGACATGTAAGTTTATGGCATTTCTCTTTGACAATGTATAGATGTGTACAGATCCCAAGTGCATGATGATGTGAGTGCTTCCAGTGACTTCTCCTTTGTTCTTAGTTTTGATGTATTACGTTTTGGAGATAAAGGACAAGAGAGGTCAAGACTGGGAGAGGTCCCCAGTAATGGGCAGAGATCCCCTGGGGAAGGAGGGCTCCCCTGATCGTGTTATTACTACTTTCGTCTGATCTCCAGGGAGTTGTTCCCTGAGAGGGGTCCGCTGCCCGTGCTGCGGGAAGAGTCGGTGGAGATGACGTCAGACTCAGAGGAGAACCACTTCATTCCCGTCGTGCACGAGCCTTCCAGTGAGGTGGGATTTTTTTTCCTTTCGCTTATGCCTGGCCCACATTCTACATCAATCATAGACCCTGGCGTACCGGCACGGTGGGAAATGGGTTTAGAAGGGTTGTAACTGGCCTGGTAAAGCCTTGTAGCACTAGTCCCTCATATATACTCGCTAGTGTATTTTGCTTTCTCACATTGGAGTAGGATCTCTGTGATGTTTTCATTCATAAAGTCAAGCATGCATTGACCATGTTTTGCTTTATACATGTCACACGAAAAGAGGGATTTAACGATATTGGTAAAGTTTGCTTTTGGGCAAACATTACCAGCGATACCTGGCATTTACCGCTTTTGGTAAATCCCACTTTTTTGTGCAATTACGTGCATCAGAAGAGCCCGGCCAGCTCGGAGGATGAGGGGGAGCCACTGGACCTCCCTCGGAGAGGGAGCCTCCTGTCGCCGGAGAGGAACGACACACAGGCGTTACGGTCCAAATCTGCCGAGTTCGTCGGGGATGTGAGGTAGTGAACTTTTTTTTTAAGATGGATAATATTGTTTTTTTCCATTCTGTTTCCAATTATTCTAATAAGGACACATGATTAGTCAATTAGTATACATCGATACGAACGTTTTCTCCCTGATTAAAGTTATATGGATAGTCTTACTACTAGTACATGCACCAATCTAACAATGTGAAACATGTAGGAAAACAATAATTATTTTCCGGATCAATTCAACTAAAGAGTGCATACTCTGACTTCGGTCTGGGAGGTAAATGACGAATAGTACATTTACCTTTTGTCTGTACTTTGTATGTGACACTGTTGAAATGAGTTACTTACTTGAGTGCAGTGCCACATTGTCCTCGTATGTCCCAAGTGACTTTTTCTAAAATAGTGTATTATCTCTGTGTATTACCCCAGGCGAGGGTCTAGCGGGTTCCTAGCGAGACCTAAGGTCCACCGGCGGTCAGACCCCATCAAGAAGGCGTCGCTCCAGGAACTGCGCAAAATCTCCTTCTGTAGGGGCGGCAGGCCCATCCTGTCGTTTAGTGAGGTGAGTTCGACGTTACACGGAGTCATGTAAGGCCACACTGACTTAATGTTTCCAGTCTGACTGGATGTGATTATAAGACAAATCAAGCCTGGGAAAGAACCTTGGAAGATTAGCCCGTAAGGGCTAAAAGGTTTCTTAATGAACAACAATAAACAACAAGCCCCCTGTTCATTCCTCTGGTTTAGCAGCATCTTTTCTTTGCTGAATTTTTGTCTCTTTTTTCCGCCTACGGGCATTAGTTTTGGGGTCTCCAGAGGATGTCATCCATAAAATTAAGACAGCGTGGCCTAAAGATAGACAAATGATGGTATATTACAGCGGTTCCGAGTGCGCATGTACAGTTAAATGAATCGTACCTCTAGCTAATGTTCGCCGGATAAATTTGAGACGGGATTTACTTGCTCTCCCGTAGGAGGATGTGTCGGACCTGTAATGTACTATCTGCACTGTGTAGCTAGCTAGCTGTCTGGTAGGAGGAGTGTGTAAAACAAGTGTTATTGGGCCTTGTCCAGTATTCTATTGAGATTGAGATTGAGATCAATGACTTTGAGATGCAGTTCTCTTACCATCCGACAGGAGGGGGTTGTTGACCTGTTGTACGGTTCACTGGATGAAGTGGAGCTGACGGAAGAGGACCGGAAACGGAACTTGGAGCTCCTGGAGGAATGCCGGATTGCCTCAGAGAGGTTCAAGAAGCGACCCAGACCTTACAAGTTCAAAAAGGCGGGGAAAACGGAACGAGGTCAGACAACGGCAAAATCGTAACGCTAAAGACTTTTCACTTGGGTATAAAAAGACCAGCACCGGGAACGCGGTATTCCTTAAGTTGATCAGTTTAACAGAAGTGCTCAATGCCTCTTGTAAAGTTAAAACTGTATCCAGTCCGTGCCACCATGCATCTATATTCTCTCGTGCAGATCTCAAAGCAGATTTACTGATGACATAAGACAGTATCAAAGGCCGAACAGACAAGCAGTGTTCAACTGCTACCGATAGCGGTTTGTCAATGCTTGACTAGCTTTTGATTCTGCCTTATGCCACCAGTAAAATCGCATGGCGATCTATTACTCTCATGTCAGGCTTGAGACGCTCTACTAAAACAAATAACTTTGCGTGCGGCGGACTAGATCCCCAAAGATATCCCCTATTCAACGTTCAGGATTCACCTGTTCGTCAGCACGACAGGGGATTGAGTAGGAAATACTGAACACGTGATCCAGGGCTCGAAATACTTTATTCTGCCTACCTGCACTGGTGCAGCTAACATTGAAAATTACCAGCACCAGACAAATTTTACCTGCACCACTCTGAATTAAGGAAGTATGGATCATACTAAAATTGTTCAGGAACCATTGCTATTTTTTCTTTTATACTTTGTAGATGATAACAGTCAATGCAGATAATAACAATCCATAAACGCCTACATTATAGGACATTTATGTATAAAACCCAGTACATAGACCAGTGCATGTTAGGTGCAGGTAAACATAAAAAAATACCTACACAGCTTCAATTTTACCTGCACTAACCTGCATAATTATGTAGGCAGTATTTCGAGCCCTGTGTAAATCTCTATCTATCTGCAACCCAGAGCGGTCCGAGTCCCCCACGCGACAGGAGACTGCGGAAGAGAGCGGCCATCTTGCCGACAAGGAGAGTAGCCTGGACACGCCTCCGGAGGAGGAGGAGGAGAACAAAGAGGAGCAGAGGCTGAAGAAGAGGTCATCCACAAGGTCACTGCGAGTGAGTGGCAGCTCTGAGAGTGTATGTACGGTGGCGTCATCTGTCATTGCATCTGTTTGTTTGTTTGTTTGCTTTATTTGTTTTTGTTTGTCGGAGCTAACGAGTCTGCCATACTTCTGTTTACTTTGCTCATGTTTCATTCGTTTGTTGTTCGTTTGCTTGTTTGTTTACTTGTCTTATTGAGAGAAAGTGTTCCAAGGAAGGGTAAACGTCCGATGAAGTCCTTTTGGCTTGTCACATACAAGCAAAACCTGTCCAATTTATCATGTGTGTGGTACGGGGTAGTTCAGGATGGATAGTCGTCATTCAAATCATCATCATCTTCGTTAACACTTTTAACGGTGTGTTTAAACTCTTATGATCATTTTGCACTTCCTAACGTTTTGTTTCTATTCCCAGTCCAATTCCACAGATTCAGACATAGACGTGAAGGCGGACATCCTCCGGGGTCTTAACTCAACATTTCCGCAGACCAAGCCGGCAGGAGGGGGGTACCAGGACTTCCCCATCAAACCCTCAGGAAAGGGGGGAGGCTACAAGGACTTCCCACTTCCCAAAGCACAGGGGGGATACCGAGATTTCCCATTGGCCAAGGTTAGTCTTGGACAATAAATCAATCATTTGATCATTTGATGTGTTTATAAGTTATAGACGCTACATTAGTACACGAAGTAAAACGTTTACCAAAGAACTTCCATCAGTCCTCTGATCTTTCTCAAGTTGAAATGACCCGAAGATCATTCTAGGTGACCTGAACGGAAAGGTGATTCTTTAAAGGTGCCCGGGAGTCGGTATCGGCCACCGTCTCGGTTAAGGGATATTTAACGTGTTATGTTGAATATATAGCTTCATTCTTTCTAGAGAGTAAAATTTTTTGGCACCATCACAGATTATCAACATTTACTTGAATTTTAAACAATGTTTATATTGGATAGCAATACCAGCTGATCGTCACGCAAACGGGGGTATCAAAACGTTTCTGGTTGCCCCGTTTTTGTGTCACGCAAACTCTGCCTTTAACGTTTGCAGACAGTCGAGAAAAGATCAACTCCTAAATCCGAATGCGCTTACTGAGATTTCTGGCTTATGAGAGTTAAAGACTTTCGTCATTTCAGTACTCCATCAACACAAAGGACTAGTCGATAATACCCAGGACTACATATGATTCTGACATGTAGTATGTTCTGTTCTGCCCTGCCGTGGCCAGGTAAGCGGCGGCTCGGGCGGGTACCAGGACTTCCCGCTGCGGCCCATCCCAGGTCCGCCCGGAGACACCCCGGGCCCGGCACAGCCACAGAAGGCACTGAGGGAACAGGGCAGGGGAGCAGAGGTAGGGCACAACGAGCGACTTTATGCAGATTGACTGAATTTTTACGTAAAAATTGAGGTATTGTAATCAGTTGTTGCAATTGTCCATTTGTGTTGCTGTGTGTCCTCAGAGTGGCAGCCTGCTAGAATGTAAGGCAGCAATGGTGCAATTTGACACTTGGATTTGATAATTGTTGTAGACAGGCAGCAAAACTCACAAAGGTCGTCAGTGGTGGCCATTTGAGTTTCTTTTAGAGCTTGGCAGTCTTCTTGATCCTGTTTCAAACGGAAGAAAACCACACACAGAAATGCCTTTACCAGTATCCTTAAGATGACCGCTACTTGCTACAGGAGAATAGGGTCCGGTTCGGGAACACTGCTGCCGTCAGCTCACGGCTGCCCGAGCTCGCCGAGGCCTCCGAGACTGAGAGTAAACAGGTTCGCTCTGCATTTGCATCTGTTTAAAAATGTCTCCAATTCTCAAGACCATGGTAACTCTTTCCTCTTTATTAGACTTCCTGGCCCATTATGTTGTATGTAATCTTACGGGTACGTTCTCCAACTCACACCACAGTAATTATTTTGCCTTTCTCAGATTTCCTGGCCCATTGCGTTGGGCAAGTGATGTTACGTGCACGTTCTTCAGTAATGGGAGTGTGTATCGCTCCTGTCCTCTAGTTACCGATGGCAACCTTTCTTTGGTTTGTTTTTTAAAAAAGTCTCGCATTTGAAACACACAGTCATCATACATGATGTGCATTCTACCCTGCTAAGCAGAGTAGACACACACACACACACACACACACACACACACACACACACACACACACACACACTTACACACGAACGTTAGTGAAAATATAATCTTTGAATATATAATGGAGGCAATGAATGAAGAAGGAATATTGACTTCCTTTCAGGACGAAGACAGTGACCGGAGCTCCCCCTCCTCCTCACCCGAGGACCACAGCGAGGCTGTCTCCCGCAGCATGCCTGAGTCGGTGCTGAGGAACCTGGGGCTGGCCACGTCACAGCCGCAGAGGTGCCTGACGGAAGAGGAAGTGGAGGTTTGTATACATCACCCCTTTTTTTGAGTCCTCAACATTAGGACAGTCACGCATTCTGTACACATGTGCTCTTTCATGTCTTGTAGATCAGATTCGCTTCGCTGGCGCTTTTTTTATGTGGACTGTAGAATGGTTCACGTTATTGGTGCTAGCTATTTCATGTCTTTTGTAGAATCATTTCACGGTCATAGTGCATATCCATGGCTTGTCTTTAACTGGTTCACGTCTCCTGTATTACGTAGCTTAGTATCCGTCGCTGTCCTGTCGCCATTTCATGTTGAAGAATAGATTCATTGCACTTGTCCTACTTCATCATTTTCAACTAACCAGAACTAGTTTACGGGCTCCGCGGTGAGGAAATAGCTCCTCTGGCCGACCGGCACCCCTAGTGTACAATTGTCACTGTATTTGTCCAATTTCTACTATATTAGACAACCTATCCGCGAAGCCTGGTAGAATCTACTATTTCATGTCCTTCTTTCTTTTTTCAATATTTAGAACCGTTTCACTGCCCTTGCGCTGGAGTGGAGGAAGGACTCCTACACGCTAGAGAAGCGGTGCCTACAGCCGTAGTGCTATAGTTTATCATTATATCTTATATCTTGTGTAGAACCGTTTCACCGCCCTGGCGCTGGAGTGGCGGACGGACTCCTACACGCTGGAGAAGCGGTGCCTCCTCCTGGAGCGGCAGCGGGATGTGGCCGAGAAGAACCTGGACCAGGAGATGGGCATGCTCAGGGGGTCGCTGGTGGTGAGTTTTATGCCGCTAAAATTCTTTCCCATATGTCCCATATCTATCTTTTGTCCTTATAATTTACGAGACTGTCTACGCTGGCTGTTACAAGGAGAATACTTTTTCCGGGGAGTTTTGCTACCAGAGAAGTATTTCCAATGTCCCATATATAGCTATCATGAATATATCCATATATATCTCTCTATATATCATATACCTAATAAAGATCAATTCGCATAACCATTTACATCCTTAAATGAAAAGTTGATGTGTGTACTACGAATGGACGCATGTCCGGGTGTGGACGGCCGCGTATCTAACTAACTAAATGAGGAGATTCGTGGCAGTGTACTGTCTACATGTACATTACATCGTAATGGTCTTCATGGCGCTGATGTGATTTTGTGGTTATATGTTAGAGACGATGTAAACATGGTTACTACCCTTTCCCCAGGGTCTAAACCACCTCGTGAAGGACCGGGAGACCCACGAGCTGATGCGGGAGCTTCATCAGCAAATGGACATCATCCACCACCTCAACATCAAGGTCTCCATCAAGTCTGAGATGCACGGGTCCGTCCAACAGGTAAGTCTTACCTCACTCACATCAACATCAAGGTCTCCATCAAGTCCGAGATGCACGGGTCTGTCCAACAGGTAAGTCTTACCTCACTCACATCAACATCTCCATCAAGTCCGAGATGTACGGGTCTGTCCAACAGGTAAGTCTTACCTCTCTTTTTCATCCACCACCTCAACATCAAGGTCTCCATCAAGTCCGAGATGCACGGGTCCGTCCAACAGGTAAATCTTACCACACTTTCTCATCCACTACCTCAAGTTGTCCATGAAGTCCGAGATGCAAGGATCCGTCAGCTCCGGTCTTTGTCAAGGAATTAACAATCCACTACTGCCGTGACGTCACGTTATGCAGATAAAACACGTGACTCAGTGAGCAGTGAGTCAAAGTTACAGGAAGCCTATGGTGCCTACCGCGATCAGGGATGGTTGAGTGTTAAGAATACATTTGATGTTTTGTAGGAGTGGCGCGTGAGCAGGGCGATAGAAGTCATGATGCAGCACGTAGAGAATCTCAAACGTCTGTACGAGCGGGAACATGCAGAGCTGGAGGAGATGAGGTAATCAAACAACAATAAACGAATAAACAAACGAACAGGCATGATCAGTCACACACGACTGATAACCTTGTAGACCTTTTGAGCATTACCTACCTAGCCCATAGACCTCCTGGTCGTAGAGGGTTGGGGTAGGTGGGGTGTGGGTTTTTGGGTAGGTGAGAAAGGTAGACATTGAGAGAGCATTACTGTCTAACATGTTCCACTTGCAGAATAACACGATGAATTAACCAAAATCCTCTGATGATTTCAACTTTTAAGTTAAGAAGACTCTTCTTTCTTCTGGGTCTTATGAAATCATGAATCCAAGGATTGACTTTGTAACAATATATTGGCAAAGGTGAATGGTGACCGCTATTACAGACTAAGAGGCGTTTACAACACGCCTCAGTATTATATCTAATACACGAATCTTTTAATAAGTCGTACAGAGATGACTATCAATGGTGAAACCTTGTTTTCTATGGTTGATTTTAGGCGGCTGATTCAGGATACCGGAGTGTTCGACCGATTCGCCCTCCCGACGAGAACATCGGAATCAGGTCTGTCAGCGTTTAAATGTCAGTATGCAAAAATGATGAATGCCGAATGAATGAATTTGATTACCGATTTATTGTATTGTTTGATAGAATAAATGAATGAATGAATGAATGAAAGCGTATTTTAATGAAAGAAGGAATAAATACATACACAATTTCGCTTTTCCTAACCGATATATCCTTTCTTTTATTAGCTCGGTAGAACATACACATTACAAGTCCCTCCAACTTGCATAAGAACTTCGGACACAACAGTGAGCTTTGCATTGATGTTGAATTAAAACTTACACACTTCATAATTACACTGTACACTTCATATTCAATGGATTCCTATGTTTTTCCAGGAGAAGACTCTCCAACTCCCGGGCCGATCAGAGTGCGGCGCGCGTCAGTGGCCTTCTCTCCCGGCATGAACAAGGTAAAGATAAACTTGAGACAGTAACAGATACAAGTTATGCCAAGCCCAGGCCATTCGGTACAACATAGTTGGACGTGAGTGTGAAAACGCTGTGCTATCCAGAACACAATAAATTGACTCACAGTTCAGAGTGCGCATGTGCACTAAAATGCACTGTAATCTTATCTTCTAACCTTACCCGCAACCACCTGAACAGCGAAGTTTATCACAGCAATTTATTAATTTCAAGTGATGGATAAACATCAAATAACCACTATGATATTCATGGAAGATACTTTATAGGGCCATTAACCCTTTATCAACTAAATGTCGGTACCATATTCAGGGCATGAGACGGAGAGCTTCTGTTGCAGCTATCCCGAGATCCATTGCGGTGGGTTTAGGAGGGCCGCCATCTCCAGTAAGTTGTAATTTGCAGTAATAGATAGACAACATTCAATTAAATCAGGACCTAGTGTCACTGCAATCCGATCGGTGATATGCAATGATAATTGTACCGTGGTACATGCACATGGTGGATAAAATGACCAAACATTTGTTTGTCACTTCTGAAAAGAAGCATAGGTAATTGGTTATGGTCATCTTCAAAATGTAGTAGCATCTTACTTTAGTTTACTCCTGAGAAATGTGTACATCTTAAGTCGCCGTGTTTACAAACAGAATCCTATTTACGAAACGATGAACGTTCTTGGTTGATATAGCTGGTTATTCTGTGTGACTGGTTGCAGTCTAGTATGATCTGATTTTTCATAACTCTCAGTTGTAAGTTGCCTTCTTTGCAAACAGAATTCCATTTACAAAACAGTGAATCGCTTGAGTTAGTGAGGCATTTTGTAATGATTGCGAGTACATTAGACCAAATTGATGATCTGATTTTTCCTATCCATCAGGACAATCCCGGCGGCGTGCGGCGGCCCCCGATGGTCAGCCGGGGGTCGGTGTTCGGGCCGAACGGTACCAGCACGCAGGGCAGCATGGAGGACCCTGCAGGGGGAGACAAGACCAAGGCGTGAGTTCTCATCCTAGTCTTACATATTTGTACTAAGAACGTATCTTATTCTTCTAAAACGATGTCGTTCGTGCCTAGGAAGACCACAGAGACTAAAGTTAAACTGTTTTGACCAAAATGATCAAGTCTCACGTATCCCTCAAGGAATAATATTAGGATCATTACTATTCTTCTTCAAAAACAAGTTTCGCAGTCGTGAGTGAGAGGTCCCACGTTTATCTCTGTCAAATGATAAACTTATGTCGGTGACCAAAACACCACTCAAAATGGATAAGTGTAAAATGTCATTAAGGAATAGTACTACTACCAATCGTGTTCCTCTTCGCTACCAACTTATATTTCTATAGTTCTGCAGTGGTGAAAGAAGCAGTCAGACGGTTCTCGGTTGGTCGGCTGATGGAACTTGCCATGGCAACCAAACGGCCGGACAAGAAGAACAGCGATGGCGAGAAAACCGAAAAACTGGATAAGGAGAAGGAAGAAGAGATCTTCCAGAAAGGGTCAGTGATGTCCTCAAATTTCAACCGTTATCTATTTTCATGAATGAAATCATAGTTTACGTACTTGTCTATTCGTCCTAGACCACTCCATTACTTTGGTGCGCTAAACAGTAAGTGCCTTGAGATGCATACGCATCAATTAATTGGGCCGGGTATTATTGCAGACCCTTTTTCCGGAACATGACAGGACAGTGATTGAATGAACTTTGACATCTTTTAATTTCCTACTCTACTTATGTGTATTTCATATCTTTTGTATGATATGATCTGGTATGACAACCTTTGATGTAATCTGTTATGCATGTGAGTAGTCGCACCACCCAATACCAATACCAATATTACTGTAATAAGTCAGCGACAGCACAGACCACAGGATGACTAACTGAAACGTCAAGCTAATTGTGGATCTTGATAAAGTCAAGTTCTCCTAAATAAGCATGAGAATCCATTGATTGAATATGGGGTGTACAATCTATAAACCTGCCTTTCCTTCCGCAGCTTTGAGCAGGGCCTGAGAGCTCAGGTGTCCAAAACGCTGTCCAAGCAGATCTTACGGTGCCATAGAGATAGTATCAAAGTGGGCCAAAGAGTATAGCCATCCTAAGGGAGTCAAACGGGCACCGGTGCCGGCTATACTCCTTGTCCAGCTTTGATAATATCTCTATGGCACCGTAGGGTCTGCTTGGAGAATACTGCTGTGGTTCTGTTATGAACTGTGAACTGTTTTCCCTTCCTCAGCTTTGAGCAGGGACTGAGAGCCCAGGTGTCCAAGACGCTACTGGAGCTCCGTGAGCAGCAGAAGGAGCTGACTGATAACGTGGAGCTGTTACTGGAGGAGGAGGAGCAGGAGGGGAGCTCGGAGCGGGAAAAGTGAGAGAAAATAACCTCATTTGTCTTTTAGTGGAAACGACCTGGCTCAGAAAATGCATGGTAGAGAATACTGGAAACTGAACTTTGCATTTGCTTCAGCTCTGTAGAATATATATAAAGGGCTTTATGTAAACAAAAAAATCCTTCACAGCATCGATCTTGTTCATTATTTTGGTGTTGTTGTTTTTTTTTGTGTGTTTTTTTCTGTCTTGTAAGTTGTATCAATATTGTGTCTCCACACACCAGATGGTGCATATACCCCCATCTCCGTTTCTGTATCCATGGGCTATATAACTTCGAAAATCACTACAGCAGGGGCAGTTCTTAGCGGGTGTGTTCAACTACTATACTAAGCAGAAAAGGCGAAAGTCTTTGGAAAGACTCGGCCGGGGATCGAACTTGTTAAAAAATGATAACAATACATCATTACTTATATTTCTCCCAGTAGTACCTTCATCTCATCGATGTACGAAACCATCACTGCGCGATTCCTGCCCGGCTGGAGAAGAAAGCAGCACATCTGGAGGCTTGTAGTTACAGGCATCATCTGCATGGCGGCGCTGCTGAGCGTCATCTACGCTTTCCTGCCGTCCCGGAGAGGCGTGGTGGAGGAGAACATGACCTAAAGCTAATTTATGTACGCTATATATTTGTAGAAATTCTACAATTATTCCTTCAGCAAACTGTTCACCGTATCTTAGTAAGTCATACAAGTTCTAACTAGCGACAAGTAGTTTTTTGTGGAGACTACGTGTATGGCGTGTTTTTGAGATTGAAGAAAACACCACTGATCAACACGTTGTCAAGTCAGAATGCGACATTGTTAAAGTTGGCAAACTCTTCACTGCACGCTCGCACACACACACGTGCGCACGCGCGCGCGCGCTCGCGCTCCTGATATGACACACAAACACACTCGCATACACGCGTACACACACAGAGATGTGCACACACAGTGACCGCCAGTGATAGCACAACAAACACCATTTGATATTCTCAATCAAGATGTACTGTAACGTTACATTGTATTTCTGTTATACCAGTACTGTTTCATCGGACGTTATGGTCAATGTAGCTATTTGAGACTTTCAATATATTGCATCTGAGACCTAACTATCCGTATTTACCTATAAACAGACATGGCCTTCGGTCTTTGAAGGACGAATGCAGATGCACATGTACGGCTACAGTTTGAAGTGTTCCTTTTATTTCTTCTTCTGACATGTCGCTGATGACTTTTCTCGGCAACGGTAGGCTTGTCCAACAGAATAGTATGAATTTAAAGGCATACTACGCAGTTTTTTGCGCTCAAATTTGAAATATTCTAGAATTAAGAAATATCAGATTTACTACTACTTTTTGTCACTTTTTGACACTTTTGTGTCATTATTTCACGTTTGCAACGTAAAGGATTAGCCTACAAACATTCCGCTCTAGGCACCCTGTAACCTTGTGTCCCCCCAAGTTAGACCCTCCGGGTCTTGCTTGCCACTGGTAGGTCCCCCGGGGTGGGGTAATCAGTTAGCACATGCATGGCAGACTGCAGATAAAGAACACAATGGAGACCTTCTTTGGAAACACCTATATCTAATCATTCTAAAATAGCATATAATCATGAACTTATTAGTCTATTTCGTAGGATATCAACAAGCTAAGGTCATATTCCCTTCAAAACTGCAAGAAACCTTGTACAGAAAGCTAGTCTACTGTACTCAGAGGAACTGTCAACTGGCCCCCCACTGGGAAGCCAGGCTGATAAGCAAGAAACAACAACACACAGAGGCAGTAACCAGCCTGTGCCCATCTGTTTCTTGGAAGATCAAAATTTTTATACATCATGCTTATGTGGTGCATTGATGTTGCAGCATCTCTCAATGAATATTGGTATGCAATGCTATAGGGTTGATTGAACTAACAATGTAAAGAAAAAGTAGGAAAAGCTACTTTTTGTTTTGTTCAAAAATCCCGTAGTATGCCTTTAATGCAATGTACAAAATGTAAAGAACCTCCAGCGGAATATTAGATAAATTTAGATAAAAAGCTCAGTGTATATTATTGTTCGAAGGCTTACTGCAATAAAGATAGATTGCAAAAAATACTGTCAGTCTTTTTTTTGCATGAAGGTCCTGTGGAACTGCCTCTGAAGACTTTACTAGTGTAAAGTACATATGACTATATACTACAGACTATATACTTTTGACCATATATTAATCCGTAAAATCAGGTATTATAATCAGTTTGTTTATTTATTTGTTTGTTTGTTTGTTTGCTCTGGTGTGGTCTGTCCAAACTACATCGGTGGTGAGCCTGTCGTGAAGACCGGGTGTAACGGATGTGACGTAACACCACCATCGATGTCTCCGCCCACCTGCTCTGTGAGTGTTTGACGTAACATCCGGTAGAGATCATCTCGCAGCTGAGGGGTGAGCTGCCGGCGGATCTGACGTACCCTATCAGCCCCTATACAGAAATAATTTGCATAACTTTTATTTGTAGTTTTATCTTTGCATATATTTAGGGTCATTGTAGAACCCGGACGGCCAAATCTAAACCTTTTAGCGTAACATCCTCGGCCAATTTGTGGTCACCAGGGAATGGTCTAAGTAGAGAGAAAATCGTGTTGCTTCACTACCTTTAATACCTTGTAGAGCCATCGAACCGCCTAGCGGCTGGCGTGCATTTGCAACAGGTTCGGGGTCCGCTTCTGCAGTGGCGGGACCAGTTTGCCTCCTGACTGCTGCCGCCTTGCGGATCTCAGCGGTAATGTTCTGCAGAAACTGCCTCTGACCAGCTTCTCGGGTGGCGTCTTTCCTCCTATACTCCCGCATCTCAAACCTACAAACAATGAAAAAAGATACTCATCGTGATAAAATACTTTGAATTGGTAAAGTAATTTCCCATATTTTAAGATACATTTATCAGAATTTGTAGTATATTAGACTTCTAACTTTTTTACTTGATGTTAAAATTTTCATTTAAACGAAAATGCACTCAACACCTTCGTAATATATCCACCTATATTACCTACTAGTATTTGTCTGTTTATCAAGTAGTATTTGTATGTTTTATATTGATAGTGTATAATCAATATAAAATACTAATGACTTTGGTAGGGGAGGTAAAAGAAAAAAATATTTCCTTTACCTTCTGTCTGTATTGTGTATGTGGCACTGCTAATATAAGTTTCTAGCTTGAGTGCAGTGCCACATTGTCCTCTTCTGTCCAAAAAGCATAATTAATAGAAAACAAACAACAAAAAATGAAATATTGTATCGTTTTGAATTTTATCTCTGTATAGAACTTCAATAACTTTGTGTCACCTGAGACTTGAGATGTCCTGTTTCGTCTCGGCGATGATGTCATCAGCCATCAGGTCCTTCTGTCGGGACTTGTAGTGATGGATGTAGCGACGGATCAGCCTTTTCAGGACAGACTAAAAAGAAACAAACAAACAAACAAACAAGCAATCATCGTTCTCATATGTAAACGAACACCTGTGTTAAGGAAAACCTCCATATTGAAGTGCACCTATTAGTAAGCACCCAACGTTTAACCACATGCCTGATCACTGGCTGTTTACGCAGATGTAAGATGGACACCGATGTAAGATTTGGCGACAGACATATCGCTGCGTTCTTTATACAATTTCTTTAAAGTTTCACCAACAGCTGCTTTAGAGTTTGAAGTGACAAGTAAGATTTTGATTAAGATGTTGGAAGAGTAAGCACCTGATACTTCCCCCATGTCTCTTCACCTCTTTCCCGCTCTCTTGGGACATCGTCCTAACAGATAGATTGGACATTAATATGTCACAGATAGTGTTGATAGCAACTTGCCTCAGTATAAAGACCAGAAATCTTTTCGACTTCAAACCCGTTTGAGACCTTGACATTCATGCCATATCAAGTGGTCTACGAACAAATTTATGTCTTTTTAAATTTGGAAAGTTTTCTGATTAATTTACTGTTTGTAGTACCATCGTTCCACAGGTTTGTTCCTGTGGAACGATTCCTTACAGGTGCAGCTGAGGCGGTGTCTTCATCATTGGATGCTGTATCGGCCTGTGCCGCTAGGTGCATAGTTCCCGACAGGTGACTGCCCCGCCTCCCCCGGAACATCCGGGCCTTCTCTTGCCAAACCGGCATCCTTTGTCGTACAGCCCGGTACACATACTGTCAGAATGACACATTATCATTAACGCTTGTCGTCTGCAACATAGCTTTTAGGTGGTTCATCCAATCTCAATTTACAAAATCTCTCTCTCTCTTTCTTTCTCTATCGATATGTCCATCTCTCTATACGCATAATAAGGACTACGTATGCCGTTCATTCATTTTACACCACTCTTATATAGGTGTAGGATGAGACAGAAATTTTCCTTCCTATTTTACTAGAGCAATAGCTAGTACTAGTAGGCAAGAACTCAATGGAATCCAAAGCAATGCAACGCTTTCTGGTACATGTAGCATGCAATAGGCCAGCTCACAGTTCTTAGTGTGTATGCGTAGTCGAAATGCCTAATGCAAACTTAGCTTGTGAACTTTGCCTGGACGTATCAGCCAGGTGTATATTATTTTGCCTTTTCTTTTTTGACTTTTAATATCTTATATGGTATACATATTAGTAATAATTGTAGATAAAGTTCATTAAAGACGCCGTACCTTTAAAAAGTAGTAGATTGACTTGGGTGTGACGATGACGTTGTACGGAGGGGGTAAGGTAGTCCCGTTATCGAAGTAACTCAACCAAAGTTTGGTTCTCGCGTACTTCCATTCCATGTCGGCGTGGGTCTGCGATAGAAATACCAATTATGCATTAGCTTGGTGCATTAAGTCGATAAAGCTATGTCTTATGTGTTACGGCTGTTAGTACAAAGGTGTCAAAATGAATGCAAAAATCTTAATTTGGACGTTTAGAATGGATTAGAGGAATTTAGAAGTTTGTAATGTCCCCGTCCTATTCTTTTGATTACGAAAAATAGTTGAACTTTTCTGTAATATCACGTCTTATGTAACATGTCCACAGCAATAGTCTATTGTGTAAGAGCTCACGTATATGTCCTGGAAGGAGTCTGTATTAGCTTTGTATCTTTGTGGGCCAGCCGTCACCAGTTTAGGCTGCCTAGGCTGACCCGGTGTGATGATTTTGTCGTCGTTTAATTTTAATACATACCAAATACCAAAATACCAAATGTAAGAAACAAACGAGCAAAAAACTCACGTCTATGTCCTGGAAGGAGTATGTATTAGCTTTGTATCTTTGTGGGCCAGCCGTCACCAGCCTAGGCTGCCTAGGCTGACCCGGTGTAATGGTTTTGTCGTCATTTTCACTAAATACCAAAATACCAAATGTAAGAAACAAACAAACAAAACCTCACCTCTATGTCCTGGAAGGAGTCCGCCATGGTGGCGATGAGCTGGTTAAGCAGGATGACCACCGCGGCGATCTGGTACGCGGCCAGCAGCAGCGAGCCTGTGGAGACCAGGAAGGCGTTCTTTTCCTGCATATCTAACGTCTCCTGGCCGATCAGCTTAAACAGCGACCAGAACAGCGTCATCGCCGCAGCGTCAAACCTGCGGTGTGGGGATTATATAATATGTTATCATGTTGATATGCACACCTAACAAAGGCCAGGAAGGCGTTCTTCGGCATGTCTAACGTCTCCTGACCGATCAGCTTAAACAGCGACCAGAACAGCGTCATCACCGCAGCGTCAAACCTAGGGTTGGGACGATTATGTGAAGTTAAATGTCGAAAGCTGTTGACAGATTGATAATTGTATGTGATTCAAGAATTCTGATAAATCGATTGCTCAAAGCACCTGTCCTGCTGTTAGCTGGCTTCTCCCTGCTAAGTTGATGCGGCTAGATGTTGGGCGGGCCGCTATATGCGGGATTTAATCAGGCTACTTTATCTTGTGTGTACTCAACTCACGTAAGGAACTCGGTGGGGTTGCCCCGGCAGACCCTCTGCCCTCCCTCGTCCTCACACACCTCCGTGTCGCGGTAGAACCCGTACAGCTGGCTGAACCCCACCGCGAACGACGCCATGATGAGGAAGAACACCGACAGGAACTTGCCGACGTCCAGCAGCATGGAGCCCAGCGTAATCTGTAGTGGGCCGAGGTGGGGATTGGCTGGAAGGGATAATAACACTAGTTCACCTTTATCCGTTGGGTAACTAAATATTCGTTGTTTTTCAAAACAGGGTTTTGGGGCACATCAAGCCGACGGGTGGTTCTTTTAAACTGCAATATACCGAAAATATTGCAGTTTGAAACCAACATCCATTGGCGTGATGTCCCCAAATGCCGTTTTTATCAACAACGGATATAGGTTACCCAACGGATAAAGGTGAACTAGTGTTACATTCGAAAATAATTTCATCGGGTTGGTAGAACACAGAGTATTAATTGGAGTGCTCTTTTTCACATCCAGTCACGTTTCACATGCTTACGCTTCGATGTCTATTATACACTTTCCTCGGAGCTTCTGAATGGAGTGCTGCTTCTCGCCGCCGATGTAGGTGGCGCTTTTGAGGCGAGAACACAATCCCAAACGTAGCTAAGTTTGTATCACCCTCGTCCCGGGTAATCGGAGGGAAACAATTTAGGACTGGTTAAAGGGGAAACAATTTTAACTGCCGATCTGTGACTGAATTGGGGATTGACTGGATTCAATTCTTAGTGTTAGAAGATGCCATCCATTAAAAATTGCTTGCTGTGACCTTAAAGTAAACGTGGAAATGGTAAACGTATAAATAGTAAAACAATAAAGGAACTAACTCTGAAATAGATAGATGACACGGAAGAAGCTGAAGACGTTAGCCACAGCAAACAACCCCTCCGAGATAAGAGTGGGATCGTCCGAGGGCCAATTCTTCCGTTCCGTCTCCATTGGAAAGTCAGTTCCTAAGTTACGTTAGGGCACAAAAGACAATTTAGCTGCCAGAAGGCAATCTATGGCTTCAGCTGTTTCCTGCTTACTTGTTATACATATCTGATCGGTTTGGAACTCAATGGCAAGCAAATTTGGGTACAGGGCACTGATATATGGGATAGGATTCGAACACAGGCTCTTCTGATCTAATAAGGTAATAACAAACTACCAGACCGTAAAGAAAGACTACAACCTGGAAACTCATCTGATTATATATTCCCGAACTATATGGATGCGATTTTCATGCGAGGTTTGGGTTACAATCCCACTGAAGACGCTGTCAATCGCCCTAACCTCAAGCAGAGTGCTACCATCGTCTGAGAAGATGGAAGGATGCCTACCTACAAAATGTAGACCGTAATCAGGGACACATTGTGAGGCTCATTTGTCTTCACCTGAATTATTCACCTATTATCATCTAATGTGACACTCATCACCTGCTGTGACCCTGACGTAGGCGACCACGCGGAGGGATATGGTTGCTAGGTAGAGTGAGTTCATGATGAAGTCCAGCCAGTTCCAATAGTCCCGGATGAACAGGTGCATGCCCATGTTCCACAGCTGCTTACACTCGCTCCACACTAGTCCTGAAAATAAAGGAGAAGAAAACTTTTGAGTCTAAACCTACGACATAAACCTTGCTAAAACCGTTAAGACTAATTGTAGCTCTTTGCAATGAGAATGAAAATTCTATGGAGGCTTACATCAGTGCACTGTCAGGTAAGGTCTCTTACATAAGTAGATGTAGACCTATGGGTAGCCTAAATACAATCGCGCTCCTAGCGACCGGACTTACAGTTGCCACTCAAGGAGGGGGTTATTAACCCCAGCCAGCGAGATATTGTCTAAACACATATAGCCTATAGGCCTATAGGTACAAATAACAACAAATTATGGGGCCCATAGCCAAAGTTTACCTGCTACGTAAAAGACGATGAGGACTTCCACGGTGGATGGCGGCGGGCCGCGCCTGTTGGTCATGTTCTCTTCTCGGGGAGAGGCCATGGTCAGCAGGATCAGGAACACCGCGAACGAACCCGCTTGGCTGAAAACATAGTCATTCAACAATTCATGGACAACGTCAAATTTTTCTAGCCGGATTAAATATCGCTTATAGCAGCCCACCCAACATCCATCGGTCTCCTCTGCGAGGAGGGGCCAGTTGCACCCCCGGACAGCAAAGTTTGTGTTACACAGACTAATATTTTTCTTTCTTGGTTATGTACTCGGTTGCATGTTTGATTGCTTAATCTATGGCCTCGCAAATCTACACCAACGAATAACAGTCATCGAATCGACAGGAATTTTTTTTAAATAAAGAAACCGTCCAAAGCTCCCCCTTTAGGCATCAGGAAAACCTAAGTTCAGTGACCAACCTGACAGTATTCATAGAAATCGAGAAATCAAAAACAAAACTTCCGTTGCAGTACTGTGACAAGCCACTAGGGAGCCACTTTCATTTCGAGGTCATATGAACAAGACATCCAGTTCTTCTTGTGTCATGCTGTTCTTCCACATAATATAGATACATACATACACACATCTAGTTCACCCTACATCCCTAAATACTTTTTTTGGTAAAAACAAGGATTGACTTAGCCAGCGTTACATACACAAAAATGCTACCACAAAAATTCTAGGCACGGTAACAATATAAAACAAAGAATCTAACCTGGCAAACTTGATAAACGGGTACTTCATAAACCTTCCCATGCGGCTGCGCGGAGAGATGACGTAACAGACCGCCACGATCGGCATCAACGTCATCAGTGACATCACCATCAGCAGCCTGGCGAACACACTGCGCCTGCGCCAACCCGGCAGGCCCTCGTGCCACATGGAGGTCAGGAGCTGCTGGCAATGGGGGTGGGCCACGAACTACGGTGGGATACCAATTATTTTATTCCCTCTCAACAAATATGATGTGGACGGAGTTCTATGGGGAGTTTACTGATATAAGATGTTGATTTGGGGGTCTTAATACTCTATTGAGTCTATTCCCTGCCCGACGATGAATATGTATTGTGCAGTGCCTCATCGGAAAACATTCTAAGAGAATGATGAAATGTGGCCAACAAACCTGTTTCTGTTCATACTTGAGCGCCAGCTTGAGTCGGTAAAGACTCGGTTTCTGGTGGTCCTCATGATCTATCCCATCATGCTCGTCTACCTCCTCGTCGCTCACATCTTCATCATCATCACAAGCCTACAGAAGAGCGCAAATATGAGCTTACCTAATGGTCAAAATCTCAGTTCTCACTCTCTCAAGTGCCTGCTTTTTCCAATAACAAAAACACATGTAAAGACATTTCTAAAATGCTAATAACAGAAAAGAAAACTGCTACAAATGAAAAAAAAAGTGGCCCAATGGTCATGACGATACAGATGAACAGCAAATGTTGTGCTTTTACCTGGATAAAATTATTTTTGTGGTCTGATAATTATAAGCAAGTTCACATCCAGCTAGCCTAATGACAACTATGTTTTAACCCCCAATCAATTGCCTATTGAAAAGAAATATAAAAATTTCATTGAAAACATTTCATGACCTCTTCAAAAAATTCCCATGTTCACCATTTGAAGGATGTTTTATCGCATTTGTGGTGGTCTTCAAATACGTTATCAATTGGACGGCATTTTTTGCCAACTAAGTGAAAGTTATCCTCTACTAGACTAACTTCGCTGGCTGTATTGAGAAAAGTATTTTTGCAATGAGAGTTTACCCCCATTGGGTTTAGTTGGCCAGGTGATGTAACCTGGTCAATCATTTAATTTATTCCTTTTTTTGCCGATATCTACTGCCCGGACATCCAGGTAATAAGATATGCCAAAAAATCAGTTACACAAGCAGTTCCAAAACCATATCCAGTTGCTTGAGTAACTGTTACTTTTTGACATATCCAATCTGCGGAGTTCATATACGTACTTGATTCAAGATAGTGTTGAGCTCCACGGAGCTGCGGCACTGGTCCAACAGCTCTACCGGGTACTTCCGACACTGCTCCGCCAACTGCTGTTCATAAGAGCAACAAGATATGGACTATAATTCAAATATTTAGGTAAGCCTGTATAGATTTCCATAAATGATGTTCAGCTTTACTTTAAAAATTTCTAGACGGGCTTTCGGCTACTTGCTGAACACTACCAAAGCATATAAAAGACACATTCAAGATTTTTAGGCTGTTCAGTTCATTATCAATCACAATAATCCATTAGCCAGCCGACCAACTCATCTAAAAACATTGGCTTAGATATATGACATCTTAGGGGGGAACATGCGAAAAAATTTACCAGATACGACTCCTTGAACTCTCGTTCATTGGTCGCTAGGTGGCGCAAATCCCAGCTGAGCTTGAACGCCGTCAGGACGGGGTCTGATGACGTCAGCGAGATCCAAGATGGGGACGCCAGGGCCCGATAGGTCTCGATCCGGACGATTGAGTGGCGTAGGCTGTCGTCCTTGTTACTGCCTGTACACCCCATGCACTCACAACCAGGTTTGTGTGGCTACAACAAAACATACACAATGTCTTGAATAGTAGCTTTAACGTATCACCAAAAGTGTTGCAGGCATGTTTACAGTGTGTTCCAATTGCATATTCAGTCTTTTAAAAAAGCGCTGGTGGTTTAGATATGAGCTGTTGAGCCTATAAGTTGTGATGATTATCTAGTTCTAAAATCATATGAAAATTTACAGTTTGCTTTCCATCCCCTAAATAACTAAATGTAACCATTGGATTAGTCATCAAAATGTCATTTATCTATCTCATAGTACTTTTCATGCTGGCAGATTTGAGAGACTATGAACCAATTTTGATTTGTCAGCAGTATTGTGCTGCAAATCAAAGTTTATGTCTTGACGATGTTGGCCTTCAATCGAGATGAGCTTTAAAGCTGATAATATCTCTCAACTACGAAACCTTGCTGATTTTCACCCCTACGTTTGCGATGGTAGCGCCCTGTGACAGGAGAAGCTGGAGGATCTCGAACTGGTTGAGCTGCGCGCACAGCATGACGGGAGTGACGCAGGACGAGAAGTCCTCACATTCCGGACTCATGCGGCTCCACCCTGCACCCAGCATGTCGGGCGTGATGCTGGGAAAGTGTTGGGGTAAAATCACAGCCTTAGGTGTAAGAAAAATTGTGTTTCTGATTAGGAATATCAATATCGTCATTTGTTAGTTTAGATATTAATCTGTGATTTGGCTAAGTCAATGATGGCTGCGATATAATTTTGTTTAATTTCATCATTATGATCAAATAAACCATTCATTCTTTCATTGAAGTTCCTGGGAAAAATAGGTTCGGTAGGTAGATATTCTCATTTTCTATTATCTAATTTTAAAAGATTTCGTCCGAAGTGATCCAACAAGTTTGACAATATAATCATGCAAAGCTGAAATGCAACAGGTAGGGCTGGGTATCGGTACGGTGTACCGGTACAAAACCGGTTTTTCTTATTGGACCGGTCCAGAAAAACCGGACCTGAAAAAATTAGGTGGACCGGATGTTGGACCTATTGGAAAATGAAAAGATTATATGAACAGGCATGAGTCGCACGTTTTGGGGCTTAACGGTCTGGGAAAATAACAAGAGCGAAATAGAGTAGAGTGTACTCTATAGTAATTTGCCAAGTTTTACAGTCAATTGTACAAAGGCAGTTAGATTTGTAGGATTTCAAAACGCCAATGGGAGTCAAATATTTCACAAAGCAGATTTTTTTTGTAACGAAATGGCTCATTGTTTGGAGTATCGTCCATTCACAAGTTTTCACATACTGAATCAGGTTCAGGTTCGGACCTGGACCTGATCCTCTGGACCTGAACCGGACCTGGACTTGAATTTTCTGTACCGGTACCCAGCCCTAGCAACAGGGCATTGATGTTCTCAACATCATACAATTGTATTATATATGTAAATGCGCAGTTGCAACCGTGAAGGGGCTTCTCGGGCTCACTAATTTAGAAAGCGGTAGAACTAACGTGAATGTTTGGACATGCATACAGCGCCCCCTAATGATGACGAATGAGTACTGCCTCACCTTGGATGGTTGACCATCATCTCCACGATTCGATACACGCCCTCGCGTATGGCGTGAAGCAGCGCGTTTCCAATCTTGATGCCGTCCTGTACATTGAATGGGTTTTTAGTTATCTACTTGTAGGTAGATAAAATCCTCATTACCTTGGCCAAGCCTGAGGTCGTTTGTTTGTGTGTGTGTGTGTGTGTGTGTGTGTGTGTGTGTGTGTGTGTGTGTGTGTGTGTGTGTGTGTGTGTGTGTGTGTGTGCGCGCGTGTGTGTGTGCGTGTGTGTGTACGTATGTGGGGGTGTCTGTGGGTGGATAGGTGGGTGTGGTTGCGTGGATGGGTGCGCGCCATCAATTTGGTTAGCTCATTTATTTATTCATTCATTCGTTCGTTCATTCGTTGAAAAAGATTGACATTACCTGCTTCAGGAGTATCTCTACTACCTCCACGTTCTCCATGGTGACGGCTGTGGTCAGGGCGCTCCGACCTAAGGCGGTCCTCACGTTAACATCGACCGGGTCGGGCGGCTGGAGACATCTCACCACGGTCGCCTTGTCGCCTCTCCCCACCGCCTCAAGAAACACGCGCTCCTTGGATCGAAGCCTAGAACATGTATCGTTGTCATCAGGTATAATTCATACATCATTTTTGCGCGGTAACATCGTATGCTGTTTTGGTCGGTCGTAAGTTTTTCAGGCAGACTATTGCAATTGCAAAACCGGCTATTGACTTGATCTTCGAGAACCATACTGTCCCAACACAGCTGAGTTTTGTATAGTACGCTCACTGATATCCCATACCCAACGCCTTTAACAGACAAATATTAGACATCAAGATGTGCGAACGTACGTTTGTAGCTTTGATCAATGATTTAATGATAAACATGGTTTAATTTCAGTGGTGTATTTCATCCTGGAAAGAAATTATATTTGGGGCAATAAATTTTATGACGTCCATATAGTAAAATATATATTTAGAATTTTTTCATGTCCAGCTACGAATATCAATACAACTACAGTAAACTGTTCTTTCTTAATCCATTAATGAGAAAACAAAGAATGGTTAAATTGCCGATTTAGCCAGAGAGGAATCGTTAAACATCCAATGACAAATTTAGCTTCGTTACTCATTCTCAGCTGAGCGAAGTAAGATAAATTGCGGCCAGCTAAGGATTTTAACTCTTGATACTGGCACTGCTGCTCTACCCACAAGACCAACACATACCACATTCCTATCAAGACCTGTAAACTTACAATGTCTGATGGTACATTCCATTTCTCCCCCACACCACACACATACACCCCTTTTGCACTCTTTCCCCTACACCCCACACTACCTTCCTGTCCGGTCCCCGGGTGTGTATGCCCCCGGCTCACTGGTGAATGAGAAAGTTCTGCGGGAACTGTACGAGCTCACGTCGCCCTCTGGACTGAGAATTTTGGGTACTCCTCCCTCCGCCATTTTTGCCTGAGTTTATTTAGAACGTTTCGTGACCACATTGGTGTCCCTCGGATTTGTTTTAATATTGTGTTGGAATTTACGAGTCTTACACGAGCGTTTTACGGTCTTTCCGAGGCCAAGTATTTGTACGTAGTTGCGGCAAATTATGATGAAGGCTGAACACATTTTAACCATCCCCAGCGTAGGTTTTGGTTACATACTGTTTGTAGTATAAAGCTTTAAATTTGTATCTTGTTCGTTTGATAAAGTTTATGCTTTATCAACATAGATTGCCCAGCATGAATTAATCATGAAGCCCTTCGATAGAGAAACCACACGCAGCTGTGTTGCTTTCTGTGACGAATGTTAATTTGATCCATCCATTTCGTAAAGAAAAAAATGCAATCCTTTGAATGGTGACATCTCGCCTAAGTTTAACATTAGCATATACTAGTCTGTAATGACAAGGACTGTTTAAAGATTAAGACAATGATCCATGCGCCCTTCTCTACTTCATACTCGAAAGAAGTATACAACATTGAAAGACAAATAGTAACCAACAAAAGTGTATTAACTTTGATGGAGATAGAAAAATACTTGTAACATCGATATCTGAATGTAGGAAACGTGTTTTGTGGTTAGGCGAAGCTGAGCAGGGCCAGTGCTTGACTGTTCACAGAGTTAGGCAATTGTGAAATATGTCCACGTCACTTATATCCGTCTCGTAAACTGTTAACTGTTGTCATCTTTTACGTGTATTATCATTATAGCTTACCAGTCACGTATTAGTACGCTCTGTCCACAACGTGCTGTTTCGTAGAGTAGTTGAATAGGCAATGATTAAGGTTTAGGCTTTTTCATTCAGGTTCTAAGGTTGCTCTACCATTTGATGGACAGCCACTCACACTCATACCATTTATCGCGATTCAGTCTTACATTTGTAACTGGACTGTTGCTTTATGAAAAAAAAAACTTAAATTCACTCATTGACAGTTTGAAATAAACACGACTTCCATAGCAGGAGGGCTGTCAATTGATAGGCTGTAAATGGGGGTTTTCAGTTACAATAGTTTAATAATGCATGTAATTACTCCGTGTCCATAATCAAGCACCGTCGTCTAGTAAACAACTGAAATTAAAATGCATGCATAATTTCACGTAGGGGTCGGAATGAGGTCTCGGTTTTCACTCGAATGAATAAACACTATTCAAAACACAGCACACGATTTCATTAAAGTTTGTTTTCTTCGTCCTTCGTCCTTCGCTATATAGGCAAAGATTTGCAGCATTGCCGTATGTTGTCACAAAATGTCGGAAAACGGGCACATATGTCGTAAAATACCTCGTGCTCCAACACGGGTTAAGTGGCCAGTGCATTACTGTGGTCCGCCCGGAAATGAAAAAAAAAGAATGCTAATCCAGTTCAGCATACTGAAAATCAATTGGTTGTATCAAAGAATGACAGGCATAAAATGTAGAATATAAGTTTTCAAATACGTGTTGTTGTTTTTTTCTGAACAAGGCAAGGTACTAGTAACATTGGACGCCCTTTCTTATAACGGAAACTATTTAGTGTATAAGACATAAGAGTGATAACAGTTAAGGTTGGGATTTGTTTCGTTAAGCTCGGGATCATGATTATAACTCTGGATAACACACATGCTACACTATATTTGATACACCAAGCATCTGGCGAAAATCACATCGCTGTACCGTACCCGTGTACATGGATTGTCGGTTATGGTAACACTTAAAGAAAAGAAATCAATAAATCAACACAACAGACGCCGGAGACAGGAATTGAACTGTCATTTATAGTTTTCATCTGTCTAACGTCCGCAATGCCGCAACGTTGAAATTAGATGTGGTCATCAACGTCAACATAGATATAGATTTCGAACGATTTTGTACATATCATTACAAGCATTGATGGCAGTGCATGCACTCGTAGTATCTACCAAAGGCTGGTGGCAAATGGAAGAGAATCTTTCGCATCAATCTGTAAGAGGAAGATCGCCAGTCCGTGAGATAGGTTGTACTGTCCGTCGATGTAGGTAAAGCATTACGTGATGCAAGCAGTTGGATACTCTTCTAAATTTAAGACTCGGGCGTTTCAAATAGCATCCAGCATCCTTCTCAATCACTGATGAAAGATAGTGGCTATTTCAGACGTCTGATTGAAGAATTTATCAAGCCGTGTTGATATATTACGTAGGCTGTACTGTTGTTCAAAAGCTGAGCTTACAAAACATGAAACATCCTTATCGCTTCAAGTGGGTCGTTGAGACAAAATCCACCTTTTCTCTTCAATAGTTCACGTTACTTGAAATCAGATAAGTTTTTAATTTTTATCTAGAATTTGCTTGAATCCTGCTGCCGTAATACACATAACAAATATCGTAAAGATCCATTTACAGCTTTTCCTGTTGACCACCCACTCACCAACACACAAACAAGCAAACGGCACCGAAAATGTAAACTTACTGGCGAATGTAAATATCAGCTTCTTACATTGTATATATTCTACCAAGATAATTTTCAGGGAGCAATACCATGGAGCACTCGCAAGGAATGTAATAGCCAAGCGGCATATGTCCTAACACAAGGGCAGGCACACATTTGAAGCAGATTGCTTTGACTGATCATAAGCACCACACTTCAGCCCGCATCAGTCCGTATCGCCTACCCATCTCCGATAGTGTATGTACAGCGAATGTAATGATAAGTTTCTTACACATATATACATGTATTGGCCAGATTTACCAAGCTAATTCTGAAGGAGCAGTGTCATGGAGCACTCGCAAGGAATATAATAACCAAGCGACATATGTCCTAACACGGGGCAGGAAGAACACATTTGAAACAGATTGGTTTGAGTGCTCATAAGTACCACACTTTAGCCCACATTAGCCCTATCGTCCCCCCCCCCCCCCCCCATCACAGAGGGCCGGCCGGGCCCTTTGTGGATGTGTGAAATATAATAACCAAGTGGCATATGTCCTAACACGCGTATGGGGTAGGACAAAACACATTGGTTTGCCGGATCCTAATCGCCACACTTTACCCAACATTAGTCCGTTTCGTTTCCCCGTCTCTGAGAGTGTATGTAGAGCGAATGCAATGATAAGTTTCTTACATATATAAATTTACATATATTGGCCAGATTTACCAAGCTTATTCTAAAGGAGCAATGCCATGGAGCACTAGCTCGTAAGGAACATGATAACGAAGCGGTATATGTCCTTACACGAGGGCAGGAAAAAACACATTTGAAGCAGATTGATCATAAGCACCACACTTCAGCCCACATAAGTCCGTATCGTTCCCCCATCAATGAGGGCTGGCCGGGCCCCTTTGTGGATATGTGAAATATAATAACCAAGTGGCATATGCCCTAACACGGGACAAACACATTTGAAACAGATTGGTTTGACTGATCATAAGCACCACACTTCAGCTCACATCAGTCCGTATCGCCTCCCCATCACTGAGAGTGTATGTAGAGCGAATGTAATGATATGATTCTTACATATATACATATATTGGCCAGATTTACCAAGCTAATTCTAAGGGAGCAATGTCATGGAGCACTCGCAAGGAACATGATAACCAAGCGGCATATGTCCTAACACGGGGCAGGAAAAACACATTTGTAACAGATTGGTTTGACTGATCATAAGCACCACACTTCAGCTCACATCAGCCCTATCGTCCCCCTATCACTGAGGGCCGGCCGGGCCCCTTTGTGGATATGTGAAATATAATAACCAAGTGGCATATGTCCTAACACGCGTATGGGGCAGGACAAAACACATTGGTTTGCCGGATCCTAATTGCCACACTTTACCCAACATTAGTCCGTTTCGTTTCCCCATCTCTGAGAGTATGTGGAGCGAATTTAATGATAAGATTCTTACATATGTACATGTATTGGCCAGATTTACAAAGCTTATTCTAAGAAAGAGCAATGTCATGGAGCACTCGCAAGGAACATAATAAGAATAAGAACATGATACCCAAACGGCATATGTCCTAACACGGGGCAGGAAAAACACATTTGAAACAGATTGGTTCCCTGATCATAAGCACCCCACTTCAGCCCACACCAGTCCGTACCGTCCCCCCATCAATGAGAAGTTTCCTGTACTCATCTGCTGCCCTAATGGTGCGATGGGATACACGCGGGATTGAGTGGTGGGCCGGAGAAACTCAGCTGACGGTTTATCCGTTTTTATTTTTAATTTTCGTTACTACTAGCTGGCATTTTATTGAAGGATAACAGTCATAGCGATTTATTGATACATATCTATCGGTCTTTTGATAAACATTTACACTGCGGTGAATGCCATCAAAAGGTTAGTGAAAAAGAGTCTGTTTTGCAGCCATCTTTACAAATAGGGGCATAGAATCGTAACTTACTAGTACATAAGTTGCACATACCAAATAGTCAGTGGAACATATACAATTGACCTGATCGGTTATAATTACGTTCCACACAGTCGAAGTCCTGCTTCCCACTTCAAAACACATCTAGAGGTAGGCTATAGAATAGGTAAGAAAGAATGAAGCTACGCCAGAGATGCTGAAGAAGAACGCAAAATAATAGTATGACGATCATTGTCAGTATTTCTAGAGGAACTATTTCCCAGCGGAATTTTTCGTTCCAATAGTTATTAACGTTGATCAGTCCGCTATGAACAAATTGAGCACGCTTCTACACACAAACAACAGTCTGACTTGTGTCGGCCTGCTGCAACAATCGTTTCATTAGAGGCGGTGGATGATTGGTGATCCACCTGCCATGGCCATGTGCGCGGCTAGAGCTGCTGCAGACGGCCGTGCAGCACGGACTGAGTCAAGTACCAGACCGTTGGACAGGAAGTCGATTCAACAGGAGGGCTTCAACGTGATACACAGAGAATACATCACCAATGTGGTACCGGGCCAATAGGGCATGACAGTATAGAACGGACGGTGTTGGGGCTCCCTCAAAGCACCGGGAGCGGATTCTCTTTGTTTTCTATACTAGAAGGCCGTCGTCTGCACACACCGAGAGACCGGGAAGTAAATTTGAAGCACGAGGGATCGGATATATAATCCCTAGTCAGTGGCTAACCATCCATAGGCGCACAGATGGTGTCCTGAGACTGGACTGCCAAATAGTCAGTAGAACATCTGTCTAAAGATTTGGAAACAAGCACCGCGCTTGCCACACTACCTGGAGCCCGGGAAGTGGATTCATCGGATTTTCAGCCACAAGGAAACAAATTTGGGCAAAACAGACACTGTATGTACCAGGGAGGAAGGAAGCCAGGTCCTGCCACAGTACATACAGGGAACGTGGTTGTTGTGAGGAACAATATGTATCGCTGTATCATGTGTGGCGTACATGGAATGAACACGGCAGAAGGACATTTACTGTTCGAGTGAAGGGTACGAAACAGGCGGGTTACCAACAGTTTTCAGGTATGTTTTAATGTTACTGGAAATCATTTTAACCAGCATTGCACGATACTATGACAGGCTCGCTGAGATTACAGCCGCAGTAAGCTTCAGTAAAGGAATTTACTGAACGTATTTTAGCTCTGATGGCCAAATATACTTATTAATAAGTATGTGATAAGTGCGTATGTGATAGACTCTCGGGAACATGTGAAGGAAGCTTTGCTAACATGCATTCTGGTTTCATCATGACATTTTAATGTGTTTTTTTATTGCTTTTACACACACAAAATCTACATTACTACATGATTAGGAGTTCTTACTATAGTTATACATAGGGGTGGGTACCGGTACAGAAAATTCAGGTCCAGGTCCGGTTCAGGTCCCGGAAGATTAGGTCCAGGTCCGGACCTGAACCTGGACCTGATTCAGTATGTGAAAACATGTGAATGAACCATACTTAAAACAATGGTCCATTTCACTACAAAGAAGTATGTTTTGTTGAGTATTTGACTTCCACTGGCGTTCTAAAATCCTGGAAGACTAACTGCGTCTATACGATTGACTGTGCAACTTTGTAGAAATGACTATAAACTCTAATCTGCTTCGCTCTTGCTATTTTCTTCTACTGGTAAGCCCAAAAACTTGTGAATTCCTGATCATAAAATCTGTTTATTTTCTAAAAGGTCCAACATCCGGTCCATCCAATTTTTTAGGTCCGGTTTTTCCGGACCGGTCCAATAAGAAAAACCGGTTTTGTACCGGTACAGTGTACCGGTACCCACCCCTAGTTGTACATAGTACAATCATGCTAAATATTGAGATCCAGAAAAGAACAAAAACAGCCATTTGTTAGTCCCGCTGTTTCTTTTCTGGCTATCTTTTTTCCGAAAACAGCCACTTTCTTCAGTTGTAAACTTTCCCGCGGTAATTCTTGGTTTCTTTATCTTTTGCCTCTATCACATGCACACAAGGCGGTATTATTCATCGGATTCACCTTCTATCCCATTAAAACTGCCACATTGACCTTGCTGTGGTCTTTCCTCTCAAACGGCTTTATTTCACTTAACCTAAAACTGAAAATTGTCTTTTTCAGTCACGAACCACTCATTAGAGATAAGTGGTAATCAACCGCCATCTTGATTGGCTATTAGCCAGACCTGCTGCCGCTGCTTAGCACCTGAGGGGCACTTATGAAATAGGGCAATTGGGCAGCGAGTTGCGAACAAGCAATTGTGATTCCATTTCACGGCGGCGTGGATTCATTTGAGAGCTTTTTGCATGATTCGATACGTGATGGCAGTCTCTAATGCTGGCTTTATTACGAGCTTTTAAATGTTGTCGTTTTTTATGAATATGCATATGTAATGTTCTTTGGTTTTGCTTTGGTGACAATGATGGACATTGATGTGGATGTGTCTTATGGACACAGTGTTTGTCAATATCGATAATGTAGAAAACAGGACACCCAAACACCTGCGCGCGTAAGAAGCTGTAAATGGATCCTTGTGGCTTTTGGTAGGTGGGTATTGGTCTGGAAAAAAGAAGCTCAACTCTGAAAATGGGCCTCCTAGAGTCTTTCTCTGGTACTGTAGCGGAACTTCCAATTTTGATACAATTTGTCTCACCATATGTCTGTGAAAAGGATCCATTATCTAAGGTTTTACGCTCACTAGCTACAGCATTCCATTACATAAGACGCAAAGGCGAAATTAAAGTACATCTTTCCTTCACCATCAAAGCATATACATGTGCACTGTTATACATAAAACACGGAGGCAAAATTAATTAGAGTATAAAATTCCTTCATTACCACAACATGTAGACCGTTATACTGCTTCCCTAAAATGTAGGATGCTCACTCAGTAAGATCATTGAACTCTGCAAACAGGACACCCAAACACGCGGGCGCGTCTTAGCAAAATAAATCGAGAAGTTGTGGATGACCTTTGGAGGAGGGTAGGGGTTGGGATAACAAAGGTCAAGTTTGATGATCCCCCGCAAAGGCTTTGTCTAATACTGCAGCGGAACTTCCAATGTTGATATATTTTGTCTCACCATGTGTTTATGGAAAGTATCCATCATCTAAGGTTTCACTGTTCATTAGCTACAGTATTCTAGTGCATAAAACATTAAGGCGGAATTAATTTAAGTAAAACTTTCCTTCACCAGCACAACAAGTAGACCGTTTTACTGCTTCCCTAAAATGTAGGATACTCACTACGATCATTGAACTCTACAAATGTGATAGATGAAGCTGCAACTTTCATTGCCTCCGGGGGCGGAAGGAAATTCATCATAGAGGATACCCAATATCTCACCCTCGTGTTCATGTCTCCAATATAAGATTGCCGCGAATTCCACAAGAGGTAGCCTGGGTACCATCCGTATTCTACCGGGCTCCTTACACTCGCTGCCTCCGATACACATACAGTTGCCGAGAAAAAAGTCAGTATTTTCTAAGTAGCGAGTGTTAGGAGCCCGGTAGAATACGGATGGTACCCAGGCTACACAAGAGGGCTTTGGGAGCCTGAATTACACCATGAGGGCTGTGCTTCGCTAAGGTTGAGACACGTGGTTGAGGCGTGCTTCGACACGTTTGCCCAGATGTTGCAAGCTAGAAGATTGAGGATGGCTGTTGATGTTTTTGCACTCTGTAAGCTGATGCCGCAGTTTGCTTAACGTTAGATTTTTTAAGGTATAGCACCCCCCCCCCGTATCTCAAAAACTAACAAGGCGCCTTGTGTACATTTTTAAAGTTTTCGTTTTTCTTTATTCATTTATTAAGATACTCCAAATACAGTGGAAGGTATGGCGAAACAGGTGTTTCCTATTAGAAGACGCCTTTTCAAGGCCGCCAATCCGAGTTAATAGCATCCAAAGCACCAAGAAGCATATTTCGCTTCCAAGACACGTAACACAATTTGCAGGAAATAGCCGCAGTTTTTCCGGGGTGACCGCCCTTCGCCGTTGACATTAATAACCCCACGCTAACCTGGCCCTTCTGTTTAAGAGTATCGGCAACCTTTCCGAGTCTCGCTGAGTCATGAGGGTGACATCATCATATACAATCAGTTGTCTGACCGCTCCGCCCTCAAAAAGAAAACTCTATCCACAACCTATGTCCATAAGTCATTACTGTTATATGTCAAGTGTAACATGCAGGCATGGTAACCTGGCCCCTCTGTTTAAAGACATTATTAGAGCGTTAAAAGCGGACAAAGTCTGGATGAGGCAATCTGTATATTGTATTGTATTGTTGCAATTCTAATAAAGTCAAAGATATCTGCTGCACTATTCATACTTTGGGCAGTTTCTAAAAACGGCACAAGAACGAGCCGCAATAGGATTCCCTAAGTATTGTAACCCACAAAATATTAGACTTCACAACATCCTCAAGCCACTGCAGCATTAAACATTTGCTCCTTGAATGTTGGTATGGACTGAAATAGAGTTGCTTCAACTTATTTCGTAGAAAAGCACCAAGAATCAAGAATTGACTTTGACTCAGCCTTGCCACTCTACAGTTCTGTAACAAATGAATGAAAACATATGTCGCTATGTCGTGCAGTTCAATATAACTCATTCATACCCATCGCTTCTTCCTGCCTTTTCACATGTTTAAGACGTGTGAGTCTAGTGTTCTTTCAACAACCTGAGATCCCTACTCCACCACTCTCTAGAAGGTGTTACTGAAGGATATAGCCCCGGTGCTTGAAATATCTGTCTGCTTCTTGCCCACACGACCGTGAAATACATCCAGAAAACAATCTGCTACAAAACCGATGAGGAGTCATCCGTTTCCTCCCACGCCGCCTGGGATGTGTGGGGAAACATTAAGAGTTGGAGTCTTGAGGGCTCATTTAACGCCGAGAGTAAGGCTAGTTCACCTTTATCCACAGGGTAACCTATGTCCACCCATTGTGTGTTTAGAATTCATCCCCCCCCCTTTTTATGATATCGAGTCTAAAGATTGAGATATATTTCCTATTTGGACAATACATGCAAAGTTTGATGAACGCCATAAATTAGATGTAACTCTGATTCACCTTTGTCCGTGGGGTAACCTATATCCGTTGTCTAAAAACAGAATATCTAGGGATATCAAGTCGACGAACGGTAGTTTTAAACTTTTTTGGCAATATTAAGATACTGCAATTTGAAATCACTGTCCGTCAAGTTGATATACATTTCCACCCACGCCGACAGGGATATGTGGGGAAACATTAAGAGGTGGAGTCTTGAGGAATCATTTAGCATTGAGAGTAAAGGTGCCCTCTCACTGCACTTGCGTCAAGTTTGCGTCATTGCGGGGTTCGTTCACTGCGTCACTGTTTTGTTATTTCCACCAACGCCGACGGAGATGTGGAATGAAACATTAAGAGTTTGAGTCTTGAGTCTTGAGGGCTCATTTAACGTCGAGAGTGAGTGGGGTGTGTACCGGTTTTTCTTATTGGACCGGTCCAGATAGAAAAACCGGACCTGAAAAAATTCGGAAAATGGAAAATGAACAGATTATATGATCAGGTATTCACACGTTTTGGGGCTTACCGGTCTAGGAAAATAACAATAGCGAAGTACAGTAGAGTCTATGATCATTTCTACCAAGTTTTACAGTCAATAGTAGAGAGGAAAGTAGCCTTGCAGGATTTTAAAACGCTAGTGGGAGTCAAATACTACACAAAACATATTTCTTTGTTGCGAGATGGACCATTGTTTTAAGTATCGTCTATTCACAAGTTCTCGTATACTAAATCAAGTCCAGCTTCATGTCCAAACCTGAACCTGATCCTCTGGACCTGGACCGGACCTGGACCTGAATTTTATGTACTGGTACCCACCCCTAGTGGTGAAACATTAAGAGTTGGAGTCTCGAGCCTTGAGGACTCATTTAGCATTGAGATTAAAAGTGTCCTCTCACTGCGCTTGCGTCAAGCTTGCGTCATTGCGAGGTTCGTTCACTGCGCCACATTTTTGGCAATAGCAAATTTCTTGCCACTGCAATATCAAGAAACCACTTGCAATATATAAAAGAGTTCATTGACTCGATGAGTGCAAAATTACAGCTATCCAAGCGTTGGAGAAGAAATTGACAGTCGTTGATGGAAAGAATTCGGTTGGAGAGTTTCTTGTTACCGTTTATTATATAATGCATGGCATAGTTGCATTGCACTTGGGTGAACCAAAATTGCCTTATATATTTTTTTACTAAAAACTGTGGCTAGTTTACAGAACAGACGGGCTACAATTCTCTTTTATAAGTATCTTTGAAATGCATGAACAACTCTTGCTTTTAAACTCTGCAAAACGCATGCAAGAGATGCATACACTAAAACTTAAAGACACTACCAATATTTCTGGCAAACGCCGATGGCGATGTAAACTTGTAAATTTTTCGACAATTCTTTGTACACAAAACCAAGTATTTCATTTCATTCAATCGACGTTTTCTTCATCGTCTGTTACGTATACCTTCCTCGGGGCAATTCTATCTGGTCCACATTGCATTGCAGCATAGATGTCGCTGCTTACAGATGCGGCTCCAAACACAAAGTATGTACATACATGAATTTAATCCTTTTTGTTGTATTTCCTTATTAGGGTGCCAGGTGTAGACGTCAGAAATGGAGCCAAACCGTCATGAACCCGTCGGGAAGAGAGAGTCCACGTCATCACGCACTTCCATCGATAGGGAGGCGTATGTAGGGGGAACCGGAACCGGAAGTGACGCATACACGGGTCATACCGGATATGGAAGAGAGGGGTTCGCAAGTCACCCCGGATCCGGAAGGGACGCAACTGTGGGGTACCCCGGATCCGGAAGGGACCCAACTATGGGGTACCCCGGATCTGGAAGAGACCCAACTATGGGGTACCCCGGATCTGGAAGGGACCCAACTATGGGGTACCCCGGATCCGGAAGAGATGCGTATATGGGACATCACGGATTTGGGAGAGAGGGCTACCTCGGTCACACCGGAAGCGGAAGAAGATTGGGCTATTCCATGTACGACCTGGCCAAGAAACCTGCAGTTTCCGGTTTTTCTTTGTCCCTCAGACTGTTCAAGTCCACCCACAAGTAAGAAGACTGATCCTATGTCTAAAACAGCTTATGTGTTTTGCCTGTCCTACTGTAAAATTAAGGTTTCCCTGTTTCAATCACCCTTTCTGTACGTAAAATAGCAACATGTTATATAACAGTAAAACATTGTACAATAGGTAATGGTTCCCCCACGAGGCGTCGCCAAAAAAATGTCTGTCGATGTCAAAATGTACGTTTCGTCGAAGGGTCGGAGGTTGAAGGTCACCCTTTTAAACGTCCAAAATAAACATGAAACGAATAATGCTCGTGCCAAAGCAACAACAAACACCACAACTGTGCGCGCCTCTGTCCTTGGTGCTGAACTGAGTCTCTGGCGTTATTATGTACAATAATACCTGTATCATAATGGGGAATAGGCCTACATTCTTTACTTGATCAAAACCATGTCAAAACCTGAAGTAACTGTGTTTTGATATATTTGTTTTTTTCCTCCCTTTTGCCATATCTGGCTTATTTGTGACAATAATCAAGGGTATGACGCACTTCGTGCGACAAATTACCCAGATAATTAGCAAGGCGATGATACCATACACGAATCTCTGTAAAACAAGCCGTTTTATCAAGTCACTAAATATTCCATGCTGACAAAAACACGGAATCTGATCGTAAACTGTTTAAGAGTGTGATCGCTCGGTCACCAGTTCGGTCTGACATGCAGGAAAACAGCGGGACGTATCGTCTGAAAAGTCCCTCAGTTTAAGCGGGAAACTGTGGTCCCTGTCGTCAGGAATTTTGGAGCGGAGCAAAAACGTGTCGTCTGAAAATTACCTCAGTTTTAGTGGGAAACTGTAGTCCTTGTCGTCAGGAGTTTTCGAGCGGAGCAAAAACGTGTCGTCTGAAAAGTGTCTCAGTTTTAGGGGGAAACTGTAGTCCGTGTCGTCAGGAGTTTTTGAGCGGGACAGGCATGGCAGATGGTCGGGGGGACGGCGCTGTTAGGCGGAAGGAGTACGCACAGATCGCCACGGAAATGCACATCATTCCTCAGCGAGCAGCGGCTACACGGGAGCCCGAGGCGTACACACCGGGACGCGGGGAGGGATCGCTTCGGGGGCAGAAAGAGTTTTCCCCGATGGGAAGGTAACGGGGGGCCGGGGGTGTTGGCGGTACATGATACTGTCCACAGTGAAAAATAAGGAAGGTTGCATCACTGGATTCTAGACGAGGGTTGAAATGAAACTTTGTGATGTTAAGATTTCTGAATAATAGTACGTCAATAGTACTCAGGCTATATGTTACTTGCTTTGCCTGTGCAAATTTTGTGTTGCGTTTTCGGAAATATGTCAGCCACTCAATTCAAACATGTCTATAGACTCTATAATATACAAGTTATGGATTGTCCCAGAATGGCACTGGACTTATTTTTGTATGGACAGCAGCAATAAGTAAAAAAACCCATTACAATACTGATTAAACCTAAAAAGCTCTTAAGGAAAACGCTGTTGTCTTGAAAGGACAATGGGCTTTGAAATGTTATAACGGACATGTGATATGTCTCAATAAACTTATGTACATTAAGACAAAAATTTGGATACTTTTGAATTGAGGGGAACAGAAGGAAGCATCATCTCCTGGACGGCTTATAAAACATGGTGTACTGAATGAAAGATTTAAAGACGAAGATCAGGCAAACATTTTAACTCTTGATTTCGCAATCCGGATGTAACAGTGCATAAAAAACAAGTAAGATAATCATTTTCCATTTTTGGCGACACCACTGGGGGATGCCATCTGAAGCTGGTCGAAGAGATTATACAAATCCTCCTAACGGGTAGACATTTCGCTTTGTAGAAGCTGTGTCTGGAAATGGCGGAAAACGCACATTAGATAGACACATGTTTTGTATAGACGATAGATCATTTACAGATATATACTTACATCATTTATAGATATATGCATACATACATATATATATATGTGTGTGTGTGTTTTGTGTGTGTTTGTGTGTGTGTACATATATATATTTCTATATACTTTTTTAGATATTTCTATATAAGCTTGATTTCTTTTTATACCAGCTCGACATTCTCAGCTTTCTAGTTCTGAAAACAAAATCAAGACTAAATTATTTAGTTGTTTGTTTGCTTGTTTGTTTATTGTTTGTTTTAAACGCCGTAGGTACACCCCAAAAGAGAGGATGTTCCTCGAGGCGGCTGAGAAGGGAGACAAGGCGACCCTGATGCGGTGCCTCCAGCCGCCGTCCCCGGTCAATGTCAACGTCACCAACATGGTGGGGCGCAGCGCCCTAACTATGGCCGTGGACAACGAGAACATCGAGATCGTCGAACTTCTGCTGGGACAGGTAATATTTCTGAAAGTGAAAGGGTGAAAGTTATATCAATCTAGTTTGGCTGAAGAACGTACATTTCAGAGAGGCCAGACGCTACTTACAGCATTTTTGCATGACTTCGGCATGTCAATGGCATGTGGAGAATACTGAGTTGGACCTAAATCAATGTTTCTTCTTGTAGTAGACGTAGGCTGCATCTTTTAAGCTAAATTGCTTCAAATCTCTCCTTTTTAGCCTGACATCAAGATCGGGAACGCGCTCCTGTACGCCATCCGGGAGGGTGTGTACCGTATAGTGGAGATGATGGTCAACCATCCCAGGTACGCATAAAATACTTCTCAACAGCAATATATTTCCAGCTTTCTCAATGCAACTCTGGTTATTCCCACCAATTGCACTGGATCCTGTGGGACACGTGAGGCTTAGGTCCCTATTGTACCGATACCCGTCAGAGATGTAGCCCCGGACGGAATCCGATGCCACAATTTTGTCCCGTGGGCCGGTCGGATCCCTTGGTGTCATACGCGGGTAGGTCCCGGCGTCTACCGGATCGCGCGTTCATGTTAAATCTGACTCAAAATGAACCCGGAGTCCTGCCGTACTCAAATATATCCCACAAGCCGCAGGGTATACCACAGGGACTCGCAGGGGTCACGCCTGAGCATACAAAAAAAACAGCCCTTGAACTTCCCGGTAGAGCCCCTTGTTCCAATTGGTACTGTAGCCCTAACCCGTGCTTTTGACGTTCTGGCTGTGTAGCCAAATAGGAGGCCTGTGACTTTTGTCCACACAGCCTGGCCATATGATAATGACTAGCCTGGAAAACGCACTCCTAGCGGCTGGCCCTACAGTTGCCGCCACGAGTGGGGGTCATTGACCCCATTCAGCGAGAGATTGTTTAAAGACAGGTTAGATAATGACTACTCATGATTTCTGCAGCATCACACCGAACATGCTGGGCGAGGAGTGGTGCAACACGATCGACCCCGGGGAGGAGTGTTTCGACTACTCCCCGGACATCTCTCCCGTCATCCTGGCCGCGCAGCTCAACCAGTTCGAGATCTTACAGCTGCTACTGTCACAGGGCGCTAACATCTCTAAGGTAGGTTAATCTCCAAGCAGATCCTACGGTAGCATAAGGTAGTGTCAAAAGCTGCCAAGAGAGTGAAGCCGGCCTATGAGTCTGTTTGGCTACATACATGACAAATGTACACCTCTTGACTGACTACACTCCATGGACAGTTTAGTACTATCTTATGCCATCGTAGGTTTTGCTTAGAGATTGAGGTAGATCACAATACACAAGTACCTAACTCTAACCCTTACTACCCTTACTAAGCCATGAGTGAGTAAACCGCATTGTCATATAGCCAGGGGACGTTGACCAATCAGAAGGCCCCATTTCATATTGGTTATATATATATATATATATGACCCGTAACACATGGAAAATCATTAACAACCGGTTATTCAATAGTTAATGATTTTCGAAAGAATGAACCGAAAGAAGGACAGATACACAGGACTCTGACCGATCAGAATGAGAGGTACACGAAAGGTGGCCCAATCAAAAGTACGGTTTCATCTGCTCAGGGGAAGGATAATGACTACAGACGTGGGTTGGGAAGTTCCGGATGATTTTGAAGCGCACTAACAGAAATTGTATCCTCCTCCCAGCCGCACAACCTGACGTGCGAATGTGACAGCTGCAAGGAGCGGATCATGGCTGATAGCCTGCGGTACTCTCTGCACCGCATCAGTACGTACCGAGCCCTGGCCTCCCCTGCCTGGATCTCCCTCACCTCCACCGACCCCATCCTCACCGCCTTCCGACTCAGCTGGGAGCTCTTCAACCTCGCACAGCTGGAGAACGAGTTCAAGGACCCATATATGGTGGGTGACAACCGTTTGTTTGTTCGTTTGTTTGTTTGTTTGTTTGTTTGTTTGTTGATTGATTGATTGATTGAAAGCTTTGAAAAAGTTCATTTGCAAGTCCATAACCGAAGGCTAATTGCAAGTACATTTTCGAAACATCGCACACACATGTGACAATGGACAGTTGATTGATATTGCCGTAAAAGAAAACGAAGAAAATACATCTGATCGCCACAGCTAGGCAACTTGGGTTGACGTCTGTTTTAGATGCCGAAGAGGAACCATCATCTAAACCTTCCAATCCGTTTGGTGAAAATTAGAGGTCTTCAACGTGCGTTAGCTCGAAAAGACTTGTCTACACCAGATTACTCAGCGGGCTGAATGAAAGTTTGGGAGAATTTGACTGATTGTAGTAGGAATATTGAATATAGGCCCCCAACGTCTTTCAATAGTTCTGCTCTATCATTTTTTAACTGTTTCCCATTTTTGCTAATTCCACAAGGGCTCTAACATAGACTAGAATCTCGTTTATCAAATAAAAACCGTATTGCAACAAAGGCAGCCGATTTGTAAACAAAATCAGGGTAGAATTGGCCGTACTAACTGGACCGTGTTCTGCCTGTGCAGGAGCTGGTGGAGGAGTGCCGAACGTACGCCGTACAGCTGCTGGACCAGTGCCGCAGCTCGGAGGAGGTCATCGCCGTACTCAACCAGGTAACCAAAGGTTCATCTGTCATAAACCTGTGGGGAAATACACAAAAATCCGCCATAGACGTTTCTAAACATTCTGCAAGTAACCAACACACAGTGACTGTAGTTGACACTGTTAATGTACTTTAAGACCTGTGGTAGGGTTTGTGTTTCAAGTTGTTCTGGACCTAGAAATGGTCCGAACCGACCACCTACAAGGATTTAAGACTGCTTTTTTTGTAACAAGGAAGTTAAAGCTTCTACGACATATGCACTACTAACCCACGGGTGCCCTCGGCTCAGTTTGCAATCGTACGACAAATTTCTCCAGACCCAAAACGTTTAGGGGGGCACGAGAAATATCTAGCTTCGTCTAAGCAATTATGTTTTGTTTGTACCGCAGGCTTGTGAAGATGACGACAGCGACGAAGAGGAGGAGGAGGAAGGTGCAAAGGATGACGATGACGAAGAAAAGCTTTCTCTGAACAGGCTGAAACTCGCGTTGAAGTATGAACAAAAACAGGTAAAACATGTACACACTTATGTCATAGTCACAAGACCAGGATTGGATTGTAAGATTGGAAAGAAGGCAGGAGCATGCACCGGCCACGCTACAGTCACATGTCCAAACCGATGCCCCGATGGATAGTTTTCGGGCCTTTGTTCACTTTTGAGCAAAGCAGGCGGTAAACTACCCGGTTGGGCATCGATTTGTAATACTAGTAGTACGGTCACTATGCACCGGTGCTCATTATTAGGGTGTTATCCCGGCCGGGCTTTAAAGCCACAAATTTGTCTTGGTTGACTGCCGGGTATCCAGGGTATATCACACAGTTAGGTTACTGCGCCTATTTGTCGCCGGAGCCTTGATGATTTTAACTGGGAGTTTGAAAATCCTGTGCCCAAAATTGGTCCGGTAGACGTAGATCGTCGGTGGGAGGGGTACTTAGGGATCACGCCCCAAGGTGTCAAAAAACAGTCCGTAAATTACCCGACGAAGACTCTTTTCTCAGTTGTGAGCGTAGCATGACTGCGCAGCTAGGGCGTACCAACAGCGTGCAGGTGTAAATACGAAATTGGCGTGTGCCATTTCCCAGTTCTGCAATTCCGATTCTTTCTCCTGCAGTTCGTGTCCCATCCGCACTGCCAGCAGCTGCTGACCACCATCTGGTACGAGAGCCTGCCGGGATGGCGCAAGCGCAACATCTTCACCAAGGTGTTCATCCTGATGTCCCTCATCAGCCTGCTGCCCTTCATGGCCTTCTACTACATCCTCCACCCGCGCAGCAAGGTGGGCCGCTTCATGAGGAACCCCTTCATGAAATTTCTCAGGTAAACTTTTTTTCTTCTGAAAGATCCAAAATCTGTGCCCAGGGTTCAGAACCATAAAAGACTATCTCCTACCAGGATGTCAGTTGCTAAATTGACTCCTCATATGCTCCCAACATCATAAATGGCTTAGACCCAGTGGCAGATATCTACACATCTGGCTACCAAGAACAAAGGATTGGTATTACAGCAGAAGACAGGAAGACATTTGCGTATTAACTGACATCAAGATACAGTCAAAACCGACCGGCCAACCACTTGGCACAGATAACTACTCTCCAAGCAGAGGTTCAGCACGGGCTGTTTTTCTAACGCGTTTTAGGCATTTTATCGGGCTTTCTATTTTGTCCCCCTTCGTCATATACGAAGGCTATGAAGAAGGGGGCAAAATAGAGAATCCGACAAAAACGCCTACGCCTAAAAACTGCCTCTAGTTGGACAGTAACAGACAGACACTTCCAGTCACAAGCCTCATTAGGATAGTTTTATCCAATTTACGTACTTAAGGCCCTCTTGATGGCAAGGTATATGGAACGTTAGCCGGTACTCCAGAGCGTTACTTGACATATTACAGCGGGTGCGAGCACTGGCAATGAGAGGATGACCACCACTGATACTCTTCTACCATCACGTAGTCTGCGTTAGAAATTGAAATCATGATGTAGACGACATGCTTGTAGCTCCACTGTCATTTTCCCATGCAATGCTTCTTCTCTTGTACGGTAATCCGACCAGGACATCCCAACAGGCGACTACTTTTAGAGGACAGCCGTGGCAATCATGTAACCGTGATAACCTTCAAGCAGATTGTTTCATTTGACTCATTGTGACAAGTCTTTATCGTTGTTTTACTCATTGCTACTATCCTTCGCGAATTTTAACCAGCGTTGTCTGCTATCTTTTGTGTGAGCGCCGATTCGGGGTTTTCAACATGGGCTAAGGTTCTTGTATTGCGGGGAGAGGAAGTTTTGCGATCGCTTTAGAGAACCCTCCGCCCATGTGAAAAATCGCGAATCAGCCCTCCCGCAAAAAATCAAGGGCAGTGTTGCTGAAAGTCTTTGAAGGAGACTAAATCATTTCAACAGCGCAGAAAATTTATAAAGACCAAAAAATAATGAAAAAGAAAAGAAAATAGAAGCAATAACCCCTTGGCTCCGCTCCAGAGACGTTGCCAAAAATGAGCCAAGGGATGTACATACTGCCCAAACTACACTTCTGCTTAAAGAAACGGTTGTTATTCGAGAGATGTCCTGATGGGTTTACCGTACATTTTCCCTTTCTGTGATCTTGCAGTAGGATCAGGCGCTTCATACGATCCCCCATCATAAAATTTCTCAGGTAGGAAACTTGATATTCTCCCATGTATGTGTACCCAGTATCTACAACCAGCAGTTAGGTATAGGATTTTAGTTGTCTACTCCGTTCATTGATTGTGGTATACTTTGTGATTTTTCTTGAAAGCTTTCTAGCTACATCACGAACAGTAATTTCTTGGTTCTTGTACTTTTTCAAGAAAACTGAACGGAGCAAGTATATGAAATGACATAAAACCAGAATTTCGTAATACACATCCATGCTGTCTCTGGACTGTTGCGAAATGTTTAATGCGTTATAAATGAATTCTTGACGATGCATTGACGCTTTAAAACTAGGAAGACAACACTCTCATCAACTGCTAGTCGCGATCATTGAGAATATTTTTCAAGCATGAAACGTATGGTAATCCTTGTCGAAAAAGAAAATAAACTAAAACGGACAACCCCGAGAACCAAGAAACTATGTTAGCAAAAGAAAACGGTGTCTGAATCCTTGTGACCCTTCCTGCAGCCAGTCCGGTTCGTTCGCGGTGTTCCTGATCCTGCTGACCATGGCCTCTCCCCGGGAAGAGAACATGACCAACAGGCGCGGCCCGCCGCCATCCACCGTGGAAGTCCTCATCGTCTTCTACGTAGCAGGTAACGTCGATGTCACGTAGTATAATGCTTCAGTAACATTTCCTATGGTGTGCGTAGGGGGTGCTGTCGGGCCCTGAAAATAAGAGGACACAGGTCATGGTATGGCCGCATTATTGTCCAATCAGACCCTACGGTGCCATAAGATAGTATCAAAGCTGGCGAAGGAGTACAGCCGGCCAAAGGGAGTCAGACGGGCACCGGTCGCATACGCACTCGTAGGCCGGCTTCACTCTTCTGTTCTGTCAGCTTTCCATAGGATTTGCTTGGAGATTATGGCCACATTTTCAAACCGATGCCCGACGGGTAGTGCACTTAGGGCGGGATCCTGATACCATGTAGTCTACGGGCTTACCAACCCTATGGGCTTTCGGTTGAATTCCATTTTAGTCACAAGTAGAAACGGACTGCTTTTGGGCACTTTCGGGCTGAGCCCCGTAGGCATTGCGGCCGCCGGGCTATTTTGGGGCTCGAACGGGCACCAGTTGATTTGAATTTGGAGGTTTAGAAATCAATGGGATCCGGCTGTAGTATGTCCTCTTATTCATCTTTTCTTGCAGGCATGGTGTGGAATGAATGCAAACAGCTGTGGGAGGAGGGACTACATTCTTACGTGCGAGAGTGGTGGAATTGGATGGACTTCATGATGAATTCACTCTACCTCGCAACAATATCCCTCCGCCTGGTCGCCTATGTCCGGATCACGTCAGGTATATGAGTGTTACGTAATTACATAGTCAGGAAATGAACAACAAATCATACAATCTAGCAAAGACGAAAACAAGTATCCATTGTTATATCAAATATTTGCAAATGATTAATTTTTGGATTTCCGGGAACTTTAATTTCTGGCCATAATTGTAGTATTTTATTTTGCACATGTAATGTGTATGGTATTGGGTCAAAGAACCTGAAATTTGGTACGGAATGCTTAGGTCATACGGAATGCTTAGGTCATACCTTTGTTACCACTTGGCCATCCACGACTTCAAAATGATGTATTTTCAGGTTTGTGTCTGTTTTCAGACCGAAAAATGAAAGAAAGGATTTGCTTACCTTGAATTCTTTTCCATTCTTCCTTTGCAGGAACGGCCGGACCCAAGGATCTAGAACGCAGTTTCTGGCCGCCGGACGACCCCACCCTCATTTCAGAGGGACTTTTTTCTGTCGCCAATGTCTTCAGCTTCTTTCGAATAATATACCTGTTTCAAGGTAGATACGGCAAACATTATTATCAATTAGCTGTAGATTTTAGCTGTGTTCGTAGTATTCATACTAAAAAAACTGAACTATGGTGTCATTTTCAATATCATGAAGACATGTGAATTCATTGCCGATTCTCGACTAAACTGCATCAATCTTTGTTTTTATGACGTAAGCAGTAAATCATAAGTTGCAGATAGTTTATGGCGTCCTCCGTCTGTTATAACACTGATCATTCTGTGCATTCTTCATGGAGGTATGAGAACACAAATCACACCACTTGCTTGATGATCAACGTTATGAAATTAAGCAAAATAAGTAAGTCTAAAAGTCAAAACGTAACAATCATTTCATTTCATACAATGCCACAAAACTGCGAATCATGCACATTTCTTTTTTAAATGTCCCACTATAACTTCCATTCGCACTAGGAGACATAATAGAGTGTAGAGGTTCTAACATGGTGCCCCTGAAATTATAAAGAGAAAAAACGTGACAATTGATAGCTGATACTTCGATATTGACGAATCTGGTGAGGGATTTGTCCCTTGCAGTAGCGTGCGAAGTTCAGTGGTTAGCGGCCCTGCCTCTGGAACTAGAAGCCGCGAGTTCGATTCCGGCTGTATCGCTCATCCGACATGCGCGCTACCGGAAAGGGTTACATTCCTTAGGATGGGACGTTTAGTCGTGCTCTACTGTTCATTGTGCTTGTCTAATATGGCTAGGGGGATTTCCCCGGTACAATGAACCTGTAATCATAAATACTGTACATAGTGTCTGCCCTCTCTGTCACCACCAGTGGAAGACGACTAGCTCTTCAGTGAGCTAAAACTGGATCGAGATCACTTTCCTTTCCTCTCCCTTTCTTCCAGCCAACCCCCACCTCGGGCCCCTGCAGATCTCCCTAGGCTGCATGCTGATCGACATCGGCAAGTTCCTGTCGGTGTTCTTCCTGGTTCTGATGTCCTTCGCCTTCGGTCTGAACCAGCTGTACGGCTTCTACGCCGACACGGAGGAGTGCCTGAGCGAGGGGGACGCCTGTCAGAAAAACCCGACAGAATTTCTAACGTGAGTTGCGCTGTTGCTATCTATACAAGAAGATAACATGGAAAATACAAATAAAAGTACAGAGACGAAGTGGCGGCAAGCTCAATGAATAACAGCTTAATAATATATTAACGCCGCCATGGCACGTGTACAATGGAAAATATCAAACGAGGCCATTCATCTCTAAGCCATCTATAGGGAGCCCAAACCTACACCACTGCCCCAAGAGCTATATACTAGTCAGCAGGTCCAGAACTCGAGATATCAAACAGAAATTTCCGCTGCAGTACCATAGCAAGCCGCTAGGGGACCAAAATCTAATCGTTTCAAGCCATACATCCAAGCCTTCGAGAGTTATGCTGTCCAACACACAGGCAAACACACACACACACACACGTGCACACACATACACACACAAACACTACCGAAAATATAACCTTCCAGCGAACGTAATCTATTGCTTTTCCGCAACAGCCTAGGCTCGTCATTCCAGGCCCTGTTCTGGTCGCTGTTCGGCCTGACGCCCCTCACCACGCTGGAGCTGAAGGAGGGACACCGCTTCGTCATCTCCGTCGGCTCGCTGCTGCTCGGCGCCTACCACATCGCCGCCATCATCATGCTGCTCAACATGCTCATCGCCATGATGTCTACATCCTTCCAGGAAGTAGAGGTAACACTTTCCGGGAAGAGGGGACATCATAGTAATTCTTGAGGATGATTAATCAATCTTTATTGCGCAACAATTCTAGGCGGTATAATGTATAGCAAGTTCTAGAGTAATTTGCGTACAGAATATTTACGCAGTTTCTTATCACAATGATTAAGAGTTCTGTCCTACAAAAGGCTAATCGCTATGTCCCTTCATCTGATTGGTTTAATCCATGAAATACAAGTATTGTATGGTGATGAAGGGCTTACTGTAAATGAATTTAAGTTCGCGGGGATTTAATTTCGCGGTAGGGGGAAAAGGACTTTTCGCGGTGGATTTAAGTTCGCGGTAACACCATAGACTGCAGTCTAATACCATAATAGAAAAATGTTCGCGGTGGATTTAAGTTCGCGGTGAAGTGGTCACCGCGAAAACCGCGAACATTAATCCACCGCGAACATTTCTGCATTTACAGTATTTCGTAAATACGTCGCTGAATTACGTATCACTTACAGTTTCGGTGGCCTTGAGTGCCACCTTCCTCGGAGCAATAATGACTCACTATGTACAGCTAGGTGTTACCGCAGTGGAAATATTGCGGTCCAAAACTTGACGAAGTATCTTTTTATTTGCAGAATCATGCGGACCTGGAGTGGAAGTTTGCCAGAACCAAGCTGTGGCTGGGGTACTTCGACGAAGGCTCGACCCTGCCACCGCCGTACAACATTATCATCACTCCAAAATCTATGTACTACTTCATCAAGGTGGGCACATTATTTTGATGCTATCAGAAGAAGTAGTGTAAGCTAGATCCAGATATAGTGCTGCATGCGTTGATGAAGGTTAGACATTAAGGTAATAAGATATGCCAGGTCAGACGTTTCACATAGCATCGACTATCTTACATTACAGATTCAGTGGCACTAGATGTTTCAGATAGCATCCACTATCAGTGACATTAACGAATGATGGTGGATGCTACCTGAAACGTCTGACTGTTTCCAAAATCATATCCAGTTTCTCCTGTAACTGCTATTTACCATAGTGTTGCAAAGTTTGGGAAATTGTGACCGTCCTGACAATGTACCATGCCCCCATGAACTCTCCACTTCGTTTAGCCCCTAGAAAGCGTAGGGACTCTGTAGAGCATGGAGTCATGGACAGTGAAAATATATTTATGTAACACCAACCAGCGTAATTGAAGCTTTACATGCAATCATAAGAAAACGTTGAAGAAATACATCTACATGCATTGGTAATATCCTGTTGGGAAAGTGGTTGGAAATGTGATCGGGCTATTAACTCAGCAGGGTGCCACTAATGGTAGTAATTTTGGTACATGGCGAGGAAATGCTGCCCGATTTACAGACAAAACCATTAGTGCTTTGCTATATTTCATTACATTTCATTAGAGGGTTGCATTCGCGGTAGTGGTTCTCGCAATAAGCAAAGAGGGTAATGGATAGCGCTGTTGGGAACATTTCAGTCATAACATTGGAATCTGCTGGCGTCTAGAACGATGAAGAACATACGCAAGTTACGGCAGTTCAAAGAATGTCACATTCGTGTACCTTGCATTTTGTTACCACGAAAGAGATGCCATTGGCATTGTAAAGGAATTCAAATATCATATAGTGTTTGGCTTTTCTTGTGTATCTAATAGTGAGGTCTGTGTGGCACCACGACTAGACTCGGAACCGATGGGTCCAGGGTTCGATACTCGCCTTACCCCGACCTTGTGCCCTCGGAAAAGGCACTTTAAAGTGAACTATGACGGTAGAGTGACACCCACCTTAGCCTCTAGCCTTATCTGTCAAAAAAAATTCATGGGTCTTAGTGGCAAGTGTGCAGATGTAGACACACTGGCAGCACCAAATCCGTAGGTGTTTTTGGCACCTTTAGACAGATTAGCCGTGAGGCTCGGTGGGCGTCACTCCACCGTCATGGGGGCAGTGGCATGGCGAGTATCGAACTTAGGACCTACTTATTCTGATTCCAACGCTCTAGCCGTTGCGCCACACAGACACCCTGATCTGTCAAAAAGTGTACTCAAATTAAGCACTAGATTCAGTGTGCCAACATCTCCACATGTATTTCCCACCAAGTGTAAGTATTATGTTTGTGTGTGTATTTAATGCCACCATCGACTGTATACTTCAGGCCGTGCGGCAGAAGTGGCCAGAGTGGCAGGATCGGATGCAGACCATCAGGAGGAGCCTGAGTTCCCGGCGGGACGGACCCCCACCTCCCCCCGCAGGAGCCGCCCAACAGCGCCCGATAGACTCCAGCACAGACCCCACGGAGTCGGAAGAGGTTTTCTGATCGTTCTAGCTAACTTTGCTTGCTAGTTGGTTTGTCTGTTTGTTTGTTTCTTTGTTTGTTTGTTTGTTTTACTCCATCTGCTAAAAAGTATAGATTTGAATGTATCGGAATGGTCACTTAGTTCATTTAGTGCAGATTCAATGTGAGTTCACCGACTGATCACTTAGTGACTTTCCATTTGTTTCATTGCTGGGTCCATGCAGGTACAAAGGCCGTACACTATCAGCTCGTCATGTAAAGGGCAAGTGAACCAGGTGCGTCAAACGCTACCGCTATTAGTTAGTATTTAAAGGTTTTCATGTTCATCTTTCTGATTTTCTTTCGTGAATGAAATGTAACTCTGTATACGTGAAGTTGGTTTGATGCATGTCGTAACCCTGCAATACATTCTCAAATAAAGTAAGTATTTTAGTTTATCCGCCTAGTCTATTTCTCACGTATTTACGGCATATTTCTAGTCTGCGCTAGGATTGAGACTAAGAAAGCAAATGACCACCGTGAAGTTCATGTTTTCATTTGAAATGCAACATTATCTTGCAGGGAATGTCAATGGAAAGCTTAGAGATGCAGGTATGTGTGCAGACAATACTAGTATCAAGTTGAACTTACTCCAACACATTGAAAACCTTTCTATCATATACATTTTTAAAAATCATGTCGCCGTACTGATTATGCTATGCTGACATTCTCTCCCGCTCGCTTGTATGCAGCAGACTCCTGACTGTGAGAAGGCAAAACCGACAGAACAGGGGCCCAGCACGGACGAGATTTATCAAGTACGTTTATAGGTCTAGCAACACACATTATTCCATACAAGGCCTCGCGCGCAACCTATAGAAGGTTTCTGCTTTTAGGGGCGTGGCCTATAACCTGCTGTAAGGCAATAATAAAATAGCCTAAATGTTTTCTTTGGGTAAAGTCGATTCTCGGATTGGCTGTCGCTCCCAAAACAGTGGAAACCTCAGCCCGGTTGAGCAGGACCTAACCAAGGTACATGATATGGTATAGGACGCAGGCAAGGCTCTTACCGGCTGCGGGAATGACAGCATCTTTTGTCCGAGGGATAATTGTAAATAACGAATCGAATTCGAAACAAGCCTTAAAATAAGCTTAATTCAGATTTGAATGTCGGAATAAGACAAACTTCTACTCCATAAGCTGAACCAGGACAACATGCAGGGGATATATCATGGCAAGAAAAGTACAGCACAGAACACCTTTAAATCTAGAAAACTTAACATGAAAAAAGTATTTACTTCATGTCTTAAACAGTAATCAAGTGAAGCTTACCTCTTCATGTCATTAATTGAGTATACTATCTTAACGTTTGTACTTATTTTTCAGCAGTATATTGAATTGTTTGTTTGTTTATTTGTTTACCTGTACAGTCAGTGATGCAGCGGCTGGTACGGCGGTACATCCACCACTACAAGCAGGCGCAGAGCACCGACGGTGTGAGCGAGGACGACCTGGCCGAGATCAAACAGGACATTTCAAGTCTAAGGTTTACAGAAACTTACAAAAACATTAAGCTTAGGTCACAACCCACCGTATGTGTAACTGCATGCAGTCTACGTGGCAAAACATTAGCCTGTGTTAAGCAACCTCTCTCTATGGGGGCTGACTGGGCTTACTCCCAGTGAGCTTGTGCTGCTCATCTCTATTTGCTCGGCAGGCGGGTACTGAAACGTCGTGGATAGATCTTGACTGTGAATATAGAACCCTATTACGTTGATGAATGTTAGACATCCGGGTACACAAAAAGTTACTCAAGCAACTAGATATGGTTTTGGAAACGGCCAGACGTTTGTTTTAGGTAGTATCCACTAGTATCCACTAGCATCAGTGTCACTGACAAAAGATAGTGGTTACCATCTAAAACCTCTGACCGAAAATCCAGTTGCTTGAGTAACTGCTTTTTTGGCGTGAAGAACCTTGTTAATGTTATCCAATAATTTACCAACCTAGCGAAATCGATCCCACCCTGTTCCCTAGGTTTGAGCTTCGGGAGGACAGGCGGAAGGAGGCTGCGCGCGGGAACATGCAGATCGAGCAGTTCAAGCGGGATGTGTGCCGGATGCTGAAGGGGACCACTCCGAGCGGCAGGGTCTCCCCGGCCCCCTCCCACCTGCCTGTCGGGCAGCTGTCCCATCAACCCTCGCTGGAGATGGAGGATACCAATATGCCGCTCGGTAGGGGGGATTACCTTCACCAGGAGGTTATGTTTTGATCGTGTTTGTGACAGTGTCTGTGTGTGTGTGTGTTAAAAGCATAACTCGAGAAGTCTTGGATGGATGTTGATAATATTTGGTAGGTGGGTATGGGTCAAGAAAACGAAGATCATGTTCGATGATGGCCGACTTTTACTGCAGTGCCTTAGGAAGCCACTAGGGCGCCCAATTGGATAGCTCTTGTTTTTTTTATCTTTTATCCGTACGTTGATTGTGATTAAAATTGCAAAACCGACGTTAACATAACCTTTCTATGAAAAATTTTGTTTGAACCTTATTTTTCAGTGGCTTTATTTTCTATGTCCAATCCGTGAGACAGTTTTTTTCGGTGAATATTACCCCCCTTTATACTGCCTCAAAATGATTGTCTGATTTCATGGAACCGTAAAGGTGAGATGGCAGTGGCTATTGAAAAGATGATCCTGTCAATAGTGGAAAATCTGTACTGTTATCATCCTGTCAATAGTGGAAAAATAGCCATAAGCGTAAAAAATACAGTCCAATATCGTAAAATACCCGTGGTAGCCATATTGTTTACGACAACTACTCTACATTAACAGGTATGGAAGAAATCGACTTGTTACGGCGGGAGATCACCTCTAGTCTGCGGAGTGATCTGTACTCGGTGATGCGGGAACTACTTTCCGACCAGCGGAGTGTTCGGTTTGAAGGAGGGGGTAATCCACCGGCCCCGCCTTACCAGCCGGCCTCATCACAGCTGTACCAAACGCAGTTATACACGGAGCTGTAATACTGGACATAGCCATAGGGGGCGCTTATGAGACGGATATTACTCTTGAAGCTTTAAGAAACGTACAGAAAAAGCAATCAAAATTTTCTTTTAAACATTTTCCTGAAGACCTTCTTGTGCAACGTTAATGTGTAAAAAGTATATTATATAGTAGCAATATAGTAAAAAAAGAAAAAATACAGTTCGTGGTCGATAACTTTAGACTGTGTTTCTATAGAAATAGTAGATGGATAAGTGTCTTGGCTGCACTAATGTATTGATTGGATGATCAATCAAAAATGATAGAGCTATCAAATGGGGGTCTCGTTAGGCCTTTGGGCCAAATAACGGAAAAGTAAACAACGAAGGGCTTGTAAGGAAGACTCTGCCTGTTTTAAAAAGAGGATAGAAAACAATGAGAAGAAAAATTTTGTCATGCTGCTGTTTTCTTTCGATTTCTCCCAAGTTTTACCACTTGCTTGATGTGAAGAAACAATCAACAAAGCCATATCTAAATCAATACAAATGTCAGAAAGAGAAACGGGTATACAACATACATAAGCCTCACTGCTATCGAAATGTTTCACGTTAAATAGTGTTCATAATAATAATAGAACCCCTTCCCCATACAAGTTCTGTAGCTTAGCCAGGAAAATATAACCGAAAAGAAAACTAATTCATTATATACATGTACATTGTATATTAGATACCGGCTACTAAGGTAGATACAGATACAGATACTACTATAGATTTATAGAAAAGTCTATATCACGAAAGGAAAAAACAATATATTGGCCAAATGGCGGGGGAAATTTCACATTTAGAAACTATAACCTATGCAATAAGCCCACAGGAGACCACCAAATTATGGAATATCTGTGTTTATATGTTCATTTGTATTGTGTATACCAATGTACATTTGAATTAATTTATACATTTGGCAAATCTATTCATCTCTTTGTATTAAGTTAATGCTACTTTCTTTTGTACTATAGATATATCCTCTTTTTATTTTGTTTCTATGATGTTTTGATACATGTGTTCCGACAGGACCATTTAGCCATAGCCAAAGCTGTTGGGCTGATATCAATTAGGATTTTATGATGGTCAACACTGACCGAAGGTGGCCCTATACGCTACGATATATCGATAGAGTTTTGAAAGCGTATCTAAATAGATTTCTGTTCTTGCCCGTGTTAAATATATAAATGTAACGCTATTGCAGATTAGAGTTGTAAGAACGAAAGCAACATTAACACATTTGCATGTAGTGTTTTTGCCCTTGTGCGAATATCTTAGTTAAACGTATTTTGTTGCAGTGTAATAAGCCTGATAGATGAATTTTCTGCTGCATGGCTTACATACTTGCCATTTGTCATTAAAAAAACTGATTGTTAAAACACTGTGGTACGAATAAAAGAATAAATAGACTTAATGGAATCGCCTGTAATCATTTTATTCGGAAATTATAAAATCAAATCATTAGATATAAAACTACAAAACAATCTATATCTGGCCAATATTCACAGATACAAGCTTACTATGGAATGTTAATCTTGATAATAACCAGACAGCAATATATTCACAGTACGACCAACAAACTTAACATAGCTATTTGCTGCAAGCCACTCCTTATGTACATTTTGTATTTTTTTTACATAACATCAGATACTATTCCGAAACACAAACCCCTAGGTATACAGGTACATGTACAACATACGTGTGCGGACCTAAGATATATACTTGCACTACACTATCTCGGCAAATCTAAGAAAGATAAAAAGATTGTCTCCTAGAACGGAGATCTACCACGAAGCGTCTAGGAAAGACTCTTCGTTCACCTCGAGGGAGTAATAAGGTTATCATGTCAAACTTCCGGAGTGTGTTGCTTTTGGAAAACTTTGGGAATGGCGTGATTTGGTGCCTTTAAAAGTTGTTGATTTCTTTTGAAAAATAAATACAAAGCCCCTGATAAAGCTGAAGACTTAACAGAAAATTTTTGTTTCCAGATAAAGTTAAAGAATATATGTCATGAAGGTATGGAATTTGTCGTATGTACTTTGTTTTCTTTTCATTTCAAATGTTTTCTTTTAGGAACGTAAATAATCAACCAGTACACACCGGAAATGACGTCATGCTACCTTTGCCCTCCGAGATTCTTGTGGAAGAAACTTGGGTGCACAAAAACGTGCACTGCTTATATCCATCCGCCACTCTTTGGCGAATATACGTAGACCCCGGCTACCACTGCGAAGCGACAGGGCTTGCAAATATGTGCAAAAAGGTACGTTCACAATGTAATTCATCAGTGCCCTACCTCCTTACGTACTTCTGTGCCAACAGGCAGCAAGTTTGCATCTGATGTTATAAAAACACCTTAGCTAATGTTTCGCCCACTGCATAAAATAATTCTTTTTTTTACAAAACGTTTCTGGTGCCAAAGCGTCTTGCAATGTGCATAGCAGGAGTAGGCGATCGTATTTAGAGCAATGATACTTATGTCAGATTATCAATACCACTATATTTACATGAATCTGTCACCTTAAACCACATTGCTGTTCACGTGTCCTTGGACCTGCTGTTCACGTGAGCTTGGACCTACTGTTGACGTGAACTTGACCTGATGTTCACGTGCTCATCACGTGCTCCCAAAGTGTTGCTCAGATGCTGTGCAGTCTGAAGTACTGGCTTTCAATGGTGCTGCCGTTTCTCTTGAGCTCCAATTTACCGCTACTGTTGTTGATGGTCAGAAATTTTCCCGGGAATTTCGCGGACTCAAACTTGAGGTCGCTGCCCACCGGAGTCATGAAGAACACGCGGCCATCATTGGTAATGTTTGATGTGATGTTCTCCACGGGGCTTCCTTGCTGCAGATACAAAACAAGAACATCGACGTCATGATATGACCAACTCAGGCAGATTAAAATGTTCATTGTAACTAGTAATGGCATGCGTGATGACTAAATTTAACCTGTTTCTACACAACACCTGGGAGACATGGAAAATTCAAGGCTGTATCTGAGCTTTGTAGAGCTAGAGCATCCTACCATGCCAGCCCCATTTCTTGTGCATCTAAAGCAACTGCGTAAGAAACAGCCTACGATTCGCTGCGCTAATCAGATGCTCCCCTCCAGCTTTGTCATTGGACAGAAAACTATCCAATCACGTTCCCGCTTACAGTTATGGGGGAGGGTGATTGGCTGGTATCTTTCCCTCCAGCATCAGGAGTGGATTATCTGATTATTGGTTAACAGCTGGACAGCGCTAACGCAGTGAGAAGGGGGCGCAGGTCAGTACATCAGGGCCGTTGCTTGAGACACACAAGCGACGTGCCTGGCATGACAGGATGGCCGAATGGAGACCGAGAAAAACTATATCATTCCAATTATTTATAGTTATGCATATCTAACTCATTACTATGTTGCTTTGTTCCTCGCTAAGTGTGTCTTCTGACACAAAAATATGTGTTTCAGAAATGTGCTGATTTACAAAATATGAAGAACGTCATGCAGAAGACTCTAAATATTATTTTTCGCGTCCCAACCTGGATTCTGACTCTTCCTCGTGTTAAACAGGTAAAGAACTTGTCCCTCTTGTCGAACTCCAAGACGACGTAAGTACCGACCCGCGGAGGAATGCTGAAGAAGCTGTGGACGGCAATGGTGGCTGTGGGAAACAAAAGAAGTTTCAGTTAAATACAGCAAAGAAGATTAGGAAAGCACCTATCCTTTCAGTTTCATTCGCCTTTTTTTCCAAATCCAAAAGATGGATTAGTAGTAAATCATGCCATGGGACATAGATTTCTGGAAAACAACCTTTATAAACCGAGACGGCGGGCGATACAGACTTCTGGCCACGCGATTGATCAGAATTCCAGCAATCAATGGTGGTCTATACCCGAGAAACATAACCTGGACACCATCCTTCGTAGTAAACCGCTGGCTAGCAAGCGAAAAGATTGAGCCAACGGTCACTACGGAGGATGGTACCCAGGCTACGAGAAAAAAAAGGAAGACTCCGCTATATGTCATACGCAAGACCGTTTTATTGTATTTGATCGACAGTGTAAACGTTAAAAATCTGCTTTGACCTACCGTCTGATCTGTTGGACGAGTTGAGCCGTCCTTTGAAGGCGCCTCCCCGACTGCCGGGCAGCATGACGCCGGTCCTGCGGCCGTACTGATGGTGGAGCTGGTGACGCTGCAGCTGGTGGTACTCCAGCGTCACGCTGTGGGCGGACACCTGGGCCTCGGGACCAACGACTGGCGTGATAACTGCAGGAACAGGGCCAGAGGATTAGGATCACAGCAAAAAGACAAACTGGGCCTCATGAGCGACGTCACTGATGTGATAATTTCTAACCTGGAGACCAGCCTTGTTCACTTTAGTTCGCTCCCGAAGGTAGCGACTTTCGGGAGCGGACTAAAGCGAACAAGGCTATTAAAATAACTGCAGCATAAACCAGAGGATTAGGATCGCATCCAAAAGATAAACAGGGCCTCAGGACTAGCGACTGGCGTGATAACTGCAGCACAGAGCCAGAGGATTAGAATCACAGCCAAAATATGTTATTTGTGCATTCAGAACTGACTGCACCTCTGACTAGTACTGGGCCACGTTTTCCTTCATGATCAAGCACAATTTTAATTCAATCTTAAGACACTCACCACTGATTTCCTGCATTTTGAGGTGCGCTGTGATGAATTCGACGTCAGACATGGACTGAGAGCTGGAGTTGCTCCCTTGAGATTGTCGGCGCATTTCCTGCGTGGGGAACATAACGTGGGTTAGTTCTTGTATATGTTTATCAATCCATGCCGCAATTTTATCAATCCATTGCTTGAAGCTATGCAGAGTACCTAGTTGTTGTAAAACTGTTGCGTTTGTTAATACAACTCGACCTAATTGACGAATTAGATTCTTAATTCGTTTATACCATTTATACTACTTACAATAACAGAACATGCAGCTTTTAATCAATTTTCATCGGTGATTGAAAGACGTTGACTCTTTAAAGCAGCGTTTATTCTACAGTGTATATACTGGTAAAATTGTACGAGCATCGTGGGGTGGGGTAAGTCTTGTAAATTAGGTAAAATTAAACCTACCATCTTAACAGCGGCCCCAAGTCCGGCAAACATGTTGATGACCTGATCATGCCGCAGTTCCTCCACGTTTACGCCATTGACACTGATCAACTGGTCCCCTTCCCTGTGTGTGGACAAAAACAATATTGTAAGGCGTGTGTATAATGGTAAGTGGTAAGCACCCCCTTTTATCACCTTAGTTCTCGTTCCTTTCGTAAGGTGACTTCTGTTTAATATGAACCCACTCTAAACCATTTGAACACTACCACTCAAAACTCCCTATCTGAGAAGTAGTCCTGTTATCTTGCTCTGGTGCTTAAAGTCATGGAAGAAGCAACACATTAAAGTATGAAGCTCTTCAAGCGTCCAGTGTGCGGTCATATATCAGGCAAGAAGTTAACGTTCTCCTGGTTATAATCTCTAAGCAGACGGAAGGTAGGACGTTTAAGTGCGATTTGGCGGCATCTAGATCTAGCGTGTCATGTTAGTGTAACGTTGCCTTAAAGCTTTTCTAAATCTTGACGTCGCCTTAGAAAAATGCACTACTAGAAAGTAACTAACCATCTCAAAACGCGGTGGTGAAACCGAGCCGCATCATAACATCTGCTTGAGAAATTAGATACAAGTAGGTGCGGTCAAGGAGCTTTTGGTGCGGGTGCGAAAATTCCATTGTCTCCCGCGACAGAAGGATGCCAATAACAACAAGGTACATGTACGGACAGGTGAAAGGCGGATCACTTTGGGGCGTGAGAAAAGGGGAAACGAGAAAAGGAACTGGTACTAGATGCTCACAGTTCCTCACACATTCCTGTGCGCCTAACTGGACACAACTTTGGTACACAAAGGAACTAGTAGGCTCCGTGTCAGGCACTTTGATTTTGCTTACTTAGTACTGCTTGGTCCGTATGTCTTCCTGTTGAGATGGCATTTTGTCTTATGGCTCTTGTAGACGGACCGTGGACGCCAGCGTTATTTTTTACACCATGTATAAACACTAGGCTACCAAAACCCGAAGCAAACATAATAATATAAATACATCATGTTAGGTTATGAATATGTTAATATGGTAATCAATACATGTTTAGGGGACTTTTGTAATTGATAGCTAAGGGTTCTCTTGCAAATCAGTTACCAAGTTCGTTGAAGGGACCACCCTAGAGATTCAAAACTGAAAATATGTAAAAATGTTTTAAAAAAGAAGTGCTTTTTTTTCCATTTTGAATATATTTTTGGTCCGAATAGGAATCGCTTTAAATTGCGAACCAATACGTCTGGTTTGCCGTGTATATCATATCCATGCCGTGGGTTTGGAATTTGGTTGCCTTGCTCGTAAGTCACATGCTGGTGAGTCACCGAAAGTTGAAAGGGACCCCCCCCCCCCCGACAACGCGCCAATGCCAGTGAATTGCCATGGAAACCGCCTCAGGGTGTCATGCACTACAAACCGCAGTACACAGTCCAAGTTTGCTTCTTATATATACACTAATTATCTCATGACGTTCAATCTTTTTAGTACTATATAGTAGGTAAAGATATTTTTCGAAAATTTTAGTCTTTTTTCCATTTTGAATATGTTTTTGAAGCAACCGGTCCGAAAAAGAAACGCTTCAAATTGTGGAAAATACGTCGGGTTTCCATGTATATCATACTAATACCGAGGGTTTGGATGTTACCTTGATTTTTTTAAGAGTCACATGCTGTTGAGTCACCTAATGTTGAAAGGGAACCCCCGTGGCAACGCGCCATTGCCAGTGACGTCATTACCATGGAAACCGCCTCAGGGTGCCCAGTACAAGGTCGCTTCTTAGTAAATGCACGTACTAATTATCTTATGACGTTCAGTCTTTTTAGTACCAAAAAATACTACATGAAAAGATGACAGCATTTCTTACAGAAGAATCGGATAAAGTAACCCCCTACAAAGCGTCCTGTCTTATACAAGTTTGTTTCTAAAATGCTCTCATTATCTGTATATGTTGTTTTTAGTTTCACAAAGTGACTAGATAAAAAGATAATAATAGCAGTTATTTACAATGACGAATGATAAGCGGTTACGCCTACAGAGCGTCGTGTTGAAGTAATTATCTGTTGACGTTATACATGATTGTTTTCAGCATATACGATAAGTCAAGGAAAAGAGAAGAATATCTTATGATATTGTTGAAGATATCTCGACCGTTTTAAGTTTTTCACACCAAGCGAGTAACCGCACCACCTAATGACATTGATAGAGAATGCAAATTAGATTATTTGCTAGGTCACTATTTTGTTTGGGACAAGGGGTAAACATCTACTACATGTATTTCTTCATGCTTAAGTCAATGGGAAAAATCGAAGGGACCGACAAAAAGTGGCCACTATGGCCAGGTAGTCGCTATGCAAAGGTGGCCGCTAATACCGGTTTGACTGTAGTATAGCAGAAGGGATTTTCGTTCTATCCACTTTTACGAGACTTTTACAAATTGTCAGGTCACAAAACAAACGGGGACTTCCCACCACACTCGTGCACCGAGGGCGTAACGTGGACTTTGTAACTCCGTGTAAAAGTCGGTTTTTGTTGATTCAAAATTTACTTAACGACAGGGCAAACACAAAGGGGGACTTCCTACCGGTGGGCAGGGTACGTCCACCCACAGAAAAACACACGTCGAGGCCGAAGTAACGTGGACTAGGTTTTACCAAGCTTTTACAGGCCTTTTCTACCTACCGAGTTCACGGCGATTGTGTCTTACTCTATGAAGCTAATTCATATGCAGCTAACGTATAAATTCTATCCCTACCCTCTGCTCTATTAGTTGCTATCGTCTAGTCTAGAGTAAACGATCACTGACAATCGTGTGAAAGCAGAACAACAGCAGAATAGAGAACTAAGTTATTGTTTCTGTTGTTTCACAATGTACACAAAGAAGTGCTGGAATGCAATGTGGTCTGCAAATCACACAACTGCTAACGTTACAAAATGCAAAGAGGACTTGAAAAAAGGAAGAAAAAGTCGCCATACCTGACGCCCGCTCGATGGGCCAAGCCGCCGGCCGTCACGCGGGTGAAGGTGTGGCGGGACCCGTAGACGCAGGCCCCGACGTCCGTGGGAATGCCGCCCGGGGAAAAGCTAACGCACACCACGGTGATCGGGTCGATCACGTCCGGGTACATGGGCTGGAGCTCCGGGAACTACAGGAGTAGAGAACAAATGGGGAAAACATGTTAAGTTTATGATTGGGCAATATTCTAAAGTCTTGGTACATGGGCTAAAGCTCCGGGAACTACAGGCCTACAGGGGTAGAGAATATACGAGAACATGTCAAGTTTATGATTGTGGCAATATGAATATTCTGTGCAAAACTTATCAACCCGTGGCGCCGAATGGCCTAGCGGACACTAGTTCCGTACCTGGCACCCCTGACTACACGTTGTGTCCTTGTTAAAACCACCTGTTACAATTTTCAACGGGCGATATTTTCAAATATCATTTCCCCACAACATCTGCTTTGAGATTTCTCTCCTATACCTAGCCGTCCCCGAATACATTACAGTGATTACCACAAAGCAGGAAATCCCCAGATGGCGTATTCAGTTCGAGAACTTGAGCATTTGAAACTTACGAATAACACAGCTTTAAAGAAGAATAACGTTACGCTCTGCGGATAATGTTCGAAATTTAATACAAACTCCCACAAGAAAATAAACACTGTGCAGCTGTACCATTGTTGAACAATGGCCAAACTTCGGCATTGCGGCGGGCGAATACTATGCATTCCCGTGCGACCATAGCGAATCTAAGCACATTTTTAAGTCTTTTGAAATATAGATAGATGTTTATACTTACTTCTGGCTCGATTGGTACACTCGCACACCAACAGCAGCCGCAGCATTTTGACGAACTCTTCCCCATGTTGTGTCTTGTTCTTTGTTGGCCGGTTTCACGCACTAAAATGAAGACTACGACCGTTCAGTCTTGTTGCTCTCTCTAGTCTGGATAACTTGCCAGCAGGGCCGACCCTTCTTATGCTCTGAGCGGGGGAATTCCCTCTCATTTTCGGGGAAATGACGGCATAAGTTCCCCCACGGATCTTCCACGTCACGATAGAAACCATGTAACTCGGAAAAGCGGAAGTGTGCCCCTCTGCGTTAACCTGTATGCCCTTATATGGAAGTGGGCGTGTTTTTGAATGGATTGGACCCGCGCCGTGCTATGTCTTCAAGAAGATGTGTGGCTGTAGTCGGTATATTTGTTCGTATTATCCAAAATGTTATAAAGGCGTCTTTTTACAAATTCTTGTCATTATACAATGGAAGCAAGCAAACAAACGTAGAGCTTTCAATGTGTAAAGAAACCAGGTAAAACTACACACCTGTTCGAGATCACCTGACCGTGAAGGACCCAGGCCAGTTCCCGAATTCTGAGCATAAGCAGAACTGAGGACACTATTAACAATAGACTCCTTCAAATGTTTTGGACGCATAGGGGGCGGAGTTTTTCTTTTTCTGTATTTGTATGGAGTTCATCTGTAAAATATCAATATAAAACGTTCAGATTAGAATGCACAATATACGGTACTTGACCAATTTTGGGGCATTAATTCTAATTAAGCCGTGATTCTATACATAGATTTCACAAGAGGAAATCATTATTGCAAAAACTCATGTGTGATAATTGTAAAACGTATGTCATGAACTTAAACGTTGTTAATGGAAACGGTGGCGTCATGTTGACGCCATCAGATGACGTCCGATATCGTGAATTATTTTTAGTGTAGAGTCAGCCATAGGTTGTCCTAACCAGAAACTACAGCAAAAGTATACCTGTACTGTTTCTGTGCAGTGTTGCTAAGTATTGGTATCCAAGCAGATACTAGAAGGGGCGGACACGTTTTTAGTAATTTAGTTACCGTAAGTTGTTACTTAGTTACAATCCTTCCCACATCTTTCAGTGTGTATAGGACGGTGCCTATCTCCATTTCTACAGCCCACAGGCCACACAGTTCTGAAAGAGTGGTATTGGGAGTGGAATGTGATGTAGTTGTATCATACTCTTTTCACTTAGTAGAATATGATTCTTGTATTGGTTGATTTTATGTATCTGTCAACTATTCTTTTTGCGACCTGTACTGTTATGGTCTTCATTCGTTTATTCATTAATTTATTTACTCATTCATTCATCCATTCAATTATTCATCCATTCATTCAATTCATTTATCCACTAACTTGCTCACTCACTCACTAACTCATTCATCCATTCATTCATACATGCATTCATTTATTTATTCGTTCGTTCATTCATTCATTCGAATTCAGTCAGTCATTCATTCAGATATGTTGAGTGCTAACAGAGACAACAGTATGGCCAGGTCTGGGTCTCAACCCGCGACCTTCCCATTGCACCCTAAAGCACACATTCTACCCACCGCCCACCGGAAGTTTTGCTGAAATACCGATGTTTATAATAGATAAAGTGCAGATGTGTATCACAAAAGCGGGGGTGACTAGTGGCTTCCTATGTTATGTTGTCTATTTTATTGTCGGCACGAACGCGTGGGTCGCATCGCTACGGCACACCTGGTTTGCGTAAACTCAGCCATAGAAACGTTATTGTCATAATGCAGACGGTACAAAGGTTGTTACTACAGCACCAGACGTCATAAAGTGTATATCCCCACCGGAAGCGGAAATGACTTGAGTAGCCGTAAGAAAGAAAAAGATTTTGAGTTTTAGGGTTGGAAAAAGTCATCACATTCCTGTGGGGAAAAAAGGTAATAGTTTCCCCTATACAGTCTCCCTAAGACGTGAAGCTAGAGAGTTTTCGAACAGCTAGTTGCGCCACGGTTCGCATTTTCAAGTACACAGCGAAGCAATAGCCCAGTTGCCGTCCAATAACACTCGCTGGCCTATTTTTTTCAGAGCAGCGACTGTAATTACATAAGGTAACTAAGGAACGGATCGATGGCACCTCAATAGTCTCCAAGCAGACGTGTCAACTAGATGAACAAAGAGAAGAATTTGGCATGGGATTTCAGTCTTTTGCGGTCTATCCAGCTATCCGCCGACCGGTCAGTTCACTCCTAGTAGGCTTTTATTCCTAAATTGGCCAAAGTCCCCTATTACTATTCGACCAGGCGGGAGTCTGGTAGAGACTAGCACCCCAACACCATTCTCGAAAGTGGACCACCCTAATCTCCAAACAGATCCTACGGTAGCATAAGATAGCATCAGAAGCTTACTCTCCCAGAAGAGGCTGGGTCGCGGAGATAGTAGTGGTCAGGATTTTTATTAGGGAGCGAGCCGGTAAAAATCCCGGCCACTACTATTTCCGCGACCCAACCTCTGCTTGGAAAATATAAAAAGCTGGCAGACGAGTGAAGCCGGCATAGGATGTTCCCGTTTAACTCCCTTTGGACGACTATACTCCTTGGCCGGCTTTGATACTATCTTAAGATACCGTAGGATCTGCTTGGAGATGAGACCACTCCGACAGTTCTTGAAAGTGTGTTGGGTTCTTTTTCGTGCAGAGGTGCCCAGTGTGACGCATGAAGCAACCCCACACGCGGGGACGCCGGCTTTGCATCGCCTTTAGAAGTTGTTCTTACAGCCTTTGGCGAGTTGAGAGACTTTGAGACATTAACTTTGCACCTAACCTCTACCAGGTCCCGTGGATCGCTGGTTAGATTGGACTAATAGAGTGAATGCTAAGGCAGTCGGTCGGCCAGAAAAGTCAGAACGCGACCCGCTACTTTTTTTTTACCAGCGACCCGTGGAGCCTGGTAGAGGCTAAGTTGCACCCAACGCGTCCTAAATTTAGAAAATGTTACACAATTACGGGAGATGCGATGAAATGCACGGGAGACAATGGTAGAACCACAAAAGATATCCTGTAGTATTCTCTTGACTTTTACGGTAATGCATACATGCGGACGTTAAGCTGTTTCACTTTACAGACCAATCAAGTTGCTCCCTAAGGTTCATACATTATCAGTAGAGTCGAATGGCTGGACTGAAGGACAAAAGATCAAAAGGTGTCTGGTTCGATTCCTGACATTTCTGGCCAGCTAGGGAAAGGCAACTTTATAATGATACACTAGGAACCACTTCCAGCTCCGGAGGCAGGTACTTCCGGCGCGCTTCGCATTCTATTCCAGGTAGCCCCAGTATCATGCCCATAAGCAATGCATAGTTGGCATCCACCTGTCTCGGAAGACAATGGTAGGACAGTTACTCGCCGCCGTGGGTTAGGCGATCTGTCTGCGTGGCCTGCACGTGACTTTTTTTAAGGTGAAGGAGGGGTGTGCACTCCACCCTCTCGACTACTGGCGTACAGGGACAAGAACTGCATGCCACGTGTAAGACGGCCCCCAGCGGATGCAGGTTTGTTGTTTTGAGTTTCCGTCTCCTAGGAGGACTTCCGACCCCTTCCAACCCCATAAGCAATTTTGTGTGTAAGGGGAGGGGGGTCCTTTTGCGGATTTTTTGGGCATGGAAATTCAACTCTTCTACAGGTTATTTCCTGCGTTTTTGGAGAGTATTTCAAAGTAAAAAAAGAAACTGAGGACTCACAACGGTCGATAACAGTGCTGTCAATAGAAGATTCATTGATCACGTCATCTTTCTGTTACAATACATTTGAAAACTGACATTCGTGATTCACTATTTCCATACGAGCTTAGTAGCGCCACGCATCTCCATGGACATGTCATGTCCAAGTTCTTGGCTGGATGTGGCCCGGCCACAAAGTCTGTGACGTCACGGCACTGAGTGGGGCAAACCCCGGCGTTTCCCGCGCTGCAGCTGATAACCTGTGGTAACCCCGTGACGTCATACCTAAGGTACACCAGATTTCATGAGACTGACACCACAAGCAGATTTGATCTCTCACAATGCAATATGAGGTAAATGCATGCTTTTATAGAAGATACTTATACACACGATTAGCCCCACTTGATTTTGACATGATATTTCGAATGAACTCTTGTTAGACCTATATTGCTTAGTGAGTAAAACTTTAAAATTAATTTTGTATTTCTATTTTGCAGTTCATAATTGAAAGTTAGAGAGTCACTGTAGTTTTGGTTGTGCAAATACTGTAAATGCAGAAACTTTCGCGGTGGTTTAATGGTCGCTTCACCGCGAAATTAAAGCCACCGCGAACATTTTTCCAAGGCAGTAAGAGACTACAGTGCATGGTGCTACCGCGAACTTAAAACCATCGCGAAATGTCCTTTTCCCGCTACCGCGAAATTAAATCTCCGCGAACTTAAATGCGTTTATAGTAATGCAATAGAATAAATCTAGAAGGAGGTGTCTGGTGTGCCTTCACGTGTATTATTGTGAAGGATATAATATCTCACACTTCATAGAGTTTATCTATTTTATTTGTTTATTTATTTCAATTCACCACAAAGTGTTTGGGAGGGCAAAACAGGTCCTGCAGGGCGACCTTTACAAGTTGCCCTACCTCACATGTAGAATGTGTGAACTTTGTTCAGGTATCGAGGTTTAAAAACAGGTGGTCACTAATCGTCAAGAAGCTCAACGTTTTCTGACTGCCGGGCGTCCGTCTCTGACAACATTTCACAACGATATGTTCAGACAGCCTCCGTGAGTGTGAGAGATTCACGGTAAACGTTACAATCTTTCACTTTAACATCTGCTTGAAGATTATACGGCCTTGTCGTCATGATGTCGCGAAGTCACCCCCGGCAAATGAAATGGTACCATCCAAGATGGCAGCGCTCCCAACCCGGAAGTGGCAGACTGACAAAATTTTTCTTCTTTCTCTCTCTTTCCTGGCTCTGGTTGCTTTGGCAACCACGTCAGGCAACAGACAGCTGTTTGAAGACTTCGTGGTGAAGTTTGGGAAGAAATATCAGAGCAAAGAAGAGTATTGGAGAAGATATCACGTCTTTAAGGTGGGCGTACAAATTATTGCTATGCAACGAGAACACTTTGCTTTGCAATAGATCATTAGATGGTGTATTATGGCAATTTAGCTGTGAAGCGCTATACATTAAAAGCATATATTGCAAGATTTTTAGTTCAAGATTCTTGTAATACTGTTTTATTAAAGTACACAGTCACTCACACAACGCTTGGTGACATTATTTATACTTCTAAGCATCCATCTCGATATATGAATTCTATCACATGTCTACCATTATGTAGTAGACTTAGACTTAGACTTAGTAGCTCCCACGTCGTGTGACGCATGAGGCAGTCAATGAAGTCCAGCATGTAGTAGCAAGGAGGTTAAATATAAAGCCTCCTTGGTAGAAGTTGGCATTCATCGTTCTCGTAAGATTGTGAATAATGAATTGTGTAATCTTCAAGCATATTTACCGGTGGCATAAGACAGTATCAAAAGCCGGTAAAGCAGTGTCCATCTACCACCAGGCCAGGAGCTTGGCCCAGCATTTGATACTATCTAATGCCACCGGTAAATCTGCTTGGAGATCAGAACTGTCTACAAATGTCCTGTATTAAATGTGATCCAGGAGAGCGTGTTGCGCCATCAGCAGCTGAACCATGGCAGGACAGCCAGCTCCGCTCTGTACGGGGTGAACCAGTTCTCCGACCTCACGCCCGCTGAATTCCGTGGTAGGTACATGTATATGGATTATGGACTGAAGGGGTGGGTACAGGATTGGGTGACTGTCTTTCCAGGGATGATCTACTAATAATACTAATATGAGTGGTGTCTAGCCTGGGTACTATCCGGAAAGTAGTTTGCGTTTATTATTATATACAGTCGCTTCTCTGCTATTCCGTCTGGGATCCTGGACCACATTAATGTCTGTAATTGTCCAAATTTTGGACGAGGGTGCTTATTGGTGAATGAAGGAATGGGTTCAAGCGTGGAGTTTGGAAACTTGTTTTATTATACCAAGGAATAATGGACAGGGTTATATAACATGTAAAAATGTTCTTGTAATAAATATTAGCATTAGTCTATTTGTTTAAGTTTAGCCAGATAGATTCTCCTAACATTTCTATCCCAAATTTATTTTCCACAGAAAAACACCTCTCCTTGATCCAAACAGATGGAAGACTTCACACCAGTAATGTCACAGGTAAAAATTCAGCGCAGTCGACCTACGACCCTGGGTACAGCTTCAAAGTTCCTAGCGATGTTCCTCCAATCTGGGACTGGCGAAACAACAAGACTGTCACCGCAATCAGGGACCAGGGCAGTGTAAGGCACCATTAAATTATTAGCTTACTTCTTGATGTAATTAATAGTTAATGACCTGTTTTTCTCTCAGTGTTTATGGTGTCATAGCCCAGCTCCCCAGTCACTTGTAACCCCCACACAAACAACTGAGTCAACTTTGCTCACTCGGTAGTTTATTTTGTGGTGATAGGTTGCTGACCAGTCATTATGTCAGTATAAAACCTAGGGGATGGTGGGTCATTAACATAATTATCATATCGCCAGTTCACCCAGATGCTGACATTGTTGAAAAGTTGAAATCCCATCATATAAATCCTACTATTGTGCATTATTGAGTTATCACTAAAGCATGGCTTTCTTCTTATTTGTCCATGCTTTCTGGCTGTATAAGTAATAGGAATGGAGGTTTGTGATCAGTCAACACTGCCTAGCCATTCAATAGGTTGCATTTTATCCCTGAACAGAACAATTATCAGCAAAAATTGTCCTTGTTTGGATGCTCATTTATTGTTGTGTTTTCTTTTCTACCCATATGGACTCTTGCTGACTGGGCATTCTGTTGTACATGGAACAGTGTGGAGGGTGTTGGTGAGTTTGTTTTGTGTTTCTCTCCTTTTAAGTAAATCTTAAAAGATATAGTTAAAGAACTGAAGTTTTACTTTTCACCTGTTCAATGTTTTCATTTTCATGTACATTTTCATTTGTTTGTGTGTGTGTGTTTGTGTCTGTGTTCAAAAGACAGCAAAAATTCTTTCTGCGCCTTCCATCAACTTTAGTTTAGTCCCTATTAAAACAATGAATTGACAGTTTTCTTTTGTGTTTTCAGGGCATTCAGTATTGTGGAGACAATCGAGAGTCAGTGGTCCATCGCAGGGCACCCATTGGAGGAATACAGTGTACAACAGGTCTGATTTTTACTTACTTCAACCCAAGAGAGCGAGGTTTAACTTGTGTGTCTTACTTTCTGCACAGGTTTCACTCACCTGCTAACTCAGTCAAGTACTCTTAGTCCTACTCACTCACTCAATCAATCACTCACTTAGGCTGAGGATGTTCATTCTCAATATAATTGCCATATTACAATACTTACATGTCCTGGTATTTTGTATGTCAGCCTACATGGTAGCATTGAAATGTGGTACAGGTGAAGGGGTGAAGTCTGCTATCTCTGATTGCCTTGTTATATATGTTATACAATGCCATCCCAAACCCCTGCAGGTGTTGGACTGTGACCGTACGAAGGGAAGTCACGGCTGCAGGGGAGGTGACACCTGTAACGCTCTATCCTGGATGAACCAGGTTTGCATTCAAAACTTTCTCCTCCCAGTCTTGCATGGAAAAAAGGGTACCTTACAAGAAATATCATAGTCAAGGATCCTTTCTGGTTCGGCTTGTATAGTGTCCGTTAGAGGTAGTAAAATAAATGTTGTGTTCAGGTTTCCGGACAGACCCTAGCAAAAATCTACTGACCCTAACGTTTTTAAGTCAGCTGCTGGCAAGGGGCATAGAATTTTTAGGAACGCAACATTTTTTTGCTAGGCCTTAGCGACTCTAGGCCTAGACAGTATTTTGAATTTGAGTAGTTTGTCATTGAGCCTTAAATTGGTTGATGATGTCCTAATTTCTAATTCCAAAATTGCCAGTGAATCTAGCATAATTTTCTAACTATCATACTGACAAAAGTAATGGGTCCTAATTTGAATTTTTCCATGTTTTTCAGACAACTGCCAACCTTGTTCCTAAAAAGGACTATCCTTACACAGGGAAAGACGGAGAGTGCAGATTTTTCACCAAGTAAGTCATTAGTTACTTACACGTACATGTTACATGTACATGTTCATTGTACTTCAGGTATACTGGTAGCTGCATTTTTGGTTGGTCCACTAGGGGTCATCACTGCAGCATACTAGTATACTAGTATTCCAAACTTCTTAGTGAGCAACTCCTAAGCTTTATTTGGGCTCGACAGATTTATGATGAGAGATGAGTCTAACTCATTGTGATTGTTGTTTCCTATTCCAGCACCACGGACAGTGTCCATCTCACTAACTACACCTGCAGAGGGTAAGTTGCATCCATGTGCTGACATGTAATTTTTGTAATATTGTTCTTAGAAAGGATGCTTAGGCTCAGGGAAAAAATGTTGTGTTTCTGGCAAGAAACTTTTTGGGTGTGCGTGCGTGCGTGCGCGCATGTGGTAGCAACCCCTGTTTGAGGAAACATTTCTATTGCATAGGAAAAAGCGGTAAAAGCAGATCCTCCAAATTGGGTCTCCTTTATATGTTGACACCCTGCAAATATCATTACATGCTATATCATATTGATGTGAAAATAGGCTTCTGTACCAACTGATGGAGAAATGTTTCTGTTGATGCTGAAGTTATGAGAACCACGAGGATGAGATGGTGTGCCTGCTGCACGACCACGGCACGCTGGCGATCATCGTGGACGCCACCAGCTGGCAGGACTACCTGGGCGGGATCATCCAGCACCACTGCTCGCACGACTACAACAACCACGCCGTGCAGATTGTGGGATACAATGTCAAGGGTAGGTGTCACACTGCTGTTCAAGGTCAAGGGTAGGTATCACACTGCTGTTCAAGGGTGGTAGGTATCACACTGATGTTTTATCAGCATCCTCCAGCACCACTGCTCACACGACTACAACAACCTTGCTGTGCAGATCGTGGGATACAACGTCAAGGGTTGATATCACACTGCTGTTCTTCTTGTGGGTCTCACACTGCTGTTTTATCAGCATCATCCAGCACCACTGCTCGCACGACTACAACAACCACGAGCAGATCGTGGGCTACAACGTCAAGGGTTTGTCTTACACTGCTGTTCTTGTCATGGAAACCTGATACAACTTCAAACACAGGGTATCACACTGCTGTTCTTATCATGAGCTACAACGTCAAGGGTAGGTGTCACACTGCTGCTCTTATCATTAGCTACAATATCAAGGGAGGTATCACACAGCATCAAGGGTGGGTATCACATGGCTCATCATTTGGCTACAACATCATGGCCTCAAGATGTGCCAAAAAGCAGCTACTCAAGCAACTGGATATAATGTTGGTCAGTGTCCCTGACAAAAGATAGTGGATGCTATCTGAAATGTCTGACAATTTCCAAAATCATATCCAGTTGCTTGAGTAACTACTTTTTGGCGTACAAGACATAATTGCTGCAATTCTCAACTTGTCCACAAGGTGTCCTCACTGCAGCATGTCTATTTCAGGTGATGTTCCTTACTTCATAGTGAGAAACTCCTGGGGCTCTAGTTGGGGGCTGGATGGGTACCTGCACATCAGGATAGGCAGCAACTTGTGTGGTAAGTTCAGCATCTTTCTATGTATGTAGTTAAATGTGGTTTGTAAATCAGAGTGAGAAATTACAAGTTAATTAGGGCAAATTGCTTTTTTTTGCATGGCTTTTGTAATTCTTGTTTAAAGGTTATGGGGATTTTATTACTGTTAACAACAACTATTACTGTTAAATTACACAGAAATATGGGCTGATCATTTCAAAGACACTATTCTTACAAATCTGCTGTACATGTAACATATATCTTGTTCCTAAATGATTTTCTTCTAAGGTTAAGCTGTATTAACTGAAAACACCTGTATGAAGAGGTTTATCTTGTCTTTTTTCAGGTGTGGCCAACCAGGTGTCCACTGTGTCTGTGTGAGGGAGGGGGTCGGAGTTCAGATTTACTGTAAATTCAGTTATTGTAGTAGAGAATTAATCTTACAGAGGGGGGGGGGGGTAAAGGCGTCTTTGAATACTCTGAGGTTGGAACAAATTTGTAGTACAGTATCAAATTACTGTAGAAGCCTTTTAATTGCACTACGGGTAAACGTACCCTTCTGTTTATTGCACGGAATCCCCAAATCCCAAAGAAGTGCGGTCCATCAAGATGACTTCACATAAATTTCGCCCGGACAATTGCACGAAATACGCTGGCAAATGGGATGTGCAATTAAGCGGCTTCTACTGATGTGATGGAAATGCATCTTAGTGGTAGAGGGGTCACCACAAAAACACAACTGCTGTAAACATTTTGACATGTACAGTATAGCAATCACTAAAATTGTAAGTTGAACATCAGGACTCCAGCATGCTAGCATGCATTTTGGGAAAGAGTCAAATATATACTAGGAGCATACTAGCATGCAATTGTAATAATTGTCTGTAAATAACTATGGTATACATTGTATAAGTTGCATGACTGTGTATTAAAAGAGTGTATATTTTTAAAGAACATAATTTCTAAGTGAAAAAACAGGTGTTTGACCAATTCAGAAGGGCCGATTTGATGTATTTTTTCTCACCAAATTCTACCATCTGTACCACCATAGCAAGGCCTTCTTGGAGGCTGTTCAAAAATCTACTATTAGCCTTAGCAAGGAGAGTAGCAAGAACATTATACTGACCATTGCTTCTACTCATGTACGTTAAAGATGCAAGAAAATTTGAAATATAATTTGATGAAATATTATGGGAAGAAGCTTTTATCCAAGTTGAGATATTATCCCCTTTAATGTATACAGGTTACAGTTAAACATGAAAGTGTCACATCTACTGTAATTGTAGTCATACAAATAACACAAACAATAAAGTAGACAAAATTACTCGAAGTTTCCCCAACCACATTGTTTATTTTTCATCTAATTTCAGATCCATTCCCAAAACTAAAAAAGATATTTTACCATGAAAAGTGAAATGATATTGTTACTTAAACTATTTACACTTTTGGTCCATACACCCCAAAAAGGCACTGAAATATATTGCATTTGGTCACAATCGTGTACGATATAAACCTTTCTCACATAACAAGCATGTACGTTGTAATATAACACAATATAGTCCAGCACAGGTGTTTGGAACATGTAGGTTTCAGAGCCATTGCACGAGAAGTTTGGTGGGTACATGTATAAACATGTTCAAAATGAACTAGTCTAGTAGTTCATGTAGTTTTTATGTTATTGGCCGGTGCAGTACGTTACGTACATGTACATTGCAAAAGCCAGGACTACAAGCTGTTGTTATACATTATGTACAATGTATTTACTACATGTGTACCACAATGCTGTTTTACAAATTTCCATTTATGTGAATAGTACGACAACCAGTAGAATCATGTTTGGTCATTGGGCTTCATACACTGTATTGCAAAATATTTTAGCCCAGAAAAGGCCAATCCAAAGTACATTATGTGCATGTATTCTAAAACAACATCAAAGTTTGTTTGCTATTACATTGTGTGCTAGCGACATTTTGGTATAAAGACCAATACCATAGATGACATCCCTTAAGCACTTAGTTGACCTCAACAGACATCTAAAGATAAAAATGTATCACAACTTTGAACGGATGGCAACTTTATCTAAAGTTTATGACAAACTTGACACTTAGGAAAATGGGGAAACATTTCACCCCTGCAGTACAGATGGAATGTTCTTGTACATCTGTTTTGGTCGATTTGGCAGTCTTCATAAGGTAATATATTTGGCAACTTTTCACTTTCAATAAACAGAATTCACATTTTATCACATGATACTGTGTAAGTCTACAAGCTGCTCAAGACTCACATATATATGGCCTCCGTTGGTCAATACTGGCAATAGTAAATTCATGATTACAGCTTTGGCGTCCAAGCCACATAAGAAATTGCTGTGTTTCTGTCCAGTTTCATCAGATTCTGACCTTTTTTCCACTGATGGCCTTGACAGTACACTACATTGTACAATATTTGTGCGAATACAAGCGTATACGTAGATAGTTCTGATAAACAAACATTTTTGGCAACAGAAATTTTCTGAATGGCACAATGACACTACATGCAAGACTTAATAGTCTTGATAACTGATGGAGAAGTAAGAACAAAACAAAAAAAAACACATAATTACGTGTGTTGTAAAATCTTTCAGATCAACGGCTCAATGAGGAACATAATTCTTTGCATAGAGTATGACACTACATGCAAGACATAATAGCCTTAATAATTGAAGAAGAAAAATTTGAACAAAACGAAAAAACACAATTCCGTGTGTTGTAAAAGCTTTCAGCTTAACGGCTCAACGAGGAACATAATTCTTTGCATAGAGCATTTGACACTACATGCAAGACATAATAGCCTTAATCATTGGAGAAGAGAAATAAGAACAAAACAAAAAAACACGGCTTTCAGCTTAACGGCTCAAATAAGTAACGTAATTCTTTGCATAGAGCATATCAGGCAAAATTAATTCTATTGCAAGGTTCTTGGACTACATACAAACAAATGAAGGAAGTCTCCAAGACAGACAAGCTCTTTCACGGCTCTTTTGTTATGTTTGCTTTGTCCAAGAACCATTATTTTATGTATACTTGACACCAACATAACTACAAAATAAACTAATATTCTCTCATATTAAAAGCATTTTCATTTAACCTCAGTTTTCCTGAGTATTACGTGTTTCACCAAATTCACCAGGTCAATAATAAATTGAAAATATATTCTGCTAACTCTATGTAACACTATCTAGATGGCACTTGCACTTAAAGGGATGTATTGTGTAATTAAGGCACCAAAAAACAAATATTCTGAATTTTAAAATCTTCAGTCAGATTGACATTTGTAACTTCTTTTCAACATATTTTGTCACATTGATAAACAACATTAAGGCCACAACCAAATTCCATTACTTCCAAACGGACTGTTGCTATCTGTAGATCTTTGAAGCTTCGCAGGCTTCCTCAACAAACTTCAAGAACAATCCAAGCAAGCTACTGAAACCACATTCCTTAGTTTGTCGGAAAGTTGGACAAAATGGCGGGCAAATCAAGCGGCGGTGGGAATTGCGCATATTTCAAGACATACTCACGGCACAACAAAGTTGTATCATACATTGTGAATATTGCTTTGCAGTGTATTAAAGGGTAAATTTATTACATAATGTATAAAAATGACCGAAAACAGTGACTTCATTTTTTACAATACATCCCTTTAAGAAAGAGAGGTCTTTGGCCTTTGCACATCTAAGATATCAACAGAATTGCAAAAGAAATGCTCTCTTTGCGGGCTTTCTTCACAATACTGTTAGTTTAAGGTACATGGTACATCTGTGTTGAACAACTTTTAAATCAGTTTTGAAACATCCCAGAATAACAACAAGCATTACTGTATATGACAACATGTTGTGTTTAGAGTGGAGTGTTTCCAATGTTTTGGAGCTGAAGTTTCTTTTGGTTCACTCAACCACGAATAATTGTTGAAGCCCTTGTTTCATTCTGTGGAGCACATGATGATCGATACACCAACACAAGAACAAAATACCACAATAGAGCCACATGTAAATTAGTTCTATAGTGTGAAATTATGAGAGCTTTGGACTCTAAAGGGGTCTAATCTGGATACAAAAAGTCAAGGGGGATGTGGCCTGAAGTGAGGGTAGATAAGTAATTCATTATTCCACACAAATTATGACAATGGCATGATATTTTCATCAGTTTGGGACAGACTTTGCTGTGCCTTGTCTCCAGATGATTTTGTGGAAAACATGTGTTGCAAGTTTTTGGTCCTTTTGAAACAGCTGTAATCTCAACAAATTATTGATTACCAGATCCACAAAAACCCCTCTTGACCCTTTAGAATGCATAAGCATTGAGAGCAGCTCTGGCAGACCCCTGAGTACCCTTCTCCCTCTCGACACCGCACTTGTGCTGCGGGTTGAAGCACCCGACGCTCTGACCAACCCGGATCTTCTGCCCGTGGCTCACGTTGAACACGAAACTGTTCGGGGCCTCGAAGACCAGAACGATGGTGGACCCGATGTTGAATTCGCCATACTGGTCGCCCTTGTTTAGCTCCACCCCCCTCCCCAGGTGGTCCAGGAAGATGTGATCGAAGAAGTCTCCGTTTACGTGGTTTTCTGCAGGGTTGTTTGTGTACAGGGCCTGGGGAAATTACACAATACAAAAATAAACGAGATATCAAGACCAGACATTTTGCTACAGTACCTTAAAAAGTCAGTAGGGGGTCCAAATTCCAATCATTTTGAGGTTTCATCAAGACCTGCCCATATACCAAATACTAAGACAATCCACCATGGGCTTCTCAAGTTATCATGTCCTCAGACAGTACTAGTAGAGTTATATATTATTGAAAAGCTTGTTTGTTATTCTTTGAAATTTTACCATTTTTGTCATGATCCTATATTCAATGGTCCTAGTTTAAAAGTAGGTCACAAACCAAAAATGTTAAGATTCAAAATATTCAACAGTTTTCAATGGTACTGACATATTCATTGCAATTGATTACACATTTTTGGGTAGTGCTAGTTCAGTCAGTCATCAACTTGGGAAGCTTGCTGGACCCTCCTACTCCAATCCTCCCAATCCTCCTTCAGTACCTATTATCAGTAGTAAAGCAAATCAAAGACTGCTCACCGTGTCAAAATAGATCTTGATGGAGCCGACGTTGGTGGCACCGACCGGGCTCATGGAGAAGAACCCCTCGGACCAGCGGCCGGACAGGACGACACGCTCGTTCAGGTTGAAGACGTTGTGTACACAGCTGAGTATCCAGGGGTTCACTGTTGCCAGGGCACCTGCAATGGACGTAGGGATACAAGTTACAGATAGGACATGACTGTTATTGGGTAGGGTCAGGTGCTTAATTGTAAGGAACTTACAATAAGCTAGGCTAAATCGAAAGGACCTGGCTGGAGCTACTACCTTTCCATGCTAACATATGAGACCTTGATCACTGTGACAGGAAGATGTCCTTGATCTCAGAAGTGTCAAAGGTTCTGCCCACTGACCTGGGAAATGCCAAAGGTTAAATGTTATGCCCCCTGACCTGGGAAGTGTCAAGGGTTAAATGTTATGCCCCTTGACCTGGCAAGTGTCAATGGTAAGCCCTCTGACATAGGGAATGTCATATAGATTAAATGTTACGCCCCGTGACCTGGGAAATGCCAGAGGTTAAATGTCATGCCCCCTGACCTGGGAAGTGTCAAAGGTTAAATGTCATGCCCCCTGACCTGGGAAGTGCCTCCTGTGCAGGACCTCCCAGTCTGCAGGTGAGTGGAAGCGGTGGTAGTCGCCAGGTGCCAGGTAGATGGTGATGTGGAACAAGCTGTTGACATCGGGGTGCTCCAGGATCATGTTCTGGTAGTCGTCTATTCCAACTTCTTCCTGCAGACAAACATATACATGTCAAGAAAAGGAAAAACTTTCACTTGATTCATCTAGTCGACTGTATAGCAAGAAATACTGCCAGGGCTACCCAACTAACCGGAGGCTATTATCAAGGTTATGTACAGTTGAACAAATGTTGGTTGACCCCTGACCTGGTAACCTTTGGCCAATCCCCAGTTGTTGTTACTGCGTCCGAGGAACCTCTCAAGCGAGTAGGTCACGCCCTTGACCTGCTCCAGCTGGCTGTTGGTCACCCGGCCGAAATGCACCACTGTCCCATCGGCAGGGCTCACCTGTAGGGAGAAGATGGTATGTTCCAATCAGCTTCCTCGATCAGAAATAACATGAAATGTGTAGGATGAAAGGTTAAATTCTCATTACTAATCTGTATAGCCTCCGTAGCAGGCTATCTAGGGGCCTTTTTTTGACACATAATACACCTTTGCTGGCCATTTCTTTTTGTACTGGGTCGCTGGTTGCCGACCATCCCCGATTACTGGATGGCAATCAGTGACCCATATCAGTGACCCATTTCTATGAGCCGAAAAAAGGCCCCAGAGAGCCTGCTACAGAGGCTAAATCCGTACAGGTAAAAACTGAGTACTAGGTAGTAATTTACCACTGGTATCCTGCATACCATATATCATGACATGTATACAGTAGAATTGTTTTAGTCAGTTTTGTGACCTCTCCCACTGCATTAAATCATGACATCGTGAAGAAGTGACAATTGCCTCAGGCATTAGCACGACTACTACAAATTAGTACAATGCTACCTTTGTCTGCAAAGAAGGAGTAGCTTGTCCACTACTGACTTTTCTTCATCTAAAACAACAACAAAAAAGGTTGCACAAAAGACGGCCTGATAAAGTCTTAATGCTTCATTCTAAAAAGAACATCAAATTGTACTTACTATTCTGTGAACAGGATCTAAAGGTCTTGCATTGGGTTTGAGTCTCCTTGTGAAGAAGTCTTGTATGCATGTGTACTGAGAGGGGTCCGAGACAAGGGCTTCCTTAAGGTTCGCGCCAAACAGCCAGCAGTAGAAGCGGACGAGCGGGCCGCGCAGCCAGACGGGAAGAACGAGGCTCTGGAGCACGCCCCACAGGCGGGACAGCTCGCGCCACGGCAGGAAGAAGTAGAAGTAGACCTGGGAGGGAGGGAAGGAAAAATGCCTCAATGTCAGTAAACCTCACATCAGATAATCTGTTCTTACTGTTCAGAACCCTGACTGTCCTTTTCTTTGTTACCTCCATGAAAAATGGAAAACACTTCAATACAACATGGTCTAGCCAGCCCAAACTCTTTTTCCGTCTCCTGGATTTTGATCAGAAATTTTGTCAAAGGTGGGAAGATCCTAAGGGGGTCCGGGGCATGCTCCCCAGGAAAATTTTGAAATCTACACCATCTGAAATGCAATTTCTTCTATTTTGAAGGGCAAAATTTTGCTGGAAGACCCAGCTTGGTTAAATTAGCATCTTTACACCCCAATTTTTGTCCGTGACAGAGGGCAGAATGGACAAAATTTTTGTCCATCCCAGAGGACGGAATGGACAAAAATTATGTCCGTGCCCAGTGTCAAAATTCTGTCAAAGGACGGGTGCTCAACCTCACTTCAGGCAATCTGCTCCCACTATTCAGAACCCTGTCCTTTTCTTTGTTACCTCCATGAAAAATGGAGGTATAGTTTGTGGTGTGTGTCTGCTTGTGTTTCCAGATATTTGTGGTCAGCATAACTCAAGAACCCTCTGACGGATTAAAATGATATTTGGTATGCGGGTAGGGGTTTGGACGAAGGTCAAGGTCGAATTTGGGCCTCCTGATATGTGACCTTGGTAAATTTTGGAAGATAGACCTTCATCCCATCCTAATAAAAAGTGTTGTTGTTTTTTTAAGCTAGCTACCACTCAAAAATCATAAGACCTTCTATTTTTTTTCTAAGATATGCTGACCACGAAATAAATATGCTGACCACAAAATAGATATGCTGACCACAAACATACAGACACACACAGATATACAGAGACATCCAAATGCAATACTTCCATTTTTCATGGGGGTAATAATCTCCTCAAAAGCTGAGACAAAAACCTGTAGTGGAAAGTCCATGCTACACTTACTTATGTAATGCCACACCTGAACAGGTGAGTAATGTTACTCACCTGTTCTTTGACCTGGCGTGTGATGATGTAATGGTTTCATCATCACATGCCAGGTCAAAGAATGAACTAAATGTTCACAAATAAACATTCTCATACTCTTTTCGACAAGTTGTTTATATTGGGCCACAACTTGATACACCAACTGTACTTTCAATCTCCAAGCAGAGGTTCTGCTTCGGCTGTTTTTTTATGGGGTTCTTTTCAGCATTTTTTTCCGACATGAAGAAAAAGGTACAAAATAAAATGCTTAAAAACTAATCATCAATTCAGAGCCAAGCTTCTACTTGGAGAGTACATTATGAGGAATTTATAGCATTATTTTCAATATGTCCAATAGCTTGCATGTCTGGTGAGCGACAAGACTGGGAATCGAACTCTGGACCCACAGTTATCATCAGCCGCACGTGATCATACGCACATTACGTTACATGTATGGACTAGAACCTATCTACCCCTTTATTGCTGGACTTGGTACAGTCCATAGAGTACTCTTAAAACATGTGCTTATTTGCATATTGAACCAGGATGTTGGGAAAGTAAAATCTGGGCCGGCTCTACTTCAGGGTCCAACAATCACAGGTGGCAGATTAAAAAGATTACTGTACAGTAAACAGATCAATACATGCAAATGGATGGAGCAGAGAAGGATCAAAATAAGGAATTTCAAGAAATATCACGCATAAACTGGTAAGCGTGGGTCAGTGATAGTTCAGCAGTAGTTTTTCAATACTTTTCAAAGGCAGGGTCGGAAAGTCCACTAGTCCGATTGTCCCGGGCTAGTGAAAGTGTCAATCGGGCAAGCACATGTCCTAGCCTCACTTGCCTGATCGGGCAAGTAAGATTTTTCTATATGAGTTACATTTTGATGATAGTTTAACTATTCACAAGCATAGGTCAATACAGTAAAATAGAGCCAATAATAAAAGAATTCCATTGCTGGAAGTGAAAATACATGGAAAAATGTCATTTAAATTTTGGGCAAGTGACAAGTTGGTTTTGGAAAGCAATTTTTTATGTACTTGCCCAATAGGACTAGTGAATTTTCGGAAAACTTGTCCAACCCTGAAAGGCATGATTATGATAATAATTGCATCTGTCCAAATGTGTCCTCAGGGGTTTTTCTAGAAAAAGGTTGCATGGCGACTTTTCATTCATTCATTCATTCATTCATGCTCAAAGGAGTGGAGTAATTGGTCAACTGTCACAACTAGTCATGCAGCAACCCAGAGGCAGTTACTGGAGGCTTTATATGCATCTGCTGGAATGTAACTCGACCACCTAGATGTCTAACACAAAGGTAACCAACTGCAAAAATCAAAAACAAAAAACAGTGTAAAAATTTTTCACAGTTCCAGTAACACAATGAACACAAGTTGTCAGTTTATACCGTTTGTATCATGTTTCAATGGGGGAAAGAATTGCCCCAACGATTGCCACATATGGTTAACCAATTAACCTCTTTGAATTAAAACACAACCCTTTTTAATAATAAAATTGATAGACCAGTTATATTCGCAGCAAGGAGCTAGTAGGAGGCCTGCATGCTCTGATTCTCAATCTAACGACCAGACTGTATGGTACAAAACAAGTGACTTAGGACCAACAGTTGCATGTAACGTTAATACACTTTTCGAGTGCCATTTTCAAGATTTCGGTAAAGAAATTCACCCAAAGAAAACTATGATTATGCACTATTCTCAAATAGAAATCGTGCAGAAAGCTAACAGTAACAGAAACTCCGACTAGAAAAAAACAAGCCATGTCCGAGCCCTCATGTCCCTCAGCAAAAAGGGGGCGTCGCCAGATCATGGACAGAGACAAGAAAGTAGCTGCAGGGCGACTGTTATATATCCTAGGAGCCAGACAGGACTGGGTAGCTAGCAATTTTGTTCGGGGAGCCAAGGCAGTCAGCCCGCTGATCTCACATAAGCACTCCGGGGAGTTTAGGCAGGAGGACCTCATTGGGCTTAAACTCCCCAGGCGCTAATAGGAGAGCGGGCGGGCCTGACTGTCTTGGGCCACTGAATAAACTGTCCTAGCTGCCCGATCCCGGCTGGCACCCAGGGTAGTTGGACTAGGGCTTTTAATAATCTTTTGCATGCAGTCTTTTATATTTGTAGGGATGTGTTAATACTGCATGAAAAAGACCAAGGAGGTTAAATTTCCTTGAAATAACTAAGCATTATCAAATCCAACAGTCGCCCTACTAGGACAGAGAGATGCCCTAAACTTTAGGTCCGAATGGCCCGGCAGAAAATTACCACCTGTCAGAATGCAAAATATCCTGCAATGCAAAGGCCTTTTTTGTACTTCTTTATATTTTGGAGTTTTGCATGTCTTTTAAATGGCTCCTGATCCTGTGAATGTTATGAAAATTGTGCAGAAAATGTAATCTCCAAGCAGATCCTTCGTGGCATAAGACAGTAACACAAACAAATTGGCTCCGCGTGGCCAATTTACTCCTCTGCCGGCTAAACCCAAGCTCTGGCCCACGACAGGGTGAGATGGAGGGAGGTGTGCTCAGCTGCTAAGTGCCCCCACGACCACCCCCGGTCAAGGGACCGGTAAGCGGTAAGCGGCTTAACCCCTTCCCCAGCTTATGTTACTGTCTTACGCCACGCAGGATCTGCTTGGAGATTACAGAAAATGTAGATGTAGAACCAAATCGCTAACGTTAATCTCCAAGCAGATCCTACGGTAGCATAAGATAGTATCGAAAGCTGACAGAGGAGTGAAGCCGGCTTAGGATTGAGTTTGGCAAATGGACTGTCCTCTTGACTGACTACACTCCTTGGCCAGTTTGGTACTATCTTATGCCATTGTAGGATCTGCTTGGAGATTACCAGATCGCAACCACACATCTGCTCGGAGCCCATGCAGCCGGGTGTATGACAGATGACTCAGAGCTGAGTACCGGCCCACGGCATGTAACGCACCTGTAGTCGCCGCCAGAACGACAGTTCAGAAACCAGAGAGATCTCAACACTCATCGCTCCTTCTTCCCTCCTTGCAGATCCTTCCGGCGACCATAGAATTCTCTTCAAGACGTCTTGGCAGCGCTGAGAACAGCTTCTTACTTCCCCTAGCACGCACGCCTACCGACCCGTCCCCACGCTTTACGGCTTGGCTATGTGCGGAAAATTCCACGCCCCATTCAAGAGAAGGGGACCAAGGCCCCCTAACCGCTTGTACTTGTAGTGCACTATGGTATCCGCGTTAGAGAAAAAAGTAAATAATAGTCACTTCATTTAAGCAAGTAAATCTATTCAAATGAACGTATATCTTGACTTTAAGCTTATAAAATATTGTTTTATAAGTCTTTAGATGGGACGTATTATGCCTTCAATTTTAAAGGGTATGTGGCCATGGGGCAATCACCCCATCGGACTGTACCATTTACGGACCAATGAGCGATAGGGGGAATGGACAATTACCAGGCACATTTGTTAAGGTAAATGTTAATTGTTTGTACCAAAATTAAGCCTAATAATACATAATTAATAACTTGGTCATCTACTGAAATTAAAAATTTAACATTTTCAGTTTATCTTATGATAATTAGACAATTTTAGCAGGACCATCAATTGTAAGTTCCCCTGATACATTTGGTTCTGGCCAGAGGTATCCCCATGAGAAAGAGAAAAATGCACAGATGTAGGTCAGTTGATATTTCAAAGCAGATGTTCGGAGTAGAAATCGTGACTGACTGTCTGCTGTCATTGTCAATTTTTACAGACTTCTATTGGTGTTGGTTTACTGAAAGTTCAGAATCAACTTAAAGCAATTTGTCTGTTTTACAGGCTGTTATTTTATTAGAGCTGTTACTACTGAGTTTGCTGGTGAACAGGTGAATTTGTGATTTTTGGAGTCTTTGCACCAAGAAAAGTGAAATTTGGACATTTAGGAATCGTTCCAAATACTGCAATAGCAATTATACAAATCATACATATATATAGCTCACACAAATTCCATGCAAGACAAAAAAAAATTATTCATAATTTTGAAAAACAGTTCCTAGCTTTCCAATGTTTTTTTTTTTTTCTTCTTTCTTTTAATTCACTTTCACTTTCTTTGTTTAACTGATTTCAATGTATTAAAAGTTAAAAATTCATTGTTTGAAACTTTCAGATCCCAGTATCTTGTTGTAGCATTAGGGCCTAATTAATCAATATAACACATGAAACATATTTCACCCATCTGCTTTAGCTTTCCTATGAAGTCCAAAAGAAATTTCATGTGGCCCTGGCACATGCGCATGTACATGTACACTCAACAAAAACAAGACCTAAGTGACAACAAACCTTTGCTTTTGTTGCTTTATTCAAGTTACTGCATCAAATCACATCAAGTCACCAATCTCAGCCAATAATGTTTAACTTTGCAACATACAATGTATTGTTGACGTTTTTAAGCTTGATCAGCACACAAATATATACAGACTTGCCTTCTATATCTTAATGTTACATCAAAATAGACTTCTGTTATATTTCTATGTTGTTTTATTGCTATGTTGCATCTCTTCTGTTGCATTTATTATTTGCTTCTTAAGTCTATCATTTCATAACATTGTCATATTCTTTTGTCTGTTACATTGTTGCATCTAGACATTGTGAGGACAAAAGTAGAGACATCTACTTCATGTATCTTGTCAGGCAGATAAACTGTTACATGTATCTTATGTTTTTAGAAAGTGACAACATTAGTAGGGCAGAAAAAAAATTAAGCTGGACATGGGCCTGATTTACCCCCCCAAGAAATGTTAAGTTGTATAACAGAGAAGTGTTTTTACAAGTTTCCTTTTTTTATGGGGAGGTGTTTTAACACATTCTACAGGACCACACATCAACATACAACTTCAACTATTCAATGGTTGATATGGCTTTTTCTACACATAAAACTAACAAGCAAATATCTCTATTCAAAGTTATGTCCCAAAAATATCAAAATAGGAGAAAATTCTTTGGTCTAAATAGCTCTACTGACTACACATTTTACACCTGTAAATCGCAATTCTATCTTGAATGAGGGAATCTCTCCAGTCTCCAAGATAGTCAACTAGGTTGACATACCTGATTTCTTTGCATTTTAAACAAGATGTCAGTATTAATAACTGATTTGCATACTTAATTAGATTATTATTTGTCTTGGTAATCTACAATGTCAATCATGAAAGAAAAAATTAGAAATAGATACTAATAAATTATTTTTCAAAAATATTTCTGTCATCAAAAATGTTGGCATCACTATGCATCAACCAGCTGGATCTGTCATATTTTAAGAAACAACACAAAACATTACATAAGTACTTAATTTGTTGTTGTTGTTGTTGTCCATGTTTACCGTCTATTTCATCGCTAGACGTGGGTTCGAGGTGCTGTAATTTAGCAGACATTGCTAGCAGCAACTTTTTAAATTATTTCACAGTTGACTCAAGCCTAATTCTACAGTAACATTTTCAAAAATATACCGGGCCCACACATAACAGAGGTAGGATGTAAGTACATAAGTCTGGTTCCTATGCATCTGGACCTATCAAACCACAGTAAAAACCACTATTTTGATATTTCATGTAAATCAATAATCTCATGTACTGGCCTCTCACAAAATGGCTCAGGTTTTCTAGATATGCAATTTGTTAGAATTCTATATCTCTAATGTCTTGTTAAATTCTAAGACTGGTAACAGTGTCAGATGTATTTTCAACAACAGTCCTTCAACGTTCAAGATTTTTTTCCCACATGGCTGACTGTCATATGTACAATATCATGTCATGTCAATCTACAACAAAATGTTTCAATCCTTATCCTTAGAGGAATGAGTTACTTTTTCTCCGAGTAACTTTATAATCACCTATTTACGGCTTGCTGTGCGACTGAAATTAATAAATTATTGTCTATTCTGTGTGTTGCTAACATTAGAAGATTTCACTCTAATCAGATTTTAACCAACCTACAAAGCGAGTCATTCTATGGCCCGTTTATTTCAAGATAACTCTGATTTCTTTAAGACCATACAGCAGCTTTCTATCATAATGGCTTATTTTTCTTCTTGACTCAGTTTTTCCGACCTTGAGTTGGTTGCATTGCTCAGTTGGAGAGGTCGCGCAAGTCGTCCATGCTGATGCCGGAGTCATTGTTCCGGTCGAAGATGGAGAGTTTGCGGTGCATGGACTGCGTAAGCCGGGGGATGCGGTCCCGGGGGATCAGGAAGGTGGAGAGGTTGAACAGGTCCAGGAACACCTTGTACCTGTCACTGAATGTGGGCAACAACAAATATTAGAGATGGCTCCACCCTTAAGGTGTCGAAAAAAAATTTGTCATTGCCCCTTGCATTATTCCAGCCTGACTAAACCAAGCTTCTTAAAACTCTGGCCAGGCCCCTCTAAGTCAGGAGTATTGGGAACATCCTAATCCTGTTGATTTATGCATAATTTTGTGCTGATATGGACCAATTATTGCCAGACTGCGAACTGTCTGTAACCATTGGTGGTGTGGTAGCTCGTTTCCATAGCGACCGAGAATGGTGAGCTCCTGTTGGATGGATTTTCATGGTAATAAAGATGGGTGACTCTAGACCTCAATGAAAAGCGGCCTGCAGGCCGATTTGAGCTTTCATGAATAAATAAAGGTTCAAACAAACAAACAAACAAGAAAAGGGAATGGTTCTCTCGAGTTAGAGGTGTATGGCCACAAGCTCTCAGGAGGAAAGCCCAATAAGCCCCCGACAGTAAGAGACTGAGTAACACAGGCTAGTATCGCAGTCCAGTAATGTCTTAGTTTGAACACTGAAGAAAACTATTTTTTAAAATTGTCACCACTGGTGGACAATCCCTACTTTAAGTTTAAAAATTTAAACTGTTGAGAAATATTAAAACTTCCGTAACTCAAATTTCTGCTTCTTCATTCCTTAATAAGTGCATTTAGTTCAGTTCAGTAGTACTAGGTGCTACGAAGAATGCCACTCCTCTCGACTCTTCAGACTTCTCGATCCAGAATGGCGGCCAGTATGTCGTGGTCCTTTCGACCGACTTCAGCCTTAAGTGCACTAACTTTGATATTAGCATATATTGAGGTAGATGTTGAAGATCGGTGAATGAGAACTTACCTGACCGTCGAGCGCAGGTAGTGGTAACCCGAGGAGCCGCCGGTTCCCACCTTACTACCCAGCATCCTCTGCACCATGGTCACATGATTATCTGTGGTAGTAACAGAGGGGGAGGGGGGCAGTGAGTTGTAGCATGCTTCAGAGCATAGGACTTAAAATGTTGCATCAATATTTTCAGCAATAATGTCAACAACTATAAATTTCCTTGGGTACCCTACAACTACAAAATTTAAAAAAAAATGATAAATCTAGAAATCTACAATGTACATGTACACTCAATAACTTCCATTTTTAGGATTGTCTGTTAGAAACTTTTGCTGTTAGATTTTTACTTTATTTGATTTATAATGCTGTGTAAGAATATATTACAAAGAGCTGGTAACTCAACATACAAAAGAGGTGGTTACAAATCGTAACATCATATTATCTACAGTATTGTAGCTGATTCAGCTAAAAAAAACAACCCACGTTCAGTTAAAACAAGTTTCATCTATCATATGGCCTTCTTCAGTCAAAATTGACCTACATGTACATGTACATTGTGCAAAATCCCAACAGCTTCGGCTATTGCCGAAACAATCCTGTACAAGAATGACAATCTATGCCACATAGGGCACATCTGTAAGCTGACTCAGGTCTGTTTTATCTAGCTGAGAAGAAAACTGCACACGCAAAACTTTCTAAAGTTGACAGACTTTTTTGACTTTGGACACTGATTGGGTCACTCAAGGTGAACTGGTGTTCAGTTAACTTACGTAACAAGTAACCTTTGGTCGCAGTTAACCACACATGGCCTGAACAGAGATTTGCTGTGCCACAGTAACTTTTAGACAGCTTTTAACATATTGTCTTTAACTTAAACATTTCATTTCATTACAAACAAACATGTATCTTTAAGTTCTCTTTAAAAAAATGTTTTAGAATGTTCAGTCTCGTCTGAAGATACATCATATTTTTTACTTTAAAAGTTTCACTGAAGTCAAAAACTGTAGAACCTTGCACTGCAAGTTTTTTAGTCAGGTCTGGGAAAATTGCAAAAGATTTTAGTTTTTAAAGACGCGCCATAGGTGTATTCGGTGTACTAAACACAGGTACAGATTTTTTCACTGTTCTGAAACAGACTAAAACAAAATTTGATAAAATGGCAAAATAGAATTTGTACAAGATAACTTAACTGTGACAATCATTTTTTTTAGTGTTTCTAGTCTTTTCAGCTTTTGTATGTCAGAAATGTGAGACTTAAGACAGGAGCCTTCCAAGAAATATTCTTCCATTGTACAGTTAAGTTACAAATATTTGCACTGTCACAAAAATCCAAAAAGAAAAACAGCTAGCATCTTTTTGAAGTGAAGACCGGTTGAAGTTTTTCCTCTTCAAGTTATGAGACTAAAATCTAACATCTAAGAAAGTTGGTAAAAAATAAAATCAAACTTTTTAAAAGGGAAAAGTAACTTGTTTTATGGTATGTTAAGTGTTTGTTCACAATCAAGATTTTAGGTCAGCTAGGTGAATGCGTGATGGAAATTTCCACTGACTGTGAGGACCTGGAGGGGTTTTTCAATATACCATCACACATGTATTTGCATTAACTTACTCTCCAGTTATGCCTTTTTAATGGTTTGCTAAAAAGAAACTAAAATACAGTTTCAAGGTACCAAATAATGACAAAGCCCGAAAAGTATTCCCTTATAACACTTTGCATTCATGCCCCCATGAATAGCCTTTTCAAATGGTGACAGCCAGTGGAGTAAACAAGACTTTTTGTTCTACTTGTCTGCATGGGGACCAACCAGCCATGGTCAGGGTAAATACCCAGGAATAAGACATAAGGGACTTTTCTTTTTTGATCAGTAATTTTTTCAAATTATGCTTTATTTTCCCATATTTCCTCATACTGTAAATGCATTTAAGTTCGTGGGGATTTAATTTCGCGGTAGCGGGAAAAAGGACTTTTTGCGGTGGATTTAAGTTCGCGGTAACACCATAGACTGCAATCTAATACCATAATAGAAAAATGTTCGCGGTGGCTTTAAATTCGCGGTGAAGTGGTCACCGCGAAAACCGCGAACATTAATCCACCGCGAACATTTCTGCATTTACAGTAATTCTGCTTGGTACCCTTTGATGGAATTATTGAGAAAAAAAAAAGTTCAACGATATCTACTAATGCTGCATCAGTATCTCCCAAGGTATGCCCACTTCAGATATACTTGGTATTCAAAACACTCCTATTAAGGCCTCCATGACACTATTATCTTAAATGTGATAGTCTTTAGAATTATATGGTACCTTGAACAATAATCAGAAAAAGTTACAGACAAATGAAAAAAAGCGCATCCAGACTTCTCAAGGACATCAAGAAAGAATCAATAATTTGCAAATATATGTGTAAAAACGTTTTTGACAGTTTCCCAGATTCCCAGCTTTCAAACTTTTGCATTAAATCTATGTATGATCCCTGCACAGACAAGTCCCGTACAGGTACCCTTACACTACATCCGGTACAACCCCTTTCCAGTCAAGACAATTATCCACTCAGGCCCCCTACAGGAATTTGTGTACCCTAAAGCAATATTCTGTAATTTTCCATTCACATTCTCTCATTAGCTGACATGCAGGCGAGCGGCCATACCCACTGAAGTGGAAACCTCAGAACAATCGAACAAAGTCTTCTTCGTTTCACAACCGTCTTTTTATTCTTCCGTAAGGCCACAGCAAGTAAATTTTATGGATGACATCCTCTGCAGACTGCAAAAATAGTGCGATAGGGCGAAAAAAAACAAGATGGGTGAAAAAAAACAAGATGGCTATATTTTCAAAAATAGGCATCATAAAGTTGTAATGAATGATGTAACAAGAATTAAAGGGACAAAACATGGTATCAGAGCCAACAAGGCATTCATTCCTGTATTCAAGACATGTAAAAGTGACCCTAGTGTGGTAGACTGGCATCGCAAACAAAGTTGGTAACCACACTCATGGCTTCCATATTGGTGTCACTTTTACAACTATCCAATAAGTTTTATTTCTACAACTACAGCCCTGGGTACCTCACAAGTCAAGTGTCACTTCTACAAGTACAATTATTAGGCTACAACACAACATATTTACTCATTTTGTTACTTTATCGTCATGTTGACCATAACTGCAGATGAAAAAAAATCTAGTTTTTTTTCTGAAATCAGGCGAAAATTAATGCGCGCGCTGATGTCATCCATAAAATTTACTTGCTGTGGCCTAATTAAGAATAAAAAGAAGGTTGTGAAACGAACAAAAAGTGAAAAGAATATTAAGTGAAAAGAATATAAAGTGAGAAGAATATAAAGTGAAAAAATGTGAAAAGAATGAAAAGAAGGTTGTGGAACGAAGAAGACTTTGTTCGATTGATCTACCAACCTTATGAAACTATTTACGAACCTCAGAACAGTTTAGCAAAGCCACCCCAACATGCTTTTAGCCAGGCATGATCATTAGGTGTCATCTGGACAGTGCTTTTCTTAAAATTACAAGAATTTGGATGCACTAGACTCAGTTACACTGGGGAGCAGATCCTCTGACATACATGAAATTCTGATTGACCAGGGATGACACTAAGTCATCTGTGGTCAGCCTTCTACAGTGACCTCTCTGACAGTAATTTTGCCCCTGAAGATTGCTTACAATGCACCATTTTAACTTGAGATTCTTGAAAACTCTGCACCATGGAAGGTGGATACCCCTACACCCCCCTACAGTAGTCATGCCTATATCACTTGCCACGACTCACCAAGAAATCTGGACCCCCTATAATGAAATCCTAGCTAAGAACCTGCGCCCCATGGTAATTTGCACCAGCTGCACACAAGGTTCTACATAGGAAAATGGTGCCATCAGATAGACTACAAACAAGTACTGGGTTCTAGCTAGGGCATTTTAGAGTAGTGGGCCACTACGCTGCAATTTGTGACCACTACGCTAATTTTCAACTAGTGTAGTGGCGCTTTGCTATCATTTGGTTGTTCAAAAATGTCTAATCAATACCTGAACAATGAAAAAAGATAATATGCCACTCAAAACTGACCAAAAAATCCTTCAAATTACATGTGATGTTAACAGAGTGCCAACTTTTAAATCTACATTTTCTAAATCTCATTGTGGAAGGGCCAAGACACCCCTTCCACTCCAATCTCCTGATTGGTCGCTTCGCTACCATGCCATTCCCACTACGCTAAACTGAAATCCTGGCTAGAACCCTGAAATAAACAAACAAACAACAGAAGCTCACATCTCCACTTGGTGAGGAGGGAGTCGATGTCCATGAGCTGGGTCAGCAGCTGGAAGGGTTGGTGAAACCGAGGCTCGTCTCTGGGGACACAGGAAATGATTCAGAATCTCATTGTTTATAAAAGTTTCATACATTCCTTTTGCTCAAATGCAAATCTTTATCATTACACTGAGGGAAAACAAAACGTAAATGGTATTCGAAAAAGAAACAACAAAGAAAAACCATACCTGTACAAGGAAATCATCATTGCTCCCTGCATGGCCTTGTGGGTAAACTTCCTGTCTCCTACAGAAAAAAGAAATACGTAATTCCCCTTGTATAAAATCAGAAAGCAAAACCCAATATCTACTTCTGATACATCTTATATTGAATGCAAATATGTACACATCCCATAACCTAATGTTAGGTAATGGTCAGCGCCCTAAGTTCACCATAAGTTTTGAACCTTACCTTTCATCACCAAAATATTGTGTTTGTCCTCGTCAAAGATAGACTCAAAAGCATCCTGCAACACAACAACATCCGTAAGACTTTTAGACAACAAGTATTAGACCGTATACCAGACACACACATTATATCATGAATCTTGATATTATCGCAGAGAATTTATCTTTATGGTGAATTCTGAATCTCTCCACCTGAAACTTGCAGATTTATGTGTCACTAGATGAACAACAACACTATATGTTTCTGTTGCATCACTACTAGAGAACAGAATTGTTTCGTCAGTAAAAAAACTGCGAAAAACAACTTCCCGCTATATTAAGTTCCTGGGACAATAATGAATTCTCAGTTATCTAAATTCATGCTGTTCACATGTGCCAAAATGTCATCTTACAGCTATGCAAAGTTGCACTGGTCTACCACACAGAACAAAGAATCACAGAACTCTTTTTCATGCTAGTCATTTTGACATTAGACCAAGCTAAGCACCTTTTTCATGTTACTCCAACTTACTTGATTATCAAAAACTTCTTATCCTTAAAAACTATAACTCAAGGGCTTCTTACCTTTTGTTTCTTGTACTGAGCCATCTTGTCTTCTTTTATCAAAGGGTCCTCTTCACTCTGCAAACACAAACATGTTTTAAGTCACAGGACAAGAGAGACACCTAGTGGTTCTGGGTGGTAGTGCAGTTTACTGTGTCCAACCACCTGTTGATGGCAATGTTTTAGTCATATTTGGCAATGAAATATCAAGATGCACATGTTGGGAAACAAAAAATGTGCATCTTAATTTTTAAGTTCTACATGTATTCAAATCTTATTTTCTTAAAATCATGAACAAATTGAATTGAACAAATTGAAAGTGTTAGGTCAACCATGAATTATTCATAATCAATACCTAGTCTTAGTTTTTTTCTGCAAACAGTACTACATGTTTAACCCTTAAACCATCACTGTGGCCTAGTTTGACCCTTGGACCTTGACCTGACCCATGCCCTTTGAACTTACATCTGCCTCCTGAAGTTCATCTGCCAGCATGTCCATGACACTGGCCTTGAACTTGCCCCAAAAGTTGAACCCGTCTTCCTCCAAGCCAGGTGTTCTCTCCAGCCATCTCTGAGGATGAAAAAAATTTCCAAACATTATAAATCATAACTTTTTCATTCACACTGTTTAAGGTTAGCGTTTGTAACAATTTTGTAGTAATACTCGTACAGTAGTAATACAATTATAGAAACATGATGCTGTCATGATTCTGGGGTGGAGAGGTCACTGCGAAAACTTCAGGAAGTTACATCCCTCAGATAGGATGTTAAATGGAAGTCCTACCTTGAATTCGGTAGGCCGTGAGTTCGATCTACAGAAATGGAGATGGGCACCACCCTTAAGCTTCTTTACAGATGCATGGAAAACTTTAACTTAATCCAAAAAAACTCCTAGCCTCACCTGTACCAGGACATGGAGGGAATCTTCGGTCTCCGAGTCCTCCAACATCTGGACATACTGAGGGTGGGTCTTAAACACCTCCTGGTAGTGCTTCTGGTTATAACGGACTCTGTGATCCTGGGGGGGAGGGGGGCACAGCATGTTTAGTCTCAGGAGTACTACTACAAATGTATGCAAGTGTCATATTCACACCATGAAAGTGTCATTTAGTGTAAAATATACACTAAATGACAAGTGTGGCATTTCTACGGGAGCCTTGTATACATCGTAGTATTCAGCAAAAAGGCCAGGAGAATACTGTAAATGCATTTAAGTTCGCGGGGATTTAATTTCACGGTAGCGGGGAAAAGGACTTTTTGCGGTGGTTTTAATTTCACAGTAACACCATAGACTGCAGTCTAATACCATAATAGAAATAGTTTGCGGTGGTTTTAAGTTCGCGGTGAAGTGGTTACCGCAGAAACCGCAAATATCAATCCACCGCGAACATTTCTGCATTTACAGTAAGTCTGCAAGAAGGTAACAATTTCCCCTGCAGCAATACCAAGGTGACACACCAGGGGGTCTAAAAACAACCTTGACCTTCCTTCTGCAAATACCTACTCATTTACATGTACATGTTCCAAATATCATTACAATCAATTCTAAGTTACTCTTCACTTTATAATGACAATGACAATGATCTTTATTGTATATTCCTGCTCAACATGGGCTGAATGCATTGAGTTAGATTTATAAGTATACGTGAAACGGATTACATCTTATATCATCTAAAATCTACAGAGTCTCTTCTCTCTTTATACTGGCTTCCTAAATGAGTCAATTAGAGTTGTTTCTTTCTTTCGTTTCTTTAGTTTTTGAGGCTACCAACTTCAATTTGCTGAAGACTTTTGTAGCCTACATAGGAAAGTCGTGGGAAGTGCCTTTCCCAAGGGCACAAGATCGGTGACAAGGCGGGGTTTGAGTTCAGGACCTTCTGGACCTGAGTCAAACGTGCTGCCGATTGCGCCACGCCGACTTGTGAAAGAGGAAAAAAAATGGTAAAGAATGAGACGAAGAGAAGCTGTCTCCTCACCTGCTTGAGTCCCAGCTTGTTCTCCAGGAGTCGGAACTGAAGACTCTGGAACCCTGAGGCTGGAGCCAGGTAACCTCTACGGAAGGAAAACATTCTTTAAAGTCTACCTACATTGTACATGTACATCAGTCATAAGTTTGCCTTGCCATTGGTAGGTCAATGAGTTTGATCACCTTGCAAGACATTCCAAAGACTTTAAGAATGGTAAATGTCGCTTTCTCTGCTTAGCACTCAGCATTTAGGAAAGTGAATGGCAGTTGAACACACGCGACTACAAGTTGACTAGCCTCCTACTGTAGTAATTGCACAAAGGTGTTAACCCAAGGGCTGTTAAAATGGAGATGGGCGCACCATATATATATACCCACATCTGGTATGGGGAAGACTATCTTTCCTAACTACATCATGAGGATATCTAAGATTGTACTTAGAGAATACCACACTTAACTACAAAAGCTTCGACCAAAAGTAACAGTTTTGTCTCACCTGAAATCTGCAAAGTCAAGTGGAGTCATGGTCTCCAGTATCATCACCTGGTCCACAAGTAACTGGAAGTAACAATGTATAAATAATATACACCAGTTACTAGTACATACATATGTCAAGAAGTTGAAAGCTTTCTGTGGCATCAACTTGCAAAGCTACAAACTCGAGAGCCGACACGACGAGTCTTGAACGTACCTTAAGAATCTGGTTCACCCTGTTAAGACGGGACAAGATGAGCAGCGTCTTTCCTTCATCGAGTGTCTTTAAGAAAAGATCAAAGCTATTAAAAAGACTATATGATATCAAATTCTGTCCATTTACCTCTGAACCCAATTCCAAGGGACTTGCTTCTTTTTGGAAGTTGCTGTTATTTTCATCAATTTTCTATGTGGCCAAATACATTATGAAGGGGTTTTGAGCTATAGATTTACATTAAAGGATTCTGAACACAATCTTATGCTTACATGTAACGTTATGTCTTGTAATAATGGACATACATTGTATGCACAGTTCGACTACACACAGTGCTTCCATTCATAGTGTCATACATGTAGGTTAACATTCATGTGTGTTGGTAAATGACATTATGAAAGAAGATAAAACTTAATCTAATCAACGCTTCCAACAAGCGTCACAATTTGAACACTTTTGAGACATTTATTTTAAGTGTTGGTTAGATAAAGCTCAGTCTTCTTTCGTATAAGTAGATTGTATTTTCAGTCAATGAATTTCTAGATAACAAATGACAGAAAAAATTTGTATGTGTGTGTACATCGTTTGTTTACACAAGTCTTAGTGTCGCTGTCACCTAAAAAGAAAAGGAAATTTCAAGACAGAAGACAATAAAGCTTTAACTTAAGGGTGTGTGTTGTCAGCTTTGTCAGCTTTAAGCGTTTATTTACATGATTTTTTTCATGCATTCTTAGTACAGAAATCATTAAATCTTATAATAAGCATACACAGGTGAAGGAACTGTTAACGATATTCTGCTGAAATTAACCATTTCCTGTCAGGGTAAAAAATCATTTAGCAAGCAAGAAGCTGCAAGAACTCCATGTAACATGTTTAACTTTTAGAATAGACAGAACATCACAGAACAGGTTGCCATGAATACAGAGAAGTTCGCCATGGATATGGAGCAGGTAGTCATGGATACAGAACGGGTTGCCATGGATGCAGAACTGGTTGCCATGGATACAGAACAGGTTGCCATGGATACAGAACAAGTCACCACAGATACAGGTTGCCATGGCTACAGAACAGGTCACCATGGACAGCCCAGAAACAGACGAAAACTTCCCCCTGTATGCACTCTACAAGTCAGGCTTCTTGTCCATACATTAAAACACTTTTGCATTGGGATTTCTGTTTTCAACTGCTTTGAAAGAAAAATACATTCTGTCAAATGCTCTTATATCAGACAAATGTCTGAAGCAAATGATAAATGAATTTAACAAATAAAATCAAAGTTACTGGTGAGCTGAGTGAGTTGTGCCGAAAGAGGTCAAACCTTTTGGCCTATATTCAAAACTGGACATTTGAGTGAGCGGTTACAAGGGGTAGTTTTCATCTGAGAGGCAGAGAACTGTTACCCAGACAGGAACGTACCGTGGCCCCCGGAGTCGCACCCTTGCCCTGAAATAGACATAGACAGTCCAGAATGCACACAGATAGATACTTCTGTGGCAAGTTTACCGCTTACCAGATTCTGATTCATGTTTCATTGATTGGAACTGCACTTAACATGAATTATTACCTTTCTGTCATAATCAACCAATGTTTATTACAATCAAATACCAGATTCAGAAAGGAATGAGACAATACAAAATATTTTGTCTAGACCAGCATTTGCTCTCACAAATCATTAAAATTGAAAGATTTTTGAAAGATTTTCCTTGCCTAGATCAAAATCTGAAACTGTTATAAGGCCACAACAATTTATTTCCTTGTCTCTCTGACATTTCAAAGTAAATATTTAGCTAGCTTTAACTTAAGTTAAAATGTTTGCATAGCTGGACAGTTTAAAACAGGAACTGTCACTAAAAACCAGAAAGGAGTGGTTCCCTCTTTAATTAGTCATTACTCATCATCGGTTTTATCACACCAGTTCAATCTGACCAATCACAGGTCTTGTACACTATGACACAATCTTTTGACCAATCACAGGCCTTCTTAGCTCTTATCACATATGTGTAATATGTAATACTGACCAATCACAGTCAGCAAAGTCTACTTAGCACTCATTGGTTATACACTGATTGTGACTGACCAATGAAATCAATACACATCATTGCTGATGAACCAATCACAAAGTTTGATCAAAGTTTGATCACAAACTTGCAGCAGAGTCGGAGACCTTTACATTCTTGTACTGCACAAATCGCGGTGCATGCTAAATAACAATAATTTCCCATGCAGAAATCATGACTGAAAGATAAAGAAATCTTTTATTGCATACTAACATATGTAAACTTGAAAGCAGGGTTGTCTGCTGTTTTAAATATTTTCTATCCCACTAATTGTTTGGGAGCCCATGTTTTTAACTTTCCTTGTTTAACATGTCATTTTAAGCAGATTAAAATAGTGAAAATAGATTTCCAACAGTCATCAAGTTCAGATTTTTGGGATGGGTAATATTTCTTTCCGTCCAACAAGCAAATTTCCGTCCTGGGGCGGAGGGACGGGTCCTGGAGACAGCCCTGCTTGAAAGTGAAGGGAATCAAGGAATAGCTGTGATTATGTGCATGATTGGTGCTTGCATCAGAGGTAGCGATGGTTCAATACTCACAACATTGTTGAAGACATCCCTGATAGAATCCACCTCCCATAGGATCTGTTTGAACCACAGTTCATAGGCTAGAATAAGATAAGAAAAGTCATTAGAATCTGATGAGCAGGATCCTGACATGCCCCCACATGTTTTTAAAGAGATTCACATAACTCTTTTTAAGAGATTCACAAAAACGGGGCAATGGCCGAGTGGGTAAAGTGTTCGCTCCCGGCCGAGTCATACCAAAAGACTTTAAAAAATGGAACATGCTGCTTTCTTTCTTAAATACACATCACTACCAGCAGACTAGCCTCCTGCTGTAGTGGCTTCACAAATGTGTGGCCCACAGGCCACAGAAATGGAGATCTGTATCTGTATCTATATAGCCGGTATAACCACCCTTCGGCGTAACACACCAGCCTCGCAGGCACGCAGCGCGGCGGCAGCTGGTTATATTACACTGAACGACCCGTCACACCTAACTTTTGCACATCTATCTGCAAGTGTTCTATTAAACTATCCAGAGAAGATGCCCCTACTGTGCTTGGTGATAACATATTCCACTTTACGATAGTTCTGGGAAAGTACAAGTTTAACACATCAATCCTAGGTTGGTAACCCCTAAGATCTGTTACAGATGTACGGGCAACTTTAACTTTAACACAACTCTTTGACAATGACCAATCAAATGATTGACAGAGGGTGATCACATGACCCACCCTGGTGTGTGATAATGAAGAGGTGCTCGTCGTGGGCGGGGTCGCCGTGTACCTCACTCTGCAGACACTGGGCACCCAGCACCTGGTCCAGCTGTTACCATGCAAACAAGAAAAGCTTCATAAATAAGTCTGCTCATGGTTCGAACTGAACATGCAGGGCAAGATGCGAGCGTGACAATCAAAAAGGTTTGGCAAAAAAAGTTGCCTTCATTATGAAAGTTTAACAAATGAGTGAACACACAGTATGGTATACCAAATAATAGTCTTCATCTTTGTTCTTTCAGATTTCTTTTTTAACCTTTCAAATTGCTTTTTTAGCATTCTGTGACATTAGTACAAATGTATCTGTTTTCCGACATTTTTTTGCAATCTACGGCATATATATGCTCATTTGATAGCTGTTTTGTGCAATTCACAGTATGGTTGAAAACTTCTAATTTTCTTTGTGAACGGCCAAAAATTGATGCCCACACGGATGTCATCCATACATTTTGTATTATCAAATTAACATGGCCTCACAAAACTCTGTTCTTCATAATCATAAGGAACAAAAACATTATCAGTTCAGAACCTTTAAGTAGGTGGTGTAGTCCAGGCCTCCATGGTTCAGCATGTTCTTCCCTTCCTGGTGTGCAAGACATCCTCGGATCTCCTCACTGCAACAACACAAACGACAAACATCAAGTCAGTTCCAAAGCTTACTAAAGAACTTTCATCTGAGGATTATTGGATGTCTGACCTTCACAAACGTATCGGATACGTTTGTGAAGGTTAGACATCCAGGATATGATAAATAGATGATGGTTCAAACTCTTCTTCTGGATAATATCAAAATTTTATTCAGATGTTTCGGAAGGCATCCACCTTCCTTCCTCAGTGAAATGAAAATGATTCCTTCCTTCATTTTCATTTCACTGAGGAAGGAAGGTGGATGCCTTCCGAAACGTCTGAATAAAAATTTTGATATTATCCAGACAAAGGGTTTGAACCATCATCTATTTATTATCTGGGGAACACAACAATTTTGTACATGAAGTACTATGTGTGGGTACTGGTGCAGAAAATTCAGGTCCAGAGGATCAGATCCAGGTCTAGACCTGAACCTGATTATACCTCGTAGTAGTGATTTTGTGGCCATATCTACATGTAGACCTTGCCACTATTATTTACAATGTGCAAACAGAGAAATACATTTAAGAATGCTTAGATGTTAGGAGCCGACATGTCAGGGCTCTAGCCAGCGTCCGTTTTTCCGTCAATCGACGGAAATTTACTGCGTCTGACGGAAAAATTTTAAAAGCAATCCGTCAACCTTGACGGAAAAAATCCTAGCTGGAAGCTACAGCCGGCTTGGGGACGTCGTCCACGGCTGTAAAAGCCACACACTGTTTGTTTTGCTATTGTTATGATTGTTGACAATGTGTGTCAGCGCTCTTTCGCATACGATAATCTCATTAAAACCGGTTTTTCAAGGTCTCATTGGCAACATTTACTTCTTTGTAGTGTCATAGGGAAAATTAATTTTCGCGATTTTTACGACGATTGGAATTGGCTGACGGAAAAAAAATTCGAGCCCGCTAAAGCCCTGCGACATGTTAACACTTAATAATGTAATTCAGCACCACAACTTGATATTCACATCAATTTATGCAAAGGGAACAATTTTGATGGAAGTTTCAGTTCATTAGTATTTACTTTTTCATGGTTGTTGTTGTAAAAGACATAACGAAAGTCCCTTTCCTGATTTAAGTCATGTGAATAAAGTTATTTCATTGATATTCAATTGTCAACAAAACTATATTGTCGTAATCACAAATCGACAGTCAACAACACAAAGTCCGGCTCAATTGTTTATAAGTGGTGTCAGGTGACAGTTTATTGACTTGTTTTGTTCAAAACAGTTGATAAGATTAACTAGTATTGTCATTTGGTTTTCCTGTCTGTTTCTGTTAAAAACTACCTGACAATGGGTAGCTATGAAAATGTAACGATTTTGCCTCCCAACATCTGCTTGGAGATCACTTATTACTGTCCTGATTTGAACCACAGTTGTTGACTAGTCAGACCAGCTAGACAAAAGTAAAGGATAAAGGCAGGGATAAACAAGTCCACTAGCCCTATTGTCCAGGGCAAGTGAAAGTGCTGTTCGGGCAAGTGCATGTCCTACCCCACTTGTCTGATCGGGCAAGTAAGATTTTTCCATTGATTTTAGTGCAATTTTGATATACTTGTTACTTTTTACAGTCATGACATCAAGCAATTGTCTACAGAGAATTCCATTGCTGGAAGTGAAAATGCATATACTAGTAACAGTGACATTTGAATTTTGGGCAAGTGAAAAATTGGTTCGGGCAAGTACATTTTTTATGTGCTTTCCCGATAGGACAAGGGGATTTTAGAAAACTTGTTCAACCCTGAAAGGTCTTTAACGTTGAGGCTGTAAATTTGTTAAAGCAGTGGGTTGTTATCAAGTCCATCCCTCTCATTCCTCTACCTTTTACTAGTCTCTACCAGACTGACTACACTGGCTATCATAGGGAGAATAATTTGCCAGGGGAGTTTTGCTACCAGAGGAGTTGGTCAGCCGGAGGGGAAACATCAACCTTTAATAGCATGGACTGACTGCCCCGGCCAATTTCCCGATTTTTTGCCGATTTCTACAACACCCGTACCCCCATAGTAAGGCCAGGTGGAGGCTAAATTTTTACCTCTACAACCAAAGTCTGATACGCATTTTACACCTAGGCGGAGTAACTCAGTAAGGAAAGCCGTGCAAGTGCCTTTGAGTTTGACACAAGGTGTAGCAGAAATGTTGACATATGCCCATAATGTCTAGATCTCTTAGGCTCTTAGCAAAGCAACTCGAGCATTGGACGCAACAACACATTAATCACACAGAGATGAGTTTAAGTAGGGCATATTTGTACTGTATACGTAACCTGTGTGTTCCTACCTTATCTATGGCAAACTATTTTCTGCATGACAAGTAGTTTCTGCTGTTATATATGCTGGTTGTACACGATCCTACCTGATCCTAGCCTGGCTGCCCGGCTACCATCCGGGTAGTAGCTCTCTCCTATGTTCGCTTCTGCTACCCGTCTGGGGAACTGTACAATGAAATCTTTTACTAGTAGTGACGTCAATTAATGAGCGAATTAAGGAATTGGTTCTAGAGCGCTCGTCCGATGAGAATAGGCCCTCCCGCAAGCAGACGGAGGGCGTTTTGGGTGTTGGAATGTGGTTCCCAGACGGAATAGCAGAGAAGCTACTGTATATAGCGTGTATGATAAAAGTTGGCGCAAAAAGCGACTACTAGCAATGCTGCATATAGTGTAATAAACGTCGGGGCGAACTACTTACAGGGTGGTACCCAGGCTAACCTGATCCCTACCTGTGCCAATGTTTCATTATGTTTGGCTTAATTTCGTGTACTAGTACAGATTTGAGCCATGTTATGTTAATGTTAAAATCGGTTGATCAGTTTCAACAATGGTGGTCTATTGATTTGAGCTAAGTGGATTTTCTTTGCCATACTGACCGCAATTATTTTTGACAAAGGTGAGATAATGCAGCACAATGCCCACTTGTTACCTATTCAATTACTAGTATGGAAATTTCATACATTAAGGCATTAAACTAACAAGTACATAATGTTACATGTATACAGTATGGGTTTGATTACTAGACAACTTAACTTGAACAATGCCTGGTATGACAATGTCATGCAACCAAATGCAAGCAAAGCCGGGGTGTTAGCCAAAAGAGTGGTCATACTGACTATACAATAATGTATGGATGTATATGTGACTGTCTGTGTAATACATACATATATACATAAAATAATACATAGTATTACACACTGTGTATCTATTATTGTATGTACATGTTTATATGTATACGTATGCAGGGCTCGAAATAATGGGGTTTTGTGCACCCAGGTGCACCCAAAATTAGAGCTGTGCACCCAATTTTTTTCTGTGGGTGCACAGGGTGCAAACAAATGTTTTCATAGGCTGCCTACTATGTATGTTAAGATGTCAGTATATACTAAGTAAACACCATATTCTTGACATCTATGTGTTAGAAAGTTAATAGAATGACTGTCATAGTACTTCCTATTTCTGAAGAGCTCCGCTCAAATTACTAGTTAGTAGGTTTGCGATTAGGTTATTCTGATATTCTACTTTTGTGGTGCACCCAAAAATTTTTGGTGCACCCAATTTTCTAGGTTGGGTGCACCAGTGCACCTATTCCCAAAAATGAATTTCGAGCCCTGCTGTATGCATTCATAGCTTTGAAAGAAGGAGACTGTCTAGTTGTATGTGACTATGTGTACAGTTGAAATTGTATAATGACTTGTTCATAGTTACACAGTTTGTTAACAAACAAGACACCTTATATAATGGAATGCTTCTGACAAGTCCGGTCTGAGGGGTGACATTTGTGACGCGTTTGATCACGACTACATGTACGTAGTTCTGTTGGTCTATTTACAATGACCATATATGATATACATGCACATGTATGGCACATATAATCTACTACTACTGAAGCAAGGGGAAATCTGAACAACAACAACACATAGGGGGATTTCTGAAATTATTACATCGATTATAACAACAGCTACGGCCAAAAGAAAGTAATGTGCATCATTTCACACCGGTGTACAGGCGACGTGCCATACCACATACGAATGCGGCAAACGGAACATAGAGATATTGGTGCGAACGCTCACCGAAAAAAACGTTCACAATAATTTGTCGACGGAGGTTACCCTCCAGTCACAAAGTAATAAAATGCGACAATAAACTTCCTTTCCCTAAGAACAGTGAAAACCAACCTACAGTTGCGTATCTCCAAGCAGATGTTAGGCATTGGCTTTCTTTTCTTGATAGTGGTTTCTGATGACTTTTTTCAACCGTACCGTAATGTTAACAGTTATAGCAATACCATAACACCATGAACACTCCATTTTCTCCCTTCAACGAAATTAAATCACAGCAAAGGTTAATGCATTTACAGTTTACCAAGATCTTTCCTTTTTTCGTTGTTAAGAAATTCAACTGTTGACTTGACATGACAGATGGAAATGGATTAAAACAGAGCCAGGCCTGGGGCTAGAAAACAACAGTGCTATTGTTATCAACAATTGGTCAACAAATACACTGTAATTAATTACATCGATCCTTCACACTTACACCGTTATCAAGGAATAGATCATTTTGACTAACAAAAACAGGCCGTTTCAACGATTTACAAGGAAGGGTATAGATTGTAGACTTTCCTTACAATTTTCCTGTCCTATTTTAGCATGTGCACAGCACGTGTGTCGTAATTTTCCAACACCGCGTCACCCCAAAATTATAGATCATGCATGACCGTAGCGATGACTTTTGTCCATTTTTGTCCGTTTCCAAGCAAATTATTGGCTAAAAATCGTTGACTTGTGTTGCTGAGACGTGTGTGACGGCATTTCTGGTCAACACAGACGTCAGAGGACGTCCCAAAGTCACGGTCACGCGCTTTATACGTCACCGGACCGCTATTTGTCCCCAGGCGGGCACAGGCGGCATCAGGCCCGCGCGGTGAACACACACTCTTCCCCCCTCCCCTACGCGCTAAAACTACGGTTCCACGGGCCAAATACTCACCCAGCTTCCCTTCCAGACATCGTGGTCCTTTTGGTTTCCTCTCCAGGCGGAAATTTAGGTCCTTTCTCTGGAATTTTTGGGCTGTTTTAAAATGTTATTACAGGTTTGCGGTAGCAAAACCTGTTCTGTTTTTGTTGGCATTTATGGGCGCCGCCATATTGTTTTACGGTGTATGACGGGAAGGGTGGCGCTGGCGCCATTTGGATATGACGGATTAGTGTGCTGTATGAAGTTATGAGATGACTAAGAAACGTGATCTTGTGCTCTTGTCGGAAACGGCAGGACGGCAAGAGACACAAGCATGACGGGTTAGTGTGTTGTATGAGGGGATTGGATGGGATGGTTAGGAAATATGATCTTGTACTCTTGTCGGAAGCGGCAGGACGGCAAGAGACACAAGCATGAAGGGTTAGTGTGTTGTATGAGGGGATTGGATGGGATGGTTAGGAAAGATGATCTTGTACTCTTGTCGGAAGCGGCAGGACGGCAAGAGCCACAAGCATAAAGGGTTAGTGTGTTGTATGAAGGGATTGGATGGTTAGGAAATATGATCTTGTACTCTTGTCGGAAACGGCAGGACGGCAAGAGCCACAAGCATGAAGGGTTAGTGTGTTGTAAAGTTAGGAAAGTTACGATAAGATCCTAACGATATAGGCTTAGACTTGTAACAAATATATACAGGTTCCTTTAGTTGCCAACTGGAATTCGAAAATCAGCACATGAAGAAGGATAAAGAAATGACGCAGAGACAAGAATTTCCGCACGCTGGGTACAGAAGACTTTTAACAATATAATAGACTTCATCATAATGCTATCTCTCTTTGGCCTTAACTGAATTCGAAGTTCTCTATTGTCTCTCCTGAACTGAACTCTCTTACCTTAGAAATCTCTTGTATTCACATTCTGTCTCAGTACTAGACAAATATCTGCTCTCCTGAACTGCCGTAGAAATCTCTCGTCTTTGTATTGTGCCTTACCTGACAGACAGCTACACAATATAGCTCGTATTACTAGACTAAGTACATCTCGGTCTGTTGCAGTTCACGTCATCAAACGAATAACAGTTCAAGAATAACAATCATAGTATAATACTACAGACTAATTACATCTAGCAATCGTTGCGTTGTATCTTCTTGTAAGTGACGGAGTGAAAGGCTGCTACAGCCCAAAAGTTAACGGCTGCTACAACCCAAAAGTAAACGGCTGCACGGACGTGTAGTTTTATCGTTGAGAAACTCCCGCAAACGTTAGATTGGTAAAAGTTCGTTTGTAACTCAAGACATTTGCAGGCAATGTTCGAATTATGTAAATGACATGCTAGAAACAACATGTTCACTTATTCATATCTGTAAATATGCACATACGTCTGCTTAGCTGTACTGTAAATAGTTGTTATAATCCTCACGAAAGTCGCTGTACTTTTGTCGTGTCAATAAAGTTTTCATATACGTTTGGTTAGGATGTCCACCATTCGTATATCCATCGTTGTCTAGATGAATTGAATTATTTTTTACATGACTAAATATGACCTAATAGACTAGACAACACGTATTCGTATAAGTCAAATAACGCAGATAGTACGTGTACGTCAGTCCATGAATTCTCTAACTGCACTCAGTTTTTCCTCAAAAGCAGCGCAATCGGTTGGCCGCCCGCGGCTCTGGTGCCGGTCTGGCATTTCCCTCTCATGGCCTTGCTCCTTCGGGCGACGTTGTTTCGGGTTTTGCATATGGCTCTCAGCCTCGATCCCCTTGTAGCAATTTGCACACGGATGTCCTTCCCTTCAGTGATACAGTTCGTCTTTCAGTGAAAGCCACCGACGTCCCTTGAATTCGTGTGGATCTCTCTTGCCCGACCTGTGCAAAGATCAGGGACCCACACATATTAACCTGTACCTGAACCCTTTAGCCCAACGAAATATTGAAACTATTTCAAAATGTTGATTCGCTTTTGAATAAGAATTATAAAAGTGATAAGAAATAGAATAAGAAGTCCATGATGATGAGATGTTTCCTTTCCACTGCAAGTATTATAGTTGTACTTCTTTTGATCTTGTTTATCTTTATGATGAGCCCCTGCAACAACAATGCCAAAAAGGACAGGTCAATTGCAGTATGAATTTGAAAAATCCCAACTAACAATTAAATCAAGTTCATAATCTAACTATACCTGACTCTGACCAAAGAACGCGATCCATTATTCTAAGATCCTCTTGACTATGCAGAAGTAAAAGCTGAGTTACTTACCGAAGTGCAGGGGAGTGCGTTGACTTCGTGGGGGCAGTTGTAATTAATCATCAGAGACCGGTCCCAGACACGTGTTGTCTCCCCTCTGTCTGGCAGCGAAATGACTGCTGTGTTCGTAATACCCCCTTCACATTAGGCGCGATTCGATCGGACGATGAGTCTGCGAGCTCTAAATTACGAGGAGGTATGACCCTGACGGGAAGGGGGAACTCAGCCATTTCTTCGTCGGCAGCAGGGTCATGCCTCCTCGTAAATTAGAACTCGCAGACTCGTCGTCCGATCGAATCGCGCCTAATGTGAAGGGGGTATAATCAGCTTGGTTTACGTTTCATCTGCATTACGCAATATGAATACTAGGCAGCCCATTGGCCAGCGACCATGGGTTATTCCATAGCGGAAAAGGGGGAGCTAGGAAAGAGAAGAAAGATATCAAACAACCGGCCAACATGTAAAAAAAAGAATCACACCAAACTTGAAAGCTTGGACATATTCTCCAAACATTCCATTGGCTGTGGCGGGGACTACGGGCGTGCTATAAGCCACAGCGATATACTAGTATCATGTGTAAAACACACGTATAAAAAACACCCTAACGTTAGTTCTTACATGATCTGTATTCATAGCTATTATGATAGTCGCACTGGCAAGGTTACACTAGCTAGGTTACACGAATTTCTGTGTGCATTAACTTATCGGATCAGTGTTTTTACAAAAGCGGTTCTATATGTTAATATTTCAACAGGGCAGTTGTCATTTGAGTGATCTTTGCTTCAGATCTCAATAGCATATAACATTATAGACTTGATACATGCATTAACATTATAGACTTGATACATGCATTATCGAGTTTAAGTAGGGCCTCAGGGAATAACGCAGTCTGAATGAGAGTTTTGATACGGAAGGCGGCTTTCTGTGCCTTTCAAGACAGTTGATTTAGCTATAACTACCTGACGATCGCGAGGACAGGCCTGGATAAAGAGTGTAAATGCGTCATTTGGAAACTTGATGTTCCTGAAAGTTCATCCGAATTTTTGAAAACTGCTACTTTAGTTTTCTTAAGTCTTGAATCTTCCATTTCACACAAAAGACGTTAAGTTTGTCCAGTGCACGCAACACAAAACACGCTTCTCTACGTCTACGGCGACAGTGGTGTCGTGTCTGAACATGCAGCTGCATGATCATGAGTCATGGGAAATTCCCTGACGAGATGACGGCCAAAAAAACCCACGCCTCCATACATGATCGTAAATTCGCGAGTCTTTTCTTCACAAAAATGCAATTATGACGATTGCGAATAAAAGAAATGTGGGATTTTTTTTATAATTGCAGATATAACGATAGTGAATGAAAGACGTGGGATTTTTATTTGCGAATGCCAATATGACGGATGCAATTACAACTACTTTGAATGAAAAAAGCGTGGGATTTGTTACAAATGATGACAAATATGGTGAATGATGAAGACATGTGTAAATATTTAAATTGTTCGGCCCTGGCCCGGTTTATACAAAAGTATGAGGGCTGATTTTTCAGGGTTGTGGAATGAGCTTTTGAACTGCATGGCGTGTTAACGATGACGAAAAATGTTATGAGGTTGTTGTTACGACTTGTCGGAAATATAGGGACGAAAACCGCACATAAATGAATGATTAGTTTGAGGTGGAATGGTGTTTTTTAATGTGATTTTGACGTGTTAACGATGACGTGAATGTGATTGGCCAAGATTTGTTATTTGACTTCAAAGTGGTTGGGATGTGATTTATTTGTTTATGATATGGAATGAAGAAATGAAAGTTAAGAAATAGTGTGGTGGTGTTGTGACCTTGTTATGATGGACGGTAAGGTCCACAAAAGGACGACCAGGCTCACTGGGCATCATGTTGTTGTGATCCTGTTAGGCACGACGAGATTCCCAACAATAGAGTGATAGTCTAGATTTGTTAGTTGATGTGATGCGATCTGTATCACAGTCTCCTGGCTTCCGGAATCAAAGCCCGGGCCGGCCAGACTGGAAGATCAGCACATGAAGGATAAAGAAATGACGCAGAGACAAGGGATTCCGTACGGTGGGTACGGAAGACTTTTAACGTTATAACAGACGTCATAATATTGCAATCTAAGTTCTCTATTGTCTCTCCTGAACTGAATTCCCTAACCTTAGAAATCAAGAGGTCCTTACATTCTGTCTCAGTACTAGACAAGTGTCTGCTCCCACAACACAACACAACATTGGTGACTTCACCATTGCAGAACAATACGAGTGTAATTACAAACGCTCCAAGGTAGTGTCGGATTGCACTGTACATGTATCTCATTCCACGTATATGACAGATTCAAATCTTACTACAGCTTTCATAAACAATAACTGTACAGTACAACACATTTGTATGGGGTTTACTTCAATCGTACATTCACCCCGGTTAGGTTTGGACCGTCGTTGGTGCGGTAATATTATTTCAACTTTATTGCAGGCACGTGGCCTATATCATATGTACAATAAATATAAAAACACACATTACAGCAATACAAATAAACTGTCATTTACATATAGTGAAAAGTTTAGTGGGATAAGCCGGTGGTTTTGTAGATAATTGACGTAGTGTGTCCAGAATATACTGTGCACATGGATGGAGGCGTCTGAATAGAATAAGCGGAAGATGTTCTTTTTGCAGATGCGGCGATGCCTTGTGTAAAATACACGCGTTAGTTTTCTCCTCCTAGCCTCAAGTATCAACCCCATGTGAGACAAAAACCTGGCTAGCACTAGCACTCGTTCTATAGTCTAACAATATTGAGAGCATTGTTATAGGCTATGCGTTGCTTGCGAATAGTAGCTAAGGTATACTGATACCACAGCTGAGCAGAATACATGTATAAATAGAAACCGGGAGATTAAAAAAAAATCCCAATCGACCAGAGGGTTTGTCCATTCTGTCCAGAGTTAATTGAAGACGAATATCACTTTCTGATTGTATGTCCCAAATATTCTGAAATACGCAATTCTCTATACAGAAGGTTGTCATTTTATACACAAGGATTTATCTCAATGGACCTGAAGTGCAACTTCAAATACATCATGACATGTGACAATCCCTGCATGGCAGATATAGGAAAATATATTAATGAAGGTTTGGATATTAGAAACTCAACTGATTGTAAAAGCTTCCAATTATATTGTAAAAGCTTATCCCATACTACAACTCCTGTATTAGTTAGTTAAGCTATAGAACTGTAGTTATGTAGATGACATACTTTGTACCTCGTACAACTGTTGTGCAATAAAGTTATATAATGTATATCGATGGACAGCATTGAAAAGGACACGCTTCACTCCAGGCGAGGTGAACCGGCATTTTCGTTCAAAGGAATTGGCTCTTGTATATTAAGCCTCTGATGTGAGATCGAATTGATTCATCATCAGATAGGCCCGAGGTAATCTGATTACCCAGGTAGTTTACAGATGAAACGTAGTGTAATTTCGTAACATGACGGAACAGAACTAAGACATTGAATGAGGCGGTCCGTTCAATTTGAATCTCCCAAGCGGAAAATATACACATTGGCTTTTGGTTTCACTGAACAGCATATGGTTTCCGTGCACATAGACATGAGCTTTTGAAAACTTTTGACAGATGGGCAAATAATACATGGATCATCATCGTACAAGAAAAGGTTCACAATGGCATTTCGGATATAACAACGCAACCAACACAAGAGCAACTCAGCTCAACACTCGGGTCAGAGACATAGATTTCGAACAAAAAAGGAGATAGCAGACTTCCCTGTGGCACTCTGTTATTGGCTTGGCAGTAAAGTTGTCAGAAAGGACATTGCCCCAATGGACTCTTAAGTACAAAACATTGTAGCAGGTACAAGTAAGGGTATTAAGTAATGTGGTACGTTCCTGTCGATCAATTTCTTAATAACCGCCAGTGCTTAACGCGGTCGAAGGCTCCAGAAACGTGTAGGAATGCCATACATACAAGGGATCCCCGTTTCTGGTAGTAACGAATTACCTCCTTCAGCGCAAATACACACGTCTGTGCCATTCTGTTCCTTAAAACCAAACTGGTTAACCGGTCTGTGTGTAAACATTCATCTAGAATATTCTATACGCCTTAAAACTTGAAGGTTTCACTAAAAAAACATCCAATGAATTCAGCTAGTGTAAACTATCTGGCTTCAGTCTCTCACTGACACTTTCATTCCGTTATAACATGGGTGCAGGGCAGGGCTAAGACATTGTAGACTAGAGTATCAAAAAGTCTCTTTGACACACTTATATATTATGACATCTAGAAACAATAGATAAAGACTTTACTTAGTTTGGTGGCACATAAAGATGCAATATTTCTGCTTCCGCTAAACAGGAAGAATAGAAAGTAATGAGTCTGGTCGAAAACAGCCTGGTAGGGAAACATTGGCTGGTGGTCAGACTGTTCAGTACGTCTATCTGGTCTAGCTCTAGACTACAAAGAAGGCACCGTGATTACAAGTTCTCCATATTTCTATGAACACAAGTTAACTGTCAATGAAAATATGTGTATGTCACGAGCCATGAGTGCGCCTTGCAACTAGGGCTTTTTTGTATGATATGTTAGCTGTGATTTCAAATTTGAAACTGAAATCCCTTATTTACGATACTACAATACATGTAGTATGAAGGTGATAACAGTTGGTAGCAGCAGCTCTTATCTGAGAACAGATACTTTTACAAATGAAATTGGTATTTCTGAAATTCAGCCGGCTCTTGCTTAGAGAATGGTAAAGAACAACATTGCACTGAATTCAAAATAACGGAAAATTTGGTCAATACTCCGTGTTAGTTGAACTTTCTATCATCAAAACTGAAGTTGTAGAAATTGTCGTATGCAATGATCAGCCGTTTATTCAAAACTAGTGAAAGATAACTCCAAATATTTTTTTTTTCAAACAGACCTGACAGTCAATATGCAAATAACTTTCTGTTTTGTGTGGCCACTGTTTCTGGCTGCAACCATGGGTGGATTCCCCATGGTTTTTAATTAGTTTATGTGGTCTGGAGGGTCAATTAAAGATAACGGCAAGCTAAGATTTACAAACATATTAAAACCGAATATGCCATGGAAACCTATCTATACCACAACGACACTGACAGGAGGTTCAATGTATGTAAGATAAGAATCAGTGCTCACCCTCTAGAGATAGAAAAGGGTAGTTATAAAAAGTTGTCAGTTCAAGATAGATTGTGCAAATACTGTGCGACGGATGCAGTGGAAGATGAAATGCATTTATGTGTAACTGTCCCCATTATGAGGATGAAAAACAACCTTTTTGACACAATCAAAACAATATTTCCGAGTTTTCATCAGCTAGTAGACCTCCAAAAAACTACATTCCTGTTAAAATCACAGACCCCACTTATCATTAAAGACGTGGGACTTTTCATCAGCCATAATCAGCCACTGCCTCCAAAGAAGAAGTCAAACCTCCCAGTAAAGAATGCATATAGATAGCTGTATAGAATAGACATTGGTTCCCTGGCAGAGAACAGCAGGTAGAAACATCACTGACTTATGGTTATGGTTGTTTCCAGGGAACTAAATGTCACAGTTTAAGCAATCTAGGTGGAACATAACCATGCCGGAGTACAGAAAAAAAAATGCTAACAATGCATGCAGCCAGGGACCTGCATCTGGTCCCGGTCTGGTATTTTCCGCCTTCCGTCTTCGGGTGACGCTGTTCAGGGTGTTTTATGACTCCCCGGGGTCCTGTCAAGATGCCAGATCTGTTTCAACCGAAAAGAATGGAGTTATGACAGTTCTTCATTACGTGGGCCTGACAGAATTTGCAGGTCTTAAAATCAATTTGCACGGATGAAATTAGCCAGATTTCTACAACCCACATAGACGAAATTTAACATGTTAACCTATTGTCGGGGAAAAAAAATTACAAAAATGTGGAATATTTACTTATAAATGTATGACGACTGTTCAGCGCATTTGGCAAACAAACTTATAAGTAGGCCTTAAATCATTTTGCATGAAGCTTTCTACATTCCACATAGAAAAATATTCAAATTGCATGGATATTTCTTTTTCAAAGATTGCCAAAGAATAGCAATATAGGGATTCTGAAACAGCGGCACAAAATAAATTCTACAACGAACAAAAATATCAGAAATGGTGGCGACTAACCTGTACTCCTTTCACAAGAGTGTCACGGGACCACTGCACGGGACAAGGGAGAAATGTCTATCTATACTTCCGGTAAACCGAGGCTGTCAACGGCGAAGGAAAAAAACCCTCGAACTTCCCTTAAAACCTACTGTACCAAACCATAAAACGTATCAAGATGATCCTAGAAACTTTAGACAACGAAATACGACGAATCCAGACCCCAAAACCAGATCCTTACAGCTAAACAAGGCCCTATTTGTGGATACGAAACTTGCCGCGCCAGACCGCACGAAAACAACTTACGTCATCTCCTGGTACGTCCTGTTACAAGGCCCTATAGCAACGTAGACAAATTTGCCAGATGAAAACATCTGATCCCCAAAAACAAGTCTATTCTCGTGTGTTTTTGCTCGCTTGTTCTTCTTCTTTCTCCTACCTCTTCAGTCAGGATCCAATTATAGCTGCAGTGAATTTATCATTGTCCCGAAGCGAGCCCGCCTTGGAAAAAACAACCGAGGCTAGCACTAAATCCTGGTACAGCCAACTGTATAAGACCCCATAAACGACTACACATTTTGCATGATGATAACATCTGTAAACACTACGTCAAAGAAAACAAGTTCATTCTAGTGTATTTTTGCTTGCGTGTTCTTCTTCTTTCTTCTCCCTCTTCAGTCAGGATCCAATCATAGCTTAGAACTGCAGTGAATTTATGATTGCCCCAAACCAGGAAGATGTGGGTTACTGTCACGTTTTTCTCGTCACGAGTATGCAAATGACCACACCCGGGATTTGACGACCACATATCCAGAATATGACTTTAGTCTACACAAGTAATTTTTATGGATGACATCCTATGCAGACTGCAAAAATAATGAGATAGGACGAAAAAATAACAAGGCGGGTGAAAAAACAAGATATATACACCATAAATGCTGTAACAAGACTTGAAGTGGCAAAACATGGTATCCGAACTATCAAGGCATACATTCACGTATTAAAGAAGTAAAAGTAGGGTAGTAAAACTGGCACTTGCCAAGTTGGTAACTTCACTCATGGCGCTTCCATCTTGGTGGTACTTTTACAACTATCCAACAAGTTTCACTTCTGCAACTATAGTCAAGGCTACGTCCCTATTGTGACTTCTATAAGTACAATTATTAGGCCACAACACAACACAACACAACACAACACAACACAACACAACACAACACAACATTTTTTTTGCCCATTTTGGTCTATCTGACCATTATCAAAGAAGAAAAAAATTCTTGTTTTTTCCTTCTGAAATCAGATGAAAATTAATGAGAGCGCGGATGTCATCACGTGTGTTGACCATGTGGTCGTCAAATCGTGGGTGCACGTGTGTTTATTTTCATATTCGTGACGAGATAAATGCGACAGTAACAAGATGTGATGTCGACAGTAACAAGATGTGATGTCGACCAAAACAAAGCAGATGTAGGGTGGCCTTGCTTTTTTCACCCAATACTATATCATCTTAGAGAGCCTAATCGGAAAATATTGGTAGGACAGCCACACAACAATGAATGATTAGTCTGTTTAACATGGAATGGTGGTAACGATGACCAAGATTTGGTATTTGATGTGATATTTGATTTCAAAGTGGTTGGGATGTGATTTGTATGTTTTTGATATGGAATGAGGAAATGAAAGTTATTAGTGTTACGTTGTGGTGCTGTGACCTTGTTGGGATGGACGGCAAGGTCCACAAAAGGATGGTAAGCCACACTCTTGTCGCAAAGTTAGGCACGACAAGATACCAACAATAGAGTGTTAGTCTAGATTTGTTAGTTGATGTGATGTATGTGAAGCACAGTCTACTGGCTTTCAGAATTAGAGCCCCGGGCCGAAAAGATGTTAAAGATGACGTGGAATCTTATGTGGTTGATAACGTCCTCCTGAGCAGGAAGATATGTACGGTAAACAGTCCCTCCTACACTCCTAAAGGAAGAAAAGGGCTGTGAATAGTCCCTTCTACAGGAAGAAAAGGACAGTAGGACAGTCCCAACCTGTTAAAACAGGCCCTCCAACAGGAAGAAAGGGACCGATAACAGTCCCTCCTACCGGGAAAAAAGGTCTGTTAACAGTCCCTCCTACAGGAAGAAAAGGACAGTTGGACAGTCCCAACCTGAACAGCCCCTCCAACAGTATGAAAAGACTGTAGATAACGGTCCTCCTTGAGAAAGAAAAGGACTGTCCCAATTACCTGAACAGCTCATCCAACAGTAAGATATGAACCAGAACAGTCCCTCCTACAAGAAGACAAGAGTGTAAACAGTCCCTCCTACAGGAAGAAAAGGACAGTCCCAACTTGAAGAGCCCCCAAACAGAATGGCTGTAAACAGTCCCTTCTACAGGAAGAAAAAGACTGTCGGACAGTCCCAACCTGAACAGCCCCTCCAACAGGAAGATATGTACTGTAATTAGTCCCTCCTACAGGATTAAGAAAAGGACTGTAAACAGTCCCTCCTACATGAAGAAAGGGACTGTCGTGTGGTGTCCTATACTAGTACTATTTTACTAGTAGGGGTATAACGAGAGAGCACACAAATGTGTTTCGATATCCGTGCTCTACATCTTTTACTCTACTCTCTCACGGTGTTACACATCTCTAAAATGTCTGGTCTGGCTGGGAAAATGTCATTTAATACTCTGTATACGTGACCTCCTTAATTGGGTAGTGACCTCATTGATTGGGTATGTGACCTCCCTGACTGTGTACGTGACCTCCTTGATTGTGTACGTGATAGCATGTACTTGGTTGATGTACTGAGATGACTACATCTGACCTTTCCTTAAACTTTTGGTTACCATACTGGTATATTATTATATTACTGTAATGCAAACCTACTTTAAACTTTAACTACTCTTTGAACTGTTCTTAAAGTCTGTTTTCATTCCTGGGTCGTTTCCAAATTTCATAACTCGTAATTCAGAGTCTGTTCATTATGATTTCAGTCGGTTTCGATATCCGTGCTCTACATCTTTTACTCTACTCTCTCACGGTGTTACACATCTCTAAAATTTCTGGCCTGTCATTTAATACTCTGTCTACATAACCTGCCTGATTGTGTACGTGACCTCCTTGATTGTGTAGGTCACTTCCTTGATTGTGTACTCGATAGCATGTACAGTACTTAGTTGATGTACTGAGATGACTAGTGCGTGATTGAATTCTTGGATCTACTGCATATCTACTATGTCTCAGTAGATATTTTGTCGCCAATAGGGAACACGTACGGTGACGACTCAAGGATGACAGTGAGCGCATAGTCAGGAGCACAATCTATTTGGCAACATCTAGATGGAACCCATAATGATGAACAACAGGACCCTACCACTAGTTGAATGGGGGTGGTCCAAACCTCTTATAACATTAACACTATACAATAGTGGCGTGATCTGTCTCTTCTTTCCCTTCTCTTTTCTTCCTTCTCTAACTCTCTGACTACTTAACAAAGGGTAAGAAGGTGTGGTAAAATGTCGTGTATAGGAAGTCTAAACTTGAATACTGTTGTCTTCAAATATTAACTTGCTACATATAAGGAACATGGGTTAAACTAACTACAAAATATGTGTTACGTGAACAAGTAAACAAATATAACGGTAACTTGAAAAGAGTTTGTTGAAGCCTTGCATTAGGTTTTGTCCTTGCATTCCTTGTACATTACATAAGTTGTGTTGATATGGAAAAATAAACTGAGTAGAGTTCTGCTTTAACCTTGCCATATGTGCTATTCTTGAGTCCCTTACACTCTAGGTAAGTTTTGTGTAGACATGGAGAAATACTAGTACATGGAATAAAGCTCTGTTTTAACCTTGTAGTATGTGCTGTCCTTGAGTTCCTGAAACCTGGTACTTTAGAAAGATTCTGTGTTAACATGGGTGGAGAAATAAATCGTCTTAAGTTGTTTAAACCTCCCATTAGGTTCTGTCCTTAAGTTCCTTGTGATCTCAATAAGTTTTGTGTTGATGGTGAGAATAAATGGAATAATGTTCTGTATCAATCTTGCACTAGGTTCTGTCCGTGACTTCTTTGTACCCTAGAGAAGTTCTGTGTGGAGTCCACGGACCATGAAAAATAAATTGAATAAAGTTCTGTTTTAACCTTGTAGTAGGTTCTGTCCTTAAGTTCTTTGTATAAATGTACAGAGTTAGTTGTTGACCTTGAGAAAACGTTGAGCATGGGTTCTGTTTTGTCTATGAAACAAAGTTCTGTGGCTGACCTTCGTGTTGACCCGGAAGTACAGTCTCCCAGTTGATTCACACAGACAGGGGTGCCTTAGGTGGGGGCCGAACCGCTGGATGATGATATTCAGGAGCATCGGACGGGTGTGGACGCTCTCCCTTTAGCTGCTGTGTTGCGCCTGCTGATGGAGGGGACGGTTGGTACTCTCCTTTCAGCTGCTGTGTGTCACCTGTTGATGGAAGTGAATACTGGTTCTCTCCCTTCAGCTGCTGTGTGTCACCTTCTGCTGATGGAAGTGAAGGCTGCTTCTCTCCCTTCAGCTGCTGTGTGTCACCTTCTGCTGATGGAAGTGAAGGCTGGTTCTCTCCCTTCAGCTGCTGTGTGTCACCTTCTGTTGATGGAAGTGAAGGCTGGTTCTCTCCCTTCAGCTGCTGTGTGTCACCTTCTGCTGATGGAAGTGAAGGCTGGTTCTCTCCCTTCAGCTGCTGTGTGTCACCTTCTGCTGATGGAAGTGAAGGCTGGTTCTCTCCCTTCAGCTGCTGTCTGTCACCTTCTGCTGATGGAAGTGAAGGCTGGTTCTCTCCCTTCAGCTGCTGTGTGTCACCTTCTGCTGATGGAAGTGAAGGCTGGTTCTCTCCCTTCAGCTGCTGTGTGTCACCTTCTGCTGATGGAAGTGAAGGCTGGTTCTCTCCCTTCAGCTGCTGTGTGTCACCTTCTGCTGATGGAAGTGAAGACTGGTACTCTCTCTTCAGCTGCTGTGTGTCACCTTCTGCTGAAGGAAGTGAAGGCTGGTACTCTCCCTTCAGCTGCTGTGTGTCACCTGCTGATGGAAGTGAAGGCTGGTTCTCTCCCTTCAGCTGCTGTGTGTCACCTTCTGCTGATGGAAGTGAAGGCTGGTTCTCTCCCTCCAGCTGTTGTGTGTGGTACTCTCCCTTCAGCTGCTGTGTGTCACCTTCTGTTGATGGAAGTGAAGGCTGGTTCTCTCCCTTCAGCTGCTGTGTGTCACCTTCTGCTGATGGAAGTGAAGGCTGGTTTTCTCCCTTCAGTTGCTGTGTGTCACCTTCTGCTGATGGAAGTGAAGGCTGGTTCTCTCCCTTCAGCTGCTGTGTGTCACCTGCTGATGGAAGTGAAGGCTGGTTCTCTCCCTTCAGCTGCTGTGTGTCACCTTCTGCTGATGGAAGTGAAGGCTGGTTTTCTCCCTTCAGTTGCTGTGTGTCACCTTCTGCTGATGGAAGTGAAGGCTGGTTCTCTCCCTTCAGCTGCTGTGTGTCACCTGCTGATGGAAGTGAAGGCTGGTTCTCTCCCTTCAGCTGCTGTGTGTCACCTGCTGATGGAAGTGAAGACTGGTACTCTCCCTTCAGCTGCTGTCTGTCACCTTCTGCTGATGGAAGTGAAGGCTGGTTCTCTCCCTTCAGCTGCTGTGAGTCACCTTCTGCTGATGGAAGTGAAGGCTGGTTCTCTCCCTTCAGCTGCTGTCTGTCACCTTCTGCTGATGGAACTGAAGGCTGGTTCTCTCCCTTCAGCTGCTGTGTGTCACCTTCTGCTGATGGAAGTGAAGGCTGGTTCTCTCCCTTCAGCTGCTGTGTGTCACCTGCTGATGGAAGTGAAGGCTGGTTCTCTCCCTTCAGCTGCTGTGTGTCACCTTCTGCTGATGGAAGTGAAGGCTGGTTCTCTCCCTTCAGCTGCTGTGTGTCATCTTCTGCTGATGGAAGTGAAGGCTGGTTCTCTCCCTTCAACTGCTGTGTGTCACCTTCTGCTGATGGAAGTGAAGACTGGTACTCTCTCTTCAGCTGCTGTGTGTCACCTTCTGCTGAAGGAAGTGAAGGCTGGTACTCTCCCTTCAGCTGCTGTGTGTCACCTTCTGCTGATGGAAGTGAAGGCTGGTTCTCTCCCTTCAGCTTCTGTGTGTCACCTTCTGCTGATGGAAGTGAAGGCTGGTACTCTCCCTTCAGCTGCTGTGTGTCACCTGCTGATGGAAGTGAAGGCTGGTTTTCTCCCTTCAGCTTCTGTGTGTCACCTTCTGCTGATGGAAGTGAAGGCTGGTACTCTCCCTTCAGCTGCTGTGTGTCACCTTCTGCTGATGGAAGTGAAGGCTGGTTCTCTCCCTTCAGCTTCTGTGTGTCACCTTCTGCTGATGGAAGTGAAGGCTGGTACTCTCCCTTCAGCTGCTGTGTGTCACCTGCTGATGGAAGTGAAGGCTGGTTTTCTCCCTTCAGTTGCTGTGTGTCACCTTCTGCTGATGGAAGTGAAGGCTGGTACTCTCCCTTCAGCTGCTGTGTGTCACCTGCTGATGGAAGTGAAGGCTGGTTTTCTCCCTTCAGTTGCTGTGTGTCACCTTCTGCTGATGGAAGTGAAGGCTGGTACTCTCCCTTCAGCTGCTGTGTGTCACCTGCTGATGGAAGTGAAGACTGGTACTCTCCCTTCAGCTGCTGTGTGTCACCTTCTGCTGATGGAAGTGAAGGCTGGTACTCTCCCTTCAGCTGCTGTGTGTCACCTGCTGATGGAAGTGAAGGCTGGTTCTCTCCCTTCAGCTGCTGTGTGTCACCTTCTGCTGATGGAAGTGAAGGCTGGTACTCTCCCTTCAGCTGCTGTGTGTCACCTGCTGATGGAAGTGAAGGCTGGTTCTCTCCCTTCAGCTGCTGTGTGTCACCTTCTGCTGATGGAAGTGAAGACTGGTACTCTCCCTTCAGCTGCTGTGTGTGGTACTCTCCCTTCACATGTGCAGTGGAAGCCTCCGATGTTGGAGGAGAGAGTTGGTACCCTACCTCTACCTGTGCAGTGGCAGCTTTTGCTGATGGTTGTGAAAACAGGTGTTGTGAGAGGCTGGTGCTTGTTCTTCTCTCGTGTGGTAGGTGATCTTGCCTTTGTTGGCACTTCATTCATAGTAGGGTTGGGCATAGAGGTAGCATGGAGTATGTGCATGATCTTGGTTAACTGATGAGGTGTCATTCGGGTATCGGTTACAGGTCTGGGGCATGGCACGTTGTTGGTAAAGACACTGTGTATGCATGGCGTCGGTTGCGTTGTGGATGGAGAATAGTTCGAGGTGGATCCATCAGAAAGTTGAATCTGATGTTTACTGAAGTTGATGATTAAACTGTTGGATTCCAAGAAAGAAGTTCCGGCTACAATAGGTTCGGCGAGGTCGCCAACCACGAAAGCATCAAATTTCAGAGGGACTTTCTTCCTGTAGAACGTAGTAGAGCACTCACCTATGACGGAGAGTCGCCGCCCATCTGCTTGGATTGACTTGAGATTTGCTGCGTGTTGCGATTTACGAACGGGTAAATTCAGACGCTGTGCTTCGGCAGCTCGGATCATGCTTGTTTCGGCTCCCGACTTTAAGTTGATCCTGACTGCGTGCCCCTCATGGAAGGCATCCAAGCGAGGTAAAGCACGAACGCTGATTCCCCTCGCCTGCGCACGTGGGGAATCCCCGATGTTGTCAGGACGTTGGTGGGGAGGGCGAGGGTACGATTTCTCTTCGCCTGACAAGAAAGGACAAGTGCTAAGGACGTGGTTGAACACTTGCCGTCCTGCCTGTTGACATATGGGACAGATCTTCTTAGGTCCTCGTTTCCTCGGGTGTGATCTTGATGGACCCGGGGTAGAAAAGTGTGGAAGTTGAGTCGGTGTGGAACACCATTCATAAGGTCCCGGATGTTGACTCGCCATGACATGTGCGGACTTGCTATTCTGCCCTTTTCCCGGTCGTCGTTCGAGCACGTTATTTACCTGAGTTGCGTGGCATCCAAGCTTCTTGGTGCGTGTGTGGGTTCTGGGATCCCAACCGGTGCCACCACGCCAATAGGGAACACGTACGGTGACGACTCAAGGATGACAGTGAGCGCATAGTCAGGAGCACAATCTATTTGGCAACATCTAGATGGAACCCATAATGATGAACAACAGGACCCTACCACTAGTTGCATGGGGGTGGTCCAAACCTCTTATAACATTAACACTATACAATAGTGGCGTGTAGTTATCCATTGTTGTGTTTGTAGATGTTAACCATCCATCAGTGGAATCAGTAGCCATTTACAGTTGTGTCAGTAGATATCTACTGTGTGTCATTGAATGTTCAGTAGTCATTTACTGTTGTGTCAGTAGATATCTACTGTGTGTCAGTAGTTATGTACTGTTTTACTGATAAATATTTTGTACTGATTTTTTACTGAGTATTAAAGGAAAGGAAAAATAAAAGGAAGCAAAAAAAGTTTCTTTTGTACGAATAAAAGAATAAGATAAATAACTGTAACATGTATAGCCGTCTGTAGATAACAGAAGGGTGTGCAAGTGCAGACTTGTGTGGAAAACAGAAGGATCTAGTACCATACCCAACCCGCTTACACATGCTTCAAGATGTTGTACATTATTCCGCATGAAGAGCGCACTCTATGCTTTGTTTCTGCATTGATTTTACTTTGTTTCTGGTTTCAACACAACACCGTACACTGTACATTACAATCTGCTAGCTCCAAGGATAAAGACGTCACCATTTCAATGTTCCCTCCCCCTTACCCTTGGCAAACCTTCAGTACTGAAAATCTACTGTTAAGTACTTTTACAGTACCTGCTGACGATCTACTGCATTATCTACTAAATAGTAAATAAAATAAGTACTGATCAATAAATACACAGTAGCTATCTACTGACACAACAGTAAATGACTACTGAATATCCACAAACACATAGTTGATTAGTAGGTATCTACTGACACACTACTAAATATCTACAAACATACTGAAGTAACAACATGTGATGTCTTATCTTGATAAGATCCTAATATTCAAACAACCCATGCTTGATACAATTTAAATTGACTTTGGTTGGGGTGGGGGGTAACCACTCATGCTGTTGCTTTTGCTATAGGATCCTTGTTGATTATATAATAATTATTAAATTATTTTCAGCAACCCATGATGATTGAAATTGTCATTGGCTGGGGAGGGGAAATATTATTTTAACATAATGAACTTACCCCTTTCTACTTGTTTTCCTTTTATATATGCTGTTGCTTTGCCTATGTACTAAAAGTACTTCACAGCCTCTCCTTTTCATTTTTACCATAATTAGGAATTCAAAACTGTCTTGAGCTTTGATAAACACATTTTATACATGCATGCACAGATAAAGCATGTACTTTACCTTGGCTGGAGCCAAAATGCAGCTGTCATTTGACGTGCAAAATGTATCACTTACAGGTTGACAACTTAAAGTCGACTGTGACTGGTTAAACATCTCAGTAGATGGCCAGTAGTAAAACAGTAGAAGTCAGTAGTGATCTTATTGGTAAATATGTCAGCATATGGCCAGTGGTAGAACAGTAGATGTCAGTAGTGATCTAATCGGTCCAACTATTTTAGTAGTAAAACATTAGAATTTAGTAATGTTCTGACAGCAAGAACAACAGATAGAGGTGTAAGTACTTGGCAGTAGCGGTCCAGTACAGGCAATAGCACATTGAAAGTTGATTTACTGAAAAGCTAATAAAATGCTACTGTTAGCAGTATATTAGTACTTAACAGTAAATTTTCTGTACTGATGGTTTGCCAAGGATATACACCAGGCAGATAAAGCCATACCTCCGTGTTAGCACCAGACTGTACATCGCTGACTTTGTCTCCATATATCTAATATTACCACCACTGCCGCAACTTCCCTCTGCCCTCTGCACAACCCCCTAGTCTCTACCAGACTCCGGATCGCTGGAAAATCGTAGAAATGGAACAAATAGAGTGGAATATAACCGGCCAGGGAACAGCTCGCGATCCTAGGATCCGTAGATCGCGTGCTGTTCCCTGGCCGGTTATATTCCTCTGGCCGGCTTACTCCTCTATTTGTTCCATTTCTACGATTTTTCCAGCGATCCGGAGTCTGGTAGAGACTAACCACCCCCTCCCCCACCCAACAAATGGAGTTTGCAAGTCTGGGCGTGTTACATGCCAGCTGTCCTCAGAATGCTGTGACATGACTACCAACTCAAACTTGTAACTGTTTTAAGGTCGTCCACAAGTTCTTTAATTGGACACAGCATTTAAATTAATGAACACTATTATTTAAGAGATAACAAGACAACGGCCGCTGGTTTCAAATGGTGAACATATTGCAATTTCTACCGTCCGTTGACTTGATATCCTGAAATACTCTGTACTAAGAACAGTGGATATATATTGCCCTGCGAATAAAGGTGAACTGCTGCCAAGTAACCAATTATGCTTTTGGACAGTCAATATTACAATTCTCTTTAAATTTCCCACCAAACTACATTCACGTATCCTTTCTGCTATTTACTAATAAAGACATAAAACTCTACCATTAATTTCGCCTCTTCATTCCGTCACACAATCACAACTTTTCACCCTACATGGCATACACACCAACGCAAACCTGTCTATATTTGCGAATGCTAATATTTAACTCTAGTTGTCCTCGGCGCACGTCAAACACAACCTGATCCTCACGCGCCAAAACCAGACTGACCTATTGGCATTTGGGCTAGACCAATACGTCAATAGGGGACTGAATGTTTAAAATAATGATTTATGTCTAACATTTCTAACCCAAAAGTGATCAAACTGCACGTAAAGAACTATAGGTAGGTTTGAATCAAAATGATATTATATTTACACATCGATATTGAATATTTGGCTAGTTCTGAAAATATCAACCTTAGTAGAAATGGTATCGCCCATAGGTGTGACTCCAATACCCCTGGGGGTGTGTTAGGGGGTGTGATTCTTTGTTTTGCCAGTTAAAGTTTGACTATTTTAAAAATAGACTTCGAACTTTGTTTGCTCGTGCGTCAACTGTCAAGTATATTGATTGTTTTGTATAAATGATCTTTGGATTAACCCATTATCGTGGTGGGGGTGCGACTTTGGGTGTCACCAAAAATCTTGTTTTTGTAATACCTGAAAAAAAAATCAGATAAAGTTCAAGCTTTAAGTTATCTTTTAAACGATTCGCTCTATTTTTTTTTCTTCAGAAAAGTCGTCTTCCAATGAATTTGAACGGTGCCGAAATCGGGGTGTGTACACCATGCTGACGTTTGAGGGTGTGACCGTGATCAACTTTTTACGGACTTCAGACCAAAGGGCAATGGGTGAAGGTCGACGCAACTGAGCATGTGACACTTCAATGCATTGTCCCTGCCGGGCAGCTTCTAGCCTCCATAGCATACTCTCCAAGCAGAGGTTAGGCTCCGGCTGTTTTTAACGTTTTTTTAGTCGTTTTTATCGGGCTTTCTATTTTTTTTTTTTTTTTTTTTTGCTGTTAGGCCGGACACAGCAAAAAGAAATGACAAAATAGAAAGCCCGATAAAAACGACTAAAAAAACGTTAAAAAACAGCCGGAGCCTAACCTCTGCTTGGAGAGTACTAGTATCCATAGCAGGCTCTCTGGGTCTTTTTCGTCTTTTCTGGGGCATAATACACCTTTGCATGCTTGCCCTTTCTTTTTGTACTGTACCGTCGGCCGCGACACGAAATCTAAAATAGCCTTCCTGTTTTTCACACTTTGTTAACAATCTGACACTTTGAACAGGTGATGTAAAATGTGTAGTGAACATTGTACTTCTTTATTCCACTTTATCAATCTAAGTTGTGCGTGTACCTGTTCATCGACGTATCGGTATCGACGTATATATCTATCTCTCTCTCTATATATATATATATCGGTATACTTATGATGTTGAAAAAAAAACAGTGCCTGGTGGATTTCACATTGCCAAACTGTATTTGTTGCATCGCCGAAGATCTGAAAAAAAATAAGAATCCTTTCCGCCGACCCTATTTTTGTACTATGCTCATATCTATGAAATAAATATATAATATAAAAAATATATAATATGACATATATAACGAGACTCCTTTTCGGTCAATGGTAGCTCACCGTGATATATAATGAAAACAGGTACGTTCAGCATTCACCAAATACTAATAGCTAGGTAAAAATCTGACAAAGATCCACCAAATTCTATCATAACTAAAAATCTACTCACATACAAAAATATACAGATAAATGAGCTCAAACTATTGGAGTACGAGTATCTTATTCACAGTTGCTGACACAATTCTCATGTTGATTTTTTGTATAAAAAAAGGGAAGGGACAATGCGAAAAGTATACGTAAATTTTGCTACTATTTTCTTAATATACACACACATAAGTTAGACCAACCCTACAGTATTGTATACCTAATATCCAAGCAGATCCTACGGTGGCATAAGATAATATCATAAGCTTGTAAAAAAAGAAAGGACAATGCGGAAAGCAGATTTTGCTGCTATTTTCTTAATATATACACATATAAGTTTGACCAACTCTACAGCATTGCATACCTCATCTCCAAGAAGATAGCATAAGATAATATCATAAGCTGGCAAGGGAGTCACGGTAGCCGCCACAGGAGTGTTTCCATTGGCCGCCGGTGGCTGATGGACACTCCTTGGCCGGTGACACTGCTAGGTCAGCTTTTGACAAGCTTGTGCCACCGGTTAATTATTGCATACGGGACATTATTGCACTGTAGTACCAATATATTTAGGAAGAGATGTTACAGCATTGTCGCACCATACAGGTACATTTAAAAACTGCGTCCACTTTATTGACTTACTACAGCATCGACTAACTTCTTACTGTGAGGGGCACTAATTAAAGCTCCGAGGTGATGTAGTTATCTACAAAAGAAGGAAAGATGGCCCTGAGTTTGGTGAGCGTCCAGCACAGGGAGACCGGGATGTAGACCTCGCGGGCCCGGGTCGCCCCTCCCCGGATGATGGCCCGGGCCGTCTCGTCAACAGGCACGGACATCTTCAGCATCTCTCGCCCCTGCTCCGTTTTCTGGAAGAAATTGTTGTGTTTTTTTTTTATTCTAGGCACTTTTACTTTCTCGCTGCGTCTTTGCCATGACGCGATATGACGTAATTCTGTGTCCGCCATGGTGGTGGATTGAATGCAACAGCAACGACTAGATCATAGAATAGCTCAACTAGAACCGTCAAGACTAGAACAGCTCAACTAGAACGGTTTAGAACAGCATAGCACGACTATCACAGAGATCCGCACGACAATAACACTTTGACTGTAACATGACGACTATATGTGCGTGTGCGGCTATAACAGTGTGGCAATGACATCATAGCACGATTTTAACAGTACACACCTGCATTGTTTTCTCCATCACGGGTGTCCTAATCAGGCTGAGGATCGGCAGAGTAACGGACACGTCCTGTCCCGCCTTCAGCAGTTCCACACGGAGCGAGCTGAAGAACCCGTCCAGGGCGAACTTCACCGCCACACTCCAGCTTATCTTAGGAAAGGGAATCTTACCTACAGGTACAAAGTTTAACAGAAGCATCAAGGTTAAAAAAACTATCCACATGCGGTTGGAGGTATTTCTAGTTTATGCGTTTGCAAAACACCAAGCGATCAGATGTAAAAGATAAAGAATGCACAAAATATGTTACATGTCATCACGTGTGCCACTCAGGTAGGTCATTTTATAAGCCTCATTTGCTGTCTTCTATGAGCGCTGGCATTTGAGGAGGGGGTGCAGACACGACATTCCGGCCATAGACGTGAACCTGACCGTATGTTAAAAATCGCGTACCAGTCACCCCAAAGATTAACTCCTAGAAGGCAACGAAGAAGGCTACCATTCTTACAAATGTTAACGTTGATTTATGAAATGAAGATTAGATAGAAGAAAAATGAACGCATAGCGCGATGACCATGATGATGTCTTAGAAATCGAAAGCCACTTGTCTTGACCGAAAATGAACAGTTGCATAACTGAGAAAAAAATCCACATTTACGACATGATTACCATTGAGAGCATTGATAATAATGAGGTGTCCTTTACTCTCCTTCAGCAGAGGCAGGGCCAGCGAGGCCAGCCGGACGTAACCAACAACGTTGATGTTCAAGTAGTCCACGAAGAATTCCATATCAGGGTCCTCGTCCCAAGACTTTGTCCCGAAGAACTCGTGAATATTCTTAACACTTGACCCGTCGTGGTTAAGGACTAGGTAGTCAAGACGTCCTGAGAAAAGGTAAATTGTGATTAAAATGAAATTATGAAAAAATCAATAATATATACCTTGTGCGTGTGTCTGCGTTTCTGTATAGTTGCACTTCTACCTGATATACTAGTACTTCTATTCTATCCGTGTACACTTCTACATAGTATACGTCATTTTCAAGAAATTACTTTTGACGTGCACTTTATCAGGTCCTACCGAATTTCTCCTTGGCTGTTTGAATGGTTCTCTCACAGTCCTCCGCCTTCCCCATGTCCCCGGCCACGTAGTGCGCCTCCTGGGCTCCCAGAGACACAGCCTTCGCTACGACCTGGGGGAATCATAATTGCAGTTTTGCATGATATTTCCATTAGTCAAGTCAAAGTCAAGTGTAACGCAAATCCAATTTGGGGCGCAGAGACGCCACTAACGGGCCGCATGCGCGCAGTTCAGTGAGATACCGCTTTACAGTTCAGTCGGATCGTCTTGCATGTAAGCCAACGTGTCTGGACCTCTCTGAGTTATCTCTTTAAGTTACTCTAGCTAGCTAGCTCGGTAACTCGCTACATTTGGTGGCAACGGTGGGATCTGCTCCTTACACGTCAATATCACCATGATCTCACGTGCACAGGACTCACAAAATAAGAAGGAACTACAGCCTTTTGGTACCTCGCTTTGACAAGACGCAAACATCAGAATTGTCATTCTTTTCTCTAATCCATATCAACATTAATCCTCCCCACCTCCTTCAGCCTGTTCTCCCTCCTGGCTGTGATGAGGATCTTTGCTCCCAGCCGGGCGTACTGGTACGCCATCTCTTCGCCGATGCCGGTACTGCAGCCCGTGATGACCACTGTGGCACCGCGTATTGTCTCTACAAAGAACAGACGTCGTTTTGTCCATGCCGCACTTCGTCTTCTCATTTATCTACTCAACTATGTCAAGAACACTGCGACTCATGATCAGTGTAGTAGCGGTATGTGGTGCGTTGGTTACCTAATGGTTTGTACGTTGTCGCAGCTCACGAGATAATCTTTTGAATCGGAAACATGATCGGTGAGTTCCCAAGGGTCAAGGTTAAACGGCGTACTGAAGGCTAGGTCACTGTAAAGTGTAAACAAAATGCAACATGCGCCAAAATCTACAGAAGCCCAGGTTGTTTCACGGGCTTATACAGGCTAGCTCCTCGACTTCAGGTCCAACATGCTTCCAAGGAAATTTTGTCTCAACCCCCAATTAAGTGTATCGGTGTCTTTGTCAGGGGTGTGGCAAATTTCCCTAGTTGGCCCCAGGCCGTTGTAACTGTCGGGCATCGAGGCTCAGTACCCAAGGACAATCCTGAAAGAAAAGCTAATGAGATCAACCTTTTCGATTATTCAAAAATGGAAGAAGTGTTGTTGTTTGTTTTTTTTATCAACGATCGCACAGCACAGGGACTACGCCCCCTCGAAAACCGGAGACTTTCTACTTGAATAGTAAATAAATGTAATGTAGATATGATCTATGTTATTTTCACAGCTTTGCAGAGCTCTGGTAAGACCACCTCACATCCTCAAAGACACAGACCGATACTGTAGACTGTTACCTCTAGGGAGCAGTTATCGGGAAGGATTGAATTTGAAATGGTCAGTCAGAAGCCGAGACCTGTCTGGATCCGGGCACATCCAGACAGGTCTCGGCTTTGAGGAAACAGGTCGGCTTTGACTACAAGAACAGGACTGTAGTCTTAGTCTTACCTGGATCGAAGCCATCGTAGCTCCAGTAGACCCCGATCCCCACAGCAGCCAACACGACCACAAGACTGGCCCACGCTAGACGTGACATGGTAGGATATTAGACGGGAACAAGAACAGACTCGGCAGGACAGTACACACACGCAGGGGTACTTCCGCGTCTCGTTCCCAAGATCCCAGGATGGTTGTAGAGTTTAGCCTAAGGCTTAAAAGTACTACACATGCCTCTATACTCATATTCTGTCCGTCATAAACTCTCGGCAGCAATTTAAAAAGGTGGATATACCATATATAATGAAATCTTTATTGACGCGGCAAAAGTACAGCGACTTTCGTAAGGTCTACATGTATAACAACTACTTACAGTACAACTAAACAGACATATGTGGATATCTATATGTATGAATAAATCAACATATTGGATCTAGCATGTCATTTACACTATTTGCATTCGTGTATATATTTGCCTACTTGTACACAGTAAGGGTTATCGCCTCACAGAATGTAGATGAATTTATTTATCGAACAGAGAGTAGCAAATTCTTTAGAGCAAGCGGAAAGTAATGTGAACAGCTCTGTGCGTTTATCATTATATCGTGAACAATCCATGTGACGTTATATATCACCCGGGGGCCCCTTTTTACACCATCATTCACAAACTAGTTTTACGTGCTACATGTACAATATATTGGACAGTCGTTGTTCTCGCGTTTGACTTGCCAAGTGTTTGCATTATGTGTAGAATGACTTTAAAGTATAAGGACTTTTTCACTACAATCGATGATATATTTATGCATACTATATATAGAATGCTTTTAGTATCATGATTTTTATCAAAGTAATTACAATCCATAATTGATTTAATGTATGCTGATATATAACAAACCCCACGAATTTTATCTATTTTTAAGAATATACAAGTGTTGTTTGTTATCGAATTTAACTGTACTGTGCTAACTAATTTTTTTTTTTCATTATCAACAGTTGTTATACCAGGGTAATTCAGACATTCTATGTTCTGCGTAGCTGTTACTCATAATGTGTCTTTAATAAATAAACGCCTATCGTGTTACTATCACAAAACCATTTCCGTGGTACCCACATGTAAAATGAAGTCCAAAAACAGTTCCGGTTAAATCCGGTTAAATGAATTGAATTTTGAATTACGAGGGGCGTGCAATAAGTAATGGTCCTGACCCACTTCCAGTTGTCTGATCTAAATGAAATTTTGTATGTGTAATAATTCATATCTCTATGGGTTATGTTGCAAAAGACAGCTCTGAACTAATTGTGGTTTCTGATTTACTGGTGTTTGAACTTAGTCAGGTGCGAAATGGACCAGGTGTGAAATGGAACCAGTTGAGTGTCGCGCAGTGATCCGGTTTTTGTATTTGAAAGGACGCACACCAAAGAAGACTTTTGATGAAATAAATGAAACTTATGGTGATGATGCCCCATCATATGACCTTGTAAAACGCTGGCATCCTGAATTCAAACGTGGCTGGAAGTCTGTGGAAACAGCTCCCAGACCTGGTCGTCCCTCTTGTGCCATTGATGAGGCATCAGTTGGAGGACCAACCTGGGGTGTCCTACAAAATCGGTGTCCAGAGCTGCATCAAACGATTGGAGAAATGCATAACTCTGGGTGATTCCTATGAAGAGAAAGACTAATAACTGTGCCAAGTTTCATTAATCTCCTGCTATGGGAAATGGGTCAGGACCATTACTAATTGCACGCCCCTCGTAACCCTGCATTATGATTCAATGTTGGTCACATTTCCAAACCAGGGCCCGGTCAGGATGTTTTCAGAAACGAAAAGGTAAAATGTACACCTAGAAATATACGCATGAATCTTATTTTGACATTTTATGTATTTTAATGTCTTTTATATCATTCTTTTCGCTCCCGAAAGCTGCCAGCCCGGGCCCCGGTTTGGAAATATGACCTAAGCCAAAGTTGGATCCTCTGTTTACAGAATTATAGTTCAAGATGGGAAGGGCACTCAAAGCTCCACGTCGATGAAGTAGTTATCGACGAAGGCGGGAAAGATGGCCCTGAGTTTCGTGAGCGTCCAGCACAGGTAGGCCGGGATGTAGACCTCGCGGGCCCGGGTCGCCCCTCCCCGGATGATGGCGCGGGCTGTCTCGTCAACAGGTACGGACATCTTCAGCATCTCTCGTCCCTGCTCCGTTTTCTGGAAGAAATTGTCTTTCTTTTTATTCCATGCAACTTCAATGAATACGATACGTAATACGATACGCAAAATAGCAATTACTCAAGCAACAGGATCTAAAATCATATCCATACTCATATCCAGTTGCTGCAGTACTTGCATAAGCTGTTTCACCGTTTAAACTGCGCATGTGCAGTGTGTTAGATACACTATTTTTGTTCCCGCAAACAATCCGACCTGGCCGTGGTTAGGCCTACGTCACATTTCCAAACCGAGGCCCCGTCGGGCAGCTTTCGGGAACGAAAAGTATGATGTAAAAAAAAAAACACCAAACTACAAGACGTAAAGAGAATAGTTGTGGGCATTATTTGTGTATATTTTTACGTGTACATCTCTATTTTTCGTTTCCACAAACAGCCCGGTCAGTCTCCGGTTTGGAAATATGTCGTTAACCTTATGCTATAACAACTAGGCTATAACAGTAGAACTATGCACCACAGTATGTCTATAACCGTATATGACTACAACAGTACACACACCTGCGCTATTTTCTCGGCCGCGGGAGTCCGGATGAACCCGAGGATGGGCAGGGTGACTGACACGTCGTGCCCCGCCTTCTTCAGTTCCACACGGAGCGAGCTGAAGAACCCGTCCAGCGCGAACTTCACCGTCACCCCCCAGCTCAGCTTAGGAAATGGAACCTTTCCTACGTGTGTAAAGTTTAGACAAAACCATCAAGGTTAGGGAAATGTGCTATCCTGGTTGGAGATATTTCTGGATTATACGTTCGCAAACACCAAGCAGACCGATCATGTTGGATGCATGTCATCACTTACATGTAACTAGTGTTAACCATCTTCAGCCTCCTTTGAAGCCTTCTAGGAGCGCTGGCGTCTTTTAAGAACAGACACGACCTTCTCATGATAAGAATCTGGCTCTTATCATGTTGAAAATCGCGTATTGGACCCCCCCCCCCCCTCCCCATAAAAATAAACTCCCAGAAGGCTACGAAAGAGGCTACCATTATATCATTATCATATACGTTTCTTAAATGTTGATTTATGAATTAGAGATGGAAGAGGAATAGCGCAATGAACATGATAATGCCTTGTCAATTGGCAACTATATTTTATAAGCAACCCAGTTGTCTAATAATGATACGATAGATATATGGGAATAATCCACAAGAACGTTGGTGAAAAGCTTACCAAGGAGAGCATTGACGGCAATGAGGTGTCCTTTACTCTCCTTCAGAAGAGGCAGTGCCAGCGAGGCCAGCCGCACGTAACCAACAACGTTGATGTTCAAGTAGTCCACGAAGAAGTCCATATCAGGGTCCTCGTCCCAAGACTTTGTCCCGAAGTATTCGTGAAGATTCTTAACATTTGAGCCGTCGTGGTTAAGGACTAGGTAGTCAAGACGTCCTGAAAAAAGTAAATTATGATTGAAAAGAAACTAAAAAAAAACCTCACGGCTATCAACTATGGCACGTAGAATCGCGTGTTTGTCTGTATGAGTGCCCATGTGTGTGCGTGTGTGTGTGTGTGTGTGTGTGTGTGTGTGTATGCGTTTCTCTGTAGTTGTACTCTGATATACTTCCATCTTATTCATGTACATTACACATTTAGTATACGTCCTTTTCAAGAGATCACTTTTGACATGCACTTTACCAGGTCCTACCGAATTTCTCCTTGGCTGTTTGAATGGTTCTCTCACAGTCCTCCGCCTTCCCCATGTCCCCGGCCACGTAGTGCGCCTCCTGGGCTCCCAGGGACACAGCCTTCGCTACGACCTGGGGGAACATCATTGCAAGTCAGCCTTAAGATAGCCATCAAAACAAATGTCCACCGCTATCTCCATGCACTGTTATTTCCAACTTCTTATTCATTGCCTTGAGGTGGTCTCTTGACCATGCTTTGAACAATCTCGTTAAAAAAATCTAACTGAAGCTGCGCGTGTTTGAGTGACTTGGCAGGGCAGTCAACGAATTCTATCGATAAAAACGATGTATTTTACGCGTTGTGTGCTTTGTTCTCTTTATACCTGTCACAATATATAGTATTACGTTTTGCATGATATTTCCATTATAATGTCAAGTGTAGGGCGCCAATTTAGGGCGCAGCGACACCGGTAACGTGTCGCGACTTTAGAGAGATACAGTAACTGTTAATACGGCTTTACAGTTCAGTCGGATGGCACTGAATATCACCATGATCTCACGAAGACTAAAAAAATTAGACGGAACTGCGGCTTTTTAACACCTTGCTACGACCACACGCAAAGATCAGACTTTTCATTCTTATCGCTAATCTATATTAACATAAACCGCCCCCACCTCCTTCAGCCTGTTCTCCCTCCTGGCTGTGATGAGGATCTTTGCTCCCAGTCGGGCGTACTGGTACGCCATCTCTTCGCCGATACCGGTACTGCAGCCCGTGATGACAACTGTGGCACCGCGTATTGTCTCTGGAAAGAACAGACGTCGTTTTGTCCATGTTCCATTTCTTACCTAATCAACTATATCAAGAACACTGCGACTCAGCAGTGCAGTAGCTGTATATGGCGGTATGTGGTGCGATGGTTATCTAATGGTCGACTTTGTCGTAGCTCACGAGATATTTTAAATCGGAAATATGATCGGTGAGTTCCCCAAGTAACCAAGGGTCAAAGGTCAACGCACTAAAGGCTAGGTCACTGTAGTGTAAACAAAATACAGCATGCTGGAATGTAATATAGGTTGCTTCAAGGGCTTGTACAGACTAGCTCCTCGCCTTCAGGGTCAACATGCTCCCAAGGAAATTTTGTCTCAGTCACCCACCCCCCAATGAAGTGTTTCATGGTCTTTGTCAGGGGGCGTGGCAAAATTTCCCTAGTTACGCCGAGGAGCTGTACTGTGTATAGTAGATCCTTGGAACTGTCAGGCTTCCAGGCTAATACCCAAGTGGTCTTGAAAGAGGAGTCAATGAGGTCAACCTTTCCGATGATTCAAAGCCGGAAGACGTTTTGTCGAGAGGAACTTATCAACGATCGTACAGCACATGGACCACGCCCCCTCAGAAAGCGGAGACTTACACTATACATCCACAGCTTTGCAGAGCTCTGGTAAAATCACCTAGCATCATACATGACACAGCCCGACACTGTAGACTGTTTAGGGAGCAGTTTATATCGATGGGCGCATTGAAATAGTCAGTACCTGGTCTGGGCTTATAACTCTCGACTTTGAGTGCTGGAGCGAGACTGTAGTCTTTAATAGTCTTACCTGGATCGAAGCCATCGTAGTTCCAGTAGACCCCGATCCCCACAGCAGCCAACACCACCACAAGACTGGCCCACGCTAGACGCGACATGGTAGGATAACAGAGATTCAGACGGGAACAAGGACTGGCTCGGCAGGACCTGGTGACCTACTAGCACAGTACACACTCACCAGGGGTCATTGACATAGTATAGGTCCTGGAGCACTTCCGCGTCTCGTTCCCAGGATCCCAGGATGGTAAAACCTCATTGGTTGTTCTCCTTCTCTCTCTCTCTCTCTCTCTCTCTCTCTCTCCCTCTCTCTCTCTTTCTTTTTCCTTCCTCCCTTCCTTTCTTTCCTTCCTTTCTTTTTCATTCCTTCCTTCCTTCCTTCCTTCTTTTCTTTTCTCTCTCTCTCTCTCTCCTTTTGTTAACAGTTGATAGCCCATTGATAGAGGCAGAATTTACAGTTGTTCTTTCATATTCCTTAGAAGGTTGTCACAAAAATATGAGATAAACAACATGATCAGTGCAGCTAACAAGAAACTGTTTCTGTTACGCCGACTCAAGCGATTTGGTGTTTCAATTGAAGACCTCACATCGGTCTATACCATCTATATCCGACCTACATTAGAATACGCAGCTCCCGCGTGGCACTCCTCACTGACAACAGCACAATCTGCAAGACTCGAACGACTTCAAAGAAGAGCGTGTAGGATCATCCTGGGTACGCAGTACACAGACTACACATCAGCTCTGACTTCACTCAACCTCAGCTCGCTCGCAGAACGGCGCACAAACCTCTGTCTGTCCTTCGCCAAAAAACTGTTCAAGTCGGAACTCAGGGACTGGCTACCCCCACTCAGGAGTCAAATCTCAGGAAGACTCACACGCAATGCCAACAAGTTGGACACGCCAATCTGTCGCACCAACAGACACAAAAACTCTGCCATTCCCTTTCTGACTGAACTGTTAAATAACTCAGAATGACCTTCAAAACAGTCCCCCTAATTATGTCGACTATTCGTGAATGTCTAGTCTGTACATAACAGCTGAACACTTGTCTTGGTCCTAGTGATATAAGACTAAAGGTCCTTGATATTTTGTAAATATTGTTTGTTAGCAATTATGATTTTAAACCATGTATCTTCTTAAATTACTATACGTAACTCTTTGTGCAATTCTCCCTGGAGGAGTACATGTAAATTACCATCACAATTCAGACTTGATTTAAAGTCTGTGATATGGTATTTTAATAAAGATGTCAAGATTTCAAGATGAGATGCCACAAAGTGATAGAGAATGTGTAATGCTATAAGTTTACTCATAAACTTTACAAACTGTCTGTGAGTTAAAAGTTGAAAGCCCCTTGGTGGAAGTAGCTAGCCTCTGTCAGGCTCCACGGATCGCTGGACAAATAGTAGAAACTGGCCAAACAGAGTGAATAGTATGCTAGGGGAGTTGGACGGCCGTACGTCCAATACCAGAGACAAGGATGGTGTTTTCAGCACCCGGGACAGGGATGGCGTTTTCAGCACCAGGGACAGTGTTTTTCAGCATTAGGAGCAGGGATGATGACATTCATCATTTCTGTTAACATGCTCAAACATACTTGATACACTTTTGAAAAAGGCCTTCAAAAGGGTGCACAAAAGCGTTAAATGTTAGAACATGTTCAGATGTTGGCAGAAATGAAGTACATTCCTCTGCGACATAAGCAGCTTTTGTGATCCAAGGAAATGCACACTCATCTATTGCCCAGTACGTCCAATTGCCTATTGGACCCTATGGTCAGTGTAGAACAGGTGTTCCGTCTGACTTCTCTTGCAACCTATTACTTACTACTCGCTTTGTTTAGAGAAGCTACAAAGATATATCCCAACTTCCCCATATTCACAGACAAACAGAAAGCCACTTTTCTCCAGAAATTACAGAGCCCACAAATTGTAGAAAAAGTGGGGCTTTTCGTCTTCCTCTGCTTCCAAAAAAGAAGTCAAACCCAACCTGTTTAGAAATAGCCAACACTAGTATTCGAGTAATATAATGTTTATCACTGTTAATTGTCACTTGTATATCTCCTATATTTATACCATGTACTTGCAATTAGCCTTCAGGCATGAACTTGCAAATAAACTTCCCCCACTATTTGTCCAGCAGTCCACAGAGCCTGGTAGAGGCTAAAAAGCTGCAAATTTTACATTTCCATCTTCGTTAGAAGGATGTCCACAAGGCCAGGAACGAAGGCCCTGAGTTTCGCAAAGGTCCACACCATCCCTGCCGGGTAGTAGACCTCACGGGCTCGGGTCACCCCAGCGCGGATGATGGCCTCAACTGTCTGGTCCATGGGCGCAGCCATGTCGAGCATGGCCTGTCCACCCTCCTTATTCTGGAAGAAATTGATGTGTTTTATTTCTTAGCATGGACTATGTGTGTTAGTTAAGTTAGGACTAAGACAAACTGTTGTGTCTCTGGTATCCTGACTTACCCTATTGTACATTTAACGCTGGATCTTAAGCCTTTATTGAAGTCGAATGCTGGCAAGGGAAATTTTAGATCTGTGTCCTGAAGCAGTTCTGATTTATATTGACCTGAACTATAACTGCTGGATCACTTCAGTCAAAAAAAAGAAAACAGAGATTCCCTACCTACCGACCCTACATTGTTCAGGTTTTACCATCATGACACTTTTACCATGTCCACTTGCTGCGCATCATTAGGACTTTAAACTGTATCTCTGTGATATACGTTGACTGACCCTTGCCTCTTCCCTGATTTGAGCTTTTATGAATAAACAAAGGGTTAAACAAACAAACTTATCTTATCCAAGAACCAAGAGGTTGGTGTAGCCCTACAGTTATGGTGACTAGCAAGGTATGATAACTTCCTTCGACTGTTCTACCGTACCTCATACATTTTCTCCGCCATCGGTGTGCGTATGAACCCCACCAGGGCCAGGGTGACTGACACGTCCTGCCCCGCCTTCATCAGTTCCACCCGGAGCGAGCTGAAGAACCCGTCCAGGGCGAACTTCACCGCTGAGCCCCAGGCCAGGGTGGGAAACGGAACTTTTCCTACAAATGACAAACGAGGTCAGAGATTGGTCTCCAAGCAGACGTGTCAGCTGGATGAAAAAGAGGGCCTCTAGACTTTTTGTTTTTTGATTTTCGAGAATGTGTAATGCTATAAGTTTACTCATAAACTTAACAAACTGTCTGAGTTAACAGTTGAAAGCCCCTTGGTGCAACAAAGTAGCTACATGTAGCCTCTGCTGGACAAATACTAGTAGTAGAAACTGGCCAAACAGATACATCCGATACCAGAGACAAGGATGGTGGTTTCAGCACCAGGGTCAGGGATGGTGTTTTCTATTTGTTCTCTATTTAGTCAATGGCAACTACAGCCAGGGGTGCCTAAGCATTTGTGGTTGCGCAATTTTGTCGTAAGGATCGTGCAAATCTCATAAGGTTTGTGTGAATCACATAGTGATTCGTGCAAATTTCATAATATTCGTGCGTTTTTGCAGCTGGATGTGTCAGTTGGATGAAAAAGAGTGCCTCTAGACTTTTTGGTAAGTGCGGTTCAGTAGAAGCAAATTCATTGCACAACAAATTACCTCACGCTTCTGTTAACTGTAGCTGGTGCATTACACTGAAGGGCGGTTATACCAGCTAACGCAAGTTCACCTTTATCCGTAGGGTAACCTATATCCATTGTTTTTCAAAACAGCACATTTAGGGATATTAGGTCGACTGACGGTTGTTTCAAATTGTAATATTTTCAAAATATACCAGTAACTGTTTGAAGTCATATTTCATCAGTATGCTAACCCAAAATACCCTGATTTTGAAAACAACGGATATAGGTTACCCCGCGGATAAAGGTGAACTAGCTTTATATAGATACAGATATAGAACTGCACAGAATCCCAAAATCCCAAACCAGGGTGGTCCAGCTAGATAACTTCGCATTGTTGCATCACCCGGATAATTACACAAAATGCGCTGGCAAATGGGGTGTGCAATTAAATGGCTTCTACTGTAGTAGAATTGGATTGGATTGGACAAGTTTTCTAGAATTGACTTGTCCTATCGGGGAATTGTCCTAACCAACTTTTCACTTGCCCAAAATTTGAACGACTTTTTTCTATGTAGTTTTCACTTCCAGCAATGGAATTCTTTTACTACTGGCTCTATTTTCCTGTGTTGACCGATGTTTGATGTTAATGCTGTAAAAAGTTACAAGTACATGTATATCAAAATCTAACTCACGGAACAACAGTGAATAGTGCATGTACTTGCGCAATCGGGCAAGTGATATAAGACATGTGCTTGACCGATCGACATTTTCACTTGCCCGGAACAATGGGGCTAGGGGACAAGTCCAACCCTGGAAGCCTGTTGACCGTGCAACGTGTGTGAAGCTTACCATGTATACCGGACATGACCACGATGTGCCCACTACTCTTCTTCAGCAGAGGCAGGGCCAGCGAGGCCAGTCGCACGTAACTGACCAGGTTGATCTTCAAGTAGTCCACGAAGAAGTCCATGTCAGGGTCATCCTCCCAAGACTCCTCCTTACCAAACTTCTCGTGAAGGTTTTTGACACTTGACCCATCATGGTTCAGCACTAGATAGTCAAGACGTCCTGAAAGAAATCAATTATGAACAAACACTGAAGATCTCACACATTGACAAAGACATCCAGGTAATAATATGCATCAAATAGCAGTTGCTCAAGTAACTGGAAATGATTTTGGAAATAGTCAGAAACTGTCAGATGTTTCACATCAATGACAAAAGGAAATGGTTTCTACCTGAAACGTCTGACCGTTTCCAAAACCATATTAGGCCACACCAATTTAAATTCTTGGTTCACGGATTTTTTCATAAAAATATGGAGCGAGAGGGCAAAATAAAAATAAAAATAAAAAATGGTTGGGGTCAAGGTAAGGGCTAATCCAAAACATAAAGAATAAAAAGTTTTCAGCTTGAAAAAGGTACAAAAACACTATTACTGTACAGTAACAAGACCTGTTCATTGAAAATTACAAAAGTAGTGTCAGTTTTTATGTTTGTCCCATTCTTCATGAATGAAAATATAACTGCAATAATAATACCCACATTTTTAAGGAGCTTATAATATAAAGGCCAATTTGCTACACCAGAAAGATGGTGAATAGTTTCATTAATGGTGGAAATTTGCTCAGTGGTAATTTTTTTTCCAAAAAATTGGAGCAAGCAAATCCGTGAAATAAGAAATTAAATTGGTGTGGCCTTAGGTTGTAACGGCTCATGCCACCAAGTTTTTTTAATTTCTTGGTCTATTCATTACTCACTAATTCTATGTCTTTCCAACTTTAGATGTGGACTAAGCCAACGGGGCACGCTCAACAAGGCACAAAGTCAAGCCCAAAGTTGAAAGAAGCACTTCCGCATCTCGTTCCCAGGAAACACCTGTTGTCAAGGTAGGAGTACACCGTGGCGCAGCGCCACTTAGCGGTTCCCGCGAGCGAGGCAAGCGTCCCTGACAAACTGGAAATAGATGCAGCTCTACTCTAACTTCACTAGTGGCGCGTTTGAACCACAATCTTTATTTATTCATTACTCACTAATTCTATGTCTTTCCAACTTTAGATGTGGACTAAGCCAACCTTCCCATCCTGCCAGCCTTCGGATACACCATCTTCCCCCTAACATCCTTTCACTCTGCAATATATAAATAACTACAAACACACACCACGACAAACAATGTTTTCATCTGATAATCAATCCCATTTCTACATTGTTATGGAAGAAGCTTCCATGGAATTGCTTCCCTGTGGGGTACAATCTAAAACTTTTCAAGACAAGGGTAAACAAACATCTTTCTTCAGAATCCAGTACTGTAACTAAAAAAACACCTAAGTGGCTCCATGAGCCTTGTTTTGAGGTGAACATCAAGTGAATAAAAAATTTCTACCAAATTTGTCCTTTGCTGCTTGAATGGTTCTCTCACAGTCTTCCGCCTTCCCCATGTCCCCGGGCACGTAGTGTGCCTCCTGGGCTCCCAGAGACACAGCCTTCGCTACGACCTGGGGGAACATCATTTGGTCAAATTTAAAGTCTAGTACAGTAGAAATCGTGTAATTGCACTCTCAATTTGCCAGCGTATTTCGTGGATTATGGGAAGTTACCCAGTTGGACCATATACTGCAGTCATATTTGTATTAAACAATTTATAATATAAACATGAAATTCGACGTCACACTTGCCAACTGGCTCAAGTGCTAAAAATCATTTTGTCAAATTTACAGTTGTCTAATAACATCGCACGTGCCAACTGGTGCAGGTGCTACAAAAAATACTTTCCAAAACATTTTCCCACCTCCTTCAGCCTGTTCTCCCTCCTGGCTGTGATGAGGATCTTTGCTCCCAGCCGGGCGTACTGGTACGCCATCTCTTCGCCGATACCGGTACTGCAGCCCGTGATGACAACTGTGGCCCCCCGCAGAGACTCTGAAGATCAAAGACGTCACTTTCTTTAAACTGCATTTCTTAGAATGATTCAACTATCAGTGCTCATGGCATTGTAATTCTGTGCAGCTTGTAGTTTCTATCTCACAGAGAGTAAGAGTTAGTTGCTTCCCATATCTACGTGATGTTCTTTTGAACAAGGAAATGATAAACTTTCAATCATCGCGTGTTATAATTAAGGTATCTGAGGTTCAAGGTGTAATGTACAGGAGATACAGTCAGAGAGCTATGACCGTAGGTAGAGTGGGACTCATCGCCACCAAGTACAGTAAGGGACATACCCTCTACTGTCATGAATGGGTTCTTGGTCTGTAATACCACAGTACCTGAAAATACTGCTAGGGGTCCTCTACAGCGACATGTCGTAACCTCAAGATTAAACTACCCACGTACCAAAATACATACAAATCCATTAAAAGGATCTTGAGTTACAGGTGTGAAAACACAAAACAAAACCAAGAACAATACCTCCATCGGAGGAGCAACTCCTTTCCGGAGGTAACAACTTAGTAATAATTTATTTAATATCAAAATTGCCCTATTTCTGAGGTCGTTTCAAGTATTGCCCAATGCAGCACGTGCCTACCAACACGTATCGCGTCACAGGCGTAAGAAGAGAGTAGAAAGAGTCTCCTGGCTCCCGGGATCCGAACCCGGGCCGCCAGATCACAAACCCAACGCGCTGAACCGTTACGCCAAAAGGGTCACATCCCTTGGCATCGTCAGTTTGACAGCTCTTGAACCCCACTGTTACACAGGGAATGTATTAAGACAGTGTTTGTGCAAGTCTTGCTACACTGTAAACTAGGTCAAGACTATAGTATGTTGATTTTACCTGGATCGAAGTCATCGTAGCTCCAGTAGACTCCAGTCCCCACCGCTGCCAGCACTACCACAAGACTGATCCACGCTAGACGCCCCATTCTCTCGGTAGTAAGTCAAGCAGCTCGCACGAGACACGCGGTTCGCACGAGACGGGGCGGGGCACGCACAAGGCACAAAGTCAGGCCCAAAGTTGAAAGAAGCACTTCCGCATCTCGTTCCCAGGAAACACCTGTTGTCAAGGTAGCAATACACCGTGGCGCAGCGCTACTTAGCGGTTCCCGCGAGCGAGGCAGGCGTCCCTGACAAACTGGAAATAGATGCAGCGCTACTCTAACTTCACTAGTGGCGCGTTTGAACCACAATCTTATTGTCGCGGAAACCGTCTCAAGGTAGCAGAACACAGTTTTCGGCCTCTGGGCCAGGGATTTCTATAGTTAAGGGCCACAGGGTGACTGGCTTCGACGCGGAAAAAATATAGTAGGGTGCACTTCAGGAATACCCAAAAAGAATATGTTTGAGTTTAAGGTGCAAGCCACAAGCTGTACGTTATTCAACAAACAAACAAAAATCCTGTCGACCAATCGCCTTCTCACGTCCACTTTGAAACGCCGCTCTGCGGAGGTCAAATAACTGCAGCCGGCTCACGCTAGGACGGCATTTGCGTGATGGAGAGCATATGATATATGCAATATATACACGAAATAGAAAACTTTCACAATCGGAGTCAATCCAAATCATACAGTCTCACCTTCCTTGATCACGCATCATATCTGGCTGCCTTTCAAGTTTTTCTCCCAGCCTACAACAGCTAGTATCCGTACTACTCTATGTACCCCGTCATATCGACACGTTTTGCCTTCCGACGTTGCCCCAGCTACCCGTCATAGATGTTATGACTAAGATACGGTTACTGAATGAATGATCTTTATTTGCATGTTCCTGCCCATGTGGGCTAAATGCAGCAAATCCCATAATGGGATACTAATTATAAAGACTAAGTGCTATAACATGTAGTATTACAATTGACTATAACGTTAGGTGTTCCCAGTAAACCGGTAAGTTTACAACACCAGTCTATATTTTTGCAGCTGGTGAGCGATGCCACATTGTCGCCGAAAAAGTTGACATAAGACCGAGTGACCTGCAAATTATGAGAGTCAACTCTCATAATTCCACCGGACGCCATAATGGCACCACATGAGAAAATGCATTAAGGCGATTTGAATTAAAGAGATGTACCAACCAATGCAGCATCAGTAATCCTGCTAGAAGGAGGTATATACACTTCCGATGTTCAGGTATTCAAGACGTTGTGCATCGCCTTATCCCGCCCGCCAGGGAAGACGATGATAATAATGATGATGAAGACGATGATGACGACGATTCAAGACAATATATTAGGAAGGCCTCTATAACAACGTTTTTTTTTATGCGGCACTCCCGCAGTATTATGATATTGGCACCCAGTGGAAATATGGGAGTTGATGTTACCGCTTTACTAGAAACATCTCGCGATGACATCTTGACACAATTCCTGAATGGGCGTGGATTGATTATAACTTTAATGCAGAAATGTTCGCGGCGGTTTAATATTCGCGGTTTTCGCGGCGACCGCTACGCCGCGAACTTAAAACCACCGCGAAAATTTGTCGATTATACTATGAGACTACAGAGTATGGCGCCAACGCGAACTTAAAACCACCGCGAACAGCCTCAGCTACCGCGAAATTAAATCCCCGCGAAATTAAATGCATTTACAGTATTTAACACCTGTACGAGTAATTGCACCTGGGAACGAGACGCGGAAGAGATGCTTTTGACCTTGGGTGACCCCTCTCGTGAGGCTTGAAGTGCCAGTAGCTGCTCGCTAAATTCGAAATCATGTCTCGCTTAGTTTGGGCCAGTCTTGTGGTAGTGTTGGCTGCTGTAGGGATCGGGGTCTACTGGAACTACGATGGCTTCGATCCAGGTAAAAATCAACAAAGAAACTCTAGTTTACAATGATGCAAATCTTGTAACACTATCTTACTTTGCTTGCAAACCAATGCAAGTAGGCACTTCCAAATACTTGGAATACTTAAATATATAAATAAATAAATAAATAAATAAATAAATAAAATAAATAAATAAATAAATAATAAATAAATACTTGGAATTTGATATTAACTCAAGGAATCCGTTCTTTCTTAGTACTCTAACCTTTACTTTTAACCATCAGATCTTCTCTGGGATGCTCGTCTGAACCCGTTTGGTACTGCTTAACTTAATGTGTATCTATATTATGATGATGATGGCTGTTTCTTCGTATCCGAAGATCAATGGTAGGCAGACAAGGTTGATTAGACGACCAGTCTGCCTGGCCTGCACGTGACTTTTTTTAAGGTGAAGGAGGGGTGTGCACTCCCTTCTCCACCCTCTCGTCTACTGGCGCACTAAGTTAAGTGAGTATCTGTATTATATAACTGGAATAACCGCCCTTCTTCGTAACACACAAACTTTGAACGGTACACGACAGCAGGTGGTTGAATTAGCGTTACACTGAACGACCTGTAAATTAAATCAAATCAAATCAGACCTGTCACACTTTAATAACGTCATCAAAACTATCTCGTGCTGGGTCCTAACTTCACTGTTGGCAAACGGTTCGGCTCTATAATAGCTATCTGACGTTGGACTTTGAACTTTGGTTTATTTGTACATGGTGTGGCGACCTTTAACATAATAGTAACCCAGACCGCACGGCATCGCGTACTACAATCAAGTACACACCAATGAACTGTTGAGGGAAAATTCCGTCATGGTACGTATACCAGAGTGCCAGATATCGAGAGTGTCTCGGAGTACACACTTGAGTAGAGGATACTCATTCAGTACAACAGACACCACACATGGCTCTGACCTAACGTATTTAGAGGAATATCCAAAGAGCTACGATCAAACCAGAACGAACTGCGAATGTACGAAAAGAGTGAAGGAAGTACGAAAGCGATTTATCACATGCTGTACAGTATTACTGTAACAGTCTTTTTTATTATATGATATGACATGATGTGATGTGATATATGATATGATATATGATATGATATGATATGATATGATATGATATGATATGACATGATACGATATGTGATATGATGCTTGTCCCCAGAGACAATACGCGGAGCAACAGTTGTCATCGCGGGCTGCAGTACCGGTATCGGCGAAGAGATGGCGTACCAGTACGCCCGGCTGGGAGCAAAGATCCTCATCACAGCCAGGAGGGAGAACAGGCTGAAGGAGGTGGGGATGACAGTTTATGTTGGTGTGGATAATGGGGTAGGGATAAAAATGCGAATGCTGATTGTCGCGTCTTGTCTTATGGAATAAGGTTGGTAATTTAGGTAGTCCCATATTATTCTATGAATCCGTAGGGGTAGTGGACTGTTATCCACTGTGTATAGGGCATGGTATTGGGAGGCGGAACCCATCCCTCTCCTTTTACCTCCACAAACAAAGTCGATGACGTCGGGGAAAGTCGTGTTAAGTGCCTTTCGTAAGGAAGCCAACATCGGTGGCACATCAAGGGATTCGAACCTAGTACCTTTTGGGGCAAACACTCGAATCATTTTGACAAGACTTCGCCAATAATATAGCTGGGTACCGTACCAAAAAAGACTACAAGTTGCCTACGCTCATAGTTACGTCTTATCGTGTGACATACAGTGACATTGATGCAAAACGATCCGACTGAACTGTAAGTTTGACTTGCAACGATGCCTCCCCCAGGTCGTGGCGAAGGCTGTGTCTCTGGGAGCCCAGGAGGCGCACTACGTGGCCGGGGACATGGGGAAGGCGGAGGACTGTGAGAGAACCATTCAAACAGCCAAGGAGAAATTCGGTAGACATCAGAGCCTATTAATTATATATGTGTGACCTAAAACATATCTGAATGCCACCCCTACTCACACACACCCCTACACACACAGACACATAAAACCACACACATACATACACTCACATACACACAAGCTATACACACACAAAGGCATTAGGTCGTAGACACTCTGCAGCTGAAATCAGTCTTTCTTCAAAGGCATTCAAACACATAAATACACTCACACAAAAAAACACGATTGAAAGTTAGATAACACATGATATATCCGTGGATTTTTATTCTTTTCCATCATGATTCACTTTTCAGGACGCCTTGACTATTTAGTCCTGAACCACATAGGTACAAGCGTCAGGAGTACTCGTGACTTTAAGAAGTTACAGCCTTGGGACGAGGACCCTGATATGGACTTCCTCGAGGACGTTTTAAACATCAACCTGGTCAGTTACGTGCGGCTGGCCTCGCTGGCCCTGCCTCTGCTGAAGGAGAGTAGCGGACACATCGTAGTCATGACTGCTCTCGGTGGTAACTATTTTTTATTTTATTTATTTTTTATTCACATTTCTTTAAAGAGGATGAGACAGAAAGCAGACCCTGCTTATCGAGGTCTTCTCCTCATGTACATAAACAAAATAAAGACACACATACATGGCTACAAAATGCAAAATAACAAAGTCAAGATGTAATGACAACGACATGAAATAAAACAGCAAGGAATCAAATAACAAAGTGACGTGTAGCTGGTATACAAACTTAAAAGTAATCAAACAAGGTTATAAGTCAACTGAAACAACCTGTCAGTTGGTAACAACCTGGTAACTATTCCACAAACGCTAGAGTCTACTCAACATTTTAAAACATTGGGCAGGCAACCTAAGCGATATTAGCACCTGACTCGGGGCTGTAGAACTTTTTGGCACTTTTCTTCGTAATTATAGGATGGAGTATCTATATTGCATTCCATATCGACATTTAATGAGCAAAAATTCGATACTGTTGTGGCGCGAAAACACCGTGAAGTCAAGGCCTAATTTTGTGGGGTTCCAATATTCAAGGAACCCTCGTGTGACTTGTTTCTGCATTGTGTTTAACCACTCAAAGTATGAAATAATGACGCAAATGTGAGAATATAGTGCAGTAGATGTAAATATCATACAGATTGCCTCATCCAAATATTTCCACTTATAACGCTCTTACATTACTTAGGTTGCCTTTAATAAGCAATACTGCTCGCTTTTTCAAATCGCCCGAAGCTTTTTTTTACTATCAGAATAACTTTAACAGCTTGGATATTTCACAGAAAAGACGAAAAATACCTGATATCTTATGATTTTGCCCAATTAAGCTTGGGATAGCTTCTTCTTATCGTTTTTCTGAGTGTGAATGGGGTCTTAAAGAACGAAAGGGCCACGGACAGATTTGAGTTTACCTCATACCCTCTAAATCACAGTTTGTATTGCTTTCAACGCCTGGGCTCAGTGACATGAAGTACCGAAAGTATCCATTTCTCAGCCCCACACTACACTAATAACTTTTAATAGTCATTTTAATCATACACTGACAGTGTTCCTTGATATGCAGCAAATTCTCGTTTATATATATATATATATATATATATATACATCAATATACCTACCAACACATTTTTTTCTCACACCGTTGATCGTTCTATCCGTCCTTTGGACAAGCCAGTTAATTGCACAACGGATTATCGCACACTTCGGTTAATCCAACTTCGCATTGTTGCACCGTCCTGATAATTGCATGAAACACACTGCCAGTAAGTGTGCAATTAAACGGTTTCTACTGTACCTATAGCAAAGATTGCAGTCCCAAACCTGGCCTGGGGCGCAGCGGTGAAGTTCGGCCTGGACGGGTTCTTCAGCTCGCTCCGTGTGGAACTGATGAAAGCGGGACAGGACGTGTCCGTCACCCTGGCAATCATCGGCTTGATCAGGACACACGGGGTGCAGGAAATGTTACAAGTATGTACTATTATACCCGTAGAGAGTTCGTGTAATTTGATTTATGCTATAACGTTACTTATGTTATACTATACGCGCAGTCGAATATTCGAATACCAGATTCGGACGTTGAAATTGCTGAAAATGTTGCACGTGACGTCATAGACTAAGAAGATCAACGCCGCCGCCGCATCCCAAGTGACGAGTTGTACATGTCCTTCTGAATTTTGAACGCACGGTGGTAGGATTTCATTATTAATAGTCTATGCAGAGATGTTTAGCAGGTAGAAAGAGATTTACTGTACAACCTTTAACCCAGCACCATGGCAGACTCAGAACTTTGATACATTATGTTATAACATATCATTGACGCCACGATGACACCGCAACGTGTCTTTCCGACCAACAAGAAACTAATTTTTTTCCAGAAAACGGAGAAGGGACGAGAGATGTTGAAGATGACCGTGCCTGTGGACGACACAGCCCGCGCCATCATCCGGGGAGGGGCGACCCGCGCCCGCGAGGTCTACTACCCGGCAGCCTTTTGCTGGACGCTGACCAAACTCAGGGCCATCGTTCCCGCCTTCGCCGATAACTTCTTATTCCACAGGGAGTTGTGAGTGCCCATCATAGGGGACTCTGATGTCCGACTTTCTAGAATAAACATTTAGATGTATTCATCACCACTAGGAGTGGGTACCGGTGTGACAGCGTTCTCGCCCCCCCGTGATATCGCCCCCCCGGGGGCAAAATCACTAGTGTTTTCGCCCCCCCGGGGCAGGATCACTAGCGATTTCGCCCCCCCATCTCGCCCCCCTCTGGTGATTTCGCCCCCCTCCCGGGGCGAAATCGCTAGTGATATCGCCCCCCCCCCCCCCCGGGGCGAAATCGCTAGTGATATCACCCCCCCCCCCTTCCCGGGGCGAAATCGCTAGTGATATCGCCCCCCCCCCCCCCCCCCGGGGCGAAATCGCTAGTGTTTTCGCCCCCCTTATGTAATAGAGCCCATATTGACAACATATGTTTAAAATGATTCTTGGGTGGGTTCTTAGAAATCCACAGATTCTGATAATCACTGATAAACATCTTGTATTTTGCTGACGAGTAGGCGAGATAAGGAAGAACAAAGGGTCCAGATCACAGTTAATTAATGACCTGTCAAGTACATGTGGGAAGAATTTGTTTTGGTTACGTCAGCACCCAGCTAAGAGATAAAAAGAAGGAACACCAGGGATGAGGGGTCAGTTCAGTTCAGAGAGTTGGGACAGAGAGAGAGGATGTGACAGTGAAGAATAAAGATCGGTTCTCGGCCACGGCAGATCTTGTGCGTCTGTGATCATTTTCTACGACACCAGTCCCATTTTCCTTCGTTACACTTACCCTCTTGGGGCGAAATCGCTAGGGATTTCCAGTGATTTGCATCCTTCTAGTGATTTGCATCTCCAATAAACCTATAAGTTACATTACTTTTGCTTCGTACAAATCACATCATACCTCCATTAAATATTTTTAGCTCTTGCAAATTTATAGTGTCATCTAGTCTCATTCATTATGCAAATGAAGCTGTAATTGACACGTTTAAGTTAACACGTGTGCAGATACTTTCGTTTAGCTGCATTTTATGATGACATTTTGTCCTGAATTAAGAAAATGACTTGCGCATTTGCACAATCTATACATAGTGGTGCACAATTAATTTGCACATTGCACTTTAGAATTTTTGTACTTTGACATTAATTATGCAAATCAGAATCTCATTTTCATAATCATTATCTGATATGTTTCACCTTCCATAACCTTTAAATTACATAGATTACGTGTATTAAAGTCACAACATGGAAACACTAGAATTACATATTCGTCTCCTGAATCATGCACATTATGTGCTAATTTGCATTTTTGCATGTCATTTCGTTAAGCCCATGCCACTTATCCCTTATATCATGGTATGTGAAGGTAAAAAGAAAAAAGGGAAGTTCTGTTTCAGTGACACAAGCAGATTACATACATGTATCTGTAATTAGCACATGTTGTTATCTATGAAAAATGATTAGTTATGAAATGTATTTGAGAATGAAATCATTTCGTCAGCCAACAATGACGTCCAACAAGTATAGGATCCATTATGCTATTTTGGTCGACAGACTAACCAACAGACACAGGTACAGAACCATTGTGCAAAATATTCTGTATACCATACGTTCTATTCCGCATCATTTTTACAAGATGATAAGTATAAAAGTTACTGTACAAGTATTATATAAGGTTTACAAATAATCTTAAAGATAATGGATACAAACATTTAATACTAGGTTCGCTCCGAGAATGATGCAAATATCCTCAATTTGGGCTCAAAGAGGAAAGTGTTAACTCCATACGCTACGTTCAATATCTTTACTTCATGTCTGAGACCCTAATCACCACACTGCACTGTGCAGTTTTGCTCGAATCTACGACTGCATTGTTCCTATTGTTACCTTCACCAAGAAGTTTCACTTTATATTTTGGGTAGCGTTTCGAATTCTGTGTGTATTTGTGGAAAAGCGCCATCACTCAAGACCGCCTGCATTTTGTGCCTCCTAGCGGCTTGTTATTGCAGCGGAACTTCCGATATGGATATCTCGAGTTATGGACGTGCTGTTGTCATGCTTTTTAATTTTCAGCGTTAGATAGCACATGGGGCCGACAGCAAGTGGTGTATGTTTGGGTCCCCTAGCAGCTTGTTACCTTCGCACAGGAAGGCTATATTTTTTGAACTGCAGGGCTGGTTTAGTGTGAGACTGTCAAAACTGTTAGTTTTGAACAGCACAATTTGTTTCAACTCATAGACAGGTGTGTATACCTCTGTGCTGATTGGCAAATATTTACCAGTTTTGTTATAACTCAGCAACAGGTGTGTTGATATGCATATGTTCATATACGTTCGTGATGTTAATAAAAGTCACCACAAATTCACAACAAAAATGTATCTGTTCTATTTCAATGCAAAGTGTGCTTGCACCCAAGCAGGTAGGATCGGCTTCACAGGTACTGTATCTCATCTGAACATACTAAGGTGTCACGTATATATAGATACCAGGTAACACACTATATACGTTACATCCAAGTACCATATTGTTCCAGGTAGCTCGATTAATATGCAGTAACAAGCTGCAAGTTAAGTATCTTAAGGCTATGTAAAAAAGTCGGTAAATATATACAAAAGTATATATACATATATCTATAAGTATATATATATATATATATATATATATATAAGTATATATATACAAAAGTATATATATTTCCCTTGTGAACCCTATATATATAAGTATATATATACAAAAGTATATATATACAAAAGTATATATATATATATATAAAAGTAGGTAACAAGACAGTGCTAATCATTATCACAGCAATAGGATTAAGATTCAACCGAACACTCTAGAAAACGGGAAGGATATCCCTAGGGGGGGGCGAAAACGCTGGGATTGGGGGGGGGGGGCGAAAACACCAGAGGGGGGCGAAAACGCTAGCGATCTCGCCCCCCGGGGGGGCGAGATCGCGGGGGGGGCGAGATCGCTGTCACACCGGTACAAAACCGTTTTTTCTTATTGGACCGGTCCGGAAAAACCGGACCTGAAAAAATTCGGTGGGTCGGATTTTGGACCTATTGGAAAATGAACAGATTACATGATCAGGAATTCACACGTTTTAGGGCTTACTCGTTGAAGAAAATAACAAGAGCGAATTAGAGTAGAGTCTATAGTCATTTCTACCAAGTTTCACTGTCAATCGTTTGGAGGCAGTTAGCATTATAAGATTTATAACGCCAGTGGTAGTCGAATACTCCACAAAACATTTCTTTGTAGCGAAATGGACCTTTTTTTTTTCTTCAGTATCGTCCATTCACATGTTTTCACATACTGAATCAGGTCCAGGTTCAGGTCCGGACCTGCACCTTTTCCTCTGGACCTGAACCGGACCTGGATTTTCTGTACCGGTACTCAGCCCTAACCGCCACCACTTGTAAGTGGCGCAGTGTCACCTAGCGGTTCCCGTGAGCAATGGATGCGTCCCCGACGAGGTCGAAATAGATGCAGTTCTATTCTAACTTCACTAGTAGCGCTTTTGAACCACAATCTTATTGTCTCGAAAACCGACTCAGTGCTCATTTAGTCTGCTGGTAATGTTGCACACCTATTACAAATTTTCTTGAACAAAAACCGGCTCTTATTAACGCACAGTCTTATCATTGTAGAAATATGTTGAACTTGAATCATTTGAAATGTGAATTTTATGTCTGAACTTGAGACAGAGAACTGAGAAGTGCATTTTGGCAAAAGTGGGTCACTGAATTTCTATTGTTCGGGGACGGACCAAGATGAACGAACGGCATTGAGTAGTTCCAAATGTGGAGCAAAAATCGCACACATGGGCGATCTGTGGCGAGAAAAAGTATACCGCGGAGACTTGGCAGACTTGGCAAAGCAAATATGGTGACCAAAGGAAAGTATCCAGCTATCTGGCCTAGTCTCTACCAGACTCCCGCCTGGGCAGTATAGGGGACTTAGGCCAAGTTAGGAATGAAAGCCTAGTAGTAGGAATTAATTGGCCTAGGAGTGTTGGCCGTCCTTAGGTCGCAAACTGTACTCCTCAGCCATCTAACGTTCCTTTCTACTACTGTATTTTCCAGCGAGCTGTGGAGCCTGGTAGAGGCTATATCTGGCCGGTTTCCATCTCTCCCGACTTGCCCGCCCCTCCAGCCACCTCTCACAACACAGGCGTGTCCGCTCTCTGACCATAAAACACACAAAACCGCCAAATTGTGGTCTCAGAACACAGTTTTTCGGGTATGGGGATTTACATGGTTAAGGACCCCAAAGTGAGGTGGTTCGACGACTCAAAACCTATAGTAGGGTGCAGATACAATTCACAAGAATTTAGTATGTTGAAGTTGAGGGTACAAGCTACAAAATATCTGAAGATGAGCATAGATTTGCCGGCTCGTTTTTCTATAACAGACACTTTGATTTGACCCCCAGCGGAGGTCATGGAACTGCAGGCGGCGAACAGGAAGTGCCGGTAACATATCAAGGCGCAAATTCCCGCCGGCCGAAAAAGCGACGTAATCCAACTTATACAGTATGAACGCCGATGTATTCCTCTACTATTCACCACAGATTCCACCTCGCTGTCGTGCACGGAAGAATAAATACGGCCTTTGCAAGTACCGCGATGCACTATTTTAACCCGAACTACTTTTGGGGACGGGGGTCGCGGATAATTACTGTGTTATGAGACCTTGTGACGGATGTCCGCCGGCCGCCATGACCCGCGCGACCCCTGCCGTGACCTTGGCGGGTTCGAAAGGTTTGTTCAGGTTGTGCGGGACGTGAACCGTGCGGCCTGGAACGGACACTCGCATGTTTGAACCTCATTCCGGACGGGAGGTCTCCATTTCTCTCAGAGATATATAGGACGCGATATTGCAGGCAACAACTTAAAAATGACAAGGTCCTCTTGTCGCTAAAGTGAAATACTATTCATCTTAGATAGAACAGAGTTTGAACTTCGTTTCTGGGGTAGAATTTCCCACACTGCACGATGGCACGATAGAAAACGGCACTGAGTATATTTCAAAAGGGGTAATGTTCGCGAGAACTTAATTTCGTGGTAGGGAGAAAATAGGTAACGGCTGTATCGCGGTCGAAACTGCCATGAAGGGTTTTACTGTAAAAGGGGAAATATTCGCGATGGTTTTAAGTTCTGAGTGGAGAGGTCTTCCCTTTGAATTTTACAGCATTGTCTTTCCAGTATTGACTGTGATGATGTCTTCAAACTCCATCTATTGTTGTTGTTGTTGTTGTTTTCTTTCAAGTACTAGTATTGTGCGCACGTGCCCTTTTGTTCAACCCTTGGCACCCTACCTCTCTTATAATACTCACAACACTTGGAATGATGCACAAAACGAAAGAAGACATGAAAGAAAGAACAAGCCAAATTCTGGTCGACGCCAGATGCTGACCACGCAAGCGAAAAGATAGAGCCAGTGATTACCGTACAGAGGATGATACCCAGACTGGATGCTAGAATTGACACACGGCCAACGAGCAAACAAAATTCAATGGAAAAGAAACTGGAAAAGCTCCGTTTTCAGAAGCCACCTCTGTTGGTGTTGTTATCCAAACAAAAGCGTGGACTTGTTCGTTATTAGAACTCGTCCCGCAGACAACTCCAACATCAAAGCGCGCACGTGAAACATTCCCAGATGTTGTACAGGAAGCGGCAAGACCAGACCTCCACTCAACCGGACAGACACAAACCACTACTCTCCAACCGGTGGTTTGGGCTCCAGTTGCTTTTGGGCGTCCTTTAGTCGTTTTGTCGGGCTTTCTTTCTTGTCAGGTTTGGCTGGCAGTCGAAGCAAAAACCTGGCCTAAAAACGTAAAGTTTATACTAGTAATCACTAGTACATTGACGTCGTACATTGACGTGTAGACACACGTATTTTCCAAACTATACAAGATAATTAGAGGACACAATGTACACGTGCTTGAAGATAACTTGCGGTCACCTCCAATTTACTGTGTTCCGACATCATTACCAGCCCATTTTCGCCGGGATGTGAATTGGTATATGGACTGCTGTACAGACAGAGGCGGGACGTGAGAAGAAACAACACGGAAGCTCAGGAAGAAGACACGCGTGACCGACGCGTCTGCCGCCGTTTAGCGCCTACTTGTGAACTATTGTGAAGTTGTGAAAATCCTCTGTGCAACGTGGATCGGTTTGGGCGTAAGTCCTTATAATCTCCCAGCAGATGTATGGCTTCGGTTTCTTCTGTGTGTCTTTGTTTTTACTTTCAATGCGTTAAAACGAATGGACCAAAAGACGTAGCCTAAGTAGGCTTGATGGGTTGGACTGTTTTTGACCTCTATCATGATTTTTGGTCTATCAATTCTGATGGGGCTTACAAAAAACAGGATACGATCAGAAGTGATTGTCGCCAGAAAATGAACACATCATAAGGCGAAAATGCCTTGACAGAAAAGCACGTCGTAAGCAAATAAGTCTGACAAAAACCTACAAAACGCTGCATAAAGACACTATTGACAAAAAGTTTCTCGTCTGCTCGAAAATTGCATATCACGATACCGTTCTATTCACGTGAAAGTTGTACACCTCTAGATCTACCTCAACGGACATCAGTTTGAATCCAGAGGAAGTTGTTTCTGATAAACCAACATTTAACCCTCCCTCAACTGCCCCATCCTTCCGCAGTGTGTGTACGTGGTCTATCTAGTTGTGACTCCTAATGAACAACGCAAATAACTCAAGAGCATCAAGTGGTTGGACCACTTCAGACCGAAGAAAAGCTACTGTTTGGCTCCGTGTTGTTCTGACACACACGATCTGTTTGTCCGCTCCAACAAACAATACAAACAAACCCAAACATCGAGAGGTCGGCGGTCCATTGTCCGGCTTTCTTGAGGAGATTTGAGAGAAGGAGGTTTGCACAGGCCCTACCTCATCCCTGCCAGATGGCAAGACTGACAAAATCTCTTCGCGTGTAGCCGCGACTACTGTGATGCCTTTGTTTCTAACTAATCCGCGTTAGAAGAAAAAAAGCCTACTAAATAATCATGAATAATCCCTTGGATTTGGCCCTCGACCATTAATCCACGATTCGCCCCGCTAATTAATCACCGAACAACACACAAATTGGGTGCTCGCTTTTCACGCCTTGCGACCAGATGGCCGCCATTCGCGACCGAGTGCGACCCATAAGGCGTGAAACAAAGGGAAAGATCAGGGAACCCCCAGGAAAGCCACAAGAAAAACAATAAAGCCTAAAGAACAACAATAGGGGTGAGAAAACAGGATTTCTCACGGTAGCGCTATGCGCGTGCGGGTAGCCGGTAGCCTGCACTCCAGGCATTCCTACGTAGCCTCTACCAGGCTCCACAGGACGCTAAAAAAAATAAATAAACAGATAAAATGGCAGAGGATTTGGTAGTGCAGCTTGCCACAAACTAACTTTATACTCAATGGCCAGCTAACACCTATGGCATGTAATCTGTATAGCTATTTCGGTAATTTCTATTATTTTTCCAATGAGCCTGGTAGGGTCTATTCCTATGGGGGTCAGGAGAATAGAATTCAGAGAATTGAATCCGGCAAAAACAATAAGGTGCATAATCTTGAAAAATTGTAATTTTTCCTGCTAGCTCCTCTGGTATGTCATTCAGACTATTTGGCCAGTTTTTCTTACTTTTCCTACAACCTACGGAGTCTGGTAGAGGCTAGCGTGCGAGCGGTATAATTTTATCACACTCTCCGGGCCGACAAAGTCACGCGAAATTTCCGTCAGGAAACGACGACATGCAGAACAGTGGAGGCTCTATGCGTCCCCTGCGACTTCTGGCATTATCATCCGCTCTCCTATAAACCTGCGTTTAGCGCCCGGGAGAGAAAGGGAAGAAAGGATTCCTCCATGAATCATTTAAATCATTAGATGTGTTTGTAATGTAATTTGGAGGCAAGCAATAATTTCAGAGCTTTATTGCTGATATTCGACTACTTGGCACACTTAACTGGCTAACGGGGCAAACTTCCGACGGAATATATGGAATATTGGACAATTGCGGAATATAGCTAACTTTTGACAGCTCCCTTGCGCAGCGACCAGAGATTTAATCACCACAGATACCTCAACGAATTTCATAGAGAAAGACAGTTTTTACGTTTTTGAATGTTTCGTTGTCCTTTAAATCATATTTTTCATCCTTTGTCATATTCCAATTAAGAAGTCAATGGTCACAAATCTAATTTTCTTCCCTGTACTGTCGCTATATGCGATCGCCGTGTAGTGGAATTGGGTCTTTACCACATACTATTCGAGCAGATGTTGGGCTATCTTTTCCGTGTATCTTTTTTTTTGTCATGTCCGCTGTCATGAAGAAAATGGTACAAAATAGACAGCCCGACAAAAAAAAAACGCGTCAAAAACAACCGGAACCAAACCTCTACTTGGAACAGAAGGCCTTACACGCGTAATAGACTGACTAGCCTGGATGCCAGACTGTTTCCAGGACCCATACAGCTCAGTTCCTCGGCTCTAGCCCTGAAATTGTACAACAGGGCCGCCCGAAAAGACCCTGATAGACATTATTGAGATCGGGCCGGAATCTGGTATCCAGGCTATCGGCTAATGGGACAAAACTTCCTACCCACTGGATGGAAGATGATGGAATATTGGACAATTGCGGGATGGAAGGCCACTGAGTGACAGGTTCGGAAATTGAGCTTGTCCTGGCGAGAAAAGTGACGCATCGATTATGAGCAGAATTCCCTCCGCGGCCAGGCAAGTCGCTGATTGGGAGAAAACGAGTCGATGAGAAGCAATTTTGGGACCTGACAATCTCCCCGCGACCCCCCGTTTCTGGGTGAAAACCCGGGATGAAATCCTCGCTTGGATGCCCGCTAATCTCCCGTCAGATGCTAGGCTTCGACTTGCTTTCTGCAACTTCCTTGCTTTCTGTTTGTCTTTCTCTTGTTTTGTTTTTCTCTTGCCTTGTTTCTCCAATCTCCCCGCCACCCCCATTTCATTTCTGGGTAAAAACCCGGGATAAGTTGTCTTCGAAATCCCCGCTTGGGTAACCGCTAATCTGCCGTCAGCCTTCGACTTGCTTTCTGTTTGTCTTTTCTCTTGCTTGTTTTGTGCGTCTCCAGCCTGACCAAATAGTATTAGGGGACTATAGTCAAGTTAGAAATAAAAACCTAGCAGGAGGAGTGAACTGACCGACTGGATAGCCTGCTAAAGGCTGACTGAGATCCCATGGCAAAATTATATTTGTCCTTATTTGGCCAAATTCTTCTCTTTTGTCATCCAGCTATCACGTCTGTTTGGAGACGCGTTATTTTCGCTCATTCCTCGTACGACTGGTTAACGTCAGCTAGTTTGAATTACATTTTATACATTTGGATGTGTACGTGTTGCAAACTTCAGCTTTTAACGGTAAATATTAACTACAGACAAGAAAAAAAAGTCATACGAGAAATCTGACCGCTTCTTTAGACAATTAAACTTTCCAGGGACGAAGTTACAACTTATAAAGCGTCCCAAAGACATACAAGATCAAACAAATAAAAACCGAAGCCAAACATCTGCTTGTGGATTAACAACAGATCATCCAGCCTGGTTGACCACAAGAAAGACAGAGCCCGGTTGGAATTCTGACAGGAGGTCAAATTGATGGTCTCCTGTGGGATGTTTTTATCATGTGTGTTTTTGTTAGGCGCGCGCGCCGCGGGAGCACGGACACACCCTTGGGAAACCGCCGAAAGTGTCTCTTTTCTGCTCGGCCCTTTGTCGTGTGATCAGCAAATCGATACACGGGCGGATATTTGTCGACGGCTGACCCCAAAACGTCCCGCTTCGTTCTCAGAACATCCCGAACTGCAATGTAATACTGTAACGTTTTGTCAAGGAGGTGGTGTCTAAAGTAATGACAGGCAGCTTCCACCAGGCCTTTCTATGTGGCCTCCTTCCCAAACTTCTAGCAGCGCTGGCCTTTATTTTCGGGGGAGCGCTGATTCACAAATTTCAATATGGGCTAAAATTCTCTAGTCCCCAGGCAAACGTGTCAGCTGCGCTGGATAAAAAAGGGAGAATTTGGCCAAATAGGGATAAATAAGTTACTATGGGTTTTCAGTCTTTTGCTATCAGTTCACCCCAAGGCCAATTAACTCCTACTGGGCCTTTATTCCTAACTAGGCCAAATTCCCCTATTACTATTTGGCCAGGCGGGAGTCTTGTGATTTTTAACCTCATTGTATAGGCTAAAACGTCTCTGAAAAGTCTGATGCCCGGAGATGGTTGGCCGCGCAGAAACTCCCTTTCCTGGCATCAGAGAAAGCTCACGCTGGAAATCGCTACCTCAAAAAAATAAAAGCCACTAACGCTCCAAGAGGTCTGCGATTTGAGGCTATTCCTATGGGAGCATGGACTGTAGAATTTGACCCAAAAAAATGGGTCAGTACGGGCAAATTTTTCACTACGGTGGGTACCCTCAGTGGCAAATTGTTCTCCCTGTAGCCAACGTTGTCTGGTAGAGACTTGATAAGAGCAAAGTTCGGCGCCTGGCCGCATCTGACGAACATCATCTCAAGAAGATGGCACGTGTGTGACACATGATTGAGAAGTCTGGACAATGCAGATGCCAATATGGTAGCCAGGTCCGCAGTTTTACATGAGAAACGTATGCAATAACGGACCAATATGGACTCCTAAATTTCAATACGCCCGGAACCATTTAGCGACAACAATGCCACAATAGAACATCTGTAGTGGGCTCACGTAGGGGGCTGAAAAATATGAAACGTTTGCGAGTTGAAGTTGATGGATGGTCGGCAAGGGGATGCTTCTGTGTGCGTGGCTAGGTCAAGATCATAACGTGTTAACAAACCTAACTTCAAGGGTCTAACGTTTTGAGGTTTGTCTTTCAAGGGTTTATCACGCATTGATTGCCTTTTTCCGTTTTGCGTAAAAGTATGTCTATAAAGGGGACAGTATACTTCTCAAATGACTACGTTATCTGGTCACACGTACAGAGGAAGTACTTCAAGCTCGTTAGATTTCAACGGAAGGTTCTTTAACCTCGTTATTTGTAATTGTAGGACTTTGTCAAAGGTCGAACATGTCTGAAAACCACACGGCAGAAACTTTGAAGCTATGTGAAAAGTTTGGAAACGGAAAACTTAATAAGCAAGGGATGCAACAAAGTAGAAAAAGACTTTAAAGAGCGCCATCCTAATAAGTTTTCAGAGGATACTAAAACTACACTAGACCAAGGAGATTTGACTAGACATACTAGCCTGGGTAATATCCCATTACTACCAGGCCTGCCCTGATTCTTTTCAGGTCGGCCATTGTAAGGAGCCCCGGTAGTAATCGGATGGCACCCAGGCTACAACCATGCTCGTTCCTACAACTCGTTCCCTCCCTATTTATAGGAGCGAGTATGAGAGCCTAGGTGCTAAATACAATTTTCCCCACCGACCTCTGCTTGGAGAGTAAAATATAACGGCACCCAGGCTAGTATTACAGAGAGGCAAGGGTCGCGAACGCTGGAGCAAAAACTAAAGTTTCCTTCTGTTCTGAGCGATCCACTGCACAAAAGAGTTTGGCAGTTCTGTAGCACCGCTCAAGCGGACAGGCTCGCGTCCGTCAAGCGCACCACGCGCCCTGTCCGATCTAATAAACTAAAACAGCGCGAGCCATAATTTTCTCGTCGAGCGGGCAAGATGTTCCCGACCCAGTGAGCGCGAATCCTTTCTGAGAAGGTTTAGATCAGGCTCCGTGCACTTCTAAAGTCTCCATTTTCTGCCGGGGAGCAGCACGGTAATGCGGTAATCGTCTCAGAGCTGCGTGCAGACTTCGCTCAACTTCATCAAAGGAAGAGGCGCAATTAAGGGGGGGGGGGCGCTGGTGTGCCACGGGCGCTGAACTTAATCTTCCAGTCCAAGCAGATGTAAGAATGCGGCTCAAACTCGTTGTTTTTTGCATTGTTTTTACCCTCCAAGCGGAGGTTCGGATACGGGGTGGAGGGGGGGGCGCACTGGTATGTCACGGGCGCAGAACCTAATATCCAAGCAGATGAAAGGATGCGGCTCAGACTCGTTGTACATGTAATGTATTACGCTTACTTTTGCTCTGTTTTTATTCTCCAAGCAGAGTTTCGGCGTAAGTTTTTTTTTTACGTGTTTAGGTAGTTTGTCGAGCTTTCTAGTTTGTCCTCATTTTCTGTTTGGCCGAAGGATATGAAGAAAATAGGACAGAAGTTAGAAAAAGTAGAAAGCTCGACAGAAGCGCCTCAACACACGTCAAAAACAGCCAGGCAACACCTCTGCTCGGAGAGGCACTAATATGTCTATCTAGTAGTTCTTTACTCTTCACCTAGCTGCAAGCCACACGCAAATATAGAGACGTGGAAACCCAAGAGAGACTGTAAAACAACCACGACAGATTCATTAGCTCGAAGATTAAAGTAAACCCTCTCGTCCAGCGGAGCTAATGGCATGTAATTGTCGGTTCCGCAGATAAGGCCTGCCACGCGCCGCAGTCTCCAAGCAGACGAGTCAGCTGGATGACAAAAGAGAAGAATTTCTCCAGATTAAAGAACAAATAAGTTGCCATGGGTATTCTCCAATTCCCCAAGCAGAGGTTGAGTCGCGGAGATACAAGTACAAGTAGTCGGCATTACTATAACTACTACTATATCTCCGCGACTCAACATCTGCTTGGAGAATATCCCGGGATCTCAGTCAGTCCTTTGCATTCTATCCAGCTATCCGCCGGACGGTCAGTTCACTCCTAGACCAATCAACTCCTGTACTAGACTTTTATTCCTAACTTGGCCAAAGTCCCCTATTACTATTCGTCCAGGCCTGAGTCTGGTAGAGGCTATTGCCACGTGCCTGGCGGACAGAAGGCGTCCTGTCTCACACCTGACAAGGATTTACACAAGACGTCCTCGGGGACACCGGACATTCTTCCTTTGTTTCTTAAATATCTCCACACAAAAGACGATCCTCCTCTGCCACGTGTTGGCAAGCTGCTTGCAAACAAATGCAGAATTTATCCTCTGCCCTTGACACAAGGAAATATGCAGTCTCAGTAGCATGACGAAAAAGTGTAGTCCCAGTAGAAAATGACTGGCAAGGTTGAATTATCTACCAGAAGAGTTAGTAGAATCCCAGAAACAGGGCCAAAGCTTGCAAAGCATTTTAACAGTTTTTACCAATTAAACCCAATAAGTTAGAATTTAGAGACACCATTAAGACCAGAGCAGAGACTTGAGTATAGTAGCCACGTGTTATATTGTTCTCCATAAATTGTATGTATTTTTCTTGTTACTTGCAGTCAACTTTCGGTTATTAAGAACTTGCAATTAACGTATTACTATATAACGTTATGTGTTTCAGTCCACAGAGGTATCTGAGTGACTGATAATGCTTCCTGTCTGAATTTCTGCTACAAAGTCACATACAACGACTAGAACAGTGCCAAAGTCTTGGATGCGTGCGTTGGTGTTCTTGGAATAATCGATGACTGAAGAAAACTGCCCCCACTAGCGGTACCTTCACAGGTTCACTGAAGATTCAGACTCTACAAGCGGATCTATAAGACTTTGCCGCACTGAGTCTGACTCTCCCTGCCTTCCGGTAAAGATCGCGGCTCTCCGGATCCCTTGTTATGTGAGTCTCTATACCAGACTGACTACGCTGGCTATTATAGGGGGAATACAACCAGAGCTACCAGAGGAGTTGGTCGGCCGCCTCCAGAGGGGAAACATGAACCTAAGCGTGGACTGACTCCCCTGGCCAATTTCCCGATTTTTGCCGACTTGTACCATCCCCGTACCCCCGTAGGAAGGCCCAGTGTATGTCTGAACGACCACAGCCCATTCCATGCCCTTGTATTTCCTACATGGTAATCACCGCCAGGTCTTGGGGGACGTACCAAAGGTGTACCCCCAGGGGGGCGCAGGGTCAGCGTCGTTATGAATGGTTAAACAAGACCGTTGCATGCAAACGACCCTGCTCACCCCCGTCCCGCGTAATGTGGGGGTCCAGCCAACATAATGCAGTAGTTTGTAATAAACTGTGTACCGTAGAAACGCTTATATCTGTGCCCACAAATACCCTACAAAGCGCTGTCTCCCATGATAGAAACTGACAAAGATAAATCATTAATCAGGTATACCCGTGGTGGTAGACCTAACGGATCAGTATGATGGCAACGCATTTAAGGCGATGCACTTGGACTTCATTCCGCGCCCGTGGCCACCAAAGGGATAATGCCAGAGTGATTTATAAAGAGGAGGGCATTAGTTTTACAATTTTCCTAGCCATGCATACATTCATGGAGGGCTGAGCGGGGCCGGGGGAGGCTCGGGTGGGCGGAGCGATGGGTAGCGGATATGTGTGAAGAGATTGATCTGATTGAGTGAGCGCGCGCACGCACGCCTGCCTCTCTCGGCAGTCGGAGCGCGTACAGTACAAAACCCCGCCTCCGGTTGTGAGGGGAGCTCAGTCGGCAGTCGGACACCACCGCGTGCGGACCTACCTACCCGGGACCCTATCGTGTTCTCCTTACATTCTACTCGGGCCGCTGTTACTCACCAGGCCGAGGGGTGACCAGAGTGCCGACGTGCTTTCCAAGGACTTAAGTGCTGGACACTGTGTATTTATGATTTCTGTGTGCACAAGCGTTTTTCTCTACTGTGGAAACCTGAACGTTGCAGTGCTTCTCATCTCCTCAAGGGTACGCGTTGAGTGCTTGTAGACTGTGACGGACCGCTGGATTGTCTTCTATTCATTCTCACCGCTCGCCCAAGACAAGTTTGCGAAGGAAGGCCGTCTCGGCGGAGGTGCTGTATCTTATCGTCGGATTCTCGCGGGCTGCGTTTGAATTACTTGTAATCTATTTCGCCGAGTGCTACAAAGTGTTTCGTCGGGAGGAGGGATTTGACTTTCAATCGCTTTGGGGCGCCTAGACGGGTAGGATTTTATTTCGCCGGTCGGGAAGTCAAGAAATGTGCGGCTGGAAACTGACGGATTTTCAAAGAAAGGCGGACCGTTAGCGGTGTCTCTCCCTATCTCATCAATAGCCACACCGTCCTGAAGGCGTGGACTTAACGGGACTTTGCGCGGTAAGAGCTATCTTGGTGCTACTCTTGAACAAATCGTTTTTACGGGTTCGTCTTTTTATCTGAGTGTGTTTAAAAGAGACACGAAGAAAGATGGATCTTCTGAGGACTGTGTTTCTGGGGCTCCTTCTGGAGCTGATCGGCGTGTCGTCCGCGCGGGGGATCGAGTTCACGTATCTGGTACTGGAGGAGGAACTAGCGGGGACGCATGTGGGGAACCTGGCGCAGGATCTTATGGTGGAGCGCGCCTCGGTGCCGCGGACTTTCCAATTCCTGACGGAGTCCCCGTACGTCGCGATCAACAACAAGACGGGCGAGCTGACCACCAAGCGGGCGATCGACCGCGAGCAGCTGTGTCCGCGGGCGCGGGTGTGCGAGCTGAAGCTGGAGGTGGCCGTGCTCCCCTCGCAGGTGTTCCAGCTCGTGCAGGTGAAGATCTCCGTGCAGGACAAGAACGACAACACGCCGAGGTTCCGCAGCACCGGCGAGCTGTCTCTAGACTTGTCGGAGGCGACGGCGGTGGACACGCGCGTGCCCTTAGACGGCGCCGTGGACCTGGATTCCGACAAGTTCTCCATCCAGTCCTACACGCTCCAGTCTTCCTCGGACCACATGCCCTTCACCCTGAACACGTTCACCGGGGTGGACGGCACGCTGAACGTGGAGCTCGTGGTCAACCAGCCGCTGGATCGGGAGAGGCACTCCTTCTACCACCTCGTTCTCACGGCGATCGACGGCGGGAACCCCAAGCTGTACGACAGCCAGGTTCTCTTCGTGAACATTCTGGACACCAACGACAACAGCCCGCTCTTCGACAAGGCCACGTACTCGGTTGACATCATGGAGAACACGCCTGTGGGCTCGCTCGTGATCGACCTCAACGCCACGGATCCCGACGAGGGGACGAACGGTGAGATAGTCTATTCTTTCGGTAGCACCGTGCCGGACTCTATGAAGAAGCTATTCGCGCTGGACTCTGTCACGGGAAAGTTGACCGTGGCGGCGCCGCTAGATCACGAGGCGTCCGGAGGGCCGGTTTACCAGCTCACGGTCCAGGCGCAAGACAAGGGCGTCAACTCAGCACCAACGTTTGCTACCGTCATTGTTAACGTGGGGGATAAGAACGACAACGCCCCTAAAATTCGCCTGAACTTTGTGACCACGAAAAACGGGCCGGTGGTGTTGTCAGAAGACGTTCCTGTTGAAACGTTCCTCGCGTATCTGACTGTAGTGGACAAAGACGGCGGGTTGAACGGCAAAGTGAATGTCACCTTACTCGGTACGGATGGGCTCTTTGGTTTACAGCTCGTCGCCGACAACCAGTACCTGATCGTGACGAGGGCGCCGCTTGACAGGGAGACCAAGCCGACGTTTAACGTCACGGTGGCGGCGCGTGACGCTGGGACGCCGTCACGCACGACGTACAAGTCCTTCAAGGTCGTCCTGACCGACGTGAACGACAACCCGCCCGACTTCGGCTCGGGGGAACTCCTCTTCGACCTGACGGAAAACAACGCGCCGGGCGTGTCGGTGGGGAGGGTGACCGCCACCGACCCGGACGAGGGCGACAACGGGGTGGTCCGGTACTCCATCCGCGACGATCGCCCCACCAAGCGCGTGTACGTCGATCCCGTGTTGGGAACAATCGTGGTCAACAACGCCATGGATCGGGAAGAGACTTCGCTCATCGAGGTGACGGTTGTAGCTACTGACAGCGCGACTCCGCCTTTAGAAGGCACCGCCAAACTGAAGATTAAAATCCTGGACGAAAACGACAACGCACCGTCCTTCTATAACAACAGGTACGCGTTCCACATCGCCGAGTCCGTGGAGGTGAAGACGCAGGTGGGACAGGTGATCGCCGCCGACAGGGACACAGGTAGGAACGCTAAACTTGCCTTCGCCATTTCCTCTGGGGACATGTTCGGGAAATTTTCCATCGATCCGCAAAACGGGGAGCTCTACACCACGGGTAAACTGGACTACGAGCAGAAGAAGAAGTACGAGCTAGTGGTGAGCGTTCGCGACAACGGCGACCCACAGAAGGACGCGAAATGCATCGTTAACATCTTCGTACAAGACGTGAATGACAATGCTCCTAAGATCACCTTTCCCAACACGAGCAAAAACGTGGTGTACGTCCCGATAACGTCCAAGCCTGGATTTTTAGCAACAAGTATCCAGGCCACAGACGCAGACGAGGGAGCGAATGGGGAATTGTCCTACTCCATCACCAATGGAAACAGGAGGGGAATCTTTGCCATCTCTGATAAAGGGGACATCAGGACTGTGAAAGTGTTGAAGAAGAGCTGGGAGGGGCTGCACAGCCTGACCATCACTGTGACCGATCACGGCGCCACGCCTCAGTCCGCTTCCACCGTCATCAACATCATCCTGGACAGTACTGTCACTTACAACGGCACGCAGGTCATCGGAGGCGGTCGCTATGGCGACTACATCCCCAGCAACCAATCGGCACAGGAGTGGAACAAGGCTCACATCCCGGCGAGCCAGGATGACGATCGGTTCAGCATCCCCATCATCATCGTGATCGCGCTGAGCGCAGTCCTGGTCCTCCTGGTCTCCATCGTGGTGATCGTCATCATCAAGTGCCGAAGGCTGAACAAGGAGGACCGGACCTACAACTGTCGCCAGGCGGAGACCACGCGTAGCAACAGCACGGGCAGCCTCTCCCGCGGGCAGAAGAGGAACAACCAGCGCGACCTGGTGGTCACCATCAACGAAACTCCCGTGGAGATCGACTACAAGGCCAACAACAGGAAGGAGGATCCTGATGGACAGGAGAGCTCGAGTCCCGAGTCGCTCGCCGACACGTCCCCGCCAGACTCGGAGTCGAAGCTCCTGAAGAAGGAGGTACCCGCGGGAGGAGGAGAAGATGCAGACGAATCCGGAGCAGAGCACAAGGAGGGGTCGGAGAGGGGAGACGAGGAATCAGAGGTCAGGAAACTTTTGTTGTGTCTTTCTTTAGCTTTGAAAGTGTAAGAAATGTCCTGTTTGTTTTATTGGTGTCTATTTTCAACATTAGGATGAGCATATTTTGCAAGGAAGTGGAGATGGGACAAACTCTTGTTGCTTCAGGAAGTTTGACAAAGTTACTGCGTTTTTTGTTTACTTTTCAAGGAGCCATTGTTGAATCAGGGTATGTTTTCAACAATAGGATGAGCATATTTTGCAAGGAATTGGAGGTGGGCAAACCTTTGTCTCTTGAGCCCCTGGACTGCACTTCTAACAATGTGACAATGACAATTCATCATTGTTTGAAAACAAAACTCAGATTTGGATTCGTAGGGTTTGATATACTTGAATGTAGACGAAGGTGCTTGTTGCTTTGCTAGATTAGAAAGTTTGAAAAATGTCCAATTTCTTTTTCCTTGCACCTGTTTTTGACAGAAGAGTGATTTGCATGTCAAGGTGACATAGGTAAGGTCCATAGAGCGGAATAACTCTACTAAACATGTCTAATACTGCCAGATGGGCAACAGGGTCCCAGAACTCTTCCTTAAAAAATTTGGAAGGAAACCAAAACAAAGATTTTGTGTGAAAGATGGCTTCCCCCCCCTGAAAAAAGTGTTGGATCATTCCCTGGTTAGGGCCACTAGGAAGTTGGAGAGACAGGCATAACAGTAATTAGCTTGTCTTACTTTACTTACTCAGCTTTTCAGACACAGAGACAGTCCCGTTATCAGTGCTTACACTGAAGCAGGTGGGAATGTATCTGTAACTATCATGTCTGCCATCTTGGACCCTAGGACTAAAACGTTTGGTCCCTATCTCTGTTAGGGGTGAGGTGCACAGAAGGTATGTGGAAATACACAAAGAAAGTTTTTCTTGTGTCAGATGTTCCCCCAGACAGGAAGGAGGGAGAGGGGAGGGCTTGTTTTTCTTGGCCAGGGGCCTGTTTGATCAGATTAGGGTCATTAGCCCTTCTGTGTTTGTATCAAGTTTCATCGAACTGACCCCCTGGTCACTACACATGACCACTGGAGTCTTTAAAACCATTGGAAGGAATTAGATAGGAATTTTGAAGGGATGAAGGGGCTTCATCTGACACCTTATTGGTATGTGAAGATTCCCTGTAGTATGTAGTACTGCAAGTCCTTCTTATCTGCCTTGTGTGTGGTCAGTGCAAGGGAAGATGCTCCAGGAATCAGAAGTTTGTTGTTTTAGGAGGTAATTACATTAGTAGCTCGTTCGTCTTCATTAAGCTGAAGATGTGTTATCATAAGGAAGCTGTGTCTGTAGGTATCGGGTGTCAAAGGGGAATCCCGCTTTCTCTATAGGAGAGCTTTCTCTATAGGAGAAATGCTGACAATATTTTTTTTGTTATCAGGGATTGATTTGTTTAGACAGAAGACAGATTTGTTTGTTATGTTGATAGTTGCCAAGAGACTGTCTTAATAGTTGTCCTTATTGCTTTTGATCTTTTTGAACAACTTTCTTAGACTAGGCTTTAGGTTTGAGAGGATTACCTGTTGATGTTTTCACAAGAAGAAACATCATCACAGTAAATAAATAGACAACTTTCCTTTTTGTCACAGTCCACTTAGAAGTCATTTGGGAAAAAACAGGGAAAACACACTTGTCTGGTGTCTATACATAATACTAATAGACAGCCACTGTTCATTGTCCCATTACTGTATATTACTCTATCGAGCTGTCATAAGGATTGATCCTAGGCTAAGAAGGCAATGTAACAGTCAAACCTGCCCAAGAAGACCACTCAGGGGACTGATAAAATCTGGTCTATGTGGACAGGTGGTCACTACAGACTATAATGTTATAGGGACCACCAAAAAGTAGTCAGATTGGCCATGTGGTCCTTGTGTAGAGTTTGTCACTTGTACCAGGTTTGACTGAAACTCTCCTAGTCTTATAAGCTCATCCTGTAATATGTCAAGAGGGAGAACAGCTAATAGATTTAGACAGTCCCCCTCTCCCCTTTCCCCTGAGAGATGACAGCCACAGATAGTCTGGGATTTAAGTCTTCAGGACTTGAGGTTTTCCAGCGCCAGCCCTCCCAGCATCTGTTCAACATCCAGCCTAATTCTCCACTAATCCATGACAACATTGCCCCCAAGCAATTCCATTAGCCCCTCCTGTAAATTGCTTTGCTCCCACCCCTCTCTTGGTGTCAAGTGGGTTTTTCCCACAGCAAACAAAGCCTACTTGGTGACAAAAAAAAGGTGATGCCATTCTGTAGGAGGGGGTGGTTGCACCAAGTTGTGCTGTAAATTGATTTTATTTGAGTGCTTTTACAAACATCAATATTGCAGACAAAAGGGGCAATCTTGATGCTTCAGAAATTCATTTTCTCTCGGGTGTTTGTCCAAGAGAATCGGGCCAGGGCTCGAGGCTGTTTTCTGGTCCGTCGATCTCATTTGCCCCCTCAATGTAGTAGATTATTTCTCCATTACCGTCTAATAAAGCCGAGTTGGTCCCGGACGATGGAAGAGTTTGCGAAGTTCGGTGATGCGCGTCGGAAGTCTCATTTCACCTTGCCCTTGAAGCGCGATCAGCATTCTTGAGACGTTCGTAGAATCATCGCTACCTTCAGCCGCAAGACAGAGAGGAGCCTTCGGCTGAGAGTGGCGTATTTCTCTCGCAGTAAATGATTAACGTCGGACTGAAACATTTACGAGTCTAACTTGTGGTTTGCTTGTAGCTCAAACATCAAGCTGGATTGTTGCCCGAATGAATTTTGACTTGGCTTAGACTGCGAGCCAAAACTCATTTGCTGCCCCTTTACTCACAGAAGCCTCAATTGCATTATAAATAGGCTATTCCTGCGTCCTGAAAGAGGAGTGAGAAAGACTGTCGAGGACTCTGACAACTGCAAAATTGCTTTGCGGTGACCAAGGAGGTTATATAGAGTTGGTGAGACCCAAAATTCTCTGCTAGAATTACCACGCCTTGGAGTCTCTGTCATAGATTATAAAATTAGCTGCTAATTAAAACAGAGCCGACCCTCAACCCTAGCACTGACTATTCCTACGTCATTCAAGACTGTTGCGGGCTCTGACAACAAAATTGCTTAGCTGAGACCCAAATTTCTCTGCCAGTTTCTGTTATGAATGATGAAATCAGCTACTAATTAAGACAAAGCAGAACCTCAGCCCTAGCACTGGCTATCATCAAGGAGGTTTTTTTTTTACCCTCCTTGCTATTATCAAAGTTGTGCATGCCTCTTTGATATGTATGAAATTGAGGAATGCCCCCTTTTGATTGCGCTCTTTGAAAGCCTCCATATACAAATGTATACTCTCCTGGGCCTTGCTGAAAAATGCTGAATCACAATCACAAAGATAAGATGGACGGCAAAGCAGGGAGCGTACCGTTGGGCATTCGCTGCAATATCTTAACTTTCTCCCTCCTAAAACCATAACTGTCAGACACACATATGATGCAAAAAGGCCACCTCAGTCTGAAAAGGGTTAAGCTACCCTCTTAGGACGCAGGGGAAAATCTGCCAGTGTTGCAGGTTAATAGGTAATTCCCCTGCGATACACTTATCTGCACCTTGTTACCCTGGGTTGGGTATTCCTTCTGCATAATCCTGAATTCCAGACAGGTCTTTGCATGACCAACTCCCTCCTCTCACCTTGTGAAGGTCTCACAGCTTTTGATCTTGTTGTCTGCAGATACTGAAGATCTAACTCTAGTTCACCTTTATCCGTGGGGTAACCTTTATTCAGAATTTACTGTCATTTGTTATTGAATACAGGGTATTTAATGATATACAGTTTAAGTTGACAGATATACAACAGATATACAGTATAAGTTGACGTACAGTTTGATATTTTGATAACTGCAATATTTTAAAATATTTGCGATTATTATAGAAAACCACCATCTGTTGACTTGATATTCCTAAATTTCCAGTAAAGAAAGCGCATATAGGTTACCCTGTGGATAAAGGTGAACTAGCTTTATATACTAAAATGTTTGCAATGATTTCTTCCTGGTGAATTCATGACACAGCAAATATGTACTTCCAATGTATTACTTATTGTACAACGAAATTGTTTTAACCAAGGACACAGCGAAATCCTCCTTTCTCCTTCATTGAATTTACAGAAGTCTGAGACTATCTTTCTATACTGTTCAAGAAACATGACTCTCTTATCTACCTGTCCCAAGGGCACGTCTTATTGAATTCAATGCTTGCAAGTCAAAGTCATTCCCATCCTCTTTCGGCCTCCTCCAAATCAACGACTTTAATGCTCCAGGCCAAACGGCAGTCGCTGGACCATTACCCTCCCAAATTCCCTGCTTACAGCGTCTATAGCGATCCGGAGCGAAGCAAAAATTGGGATATTGCGTGAGTCATCTGAAAATTAAATTGCCCGGAGCGAGACTGTCACAGTGAGTTATTCGCGGGCGCAAATATTGCAGGCACAAACGTGCCCCGTGTTTTGCTGCTGTTATCAATTTTTAGTGGTTATGAGATTCCTATGCTCGGAGGTTTATTGTCATGGGTCTCTGTCAATCGCTTTGCCCTGTGGAGAAGGTGGAGGGGGAGGGGGGAGATTGTCTTGGCTTCCATCTTGACTAAACTAGACTTACTAACAGGAAAACACTTCTATACTAGGAGCATGGTACAGACATTACATGCTGTTATAGACATTACATTTAAATCTTTAAGTGAGGAAAGATAGAGGAACAGTTGGAAACATCATGTAGGGTGCATCAATGCATACCGCGTACCGAGGATGCTCTCTCCTGCATGCATCCTGTGCTCATATTCCCTGTTGTGTAGCCAGCCCTTAAACTTTCTGTCGTCAAGAAACTTGTTATGTTCTTAAGAAGCCATTGGATGGCATTTTTTCTACATACCAGTATGTCTTGTACTCACTATTGCTTGTTGTTTAGTGAAACTTTAGACTTCTTCTTTGTTGTGTTATGGAGAAGACCTTGTGTGGCATGCCGTGGTCTAGTGGCTCTTGACCACAAGGTCGTGGGTTCAATGCCCGGCATCGCCATGCTCTAAACCAAAGCTTACATTCTACTGGGAGGGGTTTTAGTCCTTCTGAGGTGACATTAGGCCACACTTATTCTTTTTCTTGTTTCTGATTTTCTTGTTTCTCATTTTTGATTTGAAAGAAGAACAAGAAAACATCATAAAAGCAGAGGGCAGGGGGGAAAACTAATATGGCATTCATGGCATAAAACTGAGTGCATGAGGTCGTGGACTTGGTGCTCATCTTTAATTTTCAACTTTAGTTTCCCATTTTAGCATACTTTTTTTCTAAATCCGAGAACCAACCAATCAAATTGTTGTGGCCTACTCTATCAGTCCCATGTTAAAAGAGATCTCCACCTTGAGTATGTTAAAACTCCCACATCACGTATTGATATATATAAGTGTATCCCCTGGTGTGTGATTGGCACTAAGCTATCATTTCCAAACTCAGTAAGTAATAGTCCTCGGTAATAGTATTTGGCTTGTTGGGCAGCCTTTGCTGCATGTCGGCCAGACCAATATCATGGGACGAAATAAGATAGAAATTGATAGTGATTTCGGATGAGCAAGACCCCTGTGGAGTTCAAGAAAACTGACTGGTATTTAGGTACAGTCAAAATGACATCTATCATCAACAGTTACACAGGACACCTACTGGGCCTTGGCTGAAGGAACTTGTACATTCACTCTGCAAGCTCATGCTGATGATAGGGTGCAATTGATCAATTTGGTCGGATAAAAAGTCGGCAATCCAGACAGGAAAATATCTGGCTGGAGACGCACGAGGAATGTAAGGTAGTTGGTCAGACGGCAAAAACCTATCATCAGACGCTAGTTCTGAAGTTCAGGCAAGCTCTTAGCTTTCGGATAGTTAGAAAGCTTTTGCTGCATGTCAGCCAAGCTAATGATGTCAAATGGGGACCTCCGACAGCAATCTACATCCCTGGTTCTCAAACACTTCATGAATAAAAAATGTTAGCATTAGAGGTGAAGGATAAACGGAAGGCCACGAGGAAAACTCGTGTAAGTTATAACTTACTTCGGTATGGTTGATCTGACTTACAATAATCACTCCCTGAAACTTTGTTTACCTGGGTGCAGACTTAAACTGTTTTCATATTGACATTCAAAATTCAAGAGCCCACTGATTAAATTGCTGTGGCCTGGGAAACATTTTCTGCCTCAATATAAAGATTGCAACTTGTGAATCTATGCCTTGTCTAAATTTTCCCATGTTTCTTTTATGTGAAAGAGACGGTAGGCTCAGTGACACTGTCCTGTTCAGCTGTACCCCTAATTTTCAGCCAATCAGCCTGTTTCAAGCATTCTTGTCTCTTTCAATTTGCATCCTAATGGTAAACGCATAAGATTGTATCACATTCGGATGCCAGCCTTTCAAAAATTAGGAGACTATGAAACCTCTTTTCATCTTGTAGGTGTCGTTTAAAGTTTCCAAGTGCAGAAATTGTTGATAATTGTCGATTTATGGACTTAAAGCGGTGGGATTTTAGGAAGCTTATGTCTTCATACGGCTTCTAAAATGGGCTCATTAGACCGCTGGTGACACCCCGCAAGCTTTCCCATCATTGTGGTGCAGGGGTGCCCCGCTGTGGCGCGTTAGAAAACACATTCTCCCGACGGCGCCACAGTTAGGCCCCAGCCATTATGTCTGAGCCGCGGGATGCGTGTTGGTTTTCTGGCACGACAAAGGAAAAAACAGGCTCCCCAAAAATATTCTAAGGTGATGCTGCGGAGTTAACTCATTTGGGGCGCGGGGGGCAGGGGGGTTATTGTGTTCCGCACCTTGTGCCTGCCAAATTACAGGGAAAGGGACACCCGGCGGAGACGCAAACAACGCATGACAAATTTCGGGGCAAAGCGAAGGGACAAGAGGGTTGCTTACTCTGGGCATTACTCACTCTATTGTCAGGCTGGTTCAGAGCTGGCACAAATTGGAATCTTCTGCATCGCTGGCTTCTGTAACCGTCATACACATGTATTTGGAAAAAGGGAAATACGACTCGATACAGTTTAGCTTGCTGAAAGAAAGAAATACAGTGATCAGGACCAAAGGATAAAGCTGTGTGTACAGTATGTACAGGTTTAGTATTCTAGTTTGGTTAACTTTCGCATTGAGTAAAATGAACAGTAGAGCTTAGCTTAACATCCTGTCATGAAGACTGCAACCCTTTTCAGTAGCTCGCATACTCGTCGGATGGCATGGGTGGGCAGATAACAGCCAGGTTGCGAACTCTTGACCCGGCCTGGAAGCTGCGTTGCTATCCGCTGGACTATGCACGCTACACCACAGAATCATTCATCCACCCTTCTGTAAGGAGAAATGAATGAAGGCAGGGAGAACCCATTGTGAAAGGAGGGTCCTTTGTTGGCGATTGTGACGGCCCGATCTGAACCGTCTGTCTTTATGCCTTTCTACCTTATTGGACGCGTCAGCTTCACTAAAGAAAATGCGGTTGGACAAAAAAGGGTTGGAGAAAAATAACAAATGATACCGGTTACGGCATCAGGAGGTTGAAAACTTCTACAAATGGAAATATGTTGGTTATCATGCAATTCATCAATAGTGATTTTGCTTCGTAGGTGATGCTATCAAGTTGCACAGTATGCAGAAACAGCTTTTTTTCACACAGTTTTGTGTGGTTTTCAAATTACAGGACAAAGAGAGCAAGCACTGCAAATCTTCAGCAAAGAAAAAAGATGGAAAGACGACCATTGGATCCTTACCCCAGTTCCAACATCAAGAATTACATTATAAAATGGTTACAAAGAGAGAGTTGATTTTTGCTGGGGTTTGTGTGCTTTCGAAATTAAAGAACTAAAAGAACACAAAGAGAACAAGTACCACAAGTGGTTAGCAAACAGTGCCAGTTGTGGCATCAGGGATTTGATGATCTTTCAGCTTGGAATAAATCTGTTAACATTGATTTTCTCAAATTTGCTACACAGTTGTACAAGTTTTACACAGTTTTGTGTGCTTTTGAAGTTATGAAGGACAAAGGAAACAAGCCCATAAGTCCTCAGCAAACTCAGTAATTCGAGGAGTCCACTAATCCAATGACACAGATAATCCCCCGAACTGAAAAGTTTGACACAGTTGGAACATTAAAGCAAGAAATTAGCACAAAGCATGAAACAAGACAATGCTCCTTTTCAAGAGGTCCATCATCAGTAATGTTATGCATGTCTGGACGTGGCGTGGCCACATGTACCACTTAACTCGGGGCCCAAGGAGTCACAGCACACTGAACATGGTGAAAACATGTCTAACGTTTCCCTTCCCCTGTATTTGCGCTGTTTGAGTGTTTACGGTTCCGCTACGAGTCACACGGTAAACACGGGCTTGTGTTACCCAGCTCATCGCGGTTCATCAAGCAAACAACGCGCCGACAATGCCGGCACAACCCCGGCCCAGTCAGCCACTAAGCCTTGTGCCTATTTCCAACACCATGTCCTGAATTATCCCAACGGCACACCAATTTATTTTCTTGGTTCTCGGACAGTTAACAGTGAAAGTGAAGCAAGCAGACATTAATGCTGCATCACCTTTATTCGCGGGGTAACCTATATCCATTGATTTAAAAAAAAATGGCAATTAGGGATATCAAGTCAACGGATGATAGTTTTCAACTATCTAACTGCTATATGCTGAAAATATTGCAGATTGAAACCATTGTCTTTGGACTTGACGTCCCAAAATAACCTGTTTTTGAAAACAATGGATATAGGTTACTCCCGCGGATAAAGGCGAACTAGCGTAATATAAACTGAGGGCAGGGAGGAAAACTTCAATATGACTGTTTTCACTCTATAAACCTGAGTAAACCAAGGCATGAGGCCGGTTTCAAGCATTTTCATTACATTTCTCCAGTTAGGCATGTTTCTTAAGACTCAGAGAACCATCAAATCAAATAAGTGGGGCCCATAGTGTGGGAGGTTCTCTACTTAGTTTAAAGTTGGATTTAATTGAGAAGTTTGTAAACACTGAATGAAGCCAGTGGATACCTTGATTCGAGTAATCCGTGGTGAATAGTCAGTCTTCATTACCAGAGATCAAGTCAGGGCTTACTTTTGAATCAGCGTCTCGGACTCAATTACAGATCGCTCGCGCTGGGTGGTAAAAGTTGAGTAGGCCAGAATTCCCTGTGTAGTTATACTGTGTTTCTTAATAATCTCATTTTAAGCTCTGTACATCACACAAAGGAAGGGTATATCCACTGCTATAGTCCCAAGTCTCCGATACCCTTTCTTTCGATGGATTCGCGGCAATCTTGGGAGAGAGCGCTGGGAAATTTGTAATTGAGAACGGTTTACAGAACGGTGCCTATTGCAAATTGGGATAGGGTGTAAAGGGAAGGTGGGAATTGAGTCGAGTCTCTATTTCAGGTTATTTGATGGGTGGGAAGGCAAGCCTCGCACCTTAGCTGTGAGGATTACAAGCTATCTATGTGTTGTGCACAGTTTTGTACACACACAAGACAAAGGTTTGTTTCAACACTAGCTGGCAGGTGGTTGGTAGCATCAACAGTTAATGCCGATCGCTACTGCCTGATTGATGCATTATCTTATAGACACACTATCCACAAAATGGGAGGATGTGATAATAAGTCCACTTTTCTCTTTACTGACAACATGTCAAGTGCTTTTTCGGAAAACACATGTAGTCAGTATCAGTCAATTGCTAATTAGAAATTCTATACCAGTACACTGTAACGATGAGTTAAAGATTTAGTCACAATGTTTTTAAAAGTTGAACAAGGGGCAGGGACAAAGTAGAAAAGGTAAAAATGGCATTTTTTCTTTACCGGTATTTGTTCACAGCAAAAGAACAAAATTGCAAGGATCAATATCTTGAAGTTCATTCTCTTGTTTTGCTATAGCAGTGAGGTTTCCAGCTTAACAGCTTAATTGCTGGTGCAGTCATTAAGCATCAATATCTATTCATCTGGAAGGTTTTTCAAACATTTAGATTAATTGTGTTAAAAAGAAGTGAAGAAAAAAGCAACAAAGGGACAAAAATCACAGGTAAAACTTTATCCCATCCACCATCAAACCTCCCAGTCCCATTTCTGGCAACCTTCCAAAACATCTTTTAACTGGATTAATGATTTCCTCCCCTGCCTCTCTCTGTTCTCCCTTTAATGATACCCATTCGCAAGAAGGATGAGACGCAGCCTCTTCCGTCACCATCTCCCGTAAGCCACTATCTTAGGCTTTGGCGATCACTTTGACACTTGATCGCGCCGTTCTTTCCCCGTAAATTCCCCCCAAATCACCGACATCAAAGGCAGTACCTCGCCTGACATTTTGGCGGGGTAGTGAGAGGGCTTGAGAGGGATATCCTCTGCTCTTCTTCCATTACTGCCCGGCTTTCCCCTTCGTGTTACTCGATCTGGTTCACACCAGCGTAGAATTCTTTCTGAGCGTCACCCAGTATAACAGCCTCGGCTGCAAAATGGCTCAGGTCTTTTGGAGATAGATTTTTCTTGCTGAAGTCTTCTGCTACAAATCAGGGTTTAGTGTGAAAGATTTTGCATAGATGTAGAGAATTTAGAGACTAGGCAAAAGCAACTAGATAAGTTGAACCCCCTTGGCAGTATCAGTAGATTCTGTGTCTGAAAGGCAAAACCATTATACCATTTCAAAATGCTATATGGTGTTGGAGATGTAATATATACAACAGGTACTTTTTCACTTCACTTCAACAGTTGCTGACTTCTTTCTTGTTAAGACTACCAGGGGTATAAGGATATCATAGTCTTGTAGGTTCTACACCATCTTGCAAGATGTTGACAGTCTTTTCTTGAAAACGTTTTTTCCTCCTCTGACTTTGGACCACAGTCAGTGCTCTTTTGTGTTCTTTTGAGTCTCCCTTTGTTGAAGAACAGTCTTTGCTCCTGTATTGGTCTGCCAGCTGCCAAGGCACACATGACAGGGATTGTTTCTCTGTTCAGACAAGAAAGGCAGCGAACAACAACAAATCAATCATCTTCTGATGTTTCCGTTTGGTTCGCATCAATCGTACTAAATAAGAAGACAGCTTCAACGTCTCTGCTCTCTTGAGAATTCCCAGAAAAGCTGAAATCAGAGGTCAGTTTTTCTATTTGACTAGCTGATACAAAAGTTACAATACTCAGAGGTGCAATTACTGAAAAAAAAAGAAATACCCTTTCCTTTTTTTTCCCTTTATGGGGGGTCTCTGAAACCTTCTTGATGGGTAAAACAAGACAGACTGATATGACGGACACTGGTAGATGTAGGGAAAGGAAATTGGTCTGTAGCTTTTGTGCGTCATTAAGTTGTTTTGGATCCATGCTTTTGAACCAGAAGCTTTGTAGTTTGAATCCTTACTACTTTTTCAAAACATGGAACTTGATGGAGATCATGGCTCCACTTCCCATGGCAGTGCAAGGTGCTCGGCAGAACCCTGCTGACCCAGGCCATGTTTTCTCAGGCTGCTTGGTTCCCAACACCACAAGCCCACCGCACACATGTGCGACATGTGCCCCTAACTTCCAGTTCACACCTCAAAGTTCCTTCTCATCTTTTTATGGGAAAAACAATCATTTTCCATTCAGCAGGCATATGTGACATGTGTCCTTCACTCCCAATTCACACCTCGGCAAATTGTTCTGTCTTTTTTTACACACCAATTATTTTTCCTTTAGCAAGCATGTGTGACCTCAAGCCCCTATAGCAGAGCAGCAATTGAACATTGAATATGTATACGTAGGTTTCTGATAAAATTCCATGCTTCTTCTCTTGGGCATTCTAAAGAGGTTTAAAAGGCAGTGAACTTGAAAATAAGAAGCCGGGAGGAAAACTTGCATCTTACTACATTTGACATGCTCTCTAAAAGTTTGACTAAGACTGTTTTAAAATTTCAATCTTATCTTTTTATCGTCAAAGAACCAAGGAGGTTAAAAAGACGAACCTCCTTGAAACTAAAGCAACTAAAATTGGTGCAGCCTAACTGCCTTCTTCACTGGAAGCAATACAAAACTTTCACTAGCCATCAAATAGTCATAAAAAGACAGTAATCAGCCATTAAACAGAAATAAAAAAGGTGCCTCAAAAATGTTGTCTGTGACGGGTTGTACCACATGTGCCTGTGAACCCGCATGTACCTCCCAGTTCACACCTCGATTTGTTTTTGTTTCCAGTCAACTAATTAGTCTGTTCTCTGTCACATGTGAAAGCAGGACTGCTCTTCAATAATTCACACCCCAAATTGTTTTTTCATCCCCAAATTGTTTTTTTAACCAGCCCCCAATTGGTTTTCCCAAAACAAAACAACTTTTCAATCAGGGAGGATTATGCTTTGAGACAATTTGTAAATGCAATGGCTTCTGTCTGGGTTGGAAATGAATAAACATCATAATTTCTTTTCAAATTGAAAAGTAATTCATTAACAAAAACATTGAATAAAAGGCTTTGGAATCTGATAAGAAATGGTCTTTCCAATTTCCCTGTGGGCATTTTTTTTAGCTTTTGACTTTTGGACTCTCTGCTGGTATATTTTTATTAGAAAATAGTATAACAAGTACAGTGTACAATAGCCTTTGTTGTGAGCTAACGTCGGAAGACACCAAACCTAGAACAGTCACCACCATTTTAGAGAGAGTGATTGCATATTCTATCCTTCATGGCAGGCTCTGTAGTACATGTTCTTTCATTGCAATTTATTTTCTTGGATGCTAACATGCTAGTTTATAACTGATAAGGCTAACTCTCCATCAAAAGATCTTCATTATATGGAATCATAAAATAGTTAGTACACAATCAAACCAAAAACACAATACCAAGATGCAAGCCACAGAGCCTTTATACATTTACACAAGCTAGATACTTTGTGTCTTGGTCCCGCCCGAAACAGCCTGACCCGTAGAGTAATTGCCATCTTTTGGGGTCCTGGTCCCATTCAATCTGCAATTGTAATGCAGATGTGAGTGGATGGGAGAAGCCATAGCAGGACAAAGTAGACAGATGGTGGTGGGGATCCATGAATAGAGACGGAGGTGGGAACCTTGGTGGTCCCTCATGCCCCCTGCCTCGCGTATACACACCAACAATGGGTTAAGCAGTCCGTGTTTGTTTGTAGTAAAGGTAATGAGCCGGTTATATAGAATCCTTATTTGAAAACTCATGCCCTATTAGATTGCAAGGGAACACACAGATACAAGGTTCTTTAATATATAGAATCTTTATTTGAAAACTCATGCCCTAATTGCAAAGGAACACACAGATACAAGATTCTTTAAATATCAAGACTTTAGATCTATCTGATATTTCTAAGTAGAGGTAATGAGCCAGTTATATAGAATCCTTATTTGAAAACTCATGCCCTAATTGGAAGGGAACACACAAAGATACGATAATACAAAACAAGATTTAAAAAAAAATTCAAGTCTTTAGATCTATCTGTTATTTTTAGTACATAACTGAGAGGTTTGGCTTCTTGTTTTGAAGCAATGGCTAATTATGCCGTCCCACATTTTGAGTTTTGTGATGATAAAGGAAAATCTTTCCTTTTTGATAGCATCCTCGAGAGGGATTTAAAAAAATGGAGGGCAAATATAACAGTGTATAGAAAAGGTGCTTCTCATTGTTTGAGCCTTTGTTCCCAGCTACAGAAAGCTATACTGTATTCTCACTAATGATCGAGAATTGGTCTGAGGCTTTTTATAGCATTGCTTGAGCGGGATTAGGAAAAAAATGGAGGTCAAATAAAATGGTTTGTAGAGAAGCTATTCTATTGTTTGAGCCTTTGTGCCCAACTTTGTCTACAGAAAATCAAAGTACCAACCTTTTTTTTTACTAATGATGGGATATTTGTATGGGGCTTTATGTCATTGCTTGAGTGGGATTTGGGGAAATAGAGGGCAAATAAAACTGTGTGTACAATTTACTACAAAAGCCTTTCTTTGTTTGAGCTATTGTCCTCAGCTTCGTTTAGTGGACATCAGAGTAAACAACTTCACTTTCACTAATGATTACAGGACAAAAGGCAACCACTTCTTAGTTTACATTTAGATTTTATAAACTCTTGTATAAACACCAATAGAAAAGTAGGAGGCATTATAAAATAATCCTGTTACCACCTTGTTGTTAAACAATACACACCCAGAGGCACTTTGGAAAATGTTGCCAAATATTTTAACATTGGTTGTATTAAGGTATAACAATGGGTTCACTCTCCCTTTCTGTGTCTACTTTCACTTTTGGGCCAAAATCTTTGGCTTCTAAGATTGATTGTCATAAGTCAGTTATATACAGTGTAAATTACTAAAGGCAAAAATTAAGCTTTTTTTTTCATTTTTAAGAGAGGCTAGCCAGAAGAAAAATATACTCAGGTGTCCAATTACAATAGTACAAGGAAAGAAGAAATTTTCACACACCTTGTTCCTAGGTGATTAACAAAGGAAAACATTGACTTGGTACTTGGTAATTTTAACCTCCTTGCTAAAGGCAAGGGCACATGTTGAACATTACCATTAGGAACTATTTGATGAGTTTTAATGTGTTCCAGAGGGGTTGACATGATGAAAGAGGTCCCGTAACTGTAACCGATTTGTTCAGACAACAGTTTCCATGTGTTTGCCCCTGGGACCCTCCCATGCCCTCAGCAGTGGGAAGCAGCATTTCCCCTACAATTATGTAACAGTATCCCTGGCCACTGACATCTGAGACTTTTTTTGTACACCTTCGGTTCCCCTATTGTTCATTATATCCCAGTGTGAGATTCCCAGAAGTATCAGGTCCAAACTCATATGCTAGACGTTAGGTATAGCCTTCGGTTAGATTAAAAAGTCTTGGCTTTGTGTCAAGCAGTAAAATTCATTGATATGGAAGTTGAAACTTGAAGAAAGGGAAATAAAGTACAGTAACTGTACATTCAAATCTGTACAAGTGGCCACCTCTACATAAGACCACCTGGCCAATGTGGAGCTCCTTTAAATGATTTTCCCCATTGACACAACAAACAATCTTATTCAGCTCCAAGAGTGGTCTTCTTAAGAAATTTTGACCGCAAGCTTTATAAAAGAATTGATCATGACCAATGGCTCAGAGCTACCAAACGGAGAAATTTGCCAGTCATGCTAAAAAAAATTCAGTTTACGTCTTTGAAAGGCAGTCAGTATTGATTAACTCCTGAGAGCATGTCAATATGTATGAGTTTGAAATTACCAACCCAGTCATCAATTTTCAGGAGAATTGAAACCGATAAAAGATACATGACTTTTATCATGCAGGCAAAGGTTCACCTAGCTCCAGATATCAATATTGTGTAATGATGATAATTAAGAAAAATTGTAAGAGCCTTGCAGCTGTTTCTTTACCATAAGACATTCAGGTACCATATATGGGAAAGAGTTACTGTGAATATCTTTTGCGGTTTTTTTCTCAGGAATTCCTGACCTCTCCCTTTGCAAATTCATATTGCATTTCAAATGCATGGCTACTGTTAAACACTGCAAAAACCTTCTTGGCCGCTCTGTCATGAAATTAAGTCCCAGCAAAAATTAATGAATTTACAGTACTGTAGAAAATGTTACTGAGCAGGAGCAGGAACTGAGGAAGGTTTGACATCCCTCTTGTTTTCTTTTCTTTGAGTTCACCTTAGAGGTACAGTCAAAGCTATAGGAGTGTTCACCTCTACATAAGGAACACCTGGCCAATATCTTGACACAAGAAATAAGGACCCTGTCTATAGTGACCACCTGTCTTATTACATAGACAAGGTTTTATCAGTCCCCTGAGTGGTCTTCTTGGACAGTTTAGACTTAATTCAGGGAAGTATTTCTACTGGCTAGTCCTTCTCCCAACCATGTGAAGGCCGAAAGTGGAACAACTCGATTAATGAAGATTGACTACTTAATCAGAGACCATTTCTTATTTAGGTCATATCTCAGCATAGCCAACCTGTGCAGGACAACAGGAACAGGTGACCGGATCTGGACAGTCACAGGTGGTCTCTGGGCCACTCTAAACTTGTCAGTTGTTACTTGGACGGTTTTCAGCCAAATATTGGAGCCGTGAGCCATGAGATAATTGATTGTATCAAGTAATGTTCAGATTTATTCTTATTCACAGTTAAGATAGCCAACTGCTGAGGATGGCAGATATCAGGCTAGAAATAAAAGATGAAGATGAAAAAGATGCTGGTAGGCTCCAAAGTTGAAGGCATGACGTACAAGTACATGTACATGTACAATGTCCTGGACTTTCTAAACATTTAAGAAATGGAATCCAGAACACCAAAAGCTTCTTGGCAAAACATTCTTGACTCTACCTTCAGTGATTTATCTACTTTTGTCACTTGCAATGTTACAAGCAATTGTGTAACCTAAGTAAAAAAGGGAACCAGAAGCTGTAAAAAAGAGGCTCCAATTCCCCAAATGCTTGAAGCAAATCTCCTGTTTCTGCAAACCTGTTTTTTTTCTTTCAAGCAAGCATATCCCCAAAACAACCGATCACATTGATGTGGCCGTCTGGCAGCCGATCAGCCCTTAAAGTGGAGTACCCTGCGAGGCCGGCGCTCAAATCAAAATCAAACAACCAAAAACCAATTTCCTACCAGCGGGCGCCCAAGTTTGTGTGCCGACTTGAAAATTTCATTAAGTCTCCACTCCAGCGCGGCGTCAGCTTGTGCTGTATCATACGGGGAGCCTTTATGCCATTATAGGATATAGGTAACCAATCATGTAGTCCTCATGGACACCAAACTGTAGGGCTCCAAATCATCTTTCTGCACACCTCAACCGGCACAGGTAACATTTGGGGTTACCCTGTAGAGTTACCCCTTCGACAAAAATTTTACCTCAATCAATCAAATAAATAAATAGATATATCAGTTGCATTGCCATTCAGTCAACTTGAAGAAGAAAAACAATGTTTTCAAAATGTTCCTACTTTTCAATCTTCTTACAGTCAAAACTGCCTATCAGAAGACCACTCAGGGGACTGATAAAATCTGGTCTATGGGAACAGGTGGTTACAATTTACAATAGACAGGATTCTTAATGCTTGTGTCAATCAAAAATGTATCTAAAAGTGGACAGATCGGCCTTATATTTGCTTTCTTTCTTTCTTTCTTTATAAAAAGGGTCCTCACTTATACAGCTTCGACTTTGTCAGTTGCATTCAAGAATCAAAAATGAAAAGCATTTTACAAGTAGGTTAATTATTTTATGATATGATAAACTGGTCAGTTAAGTATAGGTGACATGAGACTTAACGGCACAGCTCCAATTTCACCTGAGCTAACCCACACATGCAGACAGTATTTCCAGCCCCCCCAAAACTCACTTATCCAGCCGATGATGAGAAATTGGCTGCCATTAAGGCGAGGAATGGTTGACTGGCAGTTTTAATAAGGGTTTCTCCAAGCTGATCCGCGTTTCCGATGACTCCGCAAACCAGATATTACCCGCCGTATCTCTCAAATTCATCGGAGAAATATTCCGCACTCCCAACTTCACCATAATTCCATTTTTCACACTCTAGCAGTCCGGCGGGGCAGGGAACTTGGAAACTTATCTTTCAATTTATCTCGGTAAATTCCTCAACGCCTGTCAGGTAATTATTTTTAGCTTCAGGAGCTGGCAGAACGAATATTTCTCGCGTCAGCGCACCTTTTTTGAGCAGGATTATTTCAACAAACTTGAAGCCATTTTATGTATCTCTTGTTTAGATCAAATATGATAAACCTCTAAAATTTGCTTGCCTTAGCTCAGAGACAGTATGTCACTATGTTTACACTATGTTATGTTTACTCCTGAAGAGTTGAATAACTATCATCCGGTAGTTATAATCAGTTAGCTGGCTATATCTGCATCATATAATGTGTATAGATGTTGCGATCAATTATTTACATAAACGTATCCTATGGTAAAAGACTTAAGCGGTCTCGGTTGCGACGCTGTGCATGTTGATCTGATTATGTATGACAGACATGACTGACTTTGATCCCTTGGAGTTGACTGTAACTGTTCAATGATTCTAATCGTTTAGCTGACTGTAGAAGATATAAGCAATGATTTGCATAACTTGTCTTATGCTAGAATGCTTAAATAGTCTTGACTTGAACAATTAAGTTCACATAAATTTAATTTGTTGGTTCTCGGATTTAAAAAAAGGAAAAACGTAACGAAAACAAAGCTTGAGGACCAAGTTTATGCCTTGGTGCACTCAGTCTTATGTTATGACTAAAATCAGATTGAAGTATTCCTCACTGTCTTGTGCTTTTATGCTGTCCACTTACTATACTTTCACCTTAAAATGTCCAATAACCAAGGAGATAAATTGGTGTGGACCGACAAAAAAACTATGTCTGTCTGATCCGGCATGACAGATATGAGAGGCCTTGATCCCTTAGATCTGGATCTGTTTGAACCTGCGTTTCAACCGTTCTCCCCAAACGATCGGGACGTCCCAGCGGGACCAGAAAAAACAGGATCCAATTTGCAGCATGATTCGTCTCCACCGTCGTAAGGTGGTCCCGGGGTAGCTCCGAGCGTACGCTTTGATTTATCTGTCAATCAATCGATCAATTACCCACGGTACATCGTTAGGTGCTCTGATATTGTTTGAAGGAATTGAATGTGCTGAATTGGCATGTTCACTTTCTGATTATCTTTGTCTTTGTTTGTTTGTCCTTTGATGATATCGGCATACCGTTTGATTTATGTCTATCAATCAATTACCCACAGAACATCGTGAGGTGCCGGGATATTGTTTGAAGGAATTGAAGCTGAATACATCTGCTGACTTGGCATGTTCACTTTCTGATTGTCTTTTTGTCTTTGGAACTACAGTGGAAGCCGCTTAATTGCACACCCAATTTGCCAGCGAATCCCGTGCAATTATCCGGCGTGTGCGATAATGCGAAGTTACCCAGTTGGACCACACCGCCACGGGATTTTGGGATTCTGTGCAATTGACCGAAGTGTGCGTTTATCCGACGTGCAATTAACTGGCTTCCACTGTACCATCGTTTGTTGGTCCTTTGATACTATTGACATACTGTTTGATTTGTGTCCGTCAATCAATCAATCAATTACCCACGGCACATCGTTAGGTGCTGTGATATTGTTTGAAGGAATTGAAGCGGAATACAATTGTGCTGAATTGACATGTTGACTTTCATTTTCATCTTTTTGTGTTTACCACAGTTTGTTGGTCCTTTGATGAAATCGGCATACTTTTTGATTTATGTCTATCAATCAATCAATCAATCAATCAATTACCCCCAGTACATCGTTAGGTGTTACTGTTTGATGCTGTATTCACATGAGGAATAGGCGTGTCCGCTTTGGTCATCTTCTTGTCTTTGCCATGATTGTAAGTTGGTCCTTGGTTGGTATTAGCATACAGTTTGATTTATGTATGTCATTACCCATCATAGAATTAAGTTCTGTGATGTTGCTTGGATTCATGCTGTAGAATTTGAAAACAAACTGACTTTCTTTTCAACCCATATTCTTTACATTTTGTCCTCCCTGTTACCATTGTACCTCCATGTCTGTCTGTCTGTATCTCTGGATGTTGTGGTGAGCATACCTTAAGAACCTCTAGATGGATCACAATGATATTTTGTACGGGACTGTAGGACCTGTGTCTATCTGAGCTCAGCTGGTGCCTCTCTTGAAAACAAAGGAAAACTGAAACCACCAATCAATGCAAAACTATTTGTCTATGTCATGAATTTTGTGTTGGTTACCTTCTGTTATATAATGTTGCACTGAATCTAATCATGTAAGTTTTGGTAAATGCATTGATCAATCAATCTATCAATCTAATCAGTCCATCACTCAGTCGATTACCCGATTTGCATCGTCTTATGAGGTGGTGTAAGTCAGTAATGATCAGATGTAGCATCCCTCCATAAGACGTTGATCTTATTTGGCTTCTTGACTCTTCCTGTCATTGATCCAGTTGTTGATCCGTTCATAACTTCATTCTTTCTTCTCTTGACCTCCCTGTATCCCTATTCTTCCTTTTTTATTACACATTCAACTCAGGAATCTAGCCTACTTAACTTTTTTCCGTCATCCCATTTACCATTGACAGAAAGATCATTCAAAACTCTTTTTCTTGTGGCAAATTTTATTCAAATTTGGATATTTCTATTTCTTCAACAACAGAATGGCCTTAAAATATTTCTTTCATATACAGTAAAATTTCATTGAAAGACAGGCACTAGGTAGAGCTCTGGTAGTATGTATCACAGTAGCGACACAAAATGTTGACTGCCATCAGTCTTATCAATAATTTCTGAAAGTTGAGAAATTCTAACATTTTCTAACAGCGTCCTATTGGAAATATGAAGAAGCATCTGCAAGCCAAGGCACCAGAGGCTGCCGCTCACACTGATTGATGAATAATTAGGGATGTGATTTGAGCGAAGATACTAACGGGGTTGGGAGAGTCATCATGGCTTCGCTCTGGGACAATTTAGTTGATACAATCAAATTTCCATCTATTGAAGTCGGCCTGCCATATTTCAGTGATTTTTACGGTCGAACGAGTCTAGACTCCAACGAAATGGAACCGTATGCACATTGTTTTAACTCTACAATCTGTTACAGTTATGACCCCACATACATGCAATTACGTTTTTTCTGCAATCTGTTTCAGTTAGTATTCAAATGTTTACTCTGGAAAATACAATCAGGAAGTTTGGAAATATCTGAGCAGAAATTGATTTGATTGGAAAACAGTGCCAGCATGTCATCCTTCAAAATAATTACCAGAGACAAGCAGCAAAACCAATATGTTCACAAAATGATAGATGATTAAAAGAATAACCAATTATTGTAAAAAGATAGCAGGTACCAGATTGCGGCCCTCAAAAGGTCCAAACCACACATTGCAAATGTCAATTGCTTAGACAAATGCGGTACCAATGCTAAACGCCAAAGTTTAAAGCCAAAATGCCAAATTTCACACTGTCATTTGCAATCCAAAGTTTTCACCATTCTTGCTGTGCACAGACCTTAAAATCACTGAAATCTATTAAATAACGTTTTGCTAACTTAGCCTTATAGGAGAGCCATACAATTGTACAGACTTGACCCTCCAGTGGGACATCGCAAAAGGTTAAGGTTACAATCCAAAGTTTTCGCTTTTTCTTGCTGTGCAAAGACCCTAAAATCAATGAAAAATAAATAATGTTTTGCCAACTGCGCCGTACAATTTTAGAGACTTGAACTCCCAGTGGGACATTGCAAAAGGTTAAGGTTGTTGTGATTAATTCTGTAGTGGCTTTTTCGGAAAAGGAACCCGCGCATAAAAGCACAGGCACAACGGGTCTTAAATAATGGGTATCGATTCTGACATTAAGGTCTTCCCCTCTTGCAGTGGCATGATTGATGAGGTGGTAAAATGGGAAGGAAAAAGGTGGGGAGGCTTGTGTAAGGTGGGAGGGCAACCACCCGGTGTCAAGGTTCCGTCTCTGTGTCTTGCCCAGGTGGCGAAGTGGTTGAAAAGCCTGTTTCTGAGGATCTAAAGGTTGAAACGTTGAGTCAGGGCTGTTGGTCCTCAATTGAATGTTTAGAATGTACAAATTTTCTTTGCTCTGTAAGTGTAATGAAATTTCAGCAAGAGTACAAGATGGCATCACTTTGTATTTTTCTTAACGAGATTGTTTAGAGGAAGGTCCACTTCAAGGCAATGAACTAAGAAGTTGGAGAAAGACCAAGAGAGAGAAAGACCAAGATTGGACTATGATTGCAGATTCTGTTTTTATGTTGATCTGGCAGTTCAATACAAAATGTCAAATATCAAAGCTGAGCGGCAACAAGATAAATTGATATAGCTTTAGTTGCCTCTATATATACTGTCAGTTGATAACACTGAAGCATGGCTCTCTCTTGTTCCTTTTGCTGGGTTTGAGTAATAGACGTACAAAAGCTTATTTGTCATTTTGTACCCCATGCACAGTCTGGGCACTTTTCTTCACTCTTCTAATGGCCTCCACTGTCGATCTGCTTTCATGTCAGTGACACTATCACCCCAAGCATTTTGCTGGCACCAGTTTGACTACTCCTACTGGCTCCAGCATCTAACTTCCCTTTTATATCAGTCCTAAAACAAAGGGTGTCCATCCCTCTTGCACTCAAGGATGGTTCATGGATAAGGCACTGATTTAAGAAACAGGTAGTTGCAATGACCTGCAGTTACCTCATGCTTATCGTCTGTTAGAGCCATTAGCAAACAATGACCAGCTTAAATAAGGCTGCTATGATTAAAAGTAAGCCTGATATACCCAATACCCAGGGTTGTTTTCTTGAGCTTGTTTTAAAAAAGGGTGTAGTTATGTTTTGTTTTTCTGCATCATTGCAATCTGAAGCTGAAGATTTTAACCACTTTCCCATCTGACTTCCTTGAATCACCTGCTTGTCGTTGAGGGGCTGAGCTCCTGTTTTGAGAGGACATGTGGTTGCTATGAGGTGTCTCTCCTAAGACTATATAAACCCTGGCCTTTGTTTTGTTGATAAACAACCATTGAGAAATGAACCGTTTTAACAGCAGCCCTATCTGTAAGAATTTGAGAGCAACAAACACAAATCTTTCCATGTGTTTTTTGAAAGGGCTTCTAAAAGGACTTGCATGGGGAGTGCAATTCTATCTTTATTTTGAAATACAGCAACCTTAACTGATCTGCAGAAACATTTGAAAGGCAGAGGAGGAACCAATCATCACAAATGTCAAACCTCTTACATTTCTCAGTGCTCCCATTTGTTGGTCACACGATCTTCCCTACTCCTAAACACAGTTGCTTTATTTTGAAAGCTGAAAATGGCAAGGGTGGCAGTGGAGGGGGTAACAGGTGGTCGTTACGCCACTCAGGGTGCTTCAAAGGACTAATGGTACCTCCTCAAAGTTGTCAGGATGGTGATGTGATATGTCAATATGGTGTTGTGATTTATGGCAGTTGCTTAGTCTCTTTGGCTGGGAAAATTGGTCACCAGAAATGTTGTATGGCTAACATGATTGGATTTCATAAATGCATTGATTTCTATCTATGAAACAGTGAATGTGCAATCTGTCAATGCTATGTACTGTTTTTTCTTTGTTCCAAATATCATTGCTTGTATATTTTTAGATTCTGAGATAGCATGCAACTATTTTTCTCACACACCAATCTGATTTCTTGGTCCTTGGATTTTTAGAAATGATAAATGGGGTATCAACATTAAAAAAAAAAAAAAATGAATACTGTTTGAGGGAAAGTCTTTATTTTGAAACACACAGTTTCAGGGAGTGAAATCCTTCTGTTTCCTTGACTTCTTCTTTCTAAATTTTCCATAAAGATGCCCGAGAACCAAGAAAATAGATTGGTGTTGGCCTAAATTGATGTTATTGTAATGTAATACAGTTACCGCTTCTACCTTTTTATCATCAATTTTGGAGGTAATTGAATTTTTATGTGTCCACCTCAGGTCTCCCGACTTTTAACGAGACTGAAAGGTCAAAACACATCAGACGACAGCCTGAACACGGTACTCAGTAACCATGACAGCGGGCGTGGCGATAGCGACAGGGAGGTTCGTGCAAACAGCGCCTGCGGTTCACCAGTTGACCTTCGACCCCAAAGCTGCGACGGGAGTTCCATGAAAGGAGAAACCGCAAGCGAGACCGGTCAGTACTTCTTTCCTTCCAATCATAATCTGTGGCTAATGAATGTTGAGTTATGCAAATACTGTTATTTATATTATCAATAGTAGTTTCATAAATCTTTTCTATACTGAACACTCAAGGGACTCAAGGTGGCCACTATTTTAGACAGGTTTTAAAAATGCTTTGGTAAAAAATTGACCACAATAGCCAGGTTGTCCATCATAAGGAAATGGTTTGTTTGGACACAGGTGTATCAAAATCTTCCTCAGCTTCAACCAAATATAAGCTGAATTGCAGATAATAATCTTTACAAACACTGCATCATTGAATACATAATTGTCAGATAACAATTTACTCAAATGTTCACTGTAGCCATAAACCCTTTAAAACGACCTCATAAATTTTGAGTCATCAACTCCCCATCTCCACAAAAGATCCTCCGTCAGCAATCTGGTGTGAATCTCTTCCCAAACAGTCATTTTTCCCCATAGATCAAGATCATAGATAGAGGAAGGGCCTCCATTTTCCTTCCCTGCAACATCATTGCAACAGTAGTCGTCAACGTTCGGCCTTGAATACAGAACCGAAGCTCAAGATACCTCCGCCATAAAAATGGGGGTCAGCCATGAAGCGAGCCAAAGCCATCTGGAAATTCTCTCTTTATTGCCTCATCTCCAGCTTGAATCACACTGCATAAAGTATTTATGGAGCCCGGAGTCATTTGAAGTTACCAGGCCCTGCAAATCAGGTGGTGGTGCCGTGTGACATGCAAGTTAGACTCCGTCTTGTGACAGCGTAAGAAAGCTTGTCGCGCCCGACGACTGACTGAACCGAGAATATGGGGTGTGAAATTATCCCTACAGGGTGTATCCAGTCACATGACCTCAGTCTTCCTATCAATCAAAAGAGTTTTCTTGGAACGATGTCACAATTGTGATGAACACTGTCTGCCATCTTGGTGTTCCTGAATTTTACGTTTTGGTAAATCATAGCTCAAAAAGGACATCTGGCTTATGTGCAGTGAAAAGAAAAGTGGATCTGCAGAAAAGAACTTTGCAATAGAATTTGGTTAGCTTACAGATATGTTGCCTGATTAAATCTTGCTTACAGCAGCCCACCCAACATCCGCTGGCCTGGGCCAGTTACAGCCCTGGACAGCAGAGTTTCTGTTACACAGACTATTAACAGATATGTGCCCTATGTGGTAAAGACTGTCTTTCTTGAATAGGCATCTTTAGCCAGAGCCAATCTTGCAGGTCTGATGTGAATTAAGATTTTACCAAGGTCAATGTTTTCCCTCCCAATATCTGCCTTAGCTAATGTGGACAGACTAATTCCGCTGGTAGGATGTTACTGTTGGGACGAGTAAATAGCCCTATTTGACGTGTGATCGGTGGAGTGAAGTGGTTCGGGGGCATTTCGCCCGCAAGCCCGGAATGATTGCAATCCTTTACGACGTTGTACGTGGCCTGACCTCCGTCGTCGTGTCTGATGTATTCGGCATCTCCCGTCGAGTGGTGGAAAGTAATGTGGTACATCCTCTTACCATTTAATCAACGTGCAAAGTGGGCACCCGGGGTGAAAATGCAAACACACAGAGATTCAAGTCAAGGGGTCGGCGCCCACTTTCGCAAAAAGTGGGAGCCCCGAAATGCCCCCACTTCCCAGTAATGCCGCCATGAATACGTCTTTTGGCAATCGCTGCGAGACGTGGAATGTTTTCCCATTTCCCGGTCTGTAGATTGCCCGTGTCAATGAAGACTGATAGAAAAGACTGTGTATGAATGTACCTGTGCTGTGCTCTAAAGGGGAATCGCAATCCCCCACGCTACAAATAGAAGTAGAAAAGTTATGTGAGTAGCCGGGCTGTCTCCTCTCTCTCATTATTTTGGGCCCATTTTGTTGATCTTTTTTGTCAACTCTGTGCTTTTATTAAAGCTTTGCAAAAAGATAATTTCATCAGTTTCATGTCTGACTTATAAAGTTCAGATTTTTTGGATGGGCAGGATGAAATTTTGTTCGCCCCAACAAGGAAATTTCTGTCCCCTTAGAGACAGCCCTGGTTAGTAGGGTGCTATGGTAGTCCCCATTGCCTAATCTAATGCTGATATGAATGCAAAAATATACTTTTTGAGCCTCGTCTGGCTGCAACCAGTGCCCCATACTTTTATAATTTGGGTATATATGCTGCTCGCGTATTTTCGTCATGCCAAAATGGCTTGAGGTTACCTTTTCTGTCTTCATCGATAACTCCACATTCGTCATCTAATTCATTATGCCCTGATGGACGCTAAGTTGCCGGCTTCCAAATTGTCTAACCTTGACGTCGGCAATCCTTCTCACGCAGAGCATCTAGCCTGAGGACATTTCTCGCCATATCTTCATTGAGATCTAAACTAACCCCAAATTGGCGGGTTCAGTCTTCATTTCCCAGGCAGGGTACATCACTGAGCTAATGGCCGCGAGTGGAAATGGCCGATTCTTTGTCTTCTCGGCTCTTTTAATAGCCTCGTCCCAGAACTATGGCCATCAGAGGTGCAGAGTACACAAAGACTGGGTAGTTTAGAGGCGGGCCCGAATGATCACCACTTAACGTCCAAACAGTTTAACATACATGTATGTGTGTGGTGGTGGGAATTCGTCACTTTGCCATCACTCTAAAACAGAATTCGTAATTATTATAATAAGTAACCTCCAAAATTTTATCACTTTGTCTTGCCAATACAAAAATATGCCTATATACAGAATAAACATGGTGGTAGGTTCACTGAGAGTTTTCAATGATAGCTGCATGCTGCCAATGATACAAACACACTATATAAATAGCTCAGTCATAGTGCATACTCATGTAGTGATATGCGGCCAGCAATTGCAAGTCAGCGTTTGATAACTGCATTTTGCAAAAAGCACAAGAGAGCTCCTGTCCAGAATACCAACTCTCCACAAGTGCCCTGGTGGCTCCACTGTCTGTTAGCCTAGGTGCCGCCCAGGTTAGTTTGTGTCCACTCCAATAGTTGCTAAAAGTTGACTTTCTTGTTTCCCGACTGACCCTAGAAAAACCTGCCGACCCTAGCCTTTCTTTTTTGGGTAAGCCAAAAACTGTAAGTAAAAACAAACTGCACTGAAGGATTAATGTATCCACATATTTGTAACCATTATTCACAAAATTGAAGTTTGACACTTTGTATTTCAGTTTTAGTCTGTTAAACTGTATTTTACCCTGGTACCACTACAGTTTAGGCATCTAAAAATAAGAAAGAAGCCAAGACAATCCCTACCTATACCGACACTAATTTTTTAAGGACTGAAACAGGGAGCACATCAATTCTTTTTCTATGCCCTATGTGACTACCAGAGCAGACACAAGCTAAGGAGGATGGCACCCAGGCTAATTGTGTGCCCCAAGATTGACATACCTTGTGGCACTAAGCCTGGCATTTGCTAATCTCATTACGTTAGATCTGGTTTATGTTCTTATTATCGAGAATTGGGTTAAGAGTGGTCAGTGGGCACTAGGTTCATCGTATTAAGATTGAGATTAAGAGAAGTGGCTAACGCATTGGCGCCACGACTAAGAAGTCAGCAATCCACAACACAAGGTTGGGGGTTCGAATTCCGGTTGGTTTTCTGATCCCAGTATTTTCTCTTTCCTGATATATGTACTAAAGGTAGAGTCTAACCTGTCTATAGTGACCACTCACTGAAAGAAGGTGAACAGGTGGCCATTATATACAGGGTTTGTTTAGCAACTGGAACAGTAGGGAAAATAGTCAGGGCACCATGGCCAGTGGTTCTTATGCAGAGGTGGTCGCCAGTACACTTGTCTTACTTGCAATTCTTTCATGGAGACATTGCCCCAAAGGTCCCATGTTTGATAAGAAGATCCATACCTTGAGTGAGTCAAAGACCTTAGTAGACTTGTCAATAAGTACAAGTGTAAACATCCTGCCAAAATCAGTCCCTAACTCTCCAGCTAGCCTGTAATAATAGCCTTTTGGCTACCTGGGCAACCGACTGAATGGAAAAAAAATCTTATTCTTGTGGATACAATCAATGACACATTAGGGACAGCGATGCATCAGTCCTGTGGCAGAAATGATATGGATTCTCACAAACGATTTTGGCCATAACCCTCCATCATCGGAATGTAATCTCCCAAAAATTCATTCCGGTTTCTGGAAAATGACACTTTCTTTTGCCTGGGATTGTCCTTTTCTGTTCACCTCTACAAATTGTCCCAGGTTGGACATAAAGGGTTCTTTAATAGCAGCAAGATTTATCAATCACCTGTGACCTACTTAGAGAAACCTTAAGATATAGAATGACCATTTGGGGAAAGATTTTGCATAGCGTATGTTCCTGTACCGTTGACCCCGTATTTCAAACTGTGAAATGAAATATACTTAATCGCTCCAAAGAGAAATAACGCAACCCACGCTGATGGCCAGACATTGATCCAAAGATGACAATAAGAGTGAAAGCAAGGTCTATTACCGGAATCTAAAAGACGGACCATATGGCGGGCCACGCTATTGGATTGCAGATAAAAGTTGGCCCGCTATTAAATCAATTCCTGTTTCTTTACACAAACGCAGATCTATCATAATCGCATCATTGTGACACCTACACTATACCTGTACAATTAGATTTTCTTTCATGATCTAAGAGGCGCACAATAGGCTGATTAGGTGCGATACAACCACTGTGTGCAGAAGGAGACAGTTGGCAAGACTGCTTGGGTTATTGGTATTCCGTAGGAAGCACAGAGCCATGGGAGGGAATGGGCCTCGGTATCTAAATTGAAAATGATGCCGGAAAATGTGCAGGAGTCTCTGACCCGTGGCAGAGTCGAAAATCCCACCATTTAATACGACGCCAGCTGGGTGCTTTGTCCTTCTTCGTGAGCGCTCTTCGAGGGCCATAACAAACACGGCAACACTCAGCCGAGCAGTCGATGGATCCCGAATATATGAAATTTTGATTTGAGGCTGAAAGCTGCAACCCCGAAGCACCTGTGCCTCGACAGTGAAAAATCTTGTGCACTCAGACATTAATGGCGTATTGACCTGATAGCCACACTTGTGGTTCTCTCGGCAAATCGCTATTTGATTTTGCGCCTGCATGCTGCACAGATATTTCCCAATGTTGATTTCGCATTCGACACCGAGGGCTACACAGATAAGATAGAGCCGCAATCGGTCCAGAAATGGCCCGAATATCACACGCCAGCGGTCCCAGAGCAATGATAGCGCAGACTTCCGTTTCGTGATAGCTCCTTGAGTGAAATCTAAAACGGTTTTGATATTAAGTAATATCTGATAATTGCCGCTGAATGCATTACGGTCTGCATTTAAGATTAAGGTGATCTGCGTATGAATGGCACTAGAGGTATTGTTGACTCTTACATAATGCAGTGTGCATTCTGATTCAGACTCAATTTCGTGGTCAATTCAAGCCATCACAATGGATGGCAAGAAAAGATCCCCAAAGCAAACTATGAAAGCAAGGAGCTTTGGGCCATACAAAAGCATGTTCCTCAGGAATTCAGAGTTTAAAGAATTTGATCCGATCATTTCAGGTGGCCAGCCTATATATGAAAATCAAAATCCTATTTGGCAAGCTTAGCATGAACAGGGTCTAAATGAGCAAATTTCTACAAATGATGGCTCCAATAAATGTGCACTTCAGACCACTCAGGTTACAAATTAACACCCCATGTGTCATGGCTAATTAGACAGAGTTTTTTTTACACATGGCACTTAGCAATCTAAGGGTTAAACTGCCCTTTCCTTTCCTCTTGTCCACGGCCTTATTTCTAGTGGATATCTTATCTTGAGTTGGCAGCCTTCCGAGATATTTTTAATCTGTGGAAAAGTTTGCCGTGCGCCTGATAGCCCTGGCGGCCTACAGACAGGTGGATCGACCTGGCATTTTGATATAAATTGAGTATTGACCCGACGGGTTGGTATGAGAATCGGATGACCAATTGGGGACCCTCGATGCCACGGCCCGGTTGGTAGCAAGCCTCCAGGAGTGAACTCTACACAGGTCGCCGGTCCTAGGGAGTTGTACGAAATAGTTTTCCTCTGGCTGCTGAAGGAGCGCTGTTTTACAAATTGGGTCACGCAAACTTGATTACATGCATGACGTCCTTTACTGAGAGCTCAATATGATGCGAGAGTGCAGAAAAAGAACGTATCAAGCAATTTCAGCTTCTTCTTTGTTTGATAAAAAGAGAATGCTTACCTTCCGGGGCCATTCAATTGAACACAAATCAAACACAATTTGGAGAGCTCAATTATATGATGTGCAAATGCAGAAAAAGAAGGAAACTTACAAGTGATTTCAGTTCTTTTCACATTGATTGCAACAAATTCTCTGCAGATTCTGTATGAGAACTCCACATAGTAGAAGCCCAGCAAATGATTTTGAAGATTGACTCTGCAAAATGACAACTTGATGGCTTTCAGGTATGACCTGCAGTAATTCTTTTTTTCTACATTGCAATATGAATTATGCAGGATCATGTCCTGGTCTTATGAATTTTTTTTTTGCTGTGAAATCCTTTGCCTGGGTGGCCAGAACGGCTGCTGCCATGGATTAAAAAAGAAACAAGCCACCGCCTCATTTGTTACAACGTAAAACCTACTTTTTCAGTTCGATGCACACAATTTTCTGATGGCTTAGGCAAGAACTCCGGACGGAATAAGTCGGATCAACTTCAAAAGAAGCTGGGTCTTGATCAAACCGATCTGCCATTGAATATTCAACCTAAAAACAATCAATGATCCAACCCCAGGGGGAAATTCTGCTCCATTTAGCACATAAAAGAGAAAAATCTGAAACAAAATTTGTACTTAGACAAAAGATGTTCTCAAGGCTTTCCAATTTTGAAACGGGGTTGGAAAGCCAGTTAGCAGGATTAAGACCTACTACCTTGATAACCATCTGTCCATTAGTAAATCAATAAGGCCCAGCTTTAGGAATTGCAGTATTCCCTTGTAATAGTCTCTGTGCTTGTATCTTTGTGGACTCAACTTTTTTACTTTTAAGATTTTTGAAGTGAGATAAGTATGATGATTAATTTCTGTCTCTCTCTTTCTCTCTCTCCATCAACCATTAAATATTGTAACTTCATATTTCTACCCCCTTCCAAATCATTCTGATGGTATGATCTTTAGAAACTTTTTGACAAAGATTTCTAATTATGATAGCTTTATGCCTTTGAAGAATAACAAACTGGCATACTAGGTAGAATATTTTGCCGCGCTGCATAGTTACTTGCCGAATCAAGAATGTGTCGTTCGTGGATCTGCTAATAGGTTGTGAGATTGAAGAGGGATGTTGACAAGTTCTCATTTACCGCAGCAAATTAGCTCATTCAGCACCGGAGAATAGACAGTAGGACACCATTCATAGGTGCAGGAGTTGGTATTTGGATGACGTCTGGTCTTTTGGCACCGTAGATCATCAGCTCGCATTTCAATCAGTGCTGCTTTGAAACAGCAATTGCAACAGATTATCAACATCAGCCAAAAAAGTTTCCCGGTTTTTCATTTATTGAAAAATCATGTTATTTGCAAATAAGGTGGAGATAATCATTTCTTTAATTGCTAATGAGAAATATGGCAATAACTGCACAATCAACATCATAGAAAAAAAATTATTGGCTTTTAAGTAAGCACACATCTTGCATTAAACAGAAAAGCTTTTTGAACATCCAAGATGTGTACAGTACAGATCAACAGCTACAGTTTTTTAATTGCCTCTGCACATGCACAATCAACGTCATAGGAAAAGATTCCCAGTTCTTTTTAATTTAGAGATCAGAAAGGCTTCCTGCCCGTCTTAGATGCGTACAGTAGGTGATCAGACTGTTAGCATATTAAGAGGTTAACCTGCTCACCGGCAGGGCTGTATCGACGAGAACATGCTCAGCGTAATTGATCTTTCAAAGAGTAATTTGTGAAGCAGATTAACTCGGAGGTCTCCCCGACCACACCCCGAGAATTTTCCGCTCTTACTTCTCGCCCGTCCTTATCAAAAGACGCTCATCGTCGATGATTCCGTAATGTGGCACATTTGTATGGAGGGGGTGAAGGTGCGTTTTGCTTCCCCGTAATCCGTTTCTTAGGATGCTGCGAGGAAACTTAATGGTTATCTTGTGGATTCAGCAGGTTTGGAGGCGCGGCGCAGCCACACTGCGCCGGCCCTGATAACATTGAGGTAACAGCCTGGGCATCGGCGCAACACTGCGTGCATTCTTCATCAAGATCGAAGCTAAGAAATATGTAGGAACTGGGACGGCCGATCGATCCTTTGTTTCCCGGCCCAGCTCGGGGGGACTCCTCCCCAGCCTTCATCAAAGTGCTGCACTTCTCAGAGCTGAAGGCAATGAATAGAGAAGAGGCTGCATCAGTAGGCAGTCGGCATCGGAGGGATTTCTTATTGATGTATCATAAATCAGCAGGCATCGATTCTCAACGACAATATGTAAATACTTCCCCTCATCTGCAGTACTAGGAGACCAGGAATTCTGCAATTTAGATTCCATGGAGGAGGAGATGGGACGATCGGAACGCTCCTCGCATCAGAGGGATCAACCCATAAGTTTCAATTTCCTCGGAAAAAAAAGAAGGGCATCTTCTTGGTGGTGAATGCCGCAATAAAATCATTCCGGCTTTCAGATCGCATTGATCCTTAGATTTGCGCCAGGTCGGCGGACCAGGGCCATTAGCGAATCAGGAGCGTTTTACATAAGCCAAACTGCCCGTCGGTTGAAAACACTTTTCTTTCGGAGGCGCCGTTTCGTTGGCGAATTGTCGCTGCATTCCTCCTTCCCAGCTTATCACAGCTTATATGGCAAAATCAATATACCAACGAACTGAAAGGATCTGAGCATCTTTCTGCCTGGTGAATTGCAGATTTCCATCCTCTTTATTGACCTGAGCCAAACGTTTTACAGCCAGGTTTCGGGATGTATCAGAGATGCATAAAATTCTAATGACTCCTGCAAGGTGATTCTTTGCGCAACAAGATCTTGTCAGCTTACACATCCTAGCAAAATGATTCCTTCTAGGAGCAATGTCTTAAGATTTGAAACCCTCCCTGATGCTGCCCACTGAAGCGCGCATGAAGACAAATTGCCCGATGCAAGAAGTGTGCTATTATCGATGGCAAAATGGAATTCCACCATTTCCAAATGAAGACTGATCCGTCGCTATAGGTAGCCAGGGGCTTGCGTCTTGGGCCCGGCAAGCTTCGGACTCATTTGCGGACAGGGGAGGATCAATGCATCAGCTTATCCCGGCCGCCTTATTAGCAAAGCACACCACATAAGGCCCGAACACACAATAAACCGGGAATTATGCTACCATTTCTTATCGGCTGATTTCCCGACGAAGCAAAGCGGATTGCAAAGCCGACTCGTGCCCTGGGATTACCCGAGTTGCCGTCAAAGCTTAGACAGGCGTGGGGAATAGGAGAGTCAAGCAGGGAATGTTGATCGTGGTGTGATGGTGGAAGGAGGCATTCAGTAGGGGGATCTGTATATAGGAGGAAATGATAAAAGTTGAAGAAAAAACTGAATCAGAAAGAGTTAGTCCTTGTTAATTTTGTTCAAAGAACCAAATTGATATATTTTGTGGCCTTGCACCATAGCAGAGTGAATAGGAACCTGAATTGCCCAGAGTATTAAAAAAGAGTTCGCTCTCGAAGATGGCAGGAGATGTTTAAAGGCCATCTTTTACAAGGCCATTTGGGGCTGATGATGTGTGGTGCGTAGATGGGGTTCTGATAGCAGAGTGCAAAAAGGTTAAGTTCCAAAAATATCTTGGCAATGACAAATCTCATCTTTTGGGGGCTCTATGCTGCGAGCGACGCCGTTTTGAAAAGGCCTGAGCCGGAGAGGCATTCATGCATGGAGACACAGGTACATCCATTACCGGAGCATTACGGCATCACGGAGTCATTGGCCGAGTCTGTGCACTTGACCAGGAGTCAAGGGCTCGGGGTGTGGCAATACAAAAACATGAAGTGGATGGATTTGAGGGGTCGATTTTTGCTCAGGCAGGGCCGACATGCGTGGAAGAACTGTCTTGTCGCTGTGCGGGGGAGTTGGGATGAATTTGTGTCTTGTAGCATCTGAAGCACTCAGTGAGGCTCTGGGTGATGATTTAGAGTAGCTTTTTCTCTTCCGATCATGAAATGTCGTCTGATTACTGGAGATAACACAGATACAGAAATTTGTACTTGTATAATTCAGGCCGACATGCATAGTAGAACTGTCTTCTCGCTGCTCATGCGGGGGATGAATTTGTGTCTTTGTAGCGCTGAGGCGTTGGGTGGTGATTTAATGTTAGCTTTCTTCTTCCGATAATGATTACTGGAGATCAGAATAGATAGACAACTTGTAACTATAATTTTTACTTCTTCCTGTGGTGTAGAAGGATGAATTTGTGTCCTTCCTGAGGCTTTGGGTTATGATTTAATGTTAGCTTTTTTCTTCCAATAATGATACACGTAATTTATTTGTTGTCTGACTACTGGAGATCAGATTCAATTTGTAACTTGTAACACAACTTCTAACCATACTTATGCCAAGTCAATCAAGACTTAGTATTCCAGTTCTGAAATATGATAAGGCATTCTTATACTCTCCAAGGATCTCCGAGATAGCCATGCATACAGGTGTATAATGAGAGAAAGCCCCACTGACAAAGGTGGATATAAATCACACTTCAAGTATCTTGTTGGTTGCTTGAAGGAATCATCAAGGATTCTCTGCGCGGTCCCTCAGTTCTCCCGTAGAATGCAGATGTGACATTCTCTCTTAACTGTATCAGGAGAGAGAAATAAAGGCGGGTTCTCGCTAGTTTAAGGATATCGTAAAGGGAATCACTACCTCGTGAAACGGTGCCCTTCCTGGATCTGATTTACGAGGCTCACGTTCAAGACTGCAAATTTGGCGGGGAGCTGCTCAAAAGTTAAAAATGAGATGACAGAAGTCATGTAGTTGTTTGGAAGTCTTTCACCAGCAGATTTTGATAATTGGCACTAAAATTCTGCTTGGACTGTAAACCTAAGTCCAATGATTTCGACCATAAATCTTCTTAAAATAGTTTCAGGTAATCTAGAGTTTCAGTTTGGTTTATTGGAGTTACGAGATATTGCAAGATCAGCAGGTTCATGACATTGTTGATGCAAACCTTCAATTTGCAATCTATAGGTTTAACACTTATGGTGCTGCAGCATCTCTGCAAAGATGGCCATTTCATAGACATTATTCATTAGATAGATGAACATGCTTTCATAGCTTATGACAACAAGCTTTCATGTCTTGAAAGTCATTGATTCAAACATCTGCTTATTCCTTCACTTATGGTGAATTATTCTTCAGAAGTACTGTACATCTGAAGAATAGAGAAACAGTACAGATCCTAAAAGGCAAAATCAAAAACTCAGATACTGCTTTACTCCAGGAAGTCATGAAAGCCTGTAAATCTGCCTGTCCTTTTACAGGCATTGATGCAGTAAGCTGCATCTGACTGCTGCAGACCAATGAGATGGTTTGGTTGAGATAAAACAAAATGAAAGAAGCTGAGCTTCCTCGTCAAACCTTTTACAAGTGTACCGGAAATAAACACTGCAGATTGGACTTCTTAATCTGAGGCAACATCAATTTGTGTTTCTGGTTCTCTGACTTTTTGAAACAAAATTCAGTTCTTAAGACACAATCAAAATGGAGGACTGAAAGGAAAAGTTAATTCTGTCATGATAATGTTGGTTCACCTTTCTCCGTGTGGGTATTTAGGGAATCAAGTTGACTTCCGGGGGCTCAGATATGTTGGTTTTAAATTGCAATGTATTCCAGTTCGATTTGTCAATGTCATCTTCCTAGATTTCCAGCTTTTATAAACACTTGAAATAGGTTACCACACCGATAAAACACAGTGTTACTCCTCAAAGAATTTGCGTACCAAACTGAAAGTACAAACACTGTTTTTATGTTGAACGTCTGGCTTAATATTTTCTTAAATCTGACAGAATAACCTAGTCATTGAATTGGTGGTGCCTAAAGCAGGATATGAGCCTCCTCGTTGATAAAACTCTCTCAGGATATGGGCAGTTACTGTATCAGTGGGAGGCGTCATTTTATGTATTAGTCCACACGCACCTGATTTCATGGATGAGATTCTTCGGAGACCTCATTCCACTATCTAACACTAACAGCAGAAAAAGAAAAGGAAAAGAATATGTACCAAAAAGAAAGAAATTAAAATATTTACCATTAAGGATTGTGAAAGAACAAAACATATATGAGGATGATGAATCTATTGGAACACTTAGTAGTAAGGGATACATATAAAGAATAGAGGTTTGAGATTTGTAAATATATCATTTATCTCGTAGTCCCTTTGTGCCCATTTACCACAAATCAGGACCGTTGAGTATACAGTGCAGTAGCTACAATTAGAACGTTATTACCATACATAACTGTTAGTACCCCCTCTGGCAACAGTTAGATAGTGTTTGTTTTAAAAGCGGTGCTTTTGCGAGAGCTGTCTCGATGAGTTATTCGGTATGCACCGGGAGTTTCTGTCATACAAGCGCCCGAGATAAAACTTTATAGTGTATCAAAAGGAAGTGGAAATGTCAGTCGAAACCTAACTGGCCACCTGCGCAGGATATTCCTTGTGCTTGGAAATGACTCATGCACAAAATGAGATGGAATGGCCCATAAAAATGTAGACAGAGCAGGCCCTATAAACCAAAGCCTATTCGGCCGGGGGTAATATAATTATGCTGTAAAACCAATTTCATCTGTGGCATGTTTGCTGAAGACGACGATAATGATGAAAATTTCGCCATTTCAGGGCCCCAGAGATAGCTGTATAGGATCTGTGTTATATGCATCAAATCCTTATTGGTTTTCGTAATACTGTTACAGAGAGAAATAGAGTCTGACACTGAGTCACCTGCAATTTCTCCTTAACTCTCTTCCTGCTGACTAACCCAATAACTGATACAAATTTGGTGCCAAACTGGCAGCCTTAGTTGACTGATGGTTAAATCTGCTGACTTGAAATGTATTTACAACACTTCGTGTCCCACAATCACTTTTATTGTAGAGGTATTTCTTTAAAATGACAGTTGTAATCCCTAATTTCGAATCGCAGGCCATCTGGCCTTGAAAATCGCTATTCAGAAGAGGGAAGCGTGGCTTTATTGGCTGTCTAGAGCAACTCATCTGTCTTAGTTACATGTCTCTCTCTTTCTGATTGAGTTCATGAATAGGACACGAGATGGAGTCACGCTCGAAAAATGATGTTTTGTAGCTGACAATCGACAACCGAAATTGGTCTAATCTGCAAGAATTGTAGTAAAATTAGCAACATCAAAGTTAGAGAGATATGTTTGAAGGTGTGATATACTTTGAATTTTGCACCACACACCATTTTTACATACAGGAGAAATGTTAGCAAACGCAGTGTGCCTTTGCCCCTCAATTCCAGTGTTATTACAGCCTCGTTACTTGTTTTGCTTGGGTGAACCGTAATGGGACGGCCGGTATGATGTCTTGCTCATTCTCGTCTTCGCACGGTAATGGGGAACTGAACACATCGTCGAGCGGAGTGCTACCCTTTAATTTTATCCCCATCAATGGAGGACATCTGTCTCTTAAATTCCTGGGTCTTTAGATACTCATCAGGTTGCGAGGTTGAATAAGCAGTAATAGGCACCTTAACTCGAGCGGCGTCGCACCGAGCCTCACCGCATGGGCAGGTGTGTGCGAGGTAAAACAGCTTGGCCCTTTCTTATCCTTTGTCGTTCCACCAAATGTTCGACTTCAGTGTTTTCTATAACAAACAGCTCAATTATCTGCGAGCGTCGGACGTTAACAAAACAGCGCCAAGGTGTGTGGAGAATTTTTGAGGACCGGTTCCGCTCGCTCCCAGCCGGGAAAATTGGTACGTCTGGTCCCCCTTACCAACCTCCGGGCCTCATGAAAATACATGAGGACGCTTAGCCATTGTCCGTCGCATCCCTCACTGGCCGGGGTCGGACCAATTTTGAGATGTCCAGGGGTGATAATAGCGGTGGGATGAGCAGGGACAGATGCAGCTGCGGTTAACAAAGCCCTCCATGTAACAAAGCCACGGTCTAGCGCTGAGTAACCCCCACTTCTGGATCAAATGGTTTGGGGTTCGAATCTCGGCCCACCTGTCAGTGGGTTCTTCCCCGAGTTGCTCTCTATTGATGGAGGTTACTGTCCTTTGGAGAGTAGTACATTCATAATCTTAATCAGGATGTCTAACTGTCATCGATACATCTATAAGCTGTTCCGTTCTTTAAGGAAACCCACATCTTCAGCACCTTAGAAGAACACACTATGCCTATCAACAGGTCTGGAGTAGTGACTAGAGTGTGATAGCCAAAACCTACTATACCTGGTCTGAAACTCCAGCTTGAATTTAGCGATGTTGCTTCCATGTTCAATGAGAAGAGCAATAATTCTATTCAGGAATAGGTGCAAAGTGTTTTCCCAAGGCCACAACATGTCAGCACCTTTAAGATTCTTAGTCAACAAACCTAACCACAACACGGCCTTGCCACCTTGGGGGCACGTTATCAGATAAAATCATGAAAGAAATTACAATGAAGGCCTCCAACATGTTCCCACATATACAGGTAGGAGGTTTCCAGGACGATGCGTTGTGGTGCAACCTCTGAGGGGGCGTCAACACCTCGGGACTTTCAGTTCAAACTACGACTCCTACAGTCCCCCAAGGCATGAAACATCCTGATGATTTTTACCCCCTCCTCCTCTTTCCCCCAAAAAATAACCACAACCTTTTTGTTTTGTTTCAGAAGTTTTTACCCTTCCTCCACTTATCCTAAATGGTGACCCACGATTAAAGAAATAACTTCAACCATAACCTGAAATAAACACTCTAAAGGCCACACCAATTTCATTTCTTGGTTCTTAGACTCCTTAAGAACATGTTTATCTGAACATTTTAAAAAAGCTTCCTCACCTGTCGCCGAACCAAGGAAAGAAACTGGTGTGGTTTAACAAAGGCTCTGCAACAAATAATGGTGATCGCACAGTTTCCTTTCTTAATATCCTTACCTGGTAGAGAGAAATCAGTTTACCACAGTCGCATCTGGGACTTACACCTCTTAACTTTCATCATTTTTTTTTCAGTTCATACACTGTTATATGACACCAGTATCCTACATTATATTATGCATAACACAAGAAATGCTGCTGCAAGAGATCATAAATTCATTTTGTGGTGAATTTTATTTTGTGATGAACATGTTGAGGTTACACCAGTCATGATCATGGTTGAAGGAATCGTTGGAGGCTAAATTGAAATACTCCAAATACATCAACGTTTCATTATATTCCTATTCGAGTCACTATACAGTCTCCTCCTTTCCTCTGCTGGTGTGGCCTAACTGTGAATCCATACTACAATTTTCTGACCATTATTTTCTGACTTTGACAAAACTTTGTCTAATGTACCTCACCAGTGAAAACCGGATGAATGATGATGATTTTCTTACACTCTTTCTTTCTTTTACGTCACACAGAACCAGACCTGCCGCCGCCGCCGCCCCCTACTACCGTCCTGTCCCGGTGCACCTCGGAGTGTCGCATCCTTGGACATTCCGACCGATGCTGGATGCCGGTTCCACCAAACAACCATATCCCCAATCCAAGCACTACTGGAAACAGCCGTTCTTCCCCTACTCACCCGAGTAACATCGTCAAGGCCTCGAAAAATCTTTCCCCCAACCACAAACTCCACAGCCCCGAAAACCTGAAAATCCTGGGTCGTGTTAAGGACCTGCACAACGAAGTGATGAACCACATCGCGAATCAACCGCGAGAAAACGTGTCGAACAGCAGGAAGAACCACCACGTGACTTTCTCGGACCAGAGGCCATCGCCCTCCGGGCACGCGTACACGTCCCCGAGTCACAAAAACCTGGACAACCCCGAGGAAAACATAAAATACGTTCCTTACTACGACGACCCAAGATTTACAGGCCACGAGGGGCCGAGAATGAGCAAGAAGCCGCTGTGCTTGAGCACGTTTGATCCGCACGGCACCATCAGGAGTACCATGAACAGTCGGCTGAGTGCAGCGAGTTCAGACGACAGCCACGAACCGAGTTTGTACCATGGTCGAGACATGGTGGATTTATTGGACGCTGTACGGCAAAGTCCGACAAGCACGCTATAGCCCTCGCACAACAGAGACTGGTTCTTACTGGACCTATGTGTAATGTAATCTCTCCAAGCAGATGTTGCAGTTGGGCATGTTTTGAGCCCATCCAAAGCTCAGTTCAATAGTCGAAGCATGAGAAAAAATTCAGGAGAAACACAGCATGCAGTTATATGCATGCAGAGATATCTCTGAGTGTTTTTGCCTTACAATTTTTTCTTACATTTTTTCTGAAGTTGCACACCTTTTACAGTCACCAAGCTGGCTGTAAAAAATGTGCACCTCCAGAAAAACATACAAAACACCACCAGAAAAACAAAAGCACTGCCTGATGCGTTTAAAACAACTCCAACTCCTATGTCTGCTTAGAGAACATGTGAAATGTACAAAAGAAAGTTTTAAAAGGGCCGCTACAGGGAGAAGCTCTCACCTCAACAGCACAGGGATGGATGAAAATCATCAAAACTGTTGGTCAACATACGTGTACCCACATCTGCAGAACTTTAAAAGATCGCTATTATCTGTGAAAATTGAAGAGACACTTGCTATAAGCAGTGGAAATGTAAATTATAAGATGTGCAGAGTCTATTGTAACGTTTGCTTTGTATTGTTGGACCAAAGCATTGCCTCTCTTCAATCCGCTCCTCATCACACAAATACACACAACATCCCGTGAGGGTTCTGCTGCAAGTTATGGCTCATTGTTGATAAAATTATGATAATATTTAAAGGATATTGAGAGGGAGAAAGATATTAAAGAATCAGATTTGATATGTTGGAAAAAACTGAAATTTGTACAGGCACACTATTTTTGTGACGCACTACGCCGAATAGGTTGCAAATTAGTACTTGAATCCACTATATTTTTTTGTGATGAAAGCTTAATGTTAATGTTGTTGTTGAATGATATGAAATTGTGAATAGATTTGTCACCTTGTTTATAGCATGATGTTCATCCTACAAACTCTCTCTGTTGAGGAATGATTATCTGTAGACTGTGTCACATGCACACTTTAGGCCACACCAATTTATTTCCTTGGTTTTCAGACATTTGAGATGAAAGAATAGGGAAAATCATGAAAGCACAGGGCAGGGGAAACTTCAATATGACTGTAATGTCACTCATGGCATATAACTGAGTGTGGGAATAAAGGTATAAACTTATCAAGCTTGAATTTTATCATGTTTCTCAAATTAAGCATATTATCAAAGAATCTGAGAACCTAGAAATCAAACTGGAGTGGCCTTTGGTGAACTATGAAATAGTGTATGCATCCAGCGAATTTGGAGAAAGCCAGCTCAACTGAAGAGCAATGGGACAATGGTGGTTTGTTGTGACAGCGTTAAGCGACTTTTGTTATGCTAAAAGACAAGCACCGTTACATCAATTCCTCCCATTCCATACGCACTCAAGCTTCAGCCTCATGCCGTCTCGTCTTTGTTATGTTAATAAAAGTTGTACATACTTCACTTCCAACTCTATTCTCCTCGTCTCACTGAATTATCAATATTTTCCTTTTCCCAGGGCCCTCAAGGTGGTCAGATTTTCTGGTCGGTGAGTTTAGCAGGGCCCCATACTTTCTCCCCGGGGGATGTTATTCTTGGCAAATCAGATTTTCTTAATCCGGCCAGTGCGAAATCCTGTCAAAAGGGGAAAAAGTAATCTTCTTTTCTCTATCCTGTTGAAGGTATTGAGTTAAAGCTGTTTGCAAAGCTGGAGGATTTGGCCAGTGCGGGGCCTCCAGGGTTGGAAAAATGATACGCAAAATTATTTTCAGTTTTGTTCAATGAATACTCATAGAATAGATAGGCAGTAACTCAAAACTTTATTCAAGATAAGAAATGCTCGAAGAAAATTCAAGGCACATATACAATGTCATGTAGTTCCAGTACAATTCATAACTGATTGGTTTTGACACAATAATGATGTTCTTTGTGGTGAAAAAAAGAAATTACACCCACTTTGAGCAATCCTGTCAGTTCAATTTTCTAGTTTCCAACTCTAATGACCTTGTCTAACAAAGGTCAAACTGAACCACCCTGTAAAGAACACAGAGGACGGAAGGATAACAGTGGCAGTTAAAACCTGTTGATGTGCTCAGCTTAAGTCTTAGAATTCCACTTTTCTCGGTTTAATCTGTAACTGTGACTAAACCACAACATTACACTCATTCTATGATGTAACGTTAGACTGTAACGTTAATGTTACATATAAGTAGAAAACCCTTTCCAGAGTACCTGTATCATCAATGTTACCATTGTAAAGCAAGGAAGAAACAGAAGAACAAAACAGTGTCACAGACAAATCTTTGAGGCTTGGCACAGATCTTATGTTACTGATGACATCTTCTGCAGTGTTCCGTGATAGTGAAAGCCACAAGCACACACCAGGGTTCTCGGTTGACCGGTAGCCACGGAGGGTCAGCGCTGTCTCAAGTCGTAAAGACAACAAAGGAAGGCTCGTGTCATGGGAAGTTGGTCTGAGTGTCGTGACCTCTGCGACAAGGAGCCTCATCCAGTCATCATTGTCTCAGTAACTTCAAAATAATTCCGATTGTTGTTTGACAGAAATTGACAGCCTAATTGGTAATTAGTAACACACACTTTGATTTGTACCCTTTGATTGCATGTTGATTATCAACAAAACAAGCCCAAACCAATAATGATTTTTGTAATGTCTTTTGCTGCAACCCTACAACAATGCAAACTTATTTTTACACGCTGAACATACAACACCAATTATTCCTTAAAATAATGAATCAATTGATTTTCAAAAAGTTGTTTTTCAAAGAACTCATGCATAAATCAGAAAATACCAAGGAAACATTGTTTATTCTGAAAGTATGCTTTACATGCATTTATGTCTGTCAAAGTACAAAAACAAGAAAGGGGTAATGCTAAGGTTAAATACTGTAACAACAAATCAATCGCAACAAACATTCAGAGGTTCAAAGAAACAACAATCCATTTCTAACAGGATAAGGATATTGCTAAAATTTGTTGCAGTCAATAGAAATCATCAGTTAATCTATCAGTTAATAAAAGGCACTTGAGACGGTTGATTATTTGCTTGGTTGGTTCTCAGGGGACAAAGAAAGTCACTGAATAATGACAGGTTAAACAAACTGTAGTGGAAGGAGGGTAAGGGAAATCATAGCCTGAGAACCAAACCATCGGGAGCTCCAAATCCAATATACATGTATTGATTTCTACAGTGCTAAGAGTATTTTAATTTTTTCAGATTGCAACCAATGAAACACATGGCAAACCCAGGCGGCTTATATTGGGTGCCAATGCAAACCTACATTTTACACATCTCAGATACACATACACATAATTAACTCAAATCATTATGGTTAGCGTATACCTCAAATGAAACAACAAGATTAAGGTTTCAGCATCGGCTAAATTGGCATTTTGACCTTCCATTGTTTTCTCATTAAAGAATGGATCCCTAACGAATTTTGATAGATGGGCATAAGAGAATTCAAGATCTGATTTTTTTGGGCCATATGGATGCCGTCGTCAGGTTTTATTGCCCATAATATTATTTTTTTCTATGAAAAAATACAGCACTTTGGTACATACCACTGCAATGAAGCTATGTTTTCATGTGCATAATGATGAAAGCTACATACTCACGTTAGCGCCAATTGATATCTGTTAATGAACTGTAGCTATTAGAAAATAGTTGTTTTCATCTAATTAAAAAAAATCATTTTCTAATAATTACAGATCATTAGCAGATATCAATTGGCACTAATATGGGTTTGTAGCTTTCATCATTTTCTCATAGAAAAAAATAATATCAAGCCAGGGCAATAAAACCTGATGACGCCATCCATATGGCCCCAAAAAATCAGATTTAGAATTCTTTTATGCCTATCAAAATTCGTTAGGGCTTCATTCTTTCCTAATTGAGAAAACAATGGAAAGTCAAAATGCCAATTTAGCCAATCCTGAAACCTTAAGCCTAAAGACAAACCTTTTTGAGTAGAACAAGTTAAACTTGTAGGTTTTGAACATGGGGGTCAAAGGTCTAGTCTATGTATAATAGTGACTTCCTAAAACTTTGTGCACCAAGGTAACATTACAGTCTTCTGGCTCTGTGTTAAATTTATAACAATATTCTTCTTCTGCAGTATATTCTTTTAATCTGAGAACCAACAAATTTAGGTGGAGTGGCCTAAATCTGAGAGACATGGATCAAATTGGCGTGGACTTCGCTGGCTCCAACAAGTGGTTGTTAACCACTGCCAACCGTGGACCAGAAATGATGAATGCTCTGTCCCTTTTAACAAGGCTCTGCGTATCAGGCAGCACAAGCTCTCCATAATAAGACGATATTGAATATGATGTATGATCTTTTGAGGCCAATCTTTCTGTTCCACCGATACATCACCCGTACTGCGAACTGGCAAATAACAGGTGGTTCGAAGGCAAAGGAATGCAATTCAACCCGAGTATACACGCACCTCAATGGTCCTTTGGGGCGCCTACTTTAGAGTTGATGGATATTACAGAATGAAATCAATAGCTATCAGATTGAGTAACATTAGGGCTGGAGTTGTTCATTGATGAACTATAAAGGCTAGCTTTACCAGGCTAGTGACCTTAGAAGCTTTATATCATCTATTACAGAAAAATGCACACTTTGCTAAGATCTTTCTGAATTGTGTAAAGATTTATAAGACTCATTAGGACTTTAAATGATGTAAACTGTATATACTTTATCTGATGCTTGCCTCATGACCTTAGGCAACCTAAGCAATATTACAACGTCAAAGTGGAAATATTCTAAATAAGGCAATCTGCATGATATTGACATCTATTGCACTGTATTCTCACATTTACATCATAATTTGATACTTTGAGCGGTTAAAAACAGCCCAGAGACAAGTTGCACGAGGATATTCCTTATTATTGTACCCCCCAAAAAATAAGGACTTGATCTGGAATCCTTGTGAAACTCATTCCCGCGCTGTTTTTAACAGCTCAATTTACGAAATAATGATGTAAATGTGCTAAAATATTGCATTAGATGTCAATATTATATACAGACTGCCTTATTCGGAATATTTCCACTCTTAATTAACAATGTGATATTGCTTAGGTTGCCTTCAATGAAAAGTATTCTACAGGCTGATTTGAGCTTTCATGAATAAACAAACAAACAAACAAGCAAAATTATTTACCTTAGGCCGCAACAATTTATTTAGCTGGTTCTCTGACATTTTGTGGGGAAAATGCAGCAAGAGTTCATGATGAAAACAGGAGGCTGAAAGGAAAACTTCAATCTGACTTTAACTTGGCATATTCAATCCTAGAAATTGTGTGCACCAAGGTAAAGAGCTTACATTGCACATGTGGAGTTTTTAGTCTAGAATTTACTGTTTTAAGTTTGAGAAACCAGCCAGTCAAAAATTGTTGTGACCAGTGCTGAAGATGACATCAAACCTTGCCTACGAGGTGTCAGAACGGTATATTGAAATAGTACCAAAGCAAGCCACATGGGGCTAATCATTTCCAGTTTTTGTCACATCCTGCCAATGCACCAAAAATAAAACTAATCCGTCTAGTGGTTCTTCTGTTATCCTTGTGACTAACAGACAGATACACACTTAGTACTCCTGCCCAAAATATGACTTTGGTTGGCGAAGGTAACAATGGTGTCTACTGTGACTGATGTTCTGCCACAGGTAAGAGTAGTAGTATGTAAGGGCAAGGAGCTTTTATCAAGACCTGTTGATAAAAGCTCCTTGGTAGGGGTGAGTACCGGTACAGAAAATTCAGGTACAGATATGGTCCATGTCCAGAGGATAAGGTCAAGGTCCGGACCTGAACCTGGACCTGATTCCATATGTGAAAACTTGTGAATGAACGATACTGAAAAAATGGTCCATTTCGCAACAAAGCATTTGCTTTGGTGGAATATCCGACGTTCATTGACGTTTTAAAATCCCATCCGAGTCATATAAACAACACTAACCGCCTCTGTCTTAGACCAAGTTTGACTGTAGAAGCCTGGTAAAAATGACTATCAATTCTCCTCTCCTTCACTCTTGTACTTTTCTTGGATTTGTAATCTGTTCATTTTCGAGTCAGTCCAACATCCGGTCCAATGACTTTTTTCAGATCCATTTTTTCTTGACCGGTCCAACAAGAAAAAAACGGTTCTGCACCGGAACACTGTACCAGTACCCGTAGTCGTATGCTATGAAGAATTGCTGTAAAGGAGACCACAAGGGGCCAGACAGCACTTAAGACAGCAATCACAGATGGGGTCCTGCCACATGGAAGCCTTAAGAGCGAATGTCTGTAAGGGTCAAACAATGGTGGCACCGGTCAAAAAATAGATTTGGCTCATTTTTTGCACAGTGATAGTACTTGGTACACAACCCCTCAAAATAGCTTTCTTTCTTCTCAGAACCCCTCGTTGCCATGGCAACAGGCCAAAGAAGTTTGGGGGCCATTTTGCCGGATTTGGCCATGTCAAAAACATGAAAATTGGCCAACTTAAGGGCACTATCACTGAACAATGCTTTAACTAAACAACAAAGGCAGAATATGCTGATCAGAGCAATGCCTAAACTTGTATGAAATAGCAGTAAAGTTAATCTCCTGTAAATTCTAAGGCCCTGGGCAGCCTGAATACAATACACTGTTTTCAGCTTGTAAAGAATCTGAAATTTTGCCCAACTTCAAAGCACTGAAAGTCCATAAGTATAAAATATTTTCGCTTGCAATTTACTACAAATAATAACCTACTATAGGGCTATTAGATGAATGCTAGCAAAGTTTGGGTTCTTGTTTTGTTGCTATGCAATCATCCGTCGAAGTTGGTCAAATTTCATGATTTTGATAATATGTCATTTTGTGCTCTCTTTAAACAATCATAAGTCCCATACCAAAGTTGCTCTGCAATTAAAATTCACATGGATTATAAACCAATGTATTGTCTATCAAATGCATGTTTGTAAAGTTCGGGTTCTTGTTTCGTTGCTACGTAATTGTCCTTTAAAGTGGGTCATTTTTTATGATTTTGATAAAATACATTATTTTGCATCATCTTCGAACAATCATAACTCACAAGCCAAAATTGTTCTGTAACTAGAATTTACCTGAAATGTAAACCAATATATTGTTTCTCAAGGTCATGCTTGTAAAGTTTGGGTTCTTGTTTTGTTGCTAAGCAATTGTCCGTTAAAGTGGGTCAATTTTCATGGTTTTGATGATATATCATTTTGTGCTCTCTTTGAACTGTCATAAGTTGCAAAGTAAATTTGTTCTGAAATTGAAATTAACAAGGAATACAAACGAATGTATTGTCTATCAAATGCTTGTTTGGACAGTTCGAGTTCGGGTATTCTAACAGTGAATGTACATGTCCCTGAAAGTAGGTCGTATTCCACTGACTTTTCCACAAATCATGTTCTTGACAACAGTGATACACAGTCTTTGTTTTTATAGAACCGATGTAGCAATGTGCTATCACCATGGAAAAAAAACATTTGTAGGGATTATATTCTACACAAAGTCATATTTATGTTTAATGTCAGATTAATCCACTCTGAACTTTCAAACATTCTGCTAGTTTTAAAGCTAAGCATGACGTATGACTACAGTCTTGAACATGTTTGCATCCCCACAATATGGCGACTTATTTCTACATTGGAACAATTATCTTAAATCTCTGTGCATCTTTCTTTCACAGTAATGTGAAAAACATCTGCATTTTCAACTTCTGCTAACACACTCATTTTCATCAAGGACATGAACTTCGGTATTCTTGAATTTTTGCCACAAATATGGACTTCCAAAGGTAATCAATTATTGGTGATCGCAAATCAGATTTAGGAATGTTAGTTCGTACAATTTCAATTTCCTTGCCAAATCGCAAGCTTATATGTGTCTCCCAAAAAGGAAGACGTAGATAAACGTCATTCGTTGCTTCATTTTGATCTTTACTGTTGATAGATTCGAACAAAGTTAGGTCAAGATGCTGACCTTCATCATCTGCCGTATTTTGACGTTAGCCTGTCAAGCTAATTTCCACACAGACAGACTAGCAGACAAACATCAATCGCCGCCAGAAGTTGGCATTTCAGGCAAACTTCAAGAGCAACCTACCGTATATTCTCGAATAAAGTACGCACCCCAATTAAAGTACGCACCCCTGATTTTGGACAAGTCTTAGACAGATCTTTGGGACTGAAAGGTAAAATGGAAAAACTCAAATAAAGTACGCACCCCTTTTCCACCAATTTTGAACAGACCTTTAACTGGATAAATTCAAATTTATGATGTTTTCCCCAGGTTATTTTGCATGAAATAACCTGCATTTACACTCTCATTGTCTCTATAAACTTGTGAATTGCCTACTGCAAATTATAAAAATCAATGTGAACTGGTAGAAGAAATCAGGAAAAACCAGTTGTACAGTCAAAGTCACTAACTCAAAAGGATTGTATGCAAATACTAATCTTATGTAAATCCTGTTTAGACAATTTCTTTGTTTCATGTTTAGACAACTACAAGACAAGAACAATGTGCATGTTTTGAAACATTACTAGAAGTGTAGCTCCACCTTGCTTTATTTTAGGCTTTTTTTTTACCATTTCTCTGTGCAGTGACCTCAAATAAAGTACGCACCCCAACTTTGGCAACAACTTGTAGTACCTTTTCAATTTTGAAAAGTTTAAAAAGTGCGTACTTTATTCGAGAATATACGGTACTAGGTTCGTTCTTGCCCTTAGCTTGCTTAAAACGAGTATGGTCCATTGAATAGCAGAAACTGAAAAACGCATGTTTTCACATAAATGCTACCGTGAAAAGAAAGATGCACAGAGATTTATGATATTCGTTCCAAATATGTATACACATTGTATAAGCTAAGTCTTCAAGAGTCATATTGTGGGGATGCAAACATGTTCAAGACTGTAGTCATACATCATGCTTAGCTTTAAAACTAGCAGAATGTTTGAAAGTTCAGAGTGGATTAATCTGACATTAAACATAAATATGACATTGTGTAGAATATAATCCCTACAAATGTTTTGTTATTGTGATAGCACATTGCTACATCGGTTCTATAGAAACAAAGACTGTGACATGTGTATCACTGTTGTCAAGAACGTGATTTGTGGAAAAGTCAGTGGAATACGACCTACTTTCAGGGACATGTACATTCACTGTTAGAATACCCGAACTCGAACTGTCCAAACAAGCATTTGATAGACAATATATTCGTTTGTATTCCTTGTTAATTTCAATTTCAGAACAAATTTACTTTGCAACTTATGACAGTTCAAAGAGAGCACAAAATGATATATCATCAAAATCATGAAAATTGACCCACTTTAACGGACAATTGCTTAGCAACAAAACAAGAACCCAAACTTTACAAGCATGACCTTGAGAAACAATATATTGGTTTACATTTCAGGTAAATTCTAGTTACAGAACAATTTTGGCTTGTGAGTTATGATTGTTCGAAGATGATGCAAAATAATGTATTTTATCAAAATCATAAAAAATGACCCACTTTAAAGGACAATTACGTAGCAACGAAACAAGAACCCGAACTTTACAAACATGCATTTGATAGACAATACATTGGTTTATAATCCATGTGAATTTTAATTGCAGAGCAACTTTGGTATGGGACTTATGATTGTTTAAAGAGAGCATAAAATGACATCTTATCAAAATCATGAAATTTGACCCACTTCGACGGACGATTGCATAGCAACAAAACAAGAACCCAAACTTTGCTAGCATTCATCTAATAGCCCTATAGTAGGTTATTATTTGTAGTAAATTGCAAGCGAAAATATTTTATACTTATGGACTTTCAGTGCCTTGAAGTTGGGCAAAATTTCAGATTCTTTACAAGCTGAAAACAGTGTATTGTATTCAGGCTGCCCAGGGCCTTAGAATTTACAGGAGATTAACTTTACTGCTATTTCATACAAGTTTAGGCATTGCTCTGATCAGCATATTCTGCCTTTGTTGTTTAGTTAAAGCATTGTTCAGTGATAGTGCCCTTAAGTTGGCCAATTTTCATGTTTTTGACATGGCCAAATCCGGCAAAATGGCCCCCAAACTTCTTTGGCCTGTTGCCATGGCAACGAGGGGTTCTGAGAAGAAAGAAAGCTATTTTGAGGGGTTGTGTACCAAGTACTATCACTGTGCAAAAAATGAGCCAAATCTATTTTTTGACCGGTGCCACCATTGTTTGACCCTTACAGACATTCGCTCTTAAGAGGTTCCAAATTGCTGAGTTTTCTCATTCTGGCAAGATGGCTTAAGAGCATAGACGATTCAGCCTCCCAAGACGAAGCGGCTTCCCTCCGTATTTCAAAAGGTAGGGAACGAAATATACTTGCAATCAAGGCCGGAATTTCCCCGTGGGTTTTGGTAGGCGATAATTACTTACTGTCTAGGGAAATGGTTTTAAGGTGGAAATCATGCATAATTGGCGCCCAGGGAAGTCGGAAACAAGGCTAATAGTAAACATCAATCTGATCACTTGGTTTCGAGGTTTCCAAAAGAACATTAGAGGAAAGTTGAAACTAAAATCTTGGCCGCAAAAGGATTTGAGACACCAATTTGATTTGTTGATTCATTGGTTGGATGTTTTAGAATAACTTCACTGGAAAAACAAAATAGAAACACTAAAGCAGTCTCATGCACTGAATAGTCATATCAAAGTTTCCCTTCTGTCCTCTGCTTTTATGATGTCTGCTCAATAACAATACTTTTACCCTCATGTGATCTTACATTGAACCTGGAAAAGTACAGAAAACAAAATAGCAAGTAACACTTCATTTCTTATTGTGAACATTATCAGCCCTTTGTGTATTGTAAATTGTAAATTAGATTTCACATTTAACAACATACATCTTTCACTATACTTATATACAGTCTTAACATCAATTTTAGCTACATGAGTTCTTAACGCAGAAGGCATGTAATATCAGCACTATTGTGAACATGACCTGTGCACTAAGGGGGGATTGTTAATACCAACATACGCACACTGGAGTACTAGTGGCCACACTTATTTACATGTAGAGTCCTTACATTGCTTTTACGTAGAAGAGTACTGAACGCCAAGGGTATGTAACCACTATGTTTCTTTCTGTGAGGATTATCAGACCTCTGTGCACAAAGGGGGGATTGTAAATAGCAACATACATTTTACATACACTACAGTACTAGTAGCCACACTTATTTACATGTTGAATCCTTACATTGATTTTACGTAGAAGAGTACTTAACGCCAAGGGCAAGGGCATGTAGCACCATAACTCTCCCTGCGAACATTACCAGCACGGTGTGCACTAAGGGGAAATGGGGAGCCATCTGGTATCAGAAATGGGTCATCTATCATCAAAGTACCTAATGCAGAGAAGAGTTAGTCTTCTGTTACAGTATAAGACACACTGTATTGATTAGTAATGTTATTTCACCTTAATCCGTAGGGTAACCTATGTCCATTGTATATGAAAACAGGGTATCTGGCAATCGTTAAGTCGATGGAAGGTAGTTACACATTACAATATCTTGAAAATGTTGACATTTAAAACCCAAGTCGTTGACCTGAAATCTCTAAATACCCAGTTTTTTTAAAACAACAAATCTAGGTTACCCCATGGATAAAGCCGAACAAGCATTACTTAATTGTATTTTCCTATCCTTTATTTGTGATTTTTGTTCAGTTTTGCATAATGATGTCACACTTAAATTTTCAGCACCAAGGCCAGGTCTATCATCAAAGTACCTAATACAGAGAAGAGTTACTCTCTTTTTACAGCATCACAAACACACTGTATTGGTTGGTACTTAACTGTATTTTACCGCCCTTTATGTGTGATTTCTGTTCAGTTTTGCACTTAATGCCAGCCTAATAATACTAGACTTGAATTTTCAGTACCAAGGCCAGGCAGTCTACCATCAAAGTACCTAATGCAGAGAGGAGTTGGTCTCTTGTTACAACATTACACACACTGTAATAGAGCTGTACTGTATTTGAATGCCCTTTATTTGTGATTTTTTGTTCAGGTTTGCTTCATGCCCAGCGCAATGACTTTATTATGTTACAGCATCAAGTCCAGGCTGTCTATCATCAAAGTACCTAACAAGAGAAGAGTCACTTTGCTAAAGTACCAGACATTCTCAAGGGAAAAGATCACACTGCATTTGGCGCTCCTTTATTCTAGAATTTTTGCTCAGTTTTGCTTAGTGCCCAGTGTAATGATACTATACTTGAGAACTTTCAGTACCAAGGACAGGTTGTCTATCATCAATGTACCCAATGCAGAGAGGAGTTACTCTTCTGTTACAGCATTGCAAACACTGTATTTAGTTAGTATTAATAACCAAGGCCATGATATCTATCACCAAGAAGAGTTACTCTTATATCACAGTGACCTTGAAGAGTTCACACTGTATTGATAATATAAATTATATATTGGCCTGTCCTATGCTTGTGCAATGATTTACACTTGAACATTCAGTATCAAAGTCAGGCTGTCTGTCTTCAAAGTACCTAATGCAGAGAAGATTATCTATGTTACAGTATCGGGCATACTTGAAGGTACATGTAGAGGCCACACTGTAGCTAGTGCTTTATTCAAATCCTTTACTTGAAAAGCTTTTCTCAGCTTTGCACTTAATGGTTTGTGCCCCATGTGTGCTTCAATTTTCAATACCAAGGCCAGGCAGTCTATCATCAAAGTATCTTATGTAGGGAAAAGTTGCTCTTCTGTCACAGCGACTTTGAAGGTAGAGTTCTCACTGTATCAATGATATCAATTATATATTTGCCTGTCCTATACTTTCAGTACCAAGGTCAGGCAGTCTGTCATCAGAATACCAAATGCGGAGAAGAGTTGCTATGTTATAGCATCAGACAACCGTAAAGGGAGAGGCCACACTGTAGCTAGTGTTATATTCCCATCCTTCATTTGATAATTTTAACAGTTTTACACTTATTAATGCTTCATACCCCGTGTAATGGCTTCATACTTGAGTTTTCAGTACCAAGGACATGTCGTCTTCAAAGCATACATTGGGAGAAGATTTACTCTTCTGTTGAAGCACCTTTAAGGTAAAGAACACATTGCATTAGTTGCTTTGTTTCCCTGTCCTTGAGTTGAGAATGCATATACAGTTTTGCACTTAATGCTCAATACCCATTGTAATGGCTTTATTCTAAGTTTCAGTATCAAGGGTTCTCAAAAAGGCTCTCAATATTTCAAGAAAGATAAAAATTATCAACACCCCAAGTAAGATTCTTCAGATTTGATGGTACCATCATGATTGTGGATAAGTAACATCAGTTCACCTTCATCTGTTGGGTAACCTATATTCGTTTTTGTTAAAGACAGTGCATTTGGGGATATCAAGTCAACGAGTGGTGGTCTTGAATTGTGACATTTTTAAAATACTGAAATTTGAAACCATCGTTCGTCGACTTGATGTCCCTGAATACCCAATTTTAAAAACATTGTATATAGGTTACCCTGTGGATAAAGGTAAACTAGTATTAATTCCTTTGTGAAACAAAATTCAATATTCTAGGATCTTTTGCAGAATAAGATACCAATTGGGAAATTAAGAATCAACTTTTTATCCATTTTCATGCCCTCGTGGGCCTGGTTATTCATAAATTCCATATTCCGTGGAGTAAGACTGATCGATCCAGGAATATCCAGGAAGAGATCAGCTAGCAAAAGAGATTAGAAGACATCACGCTGTGCCTCAGTTAAAAGGAAAGATCATTTGGGAAATTTAGAAGCCATTTTTATCCAACTGCCTGGTATCTTTGCTCTGTGGAGTAAGAATGATAAATCAAAGAATATCTAGGAAGAGATTAGCTAGCAAAAGAGATTAAAAGACACCACACAGTGACTGGGTTAAAAGGGAAGTCCAATTGGGAAATTTAGAAGCCTTAGCCATTTCTATCCTGGTTGCCTATAAAATCCATGCCCTGTGGAGTAAGACTGATTGATCTGGGGAAATACGGAAAGAGATCAGCACGCTAAGGAGATTAGAGGACACCACACTGTGCCTGGGTCAAAAGGAAAGATCATTTGTGAAATTTAGAAGCCATTTTTATCCAACTGCCTGGTTAGCTATGAAATTCATGCCCTGTGAACCAGTGTTCTAGCCAGCCTGAATTTTTTTTCCATCCCCTGGATTTTGAATGGAAATCCTGTCGAAGGTGCAACGATCCTATGGGGGTCCGGGGGCATTCTCCCTGGGAAAATTTTGAAATCTAGACCCCTCTATTTCAAAATTGCTGCAAATTTTGCTGGTAGACTCAGTTTGGTTCAAATGATATTCTTTATATACCGATTTTTATCCGTCACAGAGGACGGAATGGGCAACATTTTTGTCCGTCCCTAGCAGCAAAATTCCATCAAAGGACTAAAGGACGGATTCTGGCTAGAACCCTGCTGTGGACTAAGACTGATCGATCTGGGGAAATCCAGGAAGAGATTAGCTCGCAAAGGAGATGAAAAGACACCACACTGTGTACTGGGAATTCAGATTTGGACTTCTCAGGCGTTTCCTGCTATGTACACCTTTCTGTCAGCAGGGGGCATTGTCAGATGAACCAAAGAGCTACAAGATTTACAATAATATAATTCTTTGGGAAATTCTGTTGTAGATTTAGGTGATCTGCAAGGATTTGCTTAGTGTCCATTGTAATGGCTTTATACTTGAATTTTCAGCACCAAGGACAGATTGTCTATCATGAAAGTAGCTAATGTAGAGAAGAGTTACTCTTCTGTTACAGCAACCTTGAGTTCACACTGCATCATGTATTTGGCAGTCTTTTGCTATCCCAGTGGACTAAGATGATATCATTGGTAAAGGCTGTTGTTGTAGATTTAGGTGATCTGCAAAGAATTTGTTAGGTGTATTTTACCTGTCATAATCTTTTTACAATTGAATTGTCAATTCAAATGACTGAGATAGGCCAGAGGCATATCACTGCTGCTCTACCAATAGAAGTGGTCATCCTTATTACATACATTGATGACATATCCATTCCAGCTAGAGAATTCAGCAAAATCAACAACATCGTGGTATATTATAGTATTGAAAGTAGAACAGGGAAATTTGGACAAATAAAAGCTATGATGTATATGTTTCTCACTCTACTAAACTTTGTCATATACTCTTACAAGAATTGGGCTATCTTGCCTCATTCAATAAGATGTCATCAATACTACTGAAGGAATACCAATTTCCTTTCAAACTTCATTCATATGAGACAAAGCTTAGTATTGTACATCCATACATAAGGCCTAAAGCAATATCCACTATTGATTACTTTGCTGCAGAATATGATGTTATCAACAATGCATCACCTTTTCTTTCCATCTGGGACAGACTGCACTGAGACTGAGATGCACTGAGACAGCCAAAAGCAATGCCACGGATACCAGATGTCTCCAAGACATGATTACAGCATATTGATTTGTGATTGAGACACAAAGCCATAGATAGAGTAAAAAACTTTATATTTTGGTTGATCCATTTTCAAATTCGATTTAAAGATTGGAATTTAACGTTACCCAGGCACAGATTTGATCCCAATTGGATCTGCCAAATCCACCTCCGGATGTGGATTCAATAAATCCAGATTAATCCCCTATCATAGCCAGTTTGGACAGATTTAACGAATCTGTTCTCTTACTTTGTAAGAGGTATAAAGGAGGCCATATACGTCAAGGCACTCCAGCCATCACTGAGCAGAGACAGCAAGCGTTATAAACTTTCTGGCACATTTGACCAATTGCTGACAACACGAATCCAGAAGATCATGCGTTAATAAGATCACGTGTCCAACTCTCGTGAGCTTACAGTCTGAAGTGATTGGTCATCAGTATTGATCCTGAAAAAGGCAACAGCGGTCGTTGAAAATTTAATCCTTGTGTCCTTTTGTGTCGGAAGAAAGTTTAGTTACTTCCATTACAGACGAGCTTCCATGAGAATCCGTACCTTCTTTCGTTTTGAGGCTACCAACTTCAACTTGCTAGAGCCTATATACTCATTTTTCACTTGAGTGAAGTGAGGAAAGTCGTGTAAAGTGCCTTTCCCAAGGGCACAAGATCGGTGACACGGCGGGGTTCGAACTCAGGACCTTCTGGACTTTAGTCAAACGTGCTGCTGATTGCACCACGCGGTCCCGCTACCTGAGCGAACCCTGGTGGGAATGGGGTCTATGACAGTTCAAAGACACTACTTATTTCCCTATGGGTTTAAAAAGATAAGCACTAATGGCAAAAAATGCTTTAGTAGACACCTTTGCCCTGTGTTGTTATACAGTCCATTTCAATGGAGTTCCAGTCAATTAGACTGTCTCCTTCAACTTTGGATATTCTCCAAGAATTTCTTCTCTTGCAACAGGAGAGCCACTAGGTCTGGAGTACTTGATGTTAATCCCCTAGGAAATGGTGCGTAAAATGTCACTAAACTTGTATACTGAACATTGATATATGGAACATTTGGGTTGAATGCCTTTTCCTTGACTGTACAATTGTCAAAACTTTGAATGGTTTATATAGTTATTTCTTTGCTGGTCCTCAAATCTTAAAAATAATCTTAAACTCAGAAAGATGAACACAGGGCCTGTGGGGAAAGTCTGTACAGCTTATCCTCCAAGTTCTCTATTTCAGAACCAGCCTCAAAGTGCTATAAATTAAAATTACTTCTTCAACTTGTGAAAGAACCAAGGATATTTATTGGTTTGTCCTTAGCAACTGCGATGACTGCACTTAACCCCAAGACTTACTAGTCTCCGAGCTTTAAGAGTAGCACATAAAAGCAAGAAACATTTTACCAATTGCAAAGCAGAGCTAATAGGACTTAAGTTGTGAAATTGCTGACAAAGGGAAGCACGGCTTTGAAAGTAGCACAAAAAGCAAGAAACTTTTTACCAATCCCAAAGCAGAGCTAATTTTTTGTCCAATGCCTGACAAAGAGAAGAACGTGTATGAGATACCTCTAAACTTAGTAAGTTCTGAAATCAATATTATGAGACCTAGGGCTACATTGAGCTGAATGATAACCCCTGGTACATTTCAAAACTTTCAAAAAATCCATTTTTCTTGTCAGGAGGGACAGGCAGCACTTAGACAGCCCCAAGCTATATCACACTACTCATCGCACAGCTATGGGATTTGCCATGAAAGCCAAGCAAAACGTTCTCATACTTATAGCTTACTTTTACACTGCACAGTCCATTTCAATAAAGTTCCAGTCCATTTGAACGTCTCTCCCAATTTTGGACACACTCCAAGACGTTTCACTGCTGAGAAAGCGGAGCCACTCCTTCTTAAGCGCTTGGCAGGGCTCCAGAAGACGACGGCGTGTAAATTGTGCGGCCTTATCTTGGGACACAAGCTACCTGGCATGGACAATTATGTCACCGCCGCCCATCCGTCAACTTCCCCCATGCAGCATGTCTACAAATGTGAACTGGTGCCTACTAGAACGAAGACAGGGGGGGGGGTGGACAAACCATGACATGGAGAGGACATAAAGATCTTGATGAGATTGGATGCACTTGGGAGGGGTTGCAATGGATGCAATGGACAGCAGCAGATACTAGAAAAGTGTGGAGAACAATGACAACCTGCCTCAGCAAACACTGACATGCAGCAAAGATGATGATGATGATGCAAAAATGTTGCACTGCACATTCATCCATGCAACAAGATCATGGGCATTTCTGGTGACATGCTATGGACCAGGCCGATCAATATGACAATTGGGACACAAGCTACCTGGCATGGACAATTATGTCACCGCTGCCCTTCCGTCAACTTCCCCCATGCAGCATGTCTACAAATGTGAGCTGGTGCCTTGCAGAAGGAAGACAGGGGGTGAGGGGGTTGTGAGGGGGGGTGGGGGGTTGAACAAACCATGACATGGAGAGGACATGAAGATCTTGCTGAGATTGGATGCACTTCCTGTTGGGAGGGGTTGCAATGGATGCAATGGACAGCAGCAGATAGAAAAGTGTGGAGAACAATGATCGGTCTTCCTCGGTAAACACTGACATGCAGCAAAGATGATGATGATGATGAGAAAATGTTGCACTGCACTTTCATCCATGCAACAAGATCATGGGCATTTCTGGTGACATGCTATGGACCAGGCTGATCAATATGACAATTGGGACACAAGCTACCTGGCATGGACAATTATGTCACCGCTGCCCATCCGTCATCTTCCCCCATGCAGCATGTCTACAAATGTGAACTGGTGCCTTGCAGAAGGAAGAAAAGGGGGGGGGGGGAGGGAGGATAAGCGAGGACATGGTGGAGTAATGTGGAGCAAGATCTTGCTGAGATTGGATGCACTTGGGAGGGGTTGCAATGGATGCAATGGACAGCAGCAGATAGAAAAGTATGGAGAAAAATGACGGTCTGCTTCAGGAAACACTGACATGCAGCGAAGATGATGATGATGATGATGAAATGTTGCATCCGTCATCTTCCCCCATACAGCATCTCTACAAATGGTGCATGTCTGCCCATGCAGCAACATCATGGGCATTTCTGGTGACAACTGCTAAATGGATCAGATAGGGGTGGTACCGGTACAGAAAATTTGGCTACAAGGTACGGTTCAGGTTCAGATAATCAGGTCCAGGTCTGGATCTGAACCTTATTGTTTGTGTAAACTTGTGAATGGAGGGTACTCAAAACAATGGTCTAATTTTTTTTAAAAGGAATCTACTTGGTAGAGCATCTGACTCCCATTTTAAATCCTGTCTTCAGGTAAGCTCTGTATTAAAGTTTGACTGTAGAAACTTGGTAGAAATGACCAATAGTATAAATTCTACTCTACTTTGCTCGTTATTTTGTTGAACCAGTAAGCAACAAACTTTAAAAAAAAACTGCCAAATATGATCTGATCATTTTCTACTCTGTCCAAAATCTGGTCCACAGATTTTTTCAGGTGCTTTTTTCATGGACCGGACCAACAAGAAAAAAGGGCTTTGTACCGGTACTCATCCCCAGACCAGATTGATCAATATGAAAACAAACTCTGATAGGGGAAGTCAGACTCTGTTACACACATCTTTAGGCAGTAACCCTAAGCAAACTGTATCAGCACTGAAAAGTTGCTGACAGTTGCTGTTTGGTTACTGACAGTTACTATTTGGTTACTGACAGTTGCTGTTTAGTTACTGACAGTTGCATTTCAGAAACATTTCAGCAGAAGAGCTCTACTGACAGGCCTGAAATGCAACTGACAAGTACTGATTGCACTCAGGCTTCTTTCTTACTGATCTGATACTGATCTGTGCATGACTGTTTTGGTACAACTGAAATGCTACTGATAATGACTGAAATTCCAACCAGATTCAAGTTTCTCTGTTTTAATCTCAACCTCTATTTTTATTTCAAAATATTCAAGAACCATAGAACTAGATTAGAGTCTTTGAAAGAACTCACACAAAAAATTTGATATGTTGAGATGGTGGCAGACCATGGCCATCTTTCAAAACATGTGCTGCTGGCCTTTTCAGAAAAAGGCTGTTAATCGTAACAAGCCGATAACGTCACACGCTTGGCAACTTCAACCACAAATGAAAAGAAAAGAGGCAGCATGTGAGTAACACGTCAAATAAAAGCTGTCACACTGTGGGACACACCGCTACCTCTGCAATCAAAAGGATGTGTCTCTTTTCCCGCAGTGAAAGGTGTTCTGAACAAAACCATGAAATATTGCCTTGTCGGTGGCTGCTATTATGTAACGTTATCCATTGGCTCGTTCTTATTTCAACCTTTCTGAAGGCAACGATAAGAAAGTGTGGGGGAAGAAAAGGGAAAGACATACAACTTTAGACTGTAGAATTATGACTTCTGGGAACAAGAGAACACCACTGTGTGGGCCCAACAGCAGTGAAACAGCTGATAACAGACTAGAATCCTACAGCTTAGCATAGATTCTGAAGTAAAAAAAAAGTCTCTGGATAAAGAAACCTGACAGTGTGTATCAAATCCTGTACAAAAAACTTGTGCATTGCAAACAATCAAGGGACCTAGTAAAGTTAGTCACTGTACAGAGAAAAATTTTCATGCTAAGTATCCATCAAAAAGTGGTCAAAATGACCAGGTGGTCCATATGTAAAGGTATGGTTACTGATACAGGTTTGACTGTATATCAATGGCCAGGTGGTCCTATATATGTGAGGTCACTAGTACAGGTATAAGGTTATCAATTGCCAGGTGGTCCTTATGTAAAGGTGGTCACATGTACAGGTTTGACTGTATATCAATAGCCAGGAGGTCTTTATAGTGTATAGGTGGTCATGAGTACAGGTTGATTACAAGGTTGTCAATGGCCAGGAGGTCAATATGCAGAGCTGGTAGTTTCACTGTATATTGTGGAAAAGAAGTACAGAGTTTAGAGTAAACAGACTGAGATCAGCTGTCTTTCACTAACCCAGTTTGCATGACATGTAATTGTTTTCAATCTACCCATGCCATGCTTTCAGGCTTTAGCTGGCTCAAGAATGTGCGGCACGTTACGGACTCGTCACGACTTCACGCACGGCAGACAAGAGGCAAACATTCTGGCGATGTTTGTTGTCGCTCCTTGCTTCACAGACGACCTCCTCCATTGACTCTACTTCCTGCAGAACGTGCCAGGCCGCACGGACAGGAGTTTATGGATGACATTCAGGCAGGCAGGCTGTAGGACCATTATCCCAAAATAAGAACTAAAAATCTTATTGAGTGTTTGGTAAGGATACCCCTGTCTGATTTGTTAGGTCTCTTTTTTTAGTCGATATGCTGGACATTATCAATGAAGACAAAGCTTGAGGACCAGGTTTATGCCTTTGTTCACTCAGTTTTGTGCCCTGATCAAACTCAAACTCAACTCAACTCTGTTTTTAAGATGTCTTAAAGTAGGAAATAACGTAGCCTGGAGATTTGAGGAAGCAATATATTGCATTTTCAAAGTTGCTACAAAGAAGAGGTTGATATTATCTTAAGGTATATAGAAAAGGTCTAAAAGGTCTTTAAAATCTATCAAAACCTTTATGTCATTTTCCTTTCTTCAAAGTATTTTAAACTGGTCATTTCTTTGGTATTCTTTCTGATGATGACCAATTCTTGTCACAACTTCATGCTGTAGAATCTTCAGTTTCAAACTAATCATGATTGTCTTCCAATATGTTTTTCTCCCATCTGAGTGAGTGATCAGATTTAGAGTCTAGATCTACAATGCTGTGTTCTAAAGAATCAACACTGTGTGGCCTAAAGGTATCATTGGTCATATCACTTAATCTATATTCTTATCAACCAGTTTGTGTCACAACTTATGCAATCAAGGCTTCATTTCAAAACACACAATGTATGTTGAATTTCTTCCCAATATGAGCTTTCTTCTCACATCAGATGCAGAGTCTACAATGATGTGATCCGTAGTATTAACTCTGTGTGGCCTAATGGGTGAAATTGGAGCTTGGGTCCTGTCAGAGGCCACTCATTACCTCTTTGTAGCAGCACGGTGGAAAACTGAGGAAAGTTTACCCTGACCTTAGTGACCGGTTGTGTGCTAAACCGTGTTCGCCAAGTGTTTCAGCAAACCACAAACAAAGCGGGGGAAAACAAGGGCCTGACAGACGTGTACAATCCCTTCAAAGGGAGTCGGTCGTGTTTAACCACTGAAGACAAATAAAGTTCTCACACCTACAGACAGGTGTTTGCAAAGCGGAGAAAGCCCTGTGAGTCAGAAAAGGACTCCCACTAAGATGAGAAAAGTGTATTAGACTTGTACAGTGCTTGTAACATTATGTAGTAAATTGTAGTGACTGCTTTTTCTTGGATAAGCCCAAAAGCTTCAGAGTTACTCACTCAAGCAACTGGATATGATTTTGGAAACAGTCGGATGTTTAAGACATTCATCCGGCGTCTTTTGTCAATGCCACTGGACTTTTTCTTGAATACTTTTCTTTGTCAGCCTAAAAAAATATGGGTGTGGGTTCTTTTCTTCTCCTTTGACCAGGAACTATGGCAACAGCACTGAGTTAAAACTATCGTCGATTGATGACTCGTTGCCACCAAGTACTGAAGGAACATCCTTATTAGATATGTTTAAACAGCGCTTACAGTTAGATTTGCAAAAGTTAGGTGTGATTATTCGGTTATACTGTATAAAGTGAGCTGCTGCACCCCAGGCCTGCAAAGCTGGTGTGCTATAACAAAGGGCGGTTACACCGTATATTGTTGAAGATGAACACTGGCGTATGCTGTCATTTTGAGGTAGCTTAAAACCTGTCAGTGGCAGACAGTTACATTTTGTATGTTACCATCATAGCCACATTTTCTTTCTTCTTTTAATAGGGGCTGGTATGAAATTCAAAGATATCGCCCAGACAATTGGATCAGCATCACTGACAATTACTCAATATATTGCTCAATGAGACAGAAACCCAATATTAGAATTCTCCAAATACAGCTGGATCAAAGGTGGTTTTCCTAAATTCCTCTCATACCAATTTCTTGCAAAACTGCTTATTAAGTTACCAAAACTTGATATCCTGGTGTATCATATTGCTCTAATCAGCCTCGTTTGTGATTGTAGAAAAAATTTGCTGTTTTTTGTCGACCACCTGTCAGAGGGCAGGATGTGACCCGCGCCGTTTATTTCCTAAACACGGGAAAACAAAGCCTTTGTTTGACATTCCTGGCGAGTCATGCCGTTTAAACAACTGTCAAACCAGATTCCAGACAAACACGGCACCTGTGTCACTGTGCCACTTGCTGGGTTTCTGTGTAACTGTGTAAGTTTGCTCAATTCCTTTGTGGTTTGCGATAATTACACTATCAAATACATGAGAGATTGCTCAATGAAGACTTAGTGCACTTATTTTTGTCTATTGAATTAGCTGTACGAAGGAGTATGTAAGGAGTGGTCAGTAAAACGTTACATCTTGACAAAACTTTGTTAGAAAATAACTTGAGGAGAAAATTTGATAAGAAAACAGATATCTAAGAAATTGAAAAGCTTGCATTGCTTTCAGTACCACTTTTAGTAGATACACAATAAATACACAACTGTGGCAACTAATCAAACGTTTGGGTGAGCAGTGTTGTCTTTCCTAGCTACTTTCCTGTTTGGTGTGTATGGCTGATTAAGCCAGTACTACTGGTAGTCACACCACTTTATCAGCAAAGAAAACTTCTCCTCTAGATCTCAGTCTCCTCTTGAAACAGGTGTCATCATTATCCTAAAGCCCACATTTCCTAGATTCCTACAACATACTCTTGCTTCCTGTTTTGCTTTCTGTTGACTTTTCCTACTACACATATTTTTTAAACACTCTCTCTCAAGCAGTGAAAACCACTTCAGGCCAGAATGAAATTCCTAGTCAGCTTGTTTTTCCTTTCATATTTTCTGTTTTCTTTCAATGTTTTTCTTGAGGCTGATTATCCAGTATTAGAATGGGAACCCTCTCAGCAAAGAAAACCATTTTGCTTTCTAAAGATGATAAAGTTCCTACTCAGCATTGCTTTTGTTAGTTGTTCCTATGACTTGTTATCATTTCCTGTTTTTGTTGTAGCTGATTATCCGACATCAAACAAAACACACTCATTTCAGATAAAGAACATTCTGCAAAGGAGAAACAATGAAATGGGAATCCTCTCAGCAAAGAAAACCATTTTGCTTTCTAAAGATGACAAAGTTCCTAGTCAGCAGTAGTCATTCCTATGACTTGTTGTCATTTCCTGTTTTCATTGAAGCTGATTATCTGATATCAGAAGAAACACACTCAAGAAGTAAGCAGAAAGAATGAAATCCAAACACAACAAACAAACATCAGATGGATTAATGCTGTCATCAGGTGAGCCTCTAAGAGTCTTATCTTACTTCCTGTGATTCTTGTCCTTTCTCTAGTTGGGAGATGAGACTTCAGACAGCACCTGTACACACCTGTGCACACCTGAGGTGCATCAGTCAACGCGGACATACCCTGCCAGGTGTATTTCCTGCATTTCACATATCGTATTTTATAAAAGAGTAGACCAGCTAATACAAATTGGCTGATGCTACAAAAGCTGTCTTTCACGCACAGACCACTGCAGCAGCAGGCCCTCATGCAACCCAATTGTTGGCCTAAGACACCAACCACCTCAGCCACTTGTAAAGGTACACCAATTCTCTCCTAAGAAGAAAACATGGCTAGCAGACACCATGAAAGCAGCGGGAAGGGAGGAAATCTTCACTTTATTTGCCATTGAGGGCACCATTGAGCAGAAATCTAGTCCTGTCAGGCTTTTTCTCATTTTGTTTTTCCACTTTATGAGACAAAAAGTATCTTTTTTTGAAATACAAGAAACATTGAGCTGACAAATGTGTAGCCCTGTGGTCAGATGCAAGTTTTCCTCTAGCTCTTTGTTTTTAATTCTTTCCCTCTTGCTAAGTTTTAACTTCAAATTGGGAACCAAGGATACAAATTTGTGTGGCTTTACACATCAAACACAGTTGCCTCCTACAACCCAACTAGTGGCAATCCGTCCGTGCCTGTCTGGCACTCGCTAATGTTTGGACCTGTGGGCGGGGAGGTCGGACTGATGAGGAATGTCCCCCACACGACCCCACTTTCCTTCCCCTTCTATCTGCGGTCGCCGCAATCGAGTTTTTGCTACGTCGCTTCCCTGCCATCCGTCAAGACGCCGCGGTAACAAAAGTGTATCGTCTTACGGAATCATAACGTGCGAAGCCGATACATGAATCAGGGGAAGGGAGAAATTAGTCCGTGTCACTCTCCCTCGCAAGATTTGCGCCGCGTCTATCTCGTACCATTGTGCGAATAACTGCAGGGTTAGTTTATCATGTCCTAGCTTCTGCTCGCCTTGTTGGGAAAGTATCTAGTACGCCTTAAGGTGGAGACATGAATCTTGTGCAGTCATCTTATCTAAGGCAGCCATTGAAAAGTCCTAAAGACTGCAGATGCAGTATAGAATTGCTCACAATACAGTAACAAAATGATGAAACTAGCCATTTTCTCTATCAATTCAGCAGCCATTCTTACAATAGATTAACCACTAAAGGGGATATGAAGAAAATTGATGTAGCACAGAATTGCTTACTATACAGAAAGAAAATGATGAAACTAGACTTTCAGTAACTTGTAAATGACATATTCTTCATTGATTTGACATGCAGTCATCCTTTCTATAGATGCTGCCAGAGGTAGGGGGCCTAAGTTATGGAACCATTTTGCTCACTTCATAGAAACAAAATGGTCCAACTACAATTATATAAACTGAGTAATTTGGAAGATCTTTAGTTCTAACTGGCATATTCTTTATCTTTATCAATTGATAGCCCTGAAGAATATGGATGCAGGGCAGAATTGCTCACTATGGAGAAACAAAACGATCAAACTAAGATAACTCAGTGACAAAGGACTTGAAGTTCTCTATGACATATTCTTTATAAATTTGACAGTCATCCTTTCTATAGATGTCACTAGGGGGACCTGGATGATATGGATGCAGCACAGAATTGCTCACTATAGAGAAACAAAATTATCAAACTACGATAAATCAGTGACAGAAAACTTTCAGTTCTATAAATCAAACTGACATATTCTTTTGTCAATTTATCAATTTGTAAGCCATTTATTCTATAGTAGCCACTTGGGGCAACCTACATGTAGTACCTGAGAGCTGCAGCACAGTGCAGAACCAAAATATGATCAAGCTATGATAACTGAATGACAAAATATTATCCGTTCTGACATATTCTTTGTCTATGTTTTCATTAAAGTGTATTTTTCCACTAAAGCATATTTTTCATTAGATCCGAGAGCCAACAAATTAAACTGTTGCGGCCCCAGGAATTTCCTGTGTTGCCATGGAAATAGACACCGTCGTGAGCAATAAAAGTGCGATAACATTTCTACGGTAACTGTATCAAGAGACTGGAATAAACTCTTGGGGCCGTGTAAATGGTCTACCATGCGGGGAACGGTAATATACTGACTACTTGTAATGGATGCTGAGCAAAGTTATGAGTCTGGTACTGTTCAAAATAAATCAGAAAGTACCAATGGAAAAAACATGTCCTGAAAGTGTAGATCTATCTTACCAACTACCATCTTAACATCTAGAGAATATGTCAAATGGAAGCAGATAACATACAACAAAACAGGACGATCTGATGCAAAAAATCTACCATTTATTCCTCCAAAAGTCATTCATTTTTAGGCATACATATAACACACCAGAGGATATTGTAACTTGTTGCTTGCCTGAATGGCCAGTGGCCTTGCAGTCTATAAATATAAACTCATTTCAATGCCTCATTCAATCATGTACGACCATTCCCTTTGAAGATGTGAAGTTGAGATCGTGGTTAAGATTACAATCAGCGGTATAACTTATATCCACTCCAATCATCACAGTCATCTAGGAAAGTATCACACGCCATTACTCTCAGTTTGAGTGATGGAAAAATGTTCGACACACAAAAACTGAAACTGCACACAAATTCAGCAGATTTTGATAGGTACTACGGCCACACACATTTATTTCCTCCGTTGCCAGACATTTCATGAATGTATAGCAAGCAGACATTGTAAAAGTAGTAAGCAGGGAGGAAAACTGTATTCATGGCATACAACTAACTGCACCAAGGCATGAACATGTTACTCAAGCTTTGTTTTCAATGATCTTCAAGCATTTCTTTAAAAAATCTAAGAACCAACAAATTATTTACTGTGGTCTTACGGAAGAAAGTAAATCAAAATTGATTCAAATAGAGCCAGGACTACGAGTGCCTCAATGTTAACTATCAACTAAATGTTCACTCATTCCCCCTTTAATGTCAAACAAATTTGGAGCTTTCAGAAAATCACTGAAATGGAAACCAATCATGCACAAATATTTTTCACCCATCTCCCTACACAGTCCTTAGATGACTCCCTACACAGTAACCTTGGATGACCCCCTCAAGAAATAATAAATTTGCATACAGCCTTCAGAAGGATAACGAACTACGCTCTGTCATGCTGTACGGGAACTTCTATGATGAACAGAACTGATGAAAAGATTTGAAAAAACCTTAAATAGAAACATTTTTCATCCCTATCCACGCACAGTCCTTACATAAGGTAGTTGCCTTGGATGACTCCTTCAAGAAATTATAATAAATTTGCCTACAGCCTTCTCAAAGACACAGGACTTAGGGATGACAAACTCTGCTCTGTCATACTGGACAGGATCTTAGCATTACTTCCACAATGAACTGAACTGATGAACAGCCTTGAAAGAACCTGATTTCAGGATGATGATCTGTCATGCTGAACTTTTCGGTAGCCTTGTATCACCTCTTTGATGATGAACTGAAATGAACCGAACTTAATAGCTTTGAGAAGAACCTGAGAAAAACATTTTTCACTCCTCAGTCCACACAATCCCTCCTGGCTCATCTCCAGGAGTTTAGATTTGAGTATTGAATTTGTATACAGCTTTTAGAAGGACACAGAACTTCAGAATGACAAACTCCGCTCTGTCATACTGGACAGGATCTTAGCATTACTTCTACAATGAACTGAACTGATGAACAGCCTTGAAAAAACCTGACTTCAGGATGATGATCTGTCATGCTGAACTTTTCGGGAGCCTTGTATCACCTTTTTGATGGTGAACCGAACTGAATTGAACTGAACAGCTTTGAGAAGAACCTGAGAAAAAAAAACATTTTTCATTTCTCCGTCCATACAATCTTTGTCGGGAGCCTGGTGTCACCACTTTGATGATGAACTGAACTGAACTGAATTGAACTAAACAGCTTTGAGAACATGATGAGAAAATCCTTGTGTGGAGCCCGGAGTCACTGCTTTAATGATTAACTGAACTGAAACAGCTTTGAGAAAATCCTGAGAAAAACAAACATTTTTCACCTCTCCGTCCACACAATCCTCCCTGGCTCGTCTCCAGGAGCTTGAGACAGCTCAGCAGGAGGAGAATGGCAGTGTCTAGACCCCATCGGGGGTGCAGCAGGGAGATAAGATGGCTACAGGAACTGCAACGATCACTCAGGAGAACTCGCCACATCTGTATCTGTACAAATGTATCAATGGGCTGATGTAACTGCCCGTGGGCAAAGCACATCTATTCAGTTTCACTGGCACAAGACGGAGATGGTTTTCTGATGCCAAACAACTTGTCATTTACAACAAGTGCTGACTATATAGAGAATCCTATTGTATCTCTTGATAACAAATTTTTCAGTCTGTCAAGTTTTTTTTTTATATAAGGCCATGTTCCTTTGATTTGTTGTTTCTCAAATTTTGATGAAAAATAAAGTCTGCAAACCAAGAAATTAAATTGATGTGGCCTAAAGACACTAATGGTTTTAGCAGTAATGTATTGACATGGTTAGAAGGAAAAGATGTCCAGAATTTATTTCACACCTCTATTAGTCCTCATGTGTGATTTCACATTATTACACTTTGGAGCTGAAGGGAAGACTGCCCATGACAAGGCCCATAAAGCAAAGATCACCACTCAAAACACATGTCTCGACACTTTGCTCTGATAAAAGCATTATCCTCGACAGAGAGACAAACGACTGCAGCAGAAATATTGACAAACCATTTTTCTTCAATCTGCTTTTTATTATGTGCAACAGTGTGCTATGCTGATAGACCGTTTTAAGATGTATAAGATTTACCTTACTAATTAACTTACAGAGAAAAAGAGCAATGGACACCAATATCATGAGATAGCATGTTACAGTCACAGAGACAGCATAGATCAATCCATATCAATTTAATTCCTTGGTTCTTGGACTTGTGATGTGCCATCCTGCTTGACCACTTGCTAATTTTTACTCCAGAATGTTCAAAAAACAGGAAAAGAATTAGTGTGGCCTTAGAAATATACCGACAGCGATAACATATTCAGTACTCTGGACAGCCACCACTATCAGTTGGATGCCAGTTTTTAACTCTTGGGGAAATATAGCTTAAGCATGTTTGTGTTTAAAATGCTTCATCCACTCAATTTGTTTGAAAGGTAAAGTATAAACCATAAACAACAATTTCAGCACCAAGGAAAGGTACCACTGACATTCACAGTACAGTTCAGTAGAGTGGACCATAAAACCTTCAAAATCTATTACATTATTACATTGCTTACCTCATGAATGTTTTCCAGCAATTAGGTCTTTGTTTCACCATTTTCAGCACCAAGGACAGATGCCACCATCGTTCAAAATTCAAATTTCCGGGGGAAAGAATGGACATAACAATCACGTTATTGTCATCAGCATGCAGTGTTTGGTTAAGACAAAGGACAGAGAGAAGTTAATGAAAGAATCTTTCACTTGAACCATGTATTATGTGATTTGGTTCACTGAGTCTTATATCTAGGTCTTCCTCCACGCCCTCTGCTTTTATGATGTCCACTTACTGTACCTACTTTCAACTCAGAATGTCCAAAAAACAGGGAAATGAATTAGTGTTGCCCTAATCTGAGCCCAGCAAATCAAATTGTCGTTTTTCCTGCCACACAAACCTAAGTGTGCCAGACGCCACATCAGCAGGTCCATCGGCTCCCGTGGAGACTGGTGATAATGTCCCGCTGAACGCCACATGCATCATCCTAGCAACGGTTGCCACGAGGGAGCGGGAAGATACGACACGCTCCCCTGGGCACTGTGTGGGTGTGAGCTCCACGCCGCCGCCGCTACGAGGTTTATCTCGGAGTTGACAGCTGCTGTTGAGTGATTCTGGCAGCTATATTGTGGCCGGAGTGATCTGAAAGGATGTTGGGAATAAGGTACAGTCAAAACTGGTCAAGAGTATGGCTTAGGGGAAAAATCTGATCTATGTGGATGGGTGGTCACTATAGACAGAATTCCTGATGCTTGTGCCAGTGGTAAAAATTGTCCAAGGACGACCAAAAACTTTGTTCCTTATGTAGAAGTGGTCTTTGTAGTTGTACAGCCAGCATTTAAAAAGATCATAAAAAGTAAAAAGATGTACTACAACCTATGAGTATTCTAAGATTTAAAAAAAAATTATTGCAATAGAAAAATACATATACCAGGGTCTAAACTGTACCTTGATAAACACTTCATGATTGTCTCAGAGTTTTCATCTTGCCTCTAGCCAAAAGTTCATTTAGAAATGACTAAAAACTAAGAAAAATAGACTTGTTGGTTACGTCACATTTACCAGTACAATATTTGTTACGTTATAACAGCAATAAGATTCAGAACCATCTTCAGAAATATGTTCTGACCTTAAAAAGTTTGCTGTGTATATAATCTCAGCATAACTGATCTTTTGTACATGTGTTCTGATTGCACAAGCTACATGCATATAAATCATCATTAGAAACATTCACTACTTATAACTGTAAAATTCCTGTTGTCAAATTTCTATTGGTAAGTACCAGTTAGCTCAAGTTCATCTATGCTATGTTAAGTTCATTCAACAGAATCAGGCTCAATTGTAAGCATTCTTTCCATTGCTAGGATTTTTTTGCCTGTCTGATATATTGTTAGAAGTATATGATGTAATGAGAATAGAAAAAAAACTTGAAGTATATTTTACAACTCCATACCACAACAGAGTAATTTTGGAGACTCAGTAATCTATGAGAGACCAAGGATTGCCAGTAACATGGATGGATAGCTGAGAACTAAAAGGATCATGATTACTACCTACACCTGCTAGGCTGCATCACAGTATTTCCCTGGTTTACAGACAGTTAAAGGCAAAAGTATCATAATTGGGCATCATAAAAGCAGAGGGCAAGAAGGAAAATGACAATATGACTGTAACATGGCATAAAACTGAGTGCACCCAGGCATGAACCTTGTCCTCAAGCTTCGTTTTCGTGATGTTTTTTCCAGTTAAGGATACTTTTTTCCAATCCATAAACCAACAAATCTAATTGACTTAAGATAAAAGATTTTAATTAACAAGAGATGGATATGAAAGCAGACAGGAGGCTAGGAGGGAAAAACTCAGTTTCAGGTGCTGAATATGCTGACGTTTTCCTTCTTTCATGATATCTGCATGCTATACATAATTATATATTCCTCAAAACATCCCAGAGCAAAGAAAATAAATCAGTATGGGATGATTGCTTCCTTTGTTTGGAAGGCAAAGTACAAACCAGAAACAACAATTTCAGCACCAAGGAAAGATGCCACTGACATTCAGAATAAAGTTTCTTGGAAAGACTGGACCGTACAATCTTCAAACTCATGTTATACATTGCTTACGGAATGATTGTTTTTCAGCTATTAAGTCTTTATTTTACCGTTTTCAGCACCAAGGACAGATGCCATCATTGTTCATAGTATAGTTTCTTGGGTAAAGAATGGACATAACAATTACGTTTTTGTCCTCAAAATGCATTGTTTGGTTGAAAGACACACAAAGAAAATGGATTGGTGTAAGATAATTATTCTAAAACGTAAAAAAAAACAATCAAGTGAACTGGAAAGGCCTTCGAGCGACGGAAGTGCAAAACTTTCTTTAAGTTTCCTTAACGTGACCTCCCTTGGGTGCAGGATTAAGCAGTTTGCTTTGAGAATGAAAGGGAGAATATATGACTCCCTTTAATGTGTCTGGATCATTTATCATGGTAAAGGGGGGATTAGTGTAATGGGGGATTTAACGTACAACGGGGAATTGGATTTCTTTAACACCTGTGTGTGTCTGAAAACTTCCTTTTAAGGATGCCTTCAACATAGTGAGGCAATGTCTACAATCATAGGCTATACCAATTTGATTTCTTGGTTCTGAGATTTTTTGGATGGAAAATTTAGCAATTGGGCACTATTAAGGCTGAAAACAGAGTATCGAACCTGAAACCTCTAGGTTCTGAGTTGCACCACACGCAATGCCACATACAGTCAAACCTGTCTATAGTGGCCACTCAAGGGACCAGACAAATGTGGCCACTATAGACAGGTGGCCTCTGTATAGAGGTGGCAACTTGTAGATAAAATACCCAAGGGACCGACAAAAAGTGGCCACTATGGACAGGTGGCCCCTCTGTAGAGGTGGCCCCTAATACTGTAAATGTTTTATTGAAAACAATACCTATGTGAGGTACCTAACTAAAATTTTGTTTCTTACTTGGTTGTTCTTACCAACCTCTATTATTCAATACAAAGCTGTTAGGATATCCTGTAAGATAGTTTACCACCTATTCAATACATAGACCTTTAGATAGTCCCAATGGTTTCATTCAACTTCCTGAATCCTCAACAGAAGAATATGCGGTGATCTATTTGCTAAATAGATATGCTCCCTTCTGTGCCTAAGAAAAAGGCCAACATGTTTTGCCTTTTGCTAAAATGTTCCCATTGGTTTTGTTTAATGTTCTGATTGAACTTTTAACTTTTGTATCAATCTATTTGCTTATCAGAGGTCCTCCCTTATGAGGAAAGGAAAAATGCCAACATCTTCCACTGACAAATATTACTTTTTATGGTAAGCCTAAAAGAATACTCTGTTCCTTAATAACTCTACTAACTTATACCAGCTTTCTATTGTAGGTATACAAACTGCATAAGACCAGAATGTAAAGTTTGGTCAACTCACACCCTACTTTTGAGGGATATTTAACTTGCTGGTGGTGTTGCTCTCCTCAAACACAGGATAACCAACTTTCTGTTGAACTTACTACTGTTTTACACATTACAGATTAGGTGATTTAAAGCAGAGTCTGATACTTTTTTTGGGGAACTCCCAATGGTTGCACACTTTTCAGTACTTTTGTTCTGAACTGCTTGCTAATGAAACAATCTCCCTGCTGTGTCCACGAGAAAGGCCAACATCATTTGCCCTTCTTCTTAAACACATTCCCATCGGTTAACATTCTGATTTCTCAACTCTGCACGGTTAAGAGTGATCTGTTTGCTAACTAAAGGTCCTCCCTCTTGTGCCTAGGTAAAAGGCCGCCAATAATTTACCTTCATGCCTCCACCTTCAACTTTCTCTTGACAAATAACCACTTGGCCCCTTTGCTTCCCCAAGAGTGTCGTTAATGTTCATCAACACTGAATGGAAACATTTTCAGCACCCTGGACAGACACCATCGACAGTCAATAATTCACCTGCAGGCAAACTTTTTTCTGACAAATAACAACACGGCAATGTGGATTTGTTTGCTTTCCTAAATGTCCAATTTGTGTTATATAGCAATGTATGTGAAATACTTTCAGCACCCTGTTCAGACAGCAATAACAGTTTATAACTGGAATCCTTTTCACATATGTGGTGTTGAAAATCCTTCATCTACCTCCTTCCATGGAAAAGTAAGGCGAACTTTCACTACACAGAGTTCTAGTCTACTGACACCTTTTTTGCAGTCCCAAAGGTTGTGTACTTTTTAAGGCATTTGTAGTAATCCGTAGTAATCTGTGAAAATTCCTCCCTCCAGTGTCCAGAAAAAAGGCCAACAAATTTCATCTTCAGGCAAACTTGTTCCTTACAAATGGTCTCTCAGCCGTATGGATTTGTTTGCTTTCCTACAAGTGTAGTTTGTTTTATATCAAGCAATATATGTGAAACACTTTCAGCACCCTGGTCAGACAGCAATAACAGCTCTTCTAAGTCTTGGGGAAATTTTCTTCAAAATGTGGTGTGAAAAAGACTCCGGCCACCTCCTTCTATGGAGAACTCAGGCAAATTTTCACTATGCAATGTTCTAGTCTATTGTCACCTTTCTGCAGTCCCAACGGTTGTGTACTTTTCAAGGCATTTGTAGTAATCCGTTGGCTAATCATTCCTCTAGTGTCCAGGAAAAAGGTCAACACATTTTACCTTCAGGGAAACTTTTTCCTGATAAATGGTCTCTCTTAGCCGCATGGATTTGTTTGCTTTCCTAAGAGTGCAGTTTGTGTTCATTAGCGCTGAATGTGAAGATCAGGGAAATCAATACTCAGCTCTGCACAGCTGACTGTGGCAAAATCGGCCATAAATAAGGATTACGTAGAAAATGAGGGTGCAGCAAAAACGGTACAGTGAGGAATTACATTGCGCTTGAACCAGTTGTTGTATCACAGTACTACGGTAACTGCTCAATTTTTGTGATATAGGAAAACCTGTAAAAGTGATGCCCTCTACATGTACATGTACATAAGGAATACCTGGCCATTGATATACAGTCAAACCTGTAGTTATGTTAGATACATCGGTGACCACCTCTACATAAGAACCACCGGGCCATTGAGGTAGCAATTTTTGGTGGTCCTTTAGATAATTTTTCCCATTGACACAAGCAATAAGAATCATTATACATATTAACCTATCCAAATACATCAGATTTTACTGGTTTTAAGTAATCTTCCTGGGCAGTTTTTTTTTTTACTCTTAGGCCACACCAATTTAATTTCTTGGTTCACGGATTTATTCATAAAAAATATGGAGCGAGAGGGCGAAATAAAAATAAAAATAAAAATTGTAAAATGGTTGGGGTAAAGGTAACGGCAAGTCCAAAACATAAAGAAAAAAAGTTTTCAGCTTGAAAAAAGTACAAAAACACTATTTTTGTACAGTAACAGCACCTGTACCCACTCTTTAAGGAGCTTATAATATAAAGGCCAATTTGCTACACCAGAAAGTTGGTGAATGGTTTCATTAATGGTGAAAATTTGCTGAGTGGTAATTTTTATTTTTATTTTTTTTCCCAAAAAATAGGAGCGAGCGAATCCGTGAACCAAGAAATTAAATCGGTGTGGCCTTAACTACAAAGTCTAGATACTTTAAATACTCACAACTTCTAATGCAGACAAATCTGCATTCTCACATATCACAGAATCATTGATCAAAAGTTGGGAAAACCCAGACAGATTACCAACAAAAGCAGGATTAGAAGCAGTGCTCAGTTAAACACAGATAAATGACACACGTGCAAGCTACATCACCATTCAGCTGAGCATGAGCCAACCTTCAATAGACATGCAATGGGAAAGGTCTTCGTAGAGAAACTAGTTTGTCACCAACGCTGTGCCCAGTTTGAAGTTTTGTTCTCAGTTATTGTTTGGGAGCTTAATATGTTGTTGTTAAGTTTCATCTGTCATTTTTAATGATAATGAAAGTTTTGTGACTTTACTTTTTATTGCTTTACTACCATGATTCAGGGTTCTCCCCAGAATTTTTTAGTATAGTGCAGGGGCTGGCAAAAATAACCCGCACCAACGCGCTGCACTTTCATGAAAATGGGTTCATTTTGCAATGACAGAGGGTGTCAAATACTACAAGTATAATATACTGTTGTTATTCCTTTGTTGTGAAGTGGCAAAACTACTATTGTTTTGATCATTGCTCATTCACAAGTTTTTGCAGACAATCCTGACTGGAAAAGTGATGCCACTTGGTACAAAAATCTGTGAATTGTCATTAATCTTAGCAAAACTAACAAAGAAAATATGGAAGAAACACACTAAATTTGAAAAATAGTATAGTGGAGCTGGCTGAGAGTATAGTGGAGGGCCTCCCTTATTCCACTCTCTGGGGAGAACCCTGCATGATTGTTTGGTTTTTCAATACCTGTGTGTTTGTTTTAATGCCTGAATCTACAATTCAGCATTCTACAGCTAAATAGTTAAAGTTTGCCCATGCATCTACGGATGCGTAGGGAGGCGCCCATCTCCACTTCGAAGCCCTTGGGCCACACATTTGTGCAAGTCACTACAGCAGGGGGCTGGTCCGCTGGTAGAGATGTGTGTTTAACTTCCATACTCTTCCTCATGAGTGCTGTCAGTGCTAAGCAGAGAAAGCAGCATGTACCATTTTTAGAGTCTTTGGTATGAGTCGGGGATCGAACTCACGACCTACCGAATGCAAGGCGAACACTCTACCCACTCGGCCATTGCACCGGTGTATTCTACAGCGCTGAAATATATTTAGAGATTGATGGAACTGCAATCAATAAACAATATAAATTATTTTATTCAAGCTCACAAAAATATGGTTTTATTAGTTTGATGTCAAGAAGTCCCCAGTTTTTAGAGGGGATGGAATAGGTTGAAATTTTAGCACATCCCAACAAGCATATTTCCATACCAGGGAATTTGTATGCTAAATCTAACTGATAGATGGAATATGTATAAATTGCTATTCTTAAGGCATTATTCTAGACTTAAGTTGCTCGAAGATAATCAGAACAGGTTTCCTAAAGATTCCCAAGTCTGATACTTTAAGTTTAGAATTAATTGATGCATATTAAAGACTACCAATCAACCAGACTTCCAAGAAGTTACATAGATTAATGACATTTGTGTGTGATTATTCAGACAGTTTATGTAATGTTATGTTGATTCAATTGTATGGGTGACATCAACATCTGCATCAATATTTGTCCATATTTGTACAAAACAGCTGCAAAATGACAAAACATATGCTGTAGATTGCAAAAAGATATTGAAAACTGTAAGAAGACTGTAATGTTTGCTATACCCTTCCCTGTTCATATAACTCATTTGTTCAACCTTCCTGACCACTTAGACCTCACAACTTAAAAGGCAACTTTTTAAAATCCAATTTTAAAAGATATTTGCATGCTTGTACCACTTTTAGGGTCCAAGAGGATGTCATCTAATAATAATCAAATCAACATGGCCTAACCATCATCATCATCATTATTCATCCTCTAACCAAGTGCATTAAAATAAAATGATACATAACTCAGCAATTAACCATGATTGCACATATAAACCAATTAAGCACTTAAAGATCCTGTATAAAGAACTGAATTAATAACAACACCTGCCAAATTTTATAGACTAATCTATCACATGCAAACTAATAGGATGTGTTGATTAACTGCTTTTTACACTTTAATAAGTTATGATAATTGAAGTCTTAGTGGCATGTGAGATCATGTGGCATATTTGCCTGCACTTTGGGGTCAGGCCCAAGAGGTCCTGGGTTCAAAACCTGTCATGTCCCCAATCTTGGGAAAGGCACTTTACATGACTTTCCTCACTTCACTCAGGTGACAAATGCACACCTTGCTTTGGCTAGGGCCATCCCTCCAAGTGCAAAATCTATGATATACCTAAAAGGGCATAAAATGGCCTAAAGGAACCTGAAACTTTCATAAATGATAATACTTAATATTTGCCACCTATCTGTATTATTTTGTTATTGTATAGACAATGTATCTAGAGCATCACATAAGGTAATTGCCTTATATAACTGAATATTGGAACCCATTTAGGTCCTTTTAGATGTTTTGGTACACCCATGGTAATATCTAAGACTAATTCATCTTTGGTTCTTATCGAAACTAGCTTTTAGTTTTAATAAAAAAGCACCACCCCTGTGACAACACTTGGTATAGCCCAGTATCGGATTGTCTGTTGAACAATTGTAAAACCTAGATCCTGTATTCTCATGAAATCACACTTATTGTCTCTCCTGTCAAGATAACGAGCACAACTTCGGTTTACGCCCATCTGTATCCTCAAAATATCATACCTATATTGGAAATTCCACCATCAGATATTAGAGAATTGTCAGATTTTCCCAATAATGGTGCAACGTTCATCATTCCAGATCATTTTCCTGCGCCAGGATGACAAGAAACATAGCCCAAGGCTCAGCGATGGCGGAGAAGTCGATACTTTAGACGGGGCAGGACAATATTTCCTTCTCTCGCTACCAAATGAGGCAGGTCACCGACGGGCTTGCCTTTCTGGTTACTGGTTGATGAAATCATTTATCATAAGTTCCTGAACTCCTTGTGGAGTGAAAGTTTTTCTTCTAGCATGTACCAGTTTTTTCACCCTTAAGAAACTAGAAAGCTGGCCTGTAACATAAATTGCTTTAAGAAACCTGAAAGTTATGGCCTGTAACATTTTGCTTTGAATTAAGGCTTTCAGAACTGTGAAATCATTTGTCACAAGTTCCTGAACTCCCGGTGGATTGAAAGTCTTTTTCTTCTAGCACCAGTATTTTGCCCCTTAAGAAACTAGAAAGTAATGGCCTGTAACATTTTGCTTTAACACAAAGCTTTGAGAACTGTGTTTCAATTCAGTGTGCTTACAGTTACATCAACAAGCCACACTAATTTATTTCTTTGGTTCTTCAACATTCTAAGATGGAAATAAAGCCGCTTCCCCAACAGTTTGCTGCGTTATGCCACATGTAGGTGAGAAATGCCCCAAACCTGTGAAGATAATGGACCCACATACAGGCATCATATATGTGCATCCCGTATATAAACGGGCTCAGCAGGACAAGGGTTAACATTACTGTAAATGCAGAAATTTTTGTGGTGGATTAATGTTCGCGGTTTTCGCATTGGCCATTTCACCGCGAACATTTTTCCAGGGCATTAAGATACTACAGTGCATGGTGCTACTGCGAAATTAAAACCACCGCGAAAAGTCCCCTTTCCTACTACCGCAAAATTGAATCCCCGCGACCTTAAATGCATTTACAGTATTCTTACAGGTTCTACCTACCTACCACACTCAAAAGGTTACTAACTAAAAGCAGAAAGGAACACACAGATTCAATTTCATGTTTATCATTACAGATCCATTTCCCTTTGCTGAGATGATAACATCACAGTCTCTGATGGGTCCCTTACCACCTCTCCAACCGTGACACATTCAGGACAGGCTTATTGCTTTCCAGCCATCACCATGGTAACCTCATCCGTCACCATGGTTACTCCATCTGTCACGTGCGTCCAGGTGTGAAAAGGCTGACAGTTCCGCCCGTACATCGGAATTGATGCTTCAAGGCACATTTTCGCCGGCTGTGTAACATATGGGACCAGCTGTCTGCAGACCACCCCGGTGCATTGTCCCTTTTTAAGTACAAGCCGGGCTCAGATACATCAATACTGATGGACAAACTAGTATGTGACAGTCTGTATTCCGGTGCTGCCTTATGGTGGAGACAATGGGACACGCACGGAGATGTAGATTTTTCTGTTCACACAGTATTGGTGAAAGGGATCTCAAAGTATTAGTGAAAGTCATCTCAAACCATGCCAGTGTCCCTTCTAGGTACACGCCGGGCTTAGACACATCAACACTGATGGACAGACTACGTGACACTGTACTCTGGTGCTGCCTTACGGTGGAGACAATGGGACAATAGGACACACAGGGAGATGTACATTTCCTATTCACACAGTATTGGTGGAAGTGATCTGAAAGTATTGGTAACAGTCATCTCAAACCACCCCGGTGCATTGTCCCTTTTAGGTACACGCTGGGCTTAGATACATCAACACTGATGGACAAACTATGTGACAGTCTGTACTCCAGTACTGCCTTACGGTGGAGACAATGGGACAATGGGACACACAGGGAGATGTACATTTCCTATTCACACAGTATTGGTGGAAGTGATCTGAAAGTATTGGTAACAGTCATCTCAAACCACCCCGGTGCATTGTCCCTTTTAGGTACACGCTGGGCTTAGATACATCAACACTGATGGACAAACTATGTGACAGTCTGTACTCCAGTACTGCCTTACGGTGGAGACAATGGGACAATGGGACACACAGGGAGATGTCCATTTCCTGTTCACACAGTATTGGTGGAAGTGATCTGAAAGTATTGGTAAAAGTCATCTCAAACCACCCCGGTGCATTGTCCCTTTTAGGTACATGCCAGGCTTAGATACATCAAAACTCATGGACAAACTACGTGACAGTCTGTACTCTGGCACTACCTTACGGTGGAAACAAAGGGACACACAGGGAGATGTAGCAGCATTTCCTGTTCACAAAGTGATTTCAAAGTATTGATGAAGGTGATCTCAAACCACGCCAGTGTATTGTCCCTTTTAAGTACTGTAACGCCAGGGCTTAGATACATCAACACTGATGGACAAACTACGTGACAGTCTGTACTCTGATGCTGCCTTACGGTGGAAACAATGGGACAATGGGACACACAGGGCGATGTACATTTCCTGTTCACACAGTATTGGTGACAGTGATCTGGAACCAGTTTTAGCTGTCCCTTTTTAGTATGCGCCAGACTTAGATACATCTGATTCAACACTCGTCTGATGGACAAACTACGTGACACTGTACTCCTGACCAGTACTCAGCTTTACTGATATTGTGGAAACAATGGGACAATGGGACACACAGGGAGATGTGCATGTCCTGTTCACAGGGTATTGGTAAAAGTGTTGGTCTCAAACCAGTCTGACATTGAAAAGCTTAAATCTTCCATTGGTCGTAACAGAACAGAGAAGACAGACACTATGTACAGTCTTTACAGGCTTCATTGCACCAGGAAAATTCCTCCACCTCTTTTCACCATGTATCACAAACAGTGGATCACAGCTTAAAGGGACATAATGTAAAATTAAAGTCACTGTTTTTGGTCATTTCTCTACATAATAAGTTGAGTCTACCTTATTACACTGCACAGCAATATTTACAACGTATGGATACGGCTTTGTTGAGCCGTGAGAATGTCTTGAAATATGCGCACTTCCCTCCGCCGCTTGAGTTGTCCGCCATTTTATTCAACTCGCCGGCAAGCCACAGTGCGCTTTAGAACGTGTTCGGTGGTTCGCTCGAATCATTACTGAAGTTTGTTGAAAGTCCTGCTACGCTCCAAAGATCTGCGACCGCAACGGTCGATTCGGAAATCTACTTCCGGTCGGCTTACTTCCGGTAGGCTACCCGGAAGTAAGTGAATTTGGTCGCGGCTTACTTTGACGTTGTTAATTAGCACTAGAAATGTGATAAAATGACGCAGATAAGTTAGAAATAAGTTGCGAATGTCAATCTGAATGGAGATTTTCAAGTTCAGAACATTTGAAATTTTGGCGCCATATTTCTACATTATGTCCCTTTAACGTCCCATCCTAATGACTGTGACCCTTTCTAGTTGGGTGAGCGACAACAGCTGAGTATTGAACTCAGATCTGAAGCTCTTGCACGGTCCAGAGGTAGGCTCATTGAACCCAACTGTTGTATGTGACTCAGTCGGATACCCAACAATTCAAGGCAGCCACATTTACATGTGTAGATTTTAAGTAGGAGTGAAGCCGGCCTAGGAGTGTGTTTGGCTACCACAGATATAACTAGAAAGGCCGGTATTTGCTTAGGAGCAAATTCAGCTATTTTCACTCCGCTCTCCCCTTTATGCAAAAATTGACTTTTCCAAAATTGAACTTGAAAAATCCAATGTGAGTACTGTACGGTAATCAAACTTTTATTTCTTTATTACAACACGCACACAGCATGCTAATGTTTCACACATTAACAAAGCAAGCACCGTTTTACTTCAAGAAAAAAAAATTATGTCACAAACGGAAATTTTGTACAGATGCAACACGTTATGTGACCCTAAACGTTGGTATCACGTACCCACAGCAGACAATAGCGTGGTTATGATTAAAGTTTTCCTGCTTATTTACACAAGGCAAGGGCAATTACTGCACTTATTCAAGGTTGTCACAAGCATAACTAATCTTCATACAAGCAGACCTCTCCAAACAAACTGCACTACACTTTTAACTCTTTACCAAGATATGCTTATTAGCCGTTTTTAGCGAAGTGCAATTTAAAAAAAAATCCAATTGGATATCATGGCTGCTCTGCAATTACATTATCATTACAAATACATATAAATGTATGCACATTGTATTCAGACAAAAAGGATCGCATTCTGTTTTTATACTTAGAGTTAATCAGCTAATACATTATATTGATGAACAAAGCTAATTAGCGACTGTATGTTTGCACAGAGTCTGTTTTGCATATCTAAATGTTTTGCATGCTTTTTGTCTGAAAAAAGGATGCAGCAATTGCAGTTATTATACGTCTGTTATAAACTTAACGTCCCATTTATTTTCCACATAAACTAATCAGTTTATGATTATCTAATTATTCTGATTAACTGTTTGTAGTACAGTGTATTACTAAATTACACAGCATATACCATGACGTGGTGTCTGAAAAGTCATAAAAACTTATTCATGTCTGTCATGAAATACAATGTTTGAACTCATGGTTGGTATAATAATATCTCTAATTGTCACTTAGTTTACTAGTTACAATATTGTCCCAAATAGCCTAATCATACATAAAGCTGGTGTTTCTGTCACAGTAACGCTTCTTGTACGTGACTTTGCTATCCTCTCCTTGGTGTCTGTTGATGCCACCTTTGTAGCCAGTTGACTATTGTGTTCTCTGACAGGCCAGACTTTGTGGCATTAGTTGAGTTCGAGCACCCGACCAATAATGAATTTAGCACTGTCAAATTGACACCCTCTATCAAGGCACAACCCCACCTGTCTGCACAACAGTCCTGGTGGTGTATCCTCTTCCTCCAGTAGAAAATAGAATAGAATACAATAATTAGTATTTCCTTTGTGTAATTTCATGTACTGCCACCCAGAGTAAAAGGAAGATCCTTTTTGATTGTTGATTAGAAAAAAAGCCACACCTGATTACATATATTCTTGTACAACCAACCTGAATGGACAATTCACAACATAGTGTAACGTTTGTACTAGTAGATTTGCCCTTGAAAATCTGTACTATCATATAACGTTACTATGGAAGAGAACTACTGTACACTTTTCACCGATAATTAGAATATCATAATGTTTAATTAGTAGAATTGTAAGATATACTCTGTATTCTTTCTTTTTTCGTTGCAGTTTAAAGTTGGCCATACAAAATTGACTGTACTTTTTGTCGTGTCAATAAAGCTTGATGATACAATACTAGTACTGTCTCATCAGTCACTGCAAAGCGCAACAATATTCCATGCATGCGCTCCCACTTACCGCGGCATTCTGACGCTACGGTATCGCTTATCCAGACACTCTAAACGTGGGTAAATCAAACAAAAACTACACAATAACGACGACAAGTTACACAAATTTGTTACTGCGTTTGTGTATTGTTGCCAATTTTAAGATAAACAGTACAATTTTTCAATTACTTTTAACGGACTTCTTCCCGGCGACATATATGTACTCCCAGCCGCTAAGTTGAAAAACCCTTCCTCATTGGCTGTACCCGAGCTGACCAAACAGGTCATCGCTTCCGCTAAGTGTCGGGCGCATATTGGTTCCCTTCTAAATTCAATTAGCCACAATGCACAGCTGCAGGTAAACAGCTTACGTCACGCGCGGAAACGTCCATAACCATATATGGTGCAACGGACGCACGTGCAAACGTGACCATATATGGTTACACGCGCGAAACGCGAGCTCGGTGAAAATATGCGTAGATACCCCGCCAAATTGGCTTTTAAATGATTTTGAAGTGACGATTGGCCAAAAATAATACCGGGGTCCTTTTAATAAGTATCTCACGCAGTATCATACCAACTTTCAAGTCATCTGGACGTAATACCTGGGCACGGGAGACATGAATATACAGCCGGGCCAGAAAACGACCTTAAAACATCCCTAAAATCATTGTAAAGGTATCTATCAAGAAAATGAGAAAAACGGGTCTGGGTATTGGCCTACTGTACCCTTGTGCCAAATTTCAGGCCATTTGGTCCAGGAACGACGGAGAGGAATCACTTTAAAGGTCGCGACAGGAGAAAGAAAGAAAGAAAGAAAGAAGAAACCGTATGAAAACAATATTTTCACTCGAAGCGTACCTACGGTACGCGGAGTGAAAATAATGACTGATGACTGATGAGTCCCTTTGGCCAGCTGTACTCCTTAGTTCAGCTTTGATACCATCTTATGCCACTGGTAAATCTTATGTAGAGATTAGACATTAAGTACAATATTTACAGGCTTCGTTGTACCAGGAAAATTCCTCCACCTCTTTTCGCCATGTATCACGAACAGCGGATCACAGCTTTATGTCCCATCCTAATGACTGTGACCCTTTCCAGTTGGGTGAGCGACAACAGCCGAGTATTGAACTCAGATCTGAAGCTCTTGCACGGTCCAGAGGTAGGCTCATTGACCGCTGGAGGACACACACACTATCAACCCAACTGTTGGTGTGACTGACATACAGTTGTAAGGATACCCAACAATCAAGGCAGCTACATTTACATGTATAGATTTTAAGTAGGAGTGAAGCCGGCCTAGGAGTGTGTTTGGCTACCAGAGATATGATGACTGATGACTGATGACTGATGAGTCCCTTTGGCCAGCTATACTCCTTAACCAGCTTTGATACTATCTTATGCCACTGGTAAATCTGCCTGGAGATTTGACACTATGTACAGTTACTGTATTTACAGACTTCGTTCCATCAGGAAAATTCCTCCACCTCTTTTCGCCATGTATCACGAACAGCGGATCACGGCTTTATGTCCCATCTTAATGACTGTGACCCTTTCCAGTTGGGTGAGCGTGCTTGTTGGGTGAATGGCAACAGCTGGGTATTGAACTCAGAAGCTCTTGCATGGTCCAAGGCAGGGTCATTGACTGCTGGACTACCCACGCTATTAAACTACCAGGTAATACTGCTGGTGTTAGCCTGGATGCCAGACCCCAGTCCAATCTCCCCATACATTAGATATTTTTGAGTTTGGGCTAGGGTCTAGGCTATGTTGCTGTTTGTTTGTTTATTGAGATCTCCATTAGACTTTACAAGTGACTGACATACAGTTTTAATTTTACATTATAATCAATTTAGATTTATTTTGAATTCATGCATGCCCATGAGGCTAATTGCAAGTGAACAAAATCAAATACATACATTGTGTATATAGGTACAGTGAAACAAAGTACAAATGTAAGTGCTCCCAAAGATTGAAAACAAACTTTAAATTGTATTTACAATTAATTGATAAAAATTCAATCACAATATTTGTCTATTTTGAATAAAGAACAAAAACTTTGAGAAAAATCAAGAATGATGTGAAGAATGAAATTAAATGTTCAAGAACAAACTTTTAAGTTACTTTCCTTTTTGCCACTATGAACAACAAATCTTTGAGATTCCCATTTTTCTCTATTGGATGCCATCAAAGTGAACCCGTAACCTTTCGCACAATCACACGGAGGTTTCCGGGGAAATACGAGTCCCAGTAGAACCTGCGCGCTGCGTTATTGACTTAAAAGGTCACTATATGGCACCGCATCAATTTCTCTCCGTGCTGAAATGGCCAGATATTTTCTCTGCTACCTTTGGACAGGAAACAGGCATCTCTTCTTGTCTCAATTGCTTTACGGCCATAGCTAGTCCTTTCTTTGGTTTTCGAACATATCAAAGTAGCAAAAGAAAAAGACGGACTCAAGAAACACAAGGTTGGGAAGAAAACTTGCATATTATGTCTTTTTAAGTATATCTATATCATTTATCAACGATTAAACGCTAAAAATCAATAATCTACACCAGAATGGTACTAAGGTACATTGTATGTATTAGCACATTATGTGTGCCATCTTTCATTTCACCAAACCACAGATGCATTGCTATGTATTTAATAGCACTGATTAGGTGGTAAATTATGTGAGGATTAAACTGGCCACACTGGAAAATGGCAGTCTGAAAGGAATTCATGCTAAGGCAAGTTTGTGGCAAACCATAGGCCACAACTGTTAATGCAACACTGATTCCGTGGCAAACCATGTAAGGAAACGCTATGCTGACTTTGTGGCAAACCATAGGCCACAGCAGTAAACGCTACACTGATTCCATGGCAAACCATGTAAGGAAACACTACGCTGACTTTGTGGCAAACCTCAGGCCACAGCAGGAAACGCTACGCTTCTCCTGTGGCCAACCATGTAACACACTCTCCTCTGGTATTATTTATTGCCGCCATGGTAACAAGATCTGGCAGTTGGGTCCCAGCGGATATCACTCCAATATATAACATCCAAAGGTCACAATATGTTTCTGCCCCCCAAGGACCGCCCTATCTACAAATCTCAGCTGGCTTCGAAAGATCGGATCTGGGGTTCACAGCCATTTCCACACAACTTGGGAGAAAAGTTTATAAGAATTGGAAAACGTTCTAATATTGAGAAAAAGTAAAATAGTATGAAAATCTTAGAGTAATTGGCAAAGTGAATATCACCTTTATGATAGGAAGACGTATGACAGACATAAAAGGTTCAGTTGTTTAGATGTCCACCCACTCCAACACAAAAAAGGTGAAATATTCATGAAATATTGTACTTAAAAGATATGGTCAAAATGTGTCCAAATGATGATTATATAGTGTATGTTTCTGTTACAGTAGATGGTTTCAAATGAAAGATTTTTTCTAATAAAGTTATGTCTTATAGTAGTTTTGTAGTATACATGTATATTAAACACACTATGGTTGTAAAATGTTACATACAGGTGGTATTTTCATTCAGTTGAGACATGAATCTATAATGCACTGAGATAGGATTAAAGTTGATGAGATTTCTACATTGGAGCTGTCTTCCCCACTCCCAAGTAGCCAGCATCCATATTCAATAGCTCGAACTATGGAGAGCAGCTGTAAGATCATCTTTCGTAAAGGACCATTAGAAAATCTAAACATGATTCAATTTGGATCACATTTGATCCCAATGATGTTCATGATTAATGACACGGTCTACGTGAAATTCTTCTGCCTTCTATACTTAAGAAATAGCCTCAAGCTGTTTGGGTCTAAACTTCAAGAATCTGTAAGACTCAACTTAAGAACACTCAAAGACAAACTTTCTAATGACATAAGAAGGGGAAAGACGTCTTAAATGATGGATATCCTATCCACAATTTGAAGAGCTTAAGGAAAATAGAGTGAATGATTTCTGTGTGGGAGTAGTTGAATGTCACACGGAAGGACTTGATAAGAGAAGGTTGAAAGTTGCTGTTTGATTTGTTTGGTTATAGGGGAAACATTTTTAAAGGTAAGGCCACATAGAATTATTTCTTTGGTTCTGGTGTCATTTTAATGTGAAAGTACAGCAAACAGACATCACAAAGCGACGGAAAACTTCAATGACTGCACTCACTCCACATATTTACTGTCGGTGAGTGCAACTAGGCATGAACCTGGTCCTCAACTTTGTTTTTTATTCGAGCATACTATTAGATAAACAAAAACCATGAGAATCAACAAATCGAAGTGGTGTGTCCTAACAAAAACAAAAGGGTAACAAGAAAATACTTCAGACCAGTGTGTCTATGTTTCAGCGATGCACAATATTTGAATGTTGTTTAAAAAGGTCACAAGGCTCTCCCCAGCTTTGATTTTTGTTTCTGTCCCGTTCCCGATTTTAAAACCCATATTGGGTTTTGGGGTTGAGTTAAAAAACATTATTTTTAAAGTTTTTATCTTACAATAGATCAGGTTTTCTGGACAGACTGGCCAAAATCTGTGTCCATCCCACCAAGTGAATTTCTCTCTCAGGACAGCTTCTGGAGATGCGACTGAAAGGAATTTTCCCTTTTGTCTACTTGCCTCCAATTTTCTTTCTCCTTTGCTCTGATCCCTCATTTTCTTCCCATACCTCCCAGCAAAGGAGATAAATCTCACCAAGGGGTTTTGTAATAGATGGCCGGGAAAAGAGGATTTTCTGCCAATTTTGAAACTGTCAACATCGACCAAACATTTCAGATGTCTAAGCTCTGATGACAGAAACAGACCAAAGCAGGCCGCCGCCGCGCTGTCTGTGCTTTCTGCATAAGTGTAGCATGGATAGTCTGGTGGTTACCAAACCATACTTAGGCCACCTCAGTTCATGAGGGTCAGCATGGGGGGGGGGGGAATCCTGACTACTCAATTGCTCATCCAAGCAACAGTCTACTGAAAAGGCTTTAGAGTTTAAAGAATATTATGTTTAGCCTTACCAGTAGGCCACCATTCCTTGTACTTAAATGTATTAGGGTGAGACAAAATGTCCTGTCATCATGATAAGAAAATCATTTTTATTGTAAATTTTGGCTAAACAAGGATCATGATACAACTTTATCTTTTTTAAACAGAATTTTCACAGCGCCAGGAATGGTAACCCTATAGATATTTTTTTTCTTCACAGGGACCTCTTAACGCAAAATGATAACACCTCAAATATTTCTTTGTTTATTTTAAATTTTCCTATTTTACAGAATTGTTTCAGCCACACGGTGAAAACATTCTTTTCTTGATCCGATACTTTGTGAGCCAAGGTACAGAGACCTTTCCATTCAACAAATTGAATATGTTCAAGCCATACATTTTTGTACCTTCTTAATTCCTTGGTATTCAGTGCATATCAATTAAAGCTAGCGGTCAAGATAAAAACAGCAGGCTAGGTGATTATAGAATTATGTTAGCCCTTTTTTGTTATGTTAACAAAGTTGTTAAGCTTTATCCTATAGCATTACCTCTATTTTGTACTTTATTTTGTAATAGTCGTTGCCATACATTGTACCATGTACAATTGTCATGCAATAAAGTTCTTCTGTATGAAATTGTGTGCACCAATTCAAGTACAGGCCTTTGAGTAAATTTTAAACTTACGTAACAGTTATAGTATTTCAATTGAACCGTCTTTTCTAAAATCTGAAAACCAAAAGCTGAAATTGGTGCTGTCTCATGTTGATATTCCTTCACATCATTATTTGGGTATAACCCAAGGTAACCTCTCCTCTGCAGATGTAACAGTAAAGTCTGCCCCATTAAGAAACACACAGCAGGGAAGACAGGTGCCCTGACAAGACAAATGTCTTTCCACACAGACGGGTCCAGAAGAAAGAGGTCTGCGCATTTCGCTAATGTGTGTGTAATTGGGAGCATCACAGGTTCAAGTGCACAGGTTCTTGCCTCGGGGCACAAGGGTCCGTCACAAGTCTCCTTGCAATTTGGGCAGAAACTCATGGGAGGAAACCTAAATGTCTTCCGCTTGGCCTCATGTCTTCCTGGTTCCTTCACATGCAGAAATGCTTTAAAAACTTCAGCTCCAGTAGAACGCGTTGCTGCCAGGCCACACTAGTTTATTTCCGTGGAGTCATTTTGAGTAGCTCCTCCTTTGTAGTACTGGCTTATTTTCAGGCAAGGACTACAGGTTTAAAATTTTAAACATTGGCTAAGGTAATCTAATGTGAGGGAAAAGTTGTTTCCTCACAGAAAGTATACTAACGTTATAATTGTAACAAACATTTACCTTCCCAGTTATGTTAATTACACCTGCCTATAACACATAACCAAGATTTAAAGTACTGCCTGAAACTGTGTGTACCAGAAGTACAGTCTTCGCCACAGACTTATAGTTGTTTGTATTTCAATGCACCATTCATTTTTACATCAAAGAACCACCAAATCAAGACGGTGTGTCCTAAACTTAACGATTTTTTTTCAGGTAGCTTCCAGTTAAGAACAAGGATTCATCACAAACCTCTGAGGAATTTTGGCCAGAATGGACGCTGAAGTCACCTGGGAGAGAACGAAAATGTCTTCTGTCTGGCCTGATGTCTTCAAGGTCCCTGCACAGAAGGATGTGTTTGTTAATGTCTTGAGGTGTTGTTGTTGTGGTTGTTGTGGTTGTTGTTGTTGTTGGATGTCCATTGCTCTGCGACGATGACTTCAATGGCGCCACAGGTGTGATCGTAGCCGAGGCGCATGTTCGACCACACATCGGGCACACAATGGTGGTGCTGGGGTTTGGTCTTCTGTCTTCATGTCTCGTCATTGAAGTGTATACTACGGTCAATGAACCAAATGTTTGGCCACATCAATTTGATTTCTTGGTTCTCAGATTTATAAAAGTAACGTCATATGTTTTAACTTGAAAAAGACAGCAAAACCTGAGGACCAGTTTTATGCCTCGGTGCACTATAGTTTTATGGTGAATACAGTAATATTCAGTAAGTTTTCCTCCCTGCCCTTTGCTGTTATGACGTCTCCTTGCTATATGGACTCAAGTAACCCTGAGCTCTTAAGTGACAGTTTCAAACATTGGAAGTGCTTTGACTTTGACATGAAAACACAGAAAACTGTGACAACAATTGGGGTCATTTCACAGTCACTGCTTGGTGTACAAAGGTCTGTCTCAACTCTTTCTGTAATATGTGGCAGGAAAGATTCATTGTACATGATTAAGACCACACCAATTTTATTTGTTGTTCCTCGGATTTCTTCAGAAAAAAATTGGATCGGTCGGTAAAAAAAAAATTTAAAAAAAAATTAAAAAAAGTTGGGGGTAGGAGAGATCGAGGAGCTTACTCAAGTTACTGTTAATTTAGGGGGTCCCTGGTAGCAAAGTCCAAAGTTTGAAGAAATATTATAAATGTGCCATCTAGAATAGGCACATACAGCTAGTGGAATTTGAGGCCAATAGTTAATTTGAGAAAGGAGAAAATTTGAAAAGTTTTTTTTTTTTTTTTAAATAAGAAAATATAGGGCCGGAAAATCCAAGGAACAACAAATAAAATTGTTGTGGCCTAATGACCTGTTTTTCAAGTAACCCTGTTACAACTAAACATACCAAGTGCTACACTGATAACACAATAACAGGAAACAACCAGAGCTTCGATGACTCTTCACGTGCAGTAGAGCTTGTAATGGAAGGCAGTTCAGTACCAAGGAGATGGTACATGTATGTGGCTCTAAATGGTAATATTTACAGGTTTGTGATACCAAAACCTGTATTATTTTTCTTAAGACTCAATTTTTTTTTGAAAATGAAAAATATCGACAGGCAAATCCAAGAGGCAAAAAATAAAATTGGTGTGTCATGAAGGCTGATGCTTCATCCTCAACGTCATCAACAATAAAGGCTAACATGCCAAAATAGGTCAACCAAGTGACACCCAATTTCAAATCAAATCAGAGATCATCGATATTCTAATCTCCAAGCAGATATTGGGAGGTAAGATTTGTATATGAGCAGATTGTGTGTCAGAGATAGGGGGCAAGTTTAACCCTTAATCTGGCAAACCCGGATATATCCAGCACACATATACATGCCCTGTGTGCCGCGTCCGGATATATCTGGGATAGCATATTCCCCCGAAGTATCAGCTTTGCTGAAGTCCCTAACCTCGGAAGTTAGGGACTTCGGCCATGTTCGGGGGTTTCTTTTTGGAGGTCAGCGGCCAACCCTGGCACTCATAGCGTTTTATAGGACTGAAACTCTGGCAGTTTAAGGGTTTTAAGAATGGTACAGTCCCCTTTCCAATATCTGTTCAAGTTGAAAGCTTCCTCACACACTATAGGGTTGGTGGTCCATTTGTACAGTCTTTGGGCTACACAGACCACTATATACAGGGCTAGGGCTGGGTACCGATAGGCCATACAGAAAATTCAGGTCCAGGTACGGTTCGGGTACAGAGGATCAGGTCCAGGTCCAGAGGATCAGGTACGGACTCAAACCTGGACCTGATTGTATGTGAAACTTGTGAATGGGTGATACTTAAAACAATGGTCCATTTTGCTACAGAGGAATCTATACAAAGTATCCGACTTCTACAAATTTTACAAATGCTATCTTCGATTGCCGCTGTTTCCTTAGACTAAGTGTGACTGTGGAAACTTAAAAATAACTAATTAACTCTCCTCTACTTTGCTCGTTAGTTATTTGGACCGGTAAGCCTCAAAACACGTGAACGACTGCCTGTTTAATCTGTTCATTTTCCAATCGGTTCAAAATTTGGTCAATTGACTTTTTTCAGGTCCGTTTTTTTTTCCGGACCGGTCCAACAAGAAAAAACAGTACCTGTACCCACCCCTAGTACTGGGGCTAGTTCATTGTAAGTGGAGTGTTTTCAGCCCCCATACTCTTGTGCTAAAAAGCAGAGAAAGCAGTAATTTTAAGTCTTTGGTATGAGCCGGCTGAGGTTTCAAGCCGCAAACATTCCAATTGCATTAGGCAAACACTCATTTCCACCATCAGTTTTAATATTATTGGATCAAATGCTCAAAGGCTAAATTACTGAGAGCAACAATATGTGCCATTTAATCCTTCAACAAAGAAATAATATAGGTGATAGCCAGAGCCAGAAAAGTGAGTCAAAAACTACAAAGGAGAGTTTGCGTGATTGCAGTAATTTTTTCTATCCTTCTCTGCAATTGGGATTATTTCAACCAAACAGATCTGTAAAATGATCAGTTGTACAAATCGTGTGGCTTTGCACTGTCATGAAAAACTGCTTGAATTCTTAGCAACAATTAAATTGTTTAAGTATGTAGCTACATTGGAATGAAAACATCATGCGAACTTGACTTTCAAGTTCTCCAAATCATATCCAGCATCTGACTCACTTGAACGAGCACAATTTCATCAAGCTTAATTCAATTTTACCTACTTGAGAGAGCAGAATCTGTGTGGATATATATATATATGTTGGGAAGCAAACTGCTCAGTTGTACAGTTGGCTACGCTCGGCACAAGAGCTACAACCAAGACTTCCCTGACTTGTCTAAAACCGCTTGAGTTGACTTCTAAGTGCGGTCTACAGGTGCTTGTGACTGGATACAGTTTGTTAGGACTCTGTTTCTCGGTAAGTCTCATTTTAATATTTTGGACTCTTTTGGGTTTGTGGAAAAAAAGCTATAATCTGTACCATAACATGTCTTTCTGGGACCAGGAATGTTCAAGTGGAGACTAACAGACAGTGAAAGTTGAGCCTTGTCTTATTCATTCAGTGAAAAACCACAAGCACATTGGTGTAATTTTAACATCCAACATAATATCATGGACAGGTTGCAAACCTTAAGGTTTTTAAGACCATCAATAACTTAAAAATTCTCCCTGACAAATATATACCAACTTAAAGTTTTTTTAAAAGTATTTATAAGTCTATTCACTGGAATATGCCAATGTTGTATGGCACAGTTGTTCAGATTCTGACTCTACACTTATTGCGCGGCTGCAATATGAATGCTCCCTTACAGTTAATCTGGGGCCAGGCCACACTTACCCTTTCCAAATGGAGACTTCACACAGCGAAAGTCAAGCCTTGTCTCATTTTATTATTCATTTGGTGAAAAGCCACGTGTCAAGCATATTTGTGTATTTCTAATTCCAACATGCCATGGAGTACTCACTTCACCCAAATGTTTACAAAGGTTTTTAAATAGACCATCGATAACTTTAAAAATCATTTATGAGAACTTAAAAATCTGTCACTGGAATATGCCGATGTTGTATGGCACAGTTGTTAAGATTCTTACTTATTGAGCAACTACGTCATGGTATCTGGTGCTGTGAAGGGGAAAACTTTCTAAGCAACGTTATGTCCATTCCGTTCTTCTGCTTTATAAGACTATCAACAGTTCTTATTACTGATCTGTTTCCATCTGTAGTTTCTGACGCGACATCATACAGCCTTCATAACAAACAAAACCTTGTATTATCAGTTTGCACTAAAGATCTTTCATACCATATTCAATCCAGAAGTGGAACAGTCTTGATTAAGTATTTGCTTGTAGAGCCCTCATTTATTCAAAAAGTATTTGATTAAGTCTGCACATCCTGTTGCTTTAACTTATTTTTTTTAACTGTGGTACAAATAATTTTGATAATCAAAACCACTGTTTAACCATCAGACAAATGTGTCAATGGGTAGGTTGTTTGTTCCTAAACAGCAAAAAAAAGTGATTCTAATTTTTCCCTATGTCAGGCGTCCGACTTGGAAGTAACAATATTTAATGAGCGTCAATATGATTTTGACCCTGGTGTTTAACATGATTTTTCAGCTTGGGAGACCAATTCGTTGAAAAGTGACACAACTTGGGGGAAGCACACAGAATCCTTGTTCTACAGAGGACTCAACTGTGAAGAACACAACAACCAAAAAACAAGGTATGCGCGTGGTTACATTCATAGAGTAATTGCTTGCATGTTACCATGTGACATTGGCTGCATTTGACTTTTTGTTCCAAATTGGTGACTGTACAAAATTGTCTTCACTCCACTCTGATTCACTCCACGCAATTTTGACTACACATGCACAAACTGGGGTTTATCAAAGAAATCATAACCACTTATAATGATTACTGATCTCCAAGCAGATCCCACAGTGGCATTCAAAGTAGTATCCATGTGCCGAAGCAGTATCCATTTGTCAACAATCTCCATTTGCCACTAGACCATGAACATATTTTAATAATAAGGTCGTTAGGGTGGAGAGCAAATTGTTGTATGTTTGTAGAGTGGAAGTTTATAGATGAAGGTGGTTGATACTCTCTTTACGAGGAACAACAATTTCTTTAGTTGTGTTTTATAGCGACATGAAAGACTGATTGCAACTGATAGACTTTTCAACATGCAGAATATGTACTAGGCAATGACAACTTTTAGTGTGAGTTTGTTTTCAGTTATTACATCTACATTGTATTATTTCTCTTTCAGACAAAATGTTCGGAAAGCTGAAGACACTGCTGGTCCTTCTGCTCATCATCCTGAAGGAAGCTGGACTGACCGCAGCCTGCAGCAGAACATGTTCAACAGACTGCAGCTGCAGAAGTAAAGGCCTCAGCAGTGTTCCTCAGTATCTGCCTTTAAGTGTCACTAAACTTGACTTGAAATTCAATAAGATCACAGCCTTGAGTCCATCTGCTTTCTTAAGATACAGGAGTTTGATAAAACTAAATTTGTCCAGCAACCAAATAACAGAGATTCAGCCAGGTACACTTGCTAATCTTCCACATCTTCAAGAGTTGTACCTATCCTACAACCAAATAACTTACATTCAGCCAGGCACATTTTCTAACTTACCACATCAGCAGCTGCGACATTTGTTTCTGTATAACAACCGAATAAGCAATATTCAGCCAGGCACATTTACTAACCTACCACGGCTGCAAACATTGTTTCTGTCCCGCAACCAAATAACCAACATCCCACCTGGTGTATTCTCAGATATGTTACAGCTTAAGCACTTAAGGCTGGACAACAACAAGATAAAAACCATTCAGCCAGGTGCATTTTCAAACCTGCCCAAGCTCCAAAAGTTGTACCTGAGCAACAACAAGATAACTACCATCCAGACAAGTATATTCTCAGATCTCCCTCAGCTCCAAACATTGAAATTAAACTCCAACCAGATAGTGACACTTCCCTTGAAAGTCTATTCCATGTTGTCAGCAATCTCTACAGTGTTTATCTCCAGCAACCCCTGGAAGTGTGACTGCAGCATGCTAAAGATGAGTACGTCCTGGTCTCGTTCATTTAACAATGAGATAATTTGTGCCCAACCGGCCCGCTTACATGGGCAAAAGCTGAAAGACGTCAGTCCTCACGATCTGATCTGCAAAAAGCCAAGAATTGTAAGCTTTCTGCCCACAACTACTACAAATGATTCACCTCCTCCAGAAGGCACCACCAGTACTTCAGACCATCCCACAAAGAACAACAACATTGCATCTTCTCCCACTTTCTCTACACCCGTACATGTTGGCTCTTCACCCTCAGAACAGCTTGTGTCTTCTCCCACCTTCTCCCAGTCTGTATCTGTTGGCTCTACACCTCCAGAACAGATTGTGTATTCTCCCACTTTCTCCCAGCCTGTATCTGTTAGTTCTACACCCTCAGAACAGCTTGTGTCTTCTCCCACCTTCTCCCAGTCTGTATCTGTTGGCTCTACACCTCCAGAACAGATTGTGTATTCTCCCACTTTCTCCCAGCCTGTATCTGTTAGTTCTACACCCTCAGAACAGCTTGTGTCTTCTCCCACCTTCTCCCAGTCTGTATCTGTTGGCTCTACACCTCCAGAACAGATCGTGTATTCTCCCACTTTCTCCCAGCCTGTATCTGTTAGTTCTACACCTTCAGAACAGCTTGTGTCTTCTCCCACCTTCTCCCAGCCTGTATCTGTTGGCTCTACACCCTCAGAACAGTTTGCATCTGGTCCTACTTCCTCTGAATCTGTTTATGTTCACTCTTTGCCTTCAAAAGAACCTGAATCTCATCCCAATCCCTCCATGTCATTTCCCATGGCCCCTATTGCTGGTGCAGCAGCCAGCACTGTCCTCATTGCTGGCATCTTTCTCACAATCTGTTGGAAGAGATGGACCAGGAATCACTCTGTTGGCCCAGACTCTGGTGTTGTGTCCAACAGCACAGACACAACAACTGGTGGTCATAACCAGATGCAGCATCATGATGCTGATGCCTGATGACTTGTCATGTCTATAAGACTAAGACACCACCTGATAATGTTTTCTCTACTGTCTGTATGTGGTGTCCACATGACCAGTTGCACCAGACACCATGGCTACTGTAACAACCAGTACATAACCAGATGCACCAGACACCATGGCTACTGTAACAACCAGTACATGACCAGATGCACCAGACACTACAGCTACTGTAACAACCAGTACATGACCAGATTTAACAGACATGACAGCTACGGTAACAACTGGTAGTCATGACCGAAAGATACATCATTATGGTCAGCAGGTGTTATAATTGTTAACTTGGTTGAAGGATAGAGTAGTTAGTGTGAGTTATATCAACTTGTCTGGTCGACACAGCTTTATCACTGTGTGTTATTATAAACTCGACTGAAGAACAGATCAAGAGTAGTTATCGGTCAAAGTTATTATTAACTTGTCTGGTTGACAAAACTTAACCAGGGTGTGTTTTTACTACTAACTAAGGACAGAGTAGTTAGTGTGAGTTATTATTAAGTTGTCTAGGAGACAGAGCTCAACCAGTGTGTGTTATTTTTAACTTTTTGAAGGACAGAGTATAGTTAATGTGAGTTATCAACTTGGCTGATTGACAGGGATTAATCAGGGTGTTATTAGCAACTTGGTTGGAGGAGAGAGTAGTTAGTGTGAGTTATTATTAACTTGCCTGGTAGACAGAGCTTATCATTAACCAGTGTGTGTTATTTTCTAACTTGGTTGAAGACAGAGTTGTTAGTGTGAGTTATTATTTACTTGTCTGGTAGACAGAACTATAACCAGTTTGAGTTTTTAACTTTGTTGAAGTACAGAGTAGTTTGTGTGAGTTACATTATCTTGTCTGATGGACAGAGCTAGTGAGCTAATAGTAGGTGTTACTATTAAACTTAGATCATAAAAAGAGCTTACTATTTTCTGTTTTAATTCATTGTTATTTACTACACAGAATAAGTCAAATACTTTACATGTAATGTGTTTTGTCATTGTACAATACAACATCTACCACCACCTTTTTGTATATTCGTGGAATATATTTTGACTGTAACTTAAACTTTGTAAAAACACAACTTATTCTGGTTCTAGTAGTATTAAATACACATTAATTTTGTTGTATATCCTCTTTACATAGAGAGGCTAATGGACATTTTCTAGTAGTAAGATTTAGAGTATTCAGATTTATGTTCCCATGTTTATAACTGCCCTAGAGAACACAATGTGATGCTTAAGGACTTGTTGAATAAACTGGAGAAATGTCATAATGAAGCTTACAGCCTTTCGATTGATTTCTGAAGAAAATCAACTGACATAATGATTATACCTCTCGACATATAGAAATTAGCTAATGATTTATTTCAGAATCAGAGTGTTCAGACTTTTATTCACAAATGATATTTTGTATCCTGACTTGCAGCAACAGTGAATGCTGTGCCCACCTACTTAACATTAGAAGTAGTCAGATCAGTGTGTACCTCTTGTATAAACTTCTTTTGGCAGCCTTTTTCCTAATGCTAAAGGCAATAGCTGCAGTGAGACAAGCCATGTCTGAGTCCTGAAACCTCTTAACAAAGCGTGTAGACACCATTATTCTTATAGGTAGAATCTACCCCCTTTTTCTATTAGGTCACTCTCAAAGATGTTACTACCGTAGGTCTTGCTCTTTTAGCATTTACCCTTTGCCCAATCCCTTTATCTTTAGCCATGAAATTAACTATCATTTCTTCTTGGTTTGATACTGTCTATTTGTCCATAAAAATCATGTTTAAAATGGGTTAAGCTATATGCTTCTTTCGGCAACCCTTTTTTTTGCAAAGGTACAAGAAGCATGAAAATAAATTGGTGTGGCCTAAGGAGTATTTCAAACATGAAAGAAGTAGAGTCACATTTCAGGATATTGGTGGCAACACGCAGCAACAGCTCTGAAGGTCTAAATTTCTAAAGCTACCAGGATCAGAAACAACATTAGCATGAAAGCTCATCTGCATATTCAGTAAATGTCATTATGAAAGTTTAGAGATTTGATCCAACAGGTGTCAGATGTTCATATATGTCAGATGTTTGAACTGATCAGTTCAAAATTCACTTTTTTTGTTATCGGATCACGGGTACATGCTCTATTACAACAACAAAGGAATGATACAGTTGTCAACCAGAGACAGAAAAGTGAATAAAAAAGCTACAAAGGAGAGTTTTTGCAAAAGACGCAAATTTTTCTTTCCTTCTCTGCAATTGGGATTATTTCAACCAAGCAGGTTTGCAGTATGATCAGTTCTACAAATCGTGTGGCTTTGTACTGTGATGAAAAACTGCATTGATTTTTGGCAACAATTAACTTCATTACGTCTGTAGCTACATTGGAATGAAAACATCATTTGAACTTGACTTTCAAGTTCTCCAAACTTATCCAGCATCTCACTCACTTGAACAAGCACAATTTCAGAAAGCTAAATTCAATTTTGCCTACTTGAGAGAGCAGAATCTGTGTGGATATATATATAGTTGGGGAACAAACCGTGCAGTTGTACAGTTGGCTACGCTTGGCACAACAGCCACAACCAAGACTTCCCCAAGGCTTGTCTAAACCACCTGAGCTGACTTCTTTTTAAGTACAATCTACGGGTGCTTGTGACTGGATACAGTTCGTTAGGACTCTGTTTCTTGGTAAGTCTCATTTCAATATTTTGGACTCTTTGGGTTTGCAGAAAAAAAGCTGATACCGTTTCTCGGTAAGTCTTTATCTCATTTCAATATATTCAAATCTTTGGTATTGTAGGAAAAAAGCTGATAACCTGTATCATAAGATTTCTTGGGCCAGGACTTAACCTTGGACTAACACACAGTGAAAGTTAAGCCTTGTCTCGTTTTCTTATTTATTCGTTGAAAAAAACACAATCATATTGGAGTTGAATTTTAACATCCAACATATCATGCAGCCCTCACATTGCTGAAATGGTTTCAAAGATTTTTAAAAAGACCATTGAATAACTTAAAAATTTGAGTTGCCCTGTCAAATATATAAGTTATTTATAAAAATGTATAAATCCGTCATTGGGATATGCCGATGTTATGCTGGACATATTGAGCGGCTGCAATATGAATGCTCCCTCACAGTATCTGGTGCTGTGAGAGGGTCATGGAATTGTTTCATCCTTCAGGAGTTCGGCTGGGACAAATTTTCTGAGCAACATTATGTCCATTGACTTCTTCTGTTTTGTAAAATAGTCAATGGCCAAGCTCAACAGTACTTAGTATTGTTTTGTTGCCATCTGCAGTTTCTGACTCGACGGCTTACAAAAAACAAAACCTTCTAATATCAGTTAAAACTACCTTATTACAATGCACAGCAATGTTCACGATGTACGGATAGGAATTTGTTGTGCCGTGAGGATGTTTTGGAATGTGCAAACTTACCCAATGCTGCTTGCATTAATGCCATTTTATCCAACCAACAAACCAAGGATGCGTTCGGTGATTTGCTCAAATAATTAAATGAAGTTTGTTGCAAGTCCCTGTTAAGCTCCAAAGATCTTCGACCGCAATGGTTGATTCTGAAATCTACGACGGGCTTACGTATGGGTAGATTAGTTGTATGTAAAGTAGAAGTAAGTTGATTTGACCGCGGTTTGCTTTCGCGTTGTTAATTGACACAAGAAATGGGAAAAACGATACAGATATGTTGAAAATAAGTTACAAATGTCAATCTGACTGAATATTTTAAAGTTCAGAACAATTGTTATTTTGGCGCCAAAATCTTACAATGTATCCCTTTAATCATTTGAGCTATGTTTGTCCAACAATCAAATGTGGTCTTTGGGTACAGGTTTAGGTTCAACTTGTTAGTTCCTAAAACAACCAATAAAAAAGCTTTATCTCGTTTTTGCTATGTCAGAAATCCAACTAGGAAGTAAATTTGAACAATATTAATCAACTTCAATATGATTTTGACCCTCAGTCTGGTGTTTAACATGATTTTTCAGCATTGGAAACCGCTTGGTTGAAAAGTGGTTCTTGACAGACCAACACAACTTGGGAGAAGCACGCAGAATCCTTGTTCAACAGAGGACTCACATCTGTGAAGAACACAACAAGGTATGTGGGTGGTTACATTCATAGAGTAAATGGCTTGCATGTTGTCCTATGACATTGGCTGCAGGTGAGCATTTCATTTCGTTCTAAATTGGTGACTGCACAAAAGTTTCCTCACTCCACTCTGTTTAGCAATTTTGACTACACATGTACAAACTGAGATTTATCAATGAAATTCTAAGAAGTTGTAATGATTACTAATCTCCAAGCAGATCCTACAGTGGCATACAAAATAGTGTCCATGTACTAAAGCAGTATCCATTTATCAACAATCTCCATTTGCCACTAGACCATGAACATATTAATAATAAGGTCGTTAGGACGGAGAGAAAATTGTTGTATGTTTGTAGAGTGGAAGTTTATAGATGAAGGTGGTTGATACTCTCTTTACGAGGAACAACAATTTCTTTAGTTGTGTTTTATAGTCGACATGAAAGACTGATTGCAACTGATAGACTTTTCAACATGCAGAATATGTACTAGGCAATGACAACTTTTAGTGTGAGTTTGCTTTCAGTTATTACATCTACATTGTATTATTTCTCTTTCAGACAAAATGTTCGGAAAGCTGAAGACACTGCTGGTCCTTCTGCTCATTATCCTGAAGGAAGCTGGACCGACCGCAGCCTGCAGCAGCTACTGTTCATCAGACTGCTGGTGCGACAGTAGAGCCCTCACCAGTGTTCCTCAGGATCTGCCTTCAAGTGTCACTAAACTTAACTTAGAATTCAATAAGATCACAGCCATAAGTCCATCTGATTTCTCAAGATACAGGAATTTGATTGTACTAAAGCTGTCCCACAACCAAATAACAGAGATTCAGCCAGGTACATTTTCTAACCTACCACAGCTGCAACAGTTGTATCTGCACTACAACCAAATAACCAACATCCAGCCTCGGGCATTTTCAGAGATGTTACAGCTTAGAAACTTAATGCTGCACAACAACAAGATAAAAACAGTTCAGCCAGGTGCAATTTCAAACCTGCCCAAGCTCCGAATGTTGTACCTGAGCAATAACAAGATGACAACCATCCATCCCAGTATGGTCTCAGATCTCCCTCAGATCCAAATGTACTCTCGTCAAGTATTGGTGATGAAAATTGTCAACAACCCCTGGCAGTGTGACTGCAGCATGCTTTCCCTAAGGATAAAGAGATTTATAAAAAATCAGATAATTTGTTCCCAACCAGCCCACTTACAAGGGCAAAAGCTGATAGACGTCAGTCCTGAAGATCTGAACTGTGAAGAACCAAGCATCAAAAGCTTTCAGAAGTTTGACAATAGCACATTGGCACAGGGGGAGACTCTCCATTTGGTCTGTGAAGCTTCAGGTATCCCTACACCAGACATCACAGTCACCCTCCCATCTGGACTGAATGCTACTGTTGAGTCAGGTGGGAGAGTGACAGTGGGAGTGAATGGTACCATCAACATAATTAATGTTACTGCAGCCGATGCTGGTCTGTATGTTTGCACTGCAGCAAATCATGTTGGCTCCACATCTGCCGTCCTGTCTGTTGATGTCCACTTCAATCTGCCCACAACTACTACAAATGCTTCACCTCCTCCAGTAGGCACCACCAGTACTTCAGACCATCCCACAAGCAACAACAACATTGCATCTTCTCCCACTTTCTCTGTACCCATACATGTTGGCTCTACACCCTCAGAACTGCATGTGTCTTCTCCTATTTTCTCCCAGCCTGTATCTGTTGGTTCTACACCTTCAGAACAGTTTGCATCTGGTCCTACTTCCTCTGAATCTGTTCATGTTCAATCTTTACCTTCAGAGGAACCTGAATCTCATCCCAATCTCTCCATGTCTGTTCCCATTGCCCCTATTGCTGGTGCAGTAGCCGGCACCGTCCTCATTGCTGGCATCATTCTCACAATCTGTTGGAAGAGATGGACCAGGAGTCGCTCTGTTGGCCCAGACTCTGTTGTTGTGTCCAACAGCACAGACACCATGGCTACTGCAACAACTGGTGGTCATAACCAGATGCAGCATCATGATGCTGATGCCTAATGATCTATAGGCACAAAAACCACCTAATAATGTTTTCTCTAGTTCCTGTATGTGGTGCCAACATGTAGTCTTATAGTCTGAAAACTTAGCTTTCTAAAACTACAATCATGATTGTACATTATACATTCCCATTGACTAGACTAAAGTAGTAACTGTTGCTTACCATACTGCTTACCAATGTTTGTGTGTCATTTTTTGTCACCTGCAAGTACATTTGTTGATAAGGTGGGCTTTGACATTGGGATTCTCAGCTGTCATTCCCATGTTCATTGTGCTGTGGGCAAGTTTCATAATTTGTATGATTCTGCACTTTAATTAAATTGACTCTGGACATCACCGTCTGTCCTGAACAACTTTTAAAACTCCCTGTTTAATGGACTAGACTGTGCAGAAGGGAAGCTGATAGAGATTTCAGTCAGTTTGTGATTTTGACTATGATGGACAGAGCTAAATCAGTGTGCATTATGATTTACACGGTTGATGCGTTGATGTGAGTTATTATTATCTTGACTAAAGGATAGGGTAGTTAGGTTGAGTTATTATCAACTTGTCAGATGTATAGAGCAGTTAATATGAGTTATAATTAAGTTGTCTGACATACAGAGACTAGAATAAGTGTGAGTTATTAACTTGTCTGATGTACAGAGCCTATTAGTAATTAGTGTGTGTTATTACTAACTTGGTTGAAGGACGGAGTAGTTAGTGTCAGTTATTATCAACTTTACTGATAGATAGAAAGGCGTAAAAAGGCAAAAGCAAAACTTCTTCTGGTGTTACTGGTGTGTATCATAGCTTTTTATATAGAGAAGCTAAAGATCATTTCCAAATGACAATAATTAGGGTATTCCAATTTTGTGTTCTGATGTTCATACTGCTCTAAGGAACACATGCTTTAGGCTGGTAATGCTTTGTTGAATAAACTGTAGAAATGCCACATTGAAGCTTACAGCCTTTTTGTTGATTTCTGAAGAAACATGGAAAAAGCCAAGTGATTTATTTCAGATTAAGAGTGCTCAAATTGTTATGTCACCATGTCTTGAAATGTTACATCCTATTAAACTTGTACTAAGCAAAGTTAGTGGACAAATAATTTTTTGGGGATATCATTAGAAGTGAGCCCAGTTCTTAACTTTTACATGCCAACAACATTCCCACCATTGCCGTACTGATCACCCTCTGTGACCTGTGAAATGACCGTGTCCCGAGGTTTGATAGACTTTTCTGACCCTCCATCACAAACAATTCCTTCCCCCCACTCCTCATGACTTTGTTCAATCGCTTGTTAAGTCCGGCAAATGGCCAGTCCAAATTGGAAGGAGCGGCAAGGGCCCGACTTGAAAGGAATTCTACAACTGGATACAGAAGTGGGCAGGTTGCCCAGTCTTGAGTTGCAGCTGACATCGACGATCACATAAATCACTCGCACTGAGGCCCTGTTAGAAACTTCTACTCCCATTTAGACTAGCGTTGCTCAAAAGGAGGCCAAATGATTGCCACTTTGTCTGGCTCTGTTGCACATTGTCTCTGATGAGGAAACTGCCTTACGTCATAAGAAATGGTGTCAGACAAACGGCATAAGTGTTACTAGAAGTAATAAGCAGGAAACTTTAGTGTATAAAACTTAGACTTAATAATCTTCAAACAAGTAAAGCAAAGTCTAGTTTTGGAGCAATCATTTATGGTAGAGGCAGTGCAGGCCTTTTTATTAGATAGCTCCAAAAAGCAGTTAGTGTGCAATAGAAGGGGTTTGCCATTGTTGTGACTTAGTGCACTATAAACAGCTGTTGTTGAGTATCTATATATTATGTATATACAAATTGGTTGTATGGCACTGGAGAGTTCTTGTACTATCAAGTCAGAATTCATCTCCAATAGAAATTCTGTATGTTGAAAAGAGAACAAAATATACATTGTACTAGTGGTAATCCAAAGTGATGACTACACAACATTGTGCACATTATACATGTATTTGGCACATTTTCAGTCGGAGCCAAATGCAACATTGCAAGACCTCTCGCGACCCCGGAGTGCCCGGCAAATGTGCAGTAAATCATAAAAGATTGCCCAACCATGTAGCTCTCAGACTTCCAATCATTCATCCCTCCTGCCCTGACTCAATCCAAGACCAAGTTCAGACCCTAAACTGCGATTACTGCCGACAACATGTCTGTCTTCCCTGATGGCAATTTCAGCTCTGCGTTCCTCTTAACCTCCTCCTGACCCTGATTTGTCATCACGGCCTCAAAGATTCGGAACGTTTCGGAAGGTGGTCTTGAAATTAGGGTTGTGGACTGAGTCAGGGCTGTTTTTTTTTATGTACCACTCATTGTTTGGGAGCCCATGTTGTTGACCTTCCTTGTTCAACATTCCATACATTTGCAACTGTTAAAAGATTCAGAAAGTTTCAAAAGGTAGTCTTGCAGTCTGGGTTGTGGAGTTAGCAGGGTTGTAGCCAGCCTGAAGTCATTTTCCGTCCTCCCCATTTTGAATCCTTTCGTGCGCTCAAGGCGCGACATTCCTAGGGGGGTCCAATTTAGAAAATTAGGGTCTAGATTACAAAATTTTAAAATCTAGACCCTCTAAAACACTATTTTCTGCATTTTGAGGTGTAAATTTTACTGTTAGACTTGGCTGTTCAATGGCATCTGCCTTGGTGAAAAATTACTCAAGGGAGACAGTTTTATTATATCTTTACACATTGATTTTGTCTGTAACAGAGGATGGAATGGGCAAATTTTTTTTTTCGTCCAAAGCTGCAAAATTCCGCCAAAAGGATGTAAGGACGGATGCTGGCTACAACCGTGCCCCAACGTCTGAGCCGCCCCAGTGAAAGACAACTAAGAAACCCAACACTACAGAGTCTGCTCCAGAATTCTTTGAAGATGTATAACGCTAGTGCACCTTTAGGGTAACCTATGAGCGACAATACCCTGCCATGAGTGAGTAAGAGAACATATATGAAGTATATTCATTGTGTTTATCCACACGGTATTAAGGGATATCAAGTCGATGGACGGTGGTTTAAGTTGTACTATTGTAGTTTGAAACTATCGTCTGTCGACCTAAAATCCTTTAATACTCGTTTTCGAAAGCAATGGATATAGTTTACCCTGTGGATAAAGGTGAACAAACGTTATAAAGCTTTTTTCCTCAATACAGCCACACACTTGAGATGAGAGGACCCCAACGTCTGAGCCGCCCCAGTGTAAGTTATGACGCCGCCTGTTACAAATGGACTTGGCATTTGGCAAGAATTGCCAGTTAACGGAGCGATCCATAATGGATCGACTGGCCCCTTGGGTTGAGAATCACTCATCCTACACACTCTCCTGAGCAGGCAGAATTCCTCCCTCCCAGTCTACATCAAACGTCCTTCATTCCAGCCATCTTTCAAGGGCCATACCAAGTTAAGTGGTTTGTTCTTTGATATAAAAAGATATGACTTTTCGGGCTTCGCTGACTTGCGGGTGCAGAAGGTAGGGTCCGGCCATCGAGGCAAACCATGAAGTTGAAGCCCAGAGCTGGACTTACTGGACAGACCAGCCGCATAGAAGCACAGTGTGAAGACTATCCGACTGCTGCCTACCCCTGTGACAGGGATCCCAGCAGCAGTATAATAAAAAATGGATACGACGACGATGACATTGTTTAACTGGGAAAAACATAAGTACTTTATTTCCCAAGTCAACATCAAATGTCCTTATTTCCAGCCATCTTTTAAGGGCCATACCAATTTAAAAAGATATGTTAAACTGGGAAAAATACTTTATTCCCCAGTAATCAGATGTCCTTCATTGTAGCCCTCTTTAGTCCACACCAATTTAATTTGTTGGTTTTCTAATTTTTTCAAGTGAAAGTGCAGCAATCAGATATCATATAAGCAACGGGCAGGTACAACAAACAATAAACCAGATAGCAAGTGAGAGATACATTTATGTAGATATTTAAAAAAAAACTGGGAAAATATATGCATAATTTGATAACAAAGCCTTGGGAGCAGGTTTGTGTCTTGGTGGACGCAGTTTATGAAAAGAGTATAGACTGTCATAGGGAGTTAAGAATATCTATCAGTCAGATTTGTATATAACAGTACAACATCATCATGACGTCTCATCAATTTGATTTATAGATTCTCAGATTTTTCAGAAATATACTTAACTGAAAAACATGAAGAAAACAAAGTGTTGGTAGTCATATTCCCTCGCTAGGATGCCCAAACACATCCTAGATGAGCCAAGAGAGAGACAGTCATATTGTTTTCATGATATACACGTATCTTCATCTTACAATGTCCGAGAGCCAAAGAAATGTGCTGGTGTGGCCTTAGTGACAGAGTGTCGGGGGCAACTCGCAGAGCCGTTTTCGTAAACGGAGCTGGCAGGCATCGCTGGTGGCAGCGAGGAAATGTGAGCGAAGTGTTATTTTCAGGGGATTAACTCCTCACAGCCGGCAGGGTGAAGGAGAGGGGAGGCGTGTCCATTGCAGGGTGGAAGATGGACTACAGAACTGTAAATCTCTGTGTGGAGGGTAATTAACTGAGTCTTGCTCCTCTAGTGGAGGTTGGTTGGTGGGTTGTTTGTTTGGTTGGTTGTTTCTTTGGTTGGTTAGTTGTTTGGTTGGTTGTTTGGTTATTTGGTTGGTTGGTTGTTTGGTTGATTGGTTGGTTGGTGAGATCTTGAGTTAGCCATGCCTTGGAGCTGTTAAGGCTTAGCAACAGAATTGTTGTGTTTGAGAGGGGAGGTGCGTCCAGCACTGGGTGGAAGATGGACTGCAGAACTGTAAATCTCTGTGTGGAGGGTAATTAACTGAGTCTTGCTCCTCTTGTGGAGGTTGGTTGGTTGGTTGGTTTGTTGGATGGTGAGATCTAGAGTTAGCCATGCCTTGGAGTTGTTAAAGCTTAGCAATAAAAACTGCTGTGTTTTAACTTATGGTCCTGAAAATTTAGTAGAAAGCCTTTAAGTTTGAAAGTTTGTCATGTAGAGCTCTTAACAATGGCTGGCCAAAAAAGCTAGAGTTGGCAGGTTTTGCTAGTGCCGTTCGGGAAAACAAGTTGTTTTTCCTGGCTAGTCTAGAACTAATGTCACAGCAAGGCATCTGTCCTTGGTGCTGAATCTACTTTTTCTGGTTTATTCCATTTTCCCCTGGAAAACGAGGTCTATTTCAGTGCTACATGTATATAGTCATGTTATATTTCCACAGAAGTTAAAAACAACTGTTACCTATTGTTACGGTTAATAGTATCTGTCCAAGGTGCTGAAAATGTTACCTTCATTAGTACATGTCTAATTCAGGCAACCAGTGGTTTGCGTGTGTTTCATTGCAAACAATTGAAGCCCTTTTTCATCATCAACATCATCATCTAAGGCTACACTAATTTATTTCCTTAGTTCTTGAACATTTTAAGATAAAAGCAAGAGATCAAGATGGAAACAGAAGGCTGGGAAGAAAAGTTGGCTCCCTGAAAATGCGTGCACCAAGGTGCAGCTCTCAGATCCTGTTTTCAACATTTCAACGAGATTTTTTGATTTTGCATTGCATTTGACATACAAGAAACACACACATGCTCTGGAAAACATTTTTACCTCCATTTCATACATAAAATACAGAGGTGACAAACAGAATCCAATAATTGTGTATATCATACCAGCCTGAGAAAACCATAAAGATGCACTTTTTATATAGGGGAGTGAAATATTCCTTCTACTCAAGGCCCAGTAGATGGCTTCCCTGTTTCTTTTCATCCCTCAAAACAGTCATTAAGCCACTTTTCTCGCTCACTTAACTCAAAAGTGCTCCCCACACTCCATTTTCCCATCCAGATTGTCGATACAGAAGCCTTGCAGGCAGTGTTGGATGGCGGTGGTAGCGGTTCTCATCCATCCCTGGCTGTGGATGTTATTGGTGAGGTGTGGGGCTTTGGATGCTTTATGGGGCCAATTATGGGCAGGGACTACCGCCACCTGCAAGTCTTTCTTCATACAGACATGGCTGCTGATCGGATAAGTACAGGCATAAGTCAGGACTAGTAGAACGATGGGAGAGACTTGCTGTTACCTCCAACTGCAAGATAATATCTTTGCAAAACTCATACATGCTTGATGATTGGGTAAGTACAGGCATAAGTCAGGACTAGTAGAACAATGGGAGAGACTTGCGTAACCTCCAAGAAGGTTCTGCACAATATCTGAGACAATAGGAGACACCACAAGAAAGGCACACATGAATAAGCAAGACAAACGTCTGCTTGGAGACAATTTCGAAAACATATTTTTGCAAGACTGCAAGATGGACTGCAGAACTGTAAATCTCTGTGCAGAGGGTAATTAACTGAGTCTTGCTCCTCTAGTGGAGGTCGGTTGGTTGGTGAGATCTAGAGTTAAGCTCTCCCCTGGAGTTGTTAAGTCTTTGTATAACTGTAAATCTCTGAGTGGAGGGTAATTAACTGCTGAGACTGCTGAGACTTCTATTTTGGAAGCAGATAAAAAGCCCAACATTTTCCATATCCTCAGGTCATTATAATTGTATAGTGACAGAAAGTGATTAATGGGCAAATATTACATGTATGTTGATCAGAACCATTTTTCAAAGATTTTTTTTTTTTTAAATTTTTTTCAAACTTTATTCAATATTTCAGCATAATACACAATAGCACATACATATACATCATTGGAGCACAATAAAAAAACATTAACATGAGGTATAACAGGACTGCGTGAGAGAGAGAAGATGCTTAACTTGCAATTAAGTGAGAAACTGTGAATATTTCACAGAAACTTAACACCTTCAAACTCTTGTTTGAAAAGTACATAATCATGTTTAAGGGTTAGCATACTGTAAATGCAGAAACTTTTGCGTCGTGTTTTTCACGGTGGCCGCTTCACCGCAAATCTAAAACCACCACAAACATGGCAGTAAGAGACTACAGTGCATCAGGTGCTACCAAGAAATTAAAACCACCGCGAAAAGTCCTTTTTCCCGCTACCGCAAAATTAAATCTCAGCAAACTTAAATGCATTTACAGTATAGTAAGTCATGACTACCAGAAAGACATGACAGACTTTGGGAATCTTTAAGAAGACATATGACTTTCTTGCAAGGAACAACAACTAGTACAGATTGAACGAGATGGATTATCTGCTACTTTTCAAACAGGGATCTAACGCAGAGGACAAAAGAGTGATATGCTGGATGAAACTTGGCTTATGTCCCAGAGTTGAGAACACTTTGTCATGATCTTTAGGGATAAGAGAAAACAAAATCTGTGAGAAGTTTCATCGTTTCCTAATCCAAGCTTACATGTATGTATGAAGTTAAAGCAACATGGAAAACTTAAGATACATGATGTATTGTACAGAAAATTACAAACCAGCTATCAATTTACAAAAGACAGGCTTCTCCTTAAAAAGAAGGCACAAACACTTAACGATACTGAAAAAATGCGAGATCGCTTGACATGACATGCTATGAATTAAATGTATAAATCCCTTACAATAAATGTATATGCTATATGCAAAATGCTTGAATTTCTTTTGACATGTTTATTTCACATTCTGCAAAGTCTTGTCATGAACAACTGTCACTAAGAATCTTTCTCAGCTATACAAATCTTGACTGAGTTGTCAGCTTTTCCAATTGCTGTATGAGCTCTTTCTATAGCTCCAGACTCCAATACACTTGACAGCAATATCAATGCGCTGTAACTTGAATAATGTAAGGTTATGTTACAAGCTCACTGCTACAAACCCAACAGTTAATGTTCGTTGAGCATCCTTAGCCCTGCCATCTGCTGTTAGGCCACACCAATTTTTATTTTGTTTCTCAGACTTTTCTAAAACTGTTATGATTTAGCAAGAGGATATCATATAAACAGAGGCCTTGGAGCTTGAGGAAAACTGCTCTGATTCAACTACTGTAATGTGCATAGTTTTGAGGTAAGCGCCCCTGCCCCTGGAACTAGAAGCTGTGAGTTTGATTCCGGCTGTGTCGCTTACCCGACATGCACGCTACCAGAAAGGGTTGCAGTTCTTTGGAACGAGAAATTAAGCCATAGTCCATTTTTCATAGTAATTGTCGAGAAGAAATGAGTAAAATTCAATGAACCTGTAAATACTGTACATGTGTCTATCTTCTCTGTCATGACCAGCAGAAGAATAGCTCTTCAGTTAACTAAACTGGTTTGAGATCACTTTGAATTCACTTTGTTTTTATTCACTTCAACGTTCAGACTTCCCCTCAGACTCTACTGTAAATGCAGAAATGTTCACGGTAGTTTTATGTTCGCGGTTTTTGCGGTGGCTGCCTCAACACAAACTTAAAGCTACCGCGAACATTTTTTCCATTATACTTACCGTGAACATTATAGTTACCACTGCAAACACTCCGTTTTCCTGCTACCGGTGAGACGGAAAGTAAATCCCCACGAACTTAAATGCATTTACAGTATTTTGATATTGATCTTCTATGCAGTTCAACGTTTTTTTAGATTCTAGAACCAAATAACAAAATTGGTGTGGCTTTGCCAAAATGATGTAGCGTTATGTCACACAGCCATCCCCACAAGCCCTAACAGTTAGTGGTCGCTGAGCCCCCTAACCCTGCCATCTGTGATTCGGTCTGTGTGGCGCAGATAACATGAGTCAGACAGAACATTGTCTGAAATTACAGACTGACCGGATGCCCTCCCATGGGGAGGTGCTTTATCATGTTCAGTCTGCAAAAAAAGGAAAATGTGCTCCAATCCATACAGAGTACTTACCAAAGAGTTATCCTGCAAATAAGCTTTCTGTGACAAAATGAACAAGTGACATTGTACAGTTACTATATATATATGATATCAAATGTTTAATCAATAAATCAATGACTGTTCTGTGTGATGTTGTTTTCCACAAAGTGTAACTGTTCAGTGTGCACAAAAATGGAAAATGTTTTTCAGTCTAGTTTAGCTTGCAGAAGATTTTAAATTATTTTTACAATTAATTTCAGTATAGTAGGAAAAATTAAGTTGTCCTATTTTTGCTACAGGTGCAAAGTACAGTAAACATTCCACAACCTAATCTTCCACCGGTCATGACAGAAGATGACAGATGCTTAATTTACAGGCTCATTGTACCATTGAAATCCTCTAGCTCTTTTCAACAAATACATTATAGTACAGTGGACCATGGACTTAACATCCCTTCCTAAAGGCTGTAACTCTTTCCAGTAGCACACAAAAGTCATGTTGGCTTTGTACAGCACCTAGGATTGACAAACTCCCAACCAAAATGTACAAACTAAAAAGGTAGAAAATTGTGTGTGTCTACACTACAATGTTTTTATTTTCAAAAACATGGACTGTTACATCTCCTTGAGCCTGATGAACTGCTTGATGGAAATTTTACCCTTTAACAAGACTGACCTTTGCAAGGAGGGCAGTCCCAATGATGATATGACATTAAGGTGGGCCATGGGTCTTCCCTTGACAAAAGCTTAGTACTGGGATCATGTAAAGAACTTTATAATACAGGTCAACGTTAATCCCAAACTATTGAAGCCATTTGCAGCACACATTTTGTAATAATGTAACAGAAAAAAGACAGAACATTTTCAGTACCTGTGATAAGAATCAAAGTGTGAACTTTCAAAAGACAGTAGACAAATAACCATAAATGATATTGTGTTGCATGTTGTTCAACAGTCAGAAGATTGACAATAGAAGAGGATATCAAAGAATCATGCAAAAACTTTTCAAGGAAGAAATGCACTTTTTCATTTGATAAAAACTTTGCTTTCTACCAGTCTTGGACCTGACACTCTTAAAACATCAACAAGTCTAGAAGAACCAATAAGCGACAATCTTTAATGCCTTTCAAGACAATTTTCTCAACCATCGATTGCTGAGCACAAAGTAGGCCAGATCAGAGCACGGTTCAACAGCAGGGGCATCGTCTTATTGAACCAGAGATTCTTATTCATCTAAATATCAAAACAAGTAATAAAGCTGACAAGGTCTTGTCACCCAACATGAATCTTCCATGACTAACATGTTAAGATGCGACAGTTTCAGTGAACCTTTATCGTCGTTGTTATATAGATGGTTATGGGGTCTGACAGGTCACTCATTGATTTAGCATGCGCTAGATTTCATAGCATAGATAAACAGTTAAGGCCACATCAATTCAATTTGTTGGTTGTTGGGTTCTTAGAGATAAAAGGCTGAACAGGCATGGAAACAGAATTGGATGTGCATCAATGAAGATTAGACATCCAAGTAATAAGATAAGCCAAAAAAGTAGCTACTCAAGCAACTGGATATGATTTTGGAAACAGTCAGACATTTTAGATAGTATCCACTATCTTTCGTCAGTGACACTGAAGTTACCTGGAAGAAACAGGTCTTTTATACCCTAACTATGAATGAAGACAATTTTTGATGTCCAATAGGAAACATTGTAAGAAAAAGTCAAGCTCAAGACAGGTTGGATTCTAATAGAAAACAAAGGTAAGGCAAAGTCAAGCTGAAGACAATTTTGATTCCAATGGGAAACAAAACTAAGGATTGGATGTAAAATCATTTCCAATGGGAAACAAAACTGGATGTAAAATCGGTAAGTTGCTGCAGTGAGTGAATAAACTGATATGCTAACTGTCTATGGTGCTAAAATGCTTGCTGTTGTGGACATACATCATTTCAGCCACAGTTGATGTGTTTACAAATATTATACGATGCTTGTGTGCTGGATTGGCTGAGGGTCAGAGGAGGGGGTGAGCTAGCTAATAACAGGGAATGGCTCTAACCTACGACAGTACTTAATACGCCAATGCGTATTCTATTACTGTTATTGTTATTATCGTTGGGTGGGCTGACTACTTTCCTTTGCAGCCAAGGGCCGAGTTGTGAAGAGTGTAATAGGTGGGGCTGATTCACAAGGGTCTGAAGCTTCTGCCATTTGGCACTAATATAACTCAGGTGACGTTAATACAACAATTACCCCAGTTGTGGCCATAGGACTACGTGTTCTGATCCACTAACACCAGGAGGACCCCTTCTTTTTCAATAAGTGTGGTAGGTTCTTTACTGTGATATACAGCCCTAAATTGCAAGAGTCTGAAGCAGCTGCTATTTGGCGCAACTCAGCTGACGTCAATACGACAGTAATTGCCATAGGACTTCATGTTCTGGTCCACTCACGCTGGGAAGGACCCCTACTCTTTAAGTGCGGTAGTGTGGTAGGTTCCTAACTGTGTGGGGTCGTGTGGTGCAATGAGCAGGGTGTTCAATTCATAACCCAGAGGTTCTGGGTATGAATCCATTGATGTGACTCCAATCTTATGACCTTAGGAAAGGAAACTTACAAGACTTTACCTATTTCACTCAGGTGGAAATGAGTGCCTCGTTTCGGCTAGGGCCTTCCCTTGGATAGGACATTAAATAGAGGTCGTGTGTTTGAGGAGAGTCAGTAAGAGAACCTACCGCATTTATCAAAGAGTAGCGGTCCTTCCCGGTGTGAGTTGATCAAATAAATCTGTCCGGATAGGCATTTTGTACTGTTCAGTACAAACCTGGTGTGTTACACCTTCAGGCAGTTTATCGGGAATGCAAGACAAACAAAAACATCAAGATTAGTGATCAACAGCTGATGAACAAGACTGCCCTTAGGGCAAACAAGGTTATGAGATGGCAACATGGTTATGAATGTGCAAGTTCAGTAACTATTTGAACCGACAGTAGTAGTATCCAGCATTTGATTATACTGTTGCCAGAGTCCCTGACATAGGTGTATACAGCACAAACAAACTATTGTGTGCAGTCCTCAAGTTTGGTTTCTCTTTCAGCAAAGGTCATCATACGGCTCAAACTGGAGCACTTGACAGTAATGACTTCCGTGCAATTTTCAGGATCGCCCAAGTACTGATGAGCTGCCCTTTGAAGAGCCCTGACTGCACTTTTCTCTGCTTTCTCAAAGGAAATCATGTTCTCTGATTCCCATTGCCGACGTCTTCAAGTTTCATCCCCAGTGAGTACATACTTCCTTGACTTTCAAGTAGTCTATTCACTGCCTTTCTTAAAGGGGAAATCAGCTCCTCGGTCTTTCCTTGTCAAACTTTTCAAACTCTTCATTCCCAGTGGGTCTCCACTTCCTTTACTCAGTGCCTTCCTTAAAGGCTTCTATCTCATACAAATGTACTCAGCATTCTTTGAGGTTTGAATTACATATGGGGCCATGCTGATTTATTTCCTTGGTCCCTGTAGCATCTAGCAAACATGGCAGGAAGCAGGGAGGAAAACTTCTGAATCAATATTACAGAATATATATATTATAAAGTAATTGTATTCACAGCATAAAACAAGGCACATCAAGGCAAAACTTTTCTTCAAGCTTTGCTTTGACATTCATGTTTTTCTAGCCAAGCATACTTAAAAAAAAACAAGAACCAGCAAATCAAATTGATTTAGCCTAACGTTCATGAACCATTGGTTTGTAACCTAAGGGTGCAGGACCAGAGGGTTAAGAGTTTCAATCCCATCTGTCGTCACTGAACCATCTTGCACACCTCTTGAAAAGGTTTGCAGTCCTCAGAATGGGATGTCAATCTGTGGTCAGCTCACTGTTGATTGTACATATCAAAAACATTGAGTGGAATTTTCTTAGCATATTGACGCTGTACATGTAACGGTGACTGTCATACATTCTGCCAGGCACACTAAGACATCTAAACTACGTTATCAAAGTTTTTAAAAGAATATCTTGAATACTAGCATATCTGAAGTGTGCATCTGGTGATGCATCAGTAGATCTCTTTAAATTCAAATTCACTGTACAGTTTCTTTCAATGTGTTCGACCCAGGGTAAACCAGTGAGGTTATGGGAGCTGACGTTACACAGTACATACACATAGCACCTGTCCTTTCAGTCACAACCAGAGGAAGATGAGCTTTTCAGTAAGCTAACCTAAACTGACAGACCTTTCCATTTCCAGTTCTGCCCGATCACTCCAGAGAATCACCTTTCTGACTCCATTGATGAGCAGATAGCCTGTCCACGACCCAACCAAAGGGCTTCCTATCACCATCTTAACCTTCTCTACGCTTCTGCTCAAGCGCTTCAAGGAACAACTGGAGTCTAAGTAGCCTTACAGAGGCCATTCTCCAAGCAGAAGTTGGGTCGTAGAGATAGCAGTTCACTCACTCACTCACTATCCGTTGTTTGATTATACTGCTGCTGGGGTCCCTCAAGTCTTCACACCCTGCTTCTATGTGGCTCTGTCCAGTGGGTTGACCGCACACCAGGATTTTTACTGGATCACCACTGTGAGGGAAGCAAGCTAGTAAAAATCCCAACCACTGCTATCTCCCGGCAATCCAGTTACGCATATGCTTAAAAATCTAGGAAACAACTAATCAAATCGGTGTGGCCATACGGAGACTGAGATGATGACACATGCTAGATAGCACCAGTGACACATGCTAACCCTCCCAGTTGCTGCTCCATCAAGTCCCATCACACTCCCTGCCATACAGCAGGACCTGCTCATCACCCGTCTCACAAATGTTGCTGACAACATCGCTGGCACCATTAACACTTACTGCTCACTCTATTGAGTTCTGCCATTCCCTGACATTAGGCAAGTTGAACTTGATTTTATGGGTGGTATGCTCTTGAGGCCTCAGTGTAAATGATAAGCACTATTGGCTGAGGAAAAATGATGCTTGAAATAGAAATGTTACAAAGGTTGCAACAAGAATTAAGTAGAGGAAAAGTAAAGGTAGGTGAAGGCCTCTGTAAAGTTCTGCCATCCGTAACGTTAGGCAACTTGAACTTGATTTTATGGGTGGTATGCTCTTGAGGACTCGGTGTAAATGATAAGCACTATTGGCTGAGGAAAAATGATGCTTGAAATATGACTGCTACAAAGGTTACAACAAGAATTAAGTAGAGTCAAAGTAAAGGTAGGTGAAGGTAGTCCAATAGCCAATAGCCTCAATTTAGTTCTGCCATTTAGCTGGATAAGTTGAACTTGATTTTTATAGGTGGTATGCTCTTGAGGCCACTGTGTGAATGATGAGCACTATTGGCTGAGGAAAAAGGATGCTTGAAATAGAGATGTTACAAAAGTTGTGACAAGAATTAAGGCAAAGAAAAGTAAAGGTAGGTGAAGGCCTCTGTAAAGTTCTGCCATCCGTAATGTTATGCAAGTTGAACTTGATTTTATGGGTGGTATGCTCTTGCGAGGCCTCAGTGTAAATGATAAGCACTATCAGCCTTGGAAAAATGATTAACAAAGGTTATAACAAAAATTAAGTAGGGGCAAAATCAAGGTAGGTGAAGGTAGTCCAATAGCCAATAGCTTCTATTTAGTTCTGCCATTTAGGTAAGTTGAACTTGATTTTATGGGTGGTATGCTCTGGAGGCCTCAGTGTAAATGATAAGCACTATTGGCTGAGCAAAAAGGATGCTTGAAATATAAATATTACAAAGGTCATAACAAGAATTAAGGCGACGAAAAGTAAAGGTAGGTGAAGGCCTCTGTAAAGTTCTGCCATCCGTAACGTTATGCAAGTTGAACTTGATTTTATGGGTGGTATGCTCTTGAGCCCTCAGTGTAAATGATAAGCACTATTGGCTGAGGAAAAATGATGCTTGAAATATAAATGCTACAAAGGTTATAACAAGAATTAAGTAGAGGAAAAGTAAAGGCAGGTGAAGGTAGTCCAATAGTCTCTATTTAGTTCTGCCATTTAGCTGGGTAAGTTGAACTTGATTTTTATAGGTGGTATGCTCTTGAGGCCACAGTGTGAATGATGAGCACTATTGGCTGAGGAAAAAGGATGCTTGAAATAGAGATGTTACAAAAGTTGTGACAAAAATTAAGTAGGGGCAAAATCAAGGTAGGTGAAGGTAGTCCAATAGCCAATAGCTTCTATTTAATTCTGCCATTTAGGTAAGTTGAACTTGATTTTATGGGTGGTATGCTCTTGAACCCTCAGTGTAAATGCTAAGCACTATCAGCCTAGGAAAAATGATTAACAAACGTTATAACAAAAATTAAGTAGAGGCAAAATAAAGGTAAGTGAAGGTAGTCCAATAGTCAATAGCCTCTATTTAGTTCTGCCATTTAGGTAAATTGAACTTGATGTTATGGGTGGCATGCTCTTGAGCCCTCAGTGTAAATGCTAAACACTATCGGCCTAGGAAAATGATTAACAAAGGTTATAACAAAAATTAAGTAGAGGCAAAATCAAGGTAGGTGAAGGTAGTCCAATAGCCAATAGCTTCTATTTAGTTCTGCCATTTAGGTAAGTTGAACTTGATTTTATGGGTGGCATGCTCTTGAGGCCTCAGTGTAAATGATAAGCACTATCGGCCTAGGAAAAATGATTAACAAAGGTTATAAAAAAAATTAAGTAGAGGCAAAATCAAGGTAGGTGAAGGTAGTCCAATTGCCAATAGCCTCTATTTAGTTCTGCCATTTAGGTAAGTTGAACTTGATTTTATGGGTGGCATGCTCTTGAGGCCTCAGTGTAAATGATAAGCACTATCGGCCTAGGAAAAATGATTAACAAAGGTTATAAAAAAAATTAAGTAGAGGCAAAATCAAGGTAGGTGAAGGTAGTCCAATTGCCAATAGCCTCTATTTAGTTCTGCCATTTAGGTAAGTTGAACTTGATTTTATGGGTGGCATGCTCTTGAGGCCTCAGTGTAAATGATAAGCACTATCGGCCTAGGAAAAATGATTAACAAAGGTTATAAAAAAAATTAAGTAGAGGCAAAATCAAGGTAGGTGAAGGTAGTCCAATTGCCAATAGCCTCTATTTAGTTCTGCCATTTAGGTAAGTTGAACTTGATTTTATGGGTGGCATGCTCTTGAGGCCTCAGTGTAAATGATAAGCACTATCGGCCTAGGAAAAATGATTAACAAAGGTTATAAAAAAAATTAAGTAGAGGCAAAATCAAGGTAGGTGAAGGTAGTCCAATTGCCAATAGCCTCTATTTAGTTCTGCCATTTAGGTAAGTTGAACTTGATTTTATGGGTGGCATGCTCTTGAGGCCTCAGTGTAAATGATAAGCACTATCGGCCTAGGAAAAATGATTAACAAAGGTTATAAAAAAAATTAAGTAGAGGCAAAATCAAGGTAGGTGAAGGTAGTCCAATTGCCAATAGCCTCTATTTAGTTCTGCCATTTAGGTAAGTTGAACTTGATTTTATGGGTGGCATGCTCTTGAGGCCTCAGTGTAAATGATAAGCACTATCGGCCTAGGAAAAATGATTAACAAAGGTTATAAAAAAAATTAAGTAGAGGCAAAATCAAGGTAGGTGAAGGTAGTCCAATTGCCAATAGCCTCTATTTAGTTCTGCCATTTAGGTAAGTTGAACTTGATTTTATGGGTGGCATGCTCTTGAGGCCTCAGTGTAAATGATAAGCACTATTGGCTGAGGAAAAAGGAAGCTTGAAATATAAATGCTACAAAGGTTACAACAAAAATTAAGTAGAGGCAAAATAAAGGTAGGTGAAGGTAGTCCAATAGTCAATAGCTTCTATTTAGTTCTGCCATTTAGGTAAGTTGAACTTGATTTTATGGGTGGCATGCTCTTGAGGTTAGCCCTTGATAATAGCCTACGGCTAGTTGGGCAACCCTGGCTGTTTGTAAACAGCTGAACAAATAAATAAAATAAACATGCTCTTGAGGCCTCAGTGTAAATGATGAGCACTATTGGCTGAGGAAAAAGGATGCAACAAGAATTAAGTGGAGGTAAAATAAAGGTAGGTGAAGGTAGTCCAATAGCCAATAGCCTCTATTTAGTTCTGCCATTTAGGTAAGTTGAACTTGATTTTGTGGGTGGCATGCTCTGGAGGCCTCATATCTAATGCGGCAGTGTAAATGATAAGCACTATTGGCTGAGGAAAAATGATGCTTGAAATATAAATCTTACAAAGGTCATAACAAGAATTAAATAGCGGTAGAGTAAAGGTAGGTGAAGGTAGTCCAATAGCCTATATTAAGGTTCTGCCGTTTATAACATTAGGAAAGTAAAACTTCATTTTATGGGTGACATCCTCTGGAGGCCTCGTATCTAATAGGAAATCAGATGCATGCAATATAAATGTTACCAAGGTTGTAGCAAGAATGAAGTAGAGATTTAAAAAAAGGTAGGTGAAGGTAGTCCAATATACTTTTGCAGGCTATAGGGCCAGTAGTTGTTATCCATTGCATTGTGTCTTGGGCATGGTATTGTATTACAGACAGCACTGAAAACTAGCTATAGTAACCAGACTTTCATTGTTGCATTTGGACTAAATAAACAAATACCATATCAGGCCTCACCACCTTAGTTTGTTGTTTCCTGGATATTAAAAGAATAAATGGTGAACTAGAAGATCAACATAAAAACAGAGCCTGGGGAAATGTCTATAACCAGACAATAGTCAATAGCATTTATTTAGTTCTGCCATTTAGGTAAGTTGAACATAAAGATTTTGGGAGTGAACACACTGGTGTATTCAAATTCCCCTCTCATTTTTTTCTGTTTCTGCAATGTCTTTACTTGCTTTAAATTCACTTTTGTTAAAATGTCAGAGGACCAATGTGTGACCTAAAGCTTTTCATCCAAGCTTTCCTATCCCTCCTTATGACCAGTCCTGTTGAAAGTGTCCCAGAGATACTTGTTTGGGGAGAAAACAATGTTATATTATCATGTACAACATACTCGTACTAATAATGTACTCTTGCCCATAATCAACTCAGGTCAGCAAGATGATCACCAGGATGCATGGAGAATGTCGTCCATAGATTTGCCCTCTCCATCAGCCGTGTTGCCGTGTGTTCCAGCATATGGAGCGGTGACCCGAGGCAGCCCCTCGTGACCCTCACGTAACGAGTGACAAGATTGGACACTACAGTGTAATCATGGTTTCTTCACTGTATATCTTGAAACTTTGGCAGTGGATTTATTTTCATTTTTTTGTGGTGGCAAATTTATGACACTGCAGGCCACATCAACATGAATTGTTTGTCATAGAATTTAAAAAAAAATGCTCACCTTTACAGACTGTTTGCATGATATCCCTACCAGGAAGTTTGCAGACTATGAACTAGAACTAGAACAAGTGTAGTGAAAGCAAAGCTTGTGGACCAGATTCATGCCTTGATGATGCACTGAGTTTTATGGAGTGAATACAGTCATACTGTTGTCATCTCTGCCTTCTGGTTTTATGATGTCTGCTTGCTATACTTTCACCTACAAATGTCAAAGAACCAAGCAAATAAATGGGTGTTTCCATACTACAGAATTTTTTTCAACTTTAAACTAAATACTGACTGTGAAAATACCTTCACTCCTCCTGCAAAATGAGCATTGAAATTCTAATGCCTGCTTGCCCACCAGCTACCTAGGGACTGGCCCCTTGCTACTCTCCGTCAGGACTCTCCACGGTCCTTCTTTGGACTTGAAATTGTACTGCACATGCAGAAAAATCAGAAAATACAGTACATTAAGCCATTCCTGACCCACTTCAGGGTCATTAATCACCCTTAAAAACTGCCCACCCTGAACTGTAGTAATAAAGGCCGTGACCTACATTACCCTTACAGCCCTTGTTTATTACCCTGTGTAATGAATGTGCAAATATTTTTTCTATACAGCAAATATCAGGGTGGCAACAAGCTGGCGTATGTAAGGCCACACCAGTTTATTTCCTTGGTTCCTGGTCAGTTCAAATTAAAAGTAAAGCAGACGGACATTTTAAAAGCAGAGGGCAGGAAAGAAAACTGATATGAAATAACTGTACCTTATTTCCTGAATTGGGCACGTGCCACAAAGAAGCAACAAGCATTCTGACTCCCTACCAGACTTTATTCACAGAGGATTCTGCATTTTTGCAAGCTGCAAGTGACCTTTAAGATCAACCCAAGGAGAAGGAAAACTCTAGAAGACCCAAGAAAACCCAACCTGGCTCCTGAACCTAGAGGTCTAAATTCAAATCCTGGGCATTGTGAGTTATCAAACATGCCTGCTATTGAAAAGCGTGACAGTCTTTAGAACAGGATGTTACGTCACTGTTTCACTGTTCATTGTATTGCAAGAAAAAATGTATGGGAATTTCTGTCCTTTCTGTAGTGAGCAACAGAAGATGAGGTCTTCAATCAGCTGAACTGTTTGGACCTTGGTGCAGTATTTTAGCCAGTAGCTACCCAATCTGAGTAATGAGGCTGTTTACATGCTCGAGGCAGCTCCTTAAACATGGGACCCCCATTTTACATCCCTTCCAAAAGACAAATGCAATCCCTTACAACATGTCCAAGCTGAGCCCACCCTGGGATCGAACTCAGGCCCGCGCATTCACGGTATTGGATCCAACAGGGTTGCATTACCGCTTGTGGCACAGAGACAGTTCTACTGTACCACATTGCTGTGTGTTTCCGGTGCAATGGCCGAGTGGGTAGAGTATTTGCCTTGCATTTGGTAGGTCGTGAGTTTGATCCCCAACTGAGTCATACCAAAGATTTTTAAAATGGCAGATGCTGCTTTCTCTGCTTAGCACTCAGCACCAATGAGGAAGAGTATGGAAGTTAAACACACATGCACAAATGTGTGGCCCAAGGGGTACAAAAATTGAGATGGGCACTACCCCTAAGCATCAGCACAGATGTACAGGCAACTTTTAACTTTAACATTTCTGGGTGGGCAATGACCTTGGTGCTGAAAGCTGAGTTACACTGTACCTGTACATAGTAGAACTGTACATCTTGTCTTTCCTGTCACAACCATGGAAGGATTAGCTCTTCACTGAGCTACAATGTATACTTTTACTATTCATTCCTTGCTTTTCACTGCATTTGAAAGTCACTAAAGGAATTCTCTTTTATTTCACTTCAAAAGGACCTCGAAACTAGGGCTCAACGTTTTAGTAACTTTTTCTCTTACATGGCATTCAGCAGTAAAGGGTGCTGTCTTCATAGATTGCTATTAAGAGCACTTTTACTTATCATTCTTTGCTCTTCACTGCATTTTAAAGTCACTAAAAGAATTCTCTTTCATTTCACTTCAAACGGGCCATGAAACAAGGGCTCAACGTTTCGGTAACTTTTTCTCTTACATGGCATTAAGCAGTTAAGGGTGCTTTCTTCTTAAATTGACATTTCTGCATAAGGATTGCATTTACTGTCATCCTTCTACTTTGAACTTTTCGAGAGGATTTTGACGGAATGTTATGGACGTTACTTTTAGCAATAAATTTTGCTGGAACCATCTTTGAAATCAAGAAAAGCAGTTTACACTCTAATCCTTATAAGCCGTCCCAATGTTCTCTTTCAGTTTTGTCCTTTACTCCTTTTCAGCTCACGACAGTGGAAGAGCCTTGACATTCAAATAGATCCCTTTCATCTCTAGAAACTGTTAAGATGAGACGTCTAATCCCCTCCTTTACTCAAGAAGCTGTTGAAAATTTCATCAGAGAGGATAATTACCAGAGCGTCCTCTAGATCAGGAAAGGACAGTCGCTGGGAATAATCTATCCGCTTGTTCCGAGCGTACCAATCTCCGAGGCTGCGACAGGTTTCAGACTTCAAAGTCGGTCATCCTCCTAGATTAGAGTGTAAGACTCTGAATCAGTGATGACAGCCATTCTTCAGTTTTTATTGATCTGGGAGCGTCCGAGGAATACCAAAGCACACGGATGACAGATAAGGTGCGAAATGTGCCTCTCTTTATTGCTGTCAGGGGAATATGCAAATTTTACTGTCACCGAGGAAAATGCTGGTGTGTGCTGTTTACGGTGCAATTTTTCTGCTTACACAAATGCGACAAAGGAAAAATTGGTGTACTGCATTTCTTCTCCAATATTGTTGTTAGCTTGCAATACACATAAGTCATGATTCTATCAGATGAACAGCAGTATGACTAAAAATGCAGCAAAAAGAAAAAAAAGATGTTTAGGAGATTGCTTTATATCATAGGCTTCAGTTGGGAATTCCACTTTTCCTGATCATGATTTGATATTTCCAAGTTACATTGACTGTCATGTTTGATCACAAGGACTTTTGTGAACATCAATTTTTGAATTTTTCTCAATACAGGAATTTCTGCAGATTCTGGTAGTGGTGCATGGGCCAAAGCTCCATACACTTTCAGGGAGTAAACGTAGTCATATGCATGATTTTACCTTTGTTTACATGATGTCCTCTTTGTGTAAATCTTACATGAAACCAAGACATTAATCTGGTATGGCCTAGAATGAAATATGCATAGGATATGTAGCTATAGATGACAGTGTGCCATGATGGTTGTCCCTATTATGCTCAATGACAGCATTGTGATAGGACTATTACAGGAATATCCCATTGACCCAGTTCTGTATTCTCCAAGTAGAGGTGGGGTCGTGGGGATTGTTAGCGGCCAGAATTTTTACGGGAGCGAGCCAGTAAAAATCCCAGCCACTACTAATCACTACAACCCAACCTCTGCTCGGAGAATACCAATTATGTGCTGTTTCATTTTCTCCCTCAAGCAGATTGCATGGCTCTCTGCTTAGCAATCCCACACAGGGTTGACAGTCCCCTTGTACTACACCCACCATACACCATACACCATACCCAAACATTGCAGGCCATTGTGTGCAGGAACAACTGCTACAGGCTCTAGTTCTTCCCTTGAACCATCTCAGAGTGGTGTGGCAGAGGCAGGGTCCGTCTTCCAGTCAAAACCGAACTGGCAAGAACCCTGCTGCATTGAGCCACCCCTATGTGTCCTTGTATACATACAATTACATGAGTAACTAACCCACTAAATTCACTTCTCCTGTCCTTTGCATACACAAAATCAGTAGTTAATATGTTTCTTAGCATCATTCCCTTATTTCCCTTTGTTTACTTTGTAAGGCTCACTTGTGTTGATGCCAACACATGCCCAACTGCCAATAATCTTTTCTTTAAGAAGCTTTAGGCAGGAGGAAAGAAGGAGAAAAAGAAGTCTTCACTTACATTACGTTCTACACTTAGTCTAATATATTTGTGCTATCAGGCTGTAAACATGTAGATTTAAGCATGAAAGCTCATCTGTGTTGATAGAATACATATTGAAAACTTCAACATGTAGATTTAAAATAGCTGATCTTGGAATAGGGCATGCAGGCAGCTTAACAGTTTTGTAAGGAGGCCATTGATTAACATCCACAGTTTATGTCCTACTCTCACACATACGAGCAGTTGCTGTCCTCAAAAACATGTTCAAACGAACACTGAAGTTAGGGGGACAACCCTAACGGGTGTTGGAACTTAGGGATTTTATGTTTCATCTTCTTAGTACGTTAAGTTCACTGTTCTCAATTCAAACACTTCAGTTGAACCGACACATTGCCAGCAAATTCTAAGATTAGCTCTGCACAAATTCATTCTCTTTCTAATTGTGCCAGTCAGATTCATTAGATCACACACACTCATCAGGCCAGCTCTAAAAGTTCCTTCCGTACTCCAGAGAGGTGTGCCAACGAAGCATGCGAACGCTAATGTGCTTTTTAGTAGTCTCCGCGGGACGCTGTTCGCCGTATTTCCGTCAACTTTCATCTGATCATGGTGGCTTTACAAGGCTGGTAAATCCCTGGGGCTAACTATCACCTTGCTGTCCAATCCTCAGGAGAGAACAGAACATCCTGATGTCAGAGGACGCTTGGGATGTCGAGGGAATACATGACTGTTTCGGTTAGGCGATGTAGTTATTGTCCACAATGGAAAGTTTCTGTCAAAGGAAGGTGCTGTCATGATCATTTCATTAACACAACAAAGTTGTTATGTCAGTTACTGGAAATGTTGGAAATCTTGTGGGGGTTTAAAATGCATGGTTTCTGCTGTGACCTATTCAATGTGATCCACTGCAGAAATGATAGTTCTGTCTTCTGCCCACCTACCCTAATGATCGCAACTGCAAAATTAAAACCACTGTAAACACTCCATCTTCTTCCTATGGTGGAATTAAATCCTTTCTCTGTTTTTGTCCAAGAGAATTTTTAGTTGGTTTGAGTTGGTCAGTCAGCAGTTCTTTACTGCAAGCTTCAGACCAAACCAACTTTATTTTCCAACCAGATTGCTTCAAATGTTGATGACTGCGCTTGAAAAATCCATAAATCTTCCCTCTGACAGTTCCTTTCCAGTTTCTTTCCCAATAGCATTTTTTAATAACACGTAACATAAAGTGGAATCTAAAAATCCCCATGGCCACTATCTCCCCCATTGTTTTATTGCTTTTACGGATACCCATTTCCTTTGAAGATTTTATGACACACTTCCGAGCGACTATACAAGCGGACTCATTTGATGAATCAAATTCAATTTAAGAGGTGTGATGCTATGGAGCACAGCCAGATAGTCAGCTGTCACAAGCTGTAACTGTCACAAGGATTATCTCCTTCCCTGGAGTGTCATTTATATGATGAATGGGCCGTGTGGGAGAGGGAGTGTCTTTTTAATGCAAGCCCTGGAGAATATTAGAGATATCATCGACTACGGGCAGCACATCCAGTTTTCTGGGTAATCCGTCAGTTATATTGGCACAGGAAGTTTTTCATTTTTCTTTCGGAAATAATAAATTGACATGTCACCTGATGGATGAATGAACTGAACTGAACCAGATCACATTGGTCATATCTGGCCTTAACATGGAAAACAACACTATACAAGACATTCAAATACAATACAATTCAATCACTACAATCCTTACTTCTGGACATTTTGAGTGACATCCATCATTCTCCTTCAGCATCACTTCAGCTTTAGAGAATAAATTGTATTTGAATATTGTTTACCTGGATGTCTAACCTTCATAAATGTAACTATACAAGACAGGTTGTCACACAATATTTTATAATGTTGCATTTCAATTACATTTCAAGTCATTATCAGAGAATAAGACATCATAATAACAAGATGGATTCTAACCTCATGCATGGAGTCATTCTCCTGTGTTGATCCTGGAGCAACTCAGTTGCTGCAGAAAGCTGTTCAAATCAGCAATCCATTCCCACACATTGCAGCCTGACACCTTCAGCCTGTAGAGATAGTTCAAAAGTGTATGTATGTATTGCAAAATTTTGACACTAAAATAGCAACTATTCAAAATCCCGAGACCATTCAGATTGACATTTGTAAGTAAATTTGAACATTATTGCATCATTTTCTATTCATTTCAAGCCTTGAAAACAACATAAAAGCAAGCCATGACCAAGTCCCATTATTTCTACCAGAAATAAGCCAGCCACAGATTGTTAAAGAGGTTCCCAAGTCAACCATTGCTGTCAGTTATCTTCCATCTTCTACATGTATCTACCTACCTACTACAGTGTGTAGTACCTTGATCCCAAGGGCGTTGGGGGGACTAGCTACTGGTAGTCCCAGTCTCCAGGCTTGTCTTTCCCTTACCAAGCTTCATCTGGATAAAAAAAAACAGAAATGGGTTGTCAACAGGTTGTTAACTTATGATGTAGAAAAATGACCAAAACCTATTGCTTGCCAAACTTCACCCTATGGGCATTGTGTTCTCTTAATTAGATTGCCAAATGATTGAAGTTCAGGAAACAAAGAAAACTTTACAGATTCATTGATTGCTCATGCCTTGTACATGTACAAAACGTACCATTTCAAACTCTCTCTAATGCCTTTCACAAATGCCAAGGTTGTACCTGAGAAGAAAAATAATATTGAGTCACATAATAGTTGTCTTCTCAATTACATTTGCATTATGCTCTTGAGGTGATCAAAGAAAACTCATGTCTAATATGCATGTGCATGTTCAAAATGTACGATTTCAAATCATCTCTATGCATCTCCTCTGACAAGTTCGTGCCTGCAGAGAAAAATAAGAGCAACTACTACTAACTACAGAGTCTTCTCAATTGGATTGCCATATGCTCTTCAGGTAATCAAAGAAAGCTTTATGACTTTGACAAGCTGATCCCTCCCCACAGATAGGGTTACGTGCGACGTGGCATTTGCTGAAATGTCAGCGAGACCTCGGCACCGGGAGGTAAATGCCACCCATAAATGAAAGACACGGAAGGAGCAACTTTCAACTTTCCCATTTCACGAGCGCGGCAATCATGTGCCTCTCACATTAAACTCTGCTTAGCCTTTGTAGAATCATTGTTACTGATGTCCCCCATTACTGCATGTATCCCCCATGTCTACAGTACAGTCATCTATTTGTTAAATGTCTAAGGTATGACATTTGCACAAGCTCCTCTTTGGAGGGCAACAACCCATTCGGTCAGGAAAATATGACAGTGGTATCTTTATCCTAAAAAGTCATTGTAGAAAGAAAAGAACTTTGTTGCAAATTTTAAAGTTCTGCTGCAGTACCAAGGTCACACACCAGGATGCCTAAAATTGAGTCTGAAACCTACCCACATACCAAATATCATCACAATCCATCGAAAGAAACTTAAGTTACACTAACCGATTTCCGGAGACGTAGACACAAAAACATAGACATGCCAGAGGCAACAACTTAATTTTTCCTCAATGGAGGTAATCACAATAGTAAACTCACGTAAGAGTATCAGCTACAATTCAATATTTCTTTTACGCACATTATCTGTGCTGCCTTCAGCTGTTGCAGTTGCCCCTCCCCATCAACTGAACCTTATCCATAAGGTACTTACAGCACAGCGTTCCCTGGGCGCCTCTAAATTCTAATTGCTCAAATGGCTGTTAAATCACTGTCAATTTTCTCAGCCTAGCAGGCTGCAGGGACAGATGCACAGCGAGACGAGACTTTAGAATATCGCTGGGAATTTCTAAATGTCAGCCCTGTTTAGATCACAATCCTACAGTCCAGACACAATAATTGTTATGAGAGAAAACAGTTTCATCTGTAAAAATTTACCATGTGACAACGTAAGCGTTTGGCTACAGAATATTTTTAAATGTTAGCCATGTTTAGATCACAATCCTTAGCAGCAGTCCACACACATTAATTGCAAAGAGAGAAAAATGTTTATTTCACAGTTTCATCTGACTAAACACGGGCATTTGTAAAAATTTGCCATGTAACGAGGTAAGCATTTGTCTGCTGAATGTTTCTGTGGGAATTTTTAAATGTCAGCCATGTTTAAATCACAATCCTCCAGTCCAGACACATTATACATTAATTGGAATGAAAGACAAATGTTAAATGTTAGTTTGTACATTTCAATTTATAGAAGTAGTCTAATGCCGTTAAACTTTATTTCACAGTTTCATTTTACTTAACACAGGAATTTGTAAAAATTTGCCTTGTGACGACTTAAGCATTTGCCTGCTAAATATTACTGTGGGAATTTTTAAATGTCAGCCCTGTTTAGGTCACAATAGAGGTATCTTGTTGCCAAAGATCCTGCTTACTTCTGAGTTTCATTTGATTAAACAGAGACAACTGTAAGAAAGTGTTGTATGATGACTTAACCATCAGTTATTGTTTCTCTCAGACTACAGAGTATTGCTGGGAATTCCTAAATGTCAGCCCTGTTTAGACATTATCTTGCAATCCTTGTTGTCAAAGATACTGCTTATTACTGAGTTTCATTTGATTAAACAGAGACAACGGTAAGGAAGTGCTGTGTTATGACTTAACCATTAGCTATTGTTTCTATAGATTGCTGAATACCGAGGGGAATATTCAAATGCCAGCCCTGTTTAGACAATATCTTTCAACAATGACATTGTGCAGCACAATTGGACCCAGATAGATTGTTTGGCTTAGAACCCAGAGATCCTGGGTTCAACACCTCCGACATTCCCCATCGTTGTGCGCTTGGGCACTTTAAAACTGTTACACAACTTTCCTCCCTTCACTCAGGTGAACCTACATGTAGTTAGGGACATCCCTCAAATACACGTAGAACGCTAAATGGAGGTCTTACCTTTGATGAAAGCCACAACTCGAGCATAATAATGAACATACCGCAATAGAGCTTTGTTTTCAATCAATGTTTTTCCAGATAAGCATATTCTTTGAGAACCAACCAATCATATTGCTGTGTTCTCTGAGATTCCAATTCTGTTTTTTTAGATCATATCCTGTGGTCTGGGCACCTCCCAGACGTAGACATTGTTTGCTTTTGTGTTAATGCAGATTTGATTGAACATCTGCGAGTGCTGTGCTCTGATAGGGTTCATTAGGAGACAGTAGATATCATTCACTGTTGAATTGTTAGACGCACATGTGTGATGTGTCTGTATTGCAGAGAAGGACTGGTCTTGAATCTTAATACACCTTTCTCCCGCGGCAGCCATTATAGATCAAAGACGAGGTCAATGAGGCAAACAGACAAAACTTGTTTCTAAAGTCAGCTGCCATTTAGTTTCCAAACCACAGAAATTTTTAAACTATAAGATATAACCGAAAGATATAACAATTTAGAGTAGCGTAGACTGATCCCATAGTCCCTTAAGAGATTCAATATGAAAACATAATAATGCAAATATTTGATGGACATGCAGTCATTCTGTTATTGGTCTATTTCCTAATTGCCAGGTTATCTTTGGTTGAACTGCTAATTATGATGGACAGTCTTTTGTTTGCCTCATTGAACTTGTTTTAGATCTATCATGGCCGCCACGTGAGAAAGCTGTATAGTGGCATAATCCTGCAACAAACTGCGTCTTGCAAATCATTTCGAAGATAATCCCTGTCTTTTCTCTTTGAATTCACTCTGTAAAGTTGAGGTGAAGGTTATTCTTTTTTTTGGAAAGTTTTCATACATGAAAGTTTACTTTGAAGAGGACCATGATGTTTATTTTCACTGGTTGCAACTGACAGATATAAAGAAAATGCCATCTAGGATACTTCTTGCATGTTTTTATCTAATGACCCAGGAAAAAAGTTTGGGCATCTTTTCATAACTTTCATACATATTCGTATGGTGCCTCATGCAGTTTTTCATAAAATTTGTACAACTTTTATAAAATCCCACATAGCAAAAGTTACACGAGACTTCATCTGATACAGCCTATGGTCTTGAAATGCTATCAAATAGATTTAATTTGTCTCTTTCCTGTTCTCAAAATCTAAGCTATGAAAAACATGCAGTCAGTAAGGCAACACTGTCAAATTGGCCACACATGAGAAATCCTATAAAATGTGTATTTCCTTCGAATTCTGTTATTAGCTTTTCTGCATCATAAACATTTGAAGCTCAATATACTGGCATTTCACAAGGGCAGCCAGAGGGAGAAAAGTAGGTCATGAAATGCCTGAGAAGTTTCAATATTGAAAGTTTCCCCCCGTGTCTTTGACACGACAATTTTCAGCTTTTTGATTAGGAGTTCCAGTCGATAAATCAGATTGCTTTCTGATCTTGTTTGGAATGCATTCCTCAAGGGGCCTGTAAAATTGAAAAAGGATATTGAAATAGGAGAGTAGCAAGGTACAGTTACTTTTCTTCTTTAATTTGTTTGTTTCCTTTGGGTAGCCTGCTGTTACATGCAGTTAAGTTATATATTAAGTAATTGAAAACTTCTTTTCTTGCTTACTTACAGCAAATATGAACAATTAGTTCAGTGACTTGCACTTAAACATTGGGACCTGATATCTTAACTGTTGCATCTACTGGAAAAGGTTGCAGTCCTTTGGATGGGATTTAACTCGTAAGATGAGGTCCACTGTTTTCACTTTGTTCATTGGAAGTGGAATTTTCAGACACAGTTTGCCTGTCTTTTCTTTCACAATCAGTGAAAGACTAGCTCATCAGTAAGCCCGTTTCAATACTGCTTTCCTTTCCTCTCCCCTTGTAATCAACCAATTAGAGAGTTTATTTGCAAAATTAACTGTGCATAAACGTTGAAAACTCAAATGATGGCAGTGTTGCAGACACTGTTTGCCTGTCTTTTCTTTCATGACCAGTGGAAGACTATAGCTCCTCAGTAAGCTTAACTCTTCCAATACCAGCTTCCTTCTTTCCTCTCCCCTTGTAATTAACGGCGCCAAAACGTTAACCCAGATTTCCGCATCAGGCTTACTGGCCGCAAATTGATTCTCAGAGAACTCTTCTAACTTTAAAGGCAGTCTCCTAATCTCCATCCGAAACCTAATTTTCCGGTATTATTCAAATGGCACGCCGCCAATTTCAAGGCAATTATGAGCAGATCTGGACCATGGTACTGTACCCATGTCGTGGATTATGGGGGCAGTGGCATTGTGAATGACAATGTCAGCACCTCAGGGGTTTACTATAGTCTCTACCAGACTCCCACCTCTCCGAATAGTATGGCCAAGTTAGAAATAAAGGTAATAAATTTCTGCTGAATGACAAACCCCGTACCCCCTTGAAGAAGGCCTAGCAGAGGCTGTAGGTTTACTTACTTGAGGGTCTGCATGAGGGGGTACTGCTATTGCTAAAAAGCAGATTTAAGAGGTTTGACAATGGTTGATGATAAATTCAGTGCATTTAAGAATGCTCCACGGTAAATAGCTTGTTCACTCAAGTTTGTTGGAGTGTTCTTGATGTTCAAGCACTGTTTGGCAAAACTAAACGTCTTTTTCCCATGACACCTTGCTTCTCTGACCTTTGGCTAAGGCCCACAAGGATGATCTTGATTAAATAAAGGTTATTGATTGATTGATCAAAATAACCGGAAAATCTTACTTCACAAATATTGACAACAGTTAAACAATAAATCAGAGCGGTATAGCTACTAACGGTAAATGATGAATCAAATGACAACAAATTCTATTGATACGAAAAAAGAGTACAATGCCTTTTGTATGGTCAACTATAAACTACAAAAAAAAAAAAAAGAATACAAAATAGATCTTAAATTCTACTGATTAAACAATTAGGATAATCAAATTAGCTCCCTGTGCCTCATGAAAAAAGCCATACACACCCTCTACAGTGAGTGACAATGTCAGGACCCCATGGGTTTACCTACTCCTCTCTCCGCACGCCGGGTGTGAAATCACTCCGAGTGGCACCGACTGATTTGAAGGTTCATTTCCAGCTGACGGCAAAATCATTAAAACAGAGCAATGCTTAAAGTTCGGAAGCGTCAGGGGCTTACGGTAATCTCCTGGCAGCACGCGTGGAAGGAAGGAAGGATTAGGAACCCGGAATAAGCCGACCCGCCGAGACCCGCCGACGGATTAAAGGCTCTTGATTAAAGATTTGGGCCCGTTAGATCCACAGGTTGGAGAGACAGACAGTTCTGTGTCAGGAATTCTGTTGTAAGGCCAGACCAATTTAATTTGTTGGTTCTCGGATCTTAAAAAAAGAATTAAAAAGATATGCTCAACAGTGTAAAAACATTATTAAAACAAAGCCAGAGGACGAGTTTTAAGCCTGGCTGCAAAAATCCTAAAATGCATTACTTTATAAATTTGCAAAGTTGTGCTAAGAATATAGATTCTATTTAGAAGTTATGGATTCCTAATCATTAAAAACTGTACAAAAATTCCTAAACTGCATCATTTTACAACTTACAAGACCCGCTGACGGATTAAAGGCTCTTGATTAAAGATTTGGGCCCGACGGATCCACAGGTCGGAAAGACAGACAGTTCTGTGTCAGGAATTCTGTTATAAGGCTACGCTCATTCAATCCATTGGTTATCGTTTTTGAAAAAAAAAATTATAACCTGAAAAATTGACATGAAAACAGTGCCTGAAGGGCCAGGTTTATGCACTCAGTTTTATGGATTGAATACAACTGACGTCATGTTGAAATTTTCTCCCTATTCCCTGCTTCCACAAAGTCCTCTTGGGTGAATTTTATCTTGAAATGCCAGAGGACCAAGGAAATACATGTAAATTGTTTTGGCCTAAGACTTCATCAATTTGACTTGTTGGTTATCAAAGTTTTAAAGACTATTGAATGGGAGCTAAACAGTAACTAAAGTCTTTGTTCTGGTACACATGATATGAGGGAAGGAAATGAATGTAACATTACAGTTAGACTCTTTTCTCTTTTCATATACATACACTGTAATGTCTCTTGAGATTCACTCTAAAATGTATGAGAAACACTGAAGGAAATATATGGATGTGTCTCAAAGATTCTAGCTCTGACGTCAGTGGTATGAAACACTCTGGAAAGGTCACATATCATTCCAAGTGTATGGAAGCTGCAAAACTCCTTAAATACAGCCTACAAGCCAGAATCTAGCATCTTTATTTGTAAAATTGTGCTAAGAATATGAATTTTGTTTAGAATTTATGGATTCAGAATCATTAAAAACTGTACAAAGATCCTGAACTGCATCATTTTACAACTTTCAAGCCAAATTCTGGTACCTATACTACATATTATACCTAATATGGTCAGAATACAAAGTCATCATGGATAAAGTTAAGAAATTGCGCAAAACTTGGCAAACATGATGACATCAACCCCTATCCATTCTTACTACTATTTCACTGTTAAGCCAACATCTTTATTCATTCAGAAATCCCATTCTACAGTGATTTGTGCCAGGACAGTATTCTTCTTTATTGAATGTGCAACGAAGGAAGCTGATAAATGTGTCTGTGAAAGATTTATAAAACTGATTGCAAACTCATCTTAACTGCTGCATAACAGCAGTGGTCCTGTTGAATGCAGTTTCTGGAAAATCCCTTTTGTCTTCATTTCATATGGCAAAAGTGTGGAACAGATGAAGGAGGGAAAGCCATATATACCATGGGTACATTCATCGTATGTCTTAGATGTGACAAGGCCACTTTGATTCAAGGTCAAAGTCAAAGTCCTTTCCGCATAGGGCGGCTCCCATCTCCATTTCAGTAACCCTGGGCCACACTGAGCTTTGTGCAATTACTACAGCATGGGGCTAGTCCACTGGTAGTGGTGTGTGTTCAACTTCTATACTCTTTCCCGAATGCTGAGTGCTAAGCATCATGTATGACTTTGGTCTAACTCGGCCGAGGATCGAACTCACGACCTACCGAATGAAAGGCGAACACTTGGCCATTGCACTTTGATTCAACTTGTGCCTTAGTTGAACTTTAAGGTGTGTCCCGGTTGACACGGTCCAAAAAATTGAAAGTCTTATCATGTACCATGGCTGTCAATAGTGGAGCTGAACTGATGTTCCATTGTTCTTATATTTCATTGATGAGCCAACATTGCGCATGATGAATTGTTGGTCAAGTGCAGAACTATGTCAGAACTGGCAGCTACTGATGGCCACACCATCCCTCTGCACAGGACCTGATGTATTATTGATATATCTTGATATGGTGCACCCGCCCAAAGGATAGCCAACATCTGACTTAATTAGCATTAACTAGACTAAATATATGCTTTTTGTTTAATCTCCAAGCAGATCCTACAGTAGCATAAAGCTGGTAGATAATGACCAAAGGTTGCCAATGGACACTCCTTGCTCGGCTGCACTCCTTTACCAGCTTTTAAAACTATCTTATGCTAGGATCTGCTTGGAGACTCAGTGACCTTTTTTGTATGGATGAATTTAGTAAGTATATTATATGTGCTTCAATCATAGGATGAAAAGTTTGGTAGTTTTTCGGTAAAAATGCACTCGAAATGGACAGCTTTAATCTTGACGTATGCTGAAAGTTTTCTAAACAGATGCAGAGAACCAATTTGGCAACTTGGTAATGCTGTACCATGTCATTTCTTTCATTTTCAAACATTTTAAGGTGAAAGCATATGTGTATAACAAGTGGACATTGCAAAAGCAGAGGCCTGGGAAGGCAACTTCAATATGATTCATGGCTTTGCTATTATATTTTACAGTTCCGCAATTTCTTAAATCTGAGATCCAAAAAATTACGTTGTTGTGGCCATGACTAATTGCACCACAAACTGTCACCCCCAGACAACCCTGCCACCCAGTAGGGATAACCAGTGTGTGTTTACACTAACTCCCTGTTGTGGTTTTCCTGGTCCGTTTAGAGCTAATGAACTCCCTAATGACTATGGGGGATCCCCCTAATGAAGATAATCCCACCCCCTATAGGGAAGCATTCACTTTCCCCATGTTTAGAAACAGATCCTGACTGGTGAGGTTCATAACAGGTCACTGCCCTTGAAGGATACCTATCTGTCTTGCAAACATCCTTCAAAACATGCAATTTATCTGAATAGACAGGGAGCCCACATTTGTTGGTTTCTTTTCATGCTGTCACTATATGTGGCCCAATTAGGGATACTTCAGCAACCAATAGGATTTGCTACAAAGGAACATTTCCTATCTATGCTGTACTGATGCACAATTCACTGGTGTTAACCGCACGTGGCTTCTCTATCATAGACCACGTGACTAAATACAACGTAAAACTACCATCTACTGTCCGAAAGACTGTCAGCCAGCGTACATCACCTCACAAGGATCCTTTTACACAAATCGAGTATTTCCTGTCCCCATGTTTTGACTGATAGAGACTTCACTGGTTCATAACAGTTCATTGTCCTGTAGGAGGACACAAAGCTTTCTTGCAAACCCACCTTGTTACTGAGTTTATCTGAAAAGACAGTGAGCCTTTGTCAGTTTCTTTTCATGTTGCTTCTGCATTTGCCCTAATTAGGGAGAAGTCTGCAACAGGAGTTGCTACAAAGGAACATTTCCTACTCTTGTTGTACTGATGCATGGAAATCACCCCCACTTGGCTTCTCTAAATAGACTACTGGACTACGTCTACTGGGAGGAAGGATTGGCAACCAGCAGACATCACCTCATATGCACTTTTCCCTTTGTTTGATTCAGCAACTTGACTGGTTCATAACAGTTCATTGTCCTGTACTATAGGACACAAAGCTTTCTTGCAAACCCAGCTTGTTAAGTTTATCTGAATAGACAGTGAGCCTACATTTGTCAGTTTTTTTTCATGTTACCTCTGCATTTCAGCTAATTAGGGCAAAGTCTGAAACAGGAGTTGCTACAAAGGAACACTTCCTACCCTCACTGTACTCAGCGGATGCACAGAAATCTGTTACTCCCATGTGGTTACTCTATATAGACTACTGGTCGACATCAGGCTACGTCTACTGTGAGGAAGGATTGGCAACCAGTGGACATCACCTCATATGCACTTTTTCCTTCTTTGATTCAGCGACTTGACTGGTTCATAACAGTTCATTATCCTGAGGAAGTTCAAAATCTCACAAACCGGCTTATAGTAGTTTATTGGAATAGACAGGGAGCCTACACAGATTTTGTCAGTTTCTTTTCATGTTGCCTCTGCAATTGCGCTTATTACGGAGAAGTCTGCAATAGGAGTTGCTACAAAAGACTTGAGCGGCACCCTTCAGCGCTGCTCTACCAAACAACTAGACCGTAAACCATCCAATGTGTTCCTAAACCTGACTATCAGTTACACTTGTTGATAAGGGAAAACATTTGTACTGTAAAGTCATTTACTTTCACACTCATCTGGTCTTAATTTGTTGTAGGGGAGAAAAGAGGTGTTGTACATTTGCGGCTGAAACACTTCTGTTAAGTACAATGTAGTTCCAAAACGCCATACAGTCATCCATGCACTTCACGAAAAAAGTTATCATAACATGATTACATAGGCAAATAAGATCATAATTTCAACACTTGCAAAGGATGGATCTGTAACCTTTGAAACCATTTTGAGAAAAAGGATAACTGTCACTGAAGAAGACAGCATGATCCTTGACCGTTGACAGTAAAACCAGCATTAAAAGATGATGCACCATATTTGGAAGGTGCTCTTTCAGATACAAGTTTTGAAATGACAGCTGTCCTTGACAGTGAAAACCTGCATCAGAAATGACAGTACCATATTTGGGCAGTCATATCTGATAGAGATTTGCTCAAATGCTCAAATCAAAGATCTTAAAGCCTTGAAGCAGCAATTTGGGTGGGCGAAGTGATAAAGTAGCAATGAAATGATGACAGGAAACGTACAAACATGCCCAGAAGGAACCCACACGTTACTAACAGTTTGTGTGGGCGTTTATCAGAAAACCTCATCTTAAAGATCCGATCTTCTCACCAGGTTGTCTTTCCGCAATGCCTTAAGGCAGAAAACTGCGGTAGCTGCAAAGAGTCCTTGTTTAATAGGCTGCATTAATCTAATGTGTTGTTTCTTGGATCTTATAAGATGATCCAGGAGATAAATCATGAAAAAGAGACGGAGAGAAAGTCTGTTGAGTCACTGAGGTAGATAGATCTTGTAGATATTGAAATTTTGAGTGGTAGATAGCTCTTGGAGCAGAGAGTGAGTGGTGTAGGTTTTGGTTCCCTGGCATTCTCTCTCTCTGGAACTGCAGGAGCCGATTGTATTCCAAGCTTCAAAGGAGCATAACTCAAGAAAGGGTTTACAGATCATCATGATTTTTGTCTGTGTATCAAGAGTAGGTTTGACATGTTTGAACCGATGCTGTAAAGACATTGAATTCACCCACTGGCAGGTTTTCTCATTTAAGAAAACATTAAAACCCAAAATTTAAACAGTCTCAGTCTGTGCGGCACCAAATGGTCATCACTACAGTCAAACCTGTATTAGCGGCCACCTTTGCATAACGGCCACCTGCCCATAGTGGCCACTTTTTGTCGGTCCCTTGGATTCGTAATGATTAAGAAATAGGCTTAGCGGCCACCTGTCCAACGCGGCCACGGCCACACGATTTCCGGTCCCGCAGGTACAAAAACACTGCCGATTACGGCCACGCGGACCGCTGATCTATGTTTCGGCACGCGTTCGGCCATATACAGCGGCCGTATCGTCACCCTATGCCGGTCTCTTCAGACAATATCAACTGTAGAACATTTAAAACTTTTTATTTTCTTAATACATATAGTGTAAAAATCATTGCAGTACATGTACAGTAGTACTGTATTGTGTGAATAAAGATCAGTGGGTACTAAAACCATGTGTAACTTATTGCTTGTGGTCAAATAATTAGCATATTCTCTATAGTGGCCACCTCTCTATAGTGGCCAATTTTGACCAGTCCCTTGAGTGGCCGCTATAGACAGGTTTGACTGTACCAGTAAATGTTGGCACCATGCTCCTGACTATCAACTGACTGCCAAAAAGTACACAATGACTTCTTTTTACGAGATAAAATGGTGATTTAGATTACTATCTTGATTGGAAACCATACAAGAAACTGCAAAACTGCAACCATCCAATACCCCTGGCATTAGTGTGCCATTCTTTGAAAATTAAAAGTTCACAAATGCTGGACAAGTATGATGATGATGATTATTATTATCTCCTTGTAAAATTGCATCCATCCAATAGCTTTCCATCATTGTGGCCATCTTTTCACACTGAATAATCACAAAAATGACTTCAACTGATCTTGTCTTCCCAAAAGAGCTCAGCAACCTTTCCAGCCAGGTAGAGGAATGCCAAAGCTCATGGCCAAAAAAAACCTACTAAAAAGTGTCATCATTAAAAAGTTTGTCCATCTTCCTTCTTATCTTTTCCACATTATATACTCACACAAATGACTTCCTCTGATCTTGCCTCCATTCAAAACTTCAGGGACCTTTCATTCAAGCGGACATGTCCAAGAAAAGTGCAATTTTAAGTGCAACAAAGTGTCCATCTTCCTTCTTATCTTTCTCACATTGTACTCACACAAACGACTTCAACTGACCTTTCCATTCAAGGAGAGGCATGCCAAAGATCATGGCCAAAAAACTTCTAAAGTGTCATCATTCAAAACTTGCCCATCTTTGCTCTTATCTTTTTCACACTGTACTCACACAAATAACTTCAACTGACCTTTCCATTTAAGAATAGGGATGAAAAAGATCACGCAAAAAAAGCTACTAAAAAGTGTCATCATTCATGCAAAACTTTGTCCATCTTCATTCTTATCTTTTTCACATTATACTCACATAAATGACTGACCTTTCCATTCAAGGAAAAGCATTCCAAAGATCATGGCCAAAAAACTTCTAAAGTGTCATCATTTAACACTTGCCCATCTTCGCTCTTATCTTTTTCACATTGTACTCACACAAATGACTTCAACTGACCTTTCCATTTAAGAATAGGCATGAAAAAGATCATGGCCAAAAAAGCTACTAAACAGTATCATCATTCAAAACTTTGTCCATCTTTATCCTTATCTTTTTTCACGTTGTACTCACACAAATGACTTCAACTGACCTTTCCATTTAAGAATAGGCATGAAAAAGATCATGGCCAAAAAAACTACTAAAAAGTGTCATCATTCAAAACTTTCTCCATCTTCATTCTTATCTTTTTCAAATTGTACTCACACAAATGACTTCCTCTGATCTTGCCTACATTCAAAACTTTAGGGACATTTGATTCAAGCAGACACTTGGCAAAGCTTATGGCCGAGAAAAGTGGAACCATCCCATACTTTGTTGATCATTGTGTTAATCTTTTCACATTGTAACGTTACTAAAAAAAAACTCAAACAACTTTCACTGACCTTGTCATCCTATAAGAGTTAAGAGGCAGAGGCATATGCAAAGTTCAAGGCCATTTTGGGCAGTACACTGCAAAATCGCCAAACCCAAATAGCTTTGTACAATGACCATTGTGTTAATCTTTATCATTTCTTACCACAAATGGCTGTCATTCCTATCTCCCTAGGCAAACTCTTATGCAAGTAGATGCAAGCCAAAGTTTGAGTTCACATAAAGTTCACACAAAGTTTGGCAGAATTTTCTAACATTTGTTACATTTTCTAACCTTCTGCATACCAAGCCAGCCATTGACAAAAGATAATATCTGACCATTTCCAAAATCATATCCAGCTGCTACAGTAAATGTAGAAATTTTTGCTGTTGCTTTATGTTCACGGTTTTCATGTTGCAAATTGACCATGAACTTAAAACCACCACAAACATTTTTCCATGGCAGTAAAGAGACTACAGTGATTGGTGCTACAGTAACTGTGAACTTAAAACCACTGCAAACAGTCCTTTTTCCCACTACCACAAAATTAAATTCCCACGAACTTAAATGCATTTACAGTAATTGCTATTTGGCAAGAATTTGAGATCCCTCCACATCCAAGCAGACGCGAGTCATGTAGAGTTCACGGCGAGTTCAGCTGAAAAGATCCTCCCAGTTATTGCAGCCGTCAACAAATGTCATCGTAGACTACGTATGTAAAGATATCAGTATATTACTAGTATACACCATATTCTTGACATCTAAGTGTCAGGAAAAAAATGTCATAGTGCTGTAACAGTTCCTATTGTGATTTCTGAAGAGTTCCATTCAGAGCTGGAATTCAGAAGAGCAATAAAGTTTATGATATTCTCTGACATTTTGCTTTATTTTACATGGTGCACCCCAAAATGTTTTGCTGTACCCAATATTTTAGGCTGGGTGCACCAGTGCACCTAATTAAAAAAAAAGAAGAATTTTGAGCCCTGCTTAGAGATCCCTCTTACCAAGCAGACGTGAGTCATGCAAAGTTCACGGCGAGTTCAGCGGAACAGATCCACACAGTTATTGCAGTCGACAGCAATTATAACTGTGCACCCGATTTTTTTCCGTGGGTGCACTGCTGCACCCCAATATTTTCGTAAACTACGTATGTAAAGATATCAGTATATTACTAGTATACACCGTATTCTTGACATCTAAGTGTCAGGAAAAAAAATGTCATAGTGCTGTTCCTATTGTGATTTCTGAAGAGTTCCGTTCAGAGCCGGAATTCAGAAGAGCAATAAAGTTTATAATCATTATGATATTCTCTGACATTTTGCTTTATTTTGCATGGTGCACCCCAAAATGTTTTGCTGCGCCCAATATTTCAGGCTGGGTGCACCAGTGCAGCTAATTAAAAAAAAAAGATTAATTTTGAGCCCTGCTTAGAGATCCCTCTAACCAAGCAGACGTGAGTCATGCAAAGTTCATGGTGAGTTCAGCGGAACAGATCCTCCCAGTTATTGCAGCCGACAGCAACGTATGCTTCGCCAGCTGATACTTATTGAGTTCCAAAAGTAATTCTTCAGCCCAATCAATATGGAAAGATGAAATATCAGCATGCTCCATATTGGCCCGGTGATCTGAAAACCAAAATGACTCGGGTGTAAATATTTTATATCAGGTTGCTTCTGGTGTACCAAATGCTTGGATTGAAGCAGACATGAGACCTAGGAAAGGAAAAAAAAAACACCATTCTGGCTTTTTCCAATCGGAGTTTGTTACTTTTCTCTAATTCGATCAAGCCTGTACATCAATTAATAAGAATACATAGCAGTGGTACAAAATATGACATACATGTCAACAACAATTATTATAAAGATTTTTTACACAAAGATGCTTTTGGATTGTAGTAGGCATGAGTTAAAAGAAGAAATCAGTACTTTTGTCTTTGATTGTCTTTTTTTCCTTTTTTGATTCAATTAAAACTGTACTTAGAATACACACTGTAGCTAATCTCCTTGGTTGTTTGTTTAGAATAACTAGGCATTACTCTCCAAGCAGAGGTTAGGCTCCGGCTGTTTTTTAACGTTTTTTTGTTTTGTTTTGTTTTTATTGGGCTTTCTATTTTGTCATTTTTCTTGAAGTACGCCAGCCAAACTGGTTTGACACAGCAAGATATAAAAAAAAAAATTGAAATCCCGATAAAAACGACTAAAAAAAACGTTAAAAAAACAGCCGGAGCCTAACCTCTGCTTGGGGAATAACTAGGCATATCACACCAGTTTTGTACAATAGGTACAAGATGCAGTAAACCAGACTGCATGGTTATACCCACTCACACCATCTTTTACATGCTCTAAGTGTGGCTTCTCCTCTAAAGACAGGCCTCTGGCTTTATTTTTTACATTTCTAACATTATACATGTATAAGAAAGGATGTCCCTAAACAAAGCAACTAAGTACTCATTTTCACCTGCGTCAAGTGAGGAAATAGGCGTTAAGTGCCTTTACAAAAGGCACAACAATGAGGCCTACAAGAGAGTCAAAAGCAGATCATTTCACATTCTAAGTCAACAACTCTAACTCATGTCACGAATCCTCAGCTCCACACCACCCAAATCACTTCACATAGCACAGTCTCGCTTCATAAGGCCACACCAATTTAATGTCTTGGTTCACGGATTCGCTCGCTCCTATTTTTTGGAAAAAATAAATAAAAATAAAAATTACCACTCAGCAAATTTTCACCATTAATGAAACCATTCACCAACTTTCTGGTGTAGCAAATTGGCCTTTATATTATAAGCTCCTTAAAGTGTGGGTACAGGTACTGTTACTGTACAATAATAGTGTTTTTGTACTTTTTTCAAGCTGAAAACTTTTTTTTTTTATGTTTTGGATAAGTCATTACCTTTACCCCAACCATTTTACAATTTTTATTTTTATTTTTATTTTTATTTCGCCCTCTCACTCCATATTTTTTATGAAAAAATCCGTGAACCAAGAAATTAAATTGGTGTGGCCTAAGGGTGATATGTGAGTCAATACACATCCCCTATCCCCCCATTTTCTCTTCTATCCCATTCCATTAAGAGTCAATCACTCACATTCTCTATTAGTCATCTTAAGGACTTTGTTCCTGAATACTCCGTGCTGCTAACAGATTTGCTGTCTGGGCGTATTTGGCAGGCCCTTTCCCTAGATCTTCGCAAGTCTGTAAGTAAAGCTATTCCGAAAATGAAGCGTTCAATCAGAGACTTACGCGCCCGTTTTCTTGGCAACGGGCCAACGTCAGACTTAGTAACGGACATTAAGCGCTAGATGGACTGTGGAGAACCGTACAAGACTGGACAGCAGAGAGGTTACATTCAATAAAGACCTCATTCTACATGTTTGCTTTGTAGGGTTCAGGTCTTTTAAATGTATAATATCATGGAAAAAAATGGAAATGTTTTTTAAAAATCTTGTTAATGTTATCAAAAAGCTAAACTGTCAGAGGTCATTGCAAGATAAGCTGATGATATGTACAGTAAACTGGTAGATACAGTGCTATGTCATACACAAATTTTCTTTGCCCGACTGGTAAAATATATAGTGGACCATACCACCCTAATAACTTTCCTGTAGCATGCGACATCATATCTACTTGTATATAATGATTTCATTTCTTGAGCAATCCTTTATCCCTAGCATTTACATGTAGTTTACCACACAACCCATAAAATGCACACAGACATTTCCAATGCTATAACTCTCACTAACTGTTATCAGTACAGATAACGTAATTGAAATGTCTGCACTTTTTGCTCTCCTATGTCACTTAGTGCTTAGTGTATCATTATAGCACTGTTATAGAAGGTGCAGGAAGATAAGATAGTTTGAATTGCTGTCCTTCAGTCCATGGCCAATAGAGAAGGCCATATCAATTTATTTTGTTGAATCTCAGACTTTCACAGTAAAAAATTCAGCAAGAGGACAAGATACTGAAACCGAGGGCTGGAAGGAAACTTGAATATAACTGTATTGTATAACTGTTCTAAAGTAAGGTACAGGCCTTGTGTTTTAAGACTTCAAGTGCAGCTTAATGCATAGGTGTGGTCTTACCTTTAATCAATCAATCAATTAATCAATCAAATTTTGTAAAACAAGGTTTTAGCAGCCAGAGGCGGAAGTGTGTCTTGTTGTACATGGATATAAAGCCTTAATTCAACAATAATGATTACGTAAGAACACTAAAACTTGATTATACAGTTTTCTTGACAGAGTTATAAGACACTTAGCACACCAGGTAGAGTTGTAGGAAGAAGACAATACTTCTGTAGGTCTCTGTAAGTCATACATATCCTCATTGTCCAATATTGGGGTCAGGTTAGAGCCTCAGTCAATATTCACTGGCCATGTAAGATTCAGAGATAGTGCAGCTTATAAAACTGGTCAGTACCCTACGGAATTGGAGAGTCAAGGGCCAGAAGGTCCGAATTCTCCTGGGGAATTAGTTGTAAGGCAGTCTGCAACTGCAAGGCATGCGGCAATCTATTGTCACCTACACTAGCACTAGGTAACTAATGAGGATGTGTTCAGCACCAGGGATAGCAACTAAAAAAGTAAAACTTGTGGCGGTGTTAAGTACCAAGGACAGGTGTGTTGGGCTGTGTGTGGATGGTGTTCAGCACCAGGACAGGTATGTTCACCTTTGTGTGTGTGGTGTTCAGCACCAAGGACAGGTGTGTTTGGCTGTGTGTGGATGGTGTTCAGCACCAGGGACAAGTGTGTTTGGCTGTGTGTGGATGGTGTTCAGCACAAGGGACAGGTGTGTTTGGCTGTGTGTGGATGGTGTTCAGCACCAGGGACAGGTGTGTTTGGTTGTGTGTGTGGATGGTGTTCAGCACCAAGGACAGGTGTGTTTGGTTGTGTGTGTGGATGGTGTTCAGCACCAAGGACAGGTGTGTTTGGTTGTCTATGGATGGTGATGCCTTCAAATTCTTTGAATTACAGTCTAAGCTATTCATACTTAAAGACCTCTCTACAATCTCTACAATGGTCTAAGATACAGCGATTACTCACGGATGTTTTGAATGACATCCATCACTCTTCTTCAGCATCACTAGAATGGACTTGCAGAACAGGTAAGTACAGGTACATCAGATGTACCTGGAAAGGTCTTTCATACCCTGAACCGCCATTTACAAAGCCCAGGTTGACATTGCATATACCGGAAATGTCTCTCTGTAAATACCCAAGCAGATTGAAAAGACTTTTGTTAAAAAGATACAGCACCAATGCAAAATGCCTTTGTGCCATTTTGTGGCCATTAGTGGGTTCAGAGTGACTAGAAATGATGCATTTGGAGAGCCTCCCAGTGTTATCTCATAACAACAGACACTTCTTTGCTACAGTATTTTCACTCAGAAAGTATCATAAAGGTTGAAAGGAATGGACTGTCCCTATGACTTGTGATAAGTGGACTTTTTTTCTCAGAAGAAGGAGTAGAAGAGCAAGAAGAGTATAATGTAGTGCTACTGTCTATCTTGTTTCATGGACAGACCTTTACTAACTCTCTGCACCTAAAAAGTCAAATTCGTGATCTCGAACTAGTTTGGCTCAAATGGACTCACAGGACAGTTGAGCTAAACTTCCACTAGGTATGACAGAGAAGACAGATGCTTATGTAACTACAATCCTACATGTAGCTTTGTTTGACATGTACATCCGTAATGAACAGTGAAACATGGCTTAACATCCTGTTCTAAGGACTATCAAACTTTACAGGAGATATCGTTATTGGGCCAACTACTCTCTCTTCTTAGCCAGGGGTTGAATTGTGACGAGCTTACAATAGACGGGGCTAGATCGCAAGGGTCTGGAGCGGCTGCCATTTGGCACTAACTTAGTTGAACTCAATACGACTGCCACAAAGGTCTGGAGTGGCTGCCACTTGGATCTAATTCAGGTGACCTGACAATATGACTGTCTTAAGGGTCTGGAGTGGCTGCCATTTGGCGATTACTCAGGTGACCTCAATACCACTGTTGTGAGGGTCTTGAACGGTTGCCATTTGGCACAAACTTAGTGTGCATGTTAGATGACACAGTTGGGATTCAAACTCACAACTTGTTGATCCACAGGTCAGGTCCCTTACCACTAGACTACGTCAACATGCAACAGTTGGCAAGAGCTAGTCTCTAGAGGTGCAGGAAGACAGATGAAGATATATGTATGATATATATACAAGCCAAGGAGTGCCACAATCAATCTTAAACCAAGGTAGAGAAGAGCGGTAGCTTGATTATGATTGGTTGACCACTTCAAAAAAGTTATACAGCAGTCTGCATCTTCTTTAATACCCCCCTCACATTATATACGATCTTCGGACGTACTTCGCGATCGCAGGAAGGTCGGCTGATTTTAAGATCTTAAGATGGTCTTGCGTATTTTTTGCCCAAAATCTGTCCCCCTCACATATAAGCGAGCCTCGTGCGATCGACGGTGATCGGTCTATGATAATAAACCTCCCATGACCTCTTGCACGCGGACAAGGGAACACAAAACGTTCCTCAAAAAAGGCAAGAGATCAATAAATGTTGCTTATTTTGCTGTCGGAATCTTTTCAACCAATAAATGGAATGCGCGGGCATAATAGAAATGACACAAGAAAGGAAAGTGTGTCAAAAAGCCAGCCTAAATACTGCCACAGGGGCCACAATGCTAGAATTACCCTCACATTCCCAGAAATTCAATATTTGTAAACAATCGGAAGCCGGGTGAACGTCCCCCGAACATCGCCCGACTAACGGGCGTTCGCCATTCGATTTGCGCTCGATGATTAATAACAATGTCTGTGCTCGCCTATTGGTCTTCAATCGTTGGATTGACGCAAGACTATTGACCGATACCTTTGCGAGGTACGCACGATTTGCACGCACGATCTGCGACTCGGTAACGAGCTCTGCGATCTCGGAGATCTCCTGCGACTTGTCGCTTATGTTAAAAACATGTTTTGCTGCACCGCGACCGTCGTAAGACTCCTGAAAATTGCCGGCGATCCCTAAAAATTGCAAGATGATCGTGAGAACACCGGACGTCTTACTCACAAAAATGTCATTTAGAGCTTGTAAACTAGTCTTCCGATCGAATCGCGCCTAATGTGAGGGGGGTATAAGGAAGACTGGGAATCTCTTCCTTGAAAAGGCTTTATTGTTTGAATGCCAATGTAAGCCATTCATATCTAAAGACCAATCAATCTTTACAACTGGATAAGATACAGAAATTACCTACGGATGTTTTGAATGACATCCATAACTCCTCTTCAGCATCAGTAGAATAAACTGGCAGAATAGGTCACTACCAGTACATAAGATGTGACTGGAAAAGACTTTTATACCATACAAATGGAATTTGACAAGGGCAGGACAATTATCAATAAAAATATAAGTACACTGTACAATAAAAACTGTTCTGTTGTTTTGCAAAATTTTCTGTAGTAAGTCTCATACTGGCCTCTTGTTGGTAGTTCCTTTTTTCTAACTCAGAAGTTTCCCTCAGAAGTTAGCAGTCTGTGTCCTCCAACTTTGTGCAGAAGTGACCGAACAACGGCACTTCCTGGCGCACTGTTGCCCTCCGGGCCTTCTCAGTCCCTAACCAATTTCTCGTTACATTGATTTGCGACCATTGATTTGCCGTCGACAATGATCACATTGGCCTTGGGAACTTTGTCGCGCTGGAGTCAATAAAAACTTCTGGGGACAGGATGACATGATTCATATCGCTTCTTATCTGGGTGAAATATGCTGCATATTTGGCGAGGTAAAAATCCATATGCCGATATCGAACAGGGAGTTTGTCACTAGTGATGGATGTGTGCTCTTCAGGGTTCGGCATCTTTGGGTAGTTGTCAGGTTGCCGGTGACCTCACGGTGCATAATTGGTGATGGTAAGAGAAAAATTGGTAAGTACTATGATCGTACTCCTGAGGCCGCAACAATAGATTTATTTCTCTGATATTTTTGTGTAAAATCTAAGGAAGAGGACATCCTAAAAACAGGGCAGGGAGGAACTACATTGTGTGACAGGGCGCAGAATTCCTCCTCATATTCTGTTTTCTAATGGTCGTTTTCCAATCTTGCATTATTTTCTGAAAAAGTACATCATTGTAAGTCATAAAAACTCTATGTGATTTTAGGTGACTGCCCAACTGCCGCAATAGTTTCACTTATAGAAATCAGAGCTATTCAGCTGAAAGAACTACCCATAATCAGTATCCAAGATTGATAAATAAAGAAATAACAAAGGTGAAGACAAGAAAAAAATATCACCTTATCCATCATCTCTGTTATAACATGTCATGAAAAAGATAGCACAGGTTGGAGGAAAATGTCATGAAAATGTCATCAAAAGATCTTCTCTACAACATCAATGATGGTAAACATTATTGAATCACAGCAATGATGACCTACAGATGTTTGGATGGATGCATATCAGTGCTTGCCTACTGTTCCATAGAGCTATGTTACTGCAGATTACATACCTGTTCAAATTAGGATGAAGCCAAACTGCAAGTTATCGCCTTAGTAGTCCTGAATTTGATGTGTCATGATCAGAGATTCCATCTTTGCTAGATCCAAATGCTATATAATATAGCTAGCCTCTGTGTCCCAACAAAGCTAAAGGTGTTAAATTCTATGGCATATGGTGGTGCCCATCTCTATTTCAATAGATCTTGGGCCACACAACTTTGGGCAATCACTATAGAATGGGGCTAGCCCATTGGTAGTAGTGTGTATTAAACTACCATGTTAATCTTTACCTATTGCTGATTTTAGTGCTAAGCAGAGAAAGCAGCATGTATCATCTTTGGTATGACTTGACCGGGATCTAACCTATACACTATGGAATGAAACACTCTACGCATTTGGCCACTTCACCAATTTTTAGATAGAGGCACAGGCAATTGCCATTGCCATTATCAAGCCAAACTGCAGCAATTGGATAAATGCCAACATCGATTTCCAGACAGGATACGTGAAATGTAATGGGTGGAACAAATTAACCTATCTTCGGTCATAATCAAGTTAAGACGGTCCCAGAGAGAGAATAAGATAAATGATTGGAAGAAAAGCGGCCGACCTTAACCTTCGTTGCAGCATGGGTACACAGGAAAGGCGGATGAAAATATTTTGAGATAGCCAGGCCACACCAATTGTATTTGTTGACCCTTGGAACTGTCGCTCTTATATTTCCAATGTTGAAAAATGGGAATTTATAGTTACTAGTACTACAGAGTAACTAGTAACCATACTGTAGGGAAAATCGTAAGGTAGCAAAAAGCCCAACTTGAGAAACCGATAAAAATATCTAGAGATAGGCAGGCAGCCCGTAGGCTACACCGATTTTATTTGTCGATTCCCAGATTTTTCGCTATTATATTTCTAAAGTTGAAATTAAAAGAGTCAATGCTCCCATTCACAAAATTCATGGTCACTCAAGTACTACAGCGTGTTGTTGGGAGGGGAAATGGTAAGGTACATGTAGCAAAAAGACCAACTTGAAAAATTTCTGTTATTCTAAATATGCTATGCATGCCTCTCTCTACACACCACAGAATTTTGGCAAAAGTTTTCTTCGAATGTTTTTTGTCCTGTCTGTTCATTTTTTTTAGAAAAAAAATCCAAGAAATATCAGACGAAATCAATGAAGGTTAGACATCCAGGTAATAAGATACGCCAAATAACAATAACTCAAGCAACTGGATATGATTTTGGAAATGACCAGACATTTCAGATAACATCCTTTATGTCATGGCACTGAAAAGATCTTGTTGGAGAGCAGATCCTAACTACGTATTGATATGCAAAGAAGAAAGACAATTAAACTGAATTGATATGGCCTGCTTTCTTATTCTAGTTGTGAGAAACAGCAAACTATATTGGTGTGCCCAGCTAAAGATAAAGTTTGGATACACAGGCAGAAAATTGGAGTATTGGCAGCAGTTGATTTTTGTATGTCCTGTAGAAGAGATAATGCAGGAGCCTGACAGGGCAATATTGACCATGAGTGTTGGCAGTGCTTTTCCAATACGTCCTAGTCAACAGCAGCGTTAGACATCACGCTGCCAAACATTGTTGCGGAACAGCAATAGTTTTCCTTATCAAATCAAGACCAGTCTGATGTTGAGGTTTTCTGTGGAAGCATACAATATGGTGTGGTGGGGTTGTGTGGCTTAACTGGAGGGTGACTGGCCCAGAACCCTGAGGTCCTTGGTTTGAATCTCGTTGTGCTACTAAAAGAAAGCGGGCCCAGATACATGTAGATGACTTAAATAGATGACTGTGCATGCTAACCAAACTGCTTTCATCATCAGGGAATTTTACTTGATATTGTCTATGTTGCTGCAAATGTCTGTAAATGATATATTTGACACATTTGAATGAAATTCCCCAAACAAAGGAGCAGATGTTCCCAACCTGACTGGTAAGCTGATTTTTTTCACGCACGAGTATTGAAGAGCAATTGCCACAATCATTGTGTTGTGATATACAGAAACTTTTGCCTGCATATGTGCAATCACCTGGCTGCTCATTGGAAGTTCACATTTGCAAATGCCGAGTTCTACAACACCAGTCGGGTTCTGGCTCTATTATGCATGGATTAGAGTGATGACACCAACAGTTTGTAAGCAAAATACCCCCTATGAGTATGACAAAAGAAGTTTTTGTGGTTGAAAGTCATTGATTGTGTAGTATGGACTTTCAAAAGATGAACTTGTTTTTCTGTACAGCAACGTCCTCGGCGCTGAAGTTTTCTCCAATGCATCATTTACAGGAAGATCATCAAAGGCAAGTGGAGAAAGTTTCTCAAGTCTCTCATGGCTAAGACGCTAATGGCTCGCACACAGTTCAGTAAGCAACGCCTCGAGGGGAGAGGAACTAAATGGCCCGACATCAAAGGAGAGTTACTCTGGAAGTTTTTCCGATACTTGGTTCCAAAGACTGCATCAGACACACAGGCTTGAATGTTACATGGAGTGATGTGAGAAATTGTTTAGACATAGTCTTCTTGATGATGACAGAGTTGTGTTGTTTATCACTTTCATCTACTATATTGATATTGGTTGGCCATTACTGCCCAAGAACAGTTCAGTAAGTAACACCTCAACGGGGGTGGAAACTAAATTGTTTGGCATCAAAGGATAGCAACTATGAGAGGTTCTCTGATACTTGGTTCCAAAGACTGTGGCAGACATACTGGCTTGAATGTTACAGGCAGTTATGTGTGAAGTTGTGTAGTAGACACATCCTTGCTGATGATGATATACTTGTTGTTAAACTTTCATTTATTATCTTTTTATTGGTAGGCCACGACTGCCCAAGAACACAGTTCAGTCAGAAACACCTCAACAGGGGAGGAAAACTAAATGGTCTTCCATCAAAGGAGAGGAACTCAGGGAGGTTTTTCCCGATACTTGGTAGCAGACTGACTTTGATCTTACAGAGGGTGATGTGACTGATTGATGTATGTCTAGAGCTGTGCAGACATGTCCTTGGTGCTGATAATGGAGTTGTCATTTACATTTCATTTACTATTTATTTACTCCGTTACTTGGCTGTGAAAGACAGAATATCACACGAAATGGTCTGCGGTCAAAGGAGGAGAACTTAGTAAGGTTTTCCAATACGTTCTCTGATACGCTGGCAGACAGATTAACTTTGATCATACAGAGGGTGATGTGACAGATTGATGCATGTCTAGAGCTGTACAGACATGTCCTTGGTACTGATTTTGGATTTGTTATTTATATTTCATTTACTATTTATTAAGAGAACTAAAGGAGGTTTTTTGATACTTGGTTGAAAACAAGCTGACAGACAGATTGACTTTGATCTAACAGAGGGTGATGTGACTGATTGATGTATGTCTAGAACTTTGCAGACATGTCCTTGGTGCTGATTTTGGATTTGTTATTTACATTTTATTTACTATCTATTTACTCAGTGGCTTGGCTGTGACAGACAGAATATCAGGACTAGCCAACCAGCCAGCGACTATTGGGCCTCATCAGTTTGATATTATGGTTCCTGGGTTTGAAAAATAATGGTTGAGATATCGAAATTGTCTAGGTAAGATCTTCTGGCAATTAAAGTTGAAATGATGGGAAAAAATCATTCTGAAGGTCTGCAACAGTCAGTTATACTGTCTGGTAAATGAATTCAGACACACTTGTAGGAGTGCCTTACACTACTGGGATTCTGACCAGTTTTATCCTTGTTGTTGTACTATACTATCCAGCCACAATGTACCAATTTGAGTAATGAGGCTGTTGTATCATGCTCATGGCACCTCCTTAAACACTGGACCCACACTGATGTCCCTTCTAAAAGACTCTGCAGGTCCAAATAGGACGCCCTTCCCCGGATTCAAACCAGGGTCTCCCAGTTACCAAGTAATTGGGAACCATGAGCTCAACTGTGAAGCTGCTACCAATGCACTGAGCTACAGGGCTGTACTTTACCAGAATAGTTCAGTTCCCTCCCTGCTGAAATCTTGGCCCCGTGCGGCAAATCTCATATCTAGCACAAACAAGCCAATTACCGCAATCCTTAAGGGACCCCATGAATCGGAAATGGAGATGGCACAGATCCAAATGGCGGCAGAACTTATTAAGAGCGCCGAATTACAGTCACAGACGGAGATTTCTTGTAAACGCACTTCGGATGTGTCGTAAATTTCTTTTAAGTACTTTACATTAGAAGGTGAAGGTAATAGACAGCAGCATTTTTCTTTGACTTAGTGGAGTAGGGTGGGAGGCTATGGTTGTATGTCTTTCTTTTCTCCATCCAGTGTGCTATGCACAATTAAGGGAAGTTTAGGGATCCATGCCAAGATGAAAAGGTTAAGTAAGGACGCTGGAAGTGACCAGTAATTTATGTAGGGATGTATGGCTTTTGTGCTCAAATCAGGTTATAAGATATGCAATACAAAATTTACTCATTTAAAAGCAAACGGACAGATTTTGTTAATGGTCAGACATTTCAGATAGCATCCACTAGCCTTCACCTACGGCTGGCAAATGACATATGCTGCAGACACTATGGATTTGAGACATGAAATTCAATCTTCTTCTATCCATTATGAACTATAACTTGACCCAATTGACTATATCCTGACTTTTCAATATACAAGCGGACAAGAACCTTTAGGCGATGTTGAAACAGACGCCGCACCTGTTGACAATGATAAATGCCCATGTTTTATCTAGTTTCCCCACTCTATAGTCGCTATGTAAACCAAGGCATACTCCTTTATTCTAAAGGTTAAATGATGCTCCAAACCAGCAGTTAATTGATTGCTGGCCCAAACTTTCCTTTGGTGCTGGTCAAGTCCTTGATCCGAGGAGAGCACCTCGTTTGTCAAGACTAGCGGAGATCTAAAGAAGCTTTCTCCTCAATTTCTTTCTACACACTGATGCCTGGGGCAGTCTCAAGCAAGACTGGAAAGTGAATGTGTTGCTCCACTTTTGGAGCAAAGATGTCCCACTTTAAACAGAAGTTAAACTTGTCTGTTTTTGTTTTGCACTAAAACCCATACCAACCTCGTTTGTCAAGCCTAGCGGAAATCTAAGGCAGCTTTCTCCTCAATTTCTTCCTACACACTCTGATGCCTGAGGCAGTCTCAATACTGGAGAATGAATGAACGCGTTGCTCCACTTTTGGAGCACAGATGTCCCACTTTTCTTCTTACTTTTAAATGGGAATCTTATTTAACTTTTGTTTTGTGCTAAAGCCCACACCATCGAGTCTAAATAAAGGCACAAACAAACAAACAAACAATCTTATTTACTTTGAGTGGCATCATGTGGCGCAATCAGTAAGGTGTTTGGCCAAAACCCAGAGGTCCGTGGTTCAAAACCGCTGATGTGCCCCAATGTTGTGTACTTGGGATAGCTACTTTATACAACTTTCCTCACTTCACTCAGGTGTAAATTTGTACCTAGCTTTAGGTTAGGACTGTTCCTTGGATAGGACATTAAATGGAGATCTTGTGTTTGGGAGAGCCAACCTTCAAGCCCATAAAAGTATATAAACAGATTAGATACATGAAAATCTTAATATGTATTTCGTTCTCAGACATTTTTTCACCAACAATTCAGCAAGAGGCCAACGTGGAAGCAAAGGGATAAAAGGACAAATAAACTCAGACTTTATCATCTGGCATGTCATTCATCTAATACTAGTAATTTTCCTCCTACACAGTTGCTCTCACTCAATCATGTCCAACTCCCATGCAAGTACTAAATGAAATAATAGTGAAACTGCTGAAATTGTTGCGGGTTAACCAGCATTGGTGTTCCTAAAATGGAGGATTAAACTGTGAACGTAAAACAAATGAGGGGATCTTTGTGGTCAATGAAGACAAAAATGGGAACTTAAAACTCTTAAAGGAGGACTCTAAAGTTGCAAAGGGCCTTCTGATGTCACTGAAGGTGAGTGAAAGCAATAGAGCTGCTAACAATGTAGGATCACACGGTGAATTGACAACAAATGAAAGGATGTTGGCTGTGAATCAAGACAAAATGAGAACATTAGAACGTAATAAGATAATTCCAAAAGTTCCTGTCGTGCAGATAGGATTCAAAAACTACTTGTTGGGAGGATTCCAAAGTTACCAGTTTGTTGTATGGAGGATTCAAAAGTTGTTGGGAGAATGCCAAAGTCATTAAAGGTGTATGGAGGAGACACAACATTGGAAGGTTGCCTAACCTTGTGAGTAACACAATCATTGTGGCCCAAGGCAATGCCAATAGGTCAGAAGAGACAATTTGCCAGGATTGGAAAAATTGATGACGTTGTATCTAACAGGATTTCAGATGAAGAGCTCCTGAGAATGAAACCAATAGGGAATTAGAGCAAAAAGAGTAACCATTTAGATTCTTTTTAAACTGTGTTTGCTAGCATAGGATGCCAACAACGAAGCCCCAGAACAATGAAAATTACACAATGTGAGAGATGGAAGTCAGAATAAATTGTATAGTAAAGTATAAAGACTTCTCCAAGAACTTGCCAAGAAAGTTTCTACATTGAAAGAACCACCATGAAGGGACTGCCATATGTTCCCATGTGTTTATGTTCCAAGTCTTCCAACACACCTTAGTCAGGGTTAGCAAGTTTTCATTTATAAGGTTAATATCCAGTTAATAGGTTCATACATTTGTGTCTAGAGAGAGATTGTATGCCACAGTTGCTACTCAGATGCAATGTTGATCAAAGAAGAAAAGGGAGACTCAGCAGGTATAATTAGCTTTGGATACCAGGCTATATACAATATGCACATTATGTTCTGCAGCTGGGTAGGTAATGTTAGGGTTAGGTTAGAAGGTGTCAGACCATCGGAGGTGTAACCAATCCACTAGGGGTTTGAAAATATTGATGCAGTGGTATGACGGTAAAGTTAATTTAAAGCACTTCTCAGAACCCATCCCAAGAAAACTTCAAAGACTTCTCAGAACCCCTCCCAAGAAAGTTATAAAGGCTTCTCAGATCCACTCCCAAGAAAGTTTCAAAGACTTTTCAGAACACTTCCCAAACAATTTTCAAAGAGTTCTCAGAACCCTTCCCAAGACATTTTCAAAGACTTCTTAGAACCCCTCCCAAGAAAGTTTCAAAAGACTTCTCAAAACCCTTCCCAAGAAAGTTTCAAACAACAGAAGATGCACCACAGGTGGGATAACTGATGCAGCGGAACTCCAGGTGACTAGGCGCCGAGAACGGGATCAATACCAGGATTAGAGCAAGGGGTCCCGCCGACTAGATCCCGGGAGAGATTAAGCCGTTGCCGTGGCAACCAGCAGGTGTCAGGATTAGGGCCTACCCGGGGATGAGTCGGATTAAGTAAGATGGATAATGCGACAGATTTGCCTTTTATGAGCAGTCGGCTGGTGGTAAGAAGCAATTTCAGGAGGGACACCTCTGGCCTCAATTTGGATTTGGGGGTAAAACCTTTTTTCGGTCTTTTGTTTTCAAAGCCAGTTGTATTAACAACAGGGTACTGCAAATGTCAAACCTATTTGAGAAAAAGACTGCAGCAAAAAAGATACTATTTGACAAGAGCTGCTGCAATACTTTTTAAAAATTCATCAATGAACATTACTGGTGGCTTATCCTGATTATCTCATTCTTCAACTGACACATTTTTGCATTCCAGTGGTTATAAAAGACACACTATGTTCCGTACAGGCAGGTTCATTTTACAGACACTACAGGAGGGATTTTGGCAGTGATAGGTAACAGCGATTTTGACAGTCACAGGTAACAGCAAACACCTGCTTTATATCTTATTTTATAAGTGGTCCAAAACCGAAGCTCTGTGCTCATTTTCACCTGAGTGACAAAAGTAACAACCTAATTTTTTTTAATACTTAAATATGCATGTCTTTCGTCTGATACGGATTATTCATGTAAGTCAAGGACACCACTGTAAAAAAAGTGCAAAGTCACAGAGCTTGTCTACCTTATCTAATCAATTCTAAAAAGAAAACAGAATTACAATAAATGCTGACAAGCATCTTGCTGGGAGATGGATACATTCATAAGCATACCTTGACTTTAAAGTAATCCCATAATTATTTTCAAACCTCTAGCTGAAGAAAACAAAAAACAATAAATGCAAACAAGCACCTAGCTGTGAGATGAATACACTTGTAAACGTACCTTGACTTTTACGTAAACCATAATCATCATATTGAAACCTCTGTAAAGCGGTAAACACTGTGATACGTACTGGCATAAAGAAAACGATGATAAAAATAATACAATAATTGCAAACAAGCACCTAGCTGTGAGATGGATACATTTATGAATGTACCTTGACTTTTACGTAAACCATAATCATTATTTTGAAACCTCTGTGAAGCAGTAAACACTGTAATGTGTACAGGCATGACATCCCCAAAGACCCACGTGCGTGCAGGTGCACTGTTATTTGCTTTTGTTTGTTACCCATCACATCAGCAAACATAATTACTTTCACGACTCCCCTGCTGGAATGCAGATGAATCTCCCTGTAGGACACTGTGTGGTTTGTTTATCTGTAATAATCACATCATCATAGGCCTTAATGGAGGAATGTAATTCAGTTTATGGGCCACAGAGACTTCATGATACCATGACCAATGATACATGTTAATCATCAATTTTGATGTAATATTGTAGTAATATAGGATTAGGCTATTCTTTTAATTGAAATGTGAAATTCAATTTGAAAACAAAGCCTGAGGGCTTTTCCTTGGTACATCCATGTTTACAGTATGTTAGGCAACACCAATGTTACATGTTAGTTATTGATGTTGAAGTAGTAATATAAGATTATACTATTCTTTTGATTGAAATATGAATTTGAAAACAGAGCCTAAGGGCTGTACCTTCAGTTGGTAGACACAGAGTTTTTTTTCATGGTTCTCCTGTCAATTTGTCAGATGAGCAGGTAGACAGGCATTTACCTGTTTTGCCTGACCTGCACATGACTTTTTATGGTGAAGGAGGGGTGTGCAATTCCTTCTCCACCCTCTCGTCTACCTGAGCACTAAGGCCCCGTTCATGATGCAATAATTCATGCGGATGCATCCGCATTTTTGGCCGATGCGGATAAATTTCTCATCATGAATGCTCCGAAACGGATTTGATGCGGATTTTTCGGGACCACCTCGGGAGGTGGATTTGAAACGGATTTTTTAAATCCGCATTTGCGAATTGTTATCATGAACGCAAATGCGGCGTGAATCCGCATTACATCCGGGTACCGCGGGGTCATAGCGCGGGGAATTGGAATGTTTTAGCTGTTACTGTCATCGTGAAATCTTGTTATGGCCGATTGCGTTCCCTTCCGTGGTTACACACTATTTTGTAGAAAAACAACACCCAGAAGAGCCGGGGAAGGGAAATTCCCGCCATCTTGAGCACTGTTCCTGACCTCAACCTCTGACCTCTAAATGAGAAATGCAAAATCATCCGGATCTGAAACGGTTTGCTCGTGGCCATCGTGAACGCAAAATATAAACCGTTTGCATTCGGATCGTGGTCGGATGTAAGCACATGCGGATACATCCGCATGGATTTTTGCATCATGAACGGGGCCTAAGTCTCACAGGGACAGAACTGTATAACACGTGTGAGACACAGATACAGGCAAGTGAATATACATGATGTAAGCTGCAACATTTACTCCCTTTCTGTTATCTTCTTCCCCAGCAAAATCTTTATTCTGAAACATCTGAGAGCCATTAGGAATTGGTAAGACTTAGCTTCCATATGAGCCTAAGGGTTTATGTGGAACTAGTTATGCAACAGTTGAAGACAATGAAAAGTGAATCTTTATTTTAGTTATCCAAGAGCCAAGGAGTTGGTTTAACCTTGGCTTCCGTATGAGCCTAAGGGCTTGTTTGTAGGGTTAGTTATGTAACAGTTGAAGACATGATAAGTGAATCTTTATTTTAAGTTATCCAAGAGCCAAGGAGTAGTGTGGCCTTGGCTTTCATGTGAGCCTAAGGGCTTATGTGAGATTAGTTATGCAACAGTTGAAGACAATGATAAATGAATCTTTATTTTAGTTATCCAAGAGCCAAGGAGTTGGTATGACCTTGGCTAAGGGCTTATGTGGAATTAGTTATGCAACAGTTGAAGACAATGATAAGTGAATCTTTATGTTAGTTATCCAAGAGCCAAGGAGTTGGTTTGGCCTTGGCTTCCGTATGAGCCTAAGGGCTTGTATGTAGGGTTAGTTACGTAACAGTTGAAGACAACGATAAGTGAATCTTTATTTTAGTTATCCAAGAGCCAAGGAGTTGGTTTGGCCTTAGCTTCTGAATGAGCCTTGGGGCTTAGTGAAAAAGTTTAAACTTTGTTCCAACACAAAGGGGAGAAACTCACCATAAATTTTCAGTCAACAACTCTGACCTTTGTCAGATGAAAGACTCACTACACTGAGGTTCCGGAAGTTGGATGACGTCAGGCAGCAGCGAGTCATAAATGGCAGGAAGACAAAACCTGCCACTGTCACGATTCAGATAGGGTTGATGCGCCCTAATGTAAGAGCCATAGGGCTTATGTTGAATTAGTTATGTAACAGTTGAAGACAATGACAAGTGAAACTCTGTGGGGTGTGCTGCCCTTGAGGGAATCCAAACTGAGAGGAATAGCCCCTTTAGGTTTCAATTGATTCATAGGGCAAGTTCTAGTGATATAAGCCCACACCAATCTCATTTGTTGGTTCTCAGAAAAAATCAAAAATACACTGAAGAAAGCCTGGAGGGGAAGTTTGTTCCTTTTTACACAGTTTTAGGGGGAGAAAACAATAATATCACTTCAAGGAGTATTTTTCTAGGTTACGAGATATTCTTATCTCCCCAGCTGTTAATGTTATCTAGTATCATTCCTTTAATAGCATTTGGAAATCTCTTTCAGGCATCCCCTAATGTGTTTTTATCTACTTTGCCTGTCAAAGACCCAATTTCCCCCATCAATACCAAGCTATCACTACACTTGGTGGCTTGATTGCTATGTCTAATGTTCAAATCAGACAATTAGCAGTCTCTGAATGTGTCTAAACTACAGTGTGTGATAAAAGCCAACTATCAGCACACTGATCACTCTTTTGTCAATGATGAGACATGGAAATTTCCTTATAAAATCAGCCAAGACCATTTCACAGAAGTCAAGTCAAGTGAGTGCATCCATTCTTGTTTGAGTAAGTGTTGCTGCGTGCAATACACCCTGAAGCATTTGGGATACTAAGTGCTTTCTACTTGTCCTGATTATTCATAACAACCACAAATTACAATTGTAGAAATATCTCGATTGCAAATTCATACTCCCAAATTAATTACGACCATAAAAAAAGAACATGAATATGCCAGTGTCCTTTGAATTGAAAAATGTATCATTCCACTCATAGGTCTTATGACAACAGTTAGTTAGTTAAAATAGTCCAAACAAATTTTAAGTTGAAGCTCAACAACACATACTTATTTGCTAACTTTGATGAATAGCAAAAAAAACTACTGCTGCCCACTAATAGCTTTTCCATCATCTTGTTTGCCACATTGCTAGTCTCATTTCCTGAGAGAGTGAGGTTTTCACGTGGTCACCTTGCCTTTGGTAAGTTTAGTATCTGTAAGTTCAGGTGTAATTTTCCCCTTGGCCAGATGGCATTGTCTGGAGGTAGCGTCTTTATTATTGAACTTCCTGCAAGGGTAGCACTGTTTCTTGGAACTTTCTGCAAGGTAAGTGATTTTTCTTGGAACAGGATGTCTTGAGTGAAAGATAAGTGCTTGTGCAAGGTAAATCACTCGACCCAGTGGGAAAGCATGCCTGTGTAGGGTACTTATATTGAGTCCCTCAAACTAGTTGGAAAGTACTTGGCGTTTTATCTCTAAGGTTGCACAGTTGAAACTTGTAGAAATGTGAGGAAGGGCTTGTCTATTTGGAGTGTGTCAAGAAGTTAAGATTGCTAGCGGAGTGAAAGGAAGTCACTCAAGCATAGGGATAAGTCATCTTGAAGCAATTCTTTCTTGTGTTTTCAGCTGAAACTTGTAGAAATGTGAGTGATGCTTGTCTATTTGAAGACTCTCAGAAGGGCTATACTCAAGAAGTTGTTTGCTATAGGAGAGAAAGGAAGTCACTCAAGCATAGGGATAAGTCATCTTGAAGGAATTCTTTCTTGTGTTTTTAGCAAACTTCTAGAAAGGTAAGGGAGGCGAGTCTATTTGGATAGTCTCAGAAGGGGTATACTCAAGACGTTTAGATTGCTGTAGGAGTGAAAGGAAGTCACTCAAGCATAGGGATATATCATCTTGAAGCAATTCTTTCTTGTGTTTTTAGCAAACTTATAGAAAGGTAAGGGAGGCTAGTCTATTTGGAGAGTCTTAGAAGAAGGGCTATACTCCAGAAGTTACGATTGCTAGAGGAGTGAAAGGAAGTCACTCAAGCATTGGAGATAAATCATCTTGAATTCACTCCAACATGGGGGATAGAACATCTTTGGTGCATTGACAGTCATATACATGTAACAACAGATTAATTACAACATGTTCTGAATTTGGCTGTAGAGAAAGCAAGAAAAAATGTGTTAATTATAACATCTTTCTATTGTTTGTAGCAAAGTTGGCTTTAGCGCAACAGTGTCTACATGTCTTTGAATGATCATAGTCTTGTCTCCTCTTAGACTTTAATATTGCATTATATATGGCAGTTGCAATAGAAAGTATCCTCCTGTAGGACTTGTGCCGTTTCATATTGCCAGGACTGGCTAGCCTATTGGATCAGACATATCCTGAAGACGATGTTCAAACCTGTACCCCACTTTCCTCCTTAATCAAATCTTACACTCCAGGCAAGATGTAAGGCATGACGTATGTCTTAGACTTCTGTCTTCTGTCGAGAGTTTGAGATTAGCAAATCAATCTTGCAGACTTGCAAAGATATGAGGCTCTTTAAAGTACGGCTTGAATGATGTTCTTCATATCCTGCTGGTGAGAGATTTATTGTGTAGGTGTACCGGAGCTGGATAGCCCCAAGATGTTTTCCTTATTGCATGGCAACGGTTTTTTATATGGTGCTGTGAAATGATGTGTGGTCCTGTCTATGGTGCTGATGTTGAAGGACCTACCTTCTGCTTGGTCCCAGTCTTAGTGGAAACTCAAAAAGTTTTCCAGTATTCCCTGTTGCAAGACAAGAGTCTATTTCTGGTGCTGTGAAGTGATGTGTGGTCCTGTCCATGGTGCTGATCCTGATGGGATTACCTTCTGTTTGGTCACAGTCTTGGTGGAAACACCAAAAGTTTCCTAGTTTTCCCTTTTTTAAGACAAGAGTCATTTTCTAGTGCTGTGAAATGACTTGAGGTGCTGTCCATTGTTCTGATCCTTGTGCTGCTGGGATTGCCTTCTACTTAGAGAAACCTCCACAGTTTTACAGCTATCTTCTTATGGTACTGTGAAATAATTTATAGTCCGGTCCATGATTCTGAATTTGGTTATGTCAGAATTGCTTTCTGCACTATTGTCTTCCTGAAACCTCCAAATATTTTACACTTCCCAGGCTTAAAACTATTCTGTTTTAAAACATGGGTCAATGGAGCATTAAAGTTGTAACTCTTTGCTCTAAATGTTAAGTCTGTCACTGGGGGAAAAATAGTGCATGCTTTGGCCAGTATGACTGTTCTGTCTATGAACTACTACATGTAGTAGCTCCTAATGCCCTGTCCAAACAATATGACTGATAGTTCTAACACACTGTTCACTTACCCCAAGGACAACTGAGCTTTATTACAACAGGGAGTCTTGCTTTGTTGGGCTGGATCCCACCTTATCCCAAGTGTGCTCCAGGAGTCTAAGGGGATTACTGATGTAGACAGCACATATATAGTGATAGATGGTAGCACTTAGATCAAATAACCTTCAATAAGGTGTAAGATAGCAATTTTATGAAGTATGAAATGACAAATGAAAAAGCAGCATGGGGGCTCAAGCCAATAATCTACCTAGAAGTAATATGAATACCACCAAAGCTTTTCCATTGCAGTACCTAAAGAAGCAGCTATGGGCCCCAAAGCCTACCATGACCCATGTCTTTAGTAGACGTATGAACACAATGATAAATAGAAATCCAAATAATGCAATGCACAAAATAGATGTTACAGAATACAAACGGTTAAGTTTGAAAATGGTCAGATATTTCAGACAGCATCCAATGTCTTATCAGTGACTAAACAGAGTATGAAGTTCAACAGGTATTAAAAGAAAACTATATGAATCTAATAAAAATACATCCATGAGTTGTTGCATGAAAACACAACACAACACAACCATGCAACCCAAAACATAACCTTCTTGGCAAATATGATAAATCATAAAGAAACACAAAATTAGAAGCTTGAAAATGTCCTCTTCCCAAAGTAATTCTATTGTTAACTTGCCCTCTGGGCAAGCCATTATCAGATGAGTTGAGTTTTTTCTATTACAAATGGGAGTCATGCTGTGTTCGGCTAGATCACGTTATCCCAAGTGTGCTCAAGGTCTCTAACAAGATTAGAGCACCTGACAGCACATGTATGGTGATAAATGATACCACTTGTATCAACAACTTTAAACAAAAATGCACAATGGCAGTTTTATGAAGTACAAAATGACAAATGAAAAGGCAAGCCACTAATCTACCTACATGTAGAAAATTACCACCATATAGTATGTTCAGAACAAAAACATACCACAGCTTATAGTTCCACTTGTGTACTGACAGGTGTGTACAGACAGGTGTGTACAGACAGGTGTGTACAAACAGGTGTGTACAGACAGGTGTGTACAAACAGGTGTGTACAGACAGGTGTGTACAGACAGGTGTGTACAAACAGGTGTGTACAAACAGGTGTGTACAGACAGGTGTGTACAGAGCAGTACCTAAAGAAGCAGCTTACAAATGAGAGTCTTGCTGTGTTAGGCTAGATCACATGCTATCCTAAGTGTTCCCAAGGTCTCTAACAAGATTAGAGCGTCTGACAGCACATGTATGGTGATAAATGATACCACTTGTATCAAACAACTTTCAACAAAATGCACAATGGCAGCTTGATGAAGTACAAAATGACAAATGAAAAACAACAGCCGCTTGTTTGAGTCGTAATCTTACAGGGGATTAGGGTAACATCCCTCCCACAGGGACTGTACGATTCAATTTTGCGGCTGGCAGATTGTTGATAAAAGGGATTAGTGGCTCACTGTGAAAGAGAAAATAATTCTGGAGAGATTTTTATCAGTTGATTTGCCATTCAAGGAGTGCAGTCTAGGAGAAATGTATCTCATTAGCGCTAAGGTTGTTGTGATATGCAATCTGTGTGGCAAGGCTCGGGCTGTATCTATTTGCGCGAAACCCCAGTCATGAATTTGTGACGTTTACTTCCTCAAATTCTTCTGCGCTGTTTTTTTAGAGCTCAATGACTGGGGTCGAGATGGAATGAAGTAAATGGTTTCTAATGATCTGAGAAGCAACAAACAAAATTGGTGTGACCATAACCTCTTCAAAATCTGAGAGCCTACCTTTACGCACTGTGCTGTGTTTTATAGTTTTTTGCCCTGCATCTTATAGTCCTCCACATGAATGTTTCACAGTTCTAGGGTTTGCTACTCCGTGGTGTGATCATCTGCAATATCAATTTGAATTATTAATCAAAAGAAGTCAAACTCAACTAGAAAGGCCGACATTTGCTTAAGAGCAAATACAGCATATTTCAGCCATACCCCTTTCCACGCAACATTGGACTGTTCCAAATCACCCCTGCGCAAAAATGGAACATCCTCTTAACAGTACATTATCCCCCAATGTGGACTGGTATTGTGAATTGATTCCAGGTAAAAACAGAGCTTGCTTCTATTTTTCAGAAAATGACAATAATCACACCTTCCATTCAGAAAATTTTCATCATGACTGAAAATTGTTGAATGACTTCATGTAATGTCATTAACAATTTTCAGTACGATAACTAGGTGTAAGTTTAAAAAAGTATAAGCTCCTTGTGATGTGGGTACATTTATTATTGCAGTGAACTTTTTTTATTCAAGTAGGGCATATGATTTAATAATTATCAAGCAGGTGCAGGTACTGTAGGAGCGTTTGTTTTCTTCAAGCTGTAAAACTGTTAAACTGTTTTACTTTGTATGCAATCAGCCATCGAGCCTATTCTTATTTTAGTTTAACAACTTCCTGCCAGACCCGGAAGATACGATTGAACCTTGTTCGAGGATTTATTTTCGTCTGTCTGGTCAGTCTGTTCATACCCTGGCGCTGAGAGTGTTTTATTGGGCTGAAACTCTGGCAGTTTAAAGTTACTTACAATTTAAATGTTCAAAGTTTATGTCAAACAACAACAGCACTAGGAAATGTGGCCACTATAGACAGGTGGTCACTATAGAGAAAATGCTGATCTATTGACTAGGAGCCATACGTTACACATGATTTCAGTACACTGATCATTAATCATATAAACATTGCACAGGTAAGCCAATTGTTTAGATGTACAACTAAGTTCAAATAATTCTGAAGAGAAATATTGATGAGAAAATAATCATTCTCGCCACTGTCTAACTTATAATTACGTATCAAAACTAAACGCAGATTTTCTAACTAACGCACCTTTTGCCGACTTCATCAAAGGACCGCCGGCTATCAATCAAACACGGCTGTTGATTAGACTTAGAGTTTCAAACAGTCATGTGCTGTGTGCCAGTTGACAGCGAACTTCATGCTACGTGATGTTTTACATTGCTTGGACCTTCTTTCCTACAGCGGTGCTTCTACAAATTATTTAGACTGTAACACTGAGTCCCACATGTTTTATAGAATAGAATTTGACGCAGAACAGCATTTTTTTGCCGGGTATTTTTCTTGAAACATGTCTGTGGGAATATCAGCGAGGCGGCGACGTAGGGATATCAGACCGTCAACAAAAGTCGCACGGCGGCTAACGGCGCACCGAAGATACTAGCGCTATAAATAAGCGCTTCAACTAAGGATGGCAACCCGTACAATATTTTTGTATACTGTTGAGCTAAGTAAAGTTTGTTGTTTATGAGGTTTTAGTTGTCTTTGAAGCTTTGACCCGAAATATTTTAAAGTCAAACTGCTGAAGAGAAGTAAGTGACTGCTACGATTATCGTAGATATGGCCCTAAAAAAACTGATAAAAGAAGCCTTCTCAATAGTCTAAAATGCAAGAGCTTCCGGGGGGGCTTCGCCCACCTGGGTCCCCCCCACAGTGGCCCTGCCCCTGGACCCCGCCAGGGACATTCGGCGGCCCCCGGACCCCTGTCCGACGCTTTGAAAAAATCCTGGCGAGAAGTCTGTACGGCCTGAGTCTTCAAGTTAACGTATTGTGTGGTCCCGCTTATGAATATTAATTAGCCTTCGCTTTCCTCTTCGCTGATTGGCTGAACCATTAATTGAATTAACTCTTCCTGCCGGCTAGACGCAGGTGCAGATGTCGGCTCTGTGGGGTGAACGTCCGAAAGGTCATGGCATGGAGAACGAAAGAAAACAAATTTCCCCCCAAAAAAGTGCTGTAATTAAGCCTTTTACAGTACTTTATGCCAAAAACTTCACTTGGATCATTTTACCAACTATCTTATGCCTATCTATACCAAATGTTACTCATACCAGGGTACAGGGGTGCAAAATATACCGTTATAAGACCGTCAACAACAGTCGCACGGAGCTAACAGCGCAGCGAAAATACCATCGCTAGCGTTTCAACTTCGGATAACAAGTTATAAGTACTGTTGAACTCAGTAACGTTAAAGTTTGTTTTTAGTTGCCTTTGACGGTTTGACCTGAAATAGTGTTACGCTAAACTCCTGAAGAGAAGTTAAGTGACTGCTGCGATTATCATAGATATGCCCCTAAGAACTGATACAATATAAAGCCTTCTGAATAGTCTAAAATGCGAGAGCCTTAGGCGGGCTTCGCTCCCCCTGGCGGGAACACTGTTATATGCGGGATCATGAGGCCCCGCTTATGAATATTAATTAGCCTTTGGCCTCCTCTTCGCTGATTGGCTAGGTCTTTGATTCAATTAACTCTCCGGCTGATGCGCACAGGTGTGGCTCTGTGCGGGGTCACGGAAGGTCACGTCAGGAGGCCAAAAGAAAACAAATTTCCCCTCAGAAAAGTGCCAAAATTAATCATTTTAAAGTTGTTTATGTCAAAAATTTTACTTGAATCTTGTTACCAAGTATCTAATGCCTATCTATACCAAATTTCAGGTCATTTAATTGTAATACCTGGGTACAGGTGCCAAAAGTGTCCTTTTTTGGTCAAAAATTGGCCAAAAATCGCAAAAATAAGCATTTTGTTGCACTGTACACCAAAATTGTTATTGAATTTATATGAAGGGATTATCAAGGCACATCTGTGTCAAATTTCAGCTCATTCGGTTGCAATACCAAGGTACAGGAGCCAAAAGTGTCCTTTTTTGGTCAAAAATTGGTCAAAAAATCGCAAAAATAAGCATTTTGTTGTACTATACACCAAAAGTGTTATTGAATTTATATGGGGGCATTATCAGGGCACATCTCTGTCAAATTTCAGCTCATTTGGTTGTAATACCAGGGTACAGGGGCCAAAATATACAGTTTTGGTCTAAAATTGACCAAAAAATCTCAATAAAATCATTTTAGATGCAGATATGAAAAAACTGAGAAAAAAAGCATCAAGGTATTGGCCCATTCTACCCCTGTGCCAAATTTCAAGTCATTCGGTCCAGGAACGGCGGAGATGAATCACTTTGAAGATTTGACAGGAGAAGAAGAAGAAGAAGAAGAAAGAAGAAACATTACGAATACAATATATTTCACCATACTATGTATGGCTGAAATATAATAAGTTACAATTTAGAGTTAGCTTTTAGACTAGAGTAGACACATGCTGTGTTATTGTTTCACACTGTTGTCTGTACCCTTTAATATTACTAGTACCTGAAATTACCCCTTGGGCAAGAATTTGCAATAAACTATCAATTAATGCAATCTACTTTGGAAAACCTAAGACTTGTCCCATTCACAAATCGTTTGGCACACAATTGTAGCAATAAAGTTTGGAATTCACAACTGTTAATACATTAATCCAATCCTTGACAAGGAACCCCCACAGGCAGAAGCCGCATGATAACGTACATATTGTTGTAGTCAAGCAAAATGTTTCACAAGCACAGTTTTGTCTTTAGGGGATTGCAGATGATGTGGCACGGTGGGACTGGAAACAATGTTATCTTGGCAGACAGGTGGTACCAGTAGGAATACATCACTGAAGGGTTGGGACAGGCAGCCTTTGTGGTGACATTCATCTCCTTCAACATGTGTATGTAATCCATGAATTAGCCCACAATAATTGTTACTTATTCATTATGCTTCTTGCGCCCAAAAGCAGTTACTCAAGCAACTGGATATGATTCTGGGAGTTGCTTGCGTAACTGCTTTTTGGGGTATCTTATTACCTGGATGTCTAACCTTCATCGACGCATTATTTTCCTTGGAAATTTCATAGAAAACTGTAGGTGCAACAGTACTGAGTTAGATAAAAATGAACAAAAGATGCTATTTGGTTCTACTTTGCACCACATGCTGCTGGTATGGTGTGTTATTACACTGAAGTTGGATGGAAATATAAAATTGAGACTCATGACATACATGTGTATGCATGTAGAAATTGTTATACAATCATGTATATTCATTCAGTAATGTAAGACAGGCATCTCCAGTAGGAATGCATCACTGAAGGATTGGGACAGGCGGCCTTGACAGTAACATCTATCAGCTGCATTACCTGTGTGTAATTAGGCCAGTTTAATTTGGTTACTTGTTTCTTTCCAAAACTCATTTTAGAAAGTAATTATTAGGCTACTTTGACAAAAGATACCATGAGGTTTTAATGTAAAAATGGTGATATCAGCTTTAGTACATGTATGTAATCCATGAATTACAATCTGTAGGCTTTAATTGAATTCCAGATCCTAGCTTTTTGGATATATCATAGAAAACATAAGCACAATAGGGCTGAGTTAGGTAAAGATGAAAAAAAGGTTCTAATTTGCAAATGATGAAAGGTTCAGGAACATAGTTGGCTTTACAAATGAGAAAAAAGTGGGATATTTGTCATTTTCCTTATCTTGCCAGAGATGTAAAAAAAAACAGGATGATTATATGGTAAGTTTATGTCATACCTGTGATGCAAAAATGTTCGATAAGGGTGTTCCGGACCGGGCCGTACACTTCCGTATCACACAGGTTTGAAAGGCGTATCACACAGGCTCCATTCGAATAAATCGAACTGTTTAGAGTGGGCCGAATACGGTTCGGTTGATAATTCGAATACCTGATTTGGACGTTGGAACATTGCTGTTGCAACACGTTTTGATCGAGGGCACCAAATTTGTTCAACTTCTGATGCCTCCGGCCGTCGGGCGATCCGACCGACGGGAGGGCTGATACCTTGGGTGATACGGAATACACCGTGTTGTATTCTATATATCTCACTTTTTTATCTGTAGGTGACTTACGGGTCATGCAAAACAATCTGAATCCTTTCTGTTGTCCACCCAAATGCTTTCACATGGCCGGATGGCAGAGGTCTTGTTTGCGGGGCCTGTCACTGATGAGAAATGAGAGTCGAAAACTGATGTGTTGAGTGATGTTGTGATACTTAATATATAATAAGTGATTTACTATTCATGTAAAACAAATCTCTTCTGTTGTCCACCCAAACGCTTTCACGCGGCCGGATGGCAGAGGTCTTGTTTGCGTGACCTGACACCAGCGGGCGATGAGAGATATGGATGCCGGAATGATGCACTCCTGGTGCTTAACTGACCAGTTAACTGTCCATAAATGGGGCTGTTGGTCATATCTGATGACACAACAGTAAACGTTATTTCTTGTACATTAGCGGAAGTGTTTTGGAGAGTCGTTTTGCCTGAGGTGTTGACTGTGGGCAGTAGAAATGCTGTTTGTTGGTTTTAGATTAACATCACACAGTGATAACACACAGCTTAAAAACAGGGAAAAATCATCAGGGTATGATATCAGAAATCTTTATGCTTCAGGCCCTTCCAATTTAGCTCCTTGGTTTATGGAAATTTTATGATATATAGCAAGCAGACACCCTAAAAGCAAAGAGCAGGACTAATTTTATCATAGCTGTATTCACAGCATAAAACTGAGTGCACCAAGGAATAAACCTGATCCTCGTTTCATTATGTTCTCCAGATTAAGTATGTCTTAAAAATGAATCTGAGAATGTGGCCTTACCAGTAGTTCAAATGTACGAGGTGGTTGTGATCAAAGCAAACTGGGATGAAATTCTATCAGGCAGATCGTGTGCATCCTAAACAGTGTTGCGATTTTGTTCCCCACTTTTTGATAAAAATATTAACAGCATGTATTTTTTTTTTTCAGTAAAATGGCTGACAGCAACATTGGTGCCTGCAAGGGATTCAATTTAGTCAGGACCTTTAGACTCTAAAGCCGATCTAGACAGTTTGTCCCGACATCTGCAGAGCAGGCATCTGGATGCCAACACTTTTCTTTGTGTCTAGATGGAAATTCTATTATCGTAGTCCAGTTGTAGGGAAAATTTTTCTAGAAAAGTCTGCAGTATTCACCTGACAACTCAGCGAAAGTCTTCTGCAACTTTTTGTACATTAGCCAGTCTCTCTAACCGCTTCGGTTTGTCGGTATATGACTCTAGCTGTCATAAAGTCAGTCACAAAATGATGGAAGGAGCAGAGAAAACTGTGTCTGAATTGGGCCTAAGCCAACAAACCCAACCACAAGACCACCTTGCCACACTGTAATACATCTGTCTGGAGCAGCTGCTCATTCCCCATGTGACAGAGTGGACAGTCTGAATAGATGACAGGTGCCACCATGGAGGTATCCCTGCCTGGTGTACAGGGAGGTATCTCTGCCTTATGTACAACAATGTCCTCACACAAATGCCACCATCTGTTGTACCATGTTCTACTCCTTTTCTCCATTGTACAGACAATATCCATGTCGATAGCATGCAATTTCATTGAATACAGTCCTGCAAAGTTACCACAAGTAAAAAGCTACAGTCTGAAACCTGAAAAGTGACCACCTCTACATAAAAAACACCTGCCCATTGTGACAAATTTTTGGTGGTCTCTTACTCCCAGATGATTTTTCCCATCAACACAAGAAATACATGTAAGAATCCTGTACATACCATATCTACAGTGACTGCCTTTTTTTTGCTCCCTGAGTGTCTATGTTGACAATATTGATAAACAGATTGAACTTAAAAGCTGAATTTCTTTTATGTATATACCATGATTTTTCAGAAAAACTCCTGCCCATTCTTGGGATTGTGTAGAATGTAACCTGTAGAATGTGTAGAAGGTTGCTCCTCATTTCCTCAACGTTATTTAGATATTGCCTGTCATGCAATTTATCTATTGCACAAAACAAACCACAATAGGCAAGTTGATAATTTCAGGAAACAGGAAGCAGAAAAACTAACTAAAACTGAAAAAAAGCCTTTTTATAGTAGTGACATACATGCAAGTGTTTTTATCAATCATTTATATATATGATAACTCTACACAAAAATATTATACTATATTCACATACATATAATATTATATCTACAACATGTCTAATATATTTTATCTTTATCCAAAAGGCGGAAGGGTTCAGGAAGCAATGTTTGTGTATCCCAGCGAGAGACCCATCTGATCTTTACCCATCCACGATGGAAATAGCAGCCATTAATTGACTTCTAGTACATTCTAGTACGTGACTGATTGCTTCTGAACTCTGCACAGCTGAAATTGAATCCCCCCATATGCCTCCTTTCTTCCCCCTCTTACTGCCCATTTTACGCTTGACCTGAGACGAACCCGCGTCTCAGTCAACAATGGGAGGAGAAATTGTTTGTGACACTTTTGATAAGGGAGGCTGAGGAGCGTTGTTTGGCTAAATCTTTCCTTACAAAGCCCGGAATGCCACGTTCTTCCCCTCCGAGACCCAGATTGTTCGCTGACCGAGTCTCCGGTTGCTTCTGTCATTTTCAATATCATTTTACAAGGATCTCAACTGCAAACACGGTACGTTCTTCTACAAATTGCATGTAGCTTAGAGACGCATGTTAGTTAGTGATGACCTTACTGTATTTTGATGACTTTATGGCTCAATTACAATGTGAAAGTGAAAATATGATTTTAGGGTGTTTATGGCAAGTTATTAAGGCCACACCAATTTATGTCTTGTTTCTCAAATATTTTATTGGAAAATTCAGCAAGCAATTAAGATAAAAACAGTCCACAGTTTGAAACTGTGAGTACTAGGGCTGGGTATCGGTACAGTGTACCGGTATAAAACCGGTTTTTCTTGTTGGACTGGTCCAGAAAAACCGGACCTGAAAAAATTAGGTGGACCGGATGTTGAACCGAATAGAAAATTAACATATTATTTGATCAGGCATTCACACGTTTTGGCACTTGCAGGTGGAAGAAAATAACAAGAGTGAAGTAGAGTAGAGTTTATAGTCATTTCTAACAAGTTTTACAGTCAATCGCACAGGTGCAGTTAGCGTTGTAGGATTTTAAGATGTGTAAGTCTAATACTCCACCAAACAGATTTCTTTGTAGTGAAAAGGAGCATTGGTATGAGTCATACTGAATCAGGTCCAGGTTCAGGTCTGGACCTGGACCTGATCCTTTGGACCTGAACCGGACCTGGACCTGAATTTTCTGTACCGGTACCCACCCCTATAGTGAGTACCAAGGAACAGAATGCACCCTCAGACAATGTCTTTAATTATTATTTTTTAATCCAAGAACCAACAAATAAAATTTGTGTGTCCTTATCAGTCTTTTGCTGATGCTACAATACTTTTCAGGTTTTACTTGACACTTGACAATCTGATAAACCATCAATAAAAGGATCTGAGAAAAAGAAAATGCAATATTGTCACTTCTTCATCTAGATGGATCTATCATCTAGAGTTGACAGCATCCACGAGTACATGTACATATGAAATCTGTCATATCAACAGAGTCATTTGAAGTTCACTTATGATGGACAGCTACTGTAACAGCAAATGATGTATTGTACTCGAACTTTTTCAAATGCATACAAAATGCAACGTCATAAATCCTTTTCTTTTAGATTATTATCAAACCTTGTAGACTACTGAATGCCAGAGCCTCAGTGCTCGTTTTTTTTTAATATCTTTTTTTCTGGCTCAAGCCCAAACCTCCACCTGTTCCTAAGCCCTATTCCCCAGTTACCCCTAGTTTCAGTAGAGGAGCGCACATCGGCGGCGGCTTTCATGTATTCCTCAGAGACCAACGGGATCACTTCTCGTTATCGCACGGCGGATATCAAAGAACCGGAGTCTATTGTTTGGGGAAGGGGGAATCTATCACCCGAGTCCCCAGGTGTTCACGGACCTTTGAAAGGTCAGTTTCCATGAATTCTTGCAGTTCTCGATTTCCCCGTCGACGGGTCAAGCCAGGTGCAGCGATATATCATGCAGACATCGCCCACCACAAAATACGCTTTTCACTGATATTGCTGTGATCATATCTGAAGTATTCGTCTCATGTGCTTCACATCTTTGATACGAGGCAGTTATAAAAAGAGTTGGTCAAGGGGTCGGGGAGGGGGGAAGTAGTGAGGTAGGGCCAAACCAATTTAATTTGTTGGTTCTCAGAAAGATAAACAAGACTGGCAATAAAAATGTATTATTGCCATGACGACGATTGAGGGTACAACAATACAGCTCAAATCAGAAATAGACTGGAACTTCCCTGTCGCACTATCCCTGGCACAATATACTAGCCCACCTGTAACATAAACCTACAGCCAGCAGAAATGTACTATCCCCGGTACAGCACAATGGTCTGCCAGTGACCTAAACCTACAGCTGAGCACTACAGAAGTATTTCCTGCCGGCTTGTGGCCTATGGCTTGAACAAGCTCTAGAAAAGAAAATGTATCCTTCATAACATAACATAACAACCAAGACAACGTAATCCATTGTGCAGAGTTCCCTATCTAGTTTCAATGGACAAATTCCTCCAGGGAGCAAGTGTGACCTAAATTCCACCATTGCATACCAGAGATACATCTGGAACAGATTTGGGGGGGAGGGCTTGCATACCCAGCATACTGCATTCCTGTGGAAATGCCTGTGCAATTCCTAGAATTTTTGCAGACTGAATGCAATATATACCACTTGACGACTCCCCTGAGGCGTCGTCAAAAAAACATGCCACTTATATCAGGCAGCAAGGTGGTTTTGTAATTAGGGCTATTATTACATGTATATTCCCCAATGATCTTGCTGAGTACCTACATGTAGCTTTGGTTAGGAACATATCATCTGAGCTAAGGAGAGCCACACCTTTAGCATGTTAAGGATCCGAAACAGACCACACTTCTCAAACAATTTAGGGTACAATTCCTGGTTTGAGTGAACCAAACTTACACTGTGCAGTTTGATCTTACACAGCTACATTACCTACTGAGTGTAAAAAAAATGGTGTGCTACTCCTAAAAGCGGTATACCCTGCAAAACAGACCCTGGGTACTTTCAAGCAAACCACACTTACATCTAAGAATGCGCAAGCATTGAGCTACCCGTGTGTGGTCACACAACAATTTACAGTAACTGGTCGTATTACAAAGAAAGACACAATTTTCCGCTTTACAGTATCCCGTTAACTTCAGCTCTACAGCGGCCTTACAGGGCCACTGCCGCAACAAAAGAAACAGATTCAGCTTTCTTTTCTCACTTCTATGAATGAATGAATGAAAGAATGGTTTCCTTTGTCTGTAATCACAACACCACCTTCCGGCAGTCAAGGCAAAGGAATGAATTACAAGGTTCATAAAGATGGCACAATCTTCATACACTACAGACCCTTATGGCATAATACAGATTTTAGAAAACACTAATACTGATATACTTGTAGCAGTTCCAACTGATATAAAACAATTTGGGGGTCCTATATTGATAGTCAAAAACTGTTGTACTTGAAACGTTGATGTTCAAATGTCTGGTGATGGACAAAACGGACGACTTTACGTGAAAGGAAAAAAAAAAAGGAAAGTGATTTCGATCCAGTTCTAGGCCACTGAAGAGCTAGTCTTCCACTGGTTGTGACAGAGAGGACAGATGCTGTGTACTGCACAGTATTTACAGTTCATTGTACAGGGAATATTCCATTTGCTCTTTTCGACAGGCACAATGAACAGTGGACCACGACTTAACATCCTATCCTAAGGATTGCAACCCTTTCCAGTAGCATGCATTTCCGGTGAGCAACACAGCCAGAATTGAACTCACGGCATCTAGTTCCAGAGGCAGGGCCTCTAACCACTGGACTACACACGTTATCGTGATGGATGTCGAAAGCACGAGGCTTGCGTACAGCTGTTACACAAATATCACAATTTTTTACAGACAGGTCCAGGTTAAGGTCTGGGCCTGTACCCTATCTGTATATGAATTTCTGTACTGGTACCCACCCCTGTAGATGGACAGAACGGTTGACCTTACTATACGTGATGGATGTGGTAAGCACGAGGCTTGCAAACAGCTGTTACACAAAGCAACAGACTGCCCAGCCATCTGCTACATGCACTTTGTACATCATTCATCTCCAAGTGGATTTTCTCATCAATAGCTCGCAGCAGAAACCTGCGACAACAGTCGCTTGGAAACTGGCGACTCTTGGACAAGAGAGTTCAGCCGTAACAGCCCGGGTCATACCACAGCCACTCAAAGGTGAAGGTTGACTCTTTATTGGGAGTCAGAAAGCGACTGTTTAATGCATGGTTTTGGCTTTCGAAAGCTGCCAAGGCTAACGGAAAGCACTCAAGGACAAAATCCTTCTTCATCTTGTATGATCTGAAGTAGAGATATTACAGCTTTACAGGACTTTCTTCTGTCATGAGAAATAAATTTTACTTTTGTCACTTATGATTTTCTTCCAAGGAAGGTGAAGGGTGGCACTTTATTGGGAGTCAGAAAGTGACTAGTTAATGCATGGTTTTGGCTTTCAAAATCTGCCAAGGCTAAAGCAAAGCACTCAAGGACAAAATCATTCTTCATCTTGTATGATCTGAAGTAAAGATATTACAGCTACACGGGACTTTCATCTGTCACGAGAAATAAATTTTACTTTTGTCACTTATGATTTTCTTCCAAGGAAGGTGAAGGGTGGCACTTTATTGGGAGTCAGAAAGCGACTGGTTAATGCATGGTTTTGGCTTTCAAAAGCTGCCAAGGCTAAAGGAAAGCACTCAAGTACAAAATCCTCCTTCAAATCTTGTATCATCTGAAGTAGAGATATTACAGCTACACAGGACTTTCTTCTGTCATGAGAAATAAAATTTACTTTTGTCGCTTATGATTTCCTTTTTGAAAAGGGTTATCCTCGGCCGCATACCCAATCATTAAACATGGTTAACATAAGGAACTGTACGACAGAAAATTTTGTCATCTCAAATTGTATGATAAAAGCACAGATTACTCAAACTTTCATTTCATTATCCATAGGGTTTCATGGAATACTTTTTGTCAGTCATGATTTCCTTTTTGAAAAGGCTATTGAAAGTTGTCTTCCTGAATTATATTGCTAAGGTTAAAAAAGAGATTCTCTATTCAATCCCTCATTTAAGATTGCAAATCTTGCCATTCTTTACAATAACTTATTAGAAAAGGATGGTCATCAATTCTACTTGATCACAATGTTAGGGATAAGGCTATTTATTGAAAACCTCTTTCCAGCTTGCATACCGTTTTCTTGACTGTAAAGGACTTTTTACAGGAATGGATACAAAGAAAAGCACAAGCAGAATAATCCCTGTTTCAAGTCACCCCCAATGCCTTTTTGTGAAGAGATAATCAACTAAAACTTTCTCTGTTTTGTCTGAGCTTTCATAGCTTGCATACCCTGTCTTTTCTAACTTTTGACTGCGAAGAATTTTTCCTAAGAACAGTTTTCATAGCTTGCATTCTCTGCCTATTCTTAACTTTTGACTATGAAGGATTTTTCACAAGAACGGATGCAAAGAAAAGAAGAAGCAGAATAATCCCAGTTCCAAGTCTCTCCCCGTGTGCTTTCTTGTGAAGGTAATTGAAAGTGGCACGCCAATATCCCAGCAACAATGCACCCATCAGGAAACCATCTGGAAGGGCGTGCTGCGGGCAGGGCCTGTCGTTTTATATCACAAGTCGAACCAACAAATATCAATCACAGACTGGTATCAAAACAGAACAATGCATTGCTTCTGGTTGGTCAGAGCCTGCCATTTTATATCACAAGTCACACCAACAAACATCAATCACAGCCTGGTATTGTAAGTGCAGAAATGTTCGTGGTGGTTTTATACATGTATGACTTTGGTATCAAAAGGGAACAATGCATGCTTCTGGTTGGTCAGAGCCTGCCATTTTATATCACAAGTCACACCAACAAACATCAATCACAGCCTGGTATTGTAAGTGCAGAAATGTTCGCGGTGGTTTTATGTATGACTTTGCAGTTTTTGTAAGGCAGTCTTACCTCTAACTTAAAATGATCACGAACATTTTTCCACCACAGTTTGTGACTACAGTGTATGGCACTACCGCGGACCTAAAGCCATTGCGAACACTCCACTTTCCCTCTAAAGTGAAATTAAATTTCTGCAAACTAACATGCATTTACAGTATCAAAAGGGGACAATGCATGCTTCTGGTTGGTCAGGTGGGCAGAGCCTGTTGTTTTATATCACATGTCTCACCAACAAACATCAATCACAGCCTGGTATCAAAAGGGAACAAAGCATGTTTCTGGTTGGTCAGAGTCTGCAATTTTATATCACAAGTCACACCAACCTGGTGCTGTAAATGCAGAAATGTTCCCAGTGGTTTTATGTATGACTTTTTTTTTTAGTTTTTGCGTGTCAGTCTTACCTTTAACTTAAAACCACCACAAACATTTTTCCACCACAGTATGTGACTACAGTGTATCGCACTACCGCGAACCTAAAACCATTGTGAACACTCCACTCTCCCGCTAATGTGAAATGGAATCCCTACAAACTCAAATGCATTTACAGTATCAAAAGCATATTTCTGGTTGGTCAGAGCCTGCCACTTTATATCACAAGTTGCACCAACAAACATCAATCACAACCTGGTATCAAAAGGGAACAATGCATGCTTTCGGTTGGTCAGATGGCAAGCCGACTTTTGTGTCATTTATCAGATTTTTCAAAAGTTTATGATGTCCACTTTCTTGCTATATTTTCACCTTAAGTGCCTGAGAACCAAGAAACTAAATTGGTGTGGTAGCTGCAGGTTGCTCAGAGAGAGTCAGCCCACTCAAACACCTCAACACAATATCAAACAGCCACCCCTTCAACCGTAAGAATGGTTCGTCCCTTGTTTGGAGCGAGCAGTAGACATTCTTACTGGTGTTCCATTCAGTACCAGGCCAGGTCCAAGTCAGGCACCATTTCTTTCTAATGAACCATGAACGGCCTCTTCATACAGCCCATTACAAAACATTTCTCCACATGGCTAGGTCGTGTGTAAAGCTACCATCTGGTGATCTTCTCTAAGGCTATCAACTGTCGGTCTCAGAAAGGAATGTTTTTGGAAAAGTGATTCTTAAGCGCTTTTTGAATCATAGGTCAGAGCAAAAACCATGGGTATTTGCTTGACATGCCCATTTCCTGTTGGTAGCCATCTCCATCGTGTTAGGCAGGATCAATTTAATTTCTTGGTTTTTGAATAAAATAAAGCTAGATTTGAGTATCAAAATGAAAACGTAAGGCTGATGTGAAACTGGTACCTTACTCTGTTCACTTCATGAAACCAGGAGGTCAGAAATTCACATTAGATTCTGTTTTCATGTATTTACATAAAAGAGGCATAAGGGGTAAAAAGTTGGTGTCATATGTATCTTACAGTTTGGAGATTTATGCAAAATTCTAAGTCTATGAAGGGCTACGCCAAAGCAGTTCTTTGGTTCCCAAACATTTTAAGGTACATGTATAGCAAGAAAACATCATAATTATTATTATAGATGGCAGGGAGGAAAATTTCAATTCAATTTTTTAGTTCTTAGATTTTGAAAAACTATCAATGGTAAAGTGAAATTTCAACCAGAAAACAAAAGGTTGGGGAAAGCCTTTACCCGATTCTGTTCACTCACTTCAATTAAGGACATCTGCTAAGATAGTGTTTTTATATGTAGACACAGTTGTGAACTGGCAAATCAATCATTTTTTTAATTTTACACATACTTTTCATAATGATTACACAGCTCTGCTTTAAGAATTCTGTTTGTTGTCTCCAGAAACCCTAAATATACATGTATCAATATAGACATCCTATCAACTGAATGATAAGCAATTTCTCCTATGCAATTCCCAATCTTCCTAATTGAGTGCCATTTTCTACTTATCTTATTACCTCAAATTAAGATTGATGACAATCTAAACGTCATATTGCCGCAACTTATTCAATTTTCTCCTCAGGAATTTGATAATAAGCCACAAAACCTAGTTATGGGGACCTATCCTTTCTCAGGGCAGACAGAAAAGACCATATAATATGTTTTCCTTGCAATTATGGATCATCTTTGCTTATTGCATTAACAATTAAACATAATTCCAAAATCATATCCAGTTGCTTGAGTGACTGTTATTTGGCAACTCTTATAACCTGGTTGTCTTAGCTTCATTGACGTACTGTAAATGCAGAAATGTTCACAGTGGTTTTATGTTTGTGGTTTTTGTGGTGGCCACCTCACCACAAACTTAAAACCACCGGGAACATTTTTCCATTATAGTTTTTTTACTACTAACAGTCTATGGCGCTACCGCAAACTTAAAACCACCGCGAAAACTCCATATTCCCGCTACCACAAAAGTTAATGCCTGCAAACTTAAATGCATTTACAGTAACTAATTTTGTCCTAAGGATTAGTTGACTTCCAGGTCTCTGATTCTTAGGCAATACTAACTTAAAGTCAATTCGTTGGTTCTCTGGTTTAAAAGAGTGATGCCGTATTGAAAAATCAACTTGAATACAAAGTCTGAAAGGAAAATCTTCACCATGGGAGGAATGAATATAGTCAGTTCCACATATTTGCTTTTCTCTAAAAAAAATCTTGGAAGCAAGGAATAGAGATAAAGAGTTGAAGATCTTGGTAACGCTAGTCACCTTTATCCGCAGGGTAACCTATAGCCGTCGTTTCTAAAAACATTGTATTTAGTAATATCACGTTAGTCAACTAACGTGGTTACAAACTACAGCATCTTAAAAATATTGCCATTTGAAACCACAATCCGTCGATTTGATATCCCTTAATACCTTGTTTTTAAGAACAATGGATATAGGTTACCCCACAGATAAAGGTGAACCGGCATTACCGTCCTGTCTGATACTTTGTATCCAATGGCTGATTTTTCAGCACCAAGGAAAGCACCGACCTATCGAAATACTTTGTTGTTTGAATAAGAAATAGACATTGATCTATGATAGAGTGTAGAAGCTGGTCTAAATTTCCAATACAGCCGTCAGAGCCGTTTAAATTGATGTCTAAATATAGCAGAGTCAATTCACGACTTCACACAAGAACACTGCACCCGGAAAAGTTTATTGCCGGAGCGTGCGATATTGGCATCGGTCTGTGTCTGTGTTCCCTGGAGGAGCATATCTCCAACCGAAGTCAATAGCAAGAAAAATGACTACTTGGAGCTCCCAAAATTAGTTTGTGACCACTCACACATGATTCTTTTCAGCAGGGACTGAGTTACGGCTGCCGGGCGAGAAGGGACTTGTTGTGGGAACAAAAGCGATGGAACCCGATGCCTAACTACCTGGGGCTTGCGTCTAATTGATCTGGCATGTGTCCAGGTAGATGTTACTGGCAATCATTTATCGTTACAAGGTATCAAAGGGACGAGAACGCACCCAGCCAAGACTTGTCTTCAATAATCAAGCAACAGCCATCACCATCATTATTCCTGGATGTGCATGCATGTAACTTTCTGTATTGAATGGGGGAGTTTATCAACCTTGGTTCTTTGAGACCATTCGAACTTGACTTCCACACTAAAGAACAAGCAATAAAGAGCCCCAAATGGCAGATAATATGCACCTTAAGACTGTGACAGAATCAGGTGAGCTTAGCTTAGCATGTACTGGTTATCAATAATGTTTGAATCAATAAACCCTCAAGGGGGTCATTTTATTCATCATATTTCAGTCCCAAAAAGACCAAACTATAGTATGGGGCCTATCTGTCTGTCTGTGTGTATTTCCACAATGCAGTGATAATCTAAAACTTGGTCTGCTTTGTCTGAGTTTTCATATCTTAAGTAAGACTGTACTTAATAGCTTACATACCCTGCCTTTTCATAACATATTTTGTCTGTCTGTGTGTATTTCTACAATTCCGTGTCTATCTGCTCTGCCAGAATGTGCTTACCTCTCAAAAGGTGAAGTCTGCCATCTCTGAGTGCCTGTTCCATCAATAGATTTATTGGATGTTTCCATGACCATGTTGTTTGCTGTGGTAGGAAAGAAGTATACCTGTCAGTTAGTTTGTCAGTGAGATACTGTTAGGCCACATTAAACTGATATGTTGGTTCTGAGATTTAAAAGCTTATAATGAACTGCAACATTACCATGAAAATAGACTCAGTGAAAAGCCTGCATAATATACAATGTGTGAATGTATTCAAATTCAAGTTGTCCTCCCTGTCTTTTGTTTTCATCTCAACTGCTTGCTGAAATTCTACACAGAGATATAAAAAGAAATAAGTGTGAATTGTGAAAGAGAAGAAGATGATAGGGGTTCAACTGGCATTATCCTTGTCGACAAGTAGCAGTTATGCAATATTGATAAAAAACAAAATGAGGTGTAGCATGTCTAATAAACAGCTACTGGATACTATACAGTTCCAGTTCCAAACTTCAAAAACATATCCAGTTGTTTGTTATTTATGTCACATATTTTCAGTAGGCTTCAGCGTGCAACTTCACTGAGAGCACCAGTACATGAAATATTCAGGCATCCTCTTTGCTGAAAAGATTAGAAGTTCTCTATGCCTTTGCCATCACACTGAGCAGAAAATCATTCAGTAAGGCAACACTCATCTAATTTGTTGTTTCTAGGACAGCCGAAAGGAAAGCGAGCAGACATTTTGAAAGCAGAGGTCAGTGAGTAGAAAAAAAACAACTTGAATATGACTGTTCATGCCATAAAAATGAGTGCACTAAAGCATAAATATGGTCCTCAAACTGTTTGTTTTTTTCAGTTGATGGCTATACCAATTTAGTTTGTTGGTTCTCGGATTTTCAAAAAAATACTGGAAAAAACATTATGTAAATGAAGCCAGACTTATGCCTTGGTGCACTCAGTTCTATAGAGTGAATACAGTCACATTCAAGTTTTCCTCCCTGCCCTATGCTTTTACAATTTCCTCTTGCACATTCTTATCTTTAAAAATCTGTGAACCTAAGAAATCAATTGTCATGGAATAAACAACATTTCAGAAAGATCCAACCAAGAAACAACAAATGAAAGTGGTGTTGCCTTACCTCAATTTTTGTACACTCAGTTTCATGGTATGAATACAGTCACATTAAAGTTTTCCTATGCTTTTATGATGTCCTCTTTTTTATTTTTAAAAATCCGATAACCAAGGAAAAAATTGGTGTGGCCTAAGCACATTTCAGAAAGATCCAAGAAACAACAAATAAAAGTTGTGTGGCCTATTAAACCTCACGGGGATGCTTAATCAATGAAGTGGACAGCGCCGGCCCATGTATCCTGCTATCCAGTCATGACACGGCAGCCTTTATTGCCTGATCAAACCATTATGTTTCCTCATAAAATCCTTTATTGGACTGAGAATTGAAGCGCAACTGTATGAGGGATGATCAGTTCATGGTATAGTGGGTCTTTGTACCAATGTTTCCATTTATGTCCAGAGGGCTTGAAAGTAGATCTTGTAGTACTGCTATTACTGATTGTATAATGATTTTTCTTATCCTCTATTGTTTAGTCAGTAGAATTTTCAGATTTACTCTGTATTCCTGTTTTGTAGTTGACCATTGCATCCCCATAGTTGATAATTGACCATGCAAAAGTCACAGCACTTTTTGTCGTGTCAGTAAACCTTGCATAGATATTATTGTTATTTGACAACATTTAATATGTACATATGATAGAATCTTTGACATTTGGGACTGAAGAGTAAACACTGCATCAACTATCTGCTAAATAGATGTCAAATAAGATGTCGATGAAGCACTTCATCTCTTCACTGTCATGTTCAACGAGATTGCAGACCAGCACGCTCCCATGAAAAAACAACAACAGAAGTCGAATCCAGTGGCATGGCTGGACGAGGAGCTCAGGGAACTGATGCGTCTTCGGGACGAGGCCAGGAGGGAATCCGTCATCTCGGGTCTACAGTCCGACATCCAGGTCTACAAGAAACTCCGAAACGCAGTTGTGAAGCTTAATAGGAAAAAGAAGGCAACATACTACAAAGAAAAGTTAGAAGAAAATAAAAACGAACCCAAAGCAATGTGGAAAACCTTAAATGGCATTCTCGGAAAGGGATCTAAACGCGCAACCGGTGTGGTTGAACAAGGGGGAACTTACCTTACAAAACCCAAGGACATTGCAGAACATTTCAACGCCTTCTTTCTCCACAAAGTCAACACCTTGCGACAAGGAATGGAAAAACAACCCGACAACACCGTGCTTCACCTGATTGAAGAGAACATCATGGCGGGCAAGGACTGCAACTTTGAATTCAGACAAGTGAACAGAGAGGAAGTGTACCAACTCCTACTGGCCCTGCCAGAAGGAAAAGCAGCTGGACTGGATAACATGGACAATAAGCTACTGAGAATTGCAGCAGAGCATGTTTCTACTCCCCTCTGTTACATTATTAATTTATCATTTGTAACCTCAGTCTATCCAAGTGAATGGAAGAAGGCTAAAGTGGTACCTATTCCTAAGTCCACTACAGAACCCTTCTGCGGCGCTAACAGCAGACCTATTAGCCTTCTTCCTACCACTAGTAAGATAATGGAACGTATTGTTTGCAAACAAGTGTCAGACTATTTCTCGAAGAATTCACTTATGTCTGAGAATCAGCATGCATACAGGAAGAACCATTCAACCTGTACTGCACTGCTGCACATGGTAGATGATTGGTACCACAGTATAGATCAGGGGAAACTGGTAGGCGCCATCTTCCTCGATTTCTCTGCAGCTTTCGACCTTGTTGATCACAACTGTCTACTTTCGAAATTAGCATGTTATGGCTTTGATGAATCTACCACCAAATGGATGGCAAGTTACCTGACGGGAAGAGAACAATGTGTTCACATCAATGGAACAAACTCTTCCTTTAAGGAACTGCCTTGCGGTGTGCCCCAGGGGAGCTGTTTAGGGCCCCTTCTTTTTACCATTTATACTAATGATCTACCGCTTGCCATCACTCAGGCCACAGCGGATATGTATGCTGATGACACATCAGCCTACATATGCGCTCCTTCTATTGAAACCATCTCACATAATCTACAGACAGAGGTAAACAACATCTGTAGCTGGGTTAGAGTGAACCGGCTTTTCTTGAACACTTCAAAAACAAAATGTATTGTACTGGGGAGCAAGCCCAAAATGTCTGCTAAACCCAAACTCACACTAACTGCAAATGGTAAGGTTATCGAACAGGTCTCAGAGGTAAAACTACTTGGTTCGACAGTAGATGAGTGCCTTACCTGGAATACTCACACAAAATTAACATCTAAGAAAATGGCTAGATCACTGGGGATGATCAAAAGATGCGCATACCTTATGGATCAAACATTGTTAAAAATTGTAATAGAATGCCTTGTACTATCACACATCGATTATTGCAGCCCAGTTTGGTCATGCACAACTAAAACTAACATAAACCTTCTGCAACGAATGCAGAACAAGGCAACTCGTCTGTTTCAGTCGAAGCCACAGTGGAAACCTGTGCACACGAGATTGTCAATAAACACCATGACAACATTTAAAAGGATAACACTCACAAACGAACCTATTTGTATCAGTAGGCAACTGCGTTCGGTCAACAACTTGCATAGTTACAGAACCCGTTTTGCTGCTAAACAATCTTTTCTGTTAGAGAAACCTAGAACTAAGGCACTGATGAAGTGTTTCATGTACAGGGCTGTCAGAGTGTGGAATAACCTTCCAATTGTCATGCAATCCACACAATCCCTGAGAGTGTTTAAGGATGGTTTGCACAAATACTTCCACCAGTAGTTACAAGCACTGTGCGACAGGATTGTCAATTTTTAAATTATGTATATTGTAAATATGTTATTGATTTAGATGTGTTTGTGACTTGTCTAGTTGCCAACCATGTTTGTATAATGTATTGTCTCTGTGAATGAATACCAGGAAGACTAGCGGTGGACCCCAGGGTCCACCGCTAATGGTTATTCTAATAAAGTTTCAAAGTTTCAAAGTTTCAAATGCTCTACAATGTACATTTGGGACCGCATCAATAAGCAGTGACATCTATGGACTGTAGTTGCAGTGCAATGTGAACCAGTCTCAGAAAGATACAGACGGTCACCGAAATGTCAGTGGAAACAAAACAATGCTAGTGCAAAAAAGTCTCTTCATTCTGCATGTCAGTTTAACATTTTGGTTCAAGACATCGGCATCGTTATTCTAGAGATTTGCTAATTACTCTTGAAGTACATCTGATAGTCGCCCATTGATTTTCATTAATGCCAGTTCACCTTTATCTGCAACTGTAACCTATATATCCGTTCTTTTTAAGAAGAAAGTATTTAGGGATATCAAGTCAACGGTAATAAGTCAAACTGTAATAATTTCAAAATATGGCAATTTTAAACCACTGTCCGTCAACTTTATATCCCTAGATACCCTTTGATCAGCACAACGGATATTGGTCATCCCGCAAATAAAGGTGAACTAATGTTAGATATTAGTTGGAAAAGATAGTTTAACACTTAAAAAAGCCATGTGTGAGATTTGAAGATTGACATAGACAGGGGTCACCCCAGGACATCTTCCACATCTACGGATGAGAAACGATGATGCAGAAGAAAGTATTCTCCATTCAACACTGCCAGGATAACAATCTAACAACAGAGCTTTGTGGGACAGAGATAAGCCGCAGCAATCAATAACGGCCAGGCTGAGTCAGACGTTGCTGAGTCCAGGCTTAATTGGTGTCTGTGGTTTCTGCCTAGCAGACAATGGGAGGTAAAGCCAGCTATGGACTGAGGACAAGGCGGGAAGGCAAGGGTCGTTGGCTAAGAATCTAAAGGTTCTGGGGTTGTGTCCAATGTTATGAAACACCTGTTTCTTCCCTCCACTCAGATAGTAAACATATCATGGGAATCCATCATTCTTTTGTTCCGTTATGGTCCTTTGAAGATTTTGACAAAAATGCCCCAGCAGTTTCAGAGCAAGGTGCTAGGGAGCCCAAACATACACCACTTCTTCCATACATAACAAGCCATCTGCCACCAAAAATCAAGACAATAGCATGTCCAGGTCAATAACAGCCAGGGAGAGTCACGTTCCTGAGTCCAGGCTTAATTGGTGTCTGTGGTTTCTGCCTAGCAGACAATAGGAGGTAAAGCCAGCTGCAGACTGGTAAGGTGGCCTTTTGGTTAGGGTTGTTGGCTCAGAATCTAAAGGTTCTGGGGTTGTGTCCAATGTTGTGAAACACCTGTTCCCCCCCTCTACTCAGATAAAAACACCAATAGGAGGACAGAGTGGGAAGGTGGCCTTTTGGCTGGGGTTGTCTAAAGGTTCTGGGGTTGTGTCCAATGTTGTGAAACACCTGTTTCTTCCCTCCACTCAGATAAAAAAAATACCATGAGAATCTATCATTCTTATGTTCCATTATGCTCCTTTGAAGATTTTTGGCAAATGGCATCTGCGGTTTTTGCTTAGCAGACAATAGGAGGTACAGCCAGCTACAGACTGAGGACAAGGTGGGAAGGCAAGGGTCGTTGGCTTAGAATCTAAAGGTTCTGGGGTTGTGTCCAATGTTGTGAAACACCTATTTCCTTCCCTCCACTCAGATAGTAAAAGATATCATGGGAATCCATCATTCCTATGTTCTGCTATACTCCTTAGAAGGTTTTGACAAAAATGCCCCTGCAGTTTCAGAGCAAGCTGCTAGGGGGGCTAAACATACACCACTTCTTTTATACCTCACAAGCCATCTGCCACAAAAAAATCCAGACAGTAGCATGTCCAGGTCACTAACAGCCAGGCGTTGCTGAGTCCGGGCTTAATTGGTGTCTGCGGTTTCTCCCTGGCAGACAATAGGAGGTAAAGCCAGCTATGGACTGAGGACAAGGTGGGAAGGTGGCCTTTTGGCTAGGGTTGTTGACTTAGAATCTAAAGGTTCTGGGGTTGTGTCCAATGTTGTGAAACACCTATTTCCTTCCTCAACTCAGATAAAAATAAGTACATAGTCCTACCAAATGTGACATGAAGCAGAGGTCCCATGTCCAATCCAGGTCATAAGATACACCAAAAAGCAGTTACTCAATCAACTGGAAATGATTTTCGAAACGGTCAGTCATTTTGTATACCCATTGGAATTCATTGTCTTCAGCTTGACTTTGTCTTACCTTGTTTCCTATTGCACAACCAAAATTGTCTTCAGCTCTTTTGCTTTCATAGTTAGTTTATAAAAGACTAGCTTCCCCCAGATTACTTCAGTGTCACTGACGAAAGATGGTGGTTGCCATCTCAAATGTCTGACCTTTTCCAAAATCATATCCAGTTACTTGAGTAACTGCTTTTTGGCATACCAGAAGTCAAGCTGAGCGATGTCTAGCTGAATGATGCTCATGAGATTGACCTGGTGGCAACTTGCTTCACCTCTCTAGGTACACAGCAATACATCAAGAGAAAGAAAGGACTTGAACTTGACTTGAAACTGTGCCAGCTATCAGGACTGAGTAGGCAGTTTTTGCAATATTCAAAAGCATTCTCACAGCAATATTGAAGGCTGTATGTGGTGATATTTTGAATTTATCTAAGGTAGAGAGCTACCTCATTACCACATCATCACAGGAAATTCTTGCGTTACATAAGTTCACCCCAGACTATTTTTGCAATTTTTCTTTCTTTTTTTCGACCTACCACCCCAATATTTTTCTGAAAAAAAAAACACAAGAAGCAACAAATTAAATTGGTGCAGCCTGAAAAGAGAGGAGAATTCTAAGCATGTCAACTTGCTACTTTGAGTGCATGATCAAGTCGAGAGAAAAACTGATGCCCTGGGGATATTGCTGGATGGAACATTTAGATGCAACACAAACTGTGCACAGATTAAAGTATTTGACTGGCTTACACACTCCCAGATGAGCTGACAGCTTCTCATTTGGAAATGGCAAATATTGAAGTAAATGATGATAGTATAAACGTGCCCTGAAGCCTTTGCCAAGTGAGAAAGGAGAAGCTTAATGTTTGATGTTTCCAATTGCCTTTTGATTTGTACTTATGATTCTGGCAAGTTTACAAACCTAGATTTTAGCGAGATACATGTAGTAGTTCATTCTGTGTAAGGAGTGAGTTAATGTATAAAAATGCCTGGCAGCCTGTCCCTAAAGTGTACTTGTACGTGTAGGTATTTCCCATAGATGAAAAATTGGTATGATAGACACTATCTTCACGTGTAATGTAAGTCAGTAAATTGATAAGAATGCCCGGAAGATTTTTTCATTAATGTGCACTTGTGTCTCCTGAAATGATACAAACTCCAACATTCTGTCAAAGGTGTGGGTAAATGACTAGGTGTGCCCGGCAGCTATTTCTTAATGTTCTCTTCTGTCTATGGTGCTATTTTTCATGTGGGTGTATTAGATGTATCTGATGAGAATAATACATGCACTACTTTGAAGGTAGACCTCTTTACACATTCGGCCACACCAATTCGATTTCTTGGTCCTCTGACATTTCAATGTAGAGTTTTAGCGGGAGGACATCATGAAAACAGAAGGCTGGTGTAAAACTTCCCCCTAATTAGTACTCTGTTAACTCCCCAAACCTGTGTGAACCTTCAGGCTTTTCCTCAGATTTCATTTTCATGTTGAACCCTCTGTTTCTGTTTTCAGTCCAATAAAGCAAATATTTTCCAATCTGGAAAACAGAGCTTGAGGTCTGGGTGGAAGTTTGAATCTAATACATTCCATTTCCTGAAACTGTGTGTCTTATTACCTGGATGTCTAACCTTCATCGACATGTCATTTCTTTAACATCTGAGAACCAACTAGTCAAACTGTTGTGGCCCACCATCTGTATGGACAGTCAGTCGTACCCATCTCAGCAGCAGTGGGGAGTGACTACTTGCCCCAGGCCAAGTTCCTGCCTGTGGTTTTCAATTCAACACTTCAGGTGCATGGACTGGAAGGAATTGTTTCCTGTGAGATGGCAACTTTAGAAAAGCTATTAAAGTTGGAGTTCTTGCCTTCAAGCAAAATGGGTGGTGCATTCCTCATACTACCGGAATTCTATCAGTCAGAGCAGTTGTTGAAAAAGATACAGCCCAGAAATAGGCAAACTCTTTCTTGATAAAACATGAGGAAGGTATTAAGGTTGGTGTTGTTTATATGTATGCTTAATAGGGTTGAAAACCAAACTATTTAGCATGTTGTTCTTGTCTCTTGTGGCTGTGGCAAAATTGTTTTTGATACTTTATAATACAGTGGAAGCTACTAGTTAATTGCACAACGGATTAACGTACACTTCTGTTAACTGCATGGAATTCCAAAATCCCAAACCGGTGTGGTCCAGCTAGATAACTTCACATTATTGCACCAGCCGAATAATTGCACAAAATTCATTGAAGGCCAGGCAATTAAGTGGCTTCTACTGTACTAAAATTTTGTCACAGCAGTTTATATAAAAGGTACAGTAAATTTCACTTTGTAAGATAAGTTTTTGATTTCAATAACATCAGGGTTTTATCATTGCAATACTTCCTCCCTACATTATTTCATTCTATCCGGCCAATATTTCCTGTTGGTTTTTGACCCTTGAGTGTTTGGTGACATGTATAAATTTGCAACGGTGAAAAGACTACCAAGTACATCCATCAGGAGGAGTTCTCATATATGGTTCCACTTAAAGACTTACGGCTTCCCTTGCTCTAAGTGAAGGAAGTAAAGCAGACTTGTTATGATTACCAACTCCAGCTCCATACTTGTGTATGAAGATGGTGCTTACTAGGCCATTGCAATTTGATTCATTGGTTCTCAGACTAGTCAGTGTGATACAGAGGAATTATTTTACACAACCAACTGTGCTTACTTGCTTACAATTTGGTGTCACTCAGACACCTTTCTGAGAGATTCTGACTGGAGTTTTGCTTCTCGCTCCATATCTGAATTGAGGATAGTGCTTACCTAATTTATTTCCTTGGTTGTAAACGTGATAGCCAGCAAGAGGACAAAATAAAAACAGAAAAAAATTGTACCTGACTGCAATCACACCCTGAAACTGTGTGCACAAAATACAGATTTTTAAGCTTTAAAAAGACAATCCACCATTTATTTGCAACTTGAGTTGATAGATTTGCGGTTTTTCTATCTGAATATCATACATGTATGTCATGATTATGTCTATTTCTTTTGAACCTTGGTATCTGTCGCCTGTATCTGTACAATTGTATACTTAAAATTAGCCCTGATAGGGCTTATGGGTACTGCAAAGAAAATGTATACAATAGTACTTGTCCTTGGTGCTGATGTACTGATTGTCCTGCCCTATCTCAGTAACGATGGAAGGCCTCGATTAAAAAAAATCTTCAATCTACAGCATAAGTCTGAGAACCAACAAATTGAATTGGTATGGCCCTAGTTGAGGAGTAGCTATAGCTTCAAGCGATGTATCAGGTTTTAAAGAGGGAAAGGCTTGTGGCCATCAATTTTAGAACCCCCCAAGTCTTTGTTGAGTGACAGATACAAGGGTTGTACAATAAAAATGTTTTAACCCACTTCTAGTTATTGTACGAGACTAACGTGGGTCTCTATTGGTCATTCTTGAGGTCACCAAAATACAAATAGAATTCCTCTTAGATTCTTTTTTTATGTTGATATTCCAATCTAGCATTACTTTTTAAGACAGAGAAGCAAAAAATGAAATCAATGGAACCTTATCCATTGACCTTGAATGCATCTGACTAGTCTCTTCAGCCAAATAAGGCTGGTTCTCAAGGCTAGATTAACAGAACACAAATCTGTTTACTTCTGTTTACTTTCCCTGCAAGTAATGACCCAAAGTTTGACAAAGTGTCAGTCGCCCCAATATCAATCCTGCAACAGAATGGAAGGATTCTAAACTTTTTTTTTACTTTTTAACTGAGCACCAAACAACCTCCATGATTTGCTGGCTCAATGCTTTGCAAAGTCACAGGCTCCCTAACCTTTTGTCAACCCTGTATTAAAGGGAGAACTAATCCAAATGTGCTTATTCACACAAATGTACCAAACCCAACACCAAATAGCAATTACTCAAGCAACTGAATTTGATTTTGGAAACTGTCAGATCCGTTATCTTTGGTCAGTGACATATTTTCATTGTGATACCCGGCATTGACGTACCTCAGCAAACTTTTCTAGTGTGCTTGGTAGGATATCAGTCACCCCATTACCAACTCTGCAAGAAAGATGGACAGATACAGATGTCCTACCTGAAACCATTTCCTCTTTATGAGAGATAAACCCCAACAAACCACCCCAAATCCTCACCCTATGACCCTGCCTGGCAAATAAAGATTAAGCATACAAATGTACGCCACACAACATCCCTTGTTTGCTGGTATATTAGTCACCCCGTTACCAATTCTGCAAGAAAAGCAGACACACCCAGACGTCCTACCCAAATCTATTTCCTCTTTATAAGAGAAAAAATCACCCCAAAATCCTCACCCTATGACCCTGCCTTGCAACTAAAGATTAAGGATACGACTTTGCACCACGCAACATCCCTAGTTTGCAGGTATATTAGTCACCCTGTTACCAATTCTGCAAGAAAAGAGGACACACCCAGACGTCCTGCCCGAACCTATTTCCTCTTGGAATGAGATAAACCCAACAAACCACCCCAAAACCCACACCCTATGACCCTGCCTTGCAAATAAAGATTAAGCATACAAATCTACACCACGCAACATCCCTAGTTTGCAGGTATATTAGTCACCCCGTTAACAATTCTGCAAGAAAAGAGGACACACTCAGAAGTCCTGCCCAAATCTATTTTTTCTCTATGAGAGAAAAATCCAACAAACCACCCCAAAACCCTCACCCTATGACCCTGCCTTGCAAATAAAGATTAAGGATACAACTTTGCACCACGCAATATCCCTAGTTTGCAGGTATATTAGTCACCCTGTTGCCAATTCTGCAAGAAAAGAGGACACACCCAGACGTCCTGCCTGAACCTATTTCCTCCTGGAATGAGATAAACCCCAACAAACCACCACCAAAGCCCGACCCTGTGACCCAGCCCAGCATTACCGACATCTCCCAATATTCCCCCATCAGGCGCAGACAATGAGGGGCTTAACCCTTGGTTACCCGAGTTGATGACACGGCAAAACAGCAGAGCAACACTAATAGAATCACTCCAGCGTTCATCAAAACCTGGAACTTGCAATTTCAACCCCTCGGGCCGGAGTCAGCTCGACTTCCTCTGACTGATCCCAGTGCTTAAGGTGTGTCTTTTACGACAAACGGGGCAATGCCTATGAAATAAAGCTGCAGGAATTGGATCATAAAGTTGTAAGCTTTGTGTTAAGTCCATGCAATCAGGGTGGCATAAAAGAAGTTACGAGGTCTCTGCTGTACAGTCAGTACTGGTTATGTCAAGAAAAAGTCCTCGCAAAAGTTTGGCAGAACACAGTACAAAGTGCAAAAACAAAGTCTTGTCAGTACTTTGTTCATCCTACATATACATTCACATATACATACATATACATAAACATATACATATAAAGCCTCTGCAAGTAGATATTGACGATGGTAAAATTCATATTCTATAATAGTCCTAATTCATATCAGCCATACAGCATCAACTATGGCTAAACTATGTCGTATTTGAAAATGATAGTCCCTGCCATATAGGGCACATCTGTAAGCTGACTCAGTTCTGTTGCAAAGTTCTTGTCTAATGACATACTAGCTATAGGAGAATTCAGGCCACTTAGACTAAGGTTTCACTAATAATTTATATTGCCTTAGGTCTCAGAAATTCTACATTAAAAATTAAGAGGGCTGGAAGGAGAACTGGCTCTGACTATAATCACTCAAAAAATCTTTGTGTACAGACTTTCCCCTCAGACTTTGTTTGTCATATATATATCCTCCAGTTCAGCATTATCATTTCAATCTGAGAAGCAACAAATCAAATTGGTGTAGGCTTAGCAGTCCTTTATTGCTTTGAGCTGTCCCCAGAGACAGTGGTAAAGAGTGTACCATGTAGAAGCAACTAGTGATGGGGCTAACCCAACCCTTGGGTCAATAACGGCGATGACGGATGTTTGAAAAGAGACAAATAATCCATCCCCTGTCGACTGAGGAAAGAATGTACACGTCATCATGTAACCATGGTAACCTTGCAAAGAAGCTTCCAGTAGTTCTAACTGTCTCATTATGTGATGGTTCACCAGTAGTTCTAACTGTCTCATTATGTGATGGTTCACCAGAACGCTATGGTCATTGCTTGTCTAGACAAAAATATAGCTCCTGCTGGGAGTTACACATATGGGGTACAAATGAGTCTACAGTCTGTAGGGAAAAGCTTAAAGCAACTCTAAAAACTTAAATTTGAGTTGTAATTATTATAAAATTATGTTGTTTCTTGGGACTTAAAAATTCTTTCTTAGTCAGACAAAAATAAATGTTCCCTCACCTGATGTGAGCTACAATTTTGGCGCCTACACCAGGGAAAATGTTAAATTAGCTAAGAAGAAATTATAAGGATGATAGTTCTAACTGCATAGTTCTTTGTCATATAGATATATGTATGTATATTATCACTTACATGCGGGAAGGTACAAATGTATGAATACAGCAGGGGGAATCTTGAATTTTTGGGAAGTAAAGGTAGACGTGTCTAATTGCCCATTATGTCTAGAGTTGAGCCATGATTTGCGTTATTTTTTTAGACTTCCCGTGAGGTTGAAACAGTCCCAGTTTTTGTGTCTTACGTCTGTTGCTCTGTTGATAAGGACCAGACAAATGTCTTTTGGAACATCTTGAGTCATCTAGAGAGTGATGTAGAGCCTTACCTACATTGGACATAACTCATGTCATGAGTCATATGTAAGTAAGACACTCTTGTGACTAGTTTCATCAGGTTTGTAAAAGAATACTTCAATTTTCAAAGAGGCCTATCACTGTATCTAACTCTAGAAATAGAGATATATGCACCATATAGAACCATGAAGTAGCTGGTTGGAATCTAAAGTCTTAAAAGTGGAGGTCTTGCAATTTCACAAACCATCTTTCCAAATATCTAGGCACTTATGATTAACAATATTTAGCTATCAACAGAAAACAAAAGCCACCCTATTTCCAATCAGAATGCTAATCCTAATGATCCACAACAACTATAATTGAAACTAAATGTTGCACTCCCATGGCATAGCTAGCTATCTGCAAAATGGCAAGTGCATGAAATTTACCTAATTGCCATTAGTAATACCCTATTATGCTTTTTACTTTCATTGTTTTAATGCACATATTTGACCCATGATAGCGGTGCTGCAAAGTGAATGAAGTCTGATGGGAGTAATTATGGAGATGTGAGGACTAAATGAGATGGGTACTGCTTTTACTGTCTTATAATGGACCGATTACTCACTCATTTTCCCATTCAGGACGGACATCGGGGGATAGGCATCTAACAGAGCGTAAATCACAAACAAGACTTTTATCACGTTGTGTCTTTTCTGTCTGACGACTAGATTTATACATGTTTTCTGCTATGTATGCCACAGTGTTTGTCACCCCATAGTTTCACGATCTCTCTTATCTTTTCCCACAGGATCTCAAAAAGGATGCAACTCATAACTTAGCACCAAGGACAGATGCCAATGACGCCTATGTCTTATTATACTACAAATAACAATATTGTTATCACTCCCCCCAAAAATGGGTACCTGACTTCAGTTGGAGAGGAAAAAGTCACTGGAAGGGGAGGGTTGGCTTCTGCCTTCTGATACAGTGTCCTAGACACAGCAGACAATGACCCACTGTCCTTAAGTTATGGGTCTACCTTGATATATTTTCATAGTCGTGAAGATATCACATTGTATCTACATAATAATTATACATATGTGCATTGACCAAACAACAATTACACTACTGGCTTAACAACGAAAAATGATACATGTGATGTTATAATGATATTTGATAGATACAAATGGGCTGTAACATGCTTGGAGCATGTTAGTGTCACTTTTAGTTGGGAAACATAGCCAAGAGAAAAAGGTATTGTACCCGCATGTGGTGTGGAATATACTATGTCAAAGACAATAATTGTTACATATCTATATTCATGGTACAAATTGTTGAGTTGCAACAAAGAAGGACACTTATGGCAAGCAAATATATGCCACATAACATTCTCTTCACACTACCAACATTACCACCATGGTAAGGCCATACCAATTTAATTTGTTGGTTCTCGGAATCGCCGCTTCTATTTTTCCCAATTTCAAAAAAAAAAAAAAAAATCCATGAGGTTATTTGCATGTTCATGAGATTTGCATGTTGCATGTTCGTGAGAGTTACATGGTCCCGTTACCTACAAGTTGCTCGACAAACTTCGGCTCAGTTAAACAAAACTTCTGAAACAAGTACTGGACATGCAAAAACAACTATCACCTGCTTATGTTTTCCTTTGTGTTGTAAATCATCGAAAACCACCAATAGATCGTGAAATTTGTGCTGAAAAATGACGATTCGGCAAACCAAAATGGCCGCCATGTAGCCAGTCACAAGTATGTAAATGAGATGCAATTTCATGCAAATGAGCACGCCTCTAGCGTTTTTTGCTTTAACTGCAGCTTTCACAAAGAGAACAATGAATCAGATGTTTCAGGCACTCTTATTTTTTGGGTGAAATGAAGTCATTTTCTTGTTGTTGTTGCTAACATACATTAGACATTATACTATGCTGAAAAAGTTTTTCAACCTTTTTAAAAGTTTTTTAATGTTGTTAATGATTTACTATGATGATTTATTACAACTGTTAAGCTTTATAACTGTGTGTACTTCTGTAATACTGCACATTATTTTGCATTTATATTGTTGAAATTAAATATACAATGTATGCTTACATGCAAATTTTTCATGTAATTGTAACTGGATAAGTATTCTGCCACACATATACCATGGTTTCAGGTCTGGAATTACCAACCTGAAACTCTGGACCTGAATCCAGACTTGTTGCAGTTTTTTTTTTTTTTTTTTTTTTTCGCCCTGTCGCTCCAACTTTTTTCTGAAAAAATCCGAGAACCAACAAATTAAATTGGTATGGCCTAAACAATAGACGAGCTCACTTAAGTCAGATGATTCAGTAATACTTGGCATTAAAAGGGAGACGAAAAATTGCCTAAAGCAAAATTAAGTGATTTGGATGAGACATTGTCTGGATACAGCTCTACTTCTTCTCAATTTCTTTCTTTTTAATTGGCAGCAAGCACCCTAACAGCATGCGACCTATATTTCTCTTCAATCCTGTCGCAACAGCCTCTATCTGTAACCCTAAACGTCTCCCTATTATTCCACAGTCGTTGCCAGCTTTCTTCTGGGAGCGATTCCAGAGTGCTTGGAGAACGCTACAATTAGCCACAGAGCTATTATCCTGCCTGGCAACCTCTTTTCTTTATTGCCGCACCTTTTTAACTACCCTAATTTCGTAAGTGGGCCGTAAATTGCGAGCGGCGCGGACATGACAGGAGAGAAACGGCGGCCATCAAAAACACATTCTGCTGACTCGGGAATGACCCGATCCGCCGAAACACACCATTGTTTAAACATCGCCTGCAGATGGATACAAACGGAGCGTGACGCTGCCCCGATTTACATTCAATTCACATCGCACGTTTAACAGTTGGAATATGGGGCTCTCTTTGTTTTATTATTATCCCCAAAGGAAAGATGCAACACTACAATGTGATGCTTTAAAGGAAAATGTATGAATTTTTAAATGAAATAGGAATAAGTAATCTTCTAATACTGTATTCATAATTATACGTATCCCTTTTGCACGTATCAGTCATTGTCAAGAAATGGGGCTCTCTTTCTACACACAGTCCCCAGAGAAAGGACACAACACTGCCATGTAATGCTGTAAAGGAAAAAGAATGAAATTTAAGATAAAATAGGAATAGTTTATTCTAAAATACTGCATCAGCATTCTATAATCATTTATATTCCCTTCACACATATCTGGCTCTCTTTGTAAATGTTATTCCCAGAGGAAAGATGCAACACTAGCAATTGATGCTATAAAGGAAAATGTATGAATGTTAAAATAGAATAGGAATGGGCAATGTTCAAATACTGTATTTACAATTATTTGCATCCCATGTCCACATCAGTCATTGTTGGGATATTCTCTTTGTGCACATTGTCCCCAGAGGAAAGATACAAAAACTACCATGTGATGCTATAAATGTTCAAATACTGTACTTATATTCATTTGCATCTCATTAGTGATTGTCTGGATATCAAGATTTCTTTGAATGTACACATTGTCTCAAAGAAAAGATACAACACTACCATGTGATGCTATAAAGGAAAATGAATGAATGTTAAAATAAAATAGGAATAGGTAAGGTTCTAATACTGTATTCATAATTATACGTATCCCTTTTGCACCTATCAGTCATTGTCGAGATATCTGCTCTCTTTGTACACATTGTCCCCAGAGAAAAGACACAACACTACCATGTGAAGCTGTAAAGGAAAAAGAACGAATGTTGAAATAGAATAGGAATAGTTTATGCTCAAATACTGTATCTATAATCGTTTGTATCCCCTTTGCACATCAGTCACTTTTGGGATATCAGGCTCCCTTTGTGCAATTGTATGAATAGATAATGTCTAATACTGTAGCTACAATGTACAGTACATGTATAGTACTTATTTGCACCCTCTGTCTTTTTAGGTTCTCTTTATCCAAGTTGTCTCTAGAGAAAAAACACAATGTATAAGGCCATACCAATGTACATGTAATTTGTTGGTTCTGGAAGATCTAAATGAAAAGCATGTCTGATGGGAAAGTCTGTACCTTGGTATTTAACGCTAGCTCACCTTTATCCGCTGGGTAACCTATATCCGTTGTTTCTTTTAATTGGTATCCAGGGATATCAAGTCAGCGGACCGTGGTTTCAAACTGCGACATTTTCAAATTATTGCTTGCAGCTATTTTCAGAATATTGCACCGTCCCTCAAATTGATATCCCTAAATGTCCTGTTTTTGAAAACAACGAATATAGGTTACCCCACGGATAAAGATGAACTAGCGCTAAGTGTCTTGGAGTTAATTATTATACAGATTTGAGTTTTACTTCCAGCCCTCCTTTTTGGTCTTGACCTCTTGACCCATTGCTTGATTAAAATATCCAAGAAACAATAAAATAAATTGCTGTGACCGAATGATATACTGCAAAAAGTGCTATCATGACAAAAATTAAGAATAAATGAATCTAAATGCTGTTGTTATTCTTATTTGCATCCTATGTATGTTGCCATCAGTCATTGTACTGCTGGGAGACATAAGTTTCCCTTTGTGAGCTTTTTCTTGAGGGAAATGCTGGTATAATGCAAGAAGTATTACCCCTGACTTTGAAATAAGAGACAAATCATGTTAAATGTATATTATGCTATCACTAAAGGTGTTCTTATTTGAATTCTGTTTGCATCACTTGTTACACTGTTGGGAGATATCGGTTTCGGTTTGTGAGCATTTTCTTTACAGAATAGACAATTACAGTCACTGTGGTAGCTAATATGCTGCAAAACAATAGGAAATTCAACATTATTCTGATATAGGAAAGAAATAATGTATAAATACTAGTAATACAGAATGACAAACTTGCATTCTGTTCATATCAGTCAATGTACTGCTGGGAGATATCGGTTTTCCTTTATGAGCTTTTTCTTTTAAAGGGAAAATTCATGCAAGAAAGTGCACACCAACTGCTTTAATGCAAAAAGTATGAAGTAAGAACTTTGAAATAAGGAGAGGATCTCTTTAACACTGTAGCTTTGCTTGAAATAAATATAAAATTTTTGTATGCATGATTGTATTATTTCTCACTTAATCATTGACACATATTGGTTTTCCTTTGTGCAATATTGTTCTCGAGGGAAAAGCCACCTGGCATAATGCAACAAGCATTAATGTTTACTTTGAAATAAGACATAAATAATGTTCAAATGATTGCGTCTATTTACATTGTATTCACATCACTCAATTTGTTGTTTGGGGTGATTATTCTCCCTTTGAGGAATTTTCCTCCAGGGAAAAGTTATATAATACCACCTGGCCTAATGGCACAAGCATTAATGTTTACTTTGAAATAAGACATAAATAATGTTAAAATGATTGCTCCTATTTACATTGTACAAATTCACATCACTCAGTTTGGTTGTTTGGGGTGATCATTTTTCCTCTTAGCAATTTTCCTCCAGGGAAAAGTTATATCACCTGGTATAATGTGAAAAGTATGAATGTTTACTTTGAAATAAGACATAAATAATGTTCAAATGATTGCATCTATTTAGATTGTATTCACATCACTCAATTTGTTGTTTGGGGTGATCATTCTCCCTCCAGGGAAGAGTTATACCACCTGACTTAATGCAAAAAGTATGAATGTTTACTTTTAAGTGTCATAATCTGGGTCATAAACTAAGAGACAAATCTTCTTGTGATGTTTTTATCACTCTTGTATTGATGGGGAAATCAGCACAGAATATTATCACGTCACATGCCTCAAATAACACATGGTTTACAAGGATTGCTTGCAGAAATATAGCTTTATAAGCACCATTACATACGTAGTGATAAATAAGAAACAAATCACGTTCCTGTGCATATTTGCATTTTATCCACATCACTTGTTGTACTGTTGGTTCTCTTTATGTTAAAAAAAGGAAAGCCATAAGAACTGTATGAATGTTTTTTTTTCAGTCATTGCTTTCATCAATTTGCAAAAAAATATAACATATTACATATAAATCATGGATTCCGAAACAGTTATCATAGGCACGTGCAATTACAAAGCAGCTATCATTAGCGTTGAAGAGGTTCATCAATCACGTATGAATACAGTTACTACTGTATATTCTTCAAACAATGACTTAGAGGCAAAGAACTATCATTAACAGGAAATCTAGAAAACTGTATAAATGTTTCTCTTTAATCATAAACGAGTTATAAACCACTGCGCAATTTTTCTGCGATGTTTTTACGATTCCAATAAGAACATGACAAAAATATGCGAGCATGATCTCGTCATAATTGGACAGGTTTTATCTGCCTGTAGTATTACTGCTGCACCGTTCTAGTTGAGTGGTGGTACATGGGGCATAAATCATACTGAAACAGGCCGTGTCTGCAAATAATGCCTACAACATCGTTATTACTTTTGTTAGGGCAGGAATTTGATACCCTCAGTACATCAATAAAAGCAATGAATGCAGTACGTCATCCACAAAGTTTGACGCAGTCTTTCGAGGAAATTACTCGTTTGTTTGATGCTTAAAAATTACAACTTCTAACAACGAAAAAATTAAACCTGTCATTCAAACAGCAACAAATAAAACAACGACGTGCAACTTTTAAAGAAATTGCTTGTTTGATGACTAGGTTAGCATTATAGAACTTCAAGTTTTTTGATTACTTGGAAAATCTTTTCTCTAACAACAAATTTAATGACAAATCAATGATATTGCTCCTCACTATTTGTAGTTTATGAGCTGTAGCTATGATTATGCAATTCCAAATGCAGCATAGTAATTTTGATCCCAATATAAGCTATGCTTTTAACCATGAACCTTTAGAATATGACTAAGATACCACTTAGAAACACTCAACACACAAATTTGAGGTGAGCAAATTGCTTTTGTGTTGAGCGAAAGATACAAACTTCAACTGCTTTTGTGTTTAACCAAAGTTTAATGTATAAACACCAGTGCATGACAAATCTATTTTTCAGACACTTATTTCAACAGATTGCTGTAACATATTTTCTGGTGTCTACATGATTGTTTGCAACCTTTGCTGGCCCAAAAATGATCAACTGTCAATTTCTTTTATTGAACATAGCAATCACTTACTAAATAGACATATATATAATATATATATATATACTCTAGCAATAAATTGTAAAGTGTAAAGATCTCCACGAACTCATTTGTAACAATACTCTGCAGCTGTCAGTCTGCCAGTAGTGCAATAAAGTTGATTTATTGTACGTAGACAGGAACATATTAGACAGTTGAGTTGACTTACTGGGTTTACACTTGGATTAAATAGTGTTACAAACTAGTGTTTCATTTTGGGAAAGTTGCCAGAACACTTCTTAATGAGGCCGATGACTCTATTTGCTGTAGGGCAATGACCTAGGTAGCGCACGTAGTCCAGTGGTTAGCTGGAACTAGAAGCCGTGAGTTCAAATCCGGCGGTGTTGCTCACCCGACATGCATGCTACCGGAGAGGGTTGCTGTCCTAGGACGGGACGTTAAGCCGTGGTCCACTGTTCATTGTGCTTGTTGAAAACAGCTAGGGGAATTTCCCTGGTACAATGAACCTGTAAATACTGTACATAGAGTCTGTCCTCTCTGTCACGACCAGTGGAAGACTAGCTCTTCAGTGAGCTAAAACTGGATCGAGATCACTTTTCCTTTTACCTAACATATAGCACGATGTGAACAGTGAAATGGTATGTAGAAGGAAGTACCAGTGTAGGATAGGGAAATTTGATAGATATTTCAAAGTGTAACTAACTTCTAAATGGGCCAATGACATTATATTTGCTGTTAGTAGTGCAATGGCCTCGCATATTGCACATGTGAACAGTGAAATGGTACATTTGTATGTAGGAGAAAGTGTAGGATAAGAAAAAGACAATGTAATTGTTGGCTTCTCAGATTTATAGTCAAGGTATAACTAACTGGAAAAACAGCAAAATCAAAGCTTCAGGACCAAGTTCATGCCTCTTTGTATTCGGTTCTAGATCTATGCCATGGATATAGTCATATTGAAGTTTTCCTTCCTGCCCTCTACTTTTATGATGTCTGTTTGCTATGATTTCACCTTAAACTGTTCAAGAACTAAGGAAATATATTGGTGAGGCCTAATTATCACCCGGCTTACTGTTTAACCAAATTGATGTAAGTGCAAATCTCTCAGACTCTTGTTTTCTTGTTGATCTTCCATTTCAGTATCATTACTTCAAGTCCATGAATCTTACTGTAGCTTGATTACTGCATATCTTGAAACGACTATGATAAACGACAGCATTAAAATATAGGTATCTACCCCAGAGAAGCTCAAGTCCTATTATCAACTGGCAATCAGCAATCAGTGGACCACAGAAGATACAATCACTTTCATAGGTCACGCAACCTGCAGGGAAAGTGCAGGGCAGCACATTAAGTTTATTGGAATCTCATTGGCCTTTTAGACACACTCTTGGTGAGATCGTGTGGCGTAATCGGCAGCAAGTTTGGCTCAGGACCTAGAGGTCCAGGGTTCAAATCCTACCGTGTCACCGATCTTGTGACCTTGGGAAAGGCACTTGACACGACCTTCCCCACATCAGTGACAAGTAAAAAATGAGAACTACCTAGCTTTGGTTTGGGCTATATCTTGGATAGGACGTTCAATGGAGGTTCCTTGTTTGGGAAGGAACCACACGCATTAAAGAACGCACATTAAAGAACACATCACAACTTTTGAAAAAGAGCAAAGGCATGCCCCAGTGACAGTGTGCCATAGAGCAAATCTGATGGTAAATCACTACACATCACCAGGATAGTGGCCTGGCGTACCTTCCTCTTGTATCAGCCACACAGAACTGTATTGCCCTGGCCTGTAGGAAACTGTAGAATCCATTAAGAATGTCTAGCGGGTGTAATAAAATCAGATGTTATAATTGGATGCTGACTCCACGGGACTTGCATGGGTTAAGACCATTCATTTAGAAGGAAATGAAAGTAAGGTTTATAATTATGCAAAAGAAACGGTGATCACCCCCTTGTTGGGTACAATTGTGAGTTATTATCATTGCACAACAAGCAAGGGAATGTTTCCAAACTACAGCATTCAATCCTTGATTCCTCACCAGTGCCATTGGGAGTTTATTTCCTCAATTTATAGTTAGAACATACTATTAGCATTCAGGGATGGAAAATTGAACCCTTTTAGTCCTACAGAATATATAGCAGTACTGAAAGTGAACACAGCAATGCATATATTTTGAATCATAGACTGAAACATACAAACTTTCACAAAGACAAGCCCAAAGCAATACTTTACTTTATCTTTTTTTTGTAATTAGAATATTGTTATTGATAAGTATCCTGCCCTTGTCCAGTTCCATTTGTATTGTCTTCCTTGTTTTTGTCAGCAGGGCTGTCTAGTAATGTAATAGCCACAGGCTAGTTGGGCAGCCCTGACTGTGCGTGCTGAACATCCAAACCAATAAATAAATAAATGAACACTTCATTTCCTTGGGGTGAACTAAGTAAAAACCAGATCTGTAGCCACATACAGAAGCGCATGACAATCATCGCTCATTGAATACTATCTTCTTCTAATCTAGTAGTATTAACAGACTGCAGTACTTTCTGCTAAAACTAGGTGGCTCTGCAGAATAGAGTTCTGTTTCATGTAAATGGCTGAACTTTTGAAAGTATCTGTGGAATTGTGAAGCAGAGTAGTCTATATCTGCTTGCAATTGCATTTGACTTACGTCCCGTGACAATAGCAATATGTTAGTTGGGCATCCTCAACTGTTCATATTGGTTATCAATGAATAAAGAGACTTGCTTTCTGCCAGTGGTAAGTGTACACTTGTGGTAATCTCCAAGAAGATGTACCAAGACAAAATCACAACGTTCCTTTAGCACCCAGTTCAAGGCCTTTCCAGTTTCCAGAGTAGTTTGAAAAATGTTAAGATTTTGCCTTTCTACATCTGATTGCAGATTATGATATGTTGAGGCAACAGGAAAGAAGCTGAAATAATCCCAAGAGAACAGATAATAACAGTGCATGTAAATTAAATGGCAATATTTCACCTGCTTAACAGAGCGGATATGAAAGATATTGATGCCACCACAGAATACTCTCTCCTTGTACCTCTCCCTGGTACTGAAATATGTGTTGTATCACAGTGTTTAGGGTGTGTTCTACTCAAGGTGCTACCCAGCATCCGTCCTTCTGTCCTTTGATGGAATTTTGCTGATGGGAACGGACTTAAATTTTGACCATTCCGTCCTTTATGATGGACCAAAATTGGCATGAAAAGATTTTAAAACAGATGTCATTGAACCAAGCAGAGTCTACAAGCAAACTTTGCCCATCAAAATACAGGAAACAGTGTTTCAGAGATTTCTGCACTTGAAAGGATTTTCAACTTGAAAATCCAGGGGACGAAAAAAAAAATTCATCCTGAAACCATAAGAACGTAATGAGCTTGGTTATAGGATATTCAAGTTTGTTGAAAACAATCAATTTATTTTGCTTACCAATATTTTAGAAAGGAGACAACAAAAAATGTTTAAAAAAATAAGAGCTTGCCAACTCCAGATCTCTGGAAACACCTCCCAAACAATTCCCTGCTATACTGAAATTCTAGCCAACTTCACAAGTCAGTTGATTGATTAATTAACTGATTGCTTACAGCACTGCAAACTCACTCAAAACTGGTTAGAAACTTCTGACGAGAGGGAGCCTAAGCTATTAAATCACTTGTGAGTTTCCGAGTCATTACCTCCGCCAGAGCGCGCCCATTATCTGTGACCCACTTCCATGATTGATTGCAATCACCCCGCAGCCGGCTCGCAATTGTTCCCAATTTACTGCTAACCTCCCGTACACACCGCGTTACACATTCGGGCCGCTCAAAAAGTTTCCAATATCCGAGACATTTTCTCCCGTCAGTTTGAGTTTGCCTCCCCATCAGGTGAAACCAACCTCTCTGACTCCTGTTTTAGGAAGTGTTATGGACTAATCATTGAGGCAAGGCAGTACATCAGGAAGCATCATTTCTGCACACAAATTTACGTTCTTGGCTCTTAGACATTTTAAAGTGAAATTTCAAGAAATATAGCATCAAGAAAACAGGGTTAGGCCATGTTGATTTGATTATATGGATGACATCCTCCGGGAACTCCAAAACTGATGCGAGCGAGCAAATAAAAAAAAGTTTGGCCCCCCAAAAAAAGTTGCCTTCAGTATGAAATCAAAGCGCCCAGGAAGGCTGAACATAGGACTAAACACACATAGTATGGTATACCAACAGTTAGGTGTAGGGACCAGTACATCATACGGGTGCAAAACATTTTTTTCTTCTTGGACCAATCCGAAAAAAACAGACCTGAAAAAAAAACCCAGAGGAACAGGTTTCGCCAATTACAAAGATGGACACACTATGTTGGCAGCCATTTGGGGTCTAACCGGGGGGCCAAGAAGACAACAAGAGCGAAGTCAAGTAGAGTTTATAGTCAATTGCACCAAGTTTCTACAGTCAAAGGTACAGAGACAGTTAGCCTTTATTACATGGAGATGGGATTTTAAAATGCAGTGGGAGTCCAATAATCCACCAAACAGATTCCTTTGTAGCAAAATTGACCAATTACCATTGTTTTGAGTATTGCCAGCTCTCAAGTTTCCACAGACAATCAGGTCCAGGTTCATGTCCGGACCTGGAAATGATCCTCTGGACCTGAATTTTCTGTACTGGTACCTCCCCCAAGCAACAATAGATTTTTTTTTCTTTCTGTCCTTTCACATCTTATTCTTTGACTTTAGATTCATTTTGGCATTCTATGGCATTAGTCATCTGTTTTCTGATACTTTTTTTCAATCTAGGGAATATTTGTGCTCATTTTACAGCTGCTTTGCACAAAAGAAAACTTTTTTTTTTTGGAAATGGGCGAAAATTGATCGAGCGCGGATGTCATCCATATAATCAAATCAACGTGGCCTTATGAGGAAAAATTGAATCTGACTACATTGTATAATTCATTCCTTAAAAAAACAATAAACCAGGAAGCATCATTTCTGCACACAAATTTATGTTCTTGGCTCTAAGACATTTTAAAGTGAAATTTCAAGGAATAGAGCAACATGAAGGCAGGGTTATGGGGTAAACTTGAATCTGTCTACATTGTATATTTACTCAAAAAATCAGGAAGTATCATTTCTGCACACCAAGTTATTTCTTTGGCTCTTAGATATTCTAAAAGCGAAATTTCAACGAGGAAGGCAACATAAAAACTATGTTAGGGGTACACTGGAATCCAACTACAATACTCGCCCCCTTAAACTGTGTATACTATGGTACAGACTTTTCCCTCAGTCTGTTTTTATATTCAAGGTCTTTATATTCCAGAGTTGTTTTGTTTTTGTTTTTAAATCCAAGAACCAACAAATGAAATTGGTATGGCCCAATTTTCTTGTGCATACAACATTCCTAGTCATGCTTGGAAGAATTTAATATCTGTTGATTGTGGTAAACAAAATTGCCCAGTGGATGATAGCATCAGTGTAGACATTTCCCAATATTGTTTCATTTAATATCATCAGTACTCAAATAAGCATGGTCGAAAGGTTAAAGATATAAAAGATAATGAAATCACACAACACATTTTAGATATCATAACAAATAACAAATGAAAATACCAACAATATGATGATATCAGAACTTCAAGTAATTATTTGCAATCTACTCAGTTGAGAAACTTTGTACCAAAAAGTTGTTTGTAGTCATCGTTCTCAAGAATTGGTTGATCTCAAAAATATTTGGTTAAAAATATGATGAAAACAAGCAGGATAACCAGATTCCTGTTTTGGTGTTTTCAGTTTTATGCTGTACCTTCATAATTAAGTTTTCATCCCAGGCCTTGTTATCAATGATATGTTTAGGAACCAAGAATGTAAAGCCACAAATAAAAATGTGACCCCATGCAGCTAGATATCTTGATTCAAAAAGAAATTTCAACATGTAACATGCTGTGTATGAACTTAAGAGTGTATGTTAGTATATAAATGTATTACACTAAAAGTCTAAAATGCTGAGTCTAGAAGAACACTGCCACAACCCCCTCATTTGTGCAATAGTTAGCAGATTTCCTATGGCTCTCATGGGCAACTAGTGTCTAAGTTTCTGTCTTGAACTTTTTGCCCACCTGAATTAGCATTAATCTGGAGGTGCAATTGACCCTCCCTCCCCCATCACACCTTTCCTGACCTCCTGACCTCATTAATGACTAAACCAAGAAAATCAATCTTAAAGTTTACAGTGTCTGGAGTATGTTGAGATGGTCTTAATCTTGTTACAATAAGGCAAAATTGGCTGGTAAATTGGAACTCTTCTTGAGTGTGCCTTGTAAGTATCTGTTGAGACGACCTTTTTGTTTTCACCAAAGAAAGGGGCACAAGCTTAATAAAAGGTCTGTCATCATAAGAGACCCTCTGAAGTTTAGAGACACAAGCTTCAAGAGCATGTAAAACAGTGGGGCATAAGGAAATGTCATTTAGTATGTCGGTGTCTAGTACATGTAGGAATGTACCTTATCAAATTGAAATAAGGCAAAATTGACTGGTAGATTTGGATCCTACTTGAATTATGCTTTCAAGCATCTGTTGAAATAACGTTTTTGTTCTCATTCAAAAGCTCTGTTGGCATTATCAAGCCTGTGGGAGTTTAGGGAAAAGGAATCTGAAGTAAATTTAAAGCAGCATGCTGAAAACAGTTATAAGGAAACATACGAGGGTGAGTCAGAAAGTAATGCAAGTAGTTTCATAACAGAGTCGTTCTTTGATCGAATGAGTTGAAATTTGGCACAAAGGTTAATACATATCTCCTCTTGAGATAGAAATATCTAAATTTGTTGCTCATTATTTTATGAGTGAATGAGCTGCTTTCAAGGTGACCACACCCATGGTATCCCGTCAGAGGAAAAGTGAGATCCAATTAACGTACAATTAAGAATTTCCCTCAACCAGTTTTTGCTTTAGTAGGAGACTAAGCCTGCATATATAATTAGCTGCATTTCTCTATAAGCCACATGTTTAATTCTAACTCTGAAATCCGAGCAGTTTTTCTTTTTTCGTTGCTGGTGTAGAATGAGGTATACGCGGTCTTCAGGGTCATGAGATCTGCGGTCTTATGATTAAAACTTTCTGTAGCCTTCTTTTCCATTAACAAAGAGAAATGAAACTTTTGGGCCTTTAAACAGTTTATAACTGTGTAAAGTTTCATTTCTTTTGGTTAATGGAAAAGTAGTCTTTTAACCTACAACTCACGAATTCGTATATAAATCCAACAGCTCTATAACACAACTTACGGCATCCTAGCAGCTGTAAATAAAGAACCAATACGAGTTTAGAGATGAGAATTGGTAAGCAACCTATAGACATTTGGTATCATACATGTATAATTTCAACCTCCTAAAGTGATTTTCAGTGGGTCAGATTTAGAGGAATTGATAGTCTGACAAGCTACCAAGGGTGTGTTCATCTTGAAATCAACTCAGTTACTCATAAAATGATAAAGACCAAATTTAAAACATTCAGTCTCAAGAGGACATATACCTCTACTTTTGTGCTAAATTTCAACTTAATTGATTAAAAAACGAGGCTGTTATGACACCACTTGCATTACTTTCTGACTCACCCTCGTACTCTAGGATGGAAACAATTTTCATATCAAAAATTTTGCACAATTTACATATAAACGTCTCTTGAAGTCTTGCTTTCTATTGCTTGAATGATGGCATGTTATGAATTTCACCTGAGTGACAACAGATGATGGCCTATAAATTTTACATTTACAACAACTTGGTTTAACTGTTGATTTGACTGCTTGTCTTCTCATTTTTTCTAATCTGCATGGATATTGAGTTAGGCCACAGGCCGTGGTGGAATATTTGCATAATTGTTGCAAGCTGATGCAGCTCTTTCATGCCAAATGCTTCACCTCGCGACTTAAATTGCCAGAAGCTTCATCCGCTGAGCTATGGCTGAGAGACCAAAGATTTATTTGTTAAGGTTCACAGAATAAGATCTGAAAGGTGTCGGCAACAGTATATTTACATGTAAATGTATGATTATCCTTTACAAGGCTGATAACTTCGAAGTGATATGCAGTTACAGCTGAAAACAAATCTTAAGAATTATGTGAAAAATAACTTAGAACCTAGAATACACTAGTCTAAGAAATGGCAAGAACAACAAAATAACAGTAAAGAAATAATACAATTAGATGTATAAAACACAATCATAGTGAGTGAATGTAATGATTTCAATTGACAGATACTCTTGGATTTCATGGGTAAAGAACAATTGAAATTCCTCATCATTTTGTTTTTGTTTTTCTCATCATTCATTTCTTTTCTCTTAGAACAGAAAATGGTTCACAGCTAGCTATAGATAGTTTTTATAGTCGTCAACATTTCTAATGCTACTTCCACACCTCAGTGATCTGTTATTGGCAAAACAAATCTTCCATTACATGTGAGGTTAACGATGCAGAGTTGTCCTCAGGCTTTTAGTTTTATTACACACGTTTACTGCCTCATTAGGCTGTAGATAGATAGTCGTTATTCCTGTGATCAGGCAACATTGAGAGTTGTGTGAGGGTCTAATATGGGTGTAGGGTGTAATTCCTATGACTGGTGAAAGCAGTACCCCGTCTATCGGCGGGTAGCCATATGTATGATGGGATAGCCCTTTGTTTTGACAGTCATTGTCATTGTCATTATGTTCTGACACCCCTACATGTATGGTCCAACACCCCTATACTCCAACACCCCTATGTTTGGACACTCCTATGTTCCAACACCCCTATGTTTGGACACTCCTATGTTCCAACATCCCTATGTTTTGACACTCTTATGTTATAACACCCCTATGTTTCGACAGCCCTATATTAGGGTTAGAGTAAGGGTAATAGGAAAATGTGGAGGTTCACGAAAATTGATATAGATGTTGTCAACTTTTCTTAGTCCGAGCTCTGTCTCCAAAATGTTTCTGCAGCACCTAGTCACAGTGATTGTAGATTCATAAATAATCCAGCTACGAAGACAACCAAGAGGGGATGTTATCTGCCTGAAAGTAACACAAGCCGCAAGGTCTTATCAAGAATTCTGTGCACCAAGTTTTCTCACTTCTTTTAAGAGCCTTCCAATTGTTCCCACATGATATATCACAGGTCTTTTTCCTTGGGAATGCATAGGTGCAATTTTTAGAATATTTGCGACTCAACAGCAGTACTATACCAACGGCTCTGCCCCTGGGGCTTTGCCAAAAAATTATCATCATCATTATTGAAAATTGGAAAACATGTTCTCAACTTTCCTACTCCTGACTTTGTTTCCCAAATGATTCTGTGACATTAGTTAGAGTGATGACGGTAACTTCATAAATAATCCAGCTACAAAGACAACCAGGAGGGAATGTTAACCGCCTGAAAGTAACACAAGCCGCAAGGTCTGATCAAGAATTCTGTGCACCAAGTTTTCTCACCTCCTTTAAGTGCCTTCTGATTGTTCCCACATGATATATCACAGGTCTACCGTAAGCTTCCAAGACGCGGTTTCCACAGCCCCCCGAGGGGCTGCGTTATTAACCTAATCATACCATAATGGATTAGAACGCATCCAAGGTCGCGCCCTTGCCCCCGGCGCCGTATCACCTCCATTTTAATGAGGAAAAGAACCCCCCAGGAGATTCCTCAGGTGTCATTGGAATCTCAATTTAGAACACTTGGCACTTGTGATTTCCTTTCCTGTAGATCGTAATGCGTTTTTCGATTACACTTTGTTCGGAGGAGACGATCGTCTTCCGTTGGGTTCCGTGATTGGTTGCAACTTGGGGAGAGTTTGACGTTACTTGTAGTGTTATGCGCTGAGGAGTGATGAAACCTGTGAGGCTATATTTCTTACTTTGTCGTCTCTTATCCAACATATCCTTTGGCTGTAGATCTAACTTTAATTGCAACAATAATGACTATAATAATAGTATACACCCTATAAAATCCAACCAATACAGGTACATGGAGAGTATGAAAATTCCTTTTTTTAAAGAAATTTTATATTTCATAATCTAACTGAAATGGACCTTGAATGCTTCTACAGGAAGAATGCAAAAAAGATACACTGCAAAATGCGAATACCTAAGAGTATCTACTATCAGTAAATAGATCTTCACACACACATACATACACACAGGCAAGTATATATCACAGTTGACGGTGTGTGACTGTGGTTGCAACAACCATGAGATGAATGCAAGAATCCTTTGTGGTGTGTGCCCTTAACATGACATACCCAAAGTGGGCACAAGGTCCACTCTCTTGTCAACGTCAGGATGTAAGTGATTCAAAGTTTTCCTCAGAGAGGATTGCTGTATTGACAAACGCATGTGGTGATCGCAAAGGGTTCAGATATCTGACCTGTGACCCCAAGGTCTGACACATCTTATACAGCCCTTTCTTACTGGCGATCAAAGCTGCTTTTCTGCATCAGTATCAAAGTGTATAGTATTCTTAGACAGTGCAAGTTTTCACTTGAAAGGAAAGCAGAATTTTGCTCCAATTCTTTGATGTGGAATAATGTTAGGTTTATATTCTCATGGAATCCGACCCTTGCCTCCGCACAACTCAATAACACAAATCTACAGCATGAAGTACATGTAGGTGAAACCACTTTCTTTTGACAGTGCCAGAAAGTGCTAAGTAATAACAACTTTTCCTTAGAGAGAGAAGCAGCATTTGGTTCAATGTAGAAGGTTGTCATGTTCAATGTGTCAGGTTCAGATTTATGGTTTACAACCTACAGCACAACTTACACAGACCTTAGTGCTTACTGATTGAAGAAGCTTTGTGTCAGTGTCAGTGTCAGTGTCAGAGTTCATACAATCTTTATTGACACGACAAAAGTACAGCGACTTTCGTAAGGTCTACATGTATAACAACTACTTACAGTACAACTAAACACAAATATATGGATATCTATAGGTATGGATACATCAACATAAAGGGTCTAGCATGTCATTTACACTATTGGTTCTGCGGTATAAACAATCGTGGATATATTTGCCTACTTGTACACAATGTGGATTATCGCCTCCATATACTAAATCCAACATTTCTTTGGGGCGGAAACCTGCATTTTGTTGAACGCAGAATTGTGTCAGGTTCAGATTAATTTTATGGTTCAATACATGAAGCACAACTTACACAGACCTTAGTGCTACATGTGTTTTGTAACTGGTGTAAGAAGTTTTCTTGTGTCAGTATCAGAATGAATCTACTAAATCCAACATTTCTTTAGGGAGTAAACCTGTATTTTGTTGAATGTGGAATTGTGTCAAGTTCAAATTTAAGGTTCAAGAACCAAAGCACAACTTACACAGATCTTGTAGCTACATGTGTTTTGTAACTGGTGTAAGAAGTTTTCTTGTGTCAGTGTCAGAATGAATCTACTAAATCCAACATTTCCTGGGGGATGAAACCTGCCTTTTGTTGAATGTGGAATTGTGTCAGGTTCAGATTCATGGTTCAAGATTTGAAGTACAACTTACATTGACCTTAGTACTGACTGGTTGAAAAAGCTTTCTTGTGTCAGTGTCAGTGTCAGAATGAATTTACTAAATCCAATATTTCTTTAGTGAGCAAACCTGTATTTTGTTGAATGTGGAATTGTGTCAGGTTCAGATTCATGGTTCAAAACCTGAAGCACAACTTTTATAAGGCCTAATGCTACCTGATTGATGAAGCTTTCCTTTTTCAGCATCAGAATAAATTTGTTAAATCCAACTTTATCTTAGAGAGGGAAGCAACACTTGTCTAAAGTGGAACTTTGTGTGGTTAAGATTCATGTATGACGATATTTGACACAACTTAAACCAGCGCTATTGCATGAAGATTGAAGATGGTTTCTTGGGTAAGATCACTTGAGTAAAACTCAAATTTTTCCTGCAAGAGGAAAGTACTAGTAGCATTCTATCTGTTGAATGCACAATTGTGTAAGGTCACACCAATTTGATTTGCGTTTTTTTAAGAATATATTCTTAATTAATACATAATGAAAAAAAACCCTGAGGTCCAGGTCTTGGTGCACACAGTTTTCCTTCCTGCTCTCTGCTTTTATGATGTCCACTTGCTATCCTTTCAACTTAAGGCCACACCATCTTATTTCCTTGGTTGTCCTACATTCTAAAACATAAATGAAGCAAGAGGTTTACACAAAAAAGAGGACTGGGAGAAAAACTTGACTATGACTATACTCACTCCAAGAAATTTTACATTCCAAGGCACAGACTTTGTTTGCATTTCGATTGATCAGTTTAGCATTATTTTTTTTCAATATGAGACAACAAATCAAATTGCTGTGGCTTGAAATAACCAGAAACCAAGGAAATGAATTGGTGTGGCCTGAGCTTGACATTCATGGTTCACGACCTGCGGCACAACTTACACAGATCCATGGCACGCTTAGGTCGCTTAATTATCACCCAATCATGGCCTTATGGATGACACCAATTTACAAGCATGTACCCCCCTGCTCGCCAATTTCCAGAGACTGATCGTGCAAGTAACCCTGAGGTCTGACCTTTTCTGCTCTGTATGGGGAACCATCATGTGGTTGTGCCAATTGCTTTGCTGCAAAGCCTTGCTTATTTCAAACAGTTGTACACATAGAATACAACAAAGGTACCAAGCTTACCGCAGTTTGGATCGCCCAACATTGTTTCAACCTGCGGCAACAACTTCATTCTGTAAGAACATCAATCAACATGCTTCTTTAAACGGAAAAGTTCGCTATAGAAGGTGGAACCCTTCCAAACTTCTGCGGGTGGAACGCCGCGCCAACGGCCGCGGCTCAGAATACTATATATATCCTAAACCTTCCTGCCAGAAGGGTAAACTCTCATTTTGACACTGACCGTCTTGGTGGGCAGACGTACAAGTGATATGCTCCCGCGGTAAAACAAGCCGCCGCCAATGTCAGGCGTTTTAGGTTACAAATTGGCGACACAATAAATACACACAACACTGCAACTGTAGTACTTGTACCGCAGCGGTTTACGCCTACTCACGTCCATTACTGACCAGTTACATGTACCTGTAGTCCGTACAACTGTAGCAGTGTGTGTGCGGTCCAATACATCACCAGCGTACGTAAGTACGTGACTCAGAGTTGCAGTAACTAAGAAAATAAATTTCTGACTCGTGCCCTTCAGTTACATACAGTCCGTAGCGTTACATACAGTACATTTCACTGTGTACAAGCCGAACTCCCTCCCGCATACGTATTTACAACTAACGTTATATCACATGACAAGAAAACAAACTATCGTTTGTTGCCGATCACACAATCTTATCCTTGGGTGTACGTAACTTGCTTCAGACTTGTTGAACGAAAGACTTGCCCCTTAGTTTAGAAAATACAAGTGTTTATATTTTTTTTTGGTCCGACATGAAATCGCAAACATGTTCAGTAGTGACTCCCAGTCAACAGTGGCAAGGTCAGGAAAGGGACAACCATCGATGTCGGGCAGAAACAGAGAACTATGCGTCATGGACACAATAAGGAACAAGGACACTGTGTGTATGTTGTACCATGGTCATTTCATATTTCTTCATCGGGTTCTAAATCCTATCCATGGGAAGAAAATGTCGAATTAGAGTAGAGTAATGGCCGTGGGGAGGGGAGGTAAACGGTATTCGAATTTGTTATGGTAAGGATTCACACGGAGCACTGACTTCGGTATATCGGGAACAAACCAGAAAGTTAGGACTATTTGTCGACTAGTTTCACATGAATCGGGCTCACATAGAATCAATATAACGTACCCTAATGCTGCTGAAGTCAACTACAGTGTATTTTGCTGTCGAGTACCGCCACATGCAGCAGCAGAGATCGGTAACATAATCCCCCGGTTATGTCGCACACTTGTACCGATACATGACACCTAAATGGACACACGACAACAAAACCGGGAAGGGGTGGGCCGAAGGACATACTTGGTGAAATGCAAATTTATAACAGATATGATTCGTAGAGGTTACGGCTTTTACGATGTAATTAATTTGATGAACAGTTTCTTTTTAACAGAACAGTTTTGACAAACTAATAGGATTTTCATGACAATGCTGGTATTGGCTATTTAGTGACACAAAGATGGCAATGCACCTCTAACGTTGAGTATTTTATTATTATTGTACATCATTTGATAAAATAGGAAAGCATTCCCCACTGACAACTATTTAATCAAAACTTAAACATTTCAAGTTGTTAGATTGACAGAATACACATTTCCACATCAAAGTACAACAGAATGTTCTAAGAGACATTGATCTCGTTTTACTTTCAGTATGACATTACAACATAAACTAACAAGCTCATTACAACATGTAATGTCCCCTACATGTGTAAAACCATTTTGACTTCATCATGAAGAAAATATGATATGATACACTGCACCTAAAAGACCCAAACATGGCTCATTTTGTACATTATGTTCAGATTGTAAGGAGTGGACAACTACATACTGGCATATTATAGATCCAACAGGCTTCAACACATCTGGCTACTGGTCCTGATGACTCTATTTTTCTTGATTGTAACTGTCCATAATTCGATATAAAAATGGTGTGTTATACAAAGTACTGTGCCTGAGAGAAGGCAGTCTGTGCAAGCAAGGAGGTGGTCTAGGCTGATTGAAGTTGTACTTGTCCCCAGAATGTTCTGATGGACCTGTCAGCAATAGGTTTCTGTGACACTCGGGATATTTGTGTTCTGTGTGGAGAAAAAAATGTACAGTGAGACTGGTTCTGTAAGTAAAATGCTTCTGTTACTTTGTCTCCCTTTCTCTGTGGAATCTTACAACAATGATATACTGTCTGAAGTTATCAACAACATCATATGCCAGGATATGTAATAAAATATATATATAGAGGCACAACTGTATGTTGCACTGGTAACATAATTTGCAAGTAAAATGCTTCTGAGACTTTGTTTCTCCACCTTTTGGAATCATGCAGCAATATAATGACATCTTGTCTGAAGAAAAGATATCAATAGCATATATTTCTGGATAAAAAACATGAACACAACAAATACTCCAGTAAACACAGTTGAAGGCACAAGTCACCACAAATATTTTTCAACTCTCTATTTCTTCACTCTCTATATGGAGGTGGAAGTTTTGAGCAGTTGATCAACTCACTGCACATACCTGCAATTTTTATTATCAAGTTAGGTATGAATGGTGCTTGTTCATAGTCAAATTCATCGTCCATCCTTGCCATTATGATACCAGTAGCCTTGATAGTTGAAAGCAATTGTACAAAACAATTACTTTTTTGGAGAAGTTAGCATGTTCAAGTGTCATGTCTCTATTTTTACTCAGTATACAAGTATGAGAAATTTCCTAACAGCAAAGTTGGCTGAGATAATCTTCATTTAGACAATTATTGCTGTACATTATATAGGACATAGTTTTTTTTTACATTTGTTATTGCAATTTGAACATGTTATTGGTAGTTTTAACTTCTGTCATCCTATGTCATATCTCTAGAGTGAACATGAATATTCATTTGTGAAGTGTCTTTGCACTTACAGTAGTGGAACAATTATAGCCCTTGTTGTGTTCAAATAATTGAGTTTTCACTATGGGCATAACGCATAAGTTTTCACTATGGGCATAATTTTTTTCCTAGCATCGATCAGCGCGTTAGAAGAGTTGCACGATAGTTAAGTGTCATACATATAAATTTAGATCATAGCCCGTTCAGTCCGACTGTAGTCTTGAAGTTAACAGTTTAGGGAAAGTAAACAGCAACTACAGTTCACTCGGATACAGATACAGCCACCATCTACACTTTAGCAATTTAGCTTAGAATTACCTCAATCGCCGATGATTACACGCAATCCAAAAGTCAGCAACGTTTAGCAAAATCCGAGTACGTTGTGAACTCGCCTAACTTTGAGTGAAATCGGTTGATTGTCACTATGATGTGTTATTTCGACACAATGCAGAGACTGATAATTGAAGTGCCGTAGACTTCTCTACCAGCATGCATAGATTCCCCTACAAAGTTGCCGTCAGCTGTTGCAAGGACGTGCACTGTGACCCTTGCACCTTCACCCCATGTGTCATGTGATATATCATATCCACACACTGCAGTCATAGCGTTTTTAGTCATAGTTAGACCTAAGGCTAAGCCGTTACTTTACCTATGTGTTGGTATTCACAACTAATGCTATACTGTCAAACCTAGAGCACCTTTGATTACAAACACGGCTTACTAAACAAACGGAAAAACTTACCGATGCGTTTCTGGTCTCCGTGGTCTGCCGCTGGACATTTGTCAGGTTGCCCCTATATCATCTTTGGGGCCCCCGAGGAAAGTGCCCGTCTGATCTTTTTCAGATCTCATCCTTTTATAATGACCCATGGCGAGTACGACTCAATGTATATCGTATACTTATCTACTCCATATAGTCTACTGTAATACCAGGTGCATGTATGACATGGGGATATTAGTCCTTTATTTAGCACTGATCATAATGATTTCACCATAAGATAGTCCCGCAAAGTGCAGGATATGTGAAATGTATCAGTCAAGGAGTATGATAACGGACTTGCGGGAGCGCATTTGCCGTGCGTCCGCCTCTCACGGCGTCCCGAGCACAACTGAGCGGACCCGGAAGCGGCGCGCTCTTTTACGCTGTACTATGTTCTATAGAATATATAGTCCAGCTTTCCGTTTAATATATGGCTATTATATCATAATGTTACAACACTGTTGCCTGCAAAATTATCCATAGCAAAATACAAGTTTGTAATGTCAGCTTCACACCCAGGGAACATCTTGAAAGTTTCCACGTCTGAATGATTTCCAGGACACTCAAACATATCGTATTGGCATCTTGCAATTTTCATTGAAGTGCATGCCAGGATGAACACGGAATGGACTTGAAAAAAAAAATCACACCACGTCACTAGTGAATTCACGATTCCTTCTCCCATTTTGGCAAATCAACTTTTACTGTCCCCATCGACCATTCCCAATAAAAACAGATGGAGTTCCAGTGGAGTTCCAGATGGTCCATTTTAGCAGAAATAACTGCTGTAGTTAATGAGGCTAATAACTAGGCATCAAGACAGATTTGTGTTTGATCCTCCCATGTATTCCATCCCTGATAAAGGCGGGCTGACTGTAAAAGGGAGTGTCCAGATGGTGTACTCAGGCAGACATGACTGCTGTGGCTGATGAGCCTCGTAACTGCATATCAGCTCTACTTCTCCCAAACTACATCTCTGCTCAAGTGCGTTAAACTCAAGTGCATTCAACTCCATACGATGGATGGGCTTCTATAGGGACAGAAAGAGACAGAGAGGAAAGAGAGATGGAGAGAGAGAGAGAGAGAGAGAGAGAGAGAAACAGGGAGAGAGGTGGTGATTCTGCTGTCTTTCTTTGATACTGACAGTAGAAATAGAGAGATGGAGAAAGAGGGAGTGGAAGAGAAAGGACAAGAGAGGGAGCCCTCAGATGCCAAGGGCCATGCACAAGTTTGGGACCAATACTGAAATAGAACAAACTTCCAGATGGTGTACTCAGGCAGACATGACTGCCGTGGCTGATGAGCCTCGTAACTGCATATCAGCTCTGCTTCTCCCAAACTTAATCTCAGATCAAGTGCATTAAACTCAAGTGCATTCAACTCCATACGATGGATGGGCTTCTATAGGGACAGAAAGAGAAAGAGGAGAGAGATGAAGGGAGAGAGAGAAAGAGAGGGAGGAAAGAGAGGGGAGGGAGAGAGAGAAAGAGAAAGAGAGAGGGGAGAGAATAGAGATGGAGAGGGGGAAGAAGACAAAGGGAAAGAGAGGAAGACCTCAGATGCCAAGGGTCATGGACAAGTTTGGGACCAATACTGAAATAGAACAAACTTCCAGATGGTGAACTCAGGCAGACATGACTGCTGCAGCTGATGAGCCTCTTAACTACATATCAGCTCTACTTCTCCCAAACTACATCTCAGCTCAAGTGCGTTAAACTCAAGTGCATTCAACTCTTAAATGGATGGACTAAGAAAGAGAGCGGGTGAAAGAGACAGAGAAAACAGGGGGAAAGGGAGAGAGATGGTAGATTCTGGTGTCTTTCTTTGATACTGACAGTAGAAATAGAGAGATGGAGAAAGAGGGAGAGGAAGAGAAAGGACAAGAGAGGGAGATCTCAGCTGCCAACCAAGGGCAGTGGACTAGTTTGGGGCTACATCCAGATGGTGAACTCAGGCAAACATGAAAACTACTTGTCTGAAACTACATCTCAAGTTAACTCTGTTCAATGGATGAACTTCCATAGGGAGAGAGGGGGGAAGAAGATAGAGATAGAGGGAGAGAGTAAGATGAAGAAAGGCATTTCAGCTGAACTGCATTCAAGTCCAGAGTCCATTGTATGGTATAAAAATGGGTGGAATTCCAGAGAGAGGAGAGAGAGACAGAGACAGAGAGAGACAGAGACATACAAAGAGAGAGAGAGAGAGAGAGAAGGGAGAGATTATGATGCCTTTCCTTGGTGCTGAAAATAATGTTGTGACTACAGTACTGGATACTGTGTTGAGACAAGGCAATCAGAGATGGCAGACTTCACGCTCTTCAATACATACTCATTGCTATGGCACAAGTTTTACGACACAATAGCTCTGTAAGATATGGCTACTATCAGCAATCTGAAACATAACCGTCAATTCTGGACTCCACAGTATCTGAATATTTGATCTGTCAAAGGCGGAAATGGTGAAGTGCTGTTTTACAGTAGTACAGGGAGGATTATGATGAATTATGGAGATGTCTGCTCCGCAGTATCTGTAATTGGATTTGAAATATACTGTATTTTCAAACAATAAAGTTTTACCACTCGGTGATATCTAAATGATATCAGGGCAAATCCCAGCAATTAGTATTCACCAAGTCAGATACGTAAACAGTAAAAACAGACGTATGAGTTTGATAACATTGTTAACTGTTGGAACAAGCAAGAAAGTTTTCTTATAATGCATTATCACCAATGAAGGGATTCAATGGTTTCTTACTCCCTTTAATAGCAAATCTTTGATTCAAATGCTTTCTTCAATCAATGGGAATAATGATGGTGAATTTTGGTGGCTTTCCTTGGTTCTAAAAGCAATGTTATATCTACTGTACTGAATACTGTGTCTAAAGACAGAAAGTCATCTTAATTTTTGAATAGTAAAAGTCTATTAATCTGTGTCATCATTTCTTTCTTCTGTTTGATTAAATTTCCTTGTACATGTATAGCAGTATAGCAATTTGGAATCTGGAAGGGATAACCTCTCCCAACTGCTTTGGGAGAAGGTTTGTTAATGAACTGTTGTTCCCAGCTACTTCATGTCATTGGCAATTCCTGAAGTGTGCCACACTGGTAACTTACTAAGCCATCCAGGAAGAAAAAAATTATGAACCAGCGTCGCTATCTACCAAAAAGCTATACAAACAACTGGATTTGTGCAGGACTTTAAAACATTGCTTTGTACAAAATTACAACCGTTACATATAAGCCTACACGGCAGTCATATCAGTTTATTACTACCTTTTGCAAGATACTTAAAGGGACGACTGGAAGAGTAGATCCATGGTTACATGTCCCAGTTGGTGAAGTAACTGCTTTCCATTGTGCCGTACATTAAATAACATGTAAATAACTGTTATTGTGACCAATAAAGGGTTTTATTGCGGGGGAGTTACACGAACATTTACGACGGGACCTGAGATAACACGCCTCAGAAGACGTTGAAGAAGATTACTCTGTTTTACAACTTAAACTGTAAAAAGTTTTGCCTTATTTGGACAGTAGCCAGAGGAAACTTTTTGTGGAAGGATTTGTAACGCCAAAATGTCACAATAAGGCTATATTAATCTAATTTCTTGGTTTGTAAGCTTGGTGCATGAAGTTTGAGAGAAATATTTCCGATTTCATATTGGTGTGAACTCAAACCATTTTTTTCAGCTGTTAATAAATTCAATGAATGAAATAGATGTTAGGATTTTGTAGAAAATTTTGTTTGTTTCCATGTTACCACTGCACTGTGCAGGAGCTTTTATGCATAAAAAACACGGAGAAAAATTATTGGAGCCTCAGCATCAGAAGGTCAACTTGTTGCTCTCTGCACAACCTACCTCAAACATTCCGTGCTCTAGAAGCAGATCTGTGGATACTGTGGCTCGATGAGCTTAGAAGTTCTTAGTAGATGATGGACAAAGATATTTCAATACAGATGTAACAACTAAGAGGACTTCTTCAAAATATATGCATTTTGGCAAGAGGTTGTTTGCCTTTCATTTGGATGCAATCTGGTATATGCAACCATGATCTTCATACCAAAGACTTTAAAATGATGCATACTGCTTTCGCTGCTTAGCATGCAGCACTTATGAGAAAGAGTATGTAGTTGAACACACTCTACTACAAGTGGACTGGCTCCTATTGTCGTGGCCTGTGTGGCCCAAGGGCTATAGAAATTAAGATGTACATTGCGCTATACACAGAATAGTTTGGGAATGATTCTAACCATTTTAAGATGCATCTGCTTATAGTTGTGATAAAAGGAAACCAAAAACCTGAAAAGCAATAGATTGAATTGGTATGGCCAAAAAGCCAACAGCTAGAGCTGATTTTCTTTGACTACCATGTACGTAAACTTGTGTAAGAATGTGGTTGTTGTGGATCTGTCACGGTAGGTAAACCAAACAGCAGCCATATTTTGCACCATTGCTCCAAATCAGGATAAACCTTGTTACCTGGATTGGATTGTAAAACCGATATCATATAATCCCAGACTGCCATAACTCCTTATAGTTGTGAAATAGCTTTTGTGGCCAAAGCTTTACCCACAAATAACAAGAATAAAAACACATATTCACTGCTTGGCACTCTGACATCCTAAGAGTTGAGTTTATTGGGTTTATTAAGATGCCTTTTAGCCCCAAAGTAAAAAGTAGTAAATGTCCTAAAGTAAAAATTGAAAGATGAAAACAGAGGGACGGAGAGAAAAGTTGAATCTGACTACATTAACTCCCTGTACCTGTGTGCACCAAGGTACAGACATTCCATCCAGATTCTGCTTCCGTGTTGATTTATAGGTCAAAATTATGAAGAGTGGTTACAACCCTATAGCTATGCTTTGACACCCCTATGTTTTGACACATGCCTTAACAGTGACCATAATGTAAATGTGGTGAGGGAACGGGTACAGATCTCATGTAGAGCAGTGTTGTCACATAATCATATAGCTTACTATGTACATGTAATTATGTGTAGTAATCCATCTAAATTGCCTTAGAATGCATCATCACAAACCATTACTGATCATAGGAAACTTTATTACTGTTCACTTGCAGGCACGCACATCAATGGGTCTGAAATTATGTCGAGTAATGCTCCAATATTTGCACGGGCAAGGGATAAGGGAAAACCATTAACCCAGGAGTAACAAGCGCAAATTGCACGCCGACTCCGCGCAAATGGCACCCTACCTCGGCTTTACAGTGCTCTGTAAATTCCAGGGATTTGGGGTTGAAAGCTAAGATGGCAAGTTGTGTTTTTCCTAGGAACCGATAATGGTGTTGGGGGCACTGAAGTGTTATAAATCTGCTCTTGTTAAACATGGAGATGGCTCCTATACAGCAATGTGCAGGTCACATGGGCCGGGGTGTGGTAAGCTTTATGTGGTTTCTCTCAGAAATGCCAAATTTGTCTCTAACGTAATTGGAATAGAGACACCCAGTAGAATTGCTCATTGGATTTCCCTCTTGAAAGAAGTTGATTGATAAAGAAATTGGCAGAAAAGGTGATCAAATTTAACATGAAACTCTTTCTAAAACTGTGTATACCAAGAAGTCTATCAAAAGATTCTCAGAAGAGGACTAGAAAATGAGAAATGTAGCCCAACGTTTACATATTATAAGTCCTGTCTTTTGCATGTCAATTCATGGTTACTTATTTATATATTAAATAAAAATAATAATTATCAATCAATATATATAAAACCTCTCCAACAAGACCGCTTCAGTGTCACTAATAAAAGATAATGGATGTCATCTGAAATGTCTGACCGTTTCCAAAATCATATCCAGTTGCTTGAGTAACTGCTGTTTGGCAAACTTCTGAAGAATTACTGAGCATTTGGCTGAGGAGTATGATGTATAGGAACTTTGTTTGGGCTCAAACTTGAGCCCATCTGTATTACCCCTGTTTGTCCACAAAGACCTGTGAAAGCCCAGATGTGACATCAATTTTGACTCAACATTACCACTAAGGACACCCCAGGACAAGACTGTAATTTTCTAGGCCATGCAGGACATATCTGTCTCCAGGATAATCCTGGATGGAGATGTTTTGCTGTGATATGGTGAAATGTGGGATTCACACAAGGATTAAATCAATATTGAAGGATAAAACACAGGGCAGATCATGTTGTCATTGGGAGCATGTACATGGTGTGTATAGAATTGATGAAAATCCAAGTTCAAACCTGTAGGACAGCCTTGTCTCTTGGATAATCTAAAGATCGTGATATGGATGTGGTACAGGGAAAAGTGAAGCCACACAAAGACCTAAATCAATGTTAGCGACTCATGAGCAAGTCCAGAGTTTCCAGGAACTGAAATTGCCGCAAAGTGTCCTGACAGGACATAACTAACAGCCCAGCTGCAAAACTAAGGACTATAAATAGGACTAAATAAACAATGAAGTGCAAAAAATTTTCAAAACTGAAAAACTGAAGGAAAAAAACAATGAAGAACACTGTCTCCTGGACAATCTAACCATTGTGATATGGCAGGGAAATGTGGGAACCACACAAAGATTTCATCAATGTTAGCAACTCATGAGCAAGTCCAGAGTTGCCAGGAACTGAAATTGCTGTGAATGCACACCACACTTTTCTTGCCTTGAGGTACAAATCCTCAACCCTTGAATTTACATTGTAACTTTGTAGAAAATTTTGCATAGAAGTTGGATATGGGGAGAAAGAAATTGGATATGGGGTCAATCTAAATATGTATCTGTAGGTGTATCTGTATCTATATATCTGGTATAACCACCCTTTGGCATAACACATTAAAGTATGCATGAAAACTCTAACGAAAAATCACTGTATGAATTGATAGATATGCAGGAAGTGATGTATCATGTAAAAGAGTGAGTTGACCCACAGTTTTGGATGACGCAGGATGTGTGCCCCAGAGCTTTCTTCACATACATACATTTACATACTCTGAATTCATGTACTTTTGCCATGGTTTTCTGTGCAGGCGCTACAGAAATACAAGTAAAAAGGAGGATTCTCAGGGTTTTAAATTCTTGGTTGACAGACTTCTATTGTGCAGTTGCCATACAAGGGGGACTTATTTGCAGAATTCACTTCAAATGCCACATCTAGGGCAGTATATATTGTCATATTGACGACATCTTGGTGCCAAATGGAAATTCATATTTTGACCCTTGCAACTCCCAAGCCTCGTCAGGTAGCAGTCGCCAAACTTGTAATAGCTAACAGCCAGGCTGCCAATCTGAGAACTAGGGCTTATAAAAAAGAAAAAGAAAGAAAACAGCATAAATTTACACACAAAAAAAACACAAAAGATGTAGAAAACTGCAAGAAAAAAACACCCAAAAGTTTCAAGGTTTGCAGTATCACACTTTCTGACAGGATCAATGACAAGAAAGGCGCTTATCTCGTTCATGTAGCTACTTGTCGGCATGAGGAAACAGCAGTGCAAAGATTTCCAAACATGCTCAAGGCAAAAAGGTGAGCAGAATATCTGAGTGTGTCATGTTAGTCTAATGGTGGTGTTTTCAGATGCATGTCTTGACCTGGAGCATTCTTCATCATATCAGGAACAAGGTGCAGTTTCAAGAAGTTTGCGAGGAACTTAAGCCACACAAATTTGATCTGTTGTACTTGTCCATGCAAAACAACTGAAAAAAACACTTCAATGCAGACATCAGTACATCATGTACAGTATATAAATGTAATCCCCTTAAATTGAACATTCAGACTTTCTCTTAACTTGCTAAGTTTATATGTCGACTGACTTAGCAGTATCTTGTATAATTGCACATTTATGAGTATTGTAATCTTTGTTGTCATTTGTTCCTTTGGGCTGAGTCATAGTCTGTATAGACTGACAGTAGTAGTATGTAAAGGCATATCTTGAGCCTGTTCATAGTCATATCATTAACAATGCACAATTTTAAAAAGTTTGCCAGACAGTCATTCATTGTTGGAAGATGTCAGAAATCCCTAGGGTAAGCAGAATTGGTCTAGCTTTCGGGTCATAAGGAAAGGTCCAGATTGGGCCCTAAAACCTCCTCATCCCTGCTGCACTAAAACCAAATATTTACATCCAAACCACTATTGGCAAAATCTCTGAGTGGGGAAATTGCCTTCCAATAAGGTCAGAGGTCAGCCGACCCGACCGTATAAGGCAAGTGGGGGTCAACCTCTTGGAGCGGACCCAAGAATTGGAGCCCGGTCGTGTGCAGTGTGGTAAAAAACCTGGGAGAGTGGAGCCGGTCCTGGTGGTATTTAAACTTGCTCTGGGTGTGATTGCCAGAGCTCGGATTACACACAGTTGTGAACATAAAAGGTGTAAAACGCAAACAAACCTTGACCTCTACTGACCTCTGCCATCCTTGCTCTGGATGCGGCGGCTCGGAATCGATTTCGTCGGACTGGAAATTAGGGACAGGCTGCTCCAGCCACAAAACTTTACTTCTTCACTTAAGTCTCGCCTGGGAATGAAAACAAGGTTTTATCATCTTTCATTTGATTGTTTTTACACAAGGCCAAGGCTAGCCATATCAAAGGCCACAAAACTTTACCTCCTTACTTAATTCTTAGCTAAGAATGAAAGCATCAAAGGTTTTATCATTTTTCATTTGATTGGGTTTTAGTTATTTTATATACAAGTCCAAGGCTGTCTGGCTAGTCATATCAAGGGCCACAAAATTTTAACTCCTTACTTAAAAATTCTTGCCCAAGAATGAAAGCATCAAAGGTTTTATCATTTTTCATTTCATTAGTTTTACTGACACACAGTCAAGTCTGCCCAACTAGCCAAATTTAAGGGCTAGTCTGTGAGTATACAGCAGATGGTGTTTTAGGCCTTACCATCTTGATCTGTTGGTTCTCAGATTTTCTTGAATATACTTATTACAATAACTGGAAAACCAAAACAAAGCCTATTGAGAACCAGGTTCACGCCTTTGCACACTCAGTTTTGTTCCATGAATACAGACGTATTGAAGGCTTCCTCCCAGCCCTCTGCTTTTTTATGATGTTCATACTTTCATCTTAAAATGTCAGGAACCAAGGAGAAAATTGGTCTTGCCTTAAGACACTTTCACTGCATTAGCAGAAGATCTTCAGTGGCATCAGAGGAAGGCCTTGAAACTTTTCTTGTGCAAGGCATTCTGCTTTCATTTGGGGATTCCTGTGACCGTGTTCCCATGTTGTCTCTTGCTAGTTCAGCAATACTAGAAGCCCATTGGAAAATAAATCTACTTTCTTCCGATGACAGGATTTCCTGCAAGGCAGCTTCTTTTAATCAATAAATCATGTTATATTCATAAATGTATTCCCTGTGATGTTTTCAAGCTGAACACACCCTATGATATAACACAAAGAGCATGCAAAATAGGAAAGTCAATTCAAAAATTTCCAGCAACATGCCATGTAGTATTAGTGCTGATTTTGTCTTACCATTTCATTCTAGTGATGCTGAAGAATAGTCACTTGAAACATCCAGAAGTAAACTGTGCATTTTATCAAGTTACAGAGATTGAATTGTCTTTGAATATTGTTTACATGTATGTCTAACTTTTACCAGTGCATCAAGCCCAACATCTTTGCTGTTCTCTACTTTTGTGATCAATCCACTGATGCGGATGGGTGCCCAATGGTGTCAGATGACAAGCATTAAGTATTTATTGAACAATGCGGCCCCACAGGCATGTTCTGATCTCTGTGACTCCAGCTCATATTGCAGGGTTTGCACTCTTGACATGGAGTCTGCCCAAGTGTACTGATATTCAGAATCGCTACTTTTCCTGCAGCCTGTTTTTTATTGATTTTAAAATGACGTGGTGTGTCCTTCAAGCTCGAGTGGGTTGGACTGTCCCCGGGTCATAAATATGTGGAAATCCTCTTGTTGTGACAGTAAAATTTACACAGATTTTAGATTATTCCATCCCCCCAAGTTTCTCATTGATTTTTGAAATATGCACCTCATATAAAGCCCTGGAAGTTGTTGCTTAGTCTCTTCGAATTGCCTTTAACTATCTTCTTCCCTTCAGCAGTAAATAACTGGTACAAATACATGCTTTCCTCCATGAACATGATGATGGCTGATTTTGTTGGCTTCAAGTTCATGACTTCCTTTAGCTGTAAATCTGTGATAGAGATATGTGTTGTGCTCTATGAAATACTGATGTTGAGTTTTGGTGGCTTTCCTTGGTACTGAAATAAATGTTGTATTTGCTGTACTCGATACTGTGCGTAACCAATGCAATAATACATGTAGATGGCAGACTTCACACCCTCCAATTTATCCTGTGTTTCCAGTTCGCATGTAACAACATAAGCCTGTAAATTCTGTTAGTCTATGGTGACATGGCAGAGATACAACAGTGACAAAAACCTAAGAAAACCTTAGAAGTTACCAAAAACTAGTATCATGTAACGATGACAGAAATCTGACTTTCAGAAACTTATGGAGGTTGAAAACTTCTTCTTTGAAAGTCATTGAAGAGGAGAGATATCACAAGATCTGATTTTCATAATTAATCTCTGAAATACATCATCCCATGAGGCCATGTTGACAACAGAGATGCCGTTTTTACAGTCATCACCGGAAGCAACACAAGGAGAAAATCAATAAGATGACAGAAACTTCACACTTCATAATCCTTGCAGTTTGGATATTTCCCTCTTTTGGCAACACAATCTAATCTCTCATATTCATTATTGATCTTTGAAATATGTTCTTCTATATGCTTGTGACAGGAGAGACCCCAGGATACATCAATGTGACAACAGGAACCTCAATTACAGAAACTTAAGGAGTTTGAAACTTCTTCCCGGCAGTGAAATTGAACAAGGCAATATAATATACTTGATCAATATGCCATTCTATATCCCTGTGAGGACTCACAGACAGTATAGGTTCATCAGGCATGCCTGTGTATTCAAGTTCATGCCAATCAGTTTGCAAAATTATAATGAAGAAGGATCCTTTAGCTGTAATTGCCAGCACAAAGAATCACACTTATACAAGTTGCACAAATGTAAAATATACCATTTGAACTGGCATGAGTGTCAAATCTTACAAAACAAGAGTTACCAAAAAATTACGTCCATAGCATGTCCAGAAGTTCTGCTGCAGTACCGTAACAAGCCACTAGGGTGCCCAAAATCTAATCATTTTGACATCTCATCAAGACCTACCAACATACTAAACATCATTACAATCCATCCAGGCATTCTATAGTTATGCTGGTCATCATACAAACGGTACCAAGACGTAGCCTTCTTTGTGAAGTAGATGAAAACCCATTAATGTAAAAGCTGTCACCAGATGGAGATACCCCAGTGTAAATCAATGCAATGACAGAAACCTCACCCCTCAGGTAAAGTTCCCCTTACAAACAGAACCCTCCTGACATAAAGGAACGATCAACACCGCAAGGGGCACACTTTCACAGGAACAGGAATAAGAGATTACCGGAATCAATAATGGAGCGACAGAATTGATGATAAGAAATATGTTATAGTAGGCTAAGATCCCCCGCAGGGAGGGTAAGATCGATACTTGGAAACTTAAGTTTCCACCGATTTGACTCGAATCCCACCCCGGGGGAAAACCAGATAGAGAAGATTTATGGAAATCCTTTATTTGCCATTGTTTTGCCCTATCTCTTAGCCAATTAAAGCATATCTTTGCCAAATTGATGGGGTTGCCTGCAGCAGGTAAACTGGGAGGGTATGAAATGTGTCAATGGATCATTATTTATATCGACAGGTCTCAAAATGATTTTTTCTGCATACCTGCAATGTCTTGACATTCAGAATTACCTGCAACAAACATCCATTTTTTTTTTTTTGTTCTGACACCTTCCAACCCTTACGTTGGCATAGGGGTATTGAAACGTAGGGATGTTAGAACATCGGAATGTAGAGATATTGAAACATAGAGGCAGCAAACAATAGGGGCATCAGACCATATGGGTGTTAAAACATTGGGGAGTAGGAACATACCGGGGGTATGGGTGTCGTACAAAAATTAAGGGGTGATGGAAAATGGGGAGGATATACCCATTATATGGACCAGTAAAGGTTAGGTGCAGGTAGACATCAGAAATGTACAGCTCCAATTCTACCGGCACCTAACCTGCACATGAATTTGGTATTTTAGCCCAGATTAGATAAATCGATGTTGAGGAATATCTACTCCCCCGTTAGGGTCCATGACACAAGATCATCCAGTTAAAGGCTGCCATTGGTTTAAATCTGAAGTGAAAATGCCCCAGAGCCCTGCAAGATTTATCTCCTGGTTTTCCGATATCCCTCATTCCGGATCTTCTAACATGTTGGAAGATTTGTCCTATATTTGAATGAAGTGCATCTCGTGATAAGTAACACGATTAGGGGTGGGAACTTCTTGAGCATTGCAGTGTGTTTCTATTGGATCAAAAGTTTTGCCTTTAATCAGGTAAAAGGATGAAGAAACATGGATTTTGACAAGGATCTTTACAGCAAATCATACCCTAAGATGGCTCTAGAATAGCCCATCAAAACTATTGGTTTTTAGGGCCCTCAACAAACATTACTGCTTTTTTATGTTCCATCATTTATTCAAGTCTTGAATCATGTTGACAAAGAGCTGACAATAACAATTCTGTCTTTTAGGGAGCCCTTTGGTTTAGTCTCAACCTCTTGTTAATTTCTATTATGTTTAAGAACCAAGGAGGTTAATTGGTGTGGCATTGCTAGAGCAATATCTGTCTTGTACGCCAATCTCAAATATTTCAAAGTACACAAAGGGGAAGTTATTATAACAGTATACTCATCAACTTACCTACAAGCAAATCATTATCTTGCCTTTTATGAGCAAGTTACTTTAAAAGTATACTCATCAACTCGACTACAAGCAAATCATTATCTTGATGTGTTTTACGTGGGTAACTCCCAATGTCAGATACATCCAATGACAACCTGCCTCGAGGCGATACCTTCCTGACGTGCTGAGAGAGTACTGTAAATCACTTTAAGTTTGCAGGGATTTAACTTTGTGGTAAGGAGAAGGGAAGACTTAGTGTTTGAGCTGGCTTTACATTTGAGGTGGAAATGATAGTAGCCCTACAGTCATAAGTATCATGGGAGGGATTTAACTATGTGGTAGGGGAAAATAAAGTGCTTGCACTGGCTTTAAGTCTGAGGCTGAAACAATAGTAGCTGTACAGTCACAAGTATCATAAGTACATTTTAACACGGACTGGGTTGGCTGATGCGAGAACAAAAAATTTTTAGGAGGTTTTAAGTTTGTGGTGAAGAGATTCCATAAACAAACAGCTAGCCTATAACCATAGCAAATGTTCACAATAGCCATCATTATCATCATCATCTCTAAACTTAGTTATGAAATGATTATATGTGTAATGTAAAGTTGAAAAGCATGTTACACAATTCAGCATATATCATGTATGAAGAGCAACAGTTAATAGAACTTTTCCTTATCAAATGGTTGATATGTGTGAAGTTGTAAGATGTATACATACATGGATTATACATAGGAACCAACAGTTAACTGAAAAGAGAGTTCTGTTCCACAGTCTTCTTGCATGTACAAACAGTATCAACCTTTCCAGATCTAAGACGTGTCCAACTCAATCCAAGCACCTACAACCATCAACTGCACGCAACAATGAAAACATACTCCAATCCTGTGGCTTTCCAGGAGATTTCCATCCACAGACTCTGTTAGTAGCATAATTAGCATTCTTTAAGCAACCTACTTTACTAGGTGTGCATATAATTCATTCCAGCTAAGTGCAAACAGATCATAGTCAAGGCCAGCATTATCTTTGACATTTATCATTACACATCTGGGATTTCTCTTTGCCAGTAGCAAAGATCAAGCCAAGCTCTCCAATCAATACAGCTTTCCTCCAAACGTTTTGCAGATTGTGTAGTTGTTGATAGCTACAGGGTGGAATTTGACAAGGACATGGAAGTTTATGGCATGGTTGATATTAGTTTAAAAACTTACACAGTGGTTATACTTCATAAACTTTCATGTAGAACATCAGCAGAACATGACATGCATACTCAAGACAAGAGAGGGATGGGCTCCGCCTTCCAATCCTGTGCCCAAGACATAAACAATCTACTGCCCCTATGGCCTCACAGAAGGCTACAAAAATACCTGTACTTTTACCTATGATTACTATCAACACGATTAGCTTTTACAATGAAGATTTCCCAGACTTACTTCCATTGACTCTGCAGCTTTCATTTCAGCACCAGGGACAGATCAGGATGTGAATTTTTATGCACTGAAACAAGAAAAGAATGGACACTATGAAGAGACAAAAAAACGCTGAACATACATGTACAACATAAAAGGTGGCAATACAGTCTAAGACTTGCGGTTAGAGTTTTTGACTTAAAGTCCAAAGTTTCTGGGCTCAAATCCCAAGCAGGCCTTAATACCTTTTCTCACTTGACCCGGTGAGTACATACTAGTACATGTAGCTTTGGCTAGGAACATACTCTTAGATGGGACGTAAGGCCAGAGACAATACTCTAGCTCATTAAAGATCCTACCACACTTATTGGAAATTGTAGGTCTGATCTCGTGCAACATGGCTGGTATGTTCTGCCTAAAGGCAGCTTAACTGATAATGCAAAACAAACAAATTTTAATCTCTTGTGGTCCTCTCCCAAGGACACCCCGTGTGCCTGTTTATTATGTAGCTAACAGCTCTGGGCAGGCACAAGACTCATTAGCCACCTGTGCAGTCACCGGTGGTGACCTACAACCTGGGGCAACGATGTTACAATCTTCATTAACCCAATTAACGAGAACAAGGGTTTCGTTTGATTCATAGTTGGCAAGAAGGGACAACATCAATGTTTTTGCAATCTGTATCTGTATCTACATGTAGAGAGATCAGGAGAGAGTAGACCTGGTCCAAGCAACCAGCCCATGATGGTGATGATGATCTGTATCTATGTGTACATGTATATGACAGTCCAAGATAAGTAAATTACATCCCAAAACATCATATCATGATGCCATTAAGATAAGGCCACACCAATCTAATTTCAGTTCTCAGACATATTAGCTACAGGACAACAGGAAAAAACAGAGGGCTGGGAGGAAAAAAAACACACTTGAATCTAATTATGTTAAATTCCTGAAACTGTGCATAAGGACTTCAGATTTCATCAGATTTTGTTTTCATGCTAATCTTTCATTTTAAGCATTATTTTTTGTGATCCAAGAAACAGCAAAGAAGTGTGGCCTAAAGAACAAGAGGTTCTTTTCTGATATCACAAGATCTTACAATTTTTGTGCAGATCAAATGGAGTACATTTATGATGAATATCCACAGGGTATATTTTCTAAAATTTAACTTGAAGAGTAGTTTTTAGTGCATATTGTTTGTCTCTTGCAATATCTGTATGACAAAAGGTAATATGTAGTTCAGCATATCAAGTAAAATCAGCTGAAATCTATTCTTTTATCTACAGCCATTCAAATCAACAATAAGCCAATACTCAATACTCGATATCCTTCAATGTTCTTCACTGGTGTCCACACCAAGAAAATTGCCAACGTTTGACCTCTTTTCCGACCTTAATTGGATACCAATGGACCATTTGGCACCAGTATTGGAAGAGTGATATATGCCAGTCGATATCAGGCAACACAGTTTACAGGGCGAAAGCCTGGCCTGAAATGATTTGGTCGTTGTTAATGGGTCATCTGGGAGCAAACCTTTTGGGCATGCTGACTACAACATCTGATCAAAAGCGGTCTGACACCCGGATAGAGTAAAGAGCTGCACAGCTCATCTGTTGGGACAGCTTAATGCCCCAGTCGTGAGTCATCAGAAGAGGATTTGCCAGACTTTGTTACATTGATTCAGTAACTGTACTTTCAGCACCAGAGACAGACCAAGGTGTGAATGCTTACTAACTTTGTTTGTTTGTTTCATTAGGATCTCCTTTATGGATATATTGTACCACTATTTTTCCTGGAGTCTGTGACAATTCAAAAACAATGAAATGGAACATAAGCATTAAAACCTATGCAATTTGTGAACAAAATAACTTAGAAGCTTCCACGTCATTTGACGCATGAGGCAGTTAGGGTATTCCAGCCAGCACACACTGATAAATTCATAGATCTCTTCTAGAGCCTATAGATTTACAAGTCTGTGATTTGAGTTCAAGGGCCTTTAAACAAAACTCCCTTAAACCATATCTTTCACTTTGTCTTCTGATGATGACAAAAAACAGTCCTCAATGATGAAACTTTTGTGGAGTTTCCTATGGTGTGCATCAGACATCAACTGCAAATGTAAAAGCTTCTCCCATTAGATATTTCCAACACTCAGAGACACTTAAAATGTTATGAGTTCTGCCTTTCTTCTGTTAAAACATAATTCCTTTTGGCCAAGGGACTACCTTAAATAGATAATATGAAAGAGACATGATAAAAGTGAGTTAACTTTTAGTGTTGTTAACATAGTGTAATGTCAGCAAACTAACATGGTTTTATGTTGTACATTACTGGACCATTGTTGGCATTTCTTAGTGGTCCATAGTTGTTAACAAAACTCAATCTCCTTTAGTCAAAGGCACAATTAAATAGATAATTTTACTTGGAAGACATCATAAAAGTTGACATACGTGTATCCTGGGGTTTCATGTCATATATTACTTGTCCATCGTTGGCATTCGCTAATGGCCGGCAGTGAAATGTTCAAAATCTCTGTAGCACATTATCAGCAAGCTGTAAAGCCGTACATTACCCTTACAGTAACCTTACAGCCTCTGTAATGGCTATGTTTGCCAGATTTAGGGGGCCGTGAATCCAGTGATATAAACTAAGACCTTCTTCACAGATGATCAATATAGATTCGGACCTGTAATGATTTTACCTTCTCAGTACCCACTAAACGGCTTACAGTGCAGTTCATGGGACCGGGATAATCCGGCCAAAACTCAGGGAATATGTTGCAAATTGCTTCTGCACAGCAGATAGGATTTCAACAGGTTTACAGACTGCAATTTAAGCGACCGGAGTTACCGGTCCCGTGATCCGCTTCACCCCAGGTTCTCAACAATAAATGTTGATGGAATGATTTTAAAGAGAAACGCATGTACTTCATTGATGAAAACTCGTGAAAACATCACTCAGGAAACTATAAAATTTACAACGATCTCCATATTGGTTTATTGAATCATGCAGAACTGAGATTGTGCCATTTATACGTAAATTTGATCGGATGACTCTAAAGAGTAATACACATACTTTAAAAATCACAAAACCATAATTCAGGAAAGTAGACAATTTACCACTATCATACATATTTTACAGCTGTTGCACTGATACATAAATCATCAGAACATCACAATAAAACTGTCTCCAAAGGCAGAATCACAGTAAATGACTGAGTGCTGTTTGAAATGATTGGTTTTACAATGGTCAACCCTTGATTTTGCATGTCTTAAAATCTTACGACTAAGACTTTTTATGGCAAAGAATTGCTCATGAATACAAACCCTGATAGGCCTTTACAAGAGAGAAAACAAGTTTTTCTTTGTAAGTTTAACAAGTCTGCAGTGCAAGCAGAACAGATAAAACTCATGAGCCATTGACATGGACCACTTCCTGATTTTATATTTTTATAGCCAAGAATTGACCATGAATCCAAACCCTTGTAATGACCAGCCTTTATAAGAAGATAACAAAGTTTTTCCTGGTAGCTTTAACAAGATTGCTCGTAGAAGTCAGAGATAAAACAGGTGAATCATTGACATTTAAGACTTCCTGATTTTTATGGCAAGGAATTGCTCATAAGTGCAGACTCTTGATAGCAATGACGGTATAGCCTTAACAAGAAGATGACAAAGACCAAAAGATTTTTTCCTGGTAATTTGACCAAGATTGCTTGTACAAATGTATATAAAGAAGAAATAATAGATAAAAGAACCATGATGTTTACAAGCTTCTGATCGTTAAGTGCAGAATGCCTCTCGAATCCATTAGATAGTACACTTTTTTTTTACAAGAATATGATGAAGACCAAACTGGATAAAGTTTTTTTCTGGTATAGTTAAATAGAGCTCTCACAGAAGGAATAAATGTCATCATGACATCAGATTCTTGATTTTTATGGCAAGGAATTGCTCATAAGTGCAGACCCTTGATAGCAATGATAGCCTTAACAAGAAGATGACAAAGACCGTAAGATGACAAAATATTTGCTGGTAATTTGACCAATATTGCTTGTATATGAAGAAGAGATAAGATAACCAACCATTGATGTTTACAGGTCTCTGATTGTAAGCACAAAATACCTCATGAATCCAAATCCTGATTGGATAGTACACATTTTACAGGAAGATGATGAAGACTAAACTAGATAAAGTTTTCTCTGGTATAGTTTAACGAGAGCTCTTGCAGCAGGAGTAAATGTGATCATGACATCTTGGTCAACAGTGACCACCTCACTCCAGTGAAATACATCAACAAATGAAAGCTTTGCTATCACTATAACAAAATCTGTGCCTGTTTTGTGTCCTTATCTAAGCCAGAGTTAAGAAAAAAACAATTGGTATATCTTCAAGCTTGTTTTTTCTATTATCAAAACACAAATAGTTGAGATATTTTGATTCAACATTAACCTGAAGATACATGCACATTGATTTTACTCTCAAGTTAGCTTCAATGTTCATTGAAATGTGTTTTTATGATCCCTTAACCGACACCTAGCCATTTTTGCCTGAATAATGGCCAAATTATATATTGCAGATTCTGTTCAGTGTGATCTGCAGATCAACTTACAGGGATTACTAAATCAACATAAATGGAGTAAATGGGTGATTCCCAAAATGATTTATTGCTATGAAATTTATGGCATTGCATTTAAGTGGTGAACTGAAATGATTAATATCACCAAGCTGGCTGTGATGTCAATAAGGCTAGTTGATCATATAGTACAAAGTGAAAATACCCTGCAGTTGATGCTTTTAATGGCTAGAACCATGAACCCATGATGTAATAATGTTGACTGCTGAGTAATGATTGATATTGTCTAGATGACCATGATTTCACCTAGTTCACACCTTTGACTTTGACTTTGATTTGACTTTGACTTGACTTTTGACACCAATTCAATTTCTTGCTTCTTGTACTTTTGCAACATAGAGACAAGAGAATAAGCAGAAAACAGAGAGAACAGAACTTCTGTTTTTTCTATCTCTTGTTCTAACGCTAGTTCACCTTTATCCGTTGGGTAACCTATATCCGTTGCATATCACGTTGACGGGCGTTGGTTTAAAATTTCAGTATTTTCAGTACATTGCAGTTTAAAACTACCACGTCGAATTGATGTGCCTAAATACACTGTTTTGCAAAACAACGGATATAGGTTACCCCGCAGATTAAGGTGAATTAGCATTAGACGAGCTATGGTCAAAATTTTGGGCTGGTTTCTAACCTGGGAGCCAACAAATTCAGTAGGTGTGGCTATTGAAGTTATTCTCAGATAGGATATCACTTAAGTCACTCCTTGTACAATTACACCAATGGCCTGTGTTTTTTTTTATAAAACATGCAATGTTTCTAAAAAGCAAAAAAAACAAAAACAAAGACAGCACCAGGTTTGCATAACAACTACAGTCTAATTGATGTACATGTATGGCTTAATGGACCATAAACTATTACAGACAGAGCGGCAACAGGGGTTCTTAAGTGCTTGAAAGTATTGCCCCAACATGTCTGAAACCAGACAGAAGGTTGGTAATGATTGATGTTTGCCTTGCGACTCTGCTGTAAGTTGCGTTCTCTTGTGTACAGGGTCTTCCCTGAAAATAAATGGATTTTATTTGTTGCTATTTTCCCTTACAGTAATTGTAGGGTCAGCATAAAGTTATCTTTGATAAATTACCTCAAAGTTGAATCTTTTGGTAAAAAGTCAACAGAGGCAAAGGTTTTTCCGTAGCCTTTTTGAGGCTGTAGATGCAGTGTGTTGTTATCCACTGTGTCTAGAGCATGGTATTGGGAGGCAGAGCCCATTCCTCTCTTTCCATCAACTTTTTACCTCCCCAACCAAAGTCAGATATCCATTTCAACACCTGGATGGAGTACAGAAAGTCATGTAAAGTGCCTCTCCCATGGGCACGCCATCGGTGGCGTATCAGGTGATTCAAACCCAGGACCTTTTGGTTCAGGGACCAACAACTACAACTTTGAAGAACATGTTACAAAACACAAAAAAGTCACTATGGACTAAGTAAATATGACTGTGGAATAGTAAATTGTTGTATTATTATAAATAACTATGTGTAATGGAAGACCTCTTGACCTTGTCCAAACCTTGAACCCTTGAAAACCGGCTTAGGCCAACGGGATACTAGTATGTAACCCAAGGCTAAATAAAGGTTGAAAAATGTATATTACTTACATTTGTGTACTTGACTGTTTTGATACATTTAGCAGTCATGACTTACCTAATTTTAAAAATTCAATCTGGTATTTTACATGATTTATAAAGAATTTTTAATTTTTACATGATTTATAAGGATTTTTAAAGAGCTGCTAGCCTCCATTGCACACTTCCAATGGAAATTTAACTTTTTAGCATTAGCCAATAAAATGTTCATCCTTACTGTTTGTTGCTAGATGTCGTTGCTGAGAATGTTGACAGTATTATCATCAGCTCTTATACATTTTGTACACGAATGGGAATAAATCCCTTTGAGATATCGAGAAAATTGATTAGCCTTTGAATTTTTCTTATGGAATGGAGGTTTCGGTAGTGTGGAACTGCCAGCATGCATGAGTTGATTGCAAGTGTGTAAGGCAACACTAATTTACATCAATGTCAAAGGTAGTGGATTCTGCCTGAAACGTCTGGCCAGTTGCTTGAGTAAATGCTATTTGGCCCAACACTAATTTAGTTCCAAGTAATGGTTCTTGAACATTTGTCAGAAAAAAATCTTGAGAGTTTAGGCCACACCAATTAAATTTGTCGGTTCTTGAATTAAAAAAATAATGCAGAACAAAGCCTGCGGCTATTCTGGGGTACACAGTTTCGGGAGGACTCAATTTTTCCTACCAGCAATCAGTTTTTATCTTCACCACTTACTAGATCTTTACTTCAAAATGCTCAAGAACCAAGGAAATAAATTTGGTATGCCTTAATATGATTTAACCAGAGTGTAAGAAAAAAAAACTTTGAATATTGAGATGCAAGTTTATACCTCCCTGGTCCTGTGTTTTTATGTCGTCCTCTTGTTAATTTTACTTTTAAGTTAAAAATGTCTGAGAGACAAGGAAACAAATCTGTATTGCCTTATGTCAGATCCAATCCTCATGGGCAAGACTTGGGGAAAATGGATCCATCATGGTGACAAATTGTAACATGTTTGGTAGTTTTCCATCAAAGACCAGTTAACTGCGGTGAGAATGAAGTGCAACTCTCTGGAGGACCGCACAGAAGCTTTTAGCTTAACCCAACTCGACATGGATGGCTCGTGAGAGGTCTGCTGGGACCCAGAAGTGCCGTCGGAAATGTAGCAAATTATTTGAGAGCCCTGAAGCATAGCAGAGAAACATGGAGGGCAGAATCGGTGTTGAATGTTCAGCAGACAAAATCTTCTATACACATGATCCTGGGACATGGGGCCACACCAAGTTGGGCTTTGGTTCTCAGATTTTTTCAGAAATTTAAAGAAAAAATGTTTAAAAAGAGGTAGTTTAAGTCCTTCCTGCACCACTAGTGTATAGTGGGTTGCCCATCTCCATTTCCTTAGCCCTGGGCCACACAACTTATTAGGCAATCAAAACAGAAGGGAGCTAGTCCACTGGTAGTGTTGTGTGTGAAACTCTTTCTCAAATGCTTAGTGCTAAGAAAAGAAACCAGCATGTACCATTTTAAAGTCTTTGGTATGACTTGGCCAGGATCAAACTCACAACATACATGTACAAAATGCATGGTAACCACTCTACCCACATGGTCATTGCAGAATATTTAAAAGATAGAGAATAAAGAAGAAAACAGGCATTCTGTTAGTAATAGAACACCAAGCTTCCACAGAACTGTTTACTGAACCCATTGAACTTAATTCATGGTAGCTTAGGATGGTTGAAAAAAAACTTGAACAAACAAGGAACTCCACTCTCTGTGCCAAGATAGGAGCAAGTCAGGGACAATGTGCGTGCCCAAAATATTACAGTCTGTGATTGAACAAACAGGTTGAGTTATATCCATGATTGGCAACAGAGCCACATGGAAAGGTCTTGTAGACCCTAGTCACTGCTTTCTGGTCCCAAGGGCTACGGAGCTAGACTAATCATGAGGTCTAGTAAATATTTGATGATTAAGTAAGTCCTACCCTAGCCATAATACTGAGGTGCAAGTTAAGCTTCTTTCCTGATAGATCACAAAAATAAAAGTCATATATCTATGGCCCTTGACAGATCCACATGAAAAGATTGCTAGTGACTATTTTTTAGTCCCAACGGCTTTGAGAATGGATTAATTGTAAGGCCTAAATGTTTAAGAACAGGTATCTCACTGTAATTTTGATGTGCTAGTTAACTTTAGCTACTTCCATTACAACTCACCAAAACTCAAGCTTCTTATATTGCCTTCTGACCTCAATCAGTAAGAGCTAATGCTTGATCTGGCTAAGGGATTGAATGTGGTAGCTTTCATCCAAATTTCCCAGACTTTCTAAGAGAGGATACTTAACCAAACGTAAAGAGGATTTGGGGTTCAAAGATCAAAAGAAATTCAACTTTGTTACCGTAGCTTTTGATTAAGCTTTTGATTGACTGTTTCTTTGGCCTCCAACTTTTACTGCAGTAAGCCAAAATAATGTCAGTACACAACTCTTACAGTCCTGAATATACACAAGTGTGAATCAGCCCAAAGAGTCAGACGGAAGCAACAGGTCAGAAAACTTCCTTAAAGCAAGCACATGTACTTAAAACTTCTTCAGATTGTTTGAGCCAGTAAACAGATGGAACTGCCTTGCCAATTTTGCCACAGTGCCAAGTTCAGCTACCTTTCGAGATGCTTGACGTGAACTCTGAAGATGTGGCCTTTTAAGACCTTAAGCCTCCACTGAACAGCATGGAAGGCATTTTAAGTGGTGAAGGTGAGGCTCTCTTTTCTTTATCTTGGCCTCTTGCTTCAATTTTACTTTAGAATGTCTGACCAAGAAAGGGAACAGTCTTGACCTAAGAGTCAGATAGACTAAAGCAACAGGTTACGAAATGTCCTAAATGCAAGCACATGTACTTCAAACTTCTTCAGATTGTTTGAGCCAGTAAGCAGATGGCATTGCCATGACAATTTGAACCACTGTGCCAAGTTCAGCAACCTTTCGATTTGCTTGACGTGAACTCTGAAGACATGGCCTTTGAAGATCTTAAACCTCCGCTGATCATGAACAGCATCAAATGTGAAGGTGAGGCTCTCCTCTCTTTATTTTGGTCCCTTGCTTGTTTGTTTGTTTGTTTGTTTGTTTTATTTTACCAGGGGTAACATATCGCCTTTCGCTGCTTCACTTTTACTTTAGAATGTCTGACCAGAAAAAGGGAACAGGCATGACCTAAGAGTCAGATAGACAGATAGACAGAAGCAATAGGTCAGGAACTTCCCAAAAGCAAGCATGTGTACATTGTGCACTTTAACTTTTTGAGCCAGTAAGCAGATGGCATCACTGTGCCAATTTGAACCACAGTGTCAAGTTCAGCTACCTTTCAAGATGCTTGACGTGAACTCTGAAGATGTGGCCTTTTAAAAGTCAGAAGCAAGCAACAGGTCAGGAAACATCCCCACAGCAAGCATATGTACTTTAACTTCTTCAGGTTGTTTAAGCCAGTAACAAGCAGAACCACAGTGCCAAGTTCAGCTACCTTTCGAGATGCTTGACGTGAAATCTGAAGACGTGGCCTTTTAAGACCTTAAGCCTCTGCTGAACAGCATCAAAGGTGAAGCGGCGTGCCTGTAGGAGGCAGGAGATCCTCCGACTCTGCCGCGCTTCAGCAAATCACCAGATTCCAAATCACTGCGAAGTTGAGATGGCTCCGGTCAATCAAGTGTGAAGGGAGGAGACCTTTGATTTCTCCTCATTCTTAATTCCGTAAGCTCCCACTTCTTAGGAGGCGGAAGCTTTCATATCGCTAGGGGAAGTTCTATCTGTAAGGGAAGGTAATCTGTGGAGGCAGGGAGAGGATTAGGTAGAAATTAACCTTTCTTCACTCTGAAGGTCACGTTGAAGGTCACCTTGAGATGTTTTAGAACACCAGTCCAAACAGGAAATCACCTCCCACACCAGGGAGGGGGTGGTGGGAGGGGTGCAGGTTAAGAGAATGTTTGAACTTGGACTGAAGGAGGCCGTTTATGATGAGAATTGATGGTCAAGACCACATTATGTAGTTAATCTGATGTTTCATCACTTCAAGGAACGTCCTGGTGTGTAATGGTCAAGACACTAACTCCAAAGGTTCCATGTACATGTAAATATAAGATTCTAATTGTGAATAGGTGCATTTGGAAAGAGACTACTGTCTGTCTTAAGTTAAGTTAGGCATTCTGTGTATCCAAATTTCCTGAAAATGTTTTCTTTCCCTTCCAAGTCACCCCTTGAAGCCAATCGTCTCAATTTCCAGAATGATACTTTCTTAACCTTCCAAGTCACTAATTGTAGCTAACTGTCAAACTTCCCTGAAAGAAACTTATTTACCGTTCAAGTCACTACTTGAGAATTCTCTTAACCTTCCAAGTCACTACAAGTAGCCAATCTTCACATTTCCCTGAAAGAGAGTTTCCTTTTGATCAACGGTGCAGCAGTGCCAACCACAACTAATCTGTGCCCCGCATCCCACTGAGAAATGAATGGTCTCAGACTGCGGAAATCACTTCCCCCACACAATTTGAACCTAGGACCCCGTTTATTACATCTGATCCGAGCGCTGCAGGCAGCTGAGCTGGGGGTCCCTGGTTTCAATCCTGCGCGTAACGCGATTTCCTGACGTTTGTGTCTGATAATTTCTCGGAGGACCCCGAAGCGGACAGTTTTCCTTTGAAACGGTTTCATCCCTAGAGTCGGGAGAAACTGATTGTACTGGAAGTTCCGAAGTTATCTTGGCCTCTTGCTGTGGGAATTATACTTCATCAAAGTTTCCTTTGAATGTAGTTACCAGAAAGTGACTGGCTACGTCCTTTGGGTGGTACTTTGATCCTTAGACTGAATCACCTTAATTCTTAGGTTGTTGAAGTAACATGCCATCAATGTTTTAAGGTCACGTTATTCTAATTTCCTGTTTCTCAGATTTTGAAAATACATGTATCTGCTCTTCTGGAAAATCATAAATTGTATCTTTTGTATTATGAAAAAAAAGCCTCAGTATCAGTTTCATGCATTGGTGCACTGAGTTTTATAGAATGAACACAGTAATATTAAAGTTTTCCTCATGATACCCTTAAATACATGCACAGGACCCTTTCTAAAGACTATTATAATAGTCCTTCTCTGGAGCCTTTGAAGATATCTTTCCTAGAATTAGGATTGAGAGCATCAATGGCCTAGCTAGGATTAGAACTCAGGAGTCCTGAAGCAGGATTGTACCAATGGCAGCACCAATGGCCTTTCAGACTCCTCTAAAGCCAGAAAGTTCTGAAAAATACAGTCACTGTTAGAATTTGTCTTCGTGATACCCTCAAATACATATGCAGGACCCTCTTTAAAGACAGAACTGCCTTTCCCTGGAACCTTTGAAAATATTTTTCCTGGAATTAGGATCAAGAGCATCAACAGCTTTGCTGGGATTAGAACCCAGGAGTCCTGAAACAGGATTACCAAAGTAGCACCAATGCCTTTCAGGCTCCTCTAGAGCCAGAAAGTTCTAAAAGTTCTACAGTTGTCTTCATGGTACCCTCAAATAAATGTATAGGACCTTCTCTAAAGACTACTGCCTTTCCCTGGAACTTTTGAAATATCTTTCCTGGAATCAGGATTGAGAGCATCAACAGCTTGGCTGGGATAAGAACCCAGGAGTCCTGAAACAGGATTACCAAAGTAGCACCAATGGTCTTTCAGACTCCTCTAAAGCCAGAAAGTTCTGAACATGACAGTTAGAATTTGTCTTCATGATACCCTCAAATACATGTACAGGACCCTCTCCTATATAGTCCTTCCCAGGAACCTTTGGAAATATCTTTCCTAGAACCGGGATTGAGAGCATCAATGGCTTGGCTGAGATTAGAACCCAGGAGTCCTGATACAGGATTACCAATAGCAGCACCAATGGAAGACTGTGTCCTTTCAGAGTCTTCTAAAGCCAGAAAGTTCTGAAAACTACTGTTAGAATTTGTCTTCATGATACCCTCAAATACATGTACAGGACCCTCTCTAAAGACTACTCTCCTTCCCTGGAATCTTTGAAAATATCTTTCCCAGAACCGGGCTTGAGAGCATCAACAGCTTGGCTGGGATTAGAACTCAGGAGTCCTGATACAGGATTACCAATGGCAGCACCAATGGCCTTTCAGATTCCTCTCAAGCCAGAAAGTTTTGAAAAGTACAGTTAGTATTTGTCTTCATGATACCCTCAAACACATCTACAGGACCCTCTCCAAAGACTACAGAATATATAATAAATAACTGTCTTTTCCTGGAACTGTTGAAAATATCTTTCCCAGAATTAGGATTGTGAGCATCAACAGCTTGGCTGAGATTAGAACCCTGGAGTCCTGACACAGGATTACCAATGGCAGCACCAATGGCTTTTCAGACATCTATAAAGCCAGAAAATTCTGAAAACTACAGTTGTCTTTATGGTACCTACCCTCAAATACATCTAAAGGACCCTCTCTAAAGACTGTAGTAACAATATTTTCCTGGAACCTTTGAAAATATCTTTCCTGGAATTAGGATCAAGAGCATCAACAGCTTGGCTGGGATTAGAACCCTGGAGTCCTGACGCAGGATTACCAATGGCAGCACCAATTGCAGTACCAATGCAGAATGTGACCTTTTAGACTCCTCTAAAGCCAGAAAGTTCTGAAAACTACAGTTGTTTTTATGGTACCCTCAAATACATGTACAGGACCCTCTCTAAAGACTATATTAACCGTCTTTTCCTGGAACCTTTGAAAATATCTTTCCTGGAATTAGGATCAACAGCATCAACAACATCAACAGCTTGGCTGGGATTAGAACCCTGGAGTCCTGATACAGGATTACCAATGGCAGCACCAATGACTTTTCAGACATCTATAAAAAGCCAGAAAACTACAGCAACTGTTGTCTTCATGGTACACTCAAATACATGTAAAGGACCCTCTCTAAAGACTGCAGTAACCGTCTTTTCCTGGAACCTTTGAAAATATCCTGGAATAAGGATCAAGAGCATCAACAGCTTGGCTGGGATTAGAACCCTGGAGTCCTGAAGCAGGATTACCAATGGCAGCACCAATGGCAGACTATGGCCTTTCAGATTCCTCTAAAGCCGGAGAGTTCTGGGAAGTGGCTTGAGCTCAGACAGTGCGTCTCCACAGTTATATCTCCAATCTTTATCATAAATGTTCGGCAAAACCCTCTTAAAAGGTGGATCATACCTTAGCGCACAAGTTCTGAAGGAGATCAAAAACTGGTCGTTCTGTTGCTCAAGGGCATGAAAAAGATGTGAAGATCAGCAGGAAGATGGATTTAACCAGAGAAACTTTGGCGCAGGCAATTACAATGATGCTTTGATAACCTGCAAAACATCAATGACATATCCATTGCTTATCATCTCAGTATGATGTTAAGCCACAACCATGGGGAAACTATAGACTGTGGATCAAAGGAGTTACCACAAGAAGATCCATCTTCTGATATCTTATAAAGATTTTAAGCTTTAACCTTGAGAAAATACAAGAGGTCTTCCCCAAAGATCGAAGCTCTATTGAGGCATAATGAGAAACTAATGGCCATTTCTACAAATCCTTAATTTAAATGTTGTACAGTTCATCAATTACTTTCATTAGTCAAAAAACATATCCACCTGTTGTTATCACACAATGATGTTACGCATCAACCTTGAAACAAATCTTCCTCATAAAACTTTATCATAATTTTCAAACTCTGACAGTGGATACAAGCAATAAGTATGTCCAGCTCTATATAAATTCCCAAGGTGGCAATGCTAAAGACTATCTGGCTCTGGCAAAGTATAAAGAGAAGCTCTGGCCATTTTCTACAAATCCTCTTACCAGTATGGTATACAGTTTGGCATTTAGTTCAATACCCCATAAAACATATCTGTCTATTGTTATCACACATCAACCTCCCAAAAAGCTTTACCTTAGTGAAGAAGACTTTGTCATAATTTTCAAACTCTGACAGTGGATATAAGTAATAAATGTGTCCAGATTTGTATGGTTTCCCTAGGTGGCAATGCTAAGAATGTCCAGCTCTAGTGAGGTTAATGAGAAGCTTGTGGTCGTTTCTACAAATCCTTAATATGAATGTTGTACAGTTCACCAATTACTTTTAATAAGTCAAAAAACATATCCATCTGATGTGATCACATAATAATGTTACACATCAGCCTTGCAAAAAAGTCTTCCTTGCTGAAGAAGATTTGTCATAATTTAAAACTCTGACAGTGGATATAAGTAATAAGTGGATCCAGATCCCAAGGTGGCAATGGTAAGACTGTCTGGCTCTATCTAGATATAACAATGAGCTCCTGGTCATTTTCTACAAATCCTCTAACTTGGATGATGTACAGTTTGGAATTTTTTTTTATCCCTAACCTTTTTGGCAGGAGCAGATTTTTTAGCCAGGATTTTTCAATGAAGCCACTGGAGCTTTGTAAAGCTCCTGACCAAGGAAAATCATTAAGCCTTTCCATCAATTTTGTCTTCTAAATCTGGTGATATATCTATCTTATTGGTTCACAAGCTGTTTTTTTATATGGTGCATCATCTGTATCAGTAAAGTTCAGTTCTTTATTTGTTCATAATGATCTATATCGGTATTGTATTGCCAGTATAACTACCCTTTGGCATTATACACTAGGTAGGTTCGCAAGCAGACAGCAGCAACTGGTTATGGGGCATAAGATACAATGTAACGATAGGTAGCTATCTAGTGAGGATACCACTGTTGTACTTTGACAATGAGTTGCACAGTAGTTCCAGGAAAAAGTAGTCAATCAAGTTGTTAGTGCATTATTCTGAACTTAACAGTCAGGACTTATTTTTTGTTTATCATCACCCAACCTGCAACTATAAGATATCAAATCTATTTTTGAAGTCTTTGGTATGACCCAACAAGGGACTGGGTAAGTCCAGACTTTTTGTGAGAATAGTGAAAGAAGACATTCATATTCAAAGTTACAGCCATCCCTTGACAAAAATTGGAGGCACCATAAACTTTCTACAACTCATGATCCACTGCTCATCAAGTCACGTGTTCTATCTGCATAATGTAATGATGTCATAGTGGCAGTGGATTGCTCATTCCTAGAAAAAAGACTGGAGTTGGTCAGTAAAAAAAATTATTGATTTGAAAACCACAGTTCAATGTTGCTTCAGAATGATTTCTAACACCACAGATGAACTTGGGAAAGTAACAAAAGCCTCATCCAGGATTGCTGGCTGCTGGACCATGACCCTACCAGACATAAGCAAGGCCAGTAAATGAAACTAGGCTGCATCAATGCCCCCTTCCCCAATGCAGTCTCAAAGAGTATTTCATGGCCAATATCACCGGGCATCCTCAGACAATTGGCCGCCTTCTTTATTCGTCTTTACTGCCCCCTCTGATCTGGAGGCACAGTGGTTTTATCACGGATTTCCACGGTAAAGGCACAGAGGAAGGCATAAACAGTTGTAAAACCAGGTCAGGCACTCTACGGTCTACCATGACGGCTTCTTGAGTCTCCTCCTGTCCAGTGGGATTTCTTGGGCCACACCAATTTATTTTCTTGGTTGTCAGATGGCTTGAAGCAAAATACAGCAAGAGGGTAAGATGGTAATAGGACTCAAAAATGTCAATCTGACTGTATTCATATTTAAATTCCTCTCAGACATTCATGCTACAATGTTGTGTTCACTAACTCACTCACTCACAATCCACAACCGCAGTCGTCATTGGGCTTCGCAACAGCAGGCAGCAGTGATGTTGTGTGGCATAAGGCAAGAGAACTGAAGTAAGAAATTGATAAAATTTCCAATATGAGAATACTTTCCAAACATTTTCAAAGGGCCTCCCACTCTTTTCTACTTGATTAATCACTGGAGTTATCAAACATTAGAAGCAAATCTGTAGGAATTTTCTCTACATGTACTTTGTTGCTTAAATCATACCAGCCAGCATATGAACATTTGGTGTAATAACTTCTATGACACAAACACATTGCAGCTGTTTATCATTTCCAATATGAGAATTACAATTGTACAAAAACATTTTCAAAGGGCCTCCCACTCTTTTCTACATGACTAATCACTGAAGTTATTAGAAGCAAATCTGTGGGAATTGATATCTATTCTCTACATGTAATTTGTTGCTAATGTTACCAGCTGGCATATGAACATGTGGGGTAATCTTCATGACAGAGAAACATCGCAGATGTCTTTCATTTCCACTATGAGAAAACTTTTGTACCGAAGCATTTTCAAAGGGTCTCCCACTCTTTTCTACATGATGAATCACTGCACTTATTATCTACTAGAAGCAAATCTGTGGGAATTAATAGGTATTTTTTACATGTATTTGTTGCTTATGTTACCAGCCTGCATACAAACATGTGGGGTAATCTTTATTGCAGAGAAACATTGAAGATGTCTTTCATTTCCTATGAGAAAACTTTTGTACCAAATCATTTTGAAAGGGTCTCCCACTCTTTTCTACATGACTAATCACTGCAGTTATCATTCATTAGAAGCAAATCTGTGGGAATTGATAGCTACTCTTTACACTTGTTGCTAATGTTACCAGCCTGCATATGAACATGTGGGGTAATCTTTATGACAGAGAAACATTGAAGCTGTCTTTCATATCCAATATGAGAAAACTTTTGTACCGAAACATTATTTTCAAAGGGTTCGCCCCCTCTTTGATGTGTAATGTATTGCTGGAGTTACCGCATTACTGCAGTTCTTCATCACTGCATTACCTACACTCATCAAAGGAGAGGCATACATGTGGAAATTGATAGCAGTTTTCAACTTTCTCGTGCAATAATGCAGATTTTCCCTCCGGCAGGTAATAAACAACAGTTTCTGCTTTGATACCATCTTGCTCCGGACTTGCACTGGATAAAACACACCTCGCTGAGTCAACAGCTTTTAATTAAATTCCTTTCAAACTGTCTTGTGAAATGAAAATTCCTTCGTCTTCTATTTTTCACGCAAAGCTATTCAACCATTCCACTGCAGATAGTGAGCCTTGAAGAGGCTGTCAGAAGTGATTCAGTGCTGCAAAGGGGAAGAAGCTTCTCAACACTTGGCAATAAATCACGAGCTTGCAGTACATGGCAAATCCCACAGGCAGGGAGATATTTGAAATCCCTACTCTCTCCTACATAAGGAAGAGTGTATGAACATACAAACGTATATCAAAAGTTTACTTTTACTTCCAATTCTGGTGTCTTTATGGCTAACTCTTCCACTAAACTACCATGTCATTGACACCAAGTACAGATGCCAAAGGGAACTAAAAATCTATTCTAATTCATGTTGATTACTTGATAGCTAAATGGACCATAACATATGCGTCGATAAAAGTTATACATCCAGGTAAATAAAATACAGAAGGCAGCCATAAGTCAAGCAACTGAAATTTCCAACTTTTTGTCCAGACTCATTGTACATGGACAGACATGCGTGTGCAGTATGCACAGTTGGAATGTACCAGGCACGTAGCTTTTTCAACTGTACAACTGACAACATGACAATCAGAGGCGACAGTTAATTCCCTTAACATAGGTACGAAACACACACACATGCATACATACATTGTATTCCCATACAATCACACACACAAATACAAACACACACACACAAACACACACACACAAGCACCAATAGTGAACCATGACTAAACACCATGTCCCACATCTCCAACCCTTCCAGTGACATGCAATGGTGCAAGTTTGTCAGTGACCTTAACCAGGTCTTGAACTCTTGTCCCTCAGATCACTAACAACTGCACCAAGCACACTATAAATTTCCCCTTAGAAAACCACAAGAAAACTTTCCCACTACTTACAGCACACACATATCATACCTTTCAGGCTCTTCTTTCTAAAGAAAGGCTCAGAAACAGGCCCTGGGGGCACTTACAGTTAAGCCCCTCCACCACTTTAAAGTTTTCTTTTATGATATCTCCTTCTCAGCATCTTCCTGCCTACCTACATCTGATGAAGTCTGAGATTGGACCTAAGGGTTGCTCATGCTGCGTTCAAGCAATAACATTCCTAGTGGCAGATAAAATCACCCTCATATTTTAGGCATCTGCTAAAAGAATGGCAACGATTCAGACCCCCTTTTCAGCAAGAAATCTTGACTTTGCCCACCCAGAAACAAATCCATAAACATCATTCACCTGCTATATCAGCGTGAGTGATGCCTGCATGCTGTCGTCAGTGCTGATATGAAAGTATGTCCTGTCCAAGTTGCTGATTCCCTGACAAGCTGCCTGTTGCCTTTGAAGTCAGACCGACCGATACTTCATGGTGCTTTTGAACTCTGAGGAAAAGTTTGAGGAAAAGTGAACAATTATATTGTTTCATTCAAATGCTTTTTTTATTGAAGTATTTTTCAAAAAAGTTTCATGCTTGTCTTCATGTCATTCACATAGCTTATCATGCAAAAGTGAGAAAAAAATATTCACACATAAACTTGAGGAAAGAAACATGCATCTTCCAGAAAATCTTCCAAATTACTGGCACAGTCTTTAAGTAGGTGTATCTAGTATCTGATTTACATGCTGATTCTACTAGTCTTCACATTGCGCTTCATAGTAGTTCTGTCCAGTGGGCTCACCCTAGTTAGACCACACATTTTGATGTCTCTCCTAATACATTTAGGACTTCCTTGGTCTACTACGACCCCTGTTACCTGACAATTTCAATTTGGTGATGTTGTTGAAGTCACCGGATCTTTCAACATCAAAATATTAAAGATTTATTGTACCAGATTTTTACATTTTAAGAAGTCTTAGAGAGCATCTTTTGCAAGAAAATATGCCAGGACATTTATTCCTGTACAGCAAATGCCTTTCAACCATCATCTCAGATTTGTGGCATCGTGTGTAGCATAACTGGTAGTGTTGGGTTTGGAACCTAGAGCCAGAGGTCCCAAGTTTGATACTTGCTGTACCCCTGACTTTGTTCCCTTGGTAAAGGCACTTTACACAACCTTTCTCACTTCATCCTGGTGTTGTAACATGGGTACCTGACTTCGGTCGGGAAGGTAAAAGACTGTCTGAAATTTGTATGTGGCACTGTTAAAAGAAATTACCAAATTGAGTGCAGGGCCACATTGTCCTCGTCTGTCTCTTAGCAAGCATTAAAAAAACAGTTACGACCAAAATCATCTCAGACTTGTCTTACAGAGCATGCAGCAGGAGATCACCACAAAAGCATGCAGCACAGTCATCAACTTTGACAAGCAGCTCACCTGACAGCTCAGTAATAACTGCAGGTACTGAGGATCAAATGCTTCAAAGCTACATGACTGGAAACTGTGATGGCAAACAGCCAGCTTGAGACAGGGAATCGTGAATGGATAGAGCTCTGTCCAAGGTGCTGAAATATGTGTCATGGTGTTTAACCTTCATCAAACTTGTAATGGATGAAAAACATTGAGCACATTCTCCTATTGCAGGCAAGTTTAAACTTAAAACAGAATTGCCATTGCACTAGGCCACAACAAAAAAGCACTCTACAGTTCATATGTGTGGTATTTGTGATATTAAACAAAGCACTTAAAACCTACACAGCAATTTTATCAGATTCTGCTGTATTAACTGATGCAAGATCTTCAAATGCTTCAAAATTGTATGACTGGAAATTGTGTTGGACAACAGCCAGATCAGGACAGGAAGGAATCATTGCCAGCTGAAAGGATAGAGCTCTGTCCAAAGTGCTGAAATCATGGTGTTTAACTTGCATCAAACTTGTAATGGATGAAAAACATTGAGTACATTCTCCAAGGGCAGGCAAGTTGAAACGTAAAACAGAATTACCATTGCACTAGGCCACGACAAAAAAGCACTCTACAATGCTTGAAATCAGTTCAAACTGTGTGGTATTTGCAATAAAAGAAGTTCAACACTTAAAACCTACACTGCAATGTTATCAGATTCTGCTGTATTAACTGATGCAAGATCTTCAAGTGCTTCAAAGTTGTATGACTGAAAATTGTGTTGGACAACAGCCAGATCTAGACAGGAAGAAATCATTACCAGCTGAAAGGATAGAGCTCTGTCCGAGGTACTGAAATCATTGAGCTTAACTTGCATCAAACTTGTAATGGAGGAAAAACATTCGGTGCATTTTCCTAAAGCAGGCAAGTTTAAACTTACATAGAGTTATCATTGCACTACTCCATGACAAGACAGCACATGACTATGATCCAGGAAATCAGTTCAAACTGTGTGGCATTTGTGATAACATAATATTGAAAACCTACACTGCAATGTTATTAGAATTCTGCTGTATTAACTGATGCAACATTTTCAAATGCTTGTTGTATGACTGTAAATTGTGATGGCAAACAGCCAGCTCAAGACAGGAAGGAATCGTCGCCTGGTGAATGGATAGAGCTCTGTCCGGGGTACTGAAATCATTGTGCTTAGCTTGCATCAAACTTGTGATGGGCAGAAAACATTGAGTACATTCTCCTAAATGCAGGCAAGTTTAAACTTACAACAGAATCATCATTGCGCTAGGCCATGACAAGACAGCACCATGTCTATGATCTTGAAAATCAGTTCAAACTACTGCATGGCATTTGTGATAACATAACACTTAAAACATACACAGCAATTTTATCATATTCTGCTGTATTAACTGATGCAAGATCTTCAAATGCTTCAGCGTTGTATGAAATTGTGTTGGACAACAACCAGCTCTAGACAGGAAGCAACCGTTGCCTGTTGAAAGGATATGGCTCTGTCCAAGGTTCTGAAATCATTGTGCTTAACTTGCATCAAACTTGTAATGGACAAAAAACATTGAGTACATTTTCCTTATGCAGGGAAGTTTAAACTTACAATACAATTATCAATGTGCCAGACCATAACAAGACAGTACTCTGTCTACAATCCTAGAAATCATCTCAAAGTGTGTGGCATTTGTGATATTAAACAAAGCACTTAAAAACTACACTGGAATGTAATCAAATTTTGCTATTTTGACTGATGTAAGATGGGCAATTGAACTATTCTCAGTTCAGGACAGGAAGAAATCATTAACTGTTGAATGGATAGAGCTCTGTCCATGTTGCTGAGATCATGGTGTTTAACTTGCATCAAACATTCTGTTAATGTGGGTAATTCTAAAAGTTATGACAGAAATGTCATTTTGATGCACTGAGACGGCACTCTGTGTGAGATTCTGTAATAGTGCTGGCCAACATCCAGCGCGAGATAGGAAAGACTCATTGCCTGCTAAAAGGATAATGCTCTGCCCAAGGTGCTAAAATCATAGTATCAAACTTGTTCTAAACTTGTGATAGACGAGAAGCATTAAGCACATTCTCCTAATACAGGTATATATAAACCTTAACACTAATGAAAGAAGTGCCATTACATTGAGTCAACAGAAGACAGCACTCCGAATAATCAGTAATAAGTAATAGCATTTATGGCACATTCATGCTCTATCGGGCTAAGTACAGGCGTGTTATATTTGCAACAAAAGAAAACTTGACCTTTGATGAAGAATGTACTAGGGTTTCAAAAAGTTTTCCGACACTTCCAGTGCTGCTTGTTCCAGTGCTGTGTCTCTGAAAATAATGCTCTATTAGAAAATCATGGTTGATAACAGAATCTGGTGGGGGGGGGGTCTGAACTTTGACGCACACAGTTGCATAGAGTTAACAGAGTCAGATGCAAGTTTTCACCCAGCCTGTGTCTCTGACTCTTTCATATACTTCAGCAGGATCATCAGAAAATGTTCAGCGGGCATATCCTGACTTGAACTTTGATGATTGATGGGCTGAGGCCTTTAAAGTTTCACAGGCTACAACTACTTTGACAGGCGTTCACAAAACTCTGCAAGAGGTTACACAATATCTTCACTGATCTGGAGGGATAAGAGGACCCCACTTTGACCAACTGCCAGATACAGAAAAGGGAAGCGTCTTTCATCTTTGGCTTGGAAACGTGCCAAGAAGGGAGGAGAAGAGGAGATGAGAGGAAATTGTCTTCCACTATAAAGTGCTGATTGCTTCTTCCATCTATTGTAGGGAACTTCAAAGCTTTCAGCATCGTTTGGTGCATTCTGACAACTTCTACTTCTACATCGTGGCTCAATTTTATGTTCATGAATCCGTAATCAGGGAAGGCATGGTGAATAGAGAGGAATACTTCATAATCTCTTCAAGTGCATGGCTAGTGCTGGAAGAAATCTCTGTGCTTAAGGATACACTGTGAGCATGTTAAGGAAACCATCAAAAGTCTGGTGAAAGGGTGATATACCCTGGTGTAACTAGACGTCTGACCTCACTGACTGACCCTTGATGGTGACAATTTGCTACTTGGACAGCTTTGGCTGCATGTCCAGGAAAGGTCACAACAATTAAATTTATCTTTTGTTATATGTACAGGGCATGTATATTTATGATTTCTAAATTTTGATAGGGACAGAGTGTGTACAAGCCACTTTTTCTTTCATCCAGCGGCCCCCACCTTTTGTACTATGTATGTAAAATTGTGTATACTAAATAGACTTATAAGACCCACTAGGACTGTGATGTAAATTGTATACACGTTGTCTGAGCCTTGAAAGTTTCCTCTTCCCTTATGACCTCAATGAAAAGTGGCCTACAGGCTGATTTGAGCTTTCATTAATAAACAAATGTCCTGATGTGATGTAATGGGTCTAAAAGGGTGATATGTCCTGATGTGATGGCCAAAATCTATCATTTTTTACCTCACCGGCTAGACCCTTATGCTAACCACTTGGTACTTGGGAAGCATTAACAGCCTGCACATATGGCAGCTGCACCGATGAAAAAAACATTGCTTTGTTCCGACACATGGTGATAGTAACACGGATTGAACGGCACACGACAAGTATGACACGACTTTTGCGTCGTATTCATGACACAGAATGACAGTTTAATTGCCCTCCGTGCCATTTTGTCTCACAGCTGCCATCCTGCACATCTGTGGAACCTGCTCTTCCGGGGAAACTGGGACTGGTGCCAAAATACACATGAATAGTTTCATCAGGCTGCCATCAACGAAGGAAGGTTCCACAAGTGCACAAATGTATAGGAAGTTTAGAAGGTAGAGATTGCAATAAATCAGCAGAGACAAGCCATATCACAAGAAACAACTGTTTAATAGACTGGGATAAGTCCAAGGTGATAGACACAGATGAACTTGTTGTACTAAGGGGCTGTATGGATCAGAAGATATACTGTAAAATGTATTTAAATTCACTGGGATTTAATTTTGCGGTAGCGGGATAAAAGACCTTTCGCCGTGGTTTTAAGTTTGCGGTAGCACCATGCTCTGTAGTCTCTTACTGCCACTGAAAAATGTTCCCGGTGATTTTAAGTTCGCGGTGAAATGGCCACCGCAAAAACCGCGGACATTAAACCACCGCGAAAGTTTCTGTATTTACAGTACTCAAGTCATGAACCATGATGTAGGGGGATATTGACTCAGTCATATCCCCCTGCATATAGACTATTTGGCATCACAGTCTTCCCACTGCAGCAGCAACACCTAATTCTGTTTTTTGATTCCTTGTTTATTTTCATGTAGTTATGTCTTGTGTTCAATAGACAGGTTGTTTTAGTTGACTTATAACCTTATTTGATTACTTCTAAGTTTGTATGCCAGCTACAAGTCACTTTGTTATTTGATCAAAAAGTTTTTTTGCCACGCAAGCGCAACCTTGCGTGTGCATGCTTTCCAGTTTGTCCTGCAGACATTCTGTGGATCACTGGAGGGCGCTTTTTTGCATCATGCATTCCGCAGTGTTTCTGAGGGATAGTTGGGAGGGGGAGAAGAGCGTTTCATGCCAACCTGACGTTGTATACAAATTTACAACAGCATTTAAATGATGAATTTAAACTACTCAAATATTTATCAAATACATAATACCCCGATGTCATTATTTATTGTAATTACAACAACTCCCTGACATGCCTCAGAACACACTGCACCTGAGATTCCATAGTAGTCAAAGGTTGAACAGCGTCTATTCAGTTTTGACAGCTGACTTTGTCACTGATTCATTTGTTCATTGATACAAGCAATTCTCCAGCCAAGCCGATTGCTTGGAGTCTATGATATTCACATTACATTCAGGGACAGTGCTGTTTTAAGCTGGGTCTGCCAGATCTGTGAGTCAGCCAGTTTCATGCCAAGGCATGCAGGTAATTGCTGTCGTGTCAGCAAAGGAACAGGTGGCTTCTTTCTTTGCCAAGAAGTCTGAAAACGTTTTGAGCAGCTTCACTTAACCCAAGTGGTCTCTGTCTAGGGCTTGCGTGCCCTGATCTATCTCACATAAAACTTGAAAATTCTGACTGCGTTTACTACATAAACTGAGTCTTCTAAAAGCACAAAGTTTAACATATTTTCCTCAGTCTCTATTCTCCTTAGATTTTTCTAGTTTATCACATTTTGTTAAAGTTGAGAACCAACAAGTCAAAATGGTGTGGCCTTGGGTAGTTGCAACTTTGGCCTTCTTGCAATTTATTTCTCTTGATTCTTAAATATTTAATAGTGAAAGTACAGCATGTGGACATCATAAAAGCAATGGGCAGACAGGAAAACTTGAAAAAATCTGACTGCATTCACTACATAAACTGCACGTTCTAAGTTTGTTGACGACCTCAACTTCCTAGAAGTCAGAAATCCGACTGTAGTGTCAACAAAGCTCCAAGAAGACCTTTCGGATCTGGAGAACTGGTCCCGTGAAAGCGACATGGTGTTACACCCTCGCAAATGCAACGTCCTTCACATCCAGTTTAGTAAGACATCGTTCGTGCCACCACCACTCATGATAAGTAACATTGAACTTCAACATGTGAAAGTCATGAAGATTTTGGGTCTTCACCTCCAAGAAGACTTGAAATGGAATACGCACGTTGACTCCATGTGCTCCAAGTCATGCCAACGTCTGTACTTACTCATCAAACTGAAGCACTTCCGCGTTCCTGCTGATGATCTAGTTACGGTTTACACCTGTTATATCCGCCCGACTCTGGAGTATGCGTCGCCCGTTTGGCACTCCGGACTATCCACAACTCTCAGCAACAAAATCGAGAACGTCCAACGCCGAGCACTTCGGATCATCTTGGGCACCAACTACACATCCTACTCCAAAGCATGTATTCGGCTGGGCCTACCTACACTCAAGTCACGTCGTGAACAATTAACTGTTAACTTCGCCAAATCACTTGAACAGTCGAAGCTGTACAGACACCTACTACCACTCTCACGTGTGGATATCAGTGGCAGGGTGACTCGTTCATCACACAAACTCGACACTGTTCATTGTAGAACGGAAAGATACAGATCGAGTGCATGAACATGTAAATACCTGAATCTGCGCTCTAGATGTGACAATCTGTTTTATAAGCGAACTTTGACTAACTACCCATCACCTTCGCCATCAAATTTGTTGTATTTCTAGCCAAATTTGTCACTGTTAAGCAACTGTGTGTAATATATGTAAATACTATGTGCAATATTCGCTAACGTGCGATATTCGCTGATGTACGAACATCGTTTTTAATAACTGTCTTCGATTTTAATAAATGTAACACGACAGTGCAATTCAGGGCCATGGCCCTGCCATTCTGTACCGTGTAAAGTGATGAAGAAGAAATAAACCATACTATATGAGCTTACTGTCCTCAGTCTCTATTCTCCTTAGATTTTTCTAGTTTAGCACATTTTGTTCAAAGTTGAGAACCAACAAATCAAACTGCTGTGGCCTTTGGTGGTTGCATCCTTGGCCTTCTTGCGACGACGTGACCCAGACATTGCTGTCTGGCTGACGCAGGATTGATGACCATCGGGACATGCCAGCTTCCTGTAAACGTCTGTTTGTGCCAAATGGCACATTGAGCTACGAGGCTGCATGGATGGGAAGGCGATCAGCAATTTATAGCAGAGCGAGACATCCACTCCTTATTTGGTCTCCTCCTGGCAGTTTTTCAAGTTGAAGATGAAAGGCACTTTTCTGTCCTGTGATCTGGCAGCTGGTCAGAGTGTCTCCTGTACATTGTGCATGTCTGCTGACTTTAAAGTTCCTGTAGACATGATCAGTGGAAATTTTCTGTAAACTTTTACTTCACCCACGTCAAGGCAACTTCAACTTGATTTGTCGTATCTCTGATTCTTTTAAACATAGTATTTAAAGCCTGAAAATCATGAAAACAAAGCTTGAAAACCAAGGTCATGCCTTCAGTTGTTTTATACAGTCATATTGAAACTTTCCATGCTGCCCTCTACTTTCATGATGAGCGCTTGCCATACTTTTATGGTGACTGTCTGAGAACTGAGAGAATGAGGTAATGTTTTGACCTCTATGGTCTGTATTTATGTGATTGAAAACAAACACAATGCAGCTCTGCCATGCATCCTCAGTATTGCTACTTTGGCTTGGGGAGCCTGCTTTGGGACTAGAAGGGACCAGCTTGCAATACAGTGTGGGTAAAGGGGTGAAGTCTGCCATCTCTGATTTCATTGTCACAGAAGCATCAAAGTGCTCAATCCTTGGGAAAGACTGAGGTTGGTCAGTCAAAAATTTGTGAAAAAGTCAAATTTTTGCGTAGTAGACTACAGATCAACTTTGCTTCAAAAAGATTTCTACCAACACAGATACAATGTAAACATTCAAGCTAAGTTTCCCTTATTACAAGCATTAGCTGGCATCAGTTCATCTGTCAAACACAGGCTCTGATATTTTCTGCTCAGCCAGGCAGAAAATCCTAAAAATATGTCCAATTTCATAAAGATTAAAACCTAAGTCAGAACTGCCCCTCATTTGACCTGATTTCTTCTGGGTCAGGATTACAAAAAGAAATACTTCCCTTTAAAATGTTCCTCTGATCCATCCAGAATCACTCACTAAAACTTACTGTCCTGTCTATTGTCCAAGGAACTGTCATTGAATTACCAATGCTGAACTACATTGGGTTGATGTTCCGAGTGTGACCCAAATGAAAGATACAGAATAACCTGAGTGGGTGTCAAACGTTCCGGCGGTGAGTTTCAATGGATGCAAAGGCATCCAAAGCTGCAGGTGCCAACGCAGCAAAGCTTGCCAAGGACTCAGTGTTTCTTGTAACTTTAAAGGAGGGTTAGCTCAAAGGTGGTACAGTACTCCAACACTGACAGGGGCATTTCAGAAGCGCAGCAGGTTGCCATTAACTGATGGCTCGGTCCCTTGTTCACCAAAAATCAAGGCCCACGCTTGCACATAGATGACATGCATGACTACTTACTGATGTTGGCCATGTCATATATGATAATAGTCAGTTTTATTTATGATTCTTAACTGCTTAGCTCTCATGCTTTCAAAGAGTTTCTTGGAACATGATTGTGAATTCTTAGAATTAATTTCTTTATTCTTGAAACCAAAATTTAGTTTCCTTTCACAGACTACATTTTCACAAACTCATTTCCTCTGTCAAGCCAACACTGGTAAAACATAACATGTGAAGCTTCTTCTTCATCTATTTTCTACTCCTCATTTCTCCTTCTTCTTCAGGGGATGTCTTGACCTCAAAAAGCTGAGTGGGCAGCAGTTCTACCAGTTGAATGGCTTTGGAAATGTGGGCAATCTTACAGGGATCAAAGATATGTCAAGAGAGCCACTCGTGCATCATCTCTTCCCAAAACTATCCAGCCTGAGTTGATCTTCCTAAATTGACTGCTTATTGCAGTGATGAACTTACTGTACACCCAGATAGACACAGTATTAGTTCCTTTGGTACAAAGCGGCTTAAGACCTTGAAAAACATAAGAGGAGTCAGCCAAGTGTGCTTGGCGTAAGATCAGAGACTTTTCCAAGCCTCTGTTCACAATGTTTGCCTAATTGATGACTTAGTAACAGTTACAGACTCTGCCCATTGCAATAAGCCAGCCCGCGGCTGTAGGATCATACATCAGGTCAAAACTTTTACAACAAAGTTCTGTCACCCAAAACTTTCAGGGTTGAAGCATTCTGATGTAGTACAGTGCTAAACTTTCTTCCAACACAAATGTATATACACATACGGATCAAATTTCATGACCAGTGTTGCCTTCTTCAGGATCAATGCTGATGACCACCAGTTGCGTCACTTCAGAACATAAACTTGCGAAAGTTACAGTCACACAATATGAACAGTCATCAACATGAAAAGGTAAGCTGTTTAGTACAGGTCATAATGGAAGAGTATTCAATCCCCTTGTATGGAAAGGATTTGTATCAGCTAAACTGCTTCCTCTCCTAATTCCTTACACAGCAACAGTCTTTGACAAGGGAGCTTAATTTAAGAAAGCTGTGGACTCTAGAATGGAAATCTTATTTATTTAAAAAAAAAAGATACATCAATTCAATGTTGGCAACTAAAAGATACAACCACTTTGAAAGAAGTTTTCATCAAATTTCTGCACTTCCAATGACACATGTTGACAGCTAAAGAAGCTGCAAGACATAGAAAATACTGAAGACCGGTCTATAAACTTTAAGACAGAAAGAGTGGAAAAATTGACCCCTATACAAGCCAGACTTCTTCCCCTTGATTCTGGCTCTATTGCTTCCAGTAAAAGGTCCAGTCAGGAAGACTTTGATGAGAGTCTCATACTTGGCCTGGTGCAGAAGATTAAAACTCCAAGGATCCAATTAAAGATTGAGAGGCTTTGATCTTCAGATTAGGCATTCATGATGATGAGAAGTTCAGATGTAACTGATCCTCAGGACATGGGGCTTAATTGCCCCACAGCTTATCTAAAGACCTAGTCTTCAGTAGTAAGCTATCGCAATTACGTTGCAAGGTTTTAAAAGTTTGTGATCTCGCATGCATTATTGTGCACACTTCGTTATCATCAAAAATGTGGAGAGTATTTCGCATGTTCAAAGAAAGATGTGAAAGTTATGTCCCACAAGTTCAAATCAACTTTAATAATGAACACTCAAATGAGCTATTCCTTTACTGGTTGTGACTGAAAGGCTAGACAGTAACTCAACTTCTTGAAAAATGAAATCCATGGCCGGGACATCATAACAGCTGTGTGAAAGGAAATGTACATGGCTCAACTTGAGCAATGCCCATTCAATTACCACCTCACCTCATTCTTGACCCTGAGGTGGTAATTGAATGATCCTGCTTTAACTGGATGGACGCACAGACACAAAGGATTACTTAGTACTTAGTCACAGGTTGGCAAGACAGTCTTACGTGCACTGAAAGTGCCCCTGCTTGTGACTGACAGAATCATGCCAAATACAACACGCATGCACAGTGCTTTATAGCTCAATATTTGCACACTAACGTTTTAGACAGTAAGGGAACTTTGATGCTGTCAGTTACCATACAAGCCTTAATGCGTCGCTGTGCTCTTGATCGCCGTATCTGAAATAACTACGGTGCACCTTTCGAATTTGATGCCTGGTACGTCCCGATAGCGTTCTTACCCATGGGTGAATGTTTAGTACAGTTGGACAAAAGCACTCACACAGATCTTTCTTAAACGGGAACCTGGACTATATATTCTATCGAACATAGTACAACGTAAAAGAGCGCGCCGGTTCCGGGTCCGCTCAGTTGTGCTCTGGACGCCGTGAGAGACGGACGCACGGCAAATGCGCTCCCGCAAATCCGTTGTCATTCTCCTGCATTGCGATATATTGCATATCCTACACTTTGGGAGATTGTTTTAGGATGTAATCATTATGATCAGTACTAAATAAAGGGAGTCATTTTCCCATTTTACACGACTTACCGTATGCTATCCGGGTACTACGTACCTGGCATAGACTATAATATATGGAGTAGATTTACGACGCAAATTACGTCGTCGAACGTGATGGGTTATCATACATGCAAAAGTAAGACCCATGAGTTCGTGAGAAAGATCAGACTGACACTTTCCCCGGCATTGCATTGTTTCAACTGATACGGTAAAGGAGGTAACCTTACATGCTCAGCCTACTAAAGTCACTGCCTGAGACCACACTCCAAAGACGCGAAATTCAACGCATCGGTAAGTATTTCTGCTTGTTTAGTAAGCATGCTTATAAACAAACGTGTCTGACATAAGTTGTGAATATCTACAAGTAAGTAAAGTAACTTCCCGGGCGAATGATATAGATGTAACTAAAAACTTTGAAAACTCTTGGAGAGTGTCTGAATCAGTGTGGTGTTGCACTTTTGGGGTGAAGGTGCAAGGGTCACAGTGCACGTCCCTGAACAGCTGACGGCGACTTCGAAGGGCGCCAATATTTTTGCGTGCTGGAAGATAAGACTTCTGCATTTCAATTGTCAGTGTCAGCAAGGTGTCAAAGGAAATCAGCATCGTCATAACTAACCTGTTTCACTCAAATTTCACAGCATTCTCAGTCTTTCTGTCGAACTCAGTACGTCAGTAAACGAGGACGGTGTATTTCAACTCAAGAACACTGTGCGACAGTCACTACAGCTGACCATTGGAATCGCATCCGCCATCACGGCATCAGTGATTGAGGTAATAGCTAATTAGTTAATACTAACGTTAATAGTAAAGTTTTGCTAAAGTGTAATTCATGACTCTATCGATATCAAGACTATAGCAAGCAAAGTGTAATGCGGCTGCAGTTTGTTCTTTGTAAACAGTTGACTTCATGACTGACAGCTGGACTGAAGGCCCGGTTACGTACACGTACGTGGATATGCATGTTCAACATCATCAGGCTGCTGTACCGTCATTTGCTTCAGACTTATTACGATCTTGATCTTGATGTGTAAGGATGGACATCTTTACAAGACTTCTTGTGCCTTTTTAAATAAGAAGTTGCATGTGGCAAACCGAGTGCACATATAGACAAATGCAACCAAACTTCTGAAATCTTGTAACAATTTGAGATTTTCACATAACGCTTTATCCCATCATGTTACATACATTTCTAACATGGACAACATTAACGTTACATTTATAAGTTTCTAAAGGGCTTCAGCATGGATTCACCAGTAAATAGGTTGGTGAGCTGGGAACATTCATGGAAAATATGTCCGGGTGTCATGCACAGGCGGCTCACCACAAAATATCCACCAATCTCCAGCTGTGTAATATAATAGTGTACTAGAACCTGACAATACTACATACTTTTATGGGGATACAACCCAAATATAACAAATTTGAAAATCATGCTGACGTTTGAAAATTGTTCCAAATATAGAGATACTTGTGTAGTATATGTTTAAACATGTTCAAACTTTCATGTACAAATGTCTGAATGATTTAGAAATATGGTGACTGAAATATGGATTGATCTGAAATATTTCAAAATTATCACAAATATCACGTGAAAACCTTCTCTGTGAGCTGGAATTGACTCTAAGTTTTAAAAAAGACAAATGCTAGAAAAATGCCAATATTAAAAAAAAGAATTATGTGCAACAGTGCAGATAAAACTCACTTATTTCAACACATATGGCCACAAGGAGCAACTGTAGCTACTGTAAGTGCAAAGACACTTCACAAGTTTATGTTACACTCTGGATACACATGATGCCAGAAGTTAAAACTTCTAGTAGATGATTAAATTCATAACAAATTTACACTAAAACCACCTAGTTATCATGTTGTCATATACATACTATACTGCAATACTTGTCAAGTAGAGTTGAAAAGAATCTAAGCCAACTTTGCTGTCAGGACAGTTCTCATACCTGTATACTGAGTGGACATGTTGAGAGACATGACCATCTAGATATGCTAACTTGTCCTGTATGGTAACTGTTTTGTAGAGTTTTTTAAACTTACAAGGCTATATGTATCATCATGATAAGAATTTACCATAAATTTGGCTATAAACTTGACACCCTGCATAACTGGATAATGAAAACTGCAGGTATGGGCAGTAAGTTGACCTAACGCCCAAAACTACCCATACAGGGACTTGAATAAAAGAGGACTAATTACACATTTGTGATGATTTTTGCCTTTACATTGTTTCTACTGGTACAATAGTTATTTCTTTATCCCATATCCTCACACTGTTGTTGATACCATTTCTTCAGTGTATCATTGTTGTAGGTTGCATAGAGTGGGGCACAAAGTCCCACTGTCAAAAGCATTTTACTCAATACAAATCACCAATTTCACTGTTAATTTCTTTCTCCATACAGAACACAAATGCCATGTCTTGATCACAGACAACTGCTGACAACTCTACCAAAACATCCTGAGGGACAAGAAAAGTTACTGTATCAATCATGTTGTCTACATACATATAGAACCTCCACACTTTGCATAACACACCTTTACTGTATCTAGTTATAGACAGTGCCAAACAAATAAAATATTGATTATCAATGACAACAATTAGATATGTTGATGCCTGTAGTATCAGTATGCTGGCATGTCTTCTCCTGTTCTTCAAGTACTTACAAGCTGAACATAATTAAAATGAGTCATGTTAGGGCTTTTAGGTGCAGTGTATTATATTTAGTAAGTAACCAAGTATTGTAACAATTATAGTGTCAACAAAATGGTTTAGGGTTAATTTTTTGGCACATGATGTAATGTACTGAAAGTAAAACAAGTTCATTGTCAATTGGCTGTTATGGCTATGTTGTATTTTGATGTGGAAATGTGATTTTTGTCAAAAGTTAGCAACTTGAAATGTCAAAGTTTTAGAGAATACTTCCCTTTGTAATATATCCAATAAAGATATAAAAGTTAGAGGCATTGATTTGAATATTGTCATTTGTGTGTAACGTTACTAAGTAATAAATCGTTCACTGGTAAAAGTCCCTCAAATCCTTATTAGTTTGTCAAAAATTGTAACTGTTCATAAAGACAATATGTTACATCATCACTCATATATCTGACATAACGTTGTCTCGCGTCTGATTTTCTCTTAGGCCCGCGACTTCCCGCTACGTTATTGTGTCCATTACGGTGTCATAGTTTGCTACAAATGTACGGCATAACAGGGGATTACGTTACCGACCTCTGTTGTTGTATTCAAGAAAAATGTGGTAACATGTTAACGTTATGTCGTGACGGCAAAATACGTTGTGTAGTCGACATCAGCATAGGGTACGTTGTAATGAGACTATATGTTATGAGTTCAATAATGACTGGGATTTGTCCTACATTTCTTGTTGACTCCTTGGTGTAACGTTACCGATATCAGCGCTCCGTGTGAATTTGTTTTGTAGCGTAACAAATTCAAATACCGTTCATCCCCCTCCCCAATACTCTACTTGCGAACTCGCAATTTTCTTCTGTTTGCTTTGGTTTAGCAAGAAACATCCTGATTTCAGATGATCAGGGTACACTATATACGATGCCCTTGTTTCTTGTTGTGTCCGTGTCCCTTAGTTCTTCACTCACAGGTTTTGCCTGACATCGATGCCTGTCCCTTTCCTGACCTTGTCAGTGTTGAGTGAATTTTGTTCTAGTCACAACTGTAACATTATATATTTGCGATATTATATCGGACGAAGAAAATCACCAGCAACTTATATTTTCTAAACGAAGGGGCAAGTCTCTCGTTCAACAAGTCTGACTATCCAAGGATAAGATTGTTGATGTCGGCAACTAACAATAGTTTGTTTAAAATTGTCCTGTTATACAGTTGTAACGACCTACTTATGTGGGGGGTAGTACGGCTTGTACACAGGTAAATGTACAGTACGTACGGACTACAGATGACTGAAGGACACGAGTCAGATGTGTTGTTGTGTACTGCTACATGGGCTCTGTTGTCCGTACATAGAAAACATGGAGTACTGTAAGTATTACACAGACAACAGGGAATGGATGCCGGGCCGACCGACTTTACGTAAACTACCATGATTGTAGTAAGATAATTGTGGGGTACATCTATTCATTAGACATCTATTCATCTATTCATTGTTACCATTTTTAAAACCTAAAACGCCTGGCAGGGCTGCGGCTTGTACGGCGGGAGCACCTCGATTATGCGTCCGCACGTCGTGGCGGTCAGTGTCGAAAAGAGTTGTTTGGCTCTGGCACCGTAGGTGACCCATACTTATAGTCAGTTCGAAACCGCTCGGAACGCGCCGAGCGTAACCAGCACCTTCGGTGCCGCCTTCTATAGAACAGTTTTACGTTTAAAAAGGTATGAGGCTATATAGGTTTCAGCATTCGTTCACATTATGATGAAAATCTTCTGTAACAACTGAATTCAGATTTTCTTACAACGAAATTTCCTCCCATATTACAGTAGACTGCCCCATTGACCGCCGCCATCTTTATTCTAAACATAACATCGTAATGGCAGTCAAAATCCGACGCAAACTGGCCGATTTCGGCACAAAATTGCGCTAGTTATCATAAAAAATTGATGAAAACCTCAATTTCGAAAATGATGCGGTCGTTATGGGTCCTAAATTTGGCTGGTCGCGGTCGCGTTGGCCAGGTGGTCGTTGAGAAAAGGTCGCTTAATGCTTACGTCAATGGGGAAAAAAATCGGGACCGAGAAAAAGTGGTCGAAACGGCCAGGTGGTCGCTGGGAAGAGGTGGTCTACTGCTAGGTGAAATGTTGCGGCTCAACTTGAGCTACACAATAATACCCATTCTTGATGCTGAGATGGTAATTGAATGAATGTGCTTCAACTGGATTGACGCACAAACACAAACTTTAAGGAAGTCAAAGGTTGGCAAGATAGACTAACATGCAGTGAAAGTGCCCCCGCCTTTGTCGGACAAAATCACATTGTCAAGTTGTGAAACAGTCATTCAGTTTCCCTAACACGTTTCCTTTTGCCCCTGCCTTTGCTGAGCAAAATCAGATTGTCAAGTTGGGAAACAGTCATTCAAAATGCACAATTTCCCTAATGCATTTACCTTTTGTCAGCAGGAGAAAGTTAAGAGATGTGAGACTACATGATTGTAGAGTTTTCAAATGACATTACAAAAACTTTGTTAAGTTAACGTGAGCAACATAGTTTAGCTTTTGTATTGATCAGCAACAGTGCAAGTGTACACTTGACAATGTCCTCAGTACCGCAACACAGAGAGCAGCCATGGACGCTATAACGTCAACACTTTGCCTTTCACTCTTTTTCATGGCTGCAGGCGCCACAGGTAATTAATATACCGTCATTTGTCACATTTTGGATTTTAGAAGTTGACATACAACTATTCTGCCATAGCCCCAATCACAGCCAACTTTCGAGGTGTATTTGAGGTGGAGAAGTATCGGACGTCTTTCAGGCTGATGAACGAAGAAAAAACTACAAGACTTGGAAATAGTAAGCTCTGTAAGGAATACATTGTAGGCTGTTCAACTCCAGTCATCGATACAAATACCACACGAGGTAAAGCTTCGGCCGTCGGGCGATCCGACCCACGGGAGGGCTGGGACCAAGGGTGAAGCGGAATACACTGTGTTGTATTTTATTTATGTCATACCCACCTGAGAAAGCACCTTCAAGTTTCGATGCGAAATGCGCCAGAAGTTGAGAAAAATTTGGTGTTCTCGAACAAAAACAGTTACAGCAGCAATTCTAACGTCCGAATCAGGTATTCAAATTTTCAACGGTGCCACACTCGGTGTGCGCCGAGTACGTTCAAATTGTTTGATGGAAGCCTGCATGATAAAACTTCAAAACCTACGTGTGTGATACAGCTTTTTATTGCCTGGTCGGAACAACCGTATCAAACATTATCGCGGCCCAGGTATGACATAAGTAAAGTAAGTCTTCTTGCCTCGGGCAGGTGTCAATGTCGCCCTAGGGAAGACAGCGTTCCAAACTAGCAGCTATCCGGACGGGGCTGCTAGTCGTGCTGTGGACGGGAACACCGCTCCCCACTGGCTCGATGGTTCCTGTACACACACTCGGGACGCGGGAGAGGATAACCCAACCTGGTGGGTGGATCTCGGCCAATCGTATGGGATTGACAGGTACAGTATATCTCCAGATCCATTATGTACAAATGTAGCACTAATGCGAACTTCATTTCTTCTTTAAAAGCAGTAGAACACCAATAATGAATGGCTTTGATGATTTCAAAATTTAAAGAAAAATAATGTTCTCAATAGTAATGCATACATATAGATATAGACATACATGTACATAGTACACATACATACATACATACATACATATGTACACACACAAACACCCACCCACACCCACACACATATATATACAAAACAATGTATGTATACTCGTATGGTATGTCTCATTATGTTCATACAAGCTAAGTTATCTTCCCGAGTTACACCGAGTAGGCGCACATACGTCCACAGACACCCCACCATAGCACAACCAATTGCAAAAACATAAACTTCCTGCCGAAAGTAATGATAGTGACTCAGAGGACCTATCAAAGCTTACAGGTTTTAAGGAGTTCTATAGGATTATCTATTATCCAAATATGCAATGTGTATCAAACTGTAGTGCATTTTGCATTCTGTCTCCAATATCTACAGGTTGGTCATCTTTAACCGCCGGGACTGTTGTGCTGAAGGGCTCAACCCCTTCAACATCCACATCGGGGATTCCGACCAGGTCAGCATGAACCCAAAGTGTGGAGGTGACCATCACATCGACGTGACCCAGCCGTCCATTTCCGTCTCCTGTCAGGGGATGGAGGGACGCTATGTGGGCATTCGTCTTCCCGGAAACTCCCGAAAACTGATTCTGTGCGAAGTCCAAGTACTTTCTGGTAGGCCTTTACTACATTTAGTAAATACATGGTCATGGCATCATTGAGAATGAACTGGTAGAACAAATCAGCTAGTACATCTAACTGGAAAAACCTGTTGAACTTCTCGGGCAGGTGCCAATGTCGCCCTAGGGAAGACAGCGTTCCAAACTAGCAGCCTTCCGGACGGGGCTGCCAGCCGTGCTGTGGACGGGAACACCGCTACCAACTGGCTCGATGGTTCCTGTACACACACTCGGGACGCGGGAGAGGAGAACCCAACCTGGTGGGTGGATCTCGGCCAATCGTATGGGATTGACAGGTACAGCATATCTCCAGATCCATTATGTACATACATACAGCATACTGTAATTCACTTTGTCTCGGTACCAAACTTTCACGGTCTGAGAAAATTTAACTTCTTCTCGGAACTAAATGTTCACGATGGCAGCATGTGCACATAAAAAAAGTCTGTAAATTATTTGTTATCTGTAATGATAAGTTCACGTTACAGTCGTCACAGTGAAAACCGTGAACATAAAAGTACAGTGAAAAAATCAGGAATTACAGTATCTCCAGATCCATTATGTAGCACTAATGCGAACTGTATTTCTTCTTTAAAAGCAGTAGAACACCAATAATGAATGGCTTTGATGAGTTCAAAAAGAAAAATAATGTTCTCAATAGTAACGCATATATATATATAATGCATATATATAGATATAGATATATACACAATGTACATAGTATACATAGTACATGTACATATACAAAAATGTACATACATACATATGTACACACCCACAAACATACACACACACACACACACATATATATATATATATATATATTTATACTCATATGGTATGCAAGTATACCGAAGTCACGGGTTCCACACTGGGCGCCCAGTGCGGAATTCGTGGAGAAACTGGCGTCGGCACTCGGGGCCCAGTACGGAAGAAACTTCCGCACAGGAATTCCAGTGCGGAACAGCTTTGTTCGAGTGCTGAAGACCCGTCAGCACTGGAATTCCAGAGCTACACCTTGTCTCGGCACTCGTTTTCCAGTGCCGAACTCCACCCAGCACTCAGTTTCTAGTGCCGAACTCCGCCCAGCACTCGGTTTCTAGTGCTGATCTCCGCTCAGCGCTCGGTTTCTAGTGCGGAAGGGTGGTTCAGCACTGGTTACCCAGTGCGGAGGTCTTTGAGCACTGGATAACCGAGTGCCGATCTACCTAAGTCACGGGTTCCGCACTGGGATTTCTAGTGCTTGGTGACTTTTCAGCACTAGAGGCCGAGTGCTAAGACCACTTCGGCACTAGAAGCCGAGTGCTACTATCATTTTAAGAGCGTCAGCACTGGGTTTCCAGTGCTCGCATCCAAATTGTTACTCAAAAACATAGTTGACATGCAGCAGCGCCTACTCACCTTCGGACGGTCACTTACTCAGTATTTTAAATCAATTTTGCCATAGTCTTGTCTCTGTCGGAACTCAAAACAGCATGTGTGTATCATACGCTACATCCTACATGTATATAGTGTTATGTATATGATGACCTCATGCCAACAGTGTGTCAGCTTCGTTCCCTTTTTCTATATTTCACGAAGATAAAATGCCAATAAATTATAGCTCCCTTTGTCGTGTTTGAGTTGCAGACTACTTTCAATCAATCGTTCGCTTGCATCATTTGTTGATGCGTGGCGGCTACAGACAGTTTAGACAGTTCTACTTTGGTCACGAAAAAGAAATGTCTAAATAAGAAAGATAATTGATATGTACTGTTCTTTGAAAACCCGACACGGATATTTCCTACCATACGCAGCTTTCTCAGGCTCAAGGTGAACGTTTTGTTATACTTCTTTTATGTATTACATTCGTATATGTATGTATAACTGCCCGGAACTGTAAATAACGACTAACGGAGGCAGGCTGTCAGCACTCACGGTTTCAAGTGCGGAATATTTGTCGTCACTGGTTTTCCTGTGCGGAATATTTGTCGTCACTCGTTTTCTAGTGCGGAATATTTAACGTCACTCGTTTTCTAGTGCGGAATATTTGTCGTCACTTGTTTTCTAGTCCGGAATATTTGTCGTCACTCGTTTTCTAGTGCGGAAGGTAGTCTCAGCACTCGGTTTCTAGTGGTGAATCGCGGTTTTCAGTGCTGAAGTCGACTCACCACTGGACACCTAGTGCGGACGTAACGTCGGCACTAGACTTCTAGTGCGGAAGGCCCCTTCCGCACCAGCACTAGACACCGAGTGCTGAGAGAGGAACCCGTGACTTCGGTAGTTTTGCGTATGGTATGTCTCATTATGTTCATCATTATCTAAGATACAAAATGTACATGCTAAGTTATTTTCCCAAGTTACACCGAGTAGGCGCACATACGCTAGACACTCCACCATAGCACAACCAATTGGAAAAACATATTAACCTTCTTGCCGAAAGTAATGATAGTGACTGTAGAGGATCTATCAAAGTTTATAGGTTTTAAGGAGCTCTATAGGAATCTTTATCCAAATATGCAATGTGGATGAAACTGAAGTGCCATTGCACATTCTCTGTCTCCAATACCTACAGGTTGGTCATCTTTAACCGCCGGGACTGTTGTGCTGAACGACTGAACCCCTTCAACATCCACATCGGGGATTCCAACCAGGTCAGCATGAACCCAAAGTGTGGAGGTGACCATCACATCGACGTGACCCAGCCGTCCATTTCCGTCTCCTGTCAGGGGATGGAGGGACGCTATGTGGGCATTCGTCTTCCCGGAAACTCCCGAACACTGACCCTGTGCGAAGTCCAAGTATTTTCTGGTAGATCTTAAATATACTACTTTTAGTTTACATGGCCTGCCGCAACTTATAAAAATCATTGAGAATGAACTGGTAGAACAAATGAGCTAGTAGTTCATCTAACTGAAAAAACCTGTGAACTTGTCAAGGTTACTAACTCATAAGGATTGTATGCAACAAGCTACAGCCGTGTTGCGCGTTGGATACACCCGATCCCTTGATCTTGGAAGTTAAGCAACGCGTAGTCCGGTCAGTTCTTCGATTGGAGACCAATCAAGGACGACCAGATGCTGTAGCTGACCCAGAATGGCCATTCCACGAAATCGTCTTCCGGGAGGGACGTAATAGGGGGTCCCGTGCTCGAGGAGGTGCCTCAACCACATTAATCAGCCCCATTACTCACTTTGGGTACCTGCATATGGCACTGAATGCAAATTCACCAGATAAATTTTAATAAATTCAAAATTTAAATTTAGAATAATGTAAATTTTGATACAGACATGATGCATAAATAATGGTTGTATGACATTTGAATGATGTGTCGTTTCTTTGAATACCAAATTTAGCTAACCAGACTAGTGAAATAACAACGACACCAAGAAATAAAACGCCTTCAACCAACACCATGGCGCCAACACAGGCAACATCCGCACAGATGTCCTTTTCTGCCCAGTCGACACATCAGTCAACTTATGAAGGAAGTACGGTTTCTCACATCACTAACCAGATGACAACACAAGCAGGTATAGACATATTATCTTGATGCACTTTACTGTTACCAGGATCAACATCTCTCTCACATCAACAGAACTGTAACATCTTTGATCTTGTCATTACCTATATCCATTGTATAGGCAGGTTCTCCTAATTGATTGAGCACCAACTTGTCTCGTTTGAATTTACTTTTCTGTTATCCATTTTGTACTTATGTATGTAATGTGGTTTACTGTTCTTGTTTTATGCGTATGTTTCTTGAGTAGAAGGCTTAATATAAGCAATTTGTTGCTTTCTGCCTCATACTCTCAAAATATATGTGAATAAATAAAAAAAAATAAAAAAATAAAATTATCTTGATTAATTGATGACTTGATTAGTACATATAAGGATGCGCCATCTTGCATACATCTGAATGATGCGTTGTTTCTTCGAATATCCAATTTAGCTTACCAAACTGGTAAAATAACGACGACGAGAAATGAACCAACACCAACCAACACCACTGCACGTACACAGACAACTTCTGCACGAATGTTCTCCTCTGCCCAGTCGACACATCCGTCAACTTATGAAGGAACTACGGTTTCTCACAATACCACTAACCAAACGACAATGCAAGCAGGTATAGGCACATAAACTTGTTGATTCATTGATGATTTGATTACTTCATTAGAATGTATAAGGATCTCTTGCATATTTATACATTATGTTGATACCGTTTGTTTCTGGCCTGTTAATCTTTAAGCCAACAATTGTCAGCAGTACAAAATCGTTCTCTTACAGAAGGGGAGACTGGTAAATCGACCGGTACGTGGTACAACAATCCGCTCAACCCCACACTGGTTTGCCTGGGCTGTGCTGCAGGCATCATCGCCATGGGTTACTATGGTTACAGTCGCAAACACCGACGTCAACGACAGCTGGATCCGCAGGACTGAGATGAAGAAGAACCACGATGTGACAAACAAGCTCGAGCAAAATATCTTTGAAGAAGAGCTGGCTCGTTGAATAATTTAGAGTCTACTAGGGGTGAGGTACCAGCACAAAACGTTTATTTTCTTGTTGGCCTGGTCCAGAAAAAACAGACCTGAAAAAAATCAGTAGACCGGATGTTGGAACGATTAGAAAATGAAGAGATTTTACAAGCAGGTATTCATGTGTTTTGGGGCTTACGTTCCCCCCCCAAAACAAGAGCGAAGTAGAGGAGAGTTGATATTAGTTATTTCTATAAAGTTTCTACAATTGAAGTTGGTCAAATTCACAATCAGGTCCAGGTTTAGGTCCAGACCTGAACTGAATTCTCTATACTGGTACCCACCCCTTGTCATAACTATTGTAGGCGGGCCCGCACATAAATGTGGCTACTGTTAGTACAACATTTTTGAAAGGCTTAAGTTTTTGTTTTTGGCATTTATTTGACTTTTTTCTATAGATTTTCTTCTAGTGTGTAGTAAGGTTAATATGTCCTAAAAATTTTATTCTTCTACGACATCGGGAAGATAGAAAGTCTAGTCCTCAAATATGCTTCACAGAGCATTTGCCCCATAATTAAGCACTAGTTTAATGGGCTGGTTGTCCCTTTACAAAATGAAGTACACACACTCAACAGATCTTCAGTAGTCTTATGAGACTGCTCTTATATTAGGAAGAAATGTTATTGTGTCAAAGTTTGCATAGTTCCAATGTAGGTAATCACACATCTGAATAATTGTTTTATACTATTGGAATGTAAACATAGAGTAGGAACTTTTTAGGATTCCGAACTGTTTTTTTATCCCACAATGATTGTAGCAAGCTCTGCACTGTTTATCTTATTTTGAGTGAAAAGAAGTGAACATCATTTAGCATAATGCTATTTCTTAACGCTAAATGCATTACTATGAGCTTTACACCTTCAACACACTGATGTGATGTGGACCATTTTTTGACCTGATATGCAATGTTTTTAGGAAGAAATGTTTTTGTGACTGTCAAAGTTTGCACATGTACCGTTCCAAGGTACACACTGCAGGTAATCACATATGTCTGATATTGTGTTATGCAGCAATAAAACCTTGACCTTAATCATGTCTGTATTTTTGTTACATTTTCCCAACCCTTAGCACTTTCTTTATGACTGCCATCTGGCTAATTTGATTAATAAAAAAAGGCTCAAACAAAGACAAGAAGAAAAGCCACAGTTAATACAGTTACATAGTTGACCTCACCCTGTCCTCACCTTAACCATTTTCCCCCGTCCCTTGAGTGATTGTGGTACAAAGTGTATAAAAAGGATTTTAGATTGGATGCATGCAGGGACATTATAGATTTGTTTGTGCCCGCAGGTGGAAAGAAGAATATGCTAATTAGTTATACGATCTACCTTCCAGTATGCATGTGGACACGTAGAACCACAGGGTGCAATGGAAGTCAATGTCAGCGGGTTCTCTGATGGTCACTCTAACGACTTGCTCGGACATTCGTAACCTGATTTCTGAACATCAATTTACAAAAAACATGACTGTACTGTAAGCCACCAAACCAAGGAAAGTTTGAATTCAACGGAACACAATCCCGGAAAGTCCGTGTAATTAGAAATGAAGTAATCAATACGGAACGTTTCTCAATCCATACTTCTGTCATCCAACCTTCTGACTTCCTGACGTCTTTGGGGAGTAATTCTGTCTGAGGCGTGACCAGTTATTAACACTGGCAAGATCAATGTAGCAGCAACTGTGACATGGGGGAGAAATGTGACAGAAAAATTAGGGTAAAACTAAGGAGTGTTGTAACTTAGTTGATAAAACCTCTTTGGTATAAGAAATTCAGACTGTGACATGGGAGACAAATGTGCCTATTATATTAGAAAGAAAACCAACTTGAAGGAGGTTTTGATGAAAGCTCCTTGGTGTATTAAATTCAGGAATTCAGTATGTACAAAAAGTCTAATTCGTGTCTAATTCGTGACCAGTTAATACCACTGGCAAGATCAAGGTGGCAGGGACTGTGACGTGGGGGAAGAATCTGACTAAAGAACTTTATCAAAACCAAGGAAGATTTGATAAAACCTCTTTGGTATAAGAAATTCAGTATGTACAAAAAACACTAACTGAAGTCTGTGTGACCAGTTATTAACACTGGCAAGATCAATGTGGCGGGGACTGTGACAGGGGAAAGAAATCCGACTGAAGTAACTTAAAGGTTACAACCATGAACATGCCAGTTGCCATACACAGTTGCCTCTTACAATTGTTGTGCAACAAAGTTATTCTTCTTCATGTACTGCCTACTTTTTTTCTGCATACCATGAAGTTGAACAGAAAGATTGCCATCAAAAGTTAAATGACCTCCATGGACCCTAGTCTGCTTGGAACATGTGGAAACAGCTCTTGCAAAACTTGCTGTGGCAGAAAACTCTACACTAGCACTACACCAGAAAATCAAAGAGTAAAATGTTCAGGATGCATTCTTTAACACAGAGACTCCTTGAAGCAAAATATAATACAATCCATTCACCTGCTAGGATAAACTGTAGCCATGTATTCCAAGAAAAAGGACCAACACCCCTGATCTTCAAAATCCTTGGGAGGGCAGATCTAGAGTGGTATAATGATGCCCCCTAATGATGGTATTGTGCACTGCAGCTGGGTGCAAACGCTTCAAAGAATGTGTTACATTTACATGTACTTGCATTATTTGCAATTGATAAAAAATTATTAATTGAATCATCAGTCTTCTGTATCCATTAAAACAATTAAAACAAATTGTTGCAAGGCCATACCAATTCAATTTTTTGATTCTTTAATAGATCTAAAAAATAATCATGATGAACTGAAATTCTGTTGTTTAAAACTGGGTATTTAGGCATATCACCTCAATGGACGATTGTTTCAAATTGCAAACTTTTCTGAAAATAAAATATTGCTATTTGAAGCCTCTGTCTGTCGACTTAATATCCCTAAGCATCCCATTTATAAAAAACAATGGATGTAAGTTAACGAGTTTGAACTACATTGTAGCATTACAAATAATCAAATGAAGTTTTCTTCCCTGTATGTCCCATTTTTATCTCAACAGTTTGCTGAAGTCTGGGCAAGAACTGTCTGACAACAACAAAACAAAAGTTACCTTGTGTGGTGCACTGGATACAATAATGTTTATGCATTTTATGAATTTAAAAAAAAACAGCAAGTCCTAAGTATTATAACCGCCGGTTTTAGATTCAAAGTAATTTCTGGCCGCCACATTGGATCGTCTGTGTTAGGAGTCTGCATGGGAAATTTAAGTTCTCGATACCATTTTGCCATACACATGTACATTCCACTGTATTTGAGAACCTTAATAAATAAATATGCCTTTAATGTTTTACATTTCTCATTGATTTGATAAAAATAGAATGAAATATTAATAGTATATTGCACAACAATTCAAACCCAAGATCATAGCATGCATACAAACTTGAAAAATGACGACCTTCAACTGGTATATGCTGCACTTTTTCATACAGACGTGACGACCTTGAGGATTCAAGGTACAACACCATCAAATTGGCCCCCATCAAGTTCACAGGTGAAGCCCACCCATTTCCCGCTGGAGTAGGCTTCAGACTCCATTCCTCCATGAGGTTTCAGGTAGGTCGCTTTTAAAACTTACAGCAGACAGAATATAGAGACAAAGATTCACAGAAAATCTTTCTGTATGTTAACCCCCTCTCTTCCGAGACTGCTTTTGATATCTACATTGGTTACAAGGTAAAAAGGCAGCGTAGAAAAGGGTAAAAAGAATTGATATACAATGACTGTTCATTATATAATTAAAGTAATAAAGCACTAGAAGAGTGAAAGACATTCAGAATTAGAATATAGTATCTTTCATCTGTGAATAGTTTCATCAGGTTGGTACATCATCACTGGATAAAGAGGCTCTTTTTACACAACCATTGCTTTATTCTCACCAACACTTCGGTGACACATGAAATTAAGTTGAATTTATTTCCTCTGAAGAAAAGCTAAATAAATAAAGACTGTTTGATCAGGCTCCATTCTAAAGGAAGAACTTCTAGAGGGGACTGAGATGTGAAGAATTTATGAGGTTTCAGGTCACCTTTACAGTTTAGTGCAGACAGGCTGGAGACAGGGATTTACAGAAAGGCTTTGGTATCATAAATCATCAAAAGAACAACATCTCTCTGTTGACATCTGGGATAGAAATTCTTTTTTTTTTTGGAGCAGGGGCATTGGTGAATGTGCACCTTGCCTCAAAATGGTGCACAGAAAAATGTTGGGCAAACAATGTTAAAGTAGAATGCAGAAAAATCTAAATTGTAATTACTAACATTAATCATTCTCCTCAGAACTTGAATATGGCATTCTATAGGTAACTTCAGATACAACATCCGACCAAGGTTTTTCATCCTTTTTCTGATACCTACATGTACATATCAAGAATGACATTAACCCTTAAACTGCCAGAGTTTCAGCCCTATAAAATGCTATAAGTGCCTGGGTTTGCCACTGACCTCCAAAAAGTAACCCCCGAACAAGACCGAAGTCTCTAACTTCTGGGGTTCGTGAGCTACACGTGCGCACAGCTGCTACTTCGGGTCAGAATATGCTTTCCCGAATATATCCGGGCTCGGCACACAGGACATGTATACATGTAGGTGTGCCGGATATATCCGGTTTTGGCAGTTTTAGGTTAAAAAGAGAGAGGGAAACAGTGAAAGAAAGAAAGACACACATGTCAAGTACATTTTACAACATCACAAAAGAGTAACAGCCAGAATACATGATTGCATGTATGTTCTATCTTCTTGTCCAAAGAAATGAATCGCCATTTCAGATCTTTTCACTTTATTAGAAACTTACAAAAAACACAGGGTAAAGCTTGTACACCTTCATCATTTAGGTCAAATGGTGAGAAAAGTAGTGTAACATAAAAATAAAGCCTATCAAGATCGACTTAATCACAACATTAACTGAAGATGACAGGATGTTCTGTTGCAACATAGTGAAGACATATAACAGTAAAAGTGGTTTGGCAGATACATGTAGAGTGTGCACGATACACAGACAAAATAGGCCACATCAATTTACTTTGATGGTTCTTGGATTTAACGTTACATGTAAATAGATCTGCCAAACTGAAAGATCAAGATGACGTCTGTACCTTGGGACACATGGTCACTGATTTCAGTACTGATCTGCTGCTGATCTAAGACTGTCAGTCATGATTCAACGACTGATCTACGACTGAAAATTTGCATATTTTGTAAATAACTAGTAGCTGCTACAGTTACTGATCAGCAGTAAATCAGTACTGTCTGCCAGTCACTGACAGTCCCATTCCAGTACTGATAGTTTGCTAGAGTCATAGTTTCAGGGGTAGGGGGTAGTAAATATAGTCAAGTTTTCCTCCCAGTTTTCATGTTGTCCTCTTTGCTAAAATTTCAATTCAAAATGTTTCAGAACCAAGGAAATAAATTGCTGCGGCCTGCCATGTTTCTTATACCCCCCTCACATGTAGTGAAAATCGATCTGCCAGCTCTAAATTACGAGGAGGCATAACCTTGATGCCGGCAAAGAAATGGCAGAGTTCCCCCCTTCCCGTCAGGGTCATGCCTCCTTGTAATTTAGAGCTCGCAGACTCGTCGTCTGATCAATTTTCGCTACATGTGAGGGGGGGGGTATTAGGACAGGAACGTGGAGGAAAAGGACACAGACAGTTCCACTGTCTCTTTATGAAATATATTGCAGATATCCTTAATTAGGCCAATAGTTTGTGTAATACTTAATCATCAATTCTTTCTCTCACAAGAACGTGATTGCCTAGTTATTTTGCTGTTGTCTACGGTGCAATGTTTTCCCTTCCTTTGAAATATATGTAACTGTGTGCATTTACATGGAAAGTAGACATAATGACAAATGAATTAATATGGTATGCACATTTATAAAGTTGTAAGTAAAATGGTCAGGTGTGAAACCTACCTGAGTCAGACATTGTACTGTGACCACAAATTGAACACTGACAGCTAAATAATACACATCACATGTACATGATGCAACAAAAGCCAATGATTGTAAAATACCATACTCATCCCAAACTACATACTCTTGTATTAGGTAGATTATCCCTATCAAACTGTAGTTATGTACCAGTAGTTGCCATACTTTGTACCTTATACAATTGTTGTGCAATAACTGTTATTTGTAACATTTACTGAAAACCATTTGTCAGTGTCTGGATTTGTCAGATTAAATTCTCAAAACAAGATGGCATTGTGCCACCATCTTCAATTATAAAACAATGGAAAAATGTGGTATTTAAAAAAAAAAGAGTCAATACCTTAAAGTTTAAACTTGAACTGTTCCACCAACGGTGCTTTTCAACTTTTATAATACTCCTTAATATGTGACTTCCTCAATCTTGACTGTGCATAGAGCTGGACTTGGAAGAAACAAAATAACAGTACATCATCATACGTACATCAGTGTTGTAGCCAGCCTGAAATCATCTTCTGTCCCCTTGATTTTGAATGGAACTCCTATCAAGCGTTGAAAGCGCAAGACGTTGCGCGATGTTCCTAGGAGGGTCTGGGGTCCCTGGAAATTTTTGAATCTAGGCCCTATGAAACTCTATTTTCTGCATTTTGATGTGTAAATTTTGCTGGTAGACTAAGATGTTCAATTCCATCTGTTTTGGTAAAGAATTACACATGGGTTTCAGATTTTTTATATCTTTACATATCTATTTTTGTCCATCAAAGAGGACGGAATGGGCAAAATGTTTTTCTGTCCCCAGCTGCCAAATTCCGTGAAAGGACGGAAGGACAGGTGCTGGCTACAACCCTGTCATACACACGCTTCTTGTTTTCTTTTCACACTGATCTTCTGTGTCCTTCCAAAAGCTCTGATCTTTCCAACTTGCACACAGTTTTCATCAATTCCATTTTATCCTCCAACGTACCAAAAGTCACAGCTTGACAACCAATATATAAGCTCCATTGTATCCTCAACACAAATTTCCATTATAGTGATTACATAATATATTATAATATTATTACTTTTTAACACCCCTAAAGCTAGTCATTCTATTCCACTTTATTTCATTCCAGGACCTGTGTTTTGCACACTCCCATTATATGTTCCTCAACATCATGATTGTTAGGCCACACCAATTTTATTTGTTGTTTCTGGGATTTCCCAACCTTATTTTTTCCGATTTGAACAAAAAAAATTTAAATTCACGGCCTCTCCTTTCTCAAATTAACTACGGGCCTAAAATTCCAGTAGCTGTACGTGCCTATTTCGGACGGTACATTTATAATTGTCTTCAAACTTTTGACTTTGCTACCAGGGACCCCCTAACTTGAGTAAGCCACCCCCCCCCCATCTCTCCTACCCGACTTTTTGCAAAAGTTTTTTTTAAATTTCATTTTGGACCGACTGTCCCAAATTTCTTCTGAAAAAATCCAAGAAACAACAAATAAAATTGGTGTGGCCTTAACGAAGCCTTCTACCGCTCATCTTTTCAAATGCACTTTCCATGCCTTTTCTTTCATATTATATCAAAGCTCCCTCCTTTTTACTTTCCCTTCTCAAACCTCACAACCCCTTTTCAAATAGTTCCACCTTCCTTTTCTTTGCGACAAGCTTCCACACTTCAAAACTTTTCTAGTTGCTAATAGATTATATCATAATTGCATGCTACAATATCAACCCTTTTTCAACTCCTAAATATTCTAAACCATTTCACACCCGTTACCTCTTTAGTTTAATCATACAAACATTTCTGTTTGTAAGTTCTTTCTTCCTCCACTTTTTCAACATCATGAAAAGTGTACCATCAAAGTTTTTATGTGATTAACATACATGTATTTCAAAGCATTAACTTTGAAGAAAAGTGTTTATCTAATTAATTTTAATGCTTTTAAACTTTTAAAACTTCTTTCCGCTAAAAGCCATTAAAAGTAATTTCTTGCCTTCCTTTCCTTATTTGTCCCACATATATTCTTTTTCAAGTCTTCCCTGGTTACAGACAAGAAGTAGAAACTTAGAATAATTCTCAATGAATTTTCCTCCTGCATTACCTTTATCATCCTCCCCATTCAACTTTCTTAAGTTTTTCCTTTGGTACTATGCCTTCAGTCAAAAGCGTTGTATATGTGTCTCCTTCCACCATAAAAAAATAACTAACATACAGTAAGCAACTCTCAACTTCAAGGATCAGTCTCCAAAAATCTCCTTATCTCCAGACGAAACTAAAACTTTTGACAGCTTTGTCACTATCAAAAGGTCTGCCTTAAGGGCTAAGCTTTAGCAATCTGATTAGTGGGTGAAGATGCACAGTAATACACCTACTAGTTCACCTGCCCACACTGCCACTGATCTTCTTACCAAGGAACCTCCTAGACTAGTCCACATCAATACAATTCCTTGCTTCTCAGATATAAATTTATATTTTAAAAAAAAATCCTTTATTGCAATACCAACGTGAGTTAGGTGTAAGTTTTCCATCCAGTCTTCAGTATTCGTGATTTCCTCTTTCTAAAATTTTACATAAAAATATCTGAGAACCAAGAAATCAAACATGTGTGGTCTTACTGCAACTCAAACTGTTCTGAGAAGTATGTAACTATTAAAGTTTCTTAAGACTTGAAAAGAATATAAATCTTCTCCTGGAAGACAGTTTTGCATCACAAAAGGCACGGCTGTTAAAGCCTGGGATTATTTCTTGAATTGAGCTGAAATTTTGTTCCAATTTCCCAGATCTGCCTTAGTCCTACTAATGTATATTAAGTAAAGGGTTTATCAAAGGTAAGAGGGTTAGACTTTCAACTGCCTTTAAATTGAATTTTGTGGCTTTCCTTCAGTTGAAATGGCTTAAAGCAGAAACATGTACTGCTCATGAGTAAGAGAAATAATCTTCCTTACACCCCAGGAGGTCAGCTAGCCTGGTAGTAAGTGTAATACTTACAACTGGTATATTTAAGTGGCAAAAAGTAATAAAATGCTATCCAGGTTTGAACAATCGACTATGCCACCACCAAATAATTCACATTCCTGTGACTGAGGTGCTACAGAATCAAACATTTGAGTTTAAATCTGAAGTGAACTCCAAAAGAAGATTATTGCAGACTCATCCTATCATAGCAGAGAAGTAGAAAACTGCTTTTCTAAGCTGGTGAGATTATGAGACAGTAATCCTAATTTGAAGCCAATCCTATTTCTCAAAATGTCAAAGGTCACTTGTGGAAAGGGAGATGTATTTCAGAAGTGCGTCACTTGGCTTGCTAACCCTCTTACTGGTGGCAAGTAAAGAATAAAGCTGAGAAGAAAATCAGCTATGCACGTATAACACTAATGCAACTGTGAACTGTGACTGAATGCAGTATGTGATGGTTTTACAAATAAAATGACCGCAAATGTTGCATCTTTGTTCTTTGTCTGACTTATAAGTTTGTAAATCATATGGTGATTTTGTTCATGAAGAAAGTCACAACATAGAGTGCACACTAGTCATTGTTCCGAGTTCTTCCCCCTTGAAAAATCAAACTGCATAAAAACGAACTTGTAAAAATGTAGTAAGAATGCAACAATGTAAAAACTTGAACTGAGATCAAAACAACCAAATAAATATGATTCTTAAAACTAAGTTCTTCAAGTTTTACCCTATATAAAAAAATTAACTACACAGATAGACACCAGTAACAACAGTATGCAGCAAATTGTAAAACTTGAACATTGAACAAAACTAATTACCAATCTGTCCCACCTACCTACTACTGCAACACATGGGCTTTTTTCCACACACCTACAAGTGGCTGTTAAGTTCTGTTTGTAAAGTCAGCTCCAGGCCTTCCGGTGTCCAGACTATATTTTTTCCACAAAGTTTTTTCGAGTTGGCACAATGGCATGATGTCCTTGATGACGACAACAAAGTTTTCACTCCTTCATCCATTTTGGAGTTCATGTTTCTTATAAGTTACAGTTGGAACTTATCCTTACTCCCTGTCCTGACCAGTTGACTAAAATACAACACCGTGTGTTCGTCTGTCGTCGTGACAACCGGGTGTCCGTCGGGCGTCATGTCGAAGTCGTAGAACATCTTCTTCATTCCCTGAGAGGTGACGAGCGTGGAGCCGTCGGGGCGGAACACGGTGATGTGGAAGTAGCCGTAGCTGTGGTGCAGAGCCACCAGGTTCTGCTGCGCGTCCACACACAGCCGCACGGGGGAGTAGCCGAACCCCTTCACAGGAATCTGCTTCAGGAAGTTTCCCCGCCGGTCGAAGATCTTGATGCTGTGGGGGTTGCGGTCGGCCACGATGACATCACCTAGAGGACAAAGGAGGGAAGCCACAAACGAATATTATAAGATATACAAGACATACTAGTACTACTGTAACAGGAATACTACTAGTATTACAAGATATACTAGATAACATGCCCCTGAACAACCCATTAGGAAGTTTCCCCGCCGGTCAAAGATCTTGATGCTGTGGGGGTTACGGTCGGCCACGATGACATCACCTAGAGGACAGAGGAGGGAAGCAAAGGCCACAAACCAATATTACAAGACATACAAGACATATTAGCACTACTGTAACAGTAATACTGCTAGTACTTCTAGTTATACTAGTTTACAAGCCCCTGAACAACACATTTAGGCCAACCCATTTCATTTTCTTGATTCTCAGACAATTCTTATAGCAAAACTTCAACAGCAAACGATGGGATGGAAGGAAAACTTTAATCCAACTATATTATATATAGTCTGACTATATTACATATTATATCTTAGTCTGATTATAAACTAATGTGGTCCTACCATACTAGTATATGCATTCAATACATCACTGAGAAGCACCCTTAATAAGTGATTGCAGCAATCAATGTGATTGTAAAACAAATAAACAAACAGTTTGTGCCTAGAAGTGTTCTCTTAGCCTCAAGTTGAAGTTCCACAAGTCACTGAAAAAACTCAATCCAAAACACAAGCACACAAACACACCAACCTGTCCATGTCGTGGCAATGCAGGTAGGAAGGTGCTATTAATGTAAAGCAAAGACTTATCTCTCTAGGACAAACAAAGTTCAGTGCCTAGAAGTGTTGTCTTGGCCTTTCACTGAAAAAACTCAATCCAAAACAAACACAAGCACACAAACAAACAAACCTGTCCATGTGGTGGCGATGCAGGTGGGGAGGCGCAGCTGCTTGTACAGGTCCAGCTTCTGCAGCAGGTTTCCGTGCTGGTTGAAGACGTGAACACACTTGGCGTTGTGGTCCAGCACCAACACCTGTCCCTCGTGACTGACAGCGATGTCCTTCACTCCCTTAATGTGCGCTACGCTAAACTTTCCCAAGTAATCCCCGTTCGGGGCAAAGATCTGGACTCTGCGGTTGCCGGGATCGTTGACTGCAATGTTGCCGTCTGGAGTTATCGCCAGGTGGTTGGGGTACACCAAGCAGCCGTCAAATTTCCCTTGAATTAATGAATGGTTCATTATAATCAGCTTTTATCCAAAACTATGTTTCATATCTATATTTTGCATTATTCTAATCTGGACTCCAGGAAAAGTAGTCATATGTCATTAATGGAGATCAAAATAAACCAAACCGAAATCTACCTTACGCAAAATAGCTGTTACCCAAGAAACTGGATTTTAGAAATGGTCGTCTTGTTACAATTTACAAGTTAATAAATAAGCAATTCAACCATTTTAAGTACTCTTAAGTCACAATGAATACATACTCTACACACGTTTTGGAACAGATAAGCTTGGGTTTACCTTCTCGACCAAACTGGAACTTGAAGTTCCCGCGACTGTCAAAGACCTGAATCCTGTGGTTTCCCTGGTCGGCCACGTACATGTCTCCGTACCTGCTCACCACGATGCCGCCGGTCTGGTTGAAGAGGCCGGGTGACTGGCCGTAACCGCCTAGCTGATATTCCAGCGACATGCTGACGCTGTGAGAGTAGTTGTGGGTCTTGTATCCGCCGTTTTGGTAGTTTTGCTTCCTCTGCATCCCTGTGGGAGCTCTGGGAGGGGGTCGGGGTGGTAGGTCCGGGTTTGGTGACCCCCTCCCTCCTCTGAACGACCCCGTCGGCGAGTTCGCCTTGAAGCGGTTCCCGTTGTTGTCTCCAACGACTGGAATGAGGTCGTCGACCTGGTTTGAGTCCTTGAGGATGAAGGTTTGGCGCCGGTCGTCGGGGATGCGGGATTTCGAGCCAGTCCTTCTTTCCACGCTTTCCCCATCCTCCTCACTATCGTCTTGAGGCGGAATTACAATCTCCTCTGGGGTGTCGTGGATGGAGAAAGTTCTGGTCTTCTCGAATGGGAGTCGTTGTGCTCCCTTGGGTGGCAGCTCTGGGGCCGACTCGGCACCAGCGTTGCCAACGTCTCCTGCAACCTTTGACCCTGACTTTCCACCCCCTGACCCATCGCTGAACCCCGACTCCGAATAGTACGAAGATCCTCTGGACGGGCTGTTTTCGTTGTCGTTTGGACTGGCTTCCTCGCTAGCGAGCTGCTGCGTCTCATTATTGTGGTCGTCACTCTTCAAGGACCCGATAGAGCCCTTCTCAATGAGCTCAAGCAGATCAGCGTTCACCCTGAACTGTATCTCTGCCCTGTGCTGTGGGTTAAACCTCAGGAGGGATTGCAGCTGCGTCTCGACCTGACCCTTGAGCGAGAGGATCTCCACGTGGCTGCCCTGCCGGAGGAGATTGTCCGTGAACTTGCACCCGTGGTTAATCTTGTCCACGGTGTCCTGGATGTGAGACTGCAGCTGGTTCAGCGACTCCTGCTTCCCGGCCATCCAGTCATTTAGTTCTTCCACCAGCTCCTCCTTACATTGTTCGAGGACTGTCTTCAGGTCGGCTATCGTCTCGTTGATCTGCTGTATGACCTGAAATGAAATCAACCTTACCTTCCGTTTTCAAAACACACACTGGGAATTGGATTCAGTTTAAAATTGACACAAATAGACCCTTACAGGACTGGTGGTAGCTGAATTTGTATCTAGTTATTAGTGTACCTGCTAATCAACTGTACCGATCGACTCATGTTTATAGAAAAGTTATGAGTCCACCAATGTCATTAATTTGTTTAAGCTATTCTGTTCATTTCTTTGTCAGTTACACCCACTTGGTTATTTAATTTCTATCATTTAAGTAGTTACAACGATTTGATGTTTTGTTATTTATGTTATAGCTTTCTGTTATTGATGACCTCTGACTCCTCAATCATCGTCATCTTAAGTTCACTGAGTTGATTTTCATTTTGACACTTCAGTTTACTTTCAATAATTCGTATGTTATACTTGTACATTTATTTTGAATTGTTTTTGATTGTTTTGTAATCTTAAATGGACTACAGGAAGAATTATAGATTTTGCCAGTACATTGTAAAGTCTAATGGAGATTGAAACAAACAAACAAACCTCCTCGCCTTGCTTCTCGATCTGCTCGGCAGAATCCTGCAAGGAGGCCTGCTTTTTCTTGAGACTGTCTGCCTTCTCCTTGCCCTGTTCCACCAGTGTCTGCAGCCCGTTGCCGAGCGCCACGTTCTGGTCGGTGAGGTAGACGTAGTTGTGGGAGGTGATGGCGTGGTCCAGGACAGTGCACTCTTTACAGATGGGGACCTGGCAGGTGTTGCAGTAGAACTTGAGCGGCTCCCCCTGGTGGGTGGTGCAGAACACTGGTCTCTGCAGGGCACCTCTGCCTGCAGTACCTAACAAAAGCCAGTTATTCATTATTGGGCGGGGACTACTCTCTTTTTGCATCCAGGTGCTGAATTGTGAGGAGCTTACAATATAGTAGGCGGTGCTTGATCCCAAGGGTAACTGGCCATGAATTATGGCACCTTATACACCTCACAGCGGGTCATTAACCCTATTATATTGATATGCATACCATGTTACTTAGTTAGTTCTCAGATTATTTAGATTAACTGGATTCACACAGATCAAGATGACAAGCCAAAATTTAATTCTGTGTACTAGATAGAAAGTGCTGGAGTAAGAGGTCTATACATCTGCATTTTGAACCTCTAATTTACCAAGACATAAATTATTGAAAAATCAACTAAAGTAAATATAAAAGATGAAAAACTAAAAAGATACAAGAAATAACGAAGGATCAAGAATAAATAACAGTTGGCATATACCATTAACCAAAAACGAAATAAGAAGTACACATACCCTGCAGCTCCTCCAGTGGGACCACGTGGTGGTTCTGGAAGCACAGCATCCAGTTGTGTGCGGACACGCAGTTGGGACAGATGTAGCTGGCGCACTCCATGCAGCGCGACACGGCCGCAGACTTGCTGGTGCAACTGGTGCAGACAATGTTAGCCGAGCTGAGGAGGATGTTTTCTAGGAGGTTCCTCGCCACGAAGTCATCGGGAAGGCCGGAGAGCCCCTGCGAGGGGAGCGAGGTCTCTTGTTCACAGACATCACACGTGAGGACAGTGCCGGGTTCCTTCTGTAGCTGCTTGTCCAGGCAGGCCTGGCAGAAGGAGTGAAGGCAGGACAGGACTTTGGGTTTCTTGTAGTGCTGCTCGCACAGCGGACAGGTCAGGCTGATGTCACCCGCCGCCGGGCTGCCCCGATCTGTTGCCGACGCCATCTTGGACTGCTGAAGGGTAGAGGACAAGAAATAACATACAGTGAGCTACAGTTAAGAATAACACACAGTGAGCTACGGTACAGGAATTAGACACAGTGAAACATTTATGAAGGTTTAACATATAATAGACATCAAGGTAAACAATATTCAAATACAATTCAATCTCTACAACTGGATCAAAGTGGAGATTAACTTCCGTATGTTTCGAGTGACATCCATAAATCTTCTTCAGCATCACTAGAATGAACTGGCAGAAACAACTCAAGTTCATCTTGTACAACACACAGTGAGCTACAGTTAAATAACACTGTGACAGTACTGTCGTGGAGTTGCTGCAGGTCTACTACTGTAAATTCATTAATTTTACGTTTACAAGGATTTAATTTCGTGGTAGCAGTAAAAGGGACTTTTTGCAGCGGCACTAATTTACAGTAAAAAATTCATTTCAATCTTTATTGTGAAATCAACCAGAAGAGCTACAGTAAAGCAACAGTCAACAAAAAATATTGTTAAATGATATGCTCATAGAAGATGATGCATAATCAAAATACATTCCTATGCCACAGCTCAAGAGTCCACAACACCCGAGCCTATTTCACATCCTTGAGTGAGTGAAACTAGGATGACATGGCTAATCTAACATCAGGTATGCTGCAGGCACGCAGGTTATGTATCATTAATGTTATTGCAGCTGGACAGACAGGAGGGAATCGCCCCACTTAACATTTGAACTGAAAGGTCCCCCGAATCTCTGACCCCTGGTATACAACTTAGTTTCCATTTCAATTCATGTCTATCATCTCATCTCCACTGCTTGATGGCATAATCACGTATGTGCGACGTTGTTGGGTACATAATTTTTATGGACAGTTTTATGGAGTGCGTTATTGAATCCTTATAGTGGAAAGGGTTCAATTGAGTCCATAACTTATTGCATTTGATACAGACTGGGAGAGAGTAATATTGCCAACATTGCTTGACAGTTATAAACTTTAAGTCAAAGGAAATGAGACTACACTAATTTCATTTCTTGGTTCTTGGATTTCAAAAAATAATGCTATAACATGTGATAGAACATCAACATCAAAACAGAATCTGAGGAGAGTGCCACACAGTTTGAGGGAGTAAACAAAGTCAGATACAAGTTTTCACGCCAGCCTACTGTTTTCATGATGTCGTTTTGCTAGAATGTTATACAAAAATGTCTAAGGACAAATTGTTTAAATTGGGGTTGCCTACAAGTGCATGATAAATATGAAGTATGTCAGACATAATCTAATGAACCCTAAGGTGAAAGATCGCAGTAAAAAAGCCTGGACAGCAGCCATGCTTGTCTCAAAATGTCCTACACAATGTACGACTTCCTGAAAACGTTTCTATCATATACAGAAAGCAGGTTTGAAGCACATACCTGCACCCAGCTGGTAGCTGGATTATCAAGTTTTCCACTATAGTCTAAGAAACTATGTTGTTTTAAACAATACAAAAGGATAAACAGTTAGTTGCCACTCACTGATATCTCACTGCCAAATGTTCATCCTATGAGGCTGTGCAGGAAGAAGGGGGTATGAGAGTCAAGCCAGGCTAAATATAGTCATCCTGTCAGATAGTTTACATCAGCATGCACGGGTGGGATATGTCTAGCCTCCGAACCAGCCTCCAGGCGTATTTTGATATGTACCGTTTAGCTGTTTACATCAATTACAATGATTATGGGGTTTATTCTGTAGCCAAAGATACCCTAGCAGGATTCCCTAAATTAGGTCAAGAATTGCTGATTGACATGCAAAGTATACAACCAACTAAACATTTTTAAATCATTCACTTTCTTAATTGCCACTACCGCTAAAAAATACATTGACAGTTACATTGAGAATTTACACGTCATACCTTATAGTATTTTTGTACTGTTGAGTGTTCTCTGATTGCTCTGGTGTTTTAACAATCGACTGGCAGCAAATGTAACGTTAAAACGAAGTTGCAATTATAAAAACAGCATGCAAGGCTATCAGCTCAGGCTATACCAAATTAACTTTTTTTCCTTTAAATTATTGACAATATGAAAAAGCCTAACCTAAGCCAAAAAAAAAGCCCAACTTGTAGAGCCTGTACCAGAGGCTATGCCATCCAGCCGGGACAGCTGTTAGACAGGGAGGAGCAGACAGCTACAAGTATGTTTACAGTGCCCACAGTCGGCCACCGATAAAATCTCTGGTGGTACTCTAAACGTCTTAACATTGCCGATAGAGCCTGCACAATGTTTATTACGTGTCTTTTCTAGTGATAGTTATCTGGGCAATTGAACATCACTTGTCAACTTGTTTTAAATGTTTCTTCGTTCCCCTGTGGCGAGAGTAGAGATTACTTTTCTAAATTACTGGTATATTTTGCTGAATACAGATATTCTACTTTGTTTTATTTTATTACACACCAGTGCACCATAACATTGGTCAGATATTGTTCTGTTTCCTCTGAATCTCACATTGAATCTGTAACACAAACATTAAGCCTATCTAGACCCCCCCCCCCTCCTTCGTAATTTCAAAACGGCTTGGCTTACCATCACAAAATTTCAGGGGATGATAAGCTTGTAAAGTTTTATCTTTTCTGCAACTTTGGTATCATTGTGATGTGATATAACATTAGTATGATGTCGTAATGTTATATGTTATCTTATTGGCTAAAATCTTCTATATAGGGAATTTCAATTATACTTAAAGGTATTAAACAAAATGTTGACTAATAAGGGTGTCTTATTCATATTAAAGTCTGCCAAGACTTCTGTTGCAATGTCAACGATATTGATGTCCAAATGATGTCAGAAAATGATGTCACATATCCGCAATCTGGATCGGCAATCTTGAATTTTCCAAAATTGTTTCTACATAACCCCAAATCCCACTGAAAATGGACTAAAATTTTGGTGCCAAAAAAACAAATGTTCTGAATTTTGAAATCTCCAGTCAGATTGATACTTTCAATTTATTTTCGACATATTTGCGTCTTTTTGTCACATTTCAAGCATTAGTAAACATTACTGCTAAACAATACGACAGAAATTGCGAAGCGAAAGCAAGGCCCACAAACCAAATCAGCTTTAACTTCAGGTTAGCCAAACGCGTTTTAAACGCATTCCTTGATTCGTCGGAAAGTTGGATAAAATGGCAGACAACTCAAGCAGCAGTGGGAAGTGCACATATTTCAAGATGTCCCCAAGTAACATCCATATGTTATCTATATTGCCGTGCTATGTAATAAGATAGATTCAACTCATAATACAAAGAAATGACCAAATACTATCAATGATGACTTTTTTTTTCAACACACCCCTTTACAGTTATCTGCATTTCTCCAAAAATGATTGGCAATTTCAGTGTTGATGAGACACAACCTTTTTTTTTTGCGAAAAAAATCTTCAAAAAATCTATTTTGAAAAAAAATTGAATTCCTTAATATTGGGTAATAATATTTACAGTTAGTTGGACAAAACTTAAATCGAAGCAGATACTTTGAAACTTCCGGTACTATAACAGCTGGAGTTCTGGAGTTATCATATGGTGGCAAGTCTGTTACAAGTCGCTAGGCGAAGCTTATAGTCCACATATTATGATCGAGAACAATTGTACAATACAAAAGTAAAAACAACAATACTCTGTTTGGAGTGCCCTGTATAACTACCTGCAGCAGCTAATCTCATCATTAATAGCCGATTTTATGACATGATTACGTGAGAGGGCGTCAAACTTACGCCATACATCTGTTGACAGCCGTTAGCAAGTTACAAAATTTTACAGTCCGCCTTGAATAATCGTTTACTGCGATGTTATGAATCAACACAACGGGTTCATAACAAAACGTACTTGAACAAAACATCTTGATTAACCTTGTAATGTTGTTAAGAAGGTCATACTTACCGGAATGTGGGAATAAAATCGCTTTTCTTTCCAAATGTTGGTGTGAAAACTCGAGCAGACCAACACCCTCGCTTCGGCAGGAAAGGCAGTTTGCGATTTCAATATTTCAATGCCTGATAAATGAGACCCCTTTAATTCATCACGTATGCTAAATCTTTTTAATTACTCAATAAAATTTATTTGTCTTTATGATATATAAGATATTTCAACTTTCTTCTTTTGTAATGGACACATATCAGCTTTTATTTGATTGCAAATGGAAAGGCATTATACTAAATCTCGAAAGACACCTCTTCACACGTCCATTGTATCCACGCACGAGGAAGCTGACAGACGAAAATTTCAGGAATTCTTGACGCATATTTTCCTGAATTTGTACCGATGTGTTGACTGGACAGGCCTTGTGGCAGCACAGACTTGACAGCCGGGTCTTGTATTTCATTCCGTATCGCCTTTCTGTGCGACCCAAACGCGAATAAACGCCCTCTGGCTTTCCGGGAGCGATTGAGTCCTTTCCCATAAAACGCGTCGTCTGCTGCAATGTTTACGTGGGGAGGGGGGGCGGGGTCAGATGTCAGATTCCTGTTGCACTAATCAAGGACGTTAGTACATTAGATGTAAGGTATATCATATAGCCAATGCTATTGACAGGAACATCCTTTCCTTTTTATACACTATTGACAGGATTTTGGGCACTATTTACAGGATGTACTCCGCTTGCGAAAACACCCAAAGATAGAGGCGCCAATAATTTTTATTTTATTTTGAGGAATTAATCGCAATTCGAAAAAATAGCAAATGGGTGCAATTTATATAACGTTACCAGTATTCAATAACATCTTAACTATGTTGCGCCGAAGCCCAGTGTCATTAGTAAACATCCTTTTATCACTGCCAATATTTTTTATGCATTTCTAAGATCACTGAATACATTGAACATCAGTCTTTGATTGGATGGAATCACAGCGATTCTTGATAATATGGGCTTCGTGTGCAAAGGCGTCGCGCGCAGGTATGGTACAAATTCGCAAAGTTGGCGCAAATTCCTGGCGCAATTTGACGCAGTCCAATGAGATACTCTCTTTAATAACGTTGACTGGGTGATGGTATAGTGAATCTATAGTCTTTGACTTGAGCAGAGTAAGCTCTGTGGCACTTTATTTTTTTTGCAACCCACTGGCGTAAGCAGGATTGCTGATCAACATTAATTTACAATTATCAAGAGTAAGCAGGATATTATACGAAAGAGAATTACCCACTTTATAAAATAGACTAAAGAAACAACAGGAACATGACTGACCAAAGTGCCATGTTTATGCTTGTCATAACCTCTGCCGAGACCTTACCAAGAAATAAAATGAATTCACATAGACCATGTGTCTTAACTTCATTGGCCAAACAGCAGACCCACACTGCGCAAGTTCCGAGTGACCAAGACGCCGATGAGTATGTCCATGCGTCGTTCCTTCCGCCCAGCGCAAGAACCTGACTACAGCTCTACCTGCTTAGTCTGAACCGTACGACAGAGCAATTTAGAATATTCTTTCGATGTGCCATGCGAAATTATTACCGAAAAGGCTGTTTAAAGACTCTCGGTCCTGTCACAGCACCCCTGAAAATCGTGCTAAAATCCGCACAACGAAAGAAAGACTGATCCTGAAGGGAATGATTGCTTCCTGGACGGTTGTTGGTTTGACGGGAAGTGCTGACTCGTCCGAGGATAACCAACGGCAGAGAGAGTGTTGAAGACAGGTTAGTCTAGCTCTTCTGTTGTTGTTTTTTCAACCTTTTATTTACTTAGCCTTGATTTATTTGGTGCTACTTTTAATGATAAGTCAACAGACAACGTAACGTTATAGTGCTGGGTCTGAGCAGACCGATATCATTGTTTTCAACATTATCACAGCAAATTGTAATTTTTGTCATTGTCATGGTAAATTAGGAGAACAATCCTTTAGTTTTTGCAAAAATTAGGACCTAGATATTTTAAAAGATATATCATTTATCTGTATTTCTTGTATCTGGGTAGGATAGTATGTATTGTTTGCCAGATTTAATCTCTAAGTATTTTGGGAATTCTGAACGAAAAGAAACATTGACCACTAGATGGCATGTTGGCATTGTAATTTGGTGAAAGAAATTGCAAGGCATGAATCTGTACATCTATGCGCTAGCGGATCCGGAAGAATGTGGAAAATATAACAATATATGAGTATTCTCGACGTCGCAACGTTTTGTCAAGTAGTCACACTCTGCATGGGGCGACATTGGGGAGTTACCTTTCTTTAAGCTTAAGTCTGCTATTCATGTCTGAGCCAGGTAAAGGCGGGACTGAATTGAAGTTTGTGAAGTTCTTTGATAATGGTTGCTGCATTGTCGAGAGAACAATCCATAAAAGAGCGATTGATCAACATAGGACATGAGAATACTGGTAAGACTGTCTTTGAGCTAGTCGATAAGAGATATATGTTCTCTGTTATCTTTAGCCACACCAATTCCATCGTAAAGTTGAAAGCAGTCACCTTTGCAATGAAAGGCTACAAAAACAACAAATCGTTTTAGTAAAACACACGTAAGACTGTCTTTGAGCTAGTCGGGACCCTGTCTTGATGTAAGAACATCAAATAGATAATTTCTGTTATCTTTATCCAGAACAATCCCATCGCACAGTTGAAAGCAGCTACTAAGATCTGCATGGTCAAAGGGATTTACATGATGTCCAGATGTGATCGTGAAGATGTAAAAGGGCTTAATGAAGTTTGTCTGCAATTTGATTTCTTCGCTCTTTGGTTACAGAGACGACTAAACCGTCTTACCTTGCTTACGAGATTGGTCTCCCTATACCCACTTTTAGTCCAAACATGATTAAGCCTTCTATATACTAGCTATGTTTACGAAGTTTGACTTCATAGGACAAGAATTAGGAGCAACTCTCTCTGGTCAAAAGACACTTAAATTACGCTTGTAAGCCAAGAGTCGTCCGCTTTTTGGTCACAGAGACAACTAAGCCTTCTTACCTTGCTTACGAGATTGGTCTCCCTATACCCACCTTTAGTCCAAAAAGATGATTAAGCCTTCTTTATGCTAGCTATATTTGTGAAGTTTGACTTCATAGGACAAGAATTAGGAGCAACTCTCTCTGGTCAAAAGACACTTTTACGCTTGTAAGCCAAGATTCGTCCGCTCTTTGGTCACAGAGACGACTAAGCCTTCTTACCTTGCTTACGAGATTGGTCTCCCTATGCCCACCTGTAGTCCAAAAGATGATTAAGCCTTCTTTATACTAGCTATATTTGTGAAGTTTGACTTTATAGGACAAGAATTAGGAGCAACTCTCTCTGGTCAAAAGACACTTTTACGCTTGTAAGCCAAGATTCGTCCGCTCTTTGGTCACAGAGACGACTAAGCCATCTTACCTTGCTTACGAGATTGGTCTCCCTATGCCCACCTTTAGTCCAAAAAGATGATTAAGCCTTCTTTATACTAGCTATACGAAGTTTGACTTCATAGGACAAGAATTAGGAGCAACTCTCTCTGGTCAAAAGACACTTTTACGCCTGTAAAAGCCAAGATTCGTCCGCTTTTTGGTCACAGAGACGACTAAGCCTTCTTACCTTGCTTACGAGATTGGTCTCCCTATGCCCACCTGTAGTCCAAAAAGATGATTAAGCCTTCTTTATACTAGCTATATTTGTGAAGTTTGACTTTATAGGACAAGAATTAGGAGCAACTCTCTCTGGTCAAAAGACACTTTTACGCCTGTAAGCCAAGATTCGTCCGCTTTTTGGTCACAGAGACGACTAAGCCATCTTACCTTGCTTACGAGATTGGCCTCCCTATGCCTACCTTTAGTCCAAAAAGATGATTAAGCCTTCTATATACTAGCTATGTTTACGAAGTTTGACTTCATAGGACAAGAATGAGGGGCAACTCTCTCTAGTCAAAAGACACTTTCACGCCTGTAAGCCTTAGACTTTTAAGCCTGTAAGCCTTACTTGTTTTTTTTTACGGTTTCGCTGTAAGAAACAAGCAAGAAATCGTAATACTAAAAATCAAACTGAAGAATTGGACGAGTCCAATCCCACCCCACATGAGACGATCACTTTACTTACAAGTCGAGGTTGGGCTTTAAAGAAGAAGCAAGGAAGGAAGATAACTAATAGAAAAGCTGACGAATTAGAGTCTTTCTCCCCATTCAGAATGGGAGATTTAGTGTTGCTTACTTTGTTTCCGAGAACGGAGGAAAGATAATTTAGATAGATTTTTAAAAAAAAGATGATTAAGCCTTCTATATACTAGCTATGTTTACGAAGTTTGACTTCATAGGACAAGAATTAGGAGCAACTCTCTCTGGTCAATAGACACTTTTACGCTTTTTGGTCACATAGACGACTAAGCCTTCTTACCTTGCTTACGAGATTTGTACGAAAACAACAGATGGATTAAAGGTCCCTTACGCTCCCGCACTGGCCAAAAGAGACGATTAAGCCTTACATACTTTGTTTTCGAGGCTTCAATGCTAAGTCTTCCTGGATTTCATTACAAATCCAAAAACATACAGGACCAACAATAATACATAGAGACAAAACTTCAAATAGTCTTTTAGAATCTTTGAAATTTGTCCCTCAAGCTGTACTTTAAAGAAGAAATAATACGGAAGAAATATCACTGAGAACAAATTGGAGGATTAGGAGATCCCTCCCCCTCCATGGTCAAAAGGAATTGTTAAGCCGCAGAGCAAGTAAGGAAGAAACGTTGCTGAGAAGAAAGGGACATAACAACACCCCCTCCCTCCCCCCAAAAAAACACATTAAGCCCTACTCACTTTGCTTATTTGGTTTGGATTTAAAGAACAATGATTTGTGGCTTAGGGTGCCAGACAATTGCACAATATCAATGGTAAAACTTTCAGAGTGGTCAGAGAATAGGCCAATACATTGTATGCCACCAGCCCTGAGTGTTCCGGTCCTCAGTCATCCTGACAGGACTAGTACAACATTCGGGAAGTCTACAAAAGTCAATTCTGTCACATTGTTGACTACCGACACAACTGAAATTTCGAGCTAATGTTTCCAACCTAGTAATTTCAAGTTACATGCCTAAGCTGTGTAAAAGTGCTCAAGGAGCAATTGTGTCACTGGTCATCACAGACGCTAAGTATACAGTATTTGCATTGTCCCAGGTAGTTTTTCACTTTGTCTTTCAAATTGAATCGTTTGCTTTTTTGAAGGGGCTCAATCCATTGTAACGGGTCGTATAGAAAACGTTTTCGTGACAGCGTTTAATCTTTTCTAACAGAAAATGCCAAACAAGCTGAAGACACTACTGGTTCTTCTGCTAATCACTTTGTGGGAAGCCGGAACAACCGAAGCCTGCAGCAGCAGCTGTTCACCAGTATGCAGATGCAAACAGAAAGGGCTCAGCAGTGTGCCCCAATATCTACCCACAAGCATCACTATCCTTGAATTGCAGGACAATAACATTACATCCTTAAACCATTCTGATCTATTGAGGTACAAAAAGCTCGAAAAACTAGCTTTACGGTTTAACAGAATACTCACAATAGAGAATGAAACTTTCTCATACCTTTCAAGGCTTCAGCATTTGCGCCTAAACAATAACCAGATACGTAGTATTCAACCTGGTACGTTCTCAGACCTACCCGAGCTGAGATGGCTGACCCTAGTTTGCAACCAGATAACTAAACTTCAGCATAGTCAATTCTCAAATCTACCACAGCTGAGAAGTTTGTACCTAGATTCTAATCAGATAAGTGTCATTCAGTCTGGCATATTCTTAAATGTATCTCGGCTTCAACGGCTGTACTTAGCCTCTAACCAAATAATTAACATTCAACCGGGTGCATTCTCAAACCTACTACAGCTAAAATGGTTGTTACTGAACGATAACAAGATAACTAGCATTCAGGCTGGCATATTCTTAAATGTGCCTCTGCTTGAATGGTTGTCCCTGACCTCTAACCAGATAAGTATCATTCATCCAACAGCACTCTCTAATCTATCCCAGTTGCAAACGTTGGGACTAGCTTGTAATCAGATAACTAACGTTCCACCTGGTATATTCTCAAATCTTTCCAAGCTCCAAGAATTGTACCTGGGAAACAACACGATAACTACTATTCAGCCTAGTACGTTCTCAGCTCTCCCAAAACTCTCAAAACTAGTGCTTAGACATAACCCATGGCAATGTGACTGTAGAATGGTTGGGATCTGGAAGATAATGAATGATTCTAATGCTCAGAATCTATGGTTTAACCTTGAAATGAAGTGTAAAGGACCCAGTAGCCTTAACGGAAAGTTGCTTAGAAATATAAATCCCGAGCATCTCATCTGTACAAAGCCAAAGATTGTAAGGTTTCAAAGCAACAATAATAGCAAACTGGCACATGGGCAGCCTCTACATTTAGTCTGTGAAGCTTCAGGTGTCCCTACACCATACATCACAGTTACCCTTCCATCTGGATTGAATGAGTCCAGTGGGAAAGTGACTGTGGGAGTGAATGGTACCATCATCATCTCGTATATTACTGCAGCAGATTCTGGTATATACGTCTGTATTGCAGTAAATCCTAGAGGTTCCACATCGAAAACACTTTCTGTTTGTGCGGAAATGACAACTCCGATTTGGTCCCCATTTTCTTCATCTCCAGTGTCAACACCTTCACTGGGCAATGCAGTAAGCAATGTTGACATTGGTGTTGGTGTAGGAACACCTTTTGGGTTGCTGGTGATTTGTGGTATTGTCTTTGGACTTTGTCAAATGCTAAGGACAAAAAAGACCCCCTCAGACCCAGTACCTGCATCAGTTCGTGCGCTGAAATCTACGAAAGTCAGCAAACCGTTGGTAGGTCACGAGCCAGCTAATAACAAGTACGTAGTTGATGATGACGCTGAACAACAAAGAAATATCTATGAGAATGACAATGAAGTAGAAGAAGCTGCTTCCCCTAAGTCTATCTACGAGAACGATGAAGAAGAAGAAGTTGGTACATCTCAATCTGTTTATGAGAACGATAACGAGGGGGAAGAAACAGTTGCTTCTTGTCAGTCCGTCTATGAAAATGATAGTGAGGAAGAAATAGTAGCTACAACTTTCCAGTCTGTCTATGAGAATGATGACGAGGGGAAATATTTAGACGCTACTTCTAAGTCAGCCTATGAACACAATAACGAGGAGGAACAAACAGTTTCTGCTTGTCAGACTGTCCATGCTGCGGAGGAAATAGTAGCCTCAACTTCTCAGTCTGTCTATCAGAATACTATAGAGGGAAAAAAAGTAGCCCCAATTTGCCAGTCTCTTTATAAGAACGAATGTGATGAGAACATAGTAGCCGATACTTTACATTCCGTCTATGAGAACAGTAACCAGGCAGAGGAAGTAGCCACAACTTGTCAGTCTCTTTATGAGAACCATAGCGAGGAAAACGTATGTGATACTCCTCAGGTTGTCTACGAGAATAACGATGTGGCAGGGGCGGTATTACATGTTTCTTCTCAGCTCATCCCTGACATTGACGATGAGAAAACAAAATCCGCCACTAGCCGAACCTACACGACATGCTCTCCGTCCACAAAGCTATCTGCCACTCAAAAATAATAATCACAGCATGTCAAGAAATAAGATGTCAAAACCGGAAGTTCCGCAATATCTTAACAAAATAATAGAGGGGCCAAAATCTAATAATTTTGAGGCCCTACAATTCCTACCCAGATACAAACTTCAAGACAATCTATCCGGGCGTTCTCGACAGACACAAAGACAGACAGACAGACAGACACACGCACCCCAAAGGTTACAATGAGAGACCGGAATCTGCGTTTTCGCAGCCAAATAATCTGGGAGAACTACAATTTAGAAACAAGTACAATTAAAAACAAAATGACGAGAAAATGAGGCGATATTTAGAAGACTTTTTGTCAGAATTTCACATTTCGGACCTTGTGCCCTGTTATTGACCTTCTTGTTAGCGGAGATTGCCATAAGTTATTTTATATCCAAATAGATTTTCAGTAGAAATATTCACATGTGTGTGTTTATTCAAGACTAGGTTGTTGTTGCCAAGACTTGTACTGCGAAGTTCTATATTATTCAGCTGCATTGTAGCCTTATTCTCACAGTAAGTATTTTAAGACTTTCAGTGAAAGTTATACGTGGTAAATAATATTATAGATTGTTCTTGAACATTGACTTTTGTTGTACATTTGCTGAACTGTTTGTTGAACATAATCTCTTAAACTGTTTCTCGAATTTGAACTGTATCATACGTAGTGCCATGTTTTACCCTGTACTACTTTGCCTAACAGTAGTCGTGAAAGTATTAGTACTGTGAAGTCAGAGTAAAGGTGTTCAAAACGTCGCTACTGCAGTATTGAAAACGTGAAAGGGGTATTTTATCCATAATACAAGGGTAAAGGACGGACTTTTGTCTGCTGACGTACTAGTGATATTCCATATTTTCATTGCATCGGATTGTAGCACTACCTATTATCGCCTGGGTCATTGTGCTTTATTGTGTGTAAAAGCTAGTTCTCATTAAGAATAAAGAAGGACATACGTCATGACTCCTCCTTCTTACCAGACAATGAGGTAGTGTAAAACAAATTCCTGAAGTCGTACAAGCAAATTACCTGAAGAAGTATTACACATGTAATTTTACCTTTCGTATCTCGTCATTTTTTTCACGACAGCTAGTATTTCTCAGAAGTAAGTGATATCCAATCTTTCTATGTCATATAAACCATCTATGGTGATTTTTACTTTGGAAACTCTCGTTTACTACTTTAAGGAAATTTTGACACCACCACCAGCGACGCATTTCGGCTTTGGACGTCAAAACAATGACACGCAAATTTCATAATGTCTGCTTTCTGTTTCTCAAAAGATCACCTGCCCTATGACGTCATATGCGGAAATTGATTTGATTGTCTGCATATCGGAAGGAATAAAGACCTGGAAGCAAGATTTGTGGGATTCGACGTTAAGAGACATAGAGGGTGCTTCGTTTTGGTATTACCTCTGCCAAGACCCTTACGAAAAATAAAACGAATTCACAAAGAACAAGTGTCTTAAACTTCATTGGCCAAACAGCAAGCCCACTGCGCAAGTTCCAGGTGACGTATGCACAAAAGCCATACTCTAATGTGCCACTTATAACTATAATTCAAACTCTAATTAAACCGTATTGCCATTGTACTTATGGTGAACAAACTTGCAAGGCATGAACCTGTACCTTTGTGCTTAAGCGGAGGCAGAACAACGTAGAAAATATCACGGTGACCATAAAAGAGCATTGGCGACGTTGCAACGTTCAGTCCACCTGGTCAGACCTGGCGACATGGGGGGGGGGGGGGTTGGTAGGTTACAAATCTCCTACTTAAGTCTGAGCCAGGTGGAGACAGGGCTGTAGTTCCTTTTTGATGAAAGGTCCTTTCCTATATTGTCAAGAAGACAATCATAACATGGCGATTGGTAAGATGAACACTCGTAAGACTGTCTTTGAGAATGCCGAGAACATTAAATAGATAGTCTCTCTTAACTTTAGCCAGAACAAGTCCATCGTAAGATTGAAAGCAGTACTTTTCCAGTAGAATGCCATTCTCTGTATGATCAAAGGGATGTACAGGATGTTTAGCATTATAAGACATGTGATCCACAGTGTAGACGAAAAAGAGCTTTACGAAATTTGTCTGCTACTTGCTTCGTCCTCTTTGGTCACAGAGACGACTAAGCCTTCTTACTTTGCTTAAGAATATTGGGCCCCCTGCCTCTCCTTTGGTCCTGAAAGATCATTCAACATTACATATACTAGCTATGTTTGTCAGATTTGACTGTAAAGGACAAAAATGAGGAGCAAACCTCTTTGGTCAAAAGAGACTTTATATCCAAGCCTTACTTACCTTTCAAGGTTTGGCTCCGAGGAACAGGCATGTGATCAGAGTGTCAAAAAGGAAATTGACAGATTGGACGAGTAAACCCCCCAGCTACCTTCCTTCTGATAGTAAAACTGGAATTAGAGGGAGAAATTCTGAGAATTTAAAGCGCTCTCACAGAGTCTGAGGGTCTTACGTACATTGCTGCCGATATCACAAATCCAAAAGGACAAATTACAACAACAACAGTAACAAGTCACTGACTTCAGCTAGCTTTACATCAGTCTTTTGAAATCTTGAAATTTGTTCCTCAAGTCCTTAAAAATGCTTTAAAGAAGAACAGGTATATAGAAATATTGCCGAGAACAAACTGGGGGATTAGGTGATATTATGCCTTCTATCCTTAATCAAAAGGGTTGGTCAAGCGTCGGAACAGGAAAGGAAGAAACATTGCTGAGAACAAAGGGCCACATCAGTCCCCCCCCCAAAAACAGAGCTTTACGCCTTACCTTACTTACTTTAAGCAGATAACTTTAAGAATTTGTAGCTTAAGGAATCAGACAATTGTCACGTAAAATGGCGAATCATAGATTACGCCACAACAAGCCAGGTATTCTAGGTGATCTGGTCCTCAATCCTCAGAACTTGTGCAGTAAAATATTCATTCATGTATCCTTTCAAATTCCAATTGTTTTGTGACAGCATTTGATATTTTCTGACAGAAAATGCCCAACAAGCTGAAGACACTACTGGTTCTTCTGCTCGTCGCTTTGCGGGAAGCCGGAACAACCGAAGCCTGTAGCATCACCTGTTCACCAGTATGCAGATGCAACCAGAAAGACCTCAGCAGTGTGCCCCAATATCTACCCGCAGGCATTACTACGCTGGAATTAAGAGACAACAACATTACATCCTTGAACCATTCTGACCTATTGAGGTACAAAAAAATTGAAAAACTAGATTTATCGTTAAACAGAATACTCACAATAGAAAATGAAACATTCTCATACGTTTCGATGCTCCGACATTTGCAACTTTACAATAACCAGATACGTAGCATTCAACCTGGTACATTTTCAGACCTACCCGAGCTAAGATGGCTGAGCCTAGTCGGTAACCAGATAACTAACCTTCCGCATGGTGCATTCTCAAACCTACCGCGACTCCTAAAGTTGTACCTAAATTCAAACAAGATAACTGATATTCAGTCTGGAACATTTCTAAATGTACCCCGACTGCAAATATTGACCCTGGCTTTTAACCAGATAACTAACATTCAACCGGGTGCGTTCTCAAACCTACTCAAGCTAGACTGGCTGGACCTGGAGTGTAACCGGATAACTAGCATTCAGGCTGGTATGTTCTCAAACCTACTACAGCTCGATGAGTTGAATCTTAAACAGAATGAGATATCTCACTTACAGCCTGGTTCTTTCCCACCTCTACCACAGCTCACAGGCTTGATCTTTGAAGGGAATAAGATATGTGACATTCAACCTGGCACATTCTCAAACCTACCCAATCTTGTATGGTTGGAACTGGACGATAACCAGATAAAAAACCTTCAGCATATCTCATTCTCAAATCTACCACAGCTCCATGTCTTGCTTCTGAGTTATAACCAGATAACTAACGTTCAATCTGGTATATTCTCAAATCTTTCCAAGCTCCAAGACTTGGACCTTGGAAACAACAAGATAACTACTATTCAGCCTGGTACATTCTCAAATCTTTCCAAGCTCCAAGAGTTGTACCTGAAAAACAACATGATAACTACTATACAGCCTGGTACGTTCTCAAGTATTCCCAAACTCTCTAGACTGGACCTTAGAAACAACATGATAACTACTATACAGCCTGGTACGTTCTCAAATATTCCCAAACTCTCTAGACTGGTGCTTAAACATAACCCATGGCAATGTGACTGTAGAATGGTTGGTATCAGGAAGATGATGAATGATCCCATTGATCAGGATCTATGGTCTAGCCTTGAAATGACTTGTAAAGGACCCAGCAGCCTCAACGGAAAGCTGCTTAGAAAGATAGATCTTGAGCATCTCATCTGCACAAAGCCAAAGATCCTAAGGTTTCAGAGGAATAACTATAGCACATCGGTACAAGGGCAGCCTCTACATTTAGTCTGTGAAGCTTCAGGTATCCCTACACCAGATATCACAGTCACTCTTCCATCTGGACTGAATGCATCTCTAGAGTCCAGTGGAAAAGTGACTGTGGGAGCGAATGATACAATCATCGTAACGTATGTTACTGCAGCAGATTCTGGTCTGTACGTCTGTATTGCAGTAAATCCTAGAGGTTCCACATCGACAACACTTTCTGTTGATGTGGAAATGACGACTCCGATTTGGTCCCCATTTTCTTCATCTCCAGTGTCGACATCTTCACTAGTCAATACAGAAAGCAATGTTGATGTTGGTATTGGTGTAGGAACACTTTTTGGGTCTCTGGTGGCTTGTTGTCTTGTGTTTGCACTTTGTCAAATGCTAAGGACAAAAAAATCCCCTTTAGACCCAGTACCTGCCTCAGGTCGTTCACTAAAATCTGCGGCAGGCCACAACCAAGTAAACAATTACATAGTTGATTATGACGCTGAGCAACAAAGAAATATCTATGAGTATGACAATGAAGTAGACGAAGCTGTTCCTTCTCAGTGTGTCTATGAGAATGATAATGAGGGCAAAGAAGTAATTGTTCCTTCTCAGTCTGTCTATGAGAATGATAACGAGGACGAAGAAGTATCCGCCCCTTCTCAGTCTGTCTATGAGAATGATAACGAGGACGAAGAAGTATCCGCCCCTTCTCAGTCTGTCTATGAGAATGATAACGAGGACGAAGAAGTATCCGCCCCTTCTCAGTCTGTCTATGAGAATGATAACGAGGATGAAGAAGTAACTGTTCCTTCTCAGTCTATCTATGAGAACGATAAAGAGGCGGAAGAAGTAGTTGCTACTTGTCAGTCCGTCAATGAGAACGATAGGGAGGAGAACATAATAGTTGATACTTCGCAGTCTGTCTTTGAGAACGATAAGAAGGTGACAGAAGTACTGGAAGCAACAACTTCCCAGCCTATCTACGAGAACGATAGCGCGAAGGGCAAAGTAGCTGATACTTGTCAGCCAGTCAGTATTGTCAGCCTATCTATGAGAAAAGATGAGGAAAACGAAGTATGTGATACTCCTCAGGTTGTCTACGAGAATAACGATGAGGGAGGGGTAGTATCGCATGTTTCTTCTCAGCTAATCTCTGACGTTTACGATGACAAAGCAGAATCTACTGCTTCTCAAGTCGTCATTTCGAATGACGACGAGGAGGGAGTAGAATCTGCTGTATCTCATGCCATATATGGCATCAATGGAGATGAAAAGGCAATGTCGAAGTCTTGTCAGATCATCTACAAAGGAAACGCTGAGAAATCACAATCTTCTCCTCAGGTCATCAATAAGACCGAGAAGAGAGTAGCATCTGCTGTATCTCATGCCATATATGGCAATGAAGATGAAAAGGCAGTATCTAGTACTTGTCAGATCATCTACAAATGTAACGCTGAGAAAGCTGAATCTGTCCCTCATGTCATCAGTGAAACTGAGGAGGGAGCAGCATCTGTTGCATGTCATGGTATCTATGACAATAAAGATGAAAAGTCAGTAACGAGTACCTGTCAGGTCTACAAAACAACGATGGGAAAGGAGCTTCTCCTCATTAATGAGACTGAGGAGGGAGCAGCATCTGCTGCCTTGGATGCTATCTATGACAAGGAAGATAGAAAGGCAGTATCGAGAACTTGTCAGATCATCTACAAGAACTAAAGTTCTACGACCTCATACCTTTTCGCCTTTTCGAGTGATGTATTGTGAATATTTCTCTTTGGTTCTCATTTGCATGAATTCTGTCAGTTGATCATCTTATCTATAGAAATAACACAAGTTGTCCAAACTCCAAAGTATGAAAGTCTGATCTTAGCAAAGGGGTCTATTGTAGCATACCTTCATAGATTATGTAAATGAGGCCCATGATTTATGACTAATAATATTTACCTTACTTAACTTTAAAGTTCCAAGAATAATTCCAACGAGAGTCCTGATTATGTAGGTCCTTGCTTAAGGTATCTACATGCCAAAATTCAAACGCTTATTCAGTTATTGGCTTTCGCATAATACAGTCTGTAACGAAAATTACACCTGCACAACGTCAAATAGCCGCAAGGCCTAACCAAACCTAAACGACTTCTAAACGACTTCCTCTCCGTCCATTTACCACTCAACAACCGGACGTTCCGCTGCAATGCCTTAACAAAACAATAGGGAGTCCAAAATCTAATAATTTTGAGGCCTCGATCATCAATATCTTACTCTCATACGAAGCTTCAGGACAATTTATCCGGGCGTTCTAAAGACAGACACGCGCACCCCACAGGTAACAATGAAAGACCGAGATCTGTACTTCTCGGCCAAATAATCTGGAAGAACGACGATTTAGAAACAAGTGCCATTAAAAACAAAGTGACGAGAAAATAAGGTCATATTTAGAAGACTTAACTTTTTGTCAGAATTTCACATTTAGGACCTTATCCTGTTTTTTTACTTTTTTTTTCGTTAGCGGAGATTGCTATTATATGATTATTTTGTAACCAAATAGACTTTCAGTAGACTTGTGATGCGAAGTTCTATGTTATTCAGCTGTATTGTAGCCTTAATCGCATAGCACGTAGACGTTCAGTGAACGTTATACAAGTAGATACCGCTATAGATTGTTCTTGAACATCGAGTTTTGTTGTACATTTGCTGAACTGTTTGTTGAACATAATCTCTTAAACTGTTTCTCGAATTTGAACTGTATCATACGTAGTGCCATGTTTTACCCTGTACTACTTTGCCTAACAGTAGTCGTGAAAGTATTAGTACTGTGAAGTCAGAGTAAAGGTGTTCAAAACGTCGCTACTGCAGTATTGAAAACGTGAAAGGGGTATTTTATCCATAATACAAGGGTAAAGGACGGACTTTTGTCTGCTGACGTACTAGTGATATTCCATATTTTCATTGCATCGGATTGTAGCACTACCTATTATTGCCTGGGTCATTGTGCTTTATTGTGTGTAAAAGCTAGTTCTCATTAAGAATAAAGAAGGACATACGTCATGACTCCTCCTTCTTACCAGACAATGAGGTAGTGTAAAACAAATTCCTGAAGTCGTACAAGCAAATTACCTGAAGAAGTATTACATATGTAATTTTACCTTTCGTATCTCGTCATTTTTTTCACGACAGCTAGTATTTCTCAGAAGTAAGTGATATCCAATCTTTCAATGTCATATAAACCATCTATGGTGATTTTTACTTTGGAAACTCTCGTTTACTACTTTAAGGAAATTTTGACACCACCACCAGCGACGCATTTCGGCTTTGGACGTCAAAACAATGACACGCAAATTTCATAATGTCTGCTTTCTGCTTCTCAAAAGATCACCTGCCCTATGACGTCATATGCGGAAATTGATTTGATTGTCTGCATATCGGAAGGAATAAAGACCTGGAAGCAAGATTTGTGGGATTCGACGTTAAGAGACATAGAGGGTGCTTCGTTTTGATATTACCTCTGCCAAGACCCTTACGAAAAATAAAACGAATTCACAAAGAACAAGTGTCTTAAACTTCATTGGCCAAACAGCAAGCCCACTGCGCAAGTTCCAGGTGACGTATGCACAAAAGCCATACTCTAATGTGCCACTTATAACTATAATTCAAACTCTAATTAAACCGTATTGCCATTGTACTTATGGTGAACAAACTTGCAAGGCATGAACCTGTACCTTTGTGCTTAAGCGGAGGCAGAACAACGTAGAAAATATCACGGTGACCATAGAAGAGCATTGGCGACGTTGCAACGTTCAGTCCACCTGGCCAGACCTGGCGACATGGGGGGTGGGGGGTGGTAGGTTACAAATCTCCTACTTAAGTCTGAGCCAGGTGGAGACAGGGCTGTAATTCCTTTATGATGAAAGGTCCTTTCCTATATTGTCAAGAAGACAATCATAACATGGCGATTGGTAAGATGAACACTCGTAAGACTGTCTTTGAGAATGCCGAGAACATTAAATAGATAGTCTCTCTTAACTTTAGCCAGAACAAGTCCATCGTAAGATTGAAAGCAGTACTTTTCCAGTAGAATGCCATTCTCTGTATGATCAAAGGGATGTACAGGATGTTTAGCATCATGAGACATGTGATCCACAGTGTAGACGAAAAAGCTTTACGAAATTTGTCTGCTACTTACTTCGCTTTCTCTTTAGTCACAGAGACGACTAAGCCTTCTTACCTTGCGTAAAAACAATTTGCTCCCCTGCACCGCCTTTGGTCCTAAAAGATCATTCAAGCTATGTTTGCCAGGTTTGACTGTAGAGGACAAAAATGAGGAGCAAACCTCTTTGGTCAAAAGAGACTTTATATTCAAGCCTTACTTTACTTGCCTTTCAAGGTTTGGCTCTGAAGTGCCTAAAAGGAAAATGACAGATTGGACAAGTAAATCCCCACCCCTACCTTCCTACTGATAACAAAACTAGAATCAGTCTGAAGGTCTTACTTTAAAATGCTCACAAGTATCAAGGGATAGATCGTACTAAAGGACCCCTCCTTTCCCGCCTTTGTCAAAAGACAATTCGATTTCCAAAAGCTGTCGACATAAAAAATAACATCATCAGAAACTCATACATGTTCAGAACGATTAGATGTAGAAACAGTCGATACAGAGTTTCACCCATCCCAAACTTTGTCAAACTCTGAAGCACGCAAAGACAAACACTGCTAAATGTGCAGAATGTTTGCCTTTGCCTTTATTCTATGTTTTCGTCATCTATGTCCAATATGTTTACACTACTTTTTTTAAATACTTAGTTTTGTTTAATGTAATTCTGGCAAAGTTTTTCATTCCATGTATTAAATGAATATGAAAAAGTGTGATACAGCCAACAAGCGGCAAATGTTTTATGAAGTTGTGTAATAAAATATTCCTTCGTGTATCCTTTCAACTTCCATTGTTTCAAATGTTTTTATGACAGCATTTAATATTTTTTGACAGAAAATGCCCAACAAGCTGAAGACACTACTGGTTCTTCTGCTCATCACTTTGCGGGAAGCCGGAACAACCGAAGACTGTAGCAGCAGTTGTTCAGTTTTATGCAGATGTAACCAGGAAGGCCTCAGCAGTGTTCCCCAGTATCTACCCGCAGGCATTACTACCCTGGAATTAAGAGACAATAACATTACATCCTTGAACCATTCTGACCTATTGAGGTACAAAAAACTTGAAAAACTAGTTTTATCGTTAAACCGAATACGCACAATAGAAAATGAAACATTCTCATACGTTTCGATGCTCCAACATCTGCAACTTTACAATAACCAGATACGTAGCATTCAACTTGGTACATTCTCAGACCTACCCGAGCTAAGATGGCTGAGCCTAAACCGTAACCAGATAACTAACCTTCAGCATGGTGCATTCTCAAATCTACCAAACCTCCTAAGGTTGTACCTGAGCTCAAACAAGATAACTGATATTCAGTCTGGAACATTTCTAAATGTACCCCGACTGCAAATATTGACCCTGGCTTCTAACCAGATAACTAACATTCAACCCGGTGCGTTCTCAAACCTACTCAAGCTAGGCTGGCTGTCACTAGGCTGTAACCGGATAACCAGCATTCAGGCTGGTATGTTCTCAAACCTACCACAACTCTATGAGTTGAATCTTCAACAGAATGAGATATCTCACTTACAGCCTGGTTCATTCCCACCTCTACCACAGCTCCAAGACTTGTTCTTTGAAGGGAATAAGATATGTGACATTCAACCTGGCACATTCTCAAACCTACCCAATCTTGTATGGTTGAGACTGGACGATAACCAGATAAAAAACCTTCAGCATATCTCATTCTCAAATCTACCACAGCTCCATATCTTGCTTCTGAGTTATAACCAGATAACTAACGTTCCATCTGGTATATTCTCAAATCTTTCCAAGCTCCAAGACTTGGACCTTAGAAACAACATGATAACTACTATACAGCCTGGTACGTTCTCAAATATTCCCAAACTCTCTAGACTGGTGCTTAAACATAACCCATGGCAATGTGACTGTAGAATGCTTGGTATCAGGAAGATGATGAATGATCCCATTGATCAGGATCTATGGGCTAGCCTTGAAATGACTTGTAAAGGACCCAGCAGCCTCAACGGAAAGCTGCTTAGAAAGATAGATCTTGAGCATCTCATCTGCACAAAGCCAAAGATCCTAAGGTTTCAGAGGAATAACTATAGCACATCGGTACAAGGGCAGCCTCTACATTTAGTCTGTGAAGCTTCAGGTATCCCTACACCAGATATCACAGTCACTCTTCCATCTGGACTGAATGCATCTCTAGAGTCCAGTGGAAAAGTGACTGTGGGAGCGAATGATACAATCATCGTAACGTATGTTACTGCAGCAGATTCTGGTCTGTACGTCTGTATTGCAGTAAACCCTAGAGGTTCCACATCGACAACACTTTCTGTTGATGTGGAAATGACGACTCCGATTTGGTCCCCATTTTCTTCATCTCCAGTGTCGACATCTTCACTAGTCAATACAGAAAGCAATGTTGATGTTGGTATTAGTGTAGGAACACTTTTTGGGCCTCTGGTGGCTTGTTGTCTTGTGTTTGCACTTTGTCAAATGCTAAGGACAAAAAAATCCCCTTTAGACCCAGTACCTGCCTCAGGTCGTTCACTAAAATCTGCGGCAGGCCACAACCAAGTAAAAAATTACATAGTTGATGATGACGCTGAGCAACAAAGAAATATCTATGAGTATGACAATGAAGTAGACGAAGCTGTTCCTTCTCAGTGTGTCTATGAGAATGATAATGAGGGCAAAGAAGTAATTGTTCCATCTCAGTCTGTCAATGAGAATGATAACGAGGACGAAGAAGTATCCGCCCCTTCTCAGTCTGTCTATGAGAATGATAACGAGGACGAAGAAGTATCCGCCCCTTCTCAGTCTGTCTATGAGAATGATAACGTGGATGAAGAAGTAAATGTTCCTTCTCAGTCTATCTATGAGAATGATAACGAGGATGAAGAAGTAACCGTTCCTTCTCAGTCTGTCTATGAGAACGATAGCGAGGATAACATAGAAGCTGATACTTCGCAGTCCATCTATGAGAACGATAACAAGATGCCAGAAGTACTAGTAGCTACAACTTTCCATCCTGTCTATGAGAACGATAGCGCGGAGGGCATAGTAGCTGATACTTGTCAGTCTGTCAGCCTTGTCAGCCTATCTATAATGAAAGATGAGGAAAACGAAGTATGTGATACTCCTCAGGTTGTCTACGAGAATAGCGATGAGGGAGGGTTAGTATCGGGTGTTTCTTCTCAGCTAATCTCTGACGTTTACGATGACAAAGCAGAATCTACTGCTTCTCAAGTCGTCATTTCGAATAACGACGAGGAGGGAGTAGAATCTGCTGTATCTCATGGCATATATGGCAATGAAGATGAAAAGGCAGTATCTAGTACTTGTCAGGTCATCTACAAAAGCAACGCTGAGAAATCACAATCTTCTCCTCCGGTCATCAATAAGACCAAGGAGAGAGTCTTACCTGCTGCATCCCATTCCATACATGTATATGGCAATGAAGATGAAAAGGCAGTATCTAGTACTTGTCAGATCATCTACAAATGTAACGCTAAGAAAGCTGAATCTGTCCGTCACGTCATCAGTGAGACTGAGGAGGGAGCAGCGTCTGGTGCATCTCATGCTATCTATGACAATAAAGATGAAAAGTCAGTAACGAGTATTTGTCAGGTCTACAAAAAGATCGATGGGAAAGACGCTTCCGCACAAATCATTACAAATACAGAGGAGGGAGCAGTATCTGCTGCATTTCATGCTATATATGGCAATGAAGATGAAAAGACAGTATCAAGTACTTGTCAGTTCATCTACAAAAAGAACAATGGGCAATGACAAACAATAACCTGCGTTTCGTCGGTCAAATGTCAGGTGCCATTAACAACAAACTGAATGGCAAAGAGGGTCTCCAGAAGTGTATGTTAATGTTTACTGCCTGTATAGAGTTATGAATTGACATTGTAAAAAACGTCACAAAATTGTAAAAAAAAAACTAGCAACACAGAAACGAAATTTCGGGTCCCAACGTACTTTGTACGTCATGGAAAACAACACCAAACATTCTCTACTGGAATAACAAGCTGTTGAAGCAAGAACAGTGATCCAATGATTATCTTCAGTAAATAGCAGTATTGATGGGTTTATTGTACTAGATCCTGAGCAGTCCCTGTATCCACCTATCTAAGAAATGATGTGTTCCATTAGAGACGATATGGAACTGTTTGGTCTTGTTTGCTCAGTAAAGGCCCTGACCCGTCCACACAAAAAATCAAGACATGGTGTAATTCACTTGAAGCAATATTGGACTGCTGAGACACGTTTTTATTTCACAATAGTGTCTGTGTACAGATACACTTCACTTATCTTCATGAGTCATTACATTATATTAACAGAGCACAATACATTATGTACAATACTATTGATATACATGTATGCATTTTTATGTATTCTGCGGAAAATGTAGGGCTAGGGCCTATGGTCTTAGGCCATGTTAGAAGATTTTTTGTTAGAATTGCGAATGATGCCCCCATTATGTGCCTATTAGCGGAGATTACCATAAGCTATTTTGTTACCAACTTAATTTTTGTAGAAAGATTCACGTATGTTCGTTCCTTAAAGACATATAATGTTGTTGCGGCAAAGACTTGTGATGCAAAGTTCTATGTCATTAAGCTGTATTGTAGTGAATCTTAATGATGATAATGATGAAATCTTAAATGTTCTCCAAGAGTTTTAGTGGAAGTGATATCAAAACATACTCTTATAGATTTTTGTAACATTAAGCTGTTTTCTTGAACATTTGAACTGTTTGGTGGAATTTTTGAAACTGCTTTAAATATGTATCCCAAGAGCTTTAGTAATTCAATATCAGCAACGTTGCATATTATTGTATATTGTTCCTGAACATCGAATTGTTTCGGTGAGCATTTGAACACATTTGCTGAACTGCCTTTCGGGCCTACCATCATTGTGAGCATTGCCATGTCCTAGTCTGACGGGTAGTAGTGGCAGCGGTAGTAGCAGTAGTGTTGTAAATTACACAGCCTTATTTCCTCTGTGCCTAGAACAATTTTTTATGCTCCGAAATCAGAATTAAGCTATTCAAGATGTTACTATTGTAGTGATGAAAACATGAAAGGGCGTTTATTAATATTTGGAGCGAAAAAAAAAATTAAAGTAGTGGTAGTAGTAGTAGCAGTACAGTTATAAGTTTCCAACTCCAAATAAAGCTATTCAAAATGTTGGGATGAAAACAAGAAAGACCATTTATCAATAGGTGGAGCGAAAAACAAACAAAAGGAAGGGTTTCTTTTTTATCGTACCAGGGATATTTCATATATCCTATTGCATCACGTTATATACGTAGCTCTACCCATTATCATGTAGTAAAGGGTTAATGCCCCGGCCCGAGGTGTATATGGTGAGATAATCCCTGGTCAGGTGCGATAACCACCGAATAAACCACCGAGTGAGCGTAGCGAACGAGGTGGTTTATGAGGTGTTTATCGCACCTGACCAGGGATTATCTCACCATATACACCGAGGATAAGGCGGGGCATTAACGTTATTATCATATAGCCTACACAAACTGACCCATTTAAGCAACAAATTCCTTTATAATACATACATCCTTTATTCAAGACTTCCAATGACATAATGACAAATTCGCTTCTGCTGGGACTAGTGTGTTGCTATTCAATCCTAAGTTATAGTTGTACATATTCAATAAATTTGAAGGAATGTGAACAGTAATAATGTTTGGATTAACTCTAACATGGACTGCACACTGTACAAAGCATTCCTTTCTGCTGACGCATGACGCCGTAACACGTAGATTCAGGCCAGGCAGGTGGGTATCGCTCCCCTGATTGGTCAGAATGAATCGACCGGTGTCGATTTGCATCGACACTGGTGCCGGTGTCGATGCAAATCGACACCGGTGCCGATGTCGATTCATTCTGACCAATCAGGGGAGCGATACCCACCTGCCTGGCCTGAATCTACGTGTTACGGCGTCATAACCAACGTGGAACGGGGCCTTCTGATTGGTCCGCGGCGCCTGGCTATATGATAATACCTGTTATTGCCCACTTTGGATCATGCCCGCATGTCGAGATGTATTATGCAAAGGCGATTCTCATGAACAATAAAGAACGACATGAACAATGTGTATATGTATTATCATTAAATCATAGCTCTTAGTATATCTAGTACATGGTATATTAAACAAACAGCTGACGTTAACAATACCCAGGCTATCTAAACTAAAGCAAAAGCAAAAAAAGCTAAAGCAAAGAAGCAATTAACGTTATAACCATTTTCTATCATTTAAAACGAGGCCCTGGTTTTCTGGGACACAGCGGCCGTATAGACATATGATATTCCATCATTAATCAAATGTGAAATGCAAATTGGATTCTGATTTCCACATCAGTGTCTTTTGATTTCAATCATCGCTTAAACTATGCTTCACACTAAAAACCACCGTGACGGTGATTCAACTACTGGTACAAAATTGAGTCTGCAGTTTCAAACAAGTGCCGCTGGAAACTCATTCTCGAACCTAATCTACGTTTTCCCAAACCCTAATTTTCCACATAAAGATATGTTCCTAACATCCAACTGGTAGCAGATTAAAAATTGAGTTGGTTCGAACTAGTTCAGTTGTAACTAGTTGGGAGACGCAGCTTTAAATCCTGTGGGAATGTCATCTCTGATGGGGATACACTCGTCTTTCCGAGGGGACATAAAACGGGGGTCCCGTGTTTGTAAAACCCCCCTCACATGTAGCGAAAATCGATCGGACGACGAGTCTGCGAGCTCTAAATTACGAGGAGGCATGACCCTGATGGGAAGGGGAAACTCTGCCATTTCTTCGTCGGCATCAGGGTCATGCCTCCTCGTAATTGCGCTTATATATAAAGGCGCTTCAAGCACGCCATCTACCCACAATCACCAAAACCACAACCTTGGCGCCTCTTGCACTCTATGATATCAAAGTAACGGAAGCAGTCGTCTCATTTTCGGTATGTCAAAGCAAGTCAAAGGTTACAATGAGCGAGAGTAAGATCTGTGATTGGCCAATGAAAGGGTTCTAGACAGCGCCCGTCCTTCCGTCCTTTGACGGAACTTTGCTGCTGGAGACGGACATACAGTAAATGTTGACCATTTCGTCCTCTATGATGGCCATAGCGCCCCATAGGAACACGTGTTTTAATCTCCTCTAGCCATTTACAGATTTTGGGCCGATTGAAATCGTAATGTCCCTTACGTTCAGCCCATTTCAAAAACGTCGTTACAACGCTTGCGACAGCCATAATGTAATATAAATTATAATAGTCCTGTACATAAAACATTCTGCCTGACACAACATCACTGAGCGTTTGTTTAGAGAGGGGGCCATGGTCGAGTTTCGACCACTATATGATGTAACGTTAACAGTCCCATTCTGGTCTAACGTCAGGGTGCTGGGAGGGGGGCAGTCATGGTCAAGTTTGGGGCAGGGACAGGCCTGTCGGTCAGGGAGGGCCAGTTCAACCCACAGGTCGCCAGGGACTTGTTCTTCTACTACTCCACCGTGTTGCTGGCGCTGTTCTGCTTCAGGATCCTGATCAAGGTCTCCCTGTGCCTGTTCCAGTACTACTATGTTGTCAGGGAAAACAGGAGGCTGGCCAAGAAGATATACAAGGACATACACAAGGATGTAGGCGGTGGGTGGTGGTCCTTTTGCGTTATTATATGGTGACGGTCATTACCATTGACTGGGGGACTTTCTTTCGCTGCCATGTTCTACTCTTACAGGATGTCAGCCACGACAACCACTAGACGGTGACACCGCTATATTCACACACCACTTTCGACGCTTTCTTTCCTATACGTGTTCGGATATCCTAAACCCTAACCCTAACATAGGAACACTGGGCTATCCCAGACTGGACTCTTATCAAGCATCGGACGTGGTAGAAGTGTCTGAATCATGTCATAATTACTCATTAATTTTGTTTATATTACGATAAACGACATTTTGACTCATCTGTGTTGGCACATAAAAGATGTTAGCATTAGTAACCGTTAGCATATCTGCGCCAGTCGTATCATATTGAATGACAATGTGTATGATATGTGCATGCAATGTGTAAAATATCAGGCTCATTTTACTTGTGAATGTGACCTTCCGCAAACGTAGCTGCTCTGGTATACCTGTGCCAATTTGCACTGTAGTTATTGCGTTCCTCTATTGTAGATGCAAATGGTACATAAACTAATGCACAAATGGGCTGTTCTCTGAGCGTCATTGAGAGCATGTAAAAGCTATAATTGCCTGCTAACGTTGTCTGCTGTGATCACAGTCATGTCCCCGTATTTGGTACGACCCAGGAAGGCATTTCTGAAATGTTGCTACACGTACAACGCTGGCAAGGGTCTGCATGTTCCCGGCCGGTCTCTAAACAACCATGTCTCGCCGTGACTACGACTTTGACAGGGACGTCGCCGTGAACCTGATCGTGCTGGCCGCGCTCCTGTGCTTCCGTTTGCTCATCAAAGTGTCCCTGTGCCTCTTCCAGTACGTGTACGTCGTCAGGGAGAATCGCAAGGAGGCCAAACGGATTAACGCCCTCCTGCACGGCAATATTGGTTTGTTTGTAATATACAACTCCAGCGGGCGTGGGTCACCTGACCTGTGCCCCCATTCTTTTCACATGGTTTGCTGTGACGATGTTAGATCTATATTTGTAAGGGACAAGCTAAATGTAGTTGCCTGTTCCATGTTATGCCCTGGTTGTTTTGTATCTTTGATTTCACAATCATAGGTGCCGTGTTCAAGTACAATATTATCGCATTGCACAACTGTGATCCTGCTCCAAATGAGTTATAGGTTTTTACATATTCATTCATTTGGACAACGGTCTGCCCTGTCCTTCATCCCCTTCTGTTTAATGATGGTCTATCCAAAGTTATATTCTCCACGGTATTCTAGTCGGCGAATAGTTCCTGTCATGCAGGAGCTGAGTCTGTTTGCTTGTGTAGTCATCGTGTTGTACACTTCTGTTCGAGTGTTCATCCGTTGTCTGCTGCATCATTGCACAGTTATGTTTGCCGCTGACCAGTGCCTCAGCCAGAAAAGGAACACTATCCTGGATATAGGTTCGTCTAATTAAGTTGTGGTTTGTTTTGGAGTCTGTAACCCCGGTTTAATGTATGCAGGCTGAGATTATATATTCATCAGAAGCGGTTATGCAAGTCTTTATGAAACTGTGGAGTTTTCTGTTCAGCCATGGAGCTAGGCAGTTTTGTAGCACTGGTGATCTTTCAGGTCTTCTTTCTGTTGTTTGCGAAGTGTCTTCTGCATTACTGGTCGGTTATGTCCATGATGCACACTGCAGATAAGGGCAGGGACAAACCAAGTGATGATGATGCACAGGGAGGTCTGTATGGCTACCAGGGTCTATATATACCAAATAGGGCGACAGAGAGAGTTAAGCTACATGGGGTGAGGTGCCAGTGAATAAGCATGGTTCTCGGTTTTGTGTTGTTTCTGCTGATTGTTTACGTTGCAGTGCGGGTCATTCTGGAATGCGTTTTCTACCATTGCTCCCTGTTCTATGACTTATATAGCCTGTACGCAAGGGACGACATCTTGCTAAACGGTTGGTGTTGGTTTTCATTTCGTTGCACCCTCTAGTGTGACTCAGAATATGTTATCTGATACTGTTTTCTGGCAACATGATCAGCTTCCATGGTCCCAACGTAGACCCTTCTAGACATTGATGCTGGAAAATTATGACGCAATACTGGCAGATGGATATAACTAAGGTCACTGGAAAGTCATCTTCCAAATCATAAGAGCACCCCGTTGGAAGCTGAAGGCCTCTCCAATTTGTTTCCTTGGTTTTTGGATTTTTAGATGAAAATATGGCAAACTTACATCTTAAAAATAGATAGCAGGAAGGAAAATGTGAACGTGATATTCACGCTACAAAACAATGTACCAAGGAATGAACATTGTCCTTAGACTTTCCTCGATTTGCTACTAAATGCACCGTGACTATGTCTAAAAGAAAGTGTTTACCTCTATATTATGATAGTTTAATGTGAGTTTTCAGTTAGCTTTTTATAGTAGAATTCTTTTATCAGTTTCATGATTTCTTCATATCACATTTTTTTGTGAAAGGGTCCCTGGAAGAAAAATGTGAATCAAGAAAAAAATATATATAATCAGAGCGACCTCATAGAATGTTAGGGCAGAGCTGTTTATATGTCCAAGTCCAAGGTTAATTATTCAATGTCAGTGATACTTTTAGAAATTTGAATATACATATATAATCTCTTCGGTTCTTTTCGTCTCGGGAGACGGTCAAAAGCTCAGTCTGGGCCTCAGTCAGTTACTAGTTACTGGTTACAGTTCTCGCTTGGCAATGTCTTTGATGACTTATATAATCAAAACCAAAACAAATAGGGATGGGTACTGGTAAAATTGCGCGTTCCGTCATGACAGTTGCATTAAGACAATGAGGTGCTATATTATTGTCCATTGGTGCATCTATCATTATAAAACATAGATATTATGTGATGACGGTTCTGCAGATCGAAGCCTGATATGAACATGGTTGCATCATCTATTTAGATGTTAGGGAAAACCTAATGGGATATGTACAATAGAATAGATTATCCTAGGGTGTTCTATTTTGGTCTTGCAAACGAACAAGCTGCTAGGGGGTGACATTTCGGTTCACTCTAACGTTCACGGATTCAGCCATAAAAGTTTTCCATGTTTTCCCCTGAGTTTGGGGCTTGTTCGATGTTCCGGGTAATTTATGGGTTCCACGGATGGGGAGAGGTCACCGTAAAAGAGGGTTAGTGTAAAGTTTTGTTGTAACTTTTGATGTTAACGTATCCTCTTACTTCTTATTTGTGTACAAGCACGTCTAATCCTCGTGAGACAGGCAGCAACATACGATAAAGCGGAAAGTGTGAATAATTGTGAAAGCAATTTTCTTACCCAAACAAATTTTTGTCCTCTTAAAATGCACGTATATCGACGCCTTCTCAAGAATGTCTGACGTGTGCATATCTCGGAAATTACTGATGCAGCATCAGTGCACCTCTTTAAATTCATCGATTTCTTATCTGTATCTGTCTCTATATAGCCGGTATAGCCCTTCGACGTAACACAAAAGCTAAGTTGTAGAATTCTATGTATAATTTGCCACTATTATGGTTTGAAGCGGTATTATAAGAACACATTTTTTAATACAGAGAGAGAGAGAGATACTGTAGATATATAGATTGCACAACGGATAACCGCACACTTCTGTTCATTGCACGGAATCCCCAAATGCCAAACCGGTGTTGTCCAGCTGGATAACTCCGCATTATTGCACCATCCGGATAACTGTATGAAATACCCTGGTAAATGGGATGTGCTATTAAACGGCTTCTACTGTAGCTATAGCAAACGAAGACTCCTCAGATATATAGATAGAGACAGGTACATCGACAACAATTACCTCATTGGACAAAAGTAAATAAATGACAGAAATAGACGTGAGTACGGTAATCATAACATGACCTGAAGCTTCAGTGATAATACGTTGTTGCTGTTGACGCTTTTGATATACGTGTTTGTTTTTTAATGTGGCCTTCGGCCTTGTTGTGGGAATGCCAAAACTGCAAAAATGTCACATCTTCTCCCCATGACGTCCATGGCAACAGTTATGGCTTGGTGGTGCCAGTTTTGATTGGCATCAGAATATAAGTAACGTTACAAGCATAGATGTAAAGTCATGCATAAATACTAGTAACGTTATGTTATATCTCAGATAGATTTTGGCTGGCGATACATCCTGTACCTCTTGAAGGTTCCAACAGATAGTTTTGATTTGATTTGAGTTAATATCAATTTTATAAGCATTGCAACGATACATTACTACTTTACATAGGCAGCTATTGCTGGTGTCGTGCCTTCTACATAACGAATCATAGACAACGTAGTAAAACAAGTACTGCATAACCCACAAACCGGAAACAAAGCAAATACAATCCAAAAGAAGGGTAGCAAACGATTGCAAGACAGAAAAAAATAATAGTCGTCCTTGTCCTAAATCTGGGCTAAATGTACAACGCAGCATGCCAGCTGTGGAAAATTACATCAGATGATCAGATAGAGGAAACCTTGTGACTTCTTGATGTTTGTGCATCACCACTATCCTATTTATGTCTCGTAAACAGGATAAGAAGTTGCCAGTATGGGAGAGATAAACATTGCATCACAACTTCTCTGGTTCAGACCGTTCTGTGCGCCACTGAAGGTTTTCTGTACTTTCTTCTTTAAGATCAAGGTTCTGTACTCTGTTAGGTCTTAAAATCTTGTCTTCAACTCAAGAATCAAGAAACAGGGCTGCACAGTTTGTCTTCTTAAGATATTTTGGAAGCTGTTATACTTGAGACAGTACTGTTGGAAGCCGATGGCTGGTGCAGTGTGTGTGGTAAATACTGGAATCATTTGTCAGACTGGTCAGATCGGTTTGTGCCTCCGGACAGGGACATGGGCGGACCGGTACCCTCTCCACGACGCGGCGTGCTGCGGACAGGTCCTCCTTCTGCAGAAGCTGGTGCAGGAGGGAGCGAACGTGAACGCTCGCACGCTTAACTCGTTTACCCCTCTTCATGACGCGTGCCTGGGCGGCCACCCGGGCTGCGTTAAGATTCTGATTGGAGCAGGAGCACAGGTGGGAAGTAGTGGTAGTAGAATGTGTCGGAGTCACAGTCTTAACTGTTGCCAAAACTTTTCTTGAGCAAACGTCATGATTTTTCTGAACGAAAATTGCAAGGTTTATGCCATTCGTTTGAAGTTAAACGTAAGACGCCAACTGAAATTCAAATCTGCTTTTCATATTCATTTTAATGTTGTTATGTTCACAATCTGGTCATTTTTGTCAGAACCAATTGGATGTATGCAGCAACGTTTTCCCTAGATGCCACACTGTGCGAAAGGGTGTGATTTCCGGACAAAGTCGGAGTTGACATATTTTTGGACATGCTGAATATTCGGACTGTGTCCGGGCACGATGTTCAATATTTCCCATATCTGGAAATATCATGAGTCAGGAATTGTCTTGTTATGTATCCGGACAAATAAGACTTTCCTGTTTTTCAAGATACGCGCCATTGACGTTTCTTGCCTCCGAATACGTGATATGTTCTACATTCTTTGCATATCCAAGGTCCATATATTTCGTTAAGGAATACCCGGACAAATTAGGAGTTTGCACGAAACATGATGTGCATTTTTTCTGGGCCATTGTCAGATGACATTTTCATATTCATTATGTCTCAGAATGTCATGAGTCATGAAATGTTTTGGCACATGCCCGGACGGATAGAATTTCCCGTTCTTCCGAATACGTGTCAGCGACGTTTCATGTTTTCGAACTCATACTATTTTCTTTTCCTTCCATTTACGAGACATATCCGCGACAGATATTCCATGGATTTTAGGACAGATTTGGAGTTAGCATATTCTGACGGGTCTACCGAAAGTGCGAAAAGGAACGAAAAGGAACGAAAAGGAACGAAAAGGAACGAAAAGGAACGAAAAGGAACGAAAAGGAACGAAAAGGAACGAAAAGGAACGAAAAGGAACGAAAAGGAACGAAAAGGAACGAAAAGGAAAGTACCGAAAGTGCGAAAAGGAACGAAAAGGAACGAAAAGGAACGAAAAGGAACGAAAAGGAACGAAAAGAAACAAACGTTCCTTTTCGTTCCTTTTCGCACTTTCGGTACTTTCCTTTTCGTTCCTTTTCGTTCCTTTTCGCACTTTCGGTACTTTCCTTTTCGTTCCTTTTCGTTCCTTTTCGCACTTTCGGTACTTTCCTTTTCGTTCCTTTTCGTTCCTTTTCGCACTTTAGCTACCGAAAGTGCGAAAAGGAACGAAAAGGAACGAAGTATGAAGCAAACTAAAATAAAATCAATGAGAATATAAGGGACCGGTACTGCGGGCGTTAGAAGCCTATGAAACGTGTTTTATTTTACTCAGAATTTTACGGCGCTGTTTTAGGCTGTTGTGTTTGTGTGGCTAAATTATTCTCTGAAGGTCAGCGAAATACAAGGAAACAGAACTGAGATAAGAAAGCAAGGATCAAAATTCAGTTACTGGTGGGTGATGGATAAATATCGATCAATATACATTTTCAGAATGAGGCAAGATTGTAGCGTTGTTGTTGTATTTGGGTGGCTTCTGTTCTCCCAAGATGGGAGCGCCGCATGCAAATGACCTGCGATTGTTTACGTCTAATAGAAATACGGCCTGGAATGATATGCTAAATAATAAACTGCTGCTCCACGAGCATGACAGCTCCCTTCAACATGGCCGACAACATGGTTTTCTAGAGACTGGAGACATATTGACTGGAGACTTCTTGCTCGTTCACGACAAAAGAAAAGCTGTGAAAGGATAGACATGTATACATTGTACCAAGGAGTTTTCATCACGTTGTATCATGAGTATTATAATCATTTTGGCGGGAGGAAAGGGCCAACGTGAGGAATTTGTGCAAAGAATGATAGGAAACTATGGAGAGATCTGGCGGGCGACTCACGTCTCCCGTGCGGGTTCGGCAGAAAAAGTCTTTGGAACCAGGCCTCGAATTGAAATCAACGCGGTGTCCCGATTGCCTTGGGCCACTTATAATTTAGGCCGGGAGCACTAGAAAACGACTTTGTGACATTTTTGGGACCGTAGAAAAATAATCTACACCAGAATGTCAGCCCGTCAAACGTTTTTCAGACGCGCTACTCAACCTCGCCCCCCCCCCCCCGCCCGAATTTGATCTGTGACAGCCCGCGTGGGAACCCGGGACGCACTGATTCGTGACTCCGCCCATCGCCTTTGATTTGTATTTAGCTATTTCCACGCGTGAACTTGCCCGCCGGTTCGCTGTTGAACCATATACATTGGAGCTCTAGGAATTTCGTGGAACAAGCCACAAAATGTAAAAATAAAGACCGTTTCAAATGCATTTGCCGATCACAGTACCGTTGCCTTATATTCCCATCGATTTTATTTCACTTTGCTTCATACTTCGTTCCTTTTCGTTCCTTTTCGCACTTTCGGTACTTTCCTTTTCGTTCCTTTTCGTTCCTATCCAATCTTTTCGTTCCTTTTCGTTCCTTTTCGCACTTTCGGTACTTTCCTTTTCGTTCCTTTTCGTTCCTTTTCGCACTTTCGGTACTTTCCTTTTCGTTCCTTTTCGCTCCTTTTCGTTCCTTTTCGTTCCTTTTCGTTCCTTTTCGTTCCTTTTCGTTCCTTTTCGTTCCTTTTCGCTCCTTTTCGTTCCTTTTCGTTCCTTTTCGTTCCTTTTCGTTCCTTTTCGTTCCTTTTCGCACTTTCGGTACACCGCTTCTGACCGTTACTGATAAAGGTATTCTATACGTGAATTGTGAATCGGTGATTGTTTTATTGCGCATCTGAACAAATAAGACTGCAATTTTTTGCCGAAATTTTCGCTCCTTCCAAATTCATATTCCGTTCCATTTACGACAGATGTCCAAAACAGAAACATTCCAGAGATCAGTTTTCGGACCAATTAATGGTTAACAAATTACTTTTCTTGTCATACATGAATCTGAGATTGCTTTGTTGGGTATCCTAAAAAGGTTTCCTATCTTGTCAAATACACGTCATTAACGTTTTTGTTTCTGTATATGTGTTTTTATTTTACAACGAGTATGCCCGATGTCGATGTATGTTTACTCTTTAATTTTCTGGTAATTGAAGCTTAAGCTATCATATTCATGTGCAAATATACTAACATCGACATTCACAATCAAATGACGCAGAAAACAATTTTTGCGATGGTAACAATTATGAGTCAAGTATTATTGTTTCTTTGCATATCCGGACAATATCAAGAACAACATTCACTCAAAACACTCCACCCCAGCGTTGCAGTTTGGGATAGGTCCATATCCGGATAATATCTTGAACAAAGTTCAGTCAAAACACTCCACCCCAGCGGTGCAGTTTGGGATAGGTCCATATCCGGATAATATCTTGAACAAAGTTCAGTCAAAACACTCCACCCCAGCGGTGCAGTTTGGGATAGGTCCATATCCGGACAATATCTTGAACAAAGTTCAGTCAAAACACTCCACCCCAGCGGTGCAGTTTGGGATAGGTCCATATCCGGACAATATCTTGAACAAAGTTCAGTCAAAACACTCCACCCCAGCGGTGCAGTTTGGGATATGTCCATATCCGGACAATATCTTGAACAAAGTTCAGTCAAAACACTCCACACCAGCAGTGCAGTTTGGTATAGGTCCATATCCGGACAATATCTTGAACAAAATTCGGTCAAAACACTCCACACCAGCGGTTCAGTTTGGGATAGATCCATATCCGGACAATATCATGACAAAAAGTCACTCATGATATTGAATACCAGCGTTGCTATGTGGGAATGGTCCATATCCGGACAATATCACGAGGCACTCGTAAAGCGGTTATGCAAGCTGTGCAAAGTGCTGAGCAGACCAGTGCGTTGGCATGTCAACGGTGCGCCAGGCACTGGGAAGTCGCTGCACATAACAGCCTACACCGCGCCACAGCGTTTGCTGCTGTGTACAACTTTGAAACTGGTAAGTACATGATGCATTTATTCACAAAAATAATGCACAATGCCATGTGTTTCTGTGAAACAGGCATGATGGATGACACTAACTTGCTTGGAACCATCTGGAGGAGTCCTTAGGTAACAAGACCATGTTAGGAAGTCACATGACTTGACTAGACCAATAGTAGACCAGCTGGTGATAGCAGTTCGGTTTGAAACTAGATTTGAACATCAGTTGTCGCCGCCGCTAGCCGCTACCGGACCAAGAACTTGAAGAAGTGAGTAGTGTAGCTCTCTAGTACATAGATTGTATATACATAGCAGTTACCGTTCTTAGTTCCGTATATGTCTGTCAGCAATGTCTGTTATCCCTTCCTAGTGTTTTGTGTATTCAATAATTAGTAGTGTGATCTTTTTGTAAATATTGTTGTATGATAGATCACTTCTCTTTCAGTTGGAACCCCCGCGTGTCATCCCCGGCTTGTTTACAAATTGCCCGTTCCATAGTTAGTTAAATTCTCATATTATTTTGTGCCGTAACGGTTGCTTCTAAACGTTCCTGTCCTGTTGTTTCGGCTGGCTAAATCTGTCATAGAACCATGGAGGAACTGTAATCTCCTTACTAGGACCAATGTGATTGTGTGCATATTCAAATTCCATTCGTTCTTTGGGGTCCTTATCTGTGCCATCTGTGTGGCCCTCGCCCTTTGATGATAGCCGACTCCAGATTCCTGCCTTTGTCCCCCGTCTTGTCCTGCTGTGATTGTTATGGCCGTGTTGTTTGAATAATTTTACATGTACCGTTCATGGGTTCGGGGCAGTTACAAGCCGTTCTTTTCCATTCCAGCCGCTGAGCCCCTGTTTCCCAATCGCCTGTCCTGCCATGCCGACGACCGAGGCCTACCTCCTCGTAACACCTACGACAGTCTGTGCCTGGTGCCGTTGCATTCTGCCAGAATTGTTTCTACTCTGAAGACGGACAGTGCCGGAGCGGGCTGTCCTCGAGACGTGCCGTCGATATTGCGGGGTCTTGCCAGAGCATCTTCCGTCGCCAATGATCGTCCACTACCACAAAGACGCAGAAGAGGGCTCCCCGGACGATGATTCCACAGTCAACACGATACGGACTTATAGAGGACTTGAAAATGGACTGTCGTACTGATTTCGCAATGACATTTTTATCCTACGAATATTGATTGTATGGTATATAACGTTAGACTTGTGTCGGATACTGTACATTTGATATTGTACATTTAAACTGATCAGTTTTATTATGATGTTATTGACTTGGACTTGATATTATTGGATCTGACAGTGATTGTCTGAACTGTTTAACTTTGGCTTCGTTCGAGCTTCACTTTTTGTGAAGACCAATGAGGTTGTAGTGAGCTAAAACTTCCTTCGTATGACTAAGAGACAAATGCATATTGATTTGCCCCTTGACGTTAACATGATCTGTTCCTCCACATAATGTATTTGTTGTGATACTTGTGTCATCTGATTTATACAGGAAAGTCTTTGAAAAGCTTTCACAAAATGTAGCCTTACCGAGTAAGCATTTTCGGGGTTAAAACGGACAGGAAACGTTAAATATTAGGTATTTAGCATGATCGTAAAGTTACTGGATATTCTGAAATAATGTGTTGTATTGTTCCTATGATGTTTCAGTATATCTTTAGTTTATGCAACCTTTCCGAGGCGCAATAGCCCCGAACGCGCTCAGAAAATATGAAATATTCGGAACGTGTTTTGTCTCCAAAGTGTCCGAGAACGTTCCATAATTTGGAATCCGGATATGAGACATGATAATACGGTCCCATTCTGTAATACGGAAATGCTCAGCATATGCGACCATTCCGGGGCGTAAAAGTTCTGGACGAGATCAGAAAACATGAAATATTAGCCAATGTCTTTTGTCTCCAAAGTCCTAGAACGTTCCATTACTTTGAATCCGGATATGCGACATGATCATATGGTTCCATTCTTGACTCCTGAAATTATCCGGATTTATACGAAACTAGTATTCGGAACGTGATTTGTATCCAAAGAGTCCGGAAACGTTCCATAACTGGAAATCCGGATATGAGACGTAATTATTTGGTTCCGTTCCGGACTCCTGAAATTATCCGGATTTATACGAAATATTCGGAACGTGATTTGTATCCAAAGAGTCCGAAAACGTTCCATTACTGGAAATCCGGATATGAGACGTAATTATTTGGTCCCGTTCCGGACTCCTGAAATTATCCGGATATATACGAAATATTTGGAACGTGTTTTGTCTCAAAAGAGTCCGAAAACGTTCCATTACTGGAAATCCGGATATGAGGCAGGAATTAAATGGTCCCGTTCCGGACTCCTGAAATTATCCGAAAACGCAGGGGAGTCATGTCAGATTTCGTCCGGATATTGTCCGGATATATCCAGAAACGGTCCCGATCCGGATGTATACAAACATAGAAACGTCCGGAAATGACACCCTTTCGCACAGTGCCACACTATCTCTTGTTTATCTAAAATCAAAATAAGCAATCTGATGAGGCACAGTCAAGCATCCGCGGCATCAAATACCGATGCATGATGGTTTTAAACATTTCTCTCTAGGATGTTTTCAGCACGGGACTTTCAATGATGTGAACCAATCGATCAATCAATCAATCAAACAAAGAAACAAAGAAGCAATCCTCAACTCTACAGATGCATATCCAAATTGTGCCTTGACAAACATGGAATAAAAGACTTGCAATCGATCTAGAAATTTTTAACTCAGGCCCTACTCGACCCTCAGTTCAGGCTGTGATACATCTGGCTACCATGATGTAATTGCAGCGTCTGTAACACTTTCCTTACAGGTTCGTACGAGGAGTCGTACCTCTTACACGACGCAGCAGCCAATGGCCAGGCTCATGTCCTGAGAACGTTAATCGAGCAGGGGGCGAATGTAAACTTCCGCACCCCTGACTGGTGCGTGCCCCTACATGAGGCCTGTCTCGGTGGGCATTACCGTTGTGCACAGGCACTCATCAAGGCTGGGGCAAAGGTATGAAGAATTTTAAGGGAATTATTTTATGTGATATGAAAGTTAACTACCAAATATGATACTGAATGTTTTATTCCTCTAGTGCCATTTTTTTCTAGGAAATCGAAGTGGGAGCACAGTGCTGATGGTGAAGAAGTGAAATGAATTGAGAAAAGACAGTATGGAAGAAGGGATAACATATCAAGAAATAGAAGGCCCAATACATTGCCATGAGTCATCTGTTAACATTTACTGTAAAATTCATAAGATAAACTTTACAAGAAGAAATGTGCAGGCTGAAAAAAAAAGACAAAATACTTGTAAACTTTGCAGCTATGGTGTGGCTAGACGTTTAGGAGACATTGATTTTTTATGTTATGCTGTTGTACTCATGTTGAAGTTGAACCCGCGGACCATAGACGGGGACACGCCCTTGACCTTTGACATTTATGATTAAAACTGTTGTATCCATGTTGAAGTTGAACCCGCGGACCACAGACGGGGACACGCCCTTGACCTTTGACATTTATGATTAAAACTGTTGTGTCCATGTTGAAGTTGAACCCGCGGACCATAGACGGGGACACGCCCTTGACCTTTGCCTGCTCCAGAGGAAGTGTTTCCTGCGTCAAGCTGCTGCTGAACCATGGGATATCCCCGGACCCAGGGCTCTTCACCAAGTCACCCCTCCATGAAGCCTGCTTCAATGGTGCGTCGTTTGGAGTCCGTTAACGTTGTTTCTGTACTTGAGTTGCTCAACATGGACACAGATATTTTTACTGATCTTGTCTGTCATTATTTCGTGATGATCAATGTGTATTTCTTAGTCGAGGTGATCATTACCTTTGCCAATAAGGTCATGTTTTCGATGTGTTTGTCAGTGTGTCTGTCTGTCTGTGAATAGCATAGTTCGAGAAGCCTTGCATGGATTCTGATGATATTTGGTAGATGAAAAGGCGTCGGGAAAACGAAGGTATGCTTTTGATATCTCGTTTTTCTCTCTCCTCGTTTTGCATCCAGGTCGGCACGAGGTTGTGGAGGTGCTGATCGAGGCCGGAGCTGATGTAGAGACAGTCGACTCACAGTACGGCAGTCCGCTGCACGTGGTCTGCAGTAGGAACTACCCGGAGTGTGTAGAGTTGCTGCTCAGGGCCGGTAAGTCAAGGTTAAGACTTAGGAAGGTTTTGTCGTCCGATGGTCCTGCTTCTGGTCTGGATGGTAAGGAGTTTGACCGACTCTTCGCAGTCGGGTTCATGTTCTCTGCAGTAGGAACAACCCAGTGAATGCAGAGTTGTTGCTCAGGGCCGGTAGGGCAAGGTTAAGTCATTCATCAGACTTTTTCGGTCCGATGGTAGATGGTCGTGCTCTTGAGGTGGAAGAGAGATCGATCGACATCCAGAAGCCGGTTACATGCGGTCTGCAGCAGGAACTATCCGGAGTGCGCAGAGTTGCTCCTCAGGGCCAGTAGGTCCAGGTTATGACACGTATCAGACTTTTGCGGTTTGATGGTAGATGGTCCTACTTCTGAGATGGAGGAGAGAGATCGATCGACGTCCAGAAGCCGGCTACATGTGGTATAGTCTTGAGTAGGAATCATCCAGAGTGTGCAGAGTTACTGCTCAGGGCTGGTAGGTCAAGTTTAAGATTTATCAAACTTTTGCGGTTTGATGGTAGATGGTCCTGCTTCTGAGCTGAAGAGATCGATCGACGTCCATACTCCGGTAACATGTGGTCTGGAGCAGGAGCTATCCGGAGTGGCAGAGTTGCTCCCTCAGGGCTAGCAGATCAAAGTAAAGACACGTATCAGATTTTTGTCGTCTGGTGGAAGATGGTCCTGCTAGGATAGACAAGAATTCATTTGATCGACTTCCAGCAGTCTGTTGCATGTGTTCTGCAGAAGGAACTATGTGTTTAGAGCTGGTGCTCAGAGCTCAATTAAGTCTTATCATCATCATCATATCGTGTCGTGTCGGTACTGAAACCGGTTCAAGTCGCCTTGGTTGGCTTCACTAGTACAGGTCTTAATCGGTGATATTTGGACCCAGTACGCATTCACGGAGAAAGTTTGCTAATGATGGCCACACTGACACTCAGCTGATTTCACCCGCCCAATTTCAGTAGGTTATCTCTAGTTCTACCTACTCCGCTCCTGGATTTTTTCGGGGCTGATAAGTAACAGTCATGATGTCCTCAGCACTTCATAGCATTTGTGGGCCAACGATTCTAGGCCATGAACTTGTATACACTATATAGAGAGAAAACGGTTTGATATGAGCGATCACCTCAACTTTTCATTTATGAAACGTCAAGAACAAAACAACCATACCTTTTGTCTAGGTGCTAACGTTGATGCCACCAAGAACTACGAGACTGCCCTGCACGTGGCGGCCAAGGCGGGCAGCCCTGAGGTGGTGCAGGTCCTGCTGGAGTACGGGGCAAACATCAACGCCAAGGACATCAGTAAACAGAGGCCACTCGACCTGACTGACCCCGGGTCGGAGGTCAGGAAAATCCTCACATACAGAGATGGTGAGTACGTGAATCTGAATCTGAAACGGTCAACTGGTAAACAAGTAACTGTCACTCCGGGCAACGGTGCCAGCTTGTCAATAAATACCATTGTGACCGTATTTTTCAATCTTCCTCTTTCGCTTTAGAACATACAATGAAAAATGCCACATTAGACCCGCATTGTACACATCTTGTGTAGAGTCAACAACTACCCTATATATAAATGGTAATGCTATAGACATACAAATATAGATAGATGGTAGTCAAAGTTCAAAGTACTCAACTAGTTATCGATGTGTCATCTCTTCATTTTCAATATTTGGACTTCATTTGTTACTGTTGCTTTCTCTTTGCACTGTTAAATCACCTTGGCCATCTCCAGACAACGCTTTAGCATACCAAGGACGTTATATATAATGTTATTCATACGTAACGTTTACAAATGTTCAAACTTTCCGTTTATTTTCCTCAGCTCACCCCAGCCACCTGATGCAGCTGTGCCGCCTGAGGATACGGCACCTGCTGGGCAGGGAGAGAGTCAAATTCGTGCAGCTGCTGAGGTTGCCTCCTCTCCTACAGGACTACGTGCTCTACAAGTTTTTCAAATAATCGTCTTTTGAAAAGTCTTCAAATTACACTCTAGGTAATGCCCCTGTCACACCGTTAGCTACATTTGGCCGTACATGTAGTATTTGCTGATCACTAAAAGGTTTAACGAAATTAAAGCTTGCCAAAGACGCAAGCGAATTCTTCACTCGATAATCTACCCCACTACATAGAACAGGACCTGCGAACATCGACCAATCTTAAGAATCGCGAATAATGTCATATACAGCTCTCGGATGCGTCAGATGATCCTGCTGTGTGACAGGGGCATTAAAAAACTTGTACAAGTTCTTAAGACAGTGTTCGAAAAGCTCTTGAAATGACCTCCTATGAGACTATGTCTTGTAATAGTTCTTGAGATGACCTCCTGCTGGACTAGGTCGTAGATATAAGTTCTCAAAAACAATCTTCAATGACATATTTACATACATCTTAGAATGACTCACTTCAATGACTTCAATGTCTCTTACAATTTCAAAAATATGACGATTATGTCCAGAATTACTGCAGCATTAACATTGTAATAATGTTTCCTATGATCACTTTTTTGTATGTAAATGATGATTATAGTAAGATACTAGTAGAGAACGAACGAGTAATGGCAGAATACAGGAACAGTTTGTATAGATATATGTACAATGTCTTTAGGTACTTATAAGTGAGCAACCGGCTGACTGGTTAATATTGTAAATACAGCTAAGTTAACTTAAAGTACAGGAGCGTGGTGCACGTATGTATGTGATATGTAAAATAATAGGGTGGAATGTGAGGGGCGTGGAATAAAAAGAAAATGTACGTGTAGATAGCAAGCAACAATGCAAGATACCATGAAAATTTCCTAAGAAAAGTCTCATGAGTGACGGTAGGTTCCAAGTTCAAAGCAGTGATCAAGGATGTTTTCATTTTCTGAAATACTGTACAGTTCAAAAATATGAATTCAAGTATTTGGAATTGTTTTGAAAATGAGTGCAATAAACCTCAGACAGTATATTTTCATCTACTGTAGTTATTTGATTGCCATTATGAATGATTCACTTCTCAATTAAGTACAACCTACAAATGTAATAGTAAGGATCTTGTACAATACAACATTTGTTGATAATGGACATTTTACCGAGAAGTCTTTTTTTCTTTTCACGGAATTTCACTTGCAATAAAATTCACAACATAATCGTTATAACAATTATTCATTGTCCATTTTATTTGAAATTCTTTTGAAACACTTTTCTCCGTAGGATTAAACAATACATTTTTGTACTTTTTATACAATACTGTATACTAAATTTACTTACATGTACTTTGACATTATGACTAACATTCTGAATAAATACAGCTCATAGGGCAATGCTTGGCTTCACATTCAAAACTGTCAATACAAAGTACGTTCTACATGAGAATCTCATACTACAGCTCAGTACACTCACTGTTCACAATACAGAACCTGGTACAAAAAAGTGCCAACTGAGAAAACGAATTGTGAAAGACCCTGGAGTGACTTTAAGAAAAACTATTGAAACAACATTTAGTTCTTCTTTATGGTACTTTCTTATCTGTAATAACTTTCAGTCAGAGATTCAATTTTTAACACAATCTGATTGTTGAAAGTGTCCTCAAAAGTCTAAGGTTGAGGTCTTTTTTTCAGGGCTTAATCATTCACACGTAGACTTATCAGCAATTTGCAATCAGCAATCTAAAATACTATGATTTACACAATACATTAGATTAGGTATAGGTACAAGACGAAGTCAGTTATATTTAGTTACAACATGCAGTTGAGTATGAATAAATAGCTTACCTTGTTCAGATTATGACACTATAACTAACAATGCTTAACTTTTGAACAATTTTATCATCATGTGAAATCACTGGAAGGGCAAAATAGCTGCTTCTTTTCACTCTTGGGTTCCTCTTTTAAAACAAAGAGTAGAATGTGGATTGGTACACTAAACTACTCCCTTCAGAAAGACACACTTTGGTTGTATTCATCAGCATGATGTTTGTTTTTATACACATCATGCTTTGTACTGAGTTTATGCTGTCGATCTGTGAATTAGGACAGAACTTTTCTCATAACATTTCAAATAAGCAGCATACAGGACTCCTAAGCACCTACATGTACCTGTACAACTGGTCAGGCTATTGTTACTGACAGCACATCTTTTGATAAATCAATGATATGTTTGTGTTACATTTATGTACAGTAGGTATGATGATTGTTTAGTTGTATGGACAAATATACTAACCTTTGTATTCAAAATGGTATCATGCCATCTGTTCCATCCATAAGTATAGGTAATGTAAATGTACATTTTGTATGGGTAAGTTAAAGGAGAATGCCATCTGCTTTTAGATTTCTAACTTGTCCTTCCCACTGTGAACATGGTGAAATTTATCTTGTGTTGTGTTGGAAATTCATTCATGAACCTAACTTGGATATGTGTAGGCTGAATATGTTTTGACCATAGAAAGAAACACACAATAAAAAAACAATATTTCATGCTAGACTGATTGCTGCTGAAGAGTGTATGACAACTGCAGCAGCAGAACACAGTGGACTACTACTAGAAAAATGACATACATGTATATGCGAAACTGTGTCACTGTGCGACGGGCGGAGCCAGGCGTGAGATGATGCCAATGGCCTTGGCACACATGTTGCGGATGAACAGAATATGGTGGATCTAGAATATGGTGATTACTTGTGTTGGATAATTGTGTGGATTGAATTTGTTTTGACAATAGAAAAGAACACACAATGTTTCATGCTAGAATAATGACATACATTTCAAACTGTGTCACTGTGCGACGGGCGGAGCCAGGCGTGAGATGATGCCAATGGCCTTGATGCACATGTTGCGGATGAATGGAATAAGGTGGATCTAGAATATGGTGATTCCTTGTGTTTAACATGTTTAGATTGAATTTGTTTTGACAATAGAAACTAACACACAATAATGTTCATGCTAGAAAAATGACAAATACGTGAAACTGTGTCACTGAGCAACGGGAGGAGCCAGGCGTGAGATGATGCCGATGGCCTTGTTGCACATGTTGCGGATGAACAGAATAAGGTGGATCTAGAATATGGTGATTACTTGTGTTTAGGTTGAATTTGTTTTGACAATAGAGACCAACACACAATAATGTTCATGCTACAAAAAATGACAAATATGCGAAACTATGTCACTGTGCGACGGGCGGAGCCAGGCGTGAGATGATGCCGATGGCCTTGGTGCACATGTTGCGGATGAAGACGGGACAGCTGGGGCGGGAACACATCTGCTCCATCATCACACGCAGCTCGTAGAACAGCTGTCTGCAAAGCGACCAACAGGGAAAGTAAAAAGTTAAGATTTGAAAGTAGTAATCTAACTTGAAATTAAAGATTGTGTCTTCTAAAGCAAATGCACGAGTGAAAACAAGTTTAGTTAAGAACAATAAAACAATATGTCTAACTTTGTACCATGTACTATGGGCTACCTTTACCAGTACATTTTTAGTCATGTTCAAGTTTTCCTCCTTGCCCTCTGCTTTTATGGGGATGGCCAATTGCAATAATTTCACCTTAAATTGTCAGTGAATGAAGTAACTAAATTTGTGTAGCCTTTAAGTTTAAGAATATTTACCTTGAGTAGGGGTTTCTCCTGGAGGCGTACCGCATGGTCAGGAAACGGTAGTAGATAAACGGCACCAGCAAACTCATGCGTCCTCTGGGAAGGGAAAGACAAACATTTAGTGACCATAGCCTAGTATCTAGGCTGATGACAATTAGGAATCCAAGAACAAGCAATATTTCCTAATTCAATCTATACATCTGGACAGCTGTTTTATGTACATTAGCAGACATTTAACTGTTCAACTCAGATGAGTACCTAGTTTTCATTACAGACACATTCTTGGATGGGATGTAAAGCCTCAAGCACTTTAAGAATCCTGCCACACTTTTGCAAAGCGTAAGGGTCCACCGCTGTGTGAGTTGATCAAATCTTACAGTTAGGGATTACGGATTGTTCCTCCTAAAGGCGTTTTACAGGCTATACTGTACAAAATAAACAAAGAAATAAGTTATGCCAAATAATAGTTACGCAACTCAATACAACTCAATATGATGTTGGAAAATCATATCCAGCTGCGTGAGTAGCTATTATTTGGCATATCTTAAAACCTGGATGTCTAACATTTATCAACAAAACAAACAAGTGTCCTAACCACCAGAACAACTCACCCAAACACCATGAAGACCACTGCCGGCATCAGGAAGATCTCTGTACAGGCAATCAGGCGCAGGATGTCCTGCTGTCTGGCCACCAGCTTGTCGAGTAACGAACGTAGAAACTGTCCCGCATTCGGGCCCTGGATCTGTTCATGCAAGAACAAGCACCTTATATTACAGGCACATGCTAGTGAGAACAAAACGCTAAAATCAAAGCAAAGTCTTTGGATCTCAGGTTTATAGCAAACATGACCAACCCATGTTTGTCTAAGGTTCTGTCTATCTACCATCTTACTGTCTAGTATCAATTTTCAGTTTTGTTTAATTACCTAATGGACATAAGACTATGTACAGTCACTGATGAAAGCAGATGCAAATGCTATCTTAAGCATCTGACAATTCTCAAAGCTTATCCAGTTGGTTCAGTAATTTTTGCATTGAGGATCCTGAATGTCTCAACTTCATCAACATACTTGCCAGAGTTGAACTTGCATATTGTTGCCCTTGGAATCAGAGAAACATTTGCCTCACTAAATCATGCTTCTAGTTAGCAGGGCTCCACTGATGCATTAAGGGGCTTCATTTGGACCAGGACAGCAAGAGTTTGCGTTACACAAACTAAGACAACAGTACTCACATTAAGTAATGTCTTGGTGAAGGCTGTGGCATGGAGCAGGGCAAACAGGAATACAGGCATGAGAATCACTGGGACACAAGGGTTAAGGATTAAAATGTACATTTTGGCATAATTGCTACATGACATATTTCAATACAAGCAATTGGTTGATTAAACAGAGATGCCCAATCTTTCAAAACTCCTTGCAATCAGGGAAAATGATATCTTACAATAGAATTTGACATCACAGAATAATTATGACATCAGAGATTACTGAACAGATTGTGCAAGACTACAATGTACTTCTTCCTGGTGGGGGGTGTTGCAGATGGACATTAAGATGGGCACTATCACCACTAGTGGACTCAAAAATGTTTTGGACATGCTTGCAATTGGGGAAGAAGGCAGCATATATGCCAGAGAAAGATTACTCTACTAATATCACCAGAAAAAGAATGAGAAAAATTTGACAGTCTAAAAGCTACAAGGGTTGGATGAGTGCTTTGTGGCACTTTGCAAAGGATACTCGTAAAGGGGAATGAGTTGACGAAGATGAGAGCGAAGAAGAGGTAGTGTGCGCTGTCCTCCAGGACCAGCTGCGCGAAGAACTCCCTGGTGAGCTGTGGGCGGGGCAGTCTCTGGTGCAGCCGCAGGACACTGGTGATGGCGCTACTGATCAGGGCGCGCTGGTAGCAGCCGTACGCAACATGCATACTGTGGGAGGAAAAAAAACGAACTTGTCAATGATGGACCAACAGTTGATAACGATTACACAGCAGGACAACCTCTGGTGCAGCCGCAGGACACTGGTGATGGCGCTACTGATCAGGGCGCGCTGGTAGCAGCCGTATGCAACATGCATACTGTGGGAGGAAAAAAAACGAACTTGTCAATGATGGACCAACAGTTGATAACGGTTACACAGCAGGATGACCTCTGGTGCAGCTGCAGGACACTGGTGATGGCGCTACTGATCAGGGCGCGCTGGTAGCAGCCGTATGCAACATGCATACTGTAGGGGGAAAAACAACAGTTTAACAAGGATGGACCAACAGTTGATAACGATTACACAGCAGGATGACCTCTGGTGCAGCCGTAGGACACTGGTGATGGCGCTACTGATCAAGGCAAGCTGGTAGCAGCCGTACGCAACATGCATAATGTGGGGGGGACAAAACAAGAGTTTAACAAAGATGGACCAACAGTTGATAACAGTTACATAGCAGGATGGTCTTTGGTGCAGCCACAGAACACTGGTGATGGTGCTACTGATCAGGGCGCGCTGGTAGCAGCCGTATGCAACATGCATACTGTGGGAGGAAATACAAGAGTTCAACAAGGATGTAACCATGGTTGATAATGGTTACACAGCAGGGTGATCTCTGGTGCAGCCGTAGGAGTGGTGATGGCGCTACTGATCAGGGCGCGCTTGTAGCAGCCGTACGCAACATGCATACTGTGGGGGGAAAAACAAGAGTTTTACTTTAACAATGATGTTACAACGGAGCAGGGTGCTTTCTGGCACAGCTGCTAAAATCCTGTGAAGGCAGCTATAGGCCTACAAGTAAGTAAACTGCAGAAGGAAAAGATACAATTAGAGATAAAACAATAACAATTTAAGGCTCCACAAACCATAATATCATGATTACCCATTGAGTGAGTCATCCCTTCTAGTTGAACACTGTGAGTAAGCCACAAAAGAACACCCTCTAGTAATCATCCTTCTTAAACAAGTTGCCATTAAAAAATTCATTTGCTTAAGTATGGTTAGCCCTCGCCTGACAAGGAATAACTGACAATAAACCAGATAGAGTGAGTCAGTTATCCTGAACACATACAAATGTAGATACTCACCCTAACAACGGTATGGCATACAGGAGGGAGCAACCCACGGTGAAGACTCGACTCAACCACAGACCAGCATCCACCTTATGGGACATCATGTAGCTCTGGAACAAACATAATAGAATTCTGTCTCTTGGAATGATTTCCTCTGCTTGAGCTACATCCGATGAGCTTCTGCATTATAGGACATGTAAATCTATAGCCATCTAAAGACTACCCTTATTTGTACACTTAAAATCAATAATATTACATATGTATGCCATCATGACTGTACAAAGAAATGAAGATATGGGGCCTGGCCTCTATCAAAAGTCTAAAGGCTGTCAGACAATCAGAGAATTTGTGCTACGAGAAGAAAACATTTTGCTGATTGTCTGACAGCTGTTTAGAGCACTCTCCAAGCAAACGTTAGGCTCTGGCTGTTTTTTATGTGTTTTTGTTTGTTTGTTTGTTTTATTGGGCTTTCTTTTTTGTACCGGGTTTTTTATGTTTCAAGATTGGGTCCACGACTGGCTATACCACCCACATCCTGGATGACCGTGGTTTGGCCATGAGAACACTGTACAAATAAAAAGCCAGATAAAAACAACAACAACAACAAAAAATGTCAAAAACTGCCAGAGCTCAAGCTCTGCTTGGAGAATAGCTTAGAGGCCAAGCGCCCAGAAGTAGAAACCTTAGCTCGGTTTAGCAGAACCTGGACCCAAGGTATACTTACAGAGGCCATGAAGGAGCTTGAGGCTCTGCCTGGGAGAATGAAGTACGTAAAAAATCGAGGCAGAAGGAAAGAGGAGTGTTCTGGGTGGTTTGGAATTCGCGGTAGCACCATCCCGTGAACTAATTTACAGTACTATGCTGTAGTCGCAAACTGTACCATGAATATTCACGGTTTAGTGGCCACCCCTAAAACCGTGAATAAAAAACCACCGTGAAAGTTTCTGCATTAACACTAATAACAGTAACATGTACATACCACCACCCCTTGTTGTGGCTGTGAGGAGGCAGTCCCAGCATCTCCTGCTCCAGTAGAACCGCTACCAGTGGTACTGTCAGCCATTCTGTATCTGATCTGGAGTTCAAACAAACATGTGGATCAGTTCAGTCATGCACATAAAATGGTCAGCCATTCTGTATTGGATCTGCAGTTAATACAAAGTTTAACATATATTATGGTTCAGTGATGCACATAAATGGTCTACTGCAGTCAGTGGTTGAACCAAAAACTGTTAATGAGATCAAATCCATGTTATTGTAACAGTGGGGTTCAAGTACCACCAAACGACTATGTCAAACATCTGTCAGCCTTTTGTAGCGTAGTGGTTTGCGTTGCTGTTTGGGTTGTGATCTGGCGGCCGGGTTCGAATCCCGGGAGTCAGTCTTTCTGTTTCTACTCCTTTCTTACATTATCATTAGATACAAAATCATTGGGAAAACAAAGTACATGTATAGCAGATGAAGGTTGAGTCAAGACTAGGATACTGTAGGCAGTGAATCCTTCCCAAAGATGGCATCTGTGTATGAAGTGGGATGAAATAACTGAAGGCCTTCATCACTTCTTCTTGTTCAGTTACTGGATAACACCCCTAATTTGTGTTGGGGCAAACCATCCAGGACATGTTCGCACATGTTCGCACACGACGGGTTATACCGCCCCTTACGGGGTGACACACCCATCCGGGTGAATGATGTAAATCACCATGTGGCTGATATGAGACAGAGGTTTGCCAGGCCTCCATCTGGGTGATTTGAAGTGAATCACCAACTCCCAACAGCTAGAAGGATTTGCACCAACGCACACTGCACCATCGCACATGTGGGGGTTCTTGAACGTGCATGGGGTATGGCTCTCCCCATACACGGGACCTCCATTTAACGTCCTATCCGAGGGACGACTCATTTTTCACTTGAGTAAAGTGAGGAAAGTTGTGTAAAGTGCCTTTCCCAAGGGCACAAGACCGGCAACACGGCAGGCGGATTAGAACCGGCGACCTCTCGGTCGCGGGCCGAATACACTACCACTGTGCTACGCGGCCCCACTTAAACGTAGCAAGTATCAAGTTGTATGCAAAGTTCAGTTGTATATTTTTGATCCTGAAAGTCCACGTGACTTTTCCAACTATCTGTGGACTAAACAAACCTTTATTTGCTGATGCTACTAGTAAATGTATTTCATTAGTTTCTCCAAGGAGGTACATCTGCATATTTACCATGCTATCGAACAAAGCAAGAGCGCTTGCAGGGGTCTTTTGAAAAATATTCTTAAGTTTCTCTAAATCTAATAGAGGCCTTTTTATTATACATGGCAAGAAATTGGACATTGTGAAACATGGGGCATTTCCAAACCTAACAGAAGACCTAACGTAGAATGATATTGCACCCAAGGGAATTCACCGATTTTTGCAACACAATCCACCTTACATGCCAATCAGGTACTTGAATTTCATGTTGTCTGGGCTGGGACAGTATACACATTTTCCATCAACCCTTCGTCCAAAACCCTCCACAGCCTAACAAGGGACACACGCCATCCTGACACAAGAGGGACACCGAGTCTCAAGCAAACCTTACATAACGGCATTAGCATGGGTGGTCCTTCTTAACAAGACACAAGACACACGCAACCAAGTTTTTTCCACCTTACGTTACGATTTTTTCGTCAACCCTTACGTTACGGAAGCCTGGCCGCTATCTCGAGCTGCGATTTTTTTGTCAACCCTTACGTTACGGAAGCCTGTCCGCTATATCTAGCTGCGATGTTTTCGTCAACCCTTACGTTACGGAAGCCTGTCCGCTATATCTAGCTGCGATTTTTTTGTCAACCCTTACGTTACGGAAGCCTGTCCGCTATATCTAGCTGCGATGTTTTCGTCAACCCTTACGTTACGGAAGCCTGGCCGCTATCTCGAGCTGCGATGTTTTCGTCAACCCTTACGTTACGGAAGCCTGGCCGCTATCTCGAGCTGCGATTTTTTATTCAACCCTTACGTTACGGAAACCTGTCCGCTATCTCGAGCTGCGATTTTTTTAGTCAACCCTTACGTTACGGAAGCCTGTCCGCTATCTCGAGCTGCGATTTTTTAGTCCACCCTTACGTTACGGAAGCCTGTCCGCTATATCTAGCTGCGATTTTTTATTCAACCCTTACGTTACGGAAGCCAGTTCAAGCCAGTTGCGTGTCCGCTATCTCGAGCTGCGATCTTTTCGTCAAACGTTACGGAAGTGGTCCTGTGTGGCCCGTTGACGGAACTGTCGGAAGTGGTCAATTATACGCAAAATCCAAACACTCAGGGCTCCAACGAATATCGAAACAGTCTATATAAAGACACGAAAATATGAAAAAATGGAGCGTTTAATACCAGTCCTATAATCTTTTAAGGAGACACAGCCCGGTGTGATTCTTTTAGTTCATGTTTACCAGAATCGTTGGAGAATGCCCCACTGAGCATCATGCACGCCTGGCTTGGCACGTGTTGAGCAAATGTGCTTCCAAGTGTAAACTCGAAGGTCATACTACACATTTTACCAGAGAAACATTTTTTCGAAATGTTTTAGATTATGCTATATGTAATATTTTTACGAGAACTTTGCTCAAGTTAACAGAAGCTCGGTGACAGCTTGTGTACTGATGACTGCTAAATTCTCCCAACAGCCGGATTTTTCCAGCTGTGGGCTCGCCGGCCTCACGTTTATACCCCTTCACAGCGTTCTTTAGAGGAAAATTGGACATGTAAGCTCCCAAAGTTCTGCACAACATTTTGAATGTCGGAATATTGGTTCTCCTTCTCATGGCCAAAAATCACTACCTAACAAATGAAGTCGATTTTGGTGGTCATTTTCAAAATCGTCAACCTCACACACGAAACAGCACCAAACTGGGTGCAACGCAGACGTGATAACGCCAGAGGGGACGTCACTTTATACAGCTTGGAACGCCGTGGTAGCCACACAGGACCACTTCCGTAACGTTTGACGAAAAGATCGCAGCTCGAGATAGCGGACACGCAACTGGCTTGAACTGGCTTCCGTAACGTAAGGGTTGACAAAAAAATCGCAGCTCGAGATAGCGGACAGGCTTCCGTAACGTAAGGGTTGACTAAAAAAATCGCAGCTCGAGATAGCGGACAGGCTTCCGTAACGTAAGGGTTGACTAAAACATCGCAGCTCGAGATAGCGGACAGGCTTCCGTAACGTAAGGGTTGACTAAAAAATCGCAGCTCGAGATAGCGGACAGGCTTCCGTAACGTAAGGGTTGACTAAAAAATCGCAGCTCGAGATAGCGGACAGGCTTCCGTAACGTAAGGGTTGACTAAAAAAATCGCAGCTCGAGATAGCGGACAGGCTTCCGTAACGTAAGGGTTGACTAAAACATCGCAGCTCGAGATAGCGGACAGGCTTCCGTAACGTAAGGGTTGACTAAAAAATCGCAGCTCGAGATAGCGGACAGGCTTCCGTAACGTAAGGGTTGACTAAAAAATCGCAGCTCGAGATAGCGGACAGGCTTCCGTAACGTAAGGGTTGACTAAAAAAATCGCAGCTCGAGATAGCGGACAGGCTTCCGTAACGTAAGGGTTGACGAAAACATCGCAGCTCGAGATAGCGGGCAGGCTTCCGTAACGTAAGGGTTGACGAAAACATCGCAGCTCGAGATAGCGGACCACAGCAGGACCTGGACTTAATTGACCACTTCCGTAATGTAAGGTTTGACGAAAACATCGCAGCTCGATATAGCGGGCAAGCAACGGGCCATGAACGACACCGGGCAACCTGTTAGTCCTCTGTACTGAAATTCCCAAGGGAGACATGAATGAACCCCTGGTGTACATTTTACTCGTAGCCACTGAAGGCAGACTGTTATGAAAACGCAATGATGTATTTAAATCGATAACCCGTTGGTTTGTAAGCTTATTTGTAAGTTTTTGAAATGCCCCATGTTTCAGAATGTCCAATATTTTGCCACTTCTGCTTTTTATTGCTTCATTAATTAGACATTTTATAAATTACCAGACATTCTACACTCTTGGTGTGGAAGGTATATGAACACCAGCAGAATAACCTGAATTCCTAGACAGCTTATTCAAACCATTGATTATCACTGTTATAATTGCATGTGGGATAACCAAACAAATGCATATTATGTCCTTGTTATTACCAATATATAATGTTCTTACATATTGGTATTACAAACAAGTGATTGCAAGTCCAGAGAAGCATAGGCCTTTCTCAAATTCTTATGATTACAAACAAAGACAATAGCTAATCTTACAACACGTTAAATTGGTTATCGCGCAGCTGCGAGTGATTTGATGTACTGCGGGCTATATAATCAGGGATGGAGATTATGATGATGATGATTTAAAAAAGATGTTGAGTCACGAATTGCTTCTACTCAGCAGCAAGAAAATATTCTGCATGAGAATAAAAACGCTTGTTTTCAGATCTTAGTCTCTCTTTCCGACATCTCTAAGTCATCAGTTCACCCTACATAATATCTCTACCCTACAAAACGGATTACTTACAGTAGAATTCGGCAAATATTTGGGAATATTCGAGAAAAATTGGCCGGCTCCGAATATTTACAGCATGCTAATGACGTCACGGGTCAGAGGTGGGAGTTCAGAGGCCGGGGTCTAAAGGTCATCTCGCCGGTACATGTGGTCTGGTGTGGAGCTGGGAAGTTTGGATAATTTTTGACAGGTAAGGGACAGAGTTCAAGGCCAAATACCCATGATTACAAAGTTTGTATTTCCTGTTATCCGCCCAATGCTTTGGGTACCAACCACAGTACCGGGATTCGAACTCGCGTCCTTGTGGTCCAGACAGCTCAGCGAACGTGTCCTCCAAGCAGATCACGAGCATGAGCAGGGGAGATCGTAAAAAATGCCATTCTCAAACTTGACCCGCCCGTTTTCCTGGCTCACCAAAACGGGGCAAGTTAGGAATGTCTCGATCTTGCTTGGACGCTGTGACGGAAGGTCAGACTAGCTAGACGTACCGACGCTATTTCAGCACAACTGCATACTTGCAGACCTGGCCCCTCCCCCTTTGCTCTAATGTTACCTTTATACCTTTATAAATGCATTTGATATGATTTGCTGACTGGTTAAAAACATAGGGACGCAAACTAATCTTATATCAGATTTTATTTATCAATCAATCAATCAAGCAGTCCATCACTAATCTTCTTGCACATTTTATATTTTTATTATTATTATTAATATTATTATGATTGTTATTATTTTATTCAGTAAGGCAAGAAAAGAATTAGAACCTCCTTCACTTGAGTCAAGCAATCAATTTGTTTTTGAGACCATACACTGATCCTTTCTTGGTGATGTTTGCTGCATAGAAGATGGCTTCACCTTGGTCCAACCCCCGTATGCAGTACTCCTGTATAAGGAGGTACCGAGGTCCAGTCAAACTGGTGGTACTGGACTGGGCAGGGACTGTCATCGACTACGGGGTGTGCGCGCCTGCACTGACCTTCTCCGAGATCTTCAAGAACGAAGGTGTCCCCATCTCCAACGAGGAGGCAAGGGGACCCATGGGAGCGCACAAAAGGGTGAGATTAACCTAAAAAGTATTATGACTCCAAGGAAGCATTGTGTGGCAAGATTGTCATTGTGATTGACCATGAATGAATAAATGAATGGATGGACGGACGGACGGATGGACAAACGAACGAATGACTCAACAATCTCAAAAGGTGTTGTTGTTGAATCTATAGGTTTGAATCCCGAGCAGGTGCAGCAATGGTGTGCCCTTTGGAAATTGACTTAACACCTATTTTATCCCTTACTAGTACCTGACATGGAATGTGAGTTCCTAGCTTCTGTTAAGCATTAGGGACGTCCTCTTTGATAGGATGTAAAGGTTGAGGTCCCATGTCTGAGGTGAGCTACACATTGCACACTTGTCTAGAAGTAAGAGTCCTACCAGAGTGTAAATGGATCAAACTTCAGAGCCGTTTCTGGTAAGTAATATCAAAAGACTTGAGCAGATTCTAATGCATAATGCAATTCTATCCTTGTCCAAATGTAATCTCATGAAATGGTACATACTCGTACAATGGATCATTCTGATGCCTGTTAAACCCTCTCTTATCTACAGGTTCACATCCAGCGTGTTCTTGAGAACGAGAGCGTGAGGGGGCGGTGGATCCAGAAGCACGGGGGACCCCCCACGGAGGAGGACGTGGATCGCATGTACGCCAACTTTGTACCGATGCAGCTGTCCGTCATGAAGAACTACTCCACCATGATACCAGGTCAGGCAGAGTTAGGAGTAAAGACTAAAATGTGATGACAACTGTTACTGACAAATGGGGCTGTTCAGATTTTTTTACTTTGTGAAAATGTTATAAGCCATCTCCCATGCTGATGCCTGCTTCACCCTTTGGTTATCTATCACCTGTCCATCATGAAGAACTTCTCCACCATGATACCAGGTCTAGAAGTAAAATGTGAAGACAACTTGAATATGTTAGTTCAGACTTGTTTGAACCACCGGCCAAGTGGAGGAAAGGCTAGTACATGTATAAAGTGAGCCATATGGCCAAAGGTAGTCAGCCAGATGAGGTCCTTTGCTGGAGGAGAGCTGTATATATCTTGAGCACATAAAACACCCCACCACACTTATCAAAAAGAGCAGGTGTCCATCTTGGTGTGAATGGGTAAAAATTTACAGTCCGGTCAAAGGCAGCTGGTACAAAGTGTACATCATACATGGACAAAAAGTGCTACAAATGTATGTCTGAAGCCACCAGCAAGCCTGATGTGGAGATCACTCTTAAATCTATGTCTGCCAAGCAAAGCTAAGGTTTCTAAAGGCAGTTTACCAGTTAGGCAAAATAAAAAATAAACAAAACATTAAGCATCTAAACCTGTGTCCCCTCCCAGGTGCTGTGGAGACAGTGAACCAGCTCAGAGAGAAGGGGATGAAGATCGGGTCCACGACCGGCTACACCACGCCCATCCTGGACGACCTGAAGCCAGTCGCTGCGCAGCAGGGCTACGAACCAGACTTCTACGCCGCGGCCGACATGGTCCCGCAGGCGCGCCCGTGTCCTTATATGGTGTGGCTGAACGCCATCAAGCTAGATGTACATCCGATAGAAGCTGTTGTGAAGGTATGCTAGTTTTCTATGTTAATGATGGCAACTTTGCCCCCCTGACATACATGTACATTGTAGTTTTCTATGTTAATAATGGCAGACTGTATTTGCCATCTTGACATAGGTTCTAAGCACACACACAAATACAAATACACACTCACACAAATACACACGCACAAATACACACTCACACACAAATACACACGCACAAATACACACTCACACACACTTACGTACATACAAATACACACACATATGTAAATACACATTCACACACATACAAATACACACTCACACACATACCAATACACACTCACACATACAAATACACACTTGAATACTCACACATACATCACACACACACATTCAAACACACACACACACACACACTAACACAAATGCACACTTAAACACTCACACACATCACACACACACATCACACACACATTCAAACACACACACAAATGTACATAGGTGCACACACACAAAAAGTCAAACACATACACACACAAACACACACACTTTTCCCCCTTGACACACATGTACACACCACTTTTAATCACACAAGATGAAAACAGTACTCCAGTCCCTTGGGTTATTGATTCAATATATTCAGGAGTAAGAAATGGGGCAGACAAAACAGTACTCTACTCTGTTAGGGTAGAGTAAAAATTCTGATTAGGTTAATGAATGTGTTCTGAAGATATGAAACAATGTAAATGTCTATCCCAGGTAGATGACACGGTGGATGGAGTGAAGGAGGGAACATCAGCAGGATGCTGGGCTGTGGGCGTGGCAAAAACGGTAGGTTTGACTTCCTACCTATTCTATGTGTATGGTAAATTCAGTTCCTTTTATGGTGCTTTCATTTCACAGCAGGGGGAATCAAAGGGGGTTGTTGCAGTGTTTTTACCCTTAAGCTGCTGCTTCCCAATTTATCCCAAATGTGGATACATGCCAAGTGTGCCGCAACTAGCTATATCTGCGATAGCGTATTCCCTGGAAGAAAATGAAACTCTCAAAAATTAGGGATGTCGGTCTTCATCACAGGTTTCAGCAGTAAAACTCTGGCATTGAGGGCATGTACTAGGCTCGAGACTCTACCAGCTTAAGGGTTAAATTTGTAGCTGAAACAATTCTGTAGCACAGTAGTCAAACAAGGGTGTCATGAATGTGCATTAGAGTGGTAACCACAAAAACTGTGAAAATAAAACCATCATGTTAGTTTCACGATTTACAGTATTTCATCTAACCATGACCATAGATCATACCATCCCAACCATCTTTCTTCGTCATAGAAGATGATAATACATTGCACATAGTATGTCTACAATGAAGCAAATTTGGCATTCAAAAGTCACATTGCTTTTCCCACCACGCATGAAAATTAACCTTTCACCCTTGCCCCTGGTTGCTAGGGAAACTACGTGGGAGCCACGGAGGAGGAGGTGGCGGCCATGAGCCAGAGCGAGCTGGACAGGAAGCTGCAGCGAGCCTACGACACTCTGATCGACTCCGGCGCTCACTACGTCATCGACAGTATCGTGGACCTGCCGGATGTTATAGCGGACATCAACCGGCGGCTGGCAGCCGGGGAGAGGCCTTGATTTTAGAACATTTATTGTCCAATCACTTCCGAAAATGATTTCATCAGGTTGGTAGAATAGAGGATTTAGGAGAATTCTTGTACCCAACCAGGATGTACATGTACTTTCTGTGCTTACATGTACATTTTGGTGTCTACATGTATCTGACACCTTCCTCAGAGCTTCTGACGTCCGTCACAGCAGACATCAACCGACGGCTGGCAGCCGGGGAGAGGCCTTGATTTTTTAGAAAATTTATTGTCCAATCACTTCCAAAAACAATTTCATCAGGTCGGTAGAATATAGGATATACTGTAAATGCATTTAAGTTTGCGGGGTTTTAATTTCGCTGTAACGGGAAAAAGGACTTTTCGCGGTGGTTTAAGTTCGCAGTAGTACCAGGAACTGTAGTCTCTTACTGCCATGGAAAAACATTAAACCACCGCGAAAGTTTCTGCATTTACAGTAGGAGAATTCTTGTACACAATCAGGATGTACTTACTCACAGTGCTTACATTTCTGTGTCTAATAGACACCTTTCTCAGAGCTTCTGACTTCTCACTGCTATATGTAAGCACAGTAAGTACATCCTGGTTGTGTACAAGAATTCTCCCATATCCTATTGTCCAATCGATTTATCAGTCATTGACAAAATGTATTCATAACATTTTAATTATTTCCCTGGAGGTGGAGCCTCTTCAGCTAATCTATCAATAGTGTGCCAACAACACACGGATTTGGTGAGCCAATGTCCACATGTACGTGTCAACATTTGCCACTAAGAACCGTCAAATTTAATTGTGATTATTACAATATCATCACAACACTGTTATGATAACAGTCATAGCATTATAGTATACCAAGGTTATATGACATGTATATAACGTCATTGAGTATAGAAGACAATTTTGGAATATGACAACAGTAACAAAGTAAAAATAGTCTTGCATGGATGATAATCTTTTTGGGATAAAGCAGTTTTTGTGTCTGGTGGTTTAATGACATTGATCCTGCCAGGCCCGCTCCAAGCCAATCAGATACACAGTAACCATTAATTTTGCTCTAACTAGTCTAAGATGAAATGCATATCAGCATTTGGGCTTGTAAATGCTTTATATAATGTATGCTAGAATGAATTAAAATGTGTTCAAAATAAAGAAGTTGGTGAGAAGTCTTCTTTTCCCTGACAGTGTGAGAGGTGTCCAATCTATGTAATGTTTTGTTTTGAAATTCTCATCGACCAGCGTTTCTCTGTAGTGTAGTATGATTACAACAGAAAGCAGCTTGATATGACTGATGCACGTCCATGCAACCTGCAACGGCTGGATTAGTCGTGCAGTGGTAATAGTCTACATATTCCAACTTGAGACATGCTGACACAACCATGATAAACAGTAGATTCCACTCACCAGTATTTTTTCTTCTTTTTCATTGCATTTTAAATGAAGTACAGTACAATAACAGTAATAGATACACAAAGGAAAAACATATGGTATTGAAAATCTAAAGACGCCAGTATTATATTTTAGTTTTACTTCAATATTTTCAACAGCACAAATTGCCACATGTATACAACAATTCTAATATACACCAAGGACTTTATATGACATTATATAACGTCCTTGTATACACTGATATCACAAAATATATTTAATAGTCAGCGACAGATGAGAGCTATTTTGACCTTAAGACTAACATCAATACAATTTTTGAAACATCTTAATTTGCTTCATATTTTGTGGATCCAGGTATTTTGTTCCTTCAGTTGTAGGTTCGATACCTGACCACTACTATAGTCTCTACTTTAAGGCTCTCAAAATCACTGCACTACGTACTGTAGTGCGTCCAACTGCACTCTGCACAAAAATGCATTTTCCAAGAAAAATATCCAATTGAAATTCTGTCCAGGCTCAAACGAAAGATAAGCCAACCTCAGAATTTCAGCATGATTTTTTTTCAACACACATTGAGTGAACATTGTTTTCTAAATTTGGGAAGAAATAATATTAGCTTACCAGGGCTAGCTGGGTGGTGTGGTTGTGCCTCATGTTTGTCAGTCCCACAGCAAATTGGTAGAAATTCTTAATGTCGGTATTAAACATGACTATTCATGACACATTCACACAGACCAATAACGGTGAGCCACATCGGCTACGCTGGCAGTTTCCTGTTCATTTCGGGGTTTCCATGGTTCCTAAGGCCACAACAATTTCATTTGAACGTTCTCGGATTTTTAAAAAGGTATGCTTAACTGGAAAACAAATAATGAAAACACACCTTGACAATTGTCCTTAAATCAAGGAAAATAAACTGATCTCATCTCAATTGTACATTATTTTCCAGTTTAGACTTCAGTAACTATGATGAATATTTGGTGTTAAGAAAGCTAAGTAAAATTTAAGTTTCAAGAAAATATAGCTGTGGCCTAACATACACATGTATAAACTCACATCCAACATACTTATTCAGGAAAGTTTATTTTTCTAAAGAAAAGACATACAATGAATTTTCTGTGTTTTCTGAAAAAGGGGGAATAAACAAAAGAATGGCTTTCATATTTCAGAGAAGTAACAACTATTTATACAATATTTCTCTTGAAGATTAGCAAAACAAAATATTTTCATCGTATTACATAATACAGTGCAATGAAATAATTCTCATTGAGTGAGTGAGTGAGAAATAATTCTAGTGTAATCTATACTATCAACCTGACATACATGTACAATATGTAAGGCTTCCAAATGGTATGCTAGGCAAATTTATACTTATTTCTTACATTATAGCTTTCTTTAGGGTCTTCTTGTAGAATTATCTGCAAAAGACCATTTTCACCTAACCAGGACTGTCTCCAGCTTTCAAGTTTTGGCTGCTTGCTCATTGTTTAGGGATAAGCTCCCCTTTTGCTATGCAAGCCATCAGAGATACTTTTATGCAACTTTTTGGAAGCAAATTTGTTAATTTTACTTGTCCAATTTGTCATTTTAAGCTTCCAAACATGTTTTCGTCAATTTTATGTAGTGAACTTAATTTCTATTGGGCAGACAGAGTGAAACTTTTGTCCATCACAACAAGAAAATTTACTGGGACATGAAATAGGCGCTGGAGGCAGCCCTACATTTAAATTCTCTCTCCGTGAAATTTGACAAAACAAAGAGGCACCGAAAAGGCACGTGGTCCTTGCTGAGAAGACAATGCTCAAATTCTTACCCTACATGTATGGAAATGATAATTAATATTTCATCTTTTCTACTAACATCTTAAGGAATGATTGTAGCTGGCCTTCAACAACTTTGGTCCCAATACACAGGTCTTTCCTGTTATCTGACATTACAACATCATGACTCAAAATCTTTTATACACATACATACATACATACATGTACCAGCACTGGTGCTGGTTACTTTGAAAACCTTGCTTGGACTCCAGTCTTGTTAACTTTTGTTCATTACCTTTGGGATAGCAATAGGATAGATAATAAGACTAACAAGACTGGATTACAGGCTATTGACAAATCTTCAACAAACAAATTCTACCTGCACCAATCAGATTTGCCTTATATACTAAGTAATACATGTAGGTGGTTACAGCAAACATTGAGTTGTGCAGGTTATAATTAGGTGCAGGCAGATATCAGAAATTCTTTCACAACTCAAATCTTACCTGAACTAACCTGCATACGTAGACAGTAATTCGAGCCCTGAACAATAATGCACATAAGTGTGGAAAGACATATAACTCACAAACGAGCTCGCTGTTAGCATTACAAGTTCAAAACATGGTCAGAGCTATACTACCTCTTAGCACATTTATCCCCACTTGTCTAGGGCACTCATTGTGATACACTACACACTGGACTCAAAATATGTTTTTCTGATCAATAATACTACAATAAAAGTTGTAAGAAAGTTAACTAAGTCTTGTTTTTTGAAAAAAAAAAAAATGAAAAAAAAAAAACTTTTACAAATACACAAGGCATCGTTCCAGCCCTACTACAACACGTGCTGTAGTATATAGTCTATAGATAACTTGATTGTTATCCACAATGCACGCATCAAGCATTGAATTTCTTAAACCCTGCAACATCGCCAGTCATATATTTTTACCCACAATCAACAAAAGTTCCTCCTTACGAGAGGTGGGTATTTCAAGCCATGCAATAGTTGGTCTTTCTCCATACAGAACTACAATGTACATGGTATAATGTCCTCATTCCACAAATACAGATCGTCTTTCCTTCCATCTACTGTGTATCAGACTAATGACAGGGAATGTATGGCAGTATTGCAAAATAACATTTGTAAATAGCTTCATCCACGACATACATAAGCATGTACATTGTGATATCAATTCATACAAATACAAATGTACATTGTACTAGACTTTGATTTCAAAAATTCCTCACATTCAAGATTTGGAATTTTACATACATACTGTAGCCAGACTGAATGTGTAAAGCACTGGGCCAAATACAACCCTTACAAAATATATGTGCCAGCTGGTATTCTCAGCAACTTTGATGAGAAGATACTTATAATATTGATATTCCTACACACAACCTCAAACACACACACGGATACATGTAGACCATATGGAATCTGGAGAAGTCTACTGACATAATTATATTCTTTGTTTGGCCAAACCAATATAATACATTTGGCGCTCAGATTGGAAAACAATCTAAACTGAAACAATTTGGGACAGCATCATTGTTACAAAGCCAATAGATGTCAAGAAGAAGAGCCCATTTATGACCTGAGGATAGCCTGGTATCCAAACCTTTCATAGATGCAGCTAGAGTCTCTTTCTTTGCAAAGAGGAGGAAAGACATCAGCAGCTATAAGTATGATAGGCTATTAGGAATATATTAGGCTACCTAGAGAAAGCCTAAAGGTATAGCCAAATAACTTTTCTAAATGTTGTGCCACAAGAAACTTAGTTTCTATCTCAATTTCTTTATAGCTGCAGTTAGAGTCTCTTTCTTTGCAAAGAGGATGAAAGACAATCAGCAGCTATAAGTATAATAAGTTTGGGTATAAGGCTACTCAGAGGAAGCCTTAAACTTTAAAGTAGTACAGAGGCCTCAGAAACATCAGCCAATCAACTTTTCTATAGGTTGTGTCACAAGAAACTTAGCTTCTATCTCAATCTTTTGACTTTATCTTGAAATCCTTGGGATAATTTTCTCTAAAAATATTGTGTTGAATTAAATGAAGTTTGGATATAAGGCTACTCAGAGGAAGCCTTAAACTTTAAAGTAGCACAGAGGCCTCAGAAACATCAGACAAATAACTTTTCTATAGGTTGTGTCACAAGACACTTAGCTTCTATCTCAATCTTTTGACTTTATTTTGAAATCCTTGAGAAAATTTTTTCTAAAAATATTAGGTTAAATGAAGTAATGTTTACATCATCTGCATGTCAGCAAAGTTGTAGAAGTTGTCGACGTCAGTGGCCGCTTTTGCCGGACTGTCGGAAGTGTAGACTACAGCAGCGGCGGTCCCCACCACGGCTTGGACGTTTTCTTTACATACGTGCACGCTGTTGGTTCCATTGTACTCTATACCGATCACAGGTCCTGGAATGAAATGCCTGGTTAGTAATTTGTTAATGTTACATACAAAAGAATAGATTCTGAGGTAGAATTATCTTTGTGTTATTGTAGCTTGTATTGTAAATCTACATGCAGAAAACCATCATTTGCAAGCCAATTCAAGAGATTTCCTTTGAATATGTCAGAAATACTCATACTTTATGTATGAGTATTTCTAATAACCCTGTAGGTTTTATTCTCTACTTTTAAAACCTTCATGTTACCTTGAAAAAATGCATGCAAATATAATGTTATACTCTTCAGCCTTGGTCGCTTTCTAAGAGTTCAAACTTAAAGGGGATGTCAGTGGTTCTTAAACATACAATTATTAATATCATAATACAGTGAGTTAATGTAATGGATAATAAATGAATAAAGGCTTAGATAAAACAAAGCAAAAGTAAGTTACTCCAAATTTTCTTTGAGCAATGACTGTTTTTAAAGGTAAGGTACATACCTCCAAATTTTTATGTCTGACAGCACATCTTGATCTTGATTAAGATGTGCTGTCAGATATTGAAAATTTGGAGGTATGTACCTTACCTTTAAAAGCAGTCATTGCTCGAAGAAAATTTGGAGTAACTACATGTGACTGATGAACCTTTTCAACAACAAAGCAAAAGTAGCATTTCTGCACCTCTTTGCGCTGCTTGTACAAACAACTCCAACTCAGGGGAGGACCCGAACACCCGTCTCACATCGTCTCCCGTCATGCTGATCTCCTTCGTCTGCATCAAGGCACAATTCACCGCCGCCTGGCCCATCTTTTTTAGAAACTGACAGGCCAGGTCCCTGTTGTCCGCGTCGCCGGAGAAGAACACCACGAGACACGACTCGTCCGACATCTTCCGCCGCGAGCCTCTCGTGATGGGGATGACACTGTCCTGTGATTGGGTGGAGATCTGCACGCCCTGGAACTGCTCGGTGGCGGGATTCGGCAGGCAGTCTTCCACCTTCACGTCCTCCGAGAGAAGGCCCCAGCTGTTCTCCCCGGGCACGGGCGTGAAGTCGTGGATGTTGCTCCAGTTGTTGTTGAATATGCTGAGCCCCGCCGCGGCGAACTGGGACTCGAGCTCTGGGTAGGAGTACTGGAAGCAGGCGAACTTCATCCCGGTGGAGGCCTCGATGATGGGCTGGGTGGCGCAGCTCAGGAAGCAGTCTATCTTTTTGCAGTCGCGTGTGCGGAACTGCTGGCAGGCGAACATGCACTTGCAGTCCTTGCAGTCGCGCAGGAAGACGCTGCCCTTGATTGGTCCCAGGAATATGCGGCAGTTGACGCAGTCGTCGATCGTTATCGTGGCGGCGTGGTCGAAGATGAAGATGTTGCAGTTCTCGCAGTCCTGTATGATGAACTGTTGGCCGTTGACAGTGCCGGGAACGCGGCCAACTGTCTCATCCTGCAAACATTAGGCAAGAACAGAAAACAGTCAGTCACTGTAGGAGTTTTCTTTTGCACAACTAGTTAATCTCACCTTAGGCCGAGGAAAAAAATGTTGTGTTTCCTGTTTCCCTACCTACCCTAGAAAAACCTGCCGACCCTAGACTTTTTTTTGGGGTGGGCAGAGGAGTCACAGTTTCCAGTTAGAATTTTTATTCAGCCTGCTTCCTATTGAAGCAAAAACACTGCTTGTCCTGTCTAATGAAGGATAAATGTATCTATTGTGAACAAAATTAAAGTTTGACATTAAAAGAGAAGTGTCCTCATGCACTTCAGTTTACTTTGTTCGACTGTATTGTAATATGTATTACTAGAGTTTTGGCCAGCCTAAAAAAAATTACAAGAAAAAAAAGAAGATAATCCCTACCTACCGACCCTAATTTTTTCAGGACTGAAACAGGAAACACAACATTTTTTTTCCTAGGCCTTATTAGCTGATGTTTCGATGCCTATATCCTATGATCTAACATCAACATCATCACCATCATCCCATAGCTTGAAAGATCTATCAACCTGATGAAATTATTTTTCAGAAGTCAGTCACTGCATTGCAGCAAAACAAATAACAAGGTTCATGATCACGCAGGTTTAGGTACAGGTCCGGACCTGAACCTGTGCTTGACCTACTTGGTCAATAAGGATAGAAGCAAGTTTGAACCAATAACAAAAGTATTTGATTGTGGTAGACAGATGACAAAAGGTCTACCAGTTTAATAATAGACTGGTCAGTTGGTGACCTCCAAACTATGAATACTATAAAGGCAACAGGTAGCCTGGGTTTTATCAGAATCATCGTTTGTGGTAATTAAGAGCAATAAATCATATTAGGATAAAGTAAGGAGGATGGTACTCAGGCTAAGCAACAGATGCAAACTGCAAATTCTTCAAGTTCAACTACTTTCAGAAGAGACCAAAGACAAAGCATTAACAAGCTAAGTGATTGTGATCTTTTTTTAGTGTAAAGATTCAAGAATCAGCAAATCAGATCATCAATGAAGATTTGAGTTGGGACTTGGTAGAATCATATTATCACAATATCAGCCCTGAAAATCTTTCTTTAGATCTGACAAATAGACTGGTTGATGCTGTATAGACTATAGAGGGAGTGTGTGTGTCACTGACTGTGTGTGTGTGTGTTGTGATTGATTGATTGATACACAAACTGGGTACACTTGAGTACAGAGTACAGTACAGAGTCACGACCTTGAAGATTAGAACTTGACCTCTTCAACAGAAAAGCATCCACCTGTCATTGTCAGTGTGTCTTTAGACAGGTGTGAAAACACTCTCACCTTTAGGTTCGCTATGGTGAAGTCCTTTGGGTCCACCTTGTCGCGTTTGTCCCAGCTGTACACCTTCGGCGCCTCGGCCTCTTGCGCGGCCGGCTCTTCGGGATGTGAGAAGAGGCACCCCATGACCGTGTCGGGCGGGAATTCTTCGGAATTGGAGAGAATTTTGGACGGAAAATGTGGGGGAAAATCGCCCCGCCTTTTGCACCTACACACCTGCCGGACGTTTGGAATGAGCTAATTGAACCAGAGCGAGGCTGAAGCCTCACTTTCGAAACAGGATTTACTTTTACATGTTAACTCATCGCTGATTGGTTTGGTTTGTGAACGCTGACCAATGAGAAACCATTTGACATTTCCGTACTTGTTTTCACAACAAAATGGCGGACGGCTTGAAAAAGTGCGAATGAATCGCCCGAAAATTTGGAGATTTCTGCTATTTTCGTGAGATATATGCAATTATTTGAAGTTCGGCGAATGGTGAGTACTTAGCGTGTCTCTTGACACTTGATCCGAATATTTAATTCATCGCTGGAAAGCTGTGTACGCTTAATGTTGCACGAATATGCACTGACAGCTCGCTAGCAGACGAAAACAAATTAAATTGCTGACAAGACATATTTGGCTACTAACCATTTGGCACCAGCTTATTGTAAAACCATTTGAAGTAGTCTTCATGGAGTCAAGATATCTTATTCATCAGTACTCGCTAAAATCTCTAGGAATACATTTGTTATATTGTCTTTAAGTCATTAATCGCATAGATTTTTACTTCCATTTTATGAAAATTTATCTATTCAATATTTTTGCACAGATTTGAATGACCCCTGGTGGTCTTCTTCTTAGTAATTTTTTAGGTGGCCACCATCATCACAAACATCAACAAAATGATGGTGGCCACCTAAAAAATTACTAAGAAGAAGACCACCAGGGTCATTCAAATCTGTGCAAAAATATTGAATAGATAAAAAGGGAAGGTGAGTTTTCATTAGTATGGGCTTACATGGATCCTATGCGATGGTTTAAAAGCGTGATGCTTATGGAGTAGATTAGATTGTCAGCAAATGACTGAAATTCGAACCAAACATGGACAATATAAATGCCATTGCACACTCATTTTTAATTTTTTTTTCCCAGTAAACAACTCTACCGAGATGCTGTCCAGACCTGTCCTCCTCGCAGCTGCCGGCATCAGTTGTCTGCTGTTCCTCTACACGGTCACCAGGAATGCACATGTCCCAGGTCAGCTCCAGATCTATGCTTTCTACCTATGTGATTGAAAACGGAGGTATTACAATCAGTCAGTGTGTTTGTATATTCATCTTTGTGCGCATCCACAGCTGTGAATATTTTTGATTGGCAGCCTGGCAGGCTATATTATAAGGCAGAAATGTTTCAATGGGATACTTGGAGAATTGGAAGTCTGGTTTGGCTCTGGTCCAATGTTGTAGACAGGCAGGACTTGATTAGAGTCAGGCTTTTGGCTAGTAGGGGTGACTAAATGCAGCTGGGCCCTCCAAGTCCGGTTTTGAACTGGGAGAGAAACCCCGCCTCCACCACACCAATTTTCTAATCATTATCTTCACTAGGAAACATTCTGCATTTGCTTGCAAATGTTGGCATTTTTTCTAACCGTTATCTTCGCTGTTTCTCTCACCAGGCACTGTTGACCCACCTGTCCTCGGTGCCCATGCAGACAGCCCAAAGCATGTGTTAGTGACTGGAGCTGCAGGCTTTGTAGGGTTTCACCTGGCCAAGGCTCTGTTGGACAAGCCTCAGGCGAGAGTCTTTGGTGTGGACAACTTTGACAAGTGGTCTGATGTAAGAATAAAGCAGGTGGGTGTGCTGCTCTTGCTAGATACAGTATAACTGATCACTTGGGATTTCACTTTTCAAATTTGGTGAAATCAGTAACAGTGCATAACGCTGACCCAAGCAATCTGTGTCTGTACCTAAGGGCAGAGCCTATTGCTAGCTGCACGATTATCTTGTATACTATATATTACTATTATTAGTTTATAGAGGATGGGGACACCTGTAAAGTGGAGTATCTGACTGACCCATATCCTAGGGAACTCAGTAAGAGTGGCAAACACTGACCCAAACTCTATTTCTTTACTCCAAGAAAAAGCCCATGAAATCTATGAATTGCACTTGAGGACAGGGGCATCTGTGACCAAGACCTGTATGTTAGGAAACTCAATCAGAATGTTAAATACTGACCCAAACAAGAGCCCATGAACTCTATGAATACCAGATTGTACTTGAGGACAGGGAATCTGTGACCAAGATCTGTATTTAGGGAACTGATCATGAATAAGAGTGTTAAGTACTGACTAGGGCTGGGTATCGGTACGGTGTACCGGTACAAAACCGGTTTTTCTCATTGGACCGGTTCACAAAAAACGGACCTGAAAAAATTCGGTGGACCGGATGTTGGACCGATTGGAAAATGAACAGATTATATGATCAGGCATTCACACGTTTTCGGGGTTACCAGTCGAGACAAAAACAAGAGCGAAGCAGAGTAAAGTCTATAGTCATTATTACGAATTTTTACAGTCAATCGCACAGAGGCAGGTAGTCTTGTAGGATTTTAAAACGCCAGCGGGAGTCGAATACTATACAAAACAGACTTTTTTGTAGCAAAATGACAATTGTTTTGAGTATCAAGTCTTCACATAATGAATTAGGTCCAGGTTCAGGTCCGGACCTGGACCTAATCCTTTGGACCTGAACCAGACCTGGACTGGAATTTTCTGTACCGGTACCCACCCCTAGTACTGACTCTCTACCCCAGGACAGAGCCCATGAGCTGTACGAATACGGGGTTGCGCTGGAGGACGGTGACATCTGTGACCAGGAGTACCTGACTGACCTACATGTATATCTTATGACACTCAGAGTGGTAAACACACACAATCTATCTCTTTACCCAGGACAGAGCCCAGAAGCTCTATGATAAGGAGTGGCGGTCGAGGACAGTGACATCTGTGACCAGGGATACCTCACTGACCTGTATTTTAGGGAACTTAGTAATCAATATTTTTACTTATTTTACTTTTACCATAATCAATTATAACAGTGCTAAGCATTGCCCTAGAGAATCCCTTGTCGAAGTCTAAAGAGAATCCCTAATATGTTTCTACCCCAGGACAGAGCCCTTGAACTGTATGAGTACGGAGTGGCACTCGAGGACGGGGACATCTGTGACCAGGAGTACCTGACTGACCTGTATCTTAGAGAACTCAGTAATTAATAACTTAATTACTTTTACTCTAATTGATTATAAGAGTGTTAAACACTGACCCAGGGAATCCCTGTGTCTTCTCCCCAGGACAGAGCCCATGAACTGTATGAATACGGAGTGGCGCTGGAGGACGGTGACATCTGTGACCAGGTGTTCCTGACTGACCTAAGTCTTACGGCATTCAGTAATTAATTACTCTTATATTTTCCTTTTACTTTGATTAATTATACCCTGTGTCTTCACCCCAGGACAGAGCCCATGAACTGTACGAATACGGAGTGGCACTTGAGGATGGTGACATCTGTGATCAGGAGTTCCAGACTGACCTATATCTTAGGGAATTCAGTAATTGATTACTCTAATATTTTATTTAAATTACTTTAATTGGTAAACATTGACCCAGAGAATCCCCTGTGTCTCTACCCCAGGACAGAGCCCATGAGCTGTACGAATACGGGGTTGCACTTGAGGACGGTGACATCTGTGACCAGGAGTACCTGACTGACCTTTTCGGCAGGGAAAACTTCACCCACGTGGTGCATATGGCAGGGAGGTCAGGGGTCAGAGGTCAGGACCTGGACGCCGCTGGCATCATGGAGAACAATGTGGAGTGCTTTGTGACCTTACTGGAGGTCATGAAAAACTATAAAGTGAGTCGTAATGTAGAATATAAAATAATCATACCATACTTTGGCTATAGCTTCCAAACTGTGTCACCTACTCAGACAATCACCGGTATCTCACAGGGTTGTGCCTGCAACAAATTGTTGCCTCAACTTTGCAAATGGTAATGGTGTAACACTAAAAGGATACACATGTACAATTGGAAGTCTAGCTTTGCTATACTATAATGTAATATCCAGGGCCACACTGTAAAGCAGGTTACACTGAGTTGGGCTACCCTGGCTAAAAAAAACAGAATAAAAAATAAATAAATAAACAGTGAGATATCCTCTGTAGTGAAACATTTCTCTGACTGTTCCTTAGCTGTATGTCAGCTGAACAGGATAAATAGAAACTGTCAAAACCCTCTGAGAGATTGATATTATAATAATCTATAATAGTTCTTGCAGCATTGCTTGGTATTGAGTTGCTTCAGACGTACAATTGCTTTAACTTAAAGCTGTCAGGAACTTGCAATACTCAACAATTCTAGTATTGAAACAAAAATGCTGTGCTGTGATAAACTCTTTATCCTCTTTCAATTTCTTGTGTCCTCAGGACATCAAGCTTGTATTGAGTTGTTTCAGACATACAACTTCTTTAAGGAAAGGTTGCTAGGAACTTGTAATGCTCAACATTAAAGTATTGAAATTAACTGTGATTAACGCTTCATTTTTTCTCTTTCAATTCTTTCTGTCCTCAGGACATCAAGCTTGTGTACGCCTCTTCAGCATCGGTCTATGGAAGCTCGTCCCAGCTGCCGTTCTCCCCCTCCTACCACGTGATCCAACCAGACACCATCGAGGGCCTCGCCAAGCGGAGTGCAGAGCTGCTCGCGCAGGGCTACTGTAAGGACTTCGGGCTGCGCCAGGTCGGGTTACGGTTCTTCACGGTGTATGGGCCGTGGGGGCGCGAGGACTCGGCGCTGAGCACCTTCACACAGCAGCTGCTGGAGGGGGAGGTGCTGCAGGTCTTCCACTCCAGGTGGGTGTAGTGACCTTAGATAACCTCAGCTGAACACCTGAACACAGCCCTACAGGTGTTCCACTCCAGGTGGGTATAGTGACCTTAGATAACCTCAGCACACCTGCAGGTGTTCCACTCCAGGTGGGTGTAGTGACCTTAGATAACCTCAGCTGAACACCTTCACACAGCAGCTGATGCATGATGGAGGGGAGGTGCTACAGGTGTTCCACTCCAGGTGGGGGGCCAAAACGGCTAGGTAGTCCTTATGTTGATGCTGTCTAACCCCATAACCTGTAGACAGTTGGTAGCTAAACAACTACAGGTTTGACAGTATATCAATGGCCAGGTGGTCCTTATGTAGAGATGGTCACTAGTATGTGCGTGTCATTGTATATCAATGGCAGGTGGTTCTTATGGTGATGGTTGCTAGCCCTCTCCCTGCTGCCTAACCCCATATAACCTATATAGAATTGGTAGCCAAACAGTTACTTTATTGTGCTGAAGGCTAATAGTAGTAATACAGGTTTGACTGTATATCAATGGCCAAGTGGTTCTTATGTGAATTATCAGGTGGTTCTTATGCAGAGGTGGTCATTGTACAGGTTATGTAATCATTGTACAGATTACAGACGTGTACTCTGGTATCCAGCCATATTACATTGTATAGCTCCCGAGTCTCGTACTTGCGGAGAGGATAGAAGAGACGTCACTCGGGAGCTATACAATGATATGCGCAACTCTTTTATCAGTGCTCTGAATGTAGTAGATACACGATGTAAAGAGTTAACCAACGACAACCTGTTTGTACATATAATGACAACCACAGACAACTTTGTACAACACAAACTCTGTGAGTTCGTATACACATGTTTTAAGAAAAGGGAAGAGTCATGTAAACGTTAGATATAGTGATAGCTTAGTTGCAGATGTATTGTTTATTCAATTGTAATACTACATGTTATAGTACTTAGTCTTTATAATTAGTATCCCATTATGGGATTTGCTGCATTTAGCCCACATGGGCAGGAACATGCAAATAAAGATCATTATGTAATACGGCTGGATACCAGGCCAGTTCTTACGTGGATGTCACTAGTACAGGTTTTATTGTATATCAATGGCCAGGTGGTCCTTATATAGGTAACTAGTACAGGTTTGACTGTATTATGCACAAAGATGTAGTGTGTACATGAACCAAGCACAGGTGTACATGAAGACTGTGTGTAGTCAACTTTCGAGAAAGACCATTTTAATCCAGGTACATTATCTGCCTTTTCCAGGAAAGGCTGGCCTCAATGTGCATTGTACCTATAGGGACTAAAGTTGAACTTAAAAAAGAAATAAAACGTTTTTGTCAAAAATTCCATCCCTTCCCCAGGGAGGGCCATCCCCTGGAGAGAGACTACCTGCACATGGAGGATGCAGTGCAAGGTGTCCTGTCAGCCCTGGACTTCAGACCCGCCCACTGTGAGCATGTGTTTAACCTGGCCTCAGGACAGGCATACTCCACTGTGGACATTGTGGCACTTCTGGAGCAGCAGCTCAACATACAGGCACAGGCAGTAAGTTTTTAATCACTCACTCACTATCCGGTTTAGCGTCTTTTGTTCCCCGACTTACGAGGGTTAGACTTCAGCCCTGCCCACTGTGAGCATGTGTTTAACCTGGCCACAGGGCAGGCATACTCCGCTGTGGACATCGTGGCACTACTGGAGCAGCAGCTCAACATTCTGGCACAGGTGGTGAGTTGTAGATTTATTGAACAGTTACTAGTTTAACTGTAATACCTAACACAAAAATTGGACTCACCCTAATTTTCGACCAAACAGCACCAATCTTTGTCAATTGTCAAAGTCTTGTTCATTCCTTGGCAAAGACTGATGCTGATCAGTAAAAAATTTGTGCGAGTCCAATTTTTATGTTGGTTATTACAGTTAAACTAGTTCAATAATGACAACTCAGGCGGAAAACAAAATCTGTCATATGTATATTCTTAATGCATGTGTGAATGGGAAAGATTATCTAAGGGACCAAAAAGTGACTTATATGTAACTACTTAGTAATATTATTTCACAGTTATGTTGTTATAGAAATGTGCCATTATTGCTATTTTAATTGTGCTGTTTTTATGTAAGTCCAGAACTGCCTGAAAAGCAGGTCTAGTGTCGACCTTAGTGTATTTTTCCTGGTAAAACAAATAAAGTGGAAGTGGCCAGATGTAGAGGTGGTCACTTGTACAGGTTTGACTGTACACAATCATGTACTTCATTCACTCACTTGCACACACTCACTATTCAGTTTATTCATCAAAGCAAAAATAAAGGTACAGAAATAAACCAACCAAGACAACAAATTGAGTCATGGTTGGCATCAAAAGAAATGTGAATACGATCATAAAGGATAGCATGATATGAAAATAATCGATTGAATGTTATCCTTAGGTGTAAAATAAATGTTGTTATATATTCCATTGTAGATACTATGTATGCTATCGTACACCATGTATATATATGTAATAATACTGTATATATACATTTGTATATATGTATATATAGAGAGAGATAGATAGATAGATATAGATAGATATATAGATTTATGTATTCTTTTTTATATTTCTATGTACATTGTACTTAAAATATTGTTATTGATTAGTATCCTGTCCTTATCCAATTCCATTTGTATTGTCTCTGTTTCTGTCAGCAGGGCTAGCCCTTTGTAATAGCCATAGGCTAGTTGGACACCACTTGCTGTGTGTGCTGAACAGTCAAACCAATGAATAGATAAATAAATCCCTACAGGTGAAGGTACTGGCCCCGCCCCTGGAGGTTGTCCGGATGGTCGGTGATGTCCAGTGTTCCCTGAAGCAGCTGGGCTTCAGACCCAAGGTGTCACTCCAACAAGGTAGGGAAACTCTCAACAGTCAACTCCATGGTAAAGATAATTCAATCTGTACATGTCGCATAAAAACAGCAGTCGTCACCATCCTCCCGTTCCCAACAAAGTCAGAACTGAAGGCGCGGATCCTGCACAATGAAAGAGAACTGAGAGAACTGAAAAGGCTGCTGGAGAACCTACAAGCAGCACATCAGACGCCGAGTCGCACACCTGTCAGCCCACGTCCATGTCGCATCCCTGAGAGGAGGGTACCAACCACTAATCATTGGAAATACTTCCTCTCCACCAAGTCCCTACAGCAGGCCTTCCAGGAGAGCAGGCGGACAAAGGAACCTCTGTTCGCGTTGTACTGCGCCTGACAGATGTACACAGAAGAAGCGTTCCTGCAGTCAAATGTGAATGGTACTGGGGGGGGGGGGGGAGAATGAAACTGGATGGGCTCAAAATGGACAAAATGAAAGTCTTACACTTTTAAATGTCAGCAACAACGCCACCAAGTCCGTCTGGACAAAATGTGTTGAGAGTGTTAAACACCTGGGCAAGGACTGTTCGACACCAGCTTGACGCTGGGAGAAGGTAGAATGTAGAATTGAACATAATTAAAAATATACATTTCCGTAACTATACATTTCCGTAACTGTATGTTACAAACCAGTTATGTATGTGACTGAAAAGGGTTGCAGTCTTTGTGATGGGACGTTAAGCTGAGGTTCACTGTTCATTGTACTTGTGAAAAAGGACTAGCCAACAGGAATTTTTCTGGGTGCAATGAACCTGTAAACACTGTACATGGTGTCTGTCTTCTCTGTCATCGCCAGTGGGAAAGTAGCACCACTGTTCATGACTGGAGAAAATTGTCTCATTCTTGAAGTAAGATGGTCTAATCGTTGCTGCTGTGTGTTGTAGGTGTGGGAGAGTTTGTGCAGTGGGCCCTGAAGTACCGAGACCAGCAGAACAGGAGCCAGAAGTCCAAACATGCCAGTCTGTCACAGAAGTTTAGAGACAGGTAAGGCTAGGGTCCTGAGTACAGTACTGCAAAAATCATGTAGGTACAGTTCGAAAAGGCTGGAACATCAATGTAATAGCACTGTACCTGAATAAACTTAATAATAACACTCATGTGAGCCTTAAATACAGAGACTCTTTTTACACCACAATTCCTTTTTTCTCCGCCAACATTTCAGTGACATTTGACAAATGAAGTTTTCAAGTCCACTTATGATAAGATTTTTTCATGAGAAAACAACCTGAAGACTTTCTGTACACTGAGCATATCAAGAGGTTTTGTGTGTCTTACATAGAGGGATTGACACTTGTTACTTACATGTAGATCTATTTGTTACATGTATATAAGTCACATAGAAAGTATACAACTTACAAGTCATAAGTATACTTTTATATCTTTTTCCTCCTCTGAAAACACATTGCAGTTTGTCTAAAGCAGATAAATGTTTTTCAGTATTTATTTCAAAGCTTGATTTAAGTTATGTTTTCAGCCACATGTTTTTATTTTTACAGCCTCAGTATGCATCGTTTATTTTGTGTCCAAGAGGTTACACACATTTAGTAAGTACAACTTCCATCTATGATTTCATCTACAGTTTTGGGTACCTTCAGACATGGTTTGCCTTGACCTGATGTTTGTGTAGAAGATTCTTACTTTCCAATGTTTTTACCTATTTGTTTTTATGGTGGTTTTTCCTTTCTTTGTTTTGTATAAGCCTTTAAACAACCTTAAGGCATAACACACCTGGCACATTTTTGTACATTACGTACAAGCTACACTAGCTTGCGAGAAAGCAGAATGGTGGTATGTAATGTGACTGTACACTTAACAGAGAAGGCAAATGGAATAGACATTATGTACATGTATGACATTACACAGTAATTTCTCCATTTAACTTTTAAAGTAATAACTATGAATCCAAATTAAAGTACACATCCCCAATATGTGCAAGTTTTATGCAAATTTGCAGGTGTTGATCTCAAATTTATTATGCACCCCACCGTTGGCAATGACTTTAGACACTTTTCGGGTTTAGAAAGGTTTAAAAAGTCATATTACGAGAAAATATGTAGTACATGATTGTACAATTAAAAGCGTAACTCTATTGAAATCCAAGATTGTCTTCAGCATGACTTTGCCTTACCTTTGTTTCCTATTGGAAACCAAAATTGTCTTCAGTTTGACTTTGTCTTACATTGTTTCCTATTGGACATCCAAAACTGCTTTTTGGCATAAAAGTGTAACTGTTTTAAATTCATTTCACTTTTTTTTTTTCTCCCAGGCTTTTGTCAGAGAGAAATGAGCGTGAGGAGAGACTCCAGAGTGAGGCGATGGCACGGAAAAATGAGGAGCTGAAAGCGATGGTCCAGGAGCAGAGAGACATGTGAGTAGGACTTCGTGTCAGGTTTTTAGCCAGGTATGCGTCCAAGCGTCATTTGCTTTTCTTAAAATACAAGAAATGGATGCACCAGAGGCCCTTACACTGGGGAGCAGAGCCTCTGACAAGCATGAAATTCTGATTGACCAGAGATGTCACTAGGTCATTTGTCTCTCTGACAGTAATTGTCCCCTGAGGATACCTTTGAATGCACCATTTTAACTTAAAATTCTGGAAAACTCTGCACCATGGAAGGTAGATGCCCCTGGACCCCCTTACCATACTGGCACCTATATCACTTACTGCTTGACTAGTGGAAGAATTTCTCTTTAGTCAGCTAAACTTGATCGATATCTCCGTCACTGTACTGTTGACGAAAGTTTCTCAATGAAATTAGAATAAAAGATTTTTCTTACAGATTTCGGAAATATGCCATGAAGAACAACATACCACTGCCCGACATGACCAGGGGACCGTTCCACTTCTACCAGGGGGTGGACTCTCCTGGAGGGGACATCATTAAAGCTACCAGTCTGAAGAACAACCCAGAAGTAAGTTAGAGGAATGTATCACAAAATCTCCAGGAGAAGTTGTGTTTTTTAAGGGATTGCATTCCTCATTAGAGTTCGCAGGGATTTAATTTTGTGGGAACGGAAAAAAGGACTTTTCGCGGTAGCACCACGCACTGTAGTCTCTTACTGCCATGGAAAAATGTTCGCAGTGGTTTTATGTTAGCAGTGAAGCCTCCGGAAAAACTGCGAAGATTAAACCACCGCGAAAGTTTCTGCATTTACAGTACATCTGTAGACACAAGTAAGTAGGAAATACCATGTGGTGTCTGAGCCTTGTAGACCGGAAGGAAACCGTAACAGTTGCATCCTTTTTTCCTCCATAATCCACCTTTTAGGAAGGTCCACGCTGACAGCTTCTTTCTTAGAACTACATTGTTATGGAACAAGCTTCCACGGATTCATTCCCTGTGGGGTACAATGAAACTTTTCAAGTCAAGGGTTAACAGGAATTTTTTTTTCACAATCCAGTATTGTAACCCAAAACGCTCAAGTGGCAAAGTGTTTTGCGGTGAATCCTGAGTAAAAAAAAATTTTAATTTCCCCCAGGCCATGAAGAAGCGTTGTCTGGAGGCTGAGCAGTGCGTCGCCTTCAGCTCTGCCGGCATGCTGAAGAGTCGAGTCAAGCCTCCCCATCTGTGGCAGCAGGCAGCCTTCTCCGGACCTGACCAGGGCATCTACGTAGCAGGTAAGAGCTGCTCCAGTGTGTGTGTGTGTGTGTGTGCATGTGTGCACGCATACATATGTATGTGTGTATTATGTGTGCATGTTTGTGTGTGCGTGTGTCTGTGTGTTTGTAGCTTTTGCCCTGAGTGATATGAACACTCTACCTACCTACCTACCTAGTCCCTTGACCTCCAGGTCGTTGGGGGAACAAGGTAGCCAAGAAGACAGAGAGTTGCCTCTGAACACTCTAAATCTTACTAAATGTGTGACATTGTTAGCTTCTCTAGTAGAGATATATAGTAAAGACCATTTGATATCACTAATACTGTGAGACCAGAATTTTTTTTTCAAGTACCAGCTATGAGTGTACATTGATGAGAGAGAGAGAGAGAGACCACTTACCATCAGCCGTGTGAATACTTAGATCCTCCTGTGTCTAGTGATACATTGGGCAGTAAGCTGCCGCCCTTCAGTGGGGTTTTGGGTAAGGGTTTCCACTTCCCTCAAGTTAATCCCCAATTGTACAAGGTCCCTCTGTAGCATGTGCCTCTAAGTTAATTTCTGTCTGCCCTGTTTTCTTTTCCCTTTGTTGGTTTGCTAGTGCAGCCCTGTTTTAGCATGTCTTTCCGCAGGCATTCTAAAAGAATGAATAAAGAAATGTTCTGTGTGCCTTATCCTTCTTTCTGCAATAGTAGTTGTACAAATGTGTAAGAGGTTTTGTCTCACTCCTTCAATACACTGATTGGAGCAACATGTGAGATTGCGTGGCGCAATCGGCAGCACGCTAGGCTCAGGCCCAAAAGGTCCTGAGTTCGAACCCTGTCATGTCACACCCTTGGGAAAGGCACTTTACACGACTTTCCTCACTTTACTCGGGTAAAAATGTGTACCATTCACCCGGACTCCAGGAAGAATAGTGACGTATCAGTCACTAATGGAGATCCTAATAAACAAAAAACAAAAAAAAACTTCACTTTGAGTTTACTGGATAGTGACCTGCTATAACTGTTTGCATTCTTGTAAAGGCAGACGCTGCCTAACCAGTTGATGTCTGTGTATGAATCTTCCGCAGCAGTAATTATGCAACCCAAATATGTGAACTCAGTAACATTCTCTGCAGGTTTGCCGTCAATATGCAGCTGTGTGTTTATGAGATGTTTTCCGACCTGCGTTGCTTTGGTTTTGTTACAGCTAATTCTAAGCCCTGCTTTAATTTGCTGTGTTCGTTTTAATACTTGTAGTCATCTTCTGGAGAGTCAAATGGTCAGATGTATATGTTAATAATAACACACACTAGTTAAGCTCTGCCCATCAGCAAAATTTTAATGATAACTCACACTGATTAGGTTCAGTCTATCAGCCAAGTTAATAAGTTAGCAACAACACACACTGGTTAAGCTCTGTCCATCAGCCAAGTTAATGATAACTCATACTGGTTAAACCCTGTATGTCAGCCAAGTTAGAAATAACACACACTGGTTAAGCTCTATTGGCCAGTGAATATTAACACACTGGTTAAACTCTGTCCATCTAAGTTGATAATAGCACACACTTTTTAAACTCTGTCTATCAGCCAAGTTAATGTTAATCCACGCTGGTCAAACTCTGTCCATCTTAGTTAACACACACTTGTTAGACTCTGTCTATCAGCCAAGTTAATGAAAACTCACACTGATTAAGCTCAGTCCATCATCTAAGTTAATAATAACACACACTTGCTGAGCTCTATCAGCCAACTTAATAATGACACACACTGGTTAAACTCTGTCCATCTAAGGAGCTTAATAATAACACAATTGTTAAACTCTGTCTATCACTCAAGTTAATAATAACACATATAGGTTAAACTCTGTCCATCTGCAAAGTTAATACTAACACACACTGGTTATGATTTGCCCATCAGCAAAGTTAATAATAACTTACTGGTTGAGCTCTGTCCATCCTAGTTAATATTAACTCACACTGGTTAAGTTCTTTCCATCCAAGTTAATAGTAACTGACACTGGTTATGCCCTGTCCATCGGCCAAGTTAATATTAACTCACACTGGTTAAGCTCTGTCCATCCAAGTTAATAGTAACTGACACTGGTTATGCTCTGTCCATCAGCCAAGTTAATAATAACACACACTGATTAAGCTCTGTCCATCCAAGTTAATAGTAACTGACACTGGTTATGCTCTGTCCATCCAAGTTAATAATAACTCATACTGGTTGTGCTCTGTCCATCCAAGTTAATAATAACTCATACTGGTTGTGCTCTGTCCATCCAAGTTAATAATTACTCACACTGGTTAATCTCTGTCCATCAGCCAAGTTAATAATAACAGAACAGTCACTGACTAATCTCTGTCCATTGGCCAAAAACCATGTTTTCATTTCTTGTCAAACATTGATTTAGAAATTTCTAGATGCCTTGGTGTAATGGTGTCATTCAAAATTATCCGTACTTTGTCTTGAAAGGGGAAAGCCTCGAAGAAACACACCTTTTTTGCAACAATATGTTGGACGGTATCTGAATTTTTTTAAACCTATCAAATCATCAATCGTCAGCATCACCATGCTGCATCTGGTCATGACCACCGGTTGCTACAGTAGCCGTGGTGTCTGTGCTGTTGGACACAACACCAGGGTCTGGGCCAACAGAACGATTCCTGGTCCATCTCT